>JAVMKO010000008.1:62614434-63838073 GCA_032164245.1 Sternotherus odoratus
TAACCTCTGTGTTCTGGGCTTATTCCAGTTTGATTGATTATCTTTTGCCTACCTACCTTTTCTCTTTGGGTATATATGATGGGGAAGTCACCCCTTGAGTGCCTTCTAGAAGTTGGGTGTGGTACCGCAATCCTTTCTCCCCACTGGTCCTGCAGGTTGCCAGCTAACCTGGGCAGATTTTTAATGGCTTGGCCGTCTGGCCAAATCACAAAGTAACCCCATCTAGGGGGTTAAATAACCCAATAACTAACAGTCTATTTGCTCTCACAAAGGACTTCCACTCTGGCTCTGGGTCCTTTACATTTAGCCCTTTGTTCTGGCTCCAAAATAAGGTCTATCTTCTTCTTTACCAGTGGCCTTCAGGGGAACCCAGGTCTACCCACTACTCCAAGTTCTAACCCAAAGACTCTATGCATAGCAGCCATGTACTGCTTATTTCACTGCTGCTATTTCCCAGGGTTTCTTTCTACCAGATCCCTTTTATCTCTGGCCCTATCTCAGAGCTAGCATCCTCAGGTTCTTCTCTATCTCCAGATCAGAGAGGTTCACCCTTCTTCTCTTCTCTGGTCCCAGATAGAAACTGACCTGCCAAGGCCTTGCAGCCTGAGCCCAATAGGCTCTGATTGGCTTCTTCTATGAAGTCTATCTAGGCAGGCCTGGAGGACCCACCTTTGCTGTTCCTTTCCTGTCACTTCACTGCTTCTTGGGGCAGGTCCCCATAGGACCCTGGACCCTCCAATAGGGTGCTACAAAGGTCAGGCACACCCCATTGAGGAATGGCATTGTTGTGTGTTATTAAAGGTTTCTGGATTTATGCTTCAGAGATGGCTGCATTTGTATTTTTGAAGAAGCTATAATATGTACATATTTATATTGGATTGGATTAAAAGAACTCCATTTTACAAGTGCAGTTTAAAAACAACTAGCACTTCTGTCATAGATGTTTTTGCCTAGACATCCAATTATGAAAACACCAAAAGATTGCCAGAAATATGCCTCTCAAAAATACAGTCAAAACCCAAACAAACATGACAAAGGTTGGTATAACTAATGCTGTAAATGACGTCTTTTTATTTAAAAAAGTCCTCTGTCCCTGTTATCCCTGAAGAGGTATTGGTATCTCGTGTCCTCTTAAACTTCATGGGTGCTGAGATATTTTCTAATCAAACAAAGAACACCTCAGCATCAGAAGAACAAGAGGCAGAGTTCATGGAAACTACTGGCTGCCAAGAGGGTGGGATGAATGGTAACAAATGCCTTGTAAACACATTAGGATCACTGATGTCAAAATACTTTAACAGGAAATTGCTATTTGCCTACTGCACTGTATGTGAAGACAAAACTGAGACAGGAAAGAGCACTACCAGAACGAAAAATAACCACAGGAAAGAATACAACTGACCCCAAAGGCAAACCCAAAACTCTTCTGGTGGCATTTAGCTTGAGATGTAGGGAAACTAGCAGAAAGAGCAAAACACCAAAAAGGAAGGGATTATATTATCAAGCACTGCACATAACGAGGAAATAAACATCATAGCAGTTGGTTAGAAAGCAAGCAACAAATCTAGGAAAGCAGAGTATACAGCCAAAGGTCTTCAAGTGGACAGCTGGACCCTGAGTCACCCACCTCTGAGTGGACCTATTTGCATCCAGAATTCAGAAAAGAAACCACCGTTCTCTTTGCAGAGAAGAGATGAATAGGGCATAGGTATGATCATTCACTCTCTCTCCTGGCCGAAAGCATGACTGTCTTTTTCCTGTTACAAAATTATCCAAGGTCATAATAATTTTTAAAAACATTAAAAGAGGAGCCCAGTGATCCCACATTGTTCAGGGAAGTTCTGGTCTTCACGTCCAATTCAGTTGGCAAACACTGCTCAGTTATGCCTTGTCTACAAAAAGGTCTGTTCTCAAGGACAAAATTGAACACCTCAGTTTATAAAAATTAAATCTAACTACACAATGTGTAAAAGGTTAATATAGCATATTCCTGTGGGTTTATAACACTATTTTATTTTTTAGTCTTGAGTAACTATTCCACAAAGAGGGCAGCTTCCAGGGCCTGATCTACATGTATGACACCTCAAATTACTAGCCTGGATTGATCCAGTCAATGCAGAGGTAAACCATTTTTTTAGTTTTGGAGTTCTTACAGTGGAATCTTAAAATGGGCCTAAAACCGCCAACTGAAACCCATTTAGCCATTTCCAACTCACTAAACACAGCAAGTGTCAGCAGGACTATTTTCTCATCCAGATGCAAGAGCTGCTGCACTTCTCAAATCCACACCAGTGAGGAGAACTCCCTGCTGGGAACCATTAAACACCCTACCTAAGCATCTTGGCAGAAGAGTCCGTACATTTTGTGTCTTTCAAGATGGTCACCCTGGTTAAAATTTCTCCAGCAAGCAGCATTTACAGATGTAAAGACCTTATTAGGGAACAGCAGCACTGCACCTCTTATTACACCAAAGTTGTGCCAAGGTTTTACACAGGCTTGATTACTAAAATAAACATGGTTACAAGAAATTTCCATCCTTTCCACATGCAAAATCCTTTAAAACAAAACTCCACAACTCATACTTTTGATGTCAGGAGAGCTCTAAAAATCAACAGTGAGTGCAGTATCCAGTTCAAAAAAATCTATAGCTCTGCTGACCTGTAAACCCCCTGTCACAGGGTCGGTCACTCACCCGGCGGCGCCCCCCGTCTGGTCGTCCTGGGAATTAGCTCTTTGACCCCTGGAGCGCCCTCTGCCGGCCGACGTCCGCTTCTTCGCTGGCCCCGTGTCCCTCCCAGACCCCGGGGCCCCTTGCTGAGGGTGCTGCACCCTGCAGTACCCCCCCTGGTTTTAGGGTCTCCCCTCCCCGGGGAACCCACCACCCACTATCCCCAACTCGCCTCAGATTGTGCCACTGTCTGTCACTACTTGCCCCCGCTCACTGGGGCGGACTGCAGTATCATGGCTTCTCATCACAGGCAAGGAGGGGTTGGCCTGCTGCTGCTCTCACCAGCCCTGGGCTGCCCCGTGGCAACCCCCAGTACCCCATGAGTCGGGCCTCCCCTAGGCTCAGCAAGCTGGGGCCTTCTCGCTAGAGCTAAGGCTCCCTGGCTCCCAGCTGCCTTGCCCTCACCCTGTCCCAGTCTGGGTACCTCGGTACAGGCTCCGTGCAGCCAGGCCCTGTCTCCCTCTGCTTACAGAGGAGACTGACTTTAGGCCCTTGCCTGCACTTGCAGCCTGGGGCTCTCAGGCTAGAGCTTTCCCCAGCTCCTACCGCCTAGCCCCAGCCCTGCACCCAGCCTAGTACCTTCTTTCAGGTTTCCTGCAGCAGGCCTGTCTCACTCTGCTTACAGAGGAGACTGCCCCCTGCTTCTCTGTCTCCCAGCACTTATATCCTGGCTGGGAGTGTTTGGGGCGTGGCCACACAGCTGAGCCCAAACTCCCAATCAGCCTGGGAGTTTGCAGGCTAGCCTCCCAGGCTATTTCAAGCCCCTTCCAGTAGGGGGCGGGTGGTCACCCCGCCACACACCCCCACTCCCACCCCCAGCCCCCAATCAATTTTTGAAAGCTGTTGTTAAGGCATCAATTATTAGGTAACTATTGGTACATTTCAGAAGTTTTCAAAGCCCCTTTCCCATACAGTCATTTGTGCTTATTTGTTCACAGACATGGAAACCTCCTGTCCTGAAGGTTCATACCCAACATATAAAGAGATGTAGGCTGGCCATCTGGTAGGACGAACAGTTGGCCTCACGGGAACAGAGACAAACCAGCAAAAACCTGCAGCTGGATCAGTTGTGCCCAGAAGGGCCATAAAGGGGTGCCAGTCCAGCAACTCAATTACAAAATTGGTGGAGAATGCAGACATCAATTTAGCCATTCTGGAAAGAAACAGGTCAGGACTTAAAAATAAAAACAAGAGCCTACCTCCCCAGCAATTATTGAAGTGGATAGCAGAGCACCACCATCCGTAGCTGTTATAGCATCATAGACCCATAGAGTTTGGTCAGAGGAGACCAATATGATCATCTAATCTGACTCCTGCACAATGCAGGCCATAGAATCTCACCCACCCACTCTTGTAATAAACCCCTAACCTATGTCAGAGCCACTGAAGTCCTCAAATCATGGTTTAAAGACTTCAAGGTGCAAAGAACCCTCCAGCAAATGACCCACACCGTAGGCTGCAGAGGAAGACGAAAAACCCCCAGAGCCTCTGCCAATCTACCCTCAAGTAAAATTCCTTCCTGACCCCAAATATGACAATCAGCTGAACCCTGAGCATGTGGACAAGACTCACCAGTCAGACACCCAGGAAAGAATTCTCTGTAGTAACTCAGATCCCACCCCTCTAACATCCCATCGGACTATTACCACTAATAGCCAAAGATCAATTAATTGCCAAAATCAGGCTATCCCATCATACCATCCCCTTCATAAACTTATCAAGCTTAATCTTGAAGCCAGATAGGTCTTTTGCCCCACTGCTTCCCTTGGAAGGCTGTTCCAGAACTTCACTCCTCTGATGGCCAGAAACCTTCCTCTAATTTCAAATCTAAACCTCCTGCTGGTCAGTTTATATCAATTTGTTCTTGTGTTCCCATTGGTACTGAGCTTCAATAATTCCTATCTCTCCATGGTATTTATCCTTCTGATCTATTTATAGAGAACAATCATTTCTCCCCTCAGCCTTCTTTGGGTTAGGCTAAACAAGCCATACTCTTTGAGTCTCCTTTCATAAGACAGGTTTTCCATTCCTCGGATCATCCTAGTAGCCCTTCTCTATACCTGTACCAGTTTGAATTCATCCTTCTCAAACACAGGAGACCAGAACTACTCACAGTATTCCAGATGAGGTCTCACCTTGTATAACGGTACTACCACCTCCTTATCTCTACAGGAAATACCTTGCCTGATGCATCCGCAGACTACATTAGCTTTTTTTACTGCCATATTATGTTGATGGCTCACAGTCATCCTGTAATCAACAAATGCTCTGAGATCCTTCTCTTCCTCTGTTTCTTCCAACTGATGCGTCCCCAGCTTATAACTAAAATTCTTGTTATTAATCCCTAAATGCATTATACTTTTCACTATTAAATTTCATCCTATTACTATCACCCCAGTTTACAAGGTCATCCACATCTTCCTGTATGATATCCTGGTCCTTCTCTGTATTGGAAATACCTCTCAGCTTTGTCATCCTCAGACTTTATTATTATTAATTGCCTTACTGAAATCAAGGTAAATTACATCCACTGCATTTCTTTTATCTAAAAAATCTGCTACCTTCTCAAAGAAGGAGATCGAGTTGGTGTGGCATGATCTGTCTTTTTTAATACCATGTTGCATTTTGTCCCAGTTACCACTGACCTCCATGTCCTTAGCTACTTTCTCCTTCAAAACATTTTCCAAGACCTTGCATACTACAGATGTCAAACTAACAGGCCGGTGACATCACAAGATTACACCCAAGTCAAAGGCAAGACAACTTACCTGGAGCATGCCTTGGGAAACGGCCCGGTAGATCCTCATGTGGACAAAGTTCAGGCCTTGAGGAGTTATGCCCCACTCTGATGTCAAAGAAGCAGATGCACAGCTTTGGGGGCCTGGCAAAACAGTACTGCCAGTTTGTGCCAGAGTTCTCCTCTATTGCTGGCCCCTCTCTATCTGCTCAAAGAGAGTAGCCCAAAAGAAATCCATTGGATAGAAGCCTGTGAGAAAGCCTTTCAAACCCTAAAGACTCATCTCTACATAAATACCACCTTCTACAGCCCCAATTTCACCCCACCTCACTACACCTGCAGCCAATGTAGGCAGCAAGAGGGGAGGAAAAACAGTAAGGCCTTGCCCAGTTCAGTTCTGCCCAGTAAGGAGGAAAGAGCTCTGCATCTCTTGCTGAGATAGAAGTCTGGTTTCAGTCTGAGTGTGGAACCATACCTTGTAGAATGGAGTCCTTTGTAATTCTAGCAAAAAGCTGCAATTAAGTTTGGTCTTGAAAGATTTATTCTTTAAATATTTACCGCTGTTAGTGAGATTTCCCATGTCAACCCAACAGAGCAAATATAAAATACATCCAGAATGCTTTTGTAATCCAGATCTTCAAAAGCAAATAAAATTCCAGTGTTTCACCCAAATAGTCCTTTGACTACGGTTATTATCTTTACAAGAATTCAGAAATATGAACACTAAAGTTAGAGAAACCTGGCTCTAAAGAGGCAGAAGTAAACATTAAGTAACTTGACTGGTTGCTTCATTCCAGTCACTGAATGAGCTAAGAGGGGAACAATTACACTGTCTCAAACCATCATTATTGTTTCAGTGATTACATTAGCATTCTCCAAGCATAAATGGTCACCAAACGTTTGATGCAGACATTTAAGGATGAATTTTCCCACCAGAGGAAGCAATTTCTCTAAGCAATAAAATAGTCTGTGAGAAATCCTACAGTCATAAATCTAGTATTTCTCATTACAAAATTTACATCAGCCAAAAAGTGATTACTTCTAAAATTACAAACCCTTGTGGGCAGCAATATTAGTAGAGTTACCAATTGCCATTCTCATGACACATGAGAAAATCAGGCCAAGTCATAATAGTCTTGTAAAAATAGAAAACTCAGATATCAGAGTAATGAATTGGCTTATTATAGATGGAAGGTTTAAAGATTACCTGTAGTGTAGAGGACACATCTAGACATTAAAGTACAAAGAACAACTATAGGTAGTAACAATTCAACTGCCAAAAGTATGCTAGAGGGAATGTGACCAACAATACTGCCAGCTCTTTTCATCTGTTTTATCTTTTGGCTTCTCCCCTTTGGTTTACCTCTGCAAAAATACAGCTCACTGGGGCAAGACAGCTTTGTCCAAACCTCTTAGCCAACACAGAGATGGGTGGAGATTCCAGAAATCGTATTTTTGAGCCCCTCTCCTCAAAAATCACTCTATTCTTTGGGGAAGTCTGTTTGAAATAGCCACTTATCAAAGGCTTAATGACCACACATTTCACAGACCAGTCCACACATCTGTGCCCCTGCCAGTTTCTATACTGTTCTTTCAAATAAGAGAATTACAAGAAATCCACACATTTTCCATTGTTATGAACGATGAATTAGGGAGAGAGGTTCAGATCCTCTGTCAAAGACAGAACCCTTTAATTCAGGCCTGCACAACATGCGGCCCAGGGGCTACATGGGGCCCGCATGGGCTCACTGTACAGCCCGTGGGGGGGTGTAGGGGTGGGGCAAGACAAGCGGGGGGGGGCGTTGGAGGGAAGTGGATGGGGGTGGGGCTCTTCGGCCAGCAGCTGGGTTTTTTGCAGTAATATGGCCCTCGCTGCATTCCGGGTTGATCAGGCCTGCTTTAATTAATTCAGTCTCCAGGGGTTCAGCTATATGGAGGTCACTGAAGAATAAGAGCCCTATATATTAATCTTAAATATGAGATGAAGCAGTTCCACAAGGTCATCAAGTCCATCTTCAAGCAACATAGGAAGGTTCCATACAGCATATTTCCTAGTGTTCTGTTAGTACACTGTTGCTTTGGCGTATTACAAAAATAAAATATATGTATAATAAATAAAAACCCAAACCCCAACTCTCCCACTTTTTCCATTGTTGAAGAAATTACTTTAGGAGATTATCATTGAAATTCCAAAGGTGTGAGCATTACTGCATCCACTGAAGAATTTAAGTTCAGACGCTTTCCCTGAGGATGTAGCTCACGCTACACACAAAAGGCAAAACACAGAGATGAGCTTACAAAGCAAAGGCAGTGGCGCCTATTCTGACCTTTATGAGATATATGAGAGTAATTCTGTTGACTTCAGTGAGCTATATTCAGTGAGTATTGTGCTCATGGTGTTTTGTTTGTTTGGATTTGATTTGGTTAATTCATTTTAGGGGATTTTGATAAAGAAACAGAATGAAATGTGCAAAAGGTAAATGACTTACAGCATGTATATCTTTCCAAATACCACATGCTTCACAGGCGCTCCAACAGAAGTATGCAATTATACAATTTTACAATTTGTCAAAGCTGCAAGACCGGCCAATTTGAAAACAATACAACATAGACCTAGCATGTCAGGATAGATGTCCCAGTAATAAAACTGGAGAAGACATGCATGAATAGGGAGAGATGGGGTGAAGTGGAAAGGAGAAGGGGTGAGTTGGGATAGAGATCTGGCATTCTTTGGGCCATATCAATATTTTTTATCCAAATGTATCGGAAGATCAGATCCAAATTTCTTGCACCCATATAGTTGCATTCTAAGCTTCTCCCCCCCCCCTTTTTTTTTTTGGCAGCTAACTCAGAAAGGTCCTAATACCATTGCTCTATACTATGCATAAGCCACCTTATTCACTTTTGTAAAATCATATACATGGTGATCATTACAGCCCATAGTCTTTATGTGGAGTTAAATGCAGCTTAGTAGCTAAATAACCGTCCTAGGGTATAATTTTCAGCTAATAATTTGTCTGAGGATTCTTGTGTCCACCTCTTTCCACAGATATTTGACTGTTAGTTCCGCAGCATATGACTCAGGTTTTTTTTGGGGGGGGGGAGTGTCTTTTTTTTTCTTTTCTATAGCACCAACAAACATGAAAAGGATAAGGCCTTTATCTTCTGCAACATCTGTAACATCCAATACATTTTTAATAAAACATGTTGTTGCATCAAGCATACCTGGAAAGCCACAGATACATTTTGAATAGTACATAGTATGCCATGTCACTGGGATTCTTTTAAGGGCAATGATAAATCTCCATCCCACATTTTTACAAAGAATTCCTGACCCCAACGGAATTCCTCTTTAACAACAAAGTATATATAATGGACATGAGTCTGGGAGTTTATGAAACATTTGTGAAGGTGCCCAGGTTGTTATCACAGCCATCAGGCTGCTATATATATATAAAATTAAGTCCTTTGTGTATTTTATTTTTGAAACACTTATTGGGTGCCCTTTGAGCAAAGTTACTATAGTGCCATACTTTAATAAAATAATAGCACATACCAAATGGAAAGTTAGGAGTAGTAGCATAGCTAATGACAGAAACCAAAGAGGAATTAGACTGTTTGAAATCTGATTATGTATTAAATGTATGTAATATAAATTTAAGAAGAGCTGTCTTAGATGACATTTTATTATACTCTGAGTATTTTACACACTAAAAGACAGATGTAGATATGAATTTCATTTGCCTGTTTGACAATGAAGGCTAAAAAGCATGGTTTAGCATTTTGGGTCATGAAGATATTGTACCTACTTTGATTCCAGTGAAGAATTTTAGAGTATGTTAGCTAGAAAGTGTGACAGACACACCACATTAGTAGAAAACAAATCATCTCCTCTTCTCAAATAAATAAGACTTCTTTTGTAAAATCTTTGCAGGAGGAAACTTGGGAAACTGACAGGTGGTTGCTGGTTGGATTTTCTTGCTGCTAAAACATATGTTGTCGTGTCATGTCCTAAACAGAAAACTGAAGCATCCTTTTCAAATTCTCAGCACTGCTGACACTTCCAACAAGTGCTCTGGTATTGGGTTTGGTCTTATCTGTTTCTAACAGACAGCCTCATGCCTTGGAAATTTGACCTGAAATAAAAATTCAGCCTCAAGTATCTGCTGTCAATTGTGCAGAAAATAGGAGATGACAGCAAAGTCACTTCTGCATGCTGAATTAGATCTCTTTCCAACATCCTCTAATGTCATTATTAGTGCTCAAATACACTGTGTCAAAATGTGCCTGTATGGGGAGATGAACTAGGCAACATCAAATCTCTCTCTTAGACAATATGACAAGCTGTTTTTGATTCAAACTTCTGAACAGAGACACACTTAGGGAAAAGTATCTGCGTCATCATGAAGATTTGTTTGTGAATGAGGCGAAAGTGGCTTTAAAAAAGCATTGTATTATGCCACTTCAAGGAATATCTGTAATCAAAAATACAATGTGTGTGGATTAAACTTTATTTTGAGCCTTCGTGACCATATTTCCAAATAATCAGTACTGCAATGTAAACAGTTTTCAAAACAAGATAATCTGAATGAGGACTACTCTTTAGAAGATTAATATCGACCCCAGTGCCATCAGCTTAGCTGAGATCTTAGTGGATCATATGGTCTTATGCTGATCTACAAAAGCTGGGGGAGGGAAACTGAATTTGGAAAAGTAAATTTTAATTGATAATATCTGGTTACAGTTTTCACTCTGTCAGAGGATATCAGAATAATGGTGGGGAAGGAGGAGACTTCCCAGAGACAAATGACATTGCACCAGATATGAGGTGATTACCTGCTCCAGCAGGTCTTTAAGGGAGAGTGCATTATACCAAGCCTGTTGTCAGTGCTTACCAAATAATAATTGCTACAACTGCAGCAGTTATAAACCTCCTACATATCTGTAAAAGAAAGTTCAGGAGGATAACAAGAGGCATTACAAAAAGTGAGCCCAACCACCATGGGAAACATTTGGGTTCCTATAGTCATAGGCACAGTAACTAACCCAGAGAGAGAAGATATTTAATTCCCTAATAGATGGATGGGTAACAAACTTCTCCTACACTAAGAAGCTATATACTCTTGTATGAGCTTTCCATTACTGCAGTACAAAAGCTGTAGCAAAACACATTTATTTGTACTTACTATACTATACCTGAACAAAACAAAACAAATCTACCTTGACATTTCAGTTATATCTAGAGAGTATATATTCACTCGGATTTAACATACAGATATTAAATCTTATCTCGCTAGCTCGTTGCCAAATTGGATGAGCCAAAGTCTTGGGTAACCAGTAAAAGAGAGGCAAAAGAAAGAAAAGGATACAATGATATTTCAAGCCATTTTTCCCTTGTCATTTCCATTTGAGGAAGTTTTGTGGATGGCTCTCTGATCACTTGGATATTGTTTCCAATTTATTTATGTGAAGTTTTGCTGATTTGACCAATTCTAAGTAGATACCATACAACCCATGGGTCTTGGCAAGGTTTTTCCTCCAATTTCCTCCACATACTATGCTCAGTTGGATTGGCAAGGTGGCGATATTTTTAATCTTAACTCAGGGAAACAAAGAGAGGAGTTAAACAGTTATTTCCTCAATGCAGTGGTCTAGAAAAGATCAATTTTAACCCCAAACATAATTTGGAAGAGAAAAACTGTAAGAAAGAATGAAGACTACAGTCACAACTCCCTTTTTAGGCTCTTCTGGATAGTCAGTCAAGCCTGAATTAAAGGGATATGCAATCACTAACATCCTGTCCTGTTTCACCAGCTATCAAAATCTTCAGTGATTTAAAAATCCAAAAAGTGGCAACGAGGTCAGATTACAAAGGATGACTATAAACAAATAACACACGTATGTAGGGACAAAATTAGAAAGGCCAAGGCACAAAATGAGATTAAACTTGATAGAGACATAAAGGATACCAGGAAAACATTCTGCAACTACATTAGAAGCAAGAGGAAGACCAAGGACAGAGTATACCCGTTACTCAATGAGGGGGGAAAACAATAACAGAAAATGTAGAAATGGCAAAGGTGCTTAATGATTTCAAGTCTTCAAGTCACCAGGGCCTGATGAAATGCATCCTAGAATACTCAAGGAGCTGACTGAGGATATGTCTGAGCCATTAGCAAATATCTTTGAAAAATCATGGAAGATGTGATTCCAGAAGACTGAAAAAGGGAAATATAGTGCCAATCTATACAAAGGGAAATAAGGACAACTCAAGAAATTATAGACCAGTCAGCTTACCTTCTGTACCTGGAAAGATAATGGTACAAATAAATAAGCAATCAATTTGCAAACATCTAAGATAATAAGGTGATAAATAATAGTCAGCATGGATTTGTTAAGAACAAATTGTGTCAAACCAACCTGATAGCTTTCTTTGAGAGGGTAACAAGCCTTGTGGATGGAGGGGAGTGGTAGACGTGGTATATCTTGACTTCAGTAAAGTTTTTGAAACTGTCTCGCATGACTTCTCAGAAACAAAACTAGAGAAATGCATGTTTAAATGCAATAAATTATATTTTTACTGGTAGATGTAGACATCAAATCAGCTGAATCAACCAAATAAACTTTTTTTTTTTAAACACTGAATTTACCTTCTACTTGAGTGTTAATTGAAGAAAGAAGGGTGGATATTTAGAACTACTGATGATGTTGAAAACAGAATTTAAAAAATAATGAAGAGAAAAGTTAGGAAAACAAAGTCTAGGTGGCCAACAGACTGAATATAATAGCAAAAATATATATAATTTCAGAGTTAGGGAGGATTATGTGAGCTTTATGCTCAGATCTCCCAATCCAGGGTAGCACTGCTTCTTGGAAAAGATATTTTGTAAACAATCAAAAGCAACAGCTCCCTAATATGGATACAAATGTGTAGTTGAAGACAAATGACAGCATGAAATGGTGAGAGAAGAATCAGAAATACTGAATTGATAATCTACAAGATATAGAATAAGAGCATTGTAACCTTCTTATGTAGGCTGGTGCTACTTACTATGGTCTCCCACCAACATTTTAAGATATACAGTTATGGCTTCAGCTGACTCCTATTATTGGTTTTGCTCACACTTGTACTGTAAGTGACTTCACAATTTCATGATTCAGTGTGTAAAAGATGATAGGTATCATGCCAACATTAGCACAGACATGATTATACATTGGACTGCATTTCAGCCAAAAAGAATGCTTTTTGCTACACCGTACCTCCAGACCAAGTGAAGTTCATCTGATTTAATACCTACATCTACGAGTCAGAAAACAGGCAATACTATGCAATAGAGTTTGGCTTTTTTATTTCAATGCCCACATTGCAGCCAGACCTCTTGCAGACAAAATGCTCTTACGGTGGGGAGCTGAACTACCCAACAGTTCTAAAAGAGATGATTCCATCAAAAAATGTCTGCATAGCATATATGGTAGCAATAAGCAGATACAGTACAGTACATTGTGTTCAACTTAAACATCTTGTTTAATAACCTTGGCCATTAAAAAACAGGTTGTATGACTCAAAATCTGTGGACTCTTTTCAGATGTACTTAAAAGTCTGTCACATAGAGAATCACATTTTATGTATTAATGAGTATGTATGCAGGAGTTTTCTGTTTATTGTTTTTTGATGTCCAAAATTTTCCTCAATTATAAATCATTGGGTGCACATTAAAAAATATATATACATTATTTGCCAGACCAAACAGAATCTTGACCAATTTAGTTAGATGTTGTACCCCAATCTCCACTTGTCTTAGATTGTGAGTTCAAGGCTGGGATCCGGCCTTTTTATCTGCAAGGAGAGCATTAAGTCCACTGTCCCTACTACCACAAAGAAATAATTAATGGAAGGCAAAAAATAATATATTCTCAGCTGCGCGCATGGCCTTCACCTCTTAAATTTCTGTTGTTGCTACAATAGGTAGATAATTTGCTTTACTACTGGCAGACATCTGTGAATGACTCATTATTCCTTTGCCCTCATAAAAGACTAGTTCTTGGCTGGCTCAAGAACAAAACCATGCTTAAAAACACCTGTGCACCAGATACATGCTGCTATGGCTGCTGATCCATCTGCAGAACAAGCTGGCTAGCTGCTTGAACTAGGATGGTTTGACAGGGGGATCTCCTCATGCCTCTGTTCATTTTTTTTATCCTGGATCCTAAGAAAGAGGCTAATTTGTGTTATCAGCTCATTATGTGTGTTTGTGTCTATCAAAGCTTTTTAGAAATCAACTAACTTGTAAGAGATTTCATGTAATTTAGGAAAGATTTTATGTAATTTAGAAGATTCGTAAGGATATTATTTTTCCATCAGAATGTAATGCTTTGAAAAAGAGCATTCATGCAGCAGATCATGGGTATAATACAGGTGCAGCAATGTATCAGAAGAGGAACTAGGAACAAAAAGAGGTCTCAGCAAATGAATAGGTGCTTTGACAGTAGCAATTTCTGCTTCAGTGGGAGATTTGCTTAGGCTTGGCTCATTACTAACCAAACTTTGTCTCCAAGAAAACATCTGAACAACTTTAAAAATAAAAATTAGTCTGTTTTGAGCATAGTTGATAACACTCACTTATCTAGTAACCCAAATTGCCTTTTGATTGGCTGTCTGCTGTAGAAATAGCAATTGAGTAATCAAAAGCTTTCAGCATACTTTCTCTCTTCAAAAAAAATTAAAATATATAATAAAAACAGCCATTACAGGTGGGCTTTGATGTTTTCTTTTCCCCGTGAATGTAATTAAAGGGTTTATTGTTACTGTGGCAGTTTTGCTAAAATGTTATCAAAGTCTTGTCCCAAAATTCCCCTACATCATAATATATATGCATTTCAAGTACATCCATACCTTGTAACTAAAATTTAAAAATTATGCTCAGTATGAAAAATCCCTATTTTACTCTCACAACACAGTGTGAACATCTGTCCCATGGACATTATCTCATTTCCCCCAACTGAAATCAACTCATGTCAGAAGTATACTTAAATAAAGAGGAGAATTATAGGAACTGTTTGCTTTGGATTAGAAAATAATCCCCCAAATCATGTGAAGTCTCCTGCTCTGTTCACATTGTGTGCCTCATTTTGTCAATTTCATTCCTCTCTTTCATTCAGTTCTCTTTAAACAAGTTTCGTTATTGAGTGCCAAATATACCAAAGTGTCATATTTGAGTCTCTTCTCTCGGAGACTTTTGGCTTAAACAAAAAAGCTAAAATCTTGGTTTGTTGCATTAATAGGTAACTCACAAATCATTTTGCCTTGCCCCAATTGTCAATCCAAACAGTTTATCAAAAAGTAAGAATAAAAAAATAGAATAACTACTACCAGAGAAATCAGCTAAGTGTCCATAACATGATGCTGGCACAAGCCAATTGTATACCTAATTCTCATCTTAAATTCTGCACTTTGAAATCACGTTTGAAAGGAAGACGGGAAGATTAAAAGGATCTGTGATTACCAACATAAATGCTAATCTGCTGCATAGATCCTACTGCAGCCGTCCCCTAACATTTATTCTAAAATGCTTTCAGCTCTTAAATTCACTTTCCAAAACAAGTAAGGGGTTAAAGAAGAATCTGATGAGAGGTTACATTTATTTAATATTCAGCCCTTTCTTGGTTGAAATATTGCAGTCAATCCTCATAGGTATTTTTTCGAACCATTAGAGTAATGGTTTATAGCTATTAAGTGAAATTGCAGTTCTGTTTGTAAGTTCCATTTACAAAGGATAAGCAAAGTGCACTCATTTTCTTTTAAAAATACCTGAAACCTTAGCTGTAAGACACTGAGAAATGTATGCCGTTAACTAGTTCATAGCCATAGTAAACTGAGGTAATGAATGAAATGCTATTAAATGTCTACAAAACATTAAAGCTGTATCTTCCTTTCACTTACTCAGACTTGATTGATAGTTATAGTTTATCACAGACATCCTAGGAACTTCTGGTGCACCTGCAGTACCACTAGCTTTGTATACTAACCAAAAAGAAATACACTCAATCTGATGTAAAACTAGTTTATTTTCATAACTACTGATTCATTTGGCATATAAATGTAGAAATAATAAAGTCCTTTAATCTGTTTTAGTTTATTGTTGGTTATTATAGCTTTTTTGGAATGATGTAATGAGATACATGGCTAATGTGAAACCTTTCATTAAAAAAATCTTTTACAGACATTTTTCTGCGCACTTCATTTTAAATGCATTTACATAGGATTCATTAATTGAAATTTTCTAATCTTCTTTTGCAAGTAACTTCTAAAGTAAGTTTTAAAAAATGCTCAGCCAGAAATGTAATTTTTAAGTTGACAAGTATCGCTTTAGTTTTTGGAATGGCCGTGAATGTATCAAAGTTTGATGCACTCCCATTGCAACACATCAAATCCGATGGGCCAGATTCTCATTTTCAATATGTGTATGCATCTGTTTGGTCTGTCGATGTGTCCTATACGTCTGACTCACACACACACACCACTATTTCAATTAGTGAACAAAATGCAGGAACATGCTCGAGTACAATATACCCTGCTCTTCCAGGTCAGAATGTATGACTAATAGTAAGGATGTAGAAAGTCCTCAATTTTTTTTCCCACCTACATTTTGCTTCCACACACAGTTCTTTTCTTCGTGTTCAAAACATTTTATGTTCACAACATACATATACCCAGCTGCTACTTTTATTATTTCCCTTATTCCAGGCTACTTAATTCCAACTTTTTTTTTTATTAACAAAGCTAAACAGGTGTGAAACACCTATAATTTACATTTTAAGTATAGTTACCTAATAATGATAGTTAACCACAGCCTACTCACAAGGAAAATGCTATTGAAAACCATGGTTGGGGAAACACCATTCCAAATGCAGCTATTTAAAATACATGCATTACACACACAATTAGGTAGACAAAAGGGAGAGATCAAAACTCAACCAATGCTCCCCCCACATGGCCACTTTCAATTTCGATTGTTAACAACTCCTAAAGCTACAAATGAAAGGCATTAAAATGCTATTGCATAAACACAATGTCTGTGCTAAGCCTGGACACATTTATTTCTACTTGTTACTGATCACCTTTCAAGTACATTTATGGTGCTATATAAATAACAGTAACAGTGACACATGACTTTGCAACTCATGAGATATGGTATGTCACCAACACAGCTATAATCAGACCATTCTGCTTATAATCTAAAATGTTTCATGGGTACCAAAAAAAGGCAAGTTGGAAGGAAAGTTTATCCATATAAAGATTAGATAATTTTTCTATATATCCTTTGTAGTGAAGGGCTAGATATTTAAATGCTGAATTTAATTTCTGAAGCAATTTGGGCTGAACTGGCAACCACCTACGATTCAATAATCCACACACGGGCAATCTAAACATGTTGATTTAGAGAACAAAGTAGCTGTAGCTTCATTTCCTATCAGGAATAAATGCCATGGTTTACAGAAAATAAATCTAACTAAACAAGACCTCCAGTATAACTGTAATACCACAAAAGAAGCACCCATTACTAGTATTATGTACGCTAGGAGTAGTACTTTATGTTAGCAGTGATGCTAGCATTATTTTTCTTTAGAACTATTTAAATAAAAAACATTTGTAATCAGAGACCAAAGGGAAAAACTGAAACAGAAAAAGGCTTTTAACTTTTACCAGAGTCCTTCTACCCAGTGCTGTTTGGCTATAAAGAATCTCCACTGCACAGCTTTTTAACCAGAGGGTTGCACACTTTGTTGCTTCTTTAGGCCAAGTTAATTGCACACACCAAAGTCTCCTTGTATTCCTTCTTCTGCTTTCCCCCAACCCTCAAGCTACCTAAGTGCCATCATCCCATCCCCTTTTAGTTCAGGAACCTTCTGCAACCCACACCACCTCCATCATTCCAGGGGCTCTTTCCCCCAATTCCTCCTTTGTCCCCATACCAAGGTCCCCCATATCCCTTCTCCATGACAAGGATGCATGTATGTTCACTCCCCAACCTCCCCCATGTCAGGATCTCCATTCTCCCACATGCCAGGGGTTGTGTGTGCACTCATCCCCCACACTGTTCATATTCTCCTTCTTTCCTTTCTCTTTCAGTGTGGCAACATTTAAAATTGTATTGCAGGGGCAGAACTTTAATGAAGGGCACTGTTATGTTGGAATGTGTTAATGGCTGCCATCACTCAACAATTACAGAGATGGTTGAAACTGGTATCTCTGCAAACTAGCTGCCAGGGGCTACAAGAGTCCTTTATTTTCTCCTCTTGTTTTTTCTGGTTTCCATCAACATCAATAGGGTTCTGCCGATTGATGCCTAGAACATTCCCTGAAATTGATTAGATGCAGCATTCAAAAATCATCATGTTACATCCCAACAGAGAAATGCCCTCAAGTTGAGTGCCCTTCAAGCTTGGCTAGAAATATAACTCCTTTGTGCGCAGGACAAACTGGTAATACAAGATTGACACATATGGCAATTTCCTGCAATATCTTTGAGAAAAAATCTTATTGAATTAAATTTAAGCAGGTTTGGAGTTCACTGTATTAAAAATGCAAAGTTTATGTGTTATTGTGGGTTTGCATGTAACTTCTCTAGGGGACAGAGGTTACCATTGTGAAACCCAGAAAGTGTTATAAACAATGTCCCAAACAAGAATGAAGTTTTGGGACAAACAAAGTCAGCTGGGTTTCCCAGGAAACACCTGGGGAGAAGTGAATGAAAAATTCCACTTCCAGTTCTACAAAAACCCAAATCTTTTGAAGCTATGCCCAGAGGACACCACCATTGTCTGCTGATTACCTATTCTCAGATTCTGAAGCTTAGAGGCCCAAGCTGTATAAAGGAAAGAATGAATTGTTATGGTTCTTGTTCTGAGATGAAGCAGTTATTAACTTGTGACCCCAGAAAACCCCCTGTGTGGGGTTTGAAGGACTAATCACCTACTAGAGCACTTGCTGGAGTTGGTGTGTGATCTTTGGCAAGCTTTTTTAGTTATTATAAATATTTTCCTTAATACTTCCACCTTAAGAATAAGCATGCTTGCTTAGAAAAGGCTGAGTGTAATTTATAACTTTGGATAGTTACAACAGTTCATAGCTTCTGTGGAGAAAACAAAGCACAGATGTAGACCTGTTTAGGCAGTCTGGCTTCCTGGGGAACTCATAATATAGTTTGGGAATTATGCAACCTGGAAAAACCCTAGTCAGCAGGGAGAAAGACATGGGTCTCCACCCAAGATATATGATGGCCGGGAAGCTGGAAGAATAGGCATAGGTGCCCTTTCTGGACCATGGAGGGGGAATACAAGTGCAGTTGCCCTGAACTGTGACAAAGGATCATAAATATTTAGTATTCAGTTGGTAGTTTGCTTCCTGCTCTTTGATATCTGGAAATAAAATTGCTTTTCTGTTGCATAAAGTATCTTTCAAATTCAATTGCTTATCTCCTCATTCATTCAAGAAAGACCACAGATTTACAGGAACCAGAACCCAGGATACAAATATACTATACCACATACCACTAAATTACTGACATCTAAAAAATAACCAAAACAGTCTTGATTTTAACCTTCTATATCAAGATATTCTCCAGTGGCCTCCACTGGATCCAGGCTATAAAGAAATTCCACTTATTTTAATTTCTATATATGGGATAAGCATTTAGTTATCTACATCCACCGTAAAACACTTTGTTAGCTGTTATTGAAGCACTGGTACTATGTGGAATTGAGTGTATTTCTACTGTCAACTGCACTGTCAATGGAGCAACAGAGGCTGCTTTCTCCATAAGAAATTCACTTTGCAGATTTGTAGAGTGTGCATACTACGATAGTAGGCATAGGTTTGTTAGAAAATGCCAAATGAACCACTGCAAAGAGGCTTTTGATGAGTTCTGATGTCTGCTCAGTTAAATAAGATGCCGTTTATGTATTCAGTTTTTACATTGTGTAATGAGCAACTATAATAATATTTACCATATTAATTAATTGCACTGTAAGAAGCTATAGTAAATACCTAAGGAACATTGTGTCTACACTGTGAAAGGTTTACTTTGAAGTGAATACCTGATATCATAAGCTTGTTTGTTTTTCTCAAATACTGAACAATGAGGCCAAGAGAGCTTTGCCTTCTTATAATTCAAGTTCCAATTTTAATTTAAAAAAATAAATCTTAGGGATGGAAATAGAATTGAGTATTTTTCCCCAAATGTCAAAGATATTAGAAATATTAGTGATGCTATCTAGGATTTCCAATCCAAACATGAATAATAGCTAGAAGACTTTCAGAATCACACAGCAACAATTAAGGGCGGGGGGGGCACTGGTCTTGCAAGTACACCCAGAAAGAGCCTCTCGGAGGTTAGTAGAAGAGTCAGTCTCCCTCATGACATATGTGAGCTGCTTGTTTTGCAGCTCATTTCTGAGATAGAAATAGATACGTTTGTAGAGATTGTTGTCTTTTTGTAGTGCTTAAAGTGGTCTCAAAAAAGCACGAGGTCTGTGATGGGTCATCCATGGAATTTCATTACTTTGTGACAAAATGTCAGGGCTTAGGGCTTGTACAGCTTATTCCAATCTTGTATTTTTATACTACTAATTTATACTGTACATTTGTATAACTCATCCCAGAAATATTTTAGTGCTCCTACCCTTCCATCTGTAACCCTGTGCCACCCAGTCTTGCCTTGGGGGAAGGGAGAGATGAGGGGTCGCAAATGAGTTTGGCAGTGTAACCTAGAAGATAGAGTAGCAGTTGGACTCAGAAGACCTGGATGCTATTCTTGGTTCTGCTATTAGCCTGCTGGGTGACCTTGGACAAGTCACTTCATCACTCTGTGCCTCAGTTTCCCCATCTGTAAAATAGCTCCAGTCATTATCCCTATATGAATAACTGATTTATTAGTTTGCTGACTTCTCCAAAACAATTTTTAAACAATTTATTTTGGATCGAATGAAACATTGTTTGACCCAAAACTATACATTTTGTTTTAATTTAGACCATTTTGTTAAGATTCAATTTTATTAAAATAAAATAAAATAGAAGGATAGTTGAAAATGTCAAAACGAAAAGTTTGTTTTGGGGGATTTTTTTTTTTATTTAACTGAACAATTCTGTGAGACAGACACCAATTTATGAACCATTTTAATAAATGTAATTTATTTAATAAATTAACAAATTAATACAGCAGAAGCAGCAACACACCCCTTAATTTTGCTGTTAGTTTGGCTTTCATGCAGCATTTTGTCTCTAGTTTGTTAACTAGATATGGATCTCTGCTGAGAGGGGCTAAAGGAAAAAGAAAGTAAAAACCATAGCACATGGATTGTTGTGTTGTTCCCAGGTGGACTGGAGCAACAATAACATTAGTGCCTTGCTGCTTTTCCTTAATTATTATAATATATTATTGTCTGCTATAAGAAGACCTTTAAAAAAATGAGATTTATAGCGCAGTCTAAATAATTCCAGCACATGCTAGATACGTCAGTCATTTGATCTTGTCACCGCATCATGCCCACATTTTACTCATGGTTGCCATGACTACTACCAAATATCAGTGTTTGCCTGCTCTGTGCCACCATAGCATAACTGTTGAAAACACAATAAGGCCTTCACTCATAAGAGATTGGGTTGCACATCCACAATATTAAAATGAGGCAAGAAAGAAAACAAAAATCATTTTTCTTTTCTGAGCTGCTGAGAATAGTGGGGACAGGCATTGTACATCTGACTTCAACATTCTTGGTAATAGTGACTGTTAGTGGGATCTAGCTCCACTGAACTAGTCGGTTAACTGAGATTCCACTAAACCTAAAAACGCAACTTAGTATTAACACCATGATCCCACCCTTTATCATCTGCTCATGTGCTGTACCCGACAGAATCTTGTTACAGTGTATGTGACTATGGGTTCACTTGATGAAAACTAGATTTGTATCTTAATCCTTCCCATTTCCCCAACACACACGGTGTTACACAAAAATGTTAAGAAAGAATTCATAAGCCTAGGTCTGCCCAAGTGGCATTTACAGTGTAACAGCAGTGTAACCAGTCATGGTTTCAAATTAGACATTGGTTATTGTTCCAAATGAAAGTGTAGTGGTCAAAATCAAAAGACAAGATAGAAAACTTGTGCAAATCCACTTACCAACAGACAGCATTTTAAAAAGCAACATGCCATGCCTCAAAGGAGGCATCCAAATGTTCTGCGACATCATTTGAACATTCCCCAACTTCTTCAGTAATTATTGATATTGTATTTATCTGTGCAATAAGTACTACAGGCAAAGTTCCATATTAATAAAATACATATTTTAAATGAAAAAGAAAATCTCTGACTCGCTTCTAACAGTTTTATACAGTTTAAGAATCACCACTATGTTTGAAATGGGTAGTTTTGATTTGAAGAAATTAACTTTTCTTACAATAGGTTTGTTTTCTAGTACTGTGTCTGTGGGTCTTCAGTTCAATGCATACTGGGTAGGTGGGAGTAATGTTTTTAAAGCCTATCCTATTACATACACAAAGATTACATTAAAGAAAGCCATAGAGCTTGGTCAAACTGCACATGAGGCATGTCTCACTAAGTGAACCAGCCCTCCCAAATTCAACAGTTAAGGATGAAACTGCCATTAATTCATCTCATACTGCCAAGATATAGCAGCATATTTGGGACAACAAATAATATTGGTCCCTCATATTTGAAAGAAATACTTTGCTCGAGGTAAAGTAATTTAGGTAGATAACTCCCATTAGTTTTGATAGGAGTTCTGCAGCTACTTTTTGACAGTCAAGATAAAACTATAGTCCCTCCTGTGTGTACTAGAGATCCTAATTTTGGTTATATTTAATTTTCTTTCAAAAATCAAATAATTAAAAACAAACAGAGTACGGAAACCCAAAACATTGGGGTTTGGCTTTTACAGAGGAACAGAAAGTACCGGTATGTGAACTTGCCAACATTTCCTCTTTCAGATTCAGGCCTAATCCTAAAAAGGATTTTTTTAAAATATGTTCCTGAGCTAGTTACTTTGTGTGCCAACTTCCACCTCAAAGAGAATTTAGAAATAGTCATCTTAAAATACTGGTAAATACAGCAATACAAAAAATATCCATATATTAGAAGAAAGAATTATGTTTTGCCAGGTTCACATAACACTTCCAAAAATTGAGGGCAATAATCTTTCATCACATTGTATAATGAAAAAACATTACAACTTGAAGAAAAATAATGACAAGTTTCCTGTATTTTTCCTTCAGAGTGCCATAAAATGGAACTGTTCACATGACAGGTAGAGGGGGAGGGTATATCTTAATAAAGCTGTATTGTCCTTCAGAACAGCATATACCATGAAAACGGACGTTGCCACAGAAAGAATGCTTTTTAGTGATTAGCTAAAGAAATAAGGGCTTGAGTCTCTTCTCATATCTTCGGTTTTTCATACCAGTGGAGTTACTTCTGATTTACATCAGTGTAAAGGCAGGTGGTCAGACTATATGTATGTAAGAAGAAGGAGGAATATTTGCTTTCAGGACTGTAGTAATGCATACATCCTTTTAAAAAAAATGCAGATGGGCTAGCACTAGAGACATGCTGTTCTACAGTTACACTCCCCCCAGGTGTGTTTGTGACAGATGTCCATTGAAACCATGCAGAATGGGGAATTATAACGAACAGCAAAAGCATGTAATCAGACAAAGTGATTGTTCAGCATCCTTGTTTAATGATTGTCCAGAAAGTGCCAGAATCGTTTTCCTCCCAGGGTTTCTCTTTACTTAAGTATGAAATATTTTCTGTTAAAATGCACATAGTATTACAAATGAACAGAAAGCATGAACAAAATTAACTTAAGCATATTGGTTTCTAGGCTTGTTGAAATGAAGTCTGAATTGATGTGTTTCATCTAACTTATCAGTTAAAAGGCATTCTTGATGCCCTCATGTTATCATAATCTCCAAAGCACTGGACAAAGTACATTTGTTTATCATTCTTTCCTGACTAAAGAACTGTGTTTTATTAAAGAGATCAATCACCTGCATACAGTTTAATAGCCTGAGCTGTGAACAAAAGGTTAAAAAAAGAGAGAAAGAGAGAAACCTGTTTCAATAGCCTACAACTCCCAAAGCATTAAGAAGCTGTTAAAAAAGTCAGCTGTTTCTTTAAAAAAATAAAATTATTCTCAGAGCTAGCAAACCCATTAAAATAGTAATCTAAGATATCTCTAAACAGAAAAGGGCTCCAAAGATACCAATGCTGATAAACTGACTAGAAACAATTCTATTTGATTACCTCAAAATGAGCCCTATGATTCTAACTGAAGACACAAATACTTTACATCTTTAATACACTGCTTCTCCATTATTGAATTGTACTTACTGTGGAGACAGTCATTTGAGGCTTCCAGCACAGTGATGTAGTAAGAGAACTGCTGCTCTTAATGAAGGGTTCACAGATTGGGAGCCAGAGTTTTGAACTTAGTGTCAGAGGCAAAACATAAGGAAAAAAAAATTTGGTGCATAGTGTCATATACACAAACACATTTATTATTTCTTATCCCACTGTCGGTATAGTATCAAGTATTCTTCTGCCAAGCATATGCTTATACTGACAGATGGCCTTAAGGGACCGATTCTATACTAGTGAATAAGAACTGCATAGCATCTAGGAGCACAAGGATATCATTGACAGGATGCACATGGAAACACCTAGGGCAGAGGATACTGACTGACAACAAAATGGCAATAGTGGCACCAGAGAAGGAAAGAGAACTGGCTGCTCTATGGGAGGAGACTGGCTGCTGGCTACCTCACACAGTAGACAGTGCTCCAACCCCCATCCAGGTCCTCGACCATCATGGTCAAGAACAAATGTGGGGTACTGGCAATAAGTGGTGAGGAGCACATCCCAACAGCTGAGGTGGAGGAGTCACCTGCCCCAAGACGGGGAGGTTCACAGTCACTGCACCCAAGAAGAGGAGATGTAGGGTGCTGGTAGTCAGGAACTCCCTTCTGAAGGGGATGAAAGCATACACTTGCTGACCTGACATGATCCATGATGCCTACAGCCCGCATCCAAGACATTACAGAATAGTTGCTCAGGCTCATCAATCCCTCTGAACACTACCCCATGCAACTTGTCCATGTAAGTGGTTCTCAATCAGTGGAATAGGGTATGCAGAGGTCTTCCAGGGGGTACACCAACTCATCTAGATACGTGCCTAATTTTACAACAGGCTACATAAAAAACACTAGCAAAGTCAGTACAAACTAAACTTTCATACAGAGAATGACTTGTTTATACTGCTCTATATACTATACACTACAGTGTAAGTACAAATTTTATATTCCAGTTGATTTATTTTATAATTATATGTTAAAAATGAGAAAGCAAGCAATTTTTCAGTAACAATATGCGGTGACACCTTTGCATTTTTATTTCTGATTTTGTAAGCAAGTAGTTTAAGTGAGGTGTAACTTGGGGGTATGCAAGACAAATCGGACTCCTAAAAGGGGTACAGTAATCTGGAAAGGTTGAGAGCCACTGGTCTATGTAGGCATTAATGACACTGCAGGTATGACACTGGACAGATCAGAAATGATTACAGGGCTCTGGGAGCAAAAAGAGGAGCATCTTCATACACCAACTCACCAGCCTAACGAGAGGGCTTTAAACTAGGTCAAAGGGGGAAGGTGACAAAAGCCCAAAGGTAAGCATAAAAATGCTTTATGTTGTGAGGGGAATGGCAAATTACAATAGGAATATAGGAGCAACAAGAGGGAAATCAAGGTGGAGCATCATCAATATCTTAGGTGTCTATATGCAATGCAAGGAATATGGGAAGGAAGAACTGGAAGTATTAGTACATGAGCTAAATTACTTAATTGGCATCACAGGGACTTGGTGAAATAGAACACAAGACTGGAATATTGATATACAGGGGCATAGCTTGTTCAAGAAGGACAGGCACAGAAAAGAGGAAGGATATTGTGACAGGGCAGGGGTAAAAACCCCTAGAATGCCCTGTCTCTAAGTTAAAACCCTGCTTGCAGGCAGGAGGCTGAGGAGAAGGGCTGGCCCTAGCCACTTGTCATAAGTATGGAGGGTGCCTTGCCTGGGTGGGGGCTATGTTGTCTGAGACAGGTGACGTGGGAGTTTCTCTGCCATGAGGGAGGGAGGAGCCTCCAGCCCAGGAAGAAGGGAGGAGCAAAACAGTCAGTTCCATCTTGGCTGCACATGAGGCAGGAGGCTTGCCAAGGTAGCTGGCAAGGGTTCTAGACCATCTTTGGCTATAAAGATGGCTCTACCTTTTTCTGATACTTCTACTTAGCTAATGTGAGTATAACCATTTGATTCTTCTATTAAGCCGTGCCTTTTGGGGTGTTCTTTCCTTTTCAGAACAAAGTGGGGAACCCCAAATGTAAAGTGTCTGTATTTCTGCTTTAACCTTTTTCTTTATTAAATTTTCTAGTTATAAAACCGTCTGGTTTATTTCCCTTAAGGCTTTTCACTGCTTCCAGTCTGGGAAGGGGGAAGGGAAAGGAATAGGAACCAGGGCAGCTAGGGGCCTAGGTGGAGTGTGAAGACTGTCTCTCCTTACCGTCAGGTTAGATGGGGGAGGGAGGAAGCAGTCTCCAGGTGTCTCCCTCTCAGGTACAGAGAGACAGGGGTGGGGGAAGTCTGCCTTCAGCCGGGGAGGGTGAAGGACAGAAAGCAGCCTCCAGGTATCTGACTTTGAATCCCAGGAAGGGGTACAAAGTTAGGGTCTGGCTCTCAGGTTGAGAGAGACAGGGTTAAGGGAAGTCTGCCTTCAGCTGGTTAGAGTGAAGGGAAGCAGTCTTCAGGTGTCTGACTTTAAAACCCAGGGAGGGGGTACAAAGTCAGGGTTAGGGGAAGATCGGGGGCCCCTCCAAGGTTTTGGAAGTATACCCGATTGGTGGCAGCAATTGGTGACCCCAAGAACCCCAACTGGCAAGGTGGGGGGGGGAAGGACTTGTTGGTCTGCCATAGAAGAGGCCCAGCCTTTGTACTCAGGAGCATAGAGGCTGGGGGTAACCCCTCTTACACCACTGGAAGGCACAGCTGAAAGCCCTAGCGAGGGTTAATGCACAGAGCTCGGCTTGGTTGAAGGGCTACAGCTGCAGCCAGAGGCAGGAGGGATTATAAAAATGCTGACTCATGGTCGTGAGAAAAAGGCCCTGGCAGGGAGAGGAAGGCCCTAGTACTATCTGCAGGCTGTGGGAAAGGTACCTAGGCTCCCTAGAAACCTGAGGCCCAAGATTGTGGGGTCACTGTTAGGGGATTGTGGGAAGCACCAGTTGTTTCACTGAAGCCATAAGAAGCACACTGTAAATAAAGGACACTTGGGTGTAACACTAAAAACAGTGTCAAGACTTTATTAGCAGCAAAGAGAACGCAGGGTGGCCCGGACCCTGTGACAGACGTGTTGCGATATACATCAAGAATAAATACACTATTTTATGGTCCATAAGGAAGTGAGAGGCAGACCAGTTGAAAGTGTCTGGGTAATGATAAAAGGGAGAGGAGGGTAAAATAGGGGTGATATTGTCACACTGTCTGGAGAGGCTCACAACCATGAGTGTGAACCTCGGGATAGACTGTCAAGAAACAGGGCAGACAACCCAACCTGGCTGTGTTCTCTATAATTAGATTTCATCAACCCAGAAACAAGTGTGAACTCCTAAAGCTCTAGTCTAACAGTCGTCTGGGGCATTCCAGACACTATCTTGCCAGCCAGGCAAGCTGGACGTAATGACTTTAACAAACTCAGAGAACTGTTGATTGTTAGGTGGGGCCCCATGCAAAGAAAAAGTGAAGGGATAAAAGTTCAGGAGAGCTGGCAGTTTCTTAAGGAGACAATATTAAAGG
Source organism: Sternotherus odoratus (assembly GCA_032164245.1). Taxonomy (NCBI): domain Eukaryota; kingdom Metazoa; phylum Chordata; order Testudines; family Kinosternidae; genus Sternotherus; species Sternotherus odoratus. The sequence goes on from JAVMKO010000008.1 coordinate 62,641,817, forward strand.
CACAGCTGCAGATTTATTTTTCCTTTGAATTGAAATAGAATAGTGAGAAACCAATATGGCTCCATCTAAAGCTCTTTAATGACCTGAAAGTCAAAAGGGAATCCCACAGGAAATAGAAACATGGACAAATACCTAGAGGCATACAAAAGAATAGCACAAGCGTGTAAGCACAACATCAGAAAGGCTAAAGCACAAAATGAGTAATACTTAGTAAGGCACAAGAAAGGCAATAGGAGGTTCTTGAACTACATTAGGAGCTAAAGAAAGAGGAAGAAAAGACTAGATCCTTTACTTAGAGGGGAAGGTGAGCTACTAACTGATGGCATCAAGAGGACAGAGGTGTTCAATGATGAATGGTGACTACATACTCAGTTATATTAATAAGAGGGAAGGAATGCAAGCCAAAATAGGGAAAGAACAGGATAAAGAATATTTATGTAAGTTAGGTGGATTCAAGTTGACAGGGGATGATTAAATTCAATTTAGGGTACTTAAACAACTAGCTATAGCAATCTCAGAACCATTGCCAATTATCGTCAAGAATTCATGGAGGTCGGGTGAGATCCAAGAGGACTCAAGAAGGGCAAATATAGTACCTATCTTTAAAAAGGGGAACAAAGATAACCTGAGGAATTATAGACTAATCAAAGTTAGGCTGACACCACAGAACAAACAATCCATTTGTAAGCATCTAGAGTATAATACGGTTTATAAGGAATAACCAGCATGGAATTGTCAAGAACAAATCATGCCAAACCAACCTCATTTCGCTCTTTGACAGGGTTATTGTCTGGCCATGCCGAAAGAATGACAGGAGACATTAGATATGGGTTTAATCAGGCTGCAACTTTATTATCAGATAGATGTCTGGGACTAACTCGGCGGACAAAATATGCAGTGCAGGTGAAAAGTGTATGTCCCTCCAGCAGATTCACTGCTGGGACCCTCCAATTCCAGCGGGGGAGTGTCTTCCACCAACTTTCTCCCCAGCACCCCTCCTCCCCCCTTTTCATCCAGGTCCCTTCAGCAATGTCCTTTCTGGGACCCTACCGACCATCGCCCGTTCATAGGAGGGGTTAAGGTGGACTATAATGATGGGGGGCTCCCTGCTGTACCAATCAGAGGAGTCCCCAACTGCCCCCAACTTGCTTGTTTACCAAGCAGCTCTCCTTAACTCCTTTTCCAAGTCATTTATCCATTCTTTTGTGCCTTAATTTGTGGAGTACCTGCACTGAACATCCACTGTACACGTAAATAAAGAGTTGCAACATATGGGCTACCACTCGTTATCTATGCATGAACAGAGCCCACCTGAACTTGCTGCGAGGAAGGTGGAAAAAACCCGCTGCACCTGGCCAATATGGTGGTAAGAGAAAAAATCCTTTCCAGCCCTCCTTAACGGGCAGCTAGCATAATGCCAACAGCAGATATAGCTAATCACCCAGCATATTTTTGGAGGGAGGGTGATGCTGCCTGGCCTGCTCCGAGTGATGAGGGGAGGGTCCAGGCCCAGACTGATCTTTTTAAAGCCCTTATTCCTAATCTACCAGGCTGACTGCTCTTCCAGCAGTTTTACATCTCCCTTCCTCCTCCGAACCTAGAAAGCATTGGGCGCTTCTCCCATCCAGCCAGACAAACTCTCCCCCCACCTCCTCCTGCTTAAAGTGCAGAGTGGCAGCTGGCCTCGTGGATCGGGGGAAAACAATAGACATTGATACCTCCTGATTTTAGTAAAGCTTTTGACACAGTCCCACAGGACAGTCTCATAAGAAAACTAGAGAAATGTGGTGTAGATGAAATTACTATCAGGTATGTGAACAACTGGTTGAAAGGCTGTACTCAAAGAATAGTTTGAGACCTTACAGCTGTCCAGGATGACTCATTGCCACCTGCTTACACTGTGAGGGAGCCCTTTCTGTGGCCTACATGGGGAAGGAACCCTTTCCGACCACTAACAATAAAGGAGCCCCACCCTTTCCAAATTCAAGTGCACAGATTTAATATACCTGCCTGGATATGTCTATGTTAGATAGTTATCAATGGTTCTCCATCAAACTGGGAGGGCATATATAGGGGATCAGTTCTGGGTCCCGTATTAATCACAATATCATAGAATATCAGGGTTGGAAGGGACCTCAGGAAGTCATCTAGTCCATCCCCCTTCTTAAAGCAGAACCAATCCCCAACTAAATCATCCCAGCCAGAGCTTTGTCAAACCTGACCTTAAAAGCCTCTAAGGAAGGAGATTCCACCATCTCCCTAGGTAACCCATTCCAGTGATTCACCACCCTCCTAGTGAATAATTTTTTCTTAATATCTAACCTAAACCTCCCCCACTGCAACTTGAGACCATTACTCCTTGTTCTGTCATCTGGTACCACTGAGAACAGTCTAGATCCATCCTCTTTGGAACCCCCTTTCAGGTAGTTGAAAGCAGCTATCAAATCCCCCCTCATTCTTCTCTTCTGCAGACTAAACAATCCCAGTTTCCTTAGCCTCTCCTCATAAGTCATTTGTTCCAGTCCCCTGATCATTTGTGTTGCCCTCTGCTGGACTCTTTCTAATTTTTCCACATCCTTCTTGTAGTGTGGGGCCCAAAACTGGACATAGTATTCCAGATGAGGCTTTACCAATGCTGAATAGAGGGGAACAGTCATAACCCTTGATCTGCTGGCACTGTCCCTACTTATACATCCCAAAATGCTGTTAGCCTTTTTGCCAACAAGGGCACACCATTGACTCAGATCCAGCTTCTCATCCACTGTCACCACTAGGTCCTTTTTGTACAGAACTGCTGCCTATCCACTCTGTCCCTAGTCTGTAGCAGTGCATGGGATTCTTCTGTCCTAAGTGCAGGACTCTGTAGTCCTTATTTTCATTAATCACTTTGGATAATGCAGTGGAGAGCATGTTTATAAAATGTGCAGATGACACAAAAGTGGGAGTTATTGCAAGCACTTTGGAGAACAGGATTAGCATTCGAAACAACCATCACAAATCAGAGAATGTGTCTGACATCAACAAGATTAAATTCAATACAGAGACATGCAAACCACTACAGTTGGAAGGGGGGAAGAAGATCAAATGCACAACTAAAAAATAGAGACTAACTAGCAAAGTGGTAGTTCTGCTGAGAAGGATCTCGAGATTAGTGATCGTATATAGAATATGTGTCAACAGTGTGATCAGTGGTGAAGAGGGCTAATATTCTGGGCTGTATTAACAGAAGTATTGTATGTAAAACCCATGAGGCAATTGTCCCATTTTACTCTGCACTGTTAAGGCCCCAACTGGAGTACTGTGTCCAATTCTGAGTTCCCTACTTTCTGAAATAGGCTTCCAAGGGAGGTACTGGCATCCCCATTACTGGAGGCCTTTACAAATAAGTTGGACCAATACCTGCCAGGTATTTAGATTTACTTGGCCCTGCCTCAGCACATGGGGCTGGATTTAATGACCTCCTGAGTCCCTTCCAGCCCTACATTTTTATGGTTCTATGAACTTTTACCTTTACTTCAATGGATGATCAAGGATCAGACCTAAAAATATTGATTAAATATTAAAGTCTTATCTTTGAGATTTCTCTCTCCCCACCCTCCATACAAGCTTGTACTGTTTCCCAAGACAAAAAAAAACAGGCAAGCAATTAAGCTAAGAAGCTGTCCAGCCACCTGCATTTTCATGGGAGAACTTGAACTTTGCTAGCTAACTGAAAAAATCCTGTTCATTCGTTTTTAAGTTTCCTTCTCATTTTCCAGCAATCTGGCTTTAGCAATTACATTATCTGTCTATTTCAGGGTGAAAGTTTCCTTTGAACTAAGGACATAGCCTCATTAAAGTCTAGTGTTAGCAAAGTGACAAGATATACAAACCAATCCACTGGCAGCTATAATCTGAAGCATGAATAGAAAAGTCTGAAAGTTAGTGAAGTAAAATTTGAAAAACAGACAAATCGACTACCAGTAGAGGCAGCAGAAAGAAAATATTAAGTTGATCAGCCAGCTCCTCACAGATTTTGACAATAAAACAGAAAGAAGAAACGAAATCATCTTTCATCACATATCAGCTGTTCCTGTTGCCAGTGATTATGGCAATATTTCACAGAGAACATATGGCAGTGTTTATAGCCATCAGGCAGCATTTCACAGAGCTGTGACACCATGTGTCCACCAACTAGCCTTTCTGATTGCAATTAATTAGAGAAGAGGCAGTAAGCACTTTTTAAATAATATTAAGTCTTAAAGATGCCTAAAGTTCCAAGGCCCATTTACAAGACTAGGTGACAGGATAAACTTTTAAAATTGTAACAAGCCTGGCTCAGTGCATTTTCTATAGGAGTCCATCCCTGAGGAAAGAGACCTAATAAAAAAAATCCTTTAAGGAGACTAAGAAAGGGCAGATGTACAATAAATCATTCAGGCTGGTGCTTGGGAAGTCTGCAAAGATAAGGAAATATTTGAAGACCCCTGAAGTGCAATTATATGAAGCAGATTCTGATGAAAAACTGCCACACTGAAAATTATAAGAGTTGCTTTATAGTTGGCAAAACCAAGAGATAGTGTTTCAGATATAAAATGATATGGGAACCCATTATGTTGGTTACACTTATGCCAAAGTGCACTTTATTTTATATATTTCATTAAGTCCTTTAAAAAAAAAAAGGAGAAAATAAGATGTATGTTACAGGTTTCGACTGACTGACATGGCAGTTTCTTTTTAAGGTTCCTCATTTGCCCAGTCAGAAGCTCATCTGGTTTCCTCGTCGACTGGCAGTTCCAGATAACACTGTTAAGGGGTGACATTTATCTGTGGTGTGGAAGGCCAGACTAGTCCTCTGCCTCACTTAAACCCTAAATAGCTGCTGGGGGATGGGGACAAAAAGCAATTCCTATTCAACCCTTCTACGCTACAGAAAGGGTCATCATGCTAACCCTAACAGACTGGCTCAAAAGGGTGCAATGGGAGTGGGCCATGGGAATCCATACATATACCGTCCCTATAACTGGTGCAAAGTGGCTGACTGAAACTCAATACTGTGGCCCAGGTCAAGTGTTAGATTTCACCTGTAACACTCCTCCAGACACCAACTTTTCCCTGGTTTACAGTTTTTTAACAATACGTTGTTATTCTAGTCCCCCAGAAATGTCAAGATTTATTATAAAAGACTCTCCTGCAGGCATTTTGAGACAGAAAATACAAATGTGATTGGTAATTATAAAAAATATCCATTTTTCCTCTAGTTCTTAAAGTCAAAATATGAGGTCAGGAAATGCCCATGTTGGCTTCCATAAGTGTCATTTAATGGCCACACTTCAAAGTCCATGTCTTTAATTGTGGTACAATAACTTGGGATTTGTTCTCATAGATGTGACATGACAGAAAATGCAAGCCATGTTTAAATGGATGTCAGACTGTTGTGATAGGTAAAAATCTTTCCGTCAGCACTGAAAAGACAATTTTAAAATTCCAGAGGCAGCTCTGACACCAATCAGCAGCTAAAAATGAGCCACCATTTCACCCACCACTAAGCTCACATGATGACAATAGGATAACTTTAAAAAAAACAAATAAGGATAAAATGACAGCTGGCAACTTCGCCATCCTTATCTACACTTTTCTAGGAGCAGAGTTAATATTTTGAGCTGTGCACAGAATGTAGAAAGCTTTCAAGTTTTGTACTCACTCAAGAAAGTTCCAAAATTTGTGAAGCTGACAGCTGCCACTTACTATAACAGCTATACTAAAGTTCCCAGCACAACGTATGCTGGGCTCACTAAATTAGAATTTAAGAGGCTCCTCAGTCCTCCATTCTAACAAAACTGTAACCTAATTGTGTCACTAGGTGCTCCACTCACTGCTGTGTCGCCTCCTTGTGGTGCATCTGGCTCACCACTGGTTTAACAGCTCCTCTGGTGAGTTCCCAGCCAAGCCCTGGTCCCAATCTCTCAATCAGTGGCTTCTCACCCATGCCACAAACTGCAGTGCTTCCTTTCTGTGGCTTGGTCCTCCAGCCAGGTCACTACAGTTTCCCCCCTTTCATGGTATCAAAGTCTTTCTAATAAAACACCTCAAGCAGTCTTCAAAGGCCACCACCATTCCATGCCACTCCCCCAGTGGCTGGTAAGGGAACCCAGGACCACCCTCTCCACTGGGTTCCAGCCTAGGGACCCTACAATCAACAGTCCATGAGGCCTCACCCTTACTGCTATTTTCCCTACACTTCTTCCTACTCCTTTCTCTCAACTCTGACAGTGACTGACTATCTCCCCCATAGCGCCCACTTTCTGCTCTCCTCTCTCTATCTTTTTACTAGCCCAGCTGGGCTTCAGGGTCAATTAGAGCTGTATGTTCAGCCACCCTCAGCCCCATGGGCAGCCCATCCTGTCAAATAGCCTCTTCTGGGCCACTTTAACTCCTTCAGGTGCTATGTGGGGTGAACACTATCACAAACCACTAATAAAACAGGTTTCAAATACATCACAAACAATATTTTCATACTTGTAGCTATTAAGCAATATATAGTAGTTGCTGCCTGATATGCTACATGTCAGTGGAGGTACCATATTTACAATATTACCCCATTATTTATTATTTTATAACAGTGCAGCAGTGACTAGCAATCAGGGACTAATGGGGATATGCCTTACTAATTAAATCCCCTTATTTTTTGAATGAAAAGCAAGACTTCCTACAAGATACCTTCTCTCGCAGTACAGTCTGTGGCGGATGGGCTGTTCAGGCAGGTACTGTCTTGAGACCTTGAGTGCAGTCCAAGGAGGGAGGAACAAGTAGGGTCTAGCTCCATAATTGCAACTGCAGCAACATGGCATGCAGTCTTGGAAGAAAGGGGCAGGTGATTTTGAGACATTATGGCTACATCTATATTACAAGCTGGAATGTGATTCCCCTGCTCACGTATACAGTCACACTAGCTCTAATCTAGGTAGTGCAAACAGGGCCGGCGACAGGGGGGTACTACGGGTACAGCTGTACCGGGCCCCCTGACTTAGGGGGGCCCCGATACACAGCTGTACCCGTTGTCGTCCCCCCTTGTCGCCGGGCCTGGAGAGTGGGGAAGGGGCGGGGAGGCGGCGCAGCTCTCCTCCAGACGAGCGCGCCTGGCCCCGGCAGGAGCAGTGAGGGCGGGGGGAACGGGGAACAGCAAGGGCGGCTCTCGCTCCCGCTGCCGCCAGCTGTCAGCTGGCGGGGAGCGCCGGCTGGGCTGGGGGGGGGGTGAGCGCCGGCTGGGCTTCCTCCCCCAGCCGCTGTCGGCTGGGCTGGGGGGGGGGCGGCTGGGCTGGGGGCCAAACTATCAGAGTAGGGGGCCCCCAAATTTCTGTCGCCAGCCCTGAGTGCAAATGTAAATAGCAATGTAACCATGGTAGCACTGGTTGTGGCAGCAAAGGCACAACTGAACCATGCCACATATAAACCTGCCTGAAACTGTTGGGTATGTACTCAGCTCAGTTGTGCTTCCACTGCTGCTACTACTAGGGCTACACTGCTATTTTTGCATTCGCTAGCTTGATGAGCGCTAGCGTGACTATGTGTATATGAGCAGAGGAAATCACACCCCTAGCTTGTAGTGCAGACATAGCCCTAGTTATTCCTACATTGTAAGTGAATGGTATAATTGCAGCACGGATAGGTATACCCATGTTAGCTTTAATCTAGCTAGCACGGGTAACAATAGCCGACTATAGTAGTGTGGTGGCATTCTTCAGCACTGGCTAGCAACCACAGGACAAGCCTTCCAAGATACATCTAAGCTCCATCTGGGAGATCTAGTCTGGGCTCCTGTATAGATCACAGACATTGTCCAAAATGATTCCTAGTGCATATCTTTCAGAAAAACATCCAATCTTGTTTTTAAAATTGTCAGTGATAAATAAAAATCCACCAAGATCCTTGATAAATTGCTCCAATGGTTAATGATCTTCACTGTTAAAATTTTACACCATAGTTCCAGTCTAAATTTGTCTAGCTTCAAATTCCAGCCCTTGGAATGTATTATACCTTTGTCTGCTAGATTGATGAACCTATTATGAAATATATGTTTCCCACATAGATACTCACAGACTGAAATCAAGTCACCCCTTAGTGTTCTGTTTGTTAAGCTAAATAGATTGAGCTCTTTGATTCTATCACAATCATCTATGTTTTTGAATCATTTAATCATTTTTGATGCTCTTCTCTGAACCCTCTCCAATTTATCAACATCCTTCTTGACTTGTGGACATATGAACTAGACACAGTATTCTAGCACCAGTGCTGTACCAGTGCCAAATTCAGAAGTAAAATATCCTGGAGTAGTAGGAGTAGAAAGGTTATCTTGTTTATGCACCCCAGGATCTGATTAGCCCTTTTGGCCATATCGTGACATCAAGAGCTCCGGTTCAGCTGATTATCTACCAGGACCCCCAAACCTTTTTCAGAGTCACTGGAAGACCCAGAGTGTGGGGGTACTGCTGAGGCCAGGGCAAAGGCCACTGAGGTCTGGAAGTGAGCTAATTCCCAGGATGACCAGCAGGAGGTGCCATGCTGCTGAGTCTTTGCTTCACTACAAGTGGTGGAGAATGCAGGCAGAGATGGTCACCCTTAATACAAGGGGCAGAAATAGGACTGGGACTATTGCTTGGAAGAGGAGGGGACAATGGACCCAGAATATACAGAGGTTTTCTTTGCTGAAGGCTCTTGTGCCATCCCTGACTGGTCTCTGGTGCCAGGGCCCCAACAGAAGGGGACTGAAGGAACACAGGAGAGGTGTGAGACCTTGCTCCATGTGGTCTGGAAGAACCAAGAGAGATAGTGGGCCTTGCAGGCACAGTTGGGGCAGCTAACAGAGGAGCAGGGGACTGTGGTGAAACTCCTGCAGAGGGAGTTTCAGAGAAACCACTGAAGCCAGTGAGTCATCGCATTGCTACAAGTACATATAGCTCATTCAGACTGACATAGGGTCTTGGGTCTGTCAATAATTTACATTTCACAATAAGTGAAAATTAATATGAGACGTTTTTAAAAGGACATCCCAATAAATAATTCACACTTGTACTATAGTAGCAGATTTAATATTGGAGCTGTGATTTCACTTCAGAGTTCTACTTGGATTCGCAATGCCAACATTTAAAACTCAAAATCTGAAAAACAAAGCTAGGTTAAAACCATAAGTTTATCCTGTTTGCACAGTAAATCCACACAAAACTGAATTTTACATTATTCTGATGCATCTCCCTTAAAGTGGGTCATGTTTAGATTATTCCAGTTCAGCTTAAGAAGATTACAACCTATAGCAAGTCTTTCAATGATCATAGCCTGAATTTAAAGTTCATGTTGAAAATTAAAACAATGTTGTTTTTTTGGTGAACATTTAGTACAGTTCTAGTACATACATTCTGCAGACTGCAACCAGCAAAACCATACCTGAGAAGATCCAACCCAGTAGAGGACAATGATACACATACACCTTGCAGTTAGAGAGATACACAGACATAGCAAGCTATTATGTAAACTGTATTAGAGTGGAATAAATAATTTCAGAAAATTATTTGACAAAGATAACCTCTTTCAGTTCATGGGACAGGACTGCATTGCAATTTCCTTGAAGTCATTACTCAGAAGTATCTCCTCAGCTTGCACATGGTTAGTACAGAAGTTTGCTATGGCACCTGCCCCAGCAGCCCCTGGTGTAGCAGTGTTTCAGGGTGGGAGGGGGGGTATGGTTGGAGTGATAGTGTGCTCTGGCAATGCCAGCGTACTGTGGTTATCACAGGCTAACCTAAGGAACCCTATAGCCAGTGCTGGCAAAGAAACAGCCCTTTGACCAGCTCCTTTTTTTCTTTCTTCTCTCCCTGGTCTATAAACCCAGTCTTAAAAAAATTGAGAGAGGGGGAAAACCCACACTTTCAACAGGCCAGTCACAGTAATCAAATACCATTAAGTTATGTGGTAAAATTATTTTGTTTTATCTAGATTAACAAAAAGCCAAATGTTCATCAGTTGATCTTGCCACATAATTATTAAATAGCATTACCTTTTGTTCAGGGTCAGGTATAACTTCCTTGCCTCTTTCTAAAGTTAATGTCTTTTTCCTGGGCACAGAACCAAAAAGGTCATTAACTACAATCCAAAACTTTTAAAAAGGAGAAGGATTTATCTCCATATCACTAGCAAATGGCAACCTTTCAAATGAACATTTTAAATCCATTAAGAGCTTTTTACTACAAGGTACAATATATATTTGACATTCTGGAACATGAGAAAGGAGAAATTGTTATTAGGCTTGACTATAATCTTCCTAAAAATAACTCTGCTTATTATACATTTTTTAGAAGAGCACCCCTTAAAATAAAATGTAGCCCATAATGGGGTCATTAATTAATAAATTAATCCAACTGTGACTAATAATGATCTGGCGTTTCTTTTATAACCTCACAGTAACTTTCTGTACAGAACATACAGTATTCTGATTTGTGTTGATTTTCAAATCTGAATGAATTCTGTAAGTTTGAAAAAACATCAGTACATCATTTTAAAATTAAGTAAATTAGAAAAACTTTAATTTGATTTTTAGACCACTTCAAACTGAAAACAGTTTAGAACACTGAGGGGTTCTAAAGCTCTGAAGCAATCTCATTTGTGCGTGCCAAATGTGTCAGACTTGATAACGCATTAAAGTTCAGAGTTAGAGGGAAGAAAGCATGAGGTTGTGATTAAGGCATACGACTGACAAGACTGGGCTCTCGTTCTGGCTCTCCCACAGTTTTTCTATGTGATCTTGGGAGAATCAGATAATCTCTTACATCTTGGAATTTAATAATTTATATTTCATTTTCAAGGTTTGGCATAAGATTCTAAGATGAGTACCTTCAGAGCCCATTGAATTTAATGGAAGTTGAGGGCACATACCTCCTTCAGGAATGGGCCTCATGTTTGTGCATAGGTTCCAAAATCATGACTTTAGGAGCAATTCTACAGCAGAAGAGTGTTAGATCAGCATTCACTTACTTTGATTGCTAGTGCTGCATGCGTTCTCTCCTATGCAATCTACCAGCCAAATAGGCTGAGGCTTGCAGACAATCATTGTCTAGAATCCCAGACAGTAAATGTAATATTCAGAAGATTAGGTTTATGTACAACCATAGCAATAGCTATGATTTAAAAAAGAGGAAACACACACATTACAATTATTAATCCCTATTTCTTCTAAAATATGTTGCTGTCCATTTGGCAAACTGGTTTCTTCCTATGTTTCTACGAAGGCAGAATGAAAGAGTTTTCTTTTTTGGTTTTTGTTGTTGTGAGGGTTTTTTTCTTCTCTACCATTACCCAATGACAGACATAAGAGCAGCTTGGGAACTCCAGCATTGTCTTCCACTGCAGCAAATCAAAATTTCATAGGCACGAAGAATATTCATTTATATTTCATAGAGAAGTTCTGGCCAAACTGAAGTAGTTTTCAATAAAGATGGCCCTCATTTTATGGGGTTTGTATGTGAATATCTGGAACTGAACTCAAGCCTACTATTACGTTTCTGGGCTGGATCCAAAACTGTAAAGAGGTTGTTGTTTATTTTCAGGTTCTCTTTTTAGATACAGATCAGAATTTATATGTAGGTCAAGAATAGCTGATTTTTTGAAATGTCCCCCATTCAAAGTGGCCAAGCCTAGCAAGAACCGCTCAGAAGCTTTTGATGCCATCAAAGGTCAGTCAACCTGAAGTCTACTCTGGCCAGACTTAATTTAAATCTTATCCAATCTTATTTTGAGATGCTGCCTTTTCAACCTTTCTCTATCTTTCAGGCACAACTGGTCAACATTTGGAACTAACCAGGTCAATATGCCCCTCAAGAATAAATACAGCAGGTTCTTAAAGTGGCAAAACAGATCAATATGATCAAATTCTTAAAGAGTAGAATTTAATAAATTAAAAAGCAAACCAAATAAATCCTACTGTTAAGCAATACAATACCAGTTAAATTTTTTTTAACTATTTTGATGTTTTTCTACATTTTCAAATATATCAATTTCAGTTACAACACAACTACTTCTTGTTCAGCCAATAGCTAAGAGAAACAAGTTTGCTTATGTCATAAGTGTAAAGGGCTGGAGAGGGTTAATGTCATCTGAGAACAAGTAACATAGAGTTTCCCTGCCATGAGGGAGGGAGGGGTTTAAGTCAGTTTCGTTTTGCTGGCCATGTAGCTGGAAACGGGTCTTGGAGCATCTTTGGCTATTAAGATGACTCCACTCTTCTCTTATATTTCTACTTAGCTGATTGTAAGTGATCTCTGATATTATAAGCCTGTGCCTATTGGGGTGTCTCGGTCCCTTTTAGAGGGGAGTTAGGGAACCCCAGATTGTGAAGTGTACTGTGTATCTGTTTTATTCTTTTTCTGTATTAAATCTTTTAGTTATAAAACGTTGGTTTAATTCCCTTAAGGTCTCTCTCTCTTCACTGGGAAGAGGGGAGGTAGGTAAAGGAATCAGCTCAGGTTCTCAGCTGAGGAACGGAGGCTGAATCTGCCTTCAGACGGGAAGGGTGAAGGGGAAGGGGAAGCAGCCTCCAGGTGTCTGACTCTGGCTCTCAGGGAGGGGGGCAGAGTTAGGGCTTTGGGGAAGTTCGGGGGCCCCTCCAAGGTTTTGGAAATACACCCGGATGGTGGCAGCCATGGTACCCCAAGAACCCCACTGGTAGAGGGGGGTTTCTCGGGGTATAGGGACTTAATTTGGCTGGGAAGCAGCTAAGTTAAGTGGTTTGGGCTAGAAAAGAGTCCCAGTCTTTGTACTCAAGAGCACAGAGGCTGGGGAACCCCACTCTTACAGCTTACATTTATGGGAGATAATGCTGCCCACCTATTAACTGTGTTACCTGAAAATGAGAATAGGCATTTGCATTGCACTGTTGTAGCTGGAGTTGCATGATATGTATGTGTCAGATGAATTAAAGATTCCTATGCCTCTTCAGCATTGAAATATGTCCTTGGGAGTGATGGCTGAAACATGATGACTCATTAAAAAAAAAGTGTGTTACATTTGTGACTGAACTCCTTGGAGGGAGAATTGTATGTCTACTGCTTTGTTTTACCCACATTCTGCCATATATTTCATGTTATAGCAGTCTTGGATGATGACCTAGCACACGTTCATTTTTAACACTTTCACTGCAAATTTGACAAAATTCAAAGAAGATACCAATGTGAAATTTCTAAAGACAGCTTCAGCACTTGACCCAAGATTTAAGAATCTGAAGTGCCTTCCAAAATCTGCAAGGGATGAGGCAAGGAGCATGCTTTCAGAACTCTTAAATGAACAAAACTCTGATATGGAAACTGTAGAACCCAAACCACCAAAAAAAGAAAATCAACCTTCTGCTGGTGGCATGTGACTGAAATTATGAAAACTAACATGTGTTGGTCTGCACTGCTTTGGATCATTAACAAGCAGAACCCGTCATCAGCATGGACACATGTCCTCTGGAATGGTGGTTGAAGCATCAAGGGATCTATGAATCTTTAGCACATCTGGCATGTAAATATCTTGCAACATCGCTACAATAATGCCATGGAAGTGCCTGTTCTCAGTTTTAGGTGACATTATAAACAAGAAGCAGCAGCATTATCTTCTGCAAATATAAACAAACTTGTTTATCTGAACAATTGGCTGAACAATAAATAGGACTGAGTGGACCTGTAAGCTCGAAAGTTTTACATGGTTTTATTTTTGAATGCACTTTTTTTCTACATAATTCTACATTTCTAAGTTTTACTTTCATGATAAAGAGATTATACTACGGTATTTGTATTAGGGGAATAGAAAAATAGTGTTTTGTTGAAATTTATATATATATTCTATATATATAAAGTGAGCACTGTACATTTTGTATTCTGTTGTAATTGAAATCAATATATTTGAATATGTAGAAAACATCCAAAAATGTTTAAATAAATGGTATTCTATTATTGTTTAACAGCACGATTAATCACATGATTAATCATGATTATTTTTTTAATCACTTGATAGCCCTAATCCAAATGTAATTAATTTTTAGAGACAAAATGTGATGTGCAGTATAAATATTCCAAACAGTCAGGTATTTCTTGGTCCTCTTGTTGAAAATATTTTATCTTCTCCTTCCCTGTTCCCAGGGTTTATTTATTTTTAAGTTTTTATTTTTGCATATATTTGGTAGTTTTCTTTTTAATAAGAGCTGAGGTGTTCCTTGGCATTTCTACTGCAACAGCAGGACTTGAACTTAAGGTCAAATGAAAGGAACAGTGTGTTCCGTTTCCATGGAAACGGCACTAGTATAATATCAGGTACTAAGATACCAAGAATGAAGTGATAAAAATCACTACATTATTTTAATAAACAAGTTCTACTGTAATCATTTAATTAATTCATATAGATAGATAGATAGATAGATAGATAGATAGATAGATAGATAGATAGATAGATAGATAGATATTTCTTTCTTTCAAAAATATTTACGTTTACCCTGTGTGGCCTTTTATTCATTATCTAGAAGATGAAAAACGGTTTTCTTTCCTGAGAATTTTAGAGATAAAGACACATTGAGAACTCATTAAGGCTTCTATACATTTTAAAGCCTGCGTTTTACCATATTTTAGGTGCACCACATTTTGAAAATACTAACACCCCAATTGAACACTTCATTTTACATTTTCTGACTCTGCCTCAACCTTTTAAAAAAATGTATAATTGAATTTTTAATATGGTTTTAATACGTCTAATCATACACTCCATAGCACACTTTGAAGTCACTTTGAAAGCAACCTATCACCAACACATTCATTTAGAAACTTGAGAGCTGGCCCTTGCACTATTCCTCTGAACCTCTATCTGTCAGACTGCCTAGGAAAGTGATTTCCAGAGTCAAGGGCCCTCTGTAGAGAACCTTAGCTGGAGCTGTTCTCAGCTACTATGGCAGCTCTTGCAAAGAGAGATGATCTGTCAGAGACCGATCCAAACCAGTTTAGGGCTGCATAGAACAAAGTCAGCACCTTGAAATCTACCTGGAAGACAGTACAGATGTAAAAGAACCAATGAGAATATATGCTGCGCCTCATACTGAATTGGGCAAAATAATCTGGTCCAGCTCTAGATTGAGTGATCTTCAAGGGCAACCCAAAGTAATCCATTCTAGAGGTGCCAGAGGCATAAATTGTAGTGGCAAAGTCTGCATTTGAGACAAAAGATCACAAACTCCTAACCAGATGCAAACATAAAATGACACCTCTGGGGCCTACCGATGTTACTTGAGGCTACAGAAGTAACCAGCACTAACAGCTCATTCTCTGTGTCGTTTTTCTTAGCGTTAATCCCACACCATAGCAGGGTCCGCTTCAGTCAGCATATCCGCCTCCATTCGGAGCTCGGACAGGACCAGTGATACGACCGGGGTATACTCCAACCGATGCGTCGCGCCACCTGTCGTTGGAGGCAGTTTATACCTACTGCCAGGTGTTAGCCTACAGCACCGAGTAGTCCCAGGAGGTCCCCCATCCAGGTACTAGCCAGGCCTGACCCTGCTTAGCTTCCGAGATCCGACAGGATCGGGTGTGTCCAGGGTGGTAGTAACAGCTCATTCTCTATATTATAGCCAAAACCCAACCTGACTGGGACCAAGAATCCTGAGAACTCAAGATATTACCAAAGAGTCAGGAAACTCCCTTGGCTCTGAATGATGTTATCTGTAAAGTAACCTGGCACTTCTTCACAGGAAGATACACTGGACTCTGTCAGCAGTTTCACCCTCATTAAATCAGGTTATTAACCATCCAGGACATTCACACTGACAAGACATGGTGCAGAAAAATAAGTAACTTTCTTTACCTCTGACACACCCCGGACATACAATTGTATATGATTGATGCCATTATTGGTCAGATTAAGAACAAGATTCCTATCACCAGTTCCCTAAAGACCTTTCCTTCCTGATTCATCAAGCCATCATAACATCCTGGTTTAAGACACATTGGTACCCAAACCCCTTCCAGGGAGGTTTATGAATTTCAACGAACAATTGACCCAGTATTTCCCTGCTTGATTTTACTTGCCAAATGGAGCAAGGATGCAATGCACAGGTTCCACAGGAACACAGGTGTGCAAAACTGCTCTCGACTCCTATGCCACATGCAAGATCTCCTTTCTCCATGTGTTTAAGTCAGACTCTCCTTAACACACAAATTACTCTTTTCTTCCTCATTTCGCGTACTTATACAGACATTGATCACAGCGCCCCCTGTATCTCTTCATGGTCACAAAGGTTCAGTAGAATTTTTACCCAAAGCATATATGTGGAAAAATGAAGGGGTGTGTAGAAGTGTGGGGGAAAGAAGTCAACACCTCTCATAATCTTGTGACTCCTGTGTATACATGGAGGGCAGTGCTCATAGTTAACAAAACTTTAAAACAGACAACAATATTAATTCTTCCCATACCGACTGCCTGGCATTGCTCAACTCCAGTTCAAGGAGGCACTTTAAGTATGCAAGTAGCAAGATCAACAGAACTACTCACGTGCTTATAGTTAGGCACGTGCTTAGGCACCTTCCTGAATCAGGGCCCTAGTAATTATTCTATGTGAATAACAACAGTTCAGTTCTGCCATGTCAGCTACTATTAGATGTCACCAGGCATGACTGAGCTGATACTGGTGGGTTGGAGAAAGCAGCCAGAGTGGATGGCAAAGGTGACATTGGACCCTGTGAGGGCGTGTGCCCATTATTAGTTCCCACGGTTCACAATTTAGGGGTGAATTTAGACACACACCCCAATGCCCCACCTACTGTTGGATGATCATTTTACAATAGTTACCAGTCAGCTATTTCCTATCTTTGGCAGTGGCCCTTTTCTTTTGGATGCAGTCCTTGCTAATGTCTTTGTTGTCTCCAGATTAGAGTATTGCCACATGCTCTACATACAGGCCACACTTTAAAACCATCCGGAACTACAGCTGTTGCAAAATACACCTGCTCACTTACTGATCACAGCATGTTGTTGGAAGCATAGGATCTCAGTGTTGTGGGATCTATCCTGGATGTATATTGGTGTCCAGGCAGAGTTTATCAGTTATTACCAATAAAGCCCCAAGGCCACCTGAGGGATCACCTCTCTCCTAGTGCCATACTGCTACCACTGTAGTCAGCAGAGGTGCTCAAGTAGCAGAGGAGCTCAAGATCACAAAAGACGGGGCTGATGCCAAGGCATTCCCTGTGAAAGTCCCAAGGCATTAGAACTTGCCCCTTCCCTTGGTCCAAAATAGATTTGGTGATCTTCTGGACACACTGTAAAAGCCATCTGTTTGGTAGGGTTTTTGGAAGGGGCTGACATATGTTCCCAGAATTCATGGAGGGGAGTGTGTGGAAAGGAGCTTTCTTATTTGGCTGACTAGCTAAATTGAGTTATTTCTCCCTGTCTGAATGTTTGCTTTTTTAAAAAAATGCTACTGGGGCATTAGGGTGTCACAATTAATTTGGTGTCAGAGCACCAAGAGCCTTTTTATAGACATCTTGTTCACTATTTAAATCTAAGTTTTAAAAAACTCCTTTTTACCTATTCCTTATTTTCCACTATTTTTCATTATTAATGTAAGCTCATTTAGCCAAGATATGGAGAGCAAATACACAGCAGAATTTAAACAAAACAATCTTACATACTTTTCTTTTCAAAATCAATCAAACTTAGATCTATCTCAGATTGTTCCCTTTCTTCCCCATGAAGGTATTCCTTTTCTTTAAAATTCAACCTGAGGGTTAAAGAAGGGAACAAATTTTTGTCCTGAATAGGATGCAGCTTCATAAATCTTTAGCAATTCACAGATTGTAATTTGTTTATTTGGCCATACATGTGCACTAGGAATTTATAAATGGATACTCAGAACTTTCAACTGTTTCATTGTTCAATAATATCTCTATTAATTCCATGATATAAAAACATTACCATCCCATTATGTATCAGAAGATTACTTTTATTCAGTGCAATTCCACATTTTTCCTCTCTACAACAAATATTTACTTTCAAAAAAAGAAAAACAATCTAAAAACTAATTGCTCGTTTATGGACACAGGTGTTTTAGGAGACTTCAGAGTACTCTGAAATACTTGCTAGGTAATGAAAACCTTTACTTTACAGAACATACAGTTTTGTATTGATTTTTTATGTGATTGTGACAAAGTGATATCTGTGAACTAAATACTACACAGGAGTGGTCTATGGTTCTCCAATCACATATCTATACACAGCCTAGAGTACTGTAAGGATTATAGCTGTAACTGCCAGTTTCTGTTAAAATAAAAATCTCAGGGCAGAAGGACAAGCTGACCTAATCGGTGGGTCGTTTGAATAGATTCTACAGTGCAGGGCACAACTAATCCCTGGTTGACATTCTAGCCTAGAGATTTTTTTTCATCCATGATTAATGGACTTGACATCCATGTTCCCACAGCTTCTGCTAAACATGTAGTTCAGAGTTTATTGTTAAATACCATTGAGATCACAGCAAACTAAATTCTTCTGACAGTGGAACTACTGTGCCAGAGGGCAGACTTTTCTCAGAAAAAAGTATCGGATCACATCGAAAATAAAACATAGAATAATAAGGAAGTTCTAAAAAGGCTCATGGTCTTGGACCCCTGGATGCCTAACTTCCCTTTAAGCCAGGCTGATTCTTTCTTGTGCAAGTTAATACATCTTAAAAGGTAACAATAATAGTGTGACAAACACAGAAAGGAGTTCCCGTCTCACTACACAGGGTTGTTGAACTTGTAGTTCTGAAGACAAGCTTGAGTCTTGAATGCTAGCATAAAGATCTGGTCACCCCATTTCAAAAAAGGTATATTAGAATTGGAAAAGGTACAGAAAAGGGCAACAAAAATGATTAAGGTTATGGAAATGGTTCCATATGAGGCCTGGACTTTTCAGCTTCAAAAAGAGGACTAAAAGTGGATCCGATAGAGGCCTATAAAATCCTGACTGGTGTGGAGAAAGTAAATAAGAAGAGTTACTCCTTCTCATAACACAAGAACTTAGGGGTCACCAAATGAAATTAATAGGCAGCAGGGTTTTAAACAAATTAAAGGAAGCATTTCTTCACATAACACATGGTCAACCAGAGGAAATTTTTGCAGAGGATGTTGTGAAGGCCAAGACTATAACAGGGTTCAAACAAGAACTAGATAAGTTCATGGAGGATGGGTCTCCTGGGCTAGACTGACCATTAGTCTAACCCAGAATGGCTATTCTTATGTTCTTAAGATTAAATGCAAAATCTGGATACAAATTTTAAGTCCTTAAAATTTAAAGACATTTGGATCCTAGGATTTTGATTTGGTACTCGCTCAAATTAGCATTAATGGAAACTATACACACACAAGTAGGGGATAACAAAACCTCAAAGAGTTCATATAATTTTTCCACTAGTGATGGGGTATATGAGCTTTGATTTTCTATGTTGTGTACAATCTGTACAGAAGCGACAAAGAGTCCTGCAGCACCTTATGAACTAACAGATGTATTAGAGCATATGCTTTCATGGGTGAATACCCACTTAGTCGGATGCATCTGATACTGATATCTGTACAGAGTGTGTGGATGGCCAACCTACATATCTAACAGTTGAACTCTATTGATGCTTTCAAGCCTTTGGACAATCTGCTTCTAAAAAAAGATCACACCACACAATATGTTTCCTAACTGATAGTCTCCATTGTTTTTAAAGAGATCAGTAGCAAAAGACACAAATAAAAAACTGTTAGTCTGAAATATAGCGGCAATACCAGTTTGCAAGGAATGCCATTTAAACAGTTAACTCTGTTTAAATGTGTCTTGTTTTTTGATTGGGAAGTATTTCAGACTTTAATTACTGCATTCTATAAGACTGTGACAGATCTTTCTTCTTCTTCTTATGGGCTTCTTGCCAAGACAAGATCAAGCATGAAATTCTTCTTTTAAGAAGAATATACTTAATTAGTGCTTTAGTTAACTGTATGTTGCTTGCACAATTCCACAGACTACTTTTGGCTCTGGCAAGTGCATCTGTTTGCAGAGTCTTTGTGGCTTTTAGTGTCAAAGCTCTTTTACATACATTTTACCATTCTTCTTTATGTCTACCTAGTTTTATAGGACTTAAGTGCTCAATGTACCGTACCGAGAGTAGTAAAGTGCAAATATTAAATGCACAGAAGAAAAACCTACTAGAAATATTCCTCAATTTAGTAGCATCATCTTGTTTAACTATTTGACTTGCTGTTCTATATATATAAAATAGATATAACCCCACTGCTACAGCACCTACCGCCAAATATTTTACAGTCGTTTGAAGTCCATGTAAAGGGAAAGAAATAATAAAGACAGAAAAGTTTAACTCTGTGAAAACCAAGACATAGTAGTGTAACCTGTTTTGATACAAGTAATTAGCAGATATTTTGACCCAAGTAGTTAGCCAATATTGAGGTCTTGTGGGTTGTTTCCATTAACAGAAGAAATTGCATGAAAGAAATACCTGATTCCTTCATCAATCTTGTTTACTTACAAATAATGTACTTAAAGTCCTGTTACCCTGAACACCATAGGAATCAAAAAGCAGGACAGATTCTTTGCTCACAGTTCCAAGGCTCTTCCAAGACAGCACTCTGCCCAAAAGCTCTCTTTTAGTGTGACCTTAAAAGGAACAATAAAAAGCTAAAAGTGCTTCTCTGACCACAAAAACTCGCATATGGAGCCACCCCGCACCTTCACTCTCCATAATTTCCTGGATACCACCATTCCCCAAATTCCTAATCTGTTTGATCTATGAAGGAGGACCTCCTTCCCTGGGACATTGAGGTAGTAAGAGACAACACCGGGTGTGGGATGGCTTGCTCTATGTCAAAGCCTGCTTATACATTCCACCAGGATGCACCTAACTGAAGGTGCTGTGGCTCTGTCACGCTGCTTTGCTAGCTAGCCATTTTGGCCACCTTAAGGACTTTACACTTGGTCGCCCACTCCTTTTGGTGGACCTGAAAACATTCAAAGGTGCACACCTATGTCGACTCCTGTGAGCTATGTGCTTGCACGAAGAAACAATGCACAAAGCTCCTAAGCACCCTAATAACTTCAGAAATCCATCTCTATGAATCCAGCAGCTCCAGACTGGGTCCAGCAGATCTGTGAGGTCCAGGAGGAGCTTTAACAGCATAAACAAAAAGAAGGTCTACCCAGATCCTTCCAGGTACACAGTGTTTCATGAGTCTCTATTAAAGCCATAAATCAACAACCCCTTTGCACACTGAATACAGTGGAGGTCCAGGGGCATGACAGATATTTGGTCCATGAAATATTGGACTGAAAATGAAAAGGTGGCTCCTGCTTGCTTCTCATTTGACTGGGAAGGCCATGGCCCAAGAAGTGATCCTGGGAGTCAGTATCTCAGGTCCATGTACCTGACCTTATGGCAGCCTTCCATGCAGCCACACTTGGCCAAGCACAGGGTACCTGTAGTGAGAGTAGGAGACGCAAGGCTCATGAGGACTTGACCCCAGGCTGGAGGACTACCAAGAAATCAACATTCCCACACTACCACCCAGAAGCAGTTGCAGCTTGGCTACTTCCTGTGACCCATATTCCAGAGAGGTTGAACACCATGGAAAGGTCTACCTCAAGTGATCTGACTGAAAAGGTCTTGGTGATCCATTCCAACATGGACCCTGATATCTGGTAGTGATCCTCAGCCTAATCTTTTTGATCTGACCAGTGGCATAGCTGCTGATTCTGACTCCACCTTGAACCTTAACTCTTGACCCCAGTTTACATTCTGGAATCGCAGAACCACTAGACCTGCCTATATTCACCCAGGATCCTGAGAGTTCATAGATTTAAGTTTGTTCTGTAACACAAATTGAGGCTTGATCAATTAAATGCTTTGAAAAGGGGGACACAGTTCAGGAAAGACAATGGATATCCACCAGCTGAGCCAGAGACCAGAATTCTACATTCGTGAATCAGAAAACTTCATGTACAGAATATTTCTCCCTGAAATTTTCTAGTCGAGGTGGATTACTTCTTTGCATTTTTAAAAATATTTTGGTAAAGGATAAAAATCCAATAAGGTGTTAGATTGCATCCTTTAGATATCCTGTTGTAATGAAATGGCAGAGCAAATTTTGTAATACATTTGGTTCACATCTCCTTGTTCAGGAGATTGTTTGTTTCATCCTCTCAAGAAGCTCAGGGATAATATGATCGGAATTATACAACAAGTATATTAAAGACAAATGGAGATCCAAATCACATCTGGAGAAACAAAATTGTTTTCACTATTATTCACCACTTTGTGGATTGAATAATACTCCCTCCATCCACCCCCAATAATTCACTATTTTTACCTTGTCCCTAAAGTCTTTATGGCTTTATTTAGTGCTCCACCAGAAACCCTATCAGGACCAAGAAAGGAAAAACTGTGCGGGTCCAGCCCTAAAAATCAGGACAACACATCAGTATCAGTTATCTGACATCTGCCTCTTTTTTCAACAAAGCTCAGACACCGTTCCATTGTTTTAGCTGACTATGCTTGACGGGGAGATGACTGATTAAAGTGACAGACAGTGTTTCAATAGAGAGAGAAGCCCGTTTTAGCTCAGGCCTGTCTACTTCAGTAAATCTCTGGTTTTATCACCTATGTGCAACTGGCTCATTTAGACCAGATCAGTGGCAGTCCATCCCTTTACAAACGCTTGTCAGTGACAGCCTTCAGGTGCCTAAGCATGCCAGATTTGATACGAGTCAAACTCTAGTGTAAACAAGGATTAGCCTATAAAACTAAGTTGGGCTCTTTTAAAGTATATTCTGGACAGAGATAGGAGAAACTCTCAACTCTATTAGACTAGGTAAATTTTCATCTGTTTCTCTGTGTCCTGAATCTCATTTGCATTAATTTTAGCGTTTGAATAAACATAACCATTGACCTTGTCATCTCTAGCTGTTAAGCAGAAACTGAGCAATCAGAAAGATTTCAACATAGTCTTTGTAGAACTGGACAGTTTGTCAGAAAACATTAGAATAGCTTTCAAAATCTGCATATCTGTGTAAAATATGAAATATTAATAGCTTAATATTAAAATATTTTATTAAATTAATATTAATTCAATATTAAATTTTAAATAGTTTCATATTTCATAAGAAATTCAAAATGAAACTACCAAAAGGGATTTTGTGTGCAAAACCAATTATACAAGATCATTAATGCAACATTTAGGAAAGCAAGCTGAAAAGTTTTAGTGATAAATCAAAAATGAATTAAATGCATTTTGTTTACAAATTACATTCTCTGTGTGGACTCTCAATGGAAAGTAATTAACCTCATTCACAGAGGTTTAATCTATTTCAAATGTATGTTACTAGAGCATAAATATACTACTTGGTGCCAACTCTCTTTTGAAAAAACAACAACTTTTTTGCCTTTTACTTCATGGTAACTAAACTATTAATTAATTTTCAGTTGTTTTGCAGGGCAAGAGAAGTCTGCCAATACCACTTTAAAAAGTAAAACCCTGCATTCTTTCTGTGATTAGTCTATGAAACCCTCCTAGAAAAGTTGACTTGCTGACAGCTGAAGACAAAAAGCATTGATTGCATTTAATCCTCTGACACAGAACAACGGATAGAAAGGTTAGGGTTTTTCAAGCTGATCTATACAACTTATTTTTGAGTATCCAGTTTGGCTTTCCGTAACCATACCTGGGTGCCATCATTTAAAAAGAGTCCATTTGGACAATAGTTCTTCAAAATCCTATGAGGTTCCTTGAAGTCTAAGCAATGGATCTTGTTCATTCATTCCCCTCCCATTAGTTTGCATCAGGGCTGTCAAGCGATAAAAAAATTAATCGCAATTAATCACGCGATTAAAAAAATTAATCATGTTAAACAATAATAGAATACCATTTATTTAAATATTTTTGTTTTCTACATTTTCAAATATATTGATTTAATTTACAGCACAGAATTCAAAGTGCAGAGTGCTCATTTTATTTGATTACAAATATTTGCAATGTAAAAAACAACAGAAATAGTATTTTTCAATTTACCTAATACAAGTACTATAGTGCAATCTCTATCATGAAAGCAGAACGTAGAATTATGTACAAAAAAATCGGCATTCAAAAATAAAACAATAAAACTTTAGAGCCTACAAGTCCAATCCTTCCTACTTCTTGTTCAGCCAATCACTCAGACAAACAAGTTTGTTTATATTTGCAGAAGATAATGCTGTCCGCTTCTTGTTTACAATGTCACCTGAAAGTGAGAACAGGTATTTGCATGTCACTGTTGTAGCTGGCATCACAAGATATTTACATGTCAGATACGCTAAAGATTCATATGTCCCTTGATGCTTCAACTACCATTCCAGAGGACATGTGTCCATGCTGACGACGAGTTCTGCTTGCTAATGATCTAACACATGTTCATTTTCATCATCTGAGTCAGATGCCACCAGCAGAAGGTTGATTTTCTTTTTTTGGTGGTTTGGGTTCTGTATTTTCCGCATCAGGGTGTTGTTCATTTAAGACATCTAAAAGCATGCTCTTACACCTCATCCCTCTCAGATTTTGGAAGGCACTTCAGAGTCTTAAATCTTGGTTTGAGTGGTGTAGCAAACTTTAGAAATTTCACATTGGTATCTTCTTTGCCTTTTGTCAAACTTGCAGTGATAGTGTCTTAAAATGAACAACATGTACTGGGCCATCATCCGACACTGCTTAATATGAAATATATGGCAGAATGCAGGTAAAACAAAACAGTAGACATACAATTCTCCCCCCAAGGAGTTCAGTCACAAATTTAATTAATACATTTTTTTTAACAAGCATCATCAGCATGGAAGCATGTACTCAGAAATGAGGACCAAAACATGAAGCATCATATGAATCTTAAGCACATCTGGCACACAAATATCTTCAGACGCCAGCTACAACAGTTTCATGTGAATGCCTGTTCTCATTTTCAGGTGACTTTATAATTAAGAAGTGGACACATTATCTCCTGTAAATATAAACAAACTTGTTTCTCTTTGCGATTGGCTAAACAAGAAGTAGGACTGAGTGGACTTGTAGGTATTAAAGTTTTACTTTGTTTTGTTTTTGAGTGCAGCTACGTAACAAAAAAACTACATTTGAAGCTGCACTTTTGTGATAGAGATTTCACTCCAGTACTTGTATGAGGTGAATTGAAAAATACTACTTTTGTTTATCATTTCAAGTGCAAATATTTGTAAGCAAAAATAATATAAAGTGAGAACTGCACTTTGTATTCTGTGTGGTAATTGAAATTAATATTTGAAAATGTAGAAAAACATCCAAAATATTTAATACATTTCAGTTAGTATTCTATTGTTTAACAGTGCAATTAATAGTAATTACATTTTTATCACGATTAATTTTTTGAGTTAATTGTGTGAGTTAACTGAGATTAATCAGTAGCACTAGTTTTTAATATCATGCTCCTTTCCCTTTAGCTTTTAATATACTGATCAAGGTCAACCCAATACTCTATAGTCTTTTTATGCAACACACTGGTCTACAAAAATTCTCAGTAGATAAGAAGGGTCATTCTTCACTGTACTGCATGTTCAAACTTCAGAAAAAAAATAAAAGAATTAAAATCTGTAGGATATAGTAGTAGACCTGGTTTGCATAATCAATTGCCTGGGGTTAAAATGATACACAGGATTTCATAATTAGATAAAGCCATTGTTTAGAATCAGATGATACCCATTTATAGTTTAATAAACCACTTGTCACAGTTGCTTGCTCAAAGCGGACCTGGATGTCAGTGCAAACAGTTAAAACAGAAAGTAGTGAAATAAATTGGTCTCCTGAGTAAATAAATTGAGCAGCAATGTGGGAACAACTCATCAGTACCAAGAAAGATGATAATTTTTAAAGGGCTTTTAAAATGGTGTTTCATAAATACTGACAGTTCAAAAAATGTTAACCCCCTTCCCTTGCCTTAAAATAAAACAAAAAACAAGTACACAAAATAAGGAGATGAAAGGCACTCCAAAGTCACACAGCATGTGGAAGGATGGTAGTAGTTTAAAACAGAATTTTTAAAATGTATATTTTTAAAAGGTCAGAATAAATAAGGATTACACCAAATGATATGGTTCTAATCCCATTAGATGCAAAAATCACTACACTTAAGGGTATTGTTAAACTAGTTTCAAGGGCCTATAAAAATCAGACAGAAGAGTGTGAAATGCTAATACAATTTAAGATAAGACAGGAACTTCTCAGCCTCACCATTACCATTTTAAACCTTATGCTATAGTGTACAGTTTAAGTGCATACAAAATATAGGAGAGAGATTTCTAACTTTCTGGAACCATGCTGATTGTGAGCAGCCTTTGATCGCAATCCTTCATATACTTAAGACAGTGTATAATTTTGTTCATGAGTTGACCCAATAGAAATCAATAGTACTCAAGCACGTGCTTAATTTTACTCACACAAATAGTACTTTTGACTCATATGTAACTACTTGTCTGAGTAGAAATCCCAGACATGCTTAAGTGTTTGCAAAATAATGCTTCAGACTCAAAAGTTCAGGCTTGGAAAAGTCTATATCCTTTTTAGTAGCACTGCTCCAAATAATTGTGAACAGATTACTTTTTAGGGCTGCTTACAACACTGACAGCCAAAGCATGAGCACTCCTATCCACATTCAGATGTCAATTGCAAGGATCATCAGTATTTCTGGCTTATTTCTGGAATGGTACGAGATTGATGGATCATGTTTATTTCAGCTTTTACCCCCAAGCCAAAGGACATTGACAGTGTTGCTATTTTCATGGAAACTATTTGTCTAGCCCTAAATTATAATTCCATTTTAAACACATTAATCCATGTATGTCTAACAGAATTGAGACGGGTTTGTGACAGCGTTAGTAAATTATAAATGACCCAGGAAATCATTAGAAGACTACAGTCTGTCTTGCCATTTCCTGCACTGTTCATCATACATTACACTTTGACATTCTAAAAAGGAAAAACAAATAGAAATTAGATTTTCAAGTCTGAAATGATTAATCATATAAATATTATTGAACTATTTTTAAAATTAGCTCTTTAAAAATACATAGTGTATTTGCTTTTAATATGTCATTACTTTATTTCATAGCTATTCATAAATTACTTATTGAACCAAAATGACTTTTGCTTCGAAATTTCAATAATTTTTTTAATGTCTTGGAAATCTGTGCATTATTAATCCAGAATGGTATTTCCTTTTTTCCCCAGCAGGAATGGTATTACTATGAACTGTATTTACTATAAACAGTTTACTATGAACTGTATTAGATGTAGTCACCAGCCCCTAGCACGCTGAAGTTCTTAAAAGTTGTGTAAATGCCTGCATCTTCACAGTAACTTTTGGAAGTAAGACCAACACTTTCTATGCTTTTGGCCAAGCTTGAGTCATCTAGATATCTATTCTAATTCAACCTCCCCTGAGGTCAAACTTCAGTTTCCTTTCACTTAGGAACATCCAGCTGTGCTGGTCTCCACTACATATGTTCACCAGAATCCAATTCAATTTAAATTAGATTAATTAAAAGTGTACTTATTAGAAAAAAATAGAGAAAATCATCAATAAGGTGACTAATTTCACTAACAATCTCTCCGGAAGCAAGACCATGGAATAAAACCTACAACACAGATACAAAAACCCTGCATGCCAACTTCATAGTTCCAATACTATTGTTCTTCTGTTCCTATATATCCTTTTCTAGTTTAAAGAAAAGTGCCATTAATCCAATGCCTCTCTCTTTCTATTCCTGAAAGACTCCATATTATTTAGGAAAATCAAAGTCTATTCAGACATTCAGTTCTGATGATCCTTGTGTCATCTGCGCAAGACCAACTTTCATTGACTCATCCATATCTCTCCCCAACCCCTGATTTAGCATAATCAGTTTGGAGAAACTCCATTTCACCAACTTTCCAAGAAATACACCTTGTAAACTGTTGCCTCTCTTGTTCTATTTAAATATCCCAAAATCTTTAAATATTACATCATGGTCATTCCTCCAGCCCCCTTGTGATCAGTTGAACTAGAACACAGATAGAATTTAGATATACAGAAAGTTATATAAAAGTTAGGAAGTTTAATGCAAAAATACAAATTATTTTCCAGTTATATGCATTCATCACACATGCATTTCACTTTTTTAAATGCACACTAAGGAAGCAAGCCATGTTTCTATATCCAATATGAAAGAACAATGCCTTCAATAGGTGTCAAATTTAATCGCATTGCAAGCAACAGAAAAAGGAAAATAACCACAAAATTAATAATCGGTAGGAGGGATTGCTCAGTGGTTTGAGCATTGGCCTGCTAAACCCAGGGTTGTGAGTTCAATCCTTGAGGGGGCCATTTAGGGATCTAGGGCAAAAAAAAAATCTGTCAGGGGATAGCACTTGGTCCTGTTAGTGTAGGCAGGGGACTGGACTTGATGACCTTTCCAGTTCTATGAGATAGCTATATCTCCATATATTAGCTATTGATGCTCAGCACCTCTGCAAATTAGGCCTCTTATTTTGGTGACGAATATAGATGTAGGTGCAGCATCTACATTTGGAAACGAATCAGAGAGGTAGCCGTGTTAGTCTGGAATAGCAAAGGAAACAAAATCTTGTGGCACCTTAAAGACTAACTATAAAGTTTTGAAGCATGAGCTTTCGTGGGCTAATACCCACTTCGTCGGATGCAAGCAGTGGAAATGTTTAGAGGCAGGTCTGGGAAAGTAGGTAAGAACCAGGTGGGAGGTGAAAAGGTTAGTCCAAATAAGCTGAACCAGTTTGTTATCTCCGATCAGGGAGTGTGGATTATTCTTCTAGCATTTGAATGGGGTGTGTGAACATGGAGAGAGGAGAAACAATGTCTGTAATGAGCCAGCCATTCTAGATCTTTGTTCAGTCCTAAAAGGTGTGTGCTGAATTTGCAAATGAATTGAAGTTCTGCAGTTTCCCTTTGTAGTCTGGTCTTGAAGTGTTTTTGCTGCAGGATGCTGACTTTTAAATCAGCTAATGTGTGTCCAGGCAGGTTGAAGTGTTCCCCTACAGGTTTGTGTATATTGCCATTCCTAATATCTGATTTGTGTGCATTTATCCTTTTTCGTAGGGACTGTCCAGTTTGGCCGATGTACATAGCAGAGGGACACTGGTGGCATATAATGGCATATATGACATTGGTTGATGTGCAGGTGAATGAACCAGTGATGGTATGATTGATCTGGTTAGGTCCTGTGATGTTGTTGCTGGTGTAGATATGTGGGCAGAGTTGGCATCGAGGTTTGTTGCATGGATTGGTTCCTGAGTTGGAGTTATTGTGGTGCAGTGTGCTGTTGCTGGTGAGAATTTGTTTAAGGTTGGCAGGTTGTCTGTGTGCCAGGACTGGCCTTCCTCCCAAGGCCTGTGAAAGTGAGGGATTATTGTCCAGGATGGGTTGTAGGTCGCTGATGATGCGTTGCAGAGGTTTTAACTGAGGACTGTAGGTGATGGCCAGTGGTGTTCTGTTGTTTTCTTTCTTGGGCTTGTCTTGCAGCAGTAGGCTTCTGGGTACACGTCTGGCTCTGTTGATCTGTGTCCTTATTTCCTTGTGTGGGTATTGTAGTTTTGAGAAAGCTTGGTGAAGATCTCGTAGGTGTTGGTCTCTGTCTGAGGGGTTGGAGCAAATCCGATTGTACCTCAGTGCTTGGCTGTAGACAATGGATCGTGTGGTATGTCCGGGATGGAAGCTGGTGGCATGAAGGTAGGCATAGCTGTCGGTAGGCTTTCGGTATAGGGTGGTGTCGATGTGGCCATCATTAATTTGCACTGTGGTGTCTAGGAAGTGGATTTCCTGTGTGGACTGGTCCAGACTGAGGTGGATGTTGGGGTGGAAGCTGTTGAAGTCATGGTGGAATTCTTCCAGAGTTTCTTTCCCATGGGTCCAGATGATGAAGATGTCATCAATGTAGCGTAGATAGAGAAGGGGTGTGAGTGGACGAGAGTTGAGGAAGCGTTGTTCCAGGTCTGCCATAAAGATGTTGGCATACTGTGGGGCCATGCGGGTGCCCATAGCAGTCCCGCTGGTCTGGAGGTATATATTGTCACCAAATTTGAAATAGTTGTGTGTGAGGATAAAGTCACAGAGCTTAGCAACCACCTGTGCTGTGGCATCATCAGGGATACTATTCCGGACAGCTTGTATTCCATCTTTGTGTGGGATGTTGGTGTAGAGAGCCTCTACATCCATGGTGGCTAGGATGGTGTTTTCTGGAAGGTCACCAATGCATTGTAGTTTCCTCAGGAAGTCAGTGGTATCACGGAGATAGCTGGGAGTGCTGGTGGCATAGGGTCTGAGTAGAGAGTCTACATATCCAGACAGTCCTTCAGTGAGAGTGCCAATGCCCGAGATGATGGGGCGTCCAGGGTTCCCAGGTTTATGGATCTTGGGTAGTAGATAGAATAACCCCGGTCGGGGCTCTAAGGGTATATTAATTTGTTCCTGTGTTAGTGCAGGGAGAGTCCTGAGTAGATGGTGCAGTTTCTTAGTATATTCCTCGGTGGGATCATAGGGAAGTGGTCTGTAGAAATTGGTATTGGAGAGTTGTCTGGTAGCCTCCTTTTGGTAGTCTGACCTGTCCATGACGACAACAGCACCTCCTTTATCAGCCTCTTTGATAATGATGTCAGGGTTGTTTCTGAGGCTGTGGGTAGCATTGCGTTCTGCACGACTTAGGTTGCGAGGCAGGCGATGTTGTTTTTCCACTATTTCTGCCTGTGCACGTCGGCGGAAGCATTCTATGTATAGGTCCAGACTGTCATTTCGACCCTCAGGAGGAGTCCATGTGGAGTTCTTCTTCTTGTGCTGCTGGTGGGATGGTGTCTGTGTACCAGTGTGCTGTTTCATGTTGTCTTGAAAGAATTCCTTGAGTCGGAGACGGCGAAAGTAGGCTTCCAGATCACCGCAGAATTGTATCATGTTTGTGGGGGTGCTGGGGCAGAATGAGAGTCCTCGAGATAGGACCTGCCTGGACACACATTAGCTGATTTAAAAGTCAGCATCCTGCAGCAAAAACACTTCAAGACCAGACTACAAAGGGAAACTGCAGAACTTCAATTCATTTGCAAATTCAGCACACACCTTTTAGGACTGAACAAAGATCTAGAATGGCTGGCTCATTACAGACATTGTTTCTCCTCTCTCCATGTTCACACACCCCATTCAAATGCTAGAAGAATAATCCACACTCCCTGATCGGAGATAACAAACTGGTTCAGCTTATTTGGACTAACCTTTTCACCTCCCACCTGGTTCTTACCTACTTTCCCAGACCTGCCTCTAAACATTTCCACTGCTTGCATCCGACGAAGTGGGTATTAGCCCACGAAAGCTCATGCTTCAAAACTTTATAGTTAGTCTTTAAGGTGCCACAAGATTTTGTTTCCTTTGCTATTCCAGACTAACATGGCTACCTCTCTGATTCTTGACATCATGCAAGGCACTGCATTCAGCCGTATGGAGTGGAAATCCATCAACCACATGAAGAGGCTTGCACAAGTACAGACAGATATCATCTTTCTCTCCAAATGCAAACGGCAAGACATCATACCAAATGGACTGAAGGTGAAAAATCCACTGCAATCCACATACTGCACAGACTACAGTGAGAGATTATGCCAGACACTATCTAAGAAACTGAGGAACCATCTGATCAGCATCCTGTACAGCAAACAGGAAAACATCAAAAAAGAGCTTTCCAACCTGGAGACCTTCATAAAAAGCCAACCATCCACACAAACAAACTTTACTAAAATAAGACAGGAGATCTACATCACACACTTCATCTCTCTGCAAAAGAAAAAGGAATGCAAACTATCTAAAATCCTACCTCCCACATGGGGCCACAACAGTGGTACCCCTAACTCACCAGGCAATATCGTCAATCTATCCAGCTACACTCTCAGCCCGGCAGAAGAGTCTCTCCTATCTCGAGGACTCTCATTCTGCCCCAGCACCCCCACAAACATGATACAATTCTGCGGTGATCTGGAAGCCTACTTTCGCCGTCTCCGACTCAAGGAATTCTTTCAAGACAACATGAAACAGCACACTGGTACACAGACACCATCCCACCAGCAGCACAAGAAGAAGAACTCCACATGGACTCCTCCTGAGGGTCGAAATGACAGTCTGGACCTATACATAGAATGCTTCCGCCGACGTGCACAGGCAGAAATAGTGGAAAAACAACATCGCCTGCCTCGCAACCTAAGTCGTGCAGAACGCAATGCTACCCACAGCCTCAGAAACAACCCTGACATCATTATCAAAGAGGCTGATAAAGGAGGTGCTGTTGTCGTCATGGACAGGTCAGACTACCAAAAGGAGGCTACCAGACAACTCTCCAATACCAATTTCTACAGACCACTTCCCTATGATCCCACCGAGGAATATACTAAGAAACTGCACCATCTACTCAGGACTCTCCCTGCACTAACACAGGAACAAATTAATATACCCTTAGAGCCCCGACCGGGGTTATTCTATCTACTACCCAAGATCCATAAACCTGGGAACCCTGGACGCCCCATCATCTCGGGCATTGGCACTCTCACTGAAGGACTGTCTGGATATGTAGACTCTCTACTCAGACCCTATGCCACCAGCACTCCCAGCTATCTCCGTGATACCACTGACTTCCTGAGGAAACTACAATGCATTGGTGACCTTCCAGAAAACACCATCCTAGCCACCATGGATGTAGAGGCTCTCTACACCAACATCCCACACAAAGATGGAATACAAGCTGTCCGGAATAGTATCCCTGATGATGCCACAGCACAGGTGGTTGCTAAGCTCTGTGACTTTATCCTCACACACAACTATTTCAAATTTGGTGACAATATATACCTCCAGACCAGCGGGACTGCTATGGGCACCCGCATGGCCCCACAGTATGCCAACATCTTTATGGCAGACCTGGAACAACGCTTCCTCAACTCTCGTCCACTCACACCCCTTCTCTATCTACGCTACATTGATGACATCTTCATCATCTGGACCCATGGGAAAGAAACTCTGGAAGAATTCCACCATGACTTCAACAGCTTCCACCCCAACATCCACCTCAGTCTGGACCAGTCCACACAGGAAATCCACTTCCTAGACACCACAGTGCAAATTAATGATGGCCACATCGACACCACCCTATACCGAAAGCCTACCGACAGCTATGCCTACCTTCATGCCACCAGCTTCCATCCCGGACATACCACACGATCCATTGTCTACAGCCAAGCACTGAGGTACAATCGGATTTGCTCCAACCCCTCAGACAGAGACCAACACCTACGAGATCTTCACCAAGCTTTCTCAAAACTACAATACCCACACAAGGAAATAAGGACACAGATCAACAGAGCCAGACGTGTACCCAGAAGCCTACTGCTGCAAGACAAGCCCAAGAAAGAAAACAACAGAACACCACTGGCCATCACCTACAGTCCTCAGT
Organism: Sternotherus odoratus; assembly: GCA_032164245.1. NCBI lineage: Eukaryota > Metazoa > Chordata > Testudines > Kinosternidae > Sternotherus > Sternotherus odoratus. The sequence goes on from JAVMKO010000008.1 coordinate 62,675,370, forward strand.
TAAAACCTCTGCAACGCATCATCAGCGACCTACAACCCATCCTGGACAATAATCCCTCACTTTCACAGGCCTTGGGAGGAAGGCCAGTCCTGGCACACAGACAACCTGCCAACCTTAAACAAATTCTCACCAGCAACAGCACACTGCACCACAATAACTCCAACTCAGGAACCAATCCATGCAACAAACCTCGATGCCAACTCTGCCCACATATCTACACCAGCAACAACATCACAGGACCTAACCAGATCAATCATACCATCACTGGTTCATTCACCTGCACATCAACCAATGTCATATATGCCATTATATGCCACCAGTGTCCCTCTGCTATGTACATCGGCCAAACTGGACAGTCCCTACGAAAAAGGATAAATGCACACAAATCAGATATTAGGAATGGCAATATACACAAACCTGTAGGGGAACACTTCAACCTGCCTGGACACACATTAGCTGATTTAAAAGTCAGCATCCTGCAGCAAAAACACTTCAAGACCAGACTACAAAGGGAAACTGCAGAACTTCAATTCATTTGCAAATTCAGCACACACCTTTTAGGACTGAACAAAGATCTAGAATGGCTGGCTCATTACAGACATTGTTTCTCCTCTCTCCATGTTCACACACCCCATTCAAATGCTAGAAGAATAATCCACACTCCCTGATCGGAGATAACAAACTGGTTCAGCTTATTTGGACTAACCTTTTCACCTCCCACCTGGTTCTTACCTACTTTCCCAGACCTGCCTCTAAACATTTCCACTGCTTGCATCCGACGAAGTGGGTATTAGCCCACGAAAGCTCATGCTTCAAAACTTTATAGTTAGTCTTTAAGGTGCCACAAGATTTTGTTTCATTTGGAAACGGTAGCTTTAATGAATTAATGAGCAAGAGGCAATAGCATTGTGACAAACAATTCTGCTTTAATCCCAGTTCTATAAAGTTCACTGAGGCATGTCCAACCTCACATCATAAAATGTCACTGTACATAAGAATATTACTCATGAAAGAACAGCGTAGGATAAGCAAGCTCATGCATAGGTCAGCCACCTTGATGCTTTCTTTCCAAGATAAATAATAATGCCATATCCCTCTATAAACTCTGAGAGACAAAACTGACTGCTTATCATAATGGCTTCCTCCTCTTCAGTGATATTTTTTGAAGTAATCCTTGGTTCTATGTTAGAAGGCAACTCTTCTATGTAAGTTACTATAGTAATAAGCCACAACTGGTTGCATCAATACATTATTAATGTATGCCCTGGATGCATTATGGAGACATAAAGCCAAGTGCTTAAAAAATACCTGTGTTGTGCATTAGAAGGAACATTCTGGTGTAGCTTATTGCTATTAGAGCATGATTAATTAACATTTCATTTTTAAAGAGCTGTTTTAATAAGACTTTTGGGGGTGAAGAAGAATTGTGAAATGTATCATTCCAAACTAAAACAGTTCTTAACAGAAAGCCAAGAGAAAGATTGTAGGGAAAACATTAAATATACATTTAGTTTTTATGTGAACAGAAAGTGCTAGAGAAGAAAAGAGACCGCTGAAGAAGGTAACTTGCCACTGTGGGGTAAAAGGAGGAAACTTAAAATTGTCTCTCTCTGCAACACCCTCTCCCTCCTCTCCACTATTCTAGTAATTCCTGTGAAAGATGACCCTCACCAACTAACTGTTCCCCAACTCCATCACTTAACATTTCTTTGCACAAGCTCCTGCATATGGTGGATTTAGAATTCAGAGGCGGCCAACCTGTGGTTCTGGAGCCATATGCAGCTCTTCAGAATTGAATATGCTGCTCCTTGTATGGGTACCAACTCTGAGGCTGGAGTTATACGCGCCAACTTTCCAATGTGCTGAGGGTACTCACTGCTCAACCCCTGGCTCTGCCATAGGCCCTGCCCCCACTCCACCCCTTCCTGCCCACTCTCCTGAGCCTGCCATGCCCTCACTTCTCCTGAATGCCATGAAAGAGCTGATTGAAAGGGGGAGGGGGAGGTGCTGATCGGCAGGGCTGCCGGTGCGTGGGAGGGGTTGGTAGCGGGGGGGGGGGGTGGAGGTCTGATGGTGGGTTGTTAATGTACTACTGTGGCTCTTTGGCAATGTACACTGGTAAATTCTGGCTCCTTCTCAAGCTTAAATTGTCCATCCCTGATTTAGATGGTGATTAGATCTGTAGTGAAGTTGGGAGTTCTGATAGCTTTTTTTTCTTCCCTTTTTTGAAGAGGGGCAGGAATGTTATAGTGTATGGCAGGGCACCTAGATCTTTGAATAAGCAACCTTGTTACTTGTGTGAAAACCTAAAGAAATTAAAGTAATAATTCAGCAGATTTTGCTTTTCCCGGTGATAAAGCTCAAGCTGTGTGCTATTGAATCTGCATAAGCATAAAGTGGCTGTGGACAATCACGACCCTGCACTTTAAGCAGGGAGGGGTTTGGGTGGCTGGCCGGGAGAAGAGGGCAATCCTTTCTGGCTTGGGGGGAGGAGGGGAGATGTAAAACTGCCGGAAGAGCAGTCAGTGTAGTTGATGACTCACCGCCTAGGAATGAGGGGTTTAAAAAGGTCAGCCTGGTTATAGCCCCTCCCCTCATTCAGTATGAATAGTCTGGGCAGCAGACTGGTGCATCTCTCACTGCAGGACCAGAGTCGGGCAAACGGTGAGCAGGGATAGCAGGGCAGGGAGGGGGAGGTCCCCTTCCCCCTTTCAGGACATAAAAACAGGCAGCGATTGCACACGGTGGCAGGGGGAGTGGGCACAGGTTCCCTGCTCCATAGAACCCCCACGTGGAAGCGGGGAATGGGGTGGGGAGACACCTTCCCCCGTTGCAGGGCATACAAGCAAGCAGCAGTTTGGGACAGGGCAGCAGACACTGGTTCTCTTGCTCCATAGAACTCCCCACATAGAATCAGTGCGGACGGTGAACAGGAACAGCAAGGGCGGAGCAGTCCCTTCCCCAATTCAGGCCATATAAACAAGGTTGTGTTGGGACACGGTGGCAAGGTGAGGCATGTGTGGCAGCAGAAGACAGTTGTCAGTGTGGCCCAGAGATCAGTGGCACTATGCACATGGCACAGCTATGAGAAAAGTTTTAATGAGTTCGTACAATTTCAGGAGCAGGAAGGCCTGTCGGCAATGTGGTCCATTACAGAGGAACAGGTACTGTGGAAACTGCTGTCATTGGTAACCGGTCAACCAGCATCCTCCACAATTTCGAATTGCCTTTCAGCCATTACATCTGTCAGTAGGCTAAATGGCTACCCAGAGCCTTGTGGGGGGTTTCTTAGTTCAAAGGTTTTTGGCAGGATTGTCACATAGCAGTGGACCCAGGGAGGATTCCCATCATCCCATTAGGGTTGCCATGCTCAGGGACCTCCTTCACATCCTCAGTGTCATGCATAATAGCGCATAGGAGATGTTCCTATTCAGGGCAGCATCCTTGACAGCATTTTTTGGTGCTTTCAGGATCAGTGAGCTAGTGCCTGGGTCCATCAAGGATTCTACAGGAAAGGTTTTGGGATTTCGTGACATAAGCTGGCACAAGAATGCAGTGATATCACACTTGCGAAGGTCAAAGACTGATCAAGGCGGCCGAGGTGCATTCGTTACCCTATGGGAGAGTGGTGAGCCTGGGGTCTGTTCTCTTTGGGCGTTGAGGGCCTACATGGCAATACAGTGAAAAGGAGAAGGCCCCCTTTTTGTACATGGAGATGGGAGTCCCCTCATGATATACCGATTGTTAGCCCCCATCTCAACATGATAATCAAAGTTGGGGCTGGCAACCCATTGAATTTGGTTCCCACTCATTCAGAATAGAGGCGGCTAGGGCAGCAGCACAGATAGGTATGGAAGCAGAGGCTATTCAGGTAATCGGGCACTGGACGTCTAATGCATACCAAATGTACGTAAGGCCGCAGGTGGAAAATCAACGCTGATTGGTTGTGTTCTCATTTCAGATACGGAACAGCCAGCTATACACATCAGGGTGTGGATCTGTGGGCACAGTACTGTATTTTGGGGCATAGGCACACATCCAGGTTGCCCAAGGACTCCCAGCTGGGATTTGGTGGTGAAGGATTACTCAGTTGGCATGCACAGAGGGGCATGTTATGGGATCAACTGATACCGCTGGTGTATGCTGGGAGAAGATGATCTGGGAACACTTAAAGGGGTGGCCAGGGCCGGCGACAGGAATTTTGGGGCCCCGTATGCAGATCGTGCGGGCCCCCCCCCCCCCGGCCGGTATCTCCCCCTCCGGCCGGTCTCCCGCCGCCCACGGGCCCCCCCAGCCGGTCTCCCGCCGCCCGCGGGGCCCAACCCCCGCATGCACTCTGGCCGCGTGGCCCGGCTGGGAGAAGCAAAGAGGGGCGGGGGAGGCTGCTGGGTGCCGGGGGAGGGGGCTGATGAGCGCTGCCTGGAGCCGCGCCTTGCTCAAAGGCCCGGTGACAAGGGGGTACAGCTGCGTACTGGGCCCGCCCTGGATTTAAGGGGCCCCCCCTTAAGTCCGGGGCCCAGTACAGCTGTACCCCCGTCGCCGGCCCTGGGGGTGGCATTAATGCTTCGAACTAGGAGGGGCCTGATGCAGATGTTAACATCTGGTCGGATATGCTTCGGCGCAGGGTCTGGCAGGGAAGTACTTTATACATTAAGGCACAAGAGAAAAGAAAAATGGCTTGGAAAAGGAATTTAAGGAGAAGTGCTTGGTAATTGAGCAAGCCGGGGGCAGTTGGGGACTCCTCTGATTGGTACAACAGGGAGCCAACCTCCCCCCACCCCCCATCATTATAGGTCATCTTAACCCCAACTACTTGAGGGGGCGTGGTCGGTAAAGTCTCAGCAAGGGAATTGCTGGAGAGACCTGGATAGATGTGGTGGAGCTGTGGAAGCTTCCCTGTCCCCCTCCCCTCCCCCAAAAAATTGGCTGGAATTGGAGGGTCCCGGCCGTGGGTCAGCTGAAGGGTCATAAATTTTGCACCTACACTGCACATTTTATCTGCCGGGTTAGTCCCAGACATCTACCTAGTAATAAAGTTGCAGCCTGATTAAACCCATATCTAATGTCTCCATTCTTTCAGCATAGCCAGTCAATCAGTATCACAGACATGCTGTGGTTATGATCAAGCTACAACAGTTCTACCAGCTTCTAATGTTTAGTCACTTACTTCCATTCTACACTTCCTGAAGTTCTGTTTGCTAGAATGTACATCTTATGTATTTTGATGCCTAATTCACCACTTTGTTATACCATTTTCACATCAGTGTAAGGTCACTGAAATCCCTGGCATTACACTACCTCAAATTACTATCACTAAAGTAGAACAAGGAAAACACAGGGTACAGTTCAGGATGTACTATAACAAAGATTCCATCCTCAAAGAAAGAGCAAGTTCATATCTATAAGGAAACAAAGCTGCAGGATTTGTGCCTTCAAAGTTGAGACACTCCCATGAAGCAATCCCTCTCCCCATTTGAGTTTCTCCCTTCCAAGAGTAGTCCTCCCAAATGAGATATCAAGTTCCTGCCTCCACAAAGAACAAGTTCCCCAGTTTTTAACCCACTCACACCCTATGCTCCCTCCATTAACAACCATCCTCTACTCCATTGTCTCTGCCTCATTCAGTACAGAAGTAGCAAGTGGTCTTTACTTTTCCCTATCAGAAACACTCTGAACACTCTTCTAAACTGAAAGTTTCAATTTAAGAAATATTATTTGTGCTAATTGATTTATAAGGGAAAAAACTAACATATGATCATGTAACGAAGGATTGTATGATAATGCATATGCACAGGGAAGCCAAATAACGATTGTACAGACAACCTTAATTCTGGAATTTCTGAACTTTTGAGTACTTGACGTTTCAACCTTCCTGTTCGTTACACATATTTACAATTACATTAAAACTAAAACTAAGAAAACAGCGCGGTTTTCATTTTCTCACTCTCTTTTTTCCCCATGCAGGCTATTTTTCTTGAGGTGGAAAAACACCATGAAGCTAAGAAATTCTCAGACTCACAGAGCACGAGGAGCCATAGTGGAAGGCAGGAGACTTGCCTCTCATAGAACAGAACCAAAAATGATCTGAGACAGTCATTTCAGTTACTAGGCTAATGTATTCCAGAAATGAGGTCTTACAGTAAGCATGTGGTTTGCAGCCCTACTGAATTGGGATACTGTAGCAGGGCTCCAATTTGTGGAAGCCCGCAGCAAGGTTGCATTTACAAGGTCAGTAAGAAATAGCAAATATAATAGCAAGCAGGCTAGTTCTGTAAGTGTATACTGTTGTTTCTATCAATATATTGTGGGAATTTTATTATTTTATAAATCTAGGGTGGCACATGTACCAGGACATGTCAGTTCATGCAGAGTGTCAGTATAAAAATGCCAGTTTTGAATTCAATCAGGCATATTATTAAAATGAGAAGCTCTGACTGACATTTCCAAGGAGCTATAAGTAGCTCAGACCTCAGAGAGATTTATAAACAGGATGAAGTATGCCCATTCAGTGTCCAGCAGTTAGCCCACACAGGATATGAAGCACTGAGTCATTTGCCTATCACCACCATCCTGTCCTTTTTAACAGTGATAAACAAAACATCTGAGTGGTGTTGCTTGCCACCTAATGAACTATTAAAGGTTCCTCAATTATTTCAACTGCGAAGTATTTGGCAGCTAGTAACAGATGTTGAGTAACAGCTTCACCAACTTGACATAAGTAACATAAAACCTTAGTACCACTCATAAGATTAATGCATCATTGACATCATCCTACACAACATCTATTTAGTGCTCAAGAAAAACAATGAGTGAAATCCTGGCCCCATTGAAGTCAATGGGAATTTTTGCCATTTACTTCAGTTGACTCACTATTTTACCGTGTGTGTTCAATGCTGTACAGCTATATGCAATAAGAAAGTTTTAAAATGCTGTTTTCCTAACAAAAATTAGCCAACATTTAGTAGAAGCTACATAGCAGGACAAAATTGCCTAGAATTTAGAAATAATGTAAATCTTTTAATCAGTTGTACAGTATAATGAAGGTAATCAGCTGAAATAATTTTCTCTGCAGACTCTGTAGCCTAGAGGACTGGAAATGGACAACAAACATTCTTCAACTCTAGCTCTCTACTTTCAGGTCTGCACAACTCAGTGTGACTAAAAGTCCATTAATGTTTAAAGAGCTATCTAAGATGAATTGATGGTCTCTGTCCAGTTTTAGGTAAACAAGCCTATACATACAAAAAACCACCGAACATTGTAACTGGCATCATAACTAGTTGACAGGTTCATAAAAGAGTACTAGTATTGAATATACTGAAAACAAGCAGGTTTAGAATTTAGCAATCATCTACGTTCTTCTGTTAACAGCATTAACCAGAGATTTGTATAATAAGGGTTTGATGTGTGTGTGTGCTTGAACAGATATCGAGAGATTTGTCTAAACAAGCCACTGGTTGACAGCCCTGTCACGTGAGTAAGGAACTAATGATACAGCATGTAATTGACTATACCAGGTTGTGATGTGGCTGTGGAATAAGGCGCAGATTCAGTGGCGAATGTGGGGGGAAATCAATCCCTTGAGCCATGAGAAAGAAGAACACAATCTTTAGCAGCAACTGTCTAAGCAAAAAAGCTTGTACCACTGTAATCAAAATATGTTGTAAATTGTAATGCTATATATAAAAGCTCTTTGTTACAACCCCAGATCTCTAGTTTCATTGTTTGATCCTTGTCTACTATTTACTGCGCATTTAGATATTTCTAAAGTTCAGCTCATAGTGTGGCACATCTTGACACACTGTACAATACAGTAACAATTATACTTTTCTTTAATCCCTCTAGAATTGTGTCAAATTGTGCCATGGTAAGGGCAGACAGATTTTTTTAAGAGCTTTATAATTATATAGTGTCTACAAAATTAATTGTAAGAGATTGTAGGGCTATTTACCCTTTCTTCAAACACACAAGGCTATCTTCACTAGCATGCAGTTATCGACTTGATCCAAAATATATGTATAAATTTTAAGTCATTTCAATTTCAATGTGAAATTATTGATCAATATTGTTGATTACCTCAGTACTTTTGTGAAGTGCTTTAAGATAAAGAGATGTTCACCATTCTTCTTGTGACAGGCACCTCAAAAAGAAAACTGTGAGAAAAGAAACACAATGAAAAACAGCAGGTAATACCATACGAGACTCCTTATTAAAAACATAAAATGCCTTTCACTCTTGCTTTTATTAAGTCTACTTTTCAAATGAAAGTTAGGTGAGCCGATTATAATACAAGTCAAGTCTAACTATTTCATTATCCATGTCCTAAAGCACGATAGCCCAGAGAATGCCTTTTGAAAGCTCTAGAGTGATGGCAGCAGGTTGACTATAATGAACAATGTTACAAATGGGAACACCACTACAAGCCTGCTGAAGGAGAAGTCTCCTGAAAATTGTATGGCTGTAATTTCTGAACACCAGCTCTGTCTCAGTTGGCTTTGAATAAAGGTAACCGCCTTCAGCAAGTTATATTTTCTTACCTGGCTAAAATGAAAGCAGTCAGACACAAATATGGATGATACACAATACATAACCAAAGTAGTAATTGTCTGCTTTTATTACTTTATTTTTGAAGTAGCTTTTAAGTCATCCATAACTATAGCACTAGTGAATTAAAGCAGAGCTGTGAATTATTTTTAAATTAGACTTACAAGACTGGAACTGTTGAAATCATAGTTACCGGAAGATAAAACGACCTTTTGTTTTGAGAGTTTAGTTTATGTGTCATAGTCATTTCTGTATAATTCATTTACTACATCGATCAAGAAAAACAAAACAGGGAATGATGCTGCAACAGTTGTTACCGGAAACATCCCACTCTGTTAGTAGTTGCTGATTCTTCTAGTTACCTGGGTTCTGTTGACTCATTGAGGCAAGTGACTCATTACATCTACTTAAATAAAAGGCAGATGGGACTGATTTTGTGGGAAAAAAGTATCTAAGCTGAGTGGTCCTGAGGGAGGTCCTGTAACAGCAGCTTTGCTGGAGGAAAAGGCTTCAGCTAAATATTTGTTATCTTACTGTTGATTTCTTTATTAATTAAAGCCAAACACTAGAAAGTCAGTTAATTTGGACCTTACATATTGTGTGAACTGTGTTTATGCAGCATTTTGCGGAAGGCACCTATTCACAGATGAATGATTAAAAAGTTAAATTTCTCAACTCTGTCACAGTAACAAAAGGTACAGATTTTAAGATACACTTAACAGAGCCGTACATTCCACATCCTTTTGTTCATTCCTCATAATTTAACATTTAACAAGGTGATTTCAAACACTATTTGTTTCCACATTGTATTCCTTTCACAAACATTTTAAAGTGCTTAGTTTTTATTAAAAAGTTGTAGTGTGAATTAACTAAAGAGAGGGAATTGTCCCACTGCAAACTGCATTACAGATTAACAAAATTGTGATTTACAATACAGCTACAGTTACTTTGTAGAAATATTTTTCTGGTTAATTGATGTAGTTTCTTTGGCCACATATTGTACAGTCTCAGAAAGACTGGGAATAATTCTCCCACTTAAACAATATGTTCATTTTTCCTTTAAATATAGCTCTAACCATGTAGAGACCGCATAGTGTACAGGGTCATGAATTACTACTTTTGTTTGTTTGTTTGTTGTTTATTAGTAAGCTAACGTTTTGGTACAAAGAATATTAGTGATTTCCTATGTAACAGATTTGGTTAATAAATCTCAAACAAATTCCATCTACAGTAGATGAGTGTGGTGGTCATAAAAACTTAATTTCACTTCTACTGACTCTATCAACAGTGAAGTACCATGGGACCAAAGAACTAAACTGCATGAGTTCAACACTTGCCATGTAGTACACTACTGTGCAAGAGAAGAGGAGGATGTAGGTTAGTAAAAAATAAAAAATAAAAATAGAGGGAATGCCAGAAGAACCTACCATAACTAGACAATAGCACAACATGAGAGTGTATGGTATTTAATGTAGAGAGATGCAAGAAGATGTGTTGAAAGGAAAAAGTTGAACAACTACCAGTCAAAAAAAAAAAAAAAAAAAAAAAGGACAGAGAGAGAGAGAGAGAGAGAATGTAATTGTGTAAAAAGTGGTGTAACATTTTCAGTATTATTCTTTTTGTTAATACTACCTCTTTCTTAAACACTATGGACAACTCAATGAAGATATCTGCACAATTCACAACCACGGTTAAAAAGCAGACAGGATTTTAGATTACATTAAGAAAGGAAAATACTGAAAAGTAGATTATTATTACAGGCATCTTGTATATGGTGTCCTTTTCTGGCCACCTCATCTAAAAATGAAATGTATAGCAGAAAAAGAACAGACCCAGAGAAGAGCAACACAAAGCCCTGGATGTTTGGAAAGACCACCACCTGATGAGCAATTAAAGAGGATTATAACAATTTAGCTTAGAGAAGAGAATAAGAGATGACATGAGGGAAGCATGTAAAATAATGAATGGCATAAGAGAGGTGAATCAGGTGCTCCTATTAACATTTTCATATGCTACAAAACCTAAGAATCACCCAATAATACTAAAAGGCAACAAATGTTAAAATAACAAGAACTACATTTTACACAATGTATAATTAACTGTGAAACTTACTGTGACAGCTTAGGGGAGGGGTACCTGTGTCAAATTATGAATTCAATTTTATTTTGTGAATGCCTTTTGTGATTGTAACCTTCACTGAGCACTAGAGCATCTGTTTTGCTGCTGGATCTTGATAGCTAATGGAGAGACTACATCTGCGAAGCTAGGATAGACCAATTAACAGCCATCAACACTGAATGGCTCTACCCTACTAGAACAATAGGTGTGCTGCCACAAGGTGCCATTTGAATTACTCTCTACCTAGAAGTCAATGGAGGGGCTGGGCCTGGAAATTCCCCAGTGGAAGTGCATGGGCAAGAAAGGTGGCAGGCTGACATCATTGATGTGGACACAGTGGCAAATTGAGGACTGACATATACATGGAATTAAGCGGCACCCTACAAATTTTATTAGAGTATAACACAAGGCAGGGGTGTTACCTGCCCATCCCCCATATTCTCCATACTAATTGGTTTCAGTGCAGGAGTTATAGAGCTCCCTACCATATAACCCTTAACTGGCACTAGGGTTTACAGAGCTCCTGACCATATATCCCAAAATGCAGGGCAGGCTCTATCCCCCAGGACTCAGTTCGCTCTTAGTCCTAACACCCTCCACCCTCCCCCATGGGAGGGCACCTTGGCCTACAAGGACCACAAGGTCTGACCTTGGCCCACAAAGGCCGCAAAGTCTCACCCTAAGCCCAAGCCCCATCACCAAAATCCCAGGTCTTTTACCTCTGGGAACAATTCATTTTATTCTCTTAACTACATTGGAAACCAGCCACGAGTTGCAGCAAGTAAACATTACTACACAAGTTCCTCAGTTAGATACCATGCACATTCCTACTTAATCCACTGTGGCTTGCAGGTGTTGTAAGGGAGGCAATACACTCCCTGGGCCTTAGTCAGTTGGCCCACAGGAGAAAAAAAATCCTTCCTGACCCCCTAAACAGGCAATTGGCTACACCTGCAGCATCTGTCAGGCCAGGTTCTCATTCCTAGTTTGGGTGGGTAAGGTGGGCTGCTGGAACAGAGGTGGCCCCTCCAGTGTGCTAAATCCTGGGAGCCAGAGAATTTTGGCCAACCAGCATTCTTCTCCCCAGCTGACCAGTAGGTGCCACAGAGTCCATGGGGAGGATCTACCTATTGTTGCTTAGTGAGTGTCTCCCTCCCTTGCTGCTGGGACTGTCCCCTTTTCACTGCCAGCCCCATCAATTTCCCCCACCCATTGATGTGGGTGGATGGAATATGGTAGAAAGGAGGCTGTCTCTCCAAGCAGGGGAAGCTATTCTGCCACCTGAAGGAAGATGACCAGGATAATACAGCTGGAAGGACTTGGACCAAGGACTCACCAGGGTAACAAGATTAGACCAGGGGGGCTGTGTTTTAAGAGTTTGTTGATTTCCATAAATCTGTAACTTGGTTATGGCTTAACAGTAAAGTATTTGTGAATAGGAAATTCCTGTGCTTCACCGCATGCTAAAGTGTGTACCCTTGTTCAGCCAACTTCATGCTGGCTAACGTGTGATAGATTTAGCACCAATCTCTAGGCAGCAGTTGGTAGGTGTCGATGTTGCTGCTATTCAGAGAAGCAGCAATATATGCCCCAAAACACAGTTCCCTGGCGATATCTATAGAATCATAGCCAAATCCAGAGGATTTTTTCAGCAAAGATCCCATCATTTTGAATCGACTCGCTGCTCAGAGTATGATTCAGCCGAACAGGGATACCGTACTTCTTAGTGTACTGCTAGATATGTGACTCCAATTACTGAATTTGCTATTAAAGAATTTTGTAATTAGTGTCACTGACAAAATCTCAATATGCTTTCAGAACATATTGTGTTTCTGGATAGGTTTTTCAGCTCAAAGATAGATCTTATCAAGTCCAACTACAGCTTCGTTCTGAGTACAGAGACACACCAGCTGATTTCCAACACTAGTTCCTAGATAAAATATTCAAATAAGTGAAGTGACAAAGAAGGTTGAAAATCTTTTGCTTTCTGATAATGGTGTGTGTCATGCATAATTAGATATTACATTATTAACATGCAAGGTGATGAAGGCTTGAGGTGCTGTTATTTATTATACCTGAGTTGTAATTTTTTCATAAAATGATATTAAAATGATTTGCTATGATTTTTTGCTGACTACAATATTTTAGATGACTAACTACTGCATGGGGCGGGTGAAGGTCTTCTGTCAAATTAGTTTCTAATTTATACCTCATCAAGACCAACAAAATCATCTTTCAGTGAATAGGATTTTCATTACACAAGACATTTTATAGCAGACTTATGGACATTTTGACTGATAAGAAATCAGATTTCTGGGGTTTGATATATTTTTTTAAACATATTGAGAGAATGTTCAAATTAAAAAGCCTTCCTATGTTTTCTATTAATATTGTTAAAGTACTTTACTTGTTGGCTCAGGGTGCTAACTGCAAATATAAAAAGTTCAGAGGACCTATCTAAAAATTAAGGTTTTAAAAAAGCAGCATCATAATCTGGTAGCAAATTTTAATTGATTGTGATTCAAGATCCCACATGTTCAAGTAAGATTGTTCTTAGGAAATCATTTGCCAAGTCACTCTAGATAAAAGTTTAGGTCTATCCACCTGTACAAAACTATATGTAAATGGTTTGAATGTGAGCAGCCTTGCATCAGAAACGTTAAGTTATAGTTTGGTCAGTATGTAGTATAATGGATTTGTCCTGCGACAACCTACACAGGAAGTCAGATCATTTTAATTATATTTTGTCCAGGGACTCTAATGAAATAGAAAAAAAACCAGAGCAAAACCTCCCAGAAAATAATTGCTAATGTCAATCTATCTAGACAATATTATCTTTTATCTGCAGACTGCCGGTAATGCTTACAATAATCACTTGGTAGGCAAGGCAACACAGCTATATCAGGATATGGATATGATCTCTGAATGGGAGTTCTCCGTAAGGTTAGCATTTCTTTCCACTGTTATTCTCAGTTAAAGAATCCCTTCAGTCATCAAACAAGAAACTATCCCCTATATTGTTTATGTTACTATTAATATCAGTGTTCAGTGTTACCAAGTCTAATGAAGAAGTCAGCATCTGCTATGTGGCTTTTCTTTATTCAGGTTAAACAATGTGCATTTATCAAAAACATTATATGTCTATTCAACATGTTCCCCCCTCTGTAAATCTGTTCCATGGAATTTCTGCCTGGTCTAGATCAGATAATCTCTGCATGTACATACACCATATGGCACAGTGCTACAAATGAGATGACATAAGTTAATTAGCCATATTAGACCAAGCAAAACAGATTTTAAGTTTGACTATCAGAAATAGTAGACTTTTCACACCTACACACAGCGTACACATTCTCAGTTGCCTTATCCATGCAAGAACAAGCATTTGCACAAGTAGATTGTTTGTTCAGAGACATGTATTCATTGTTCAGGAATCCCATGTCAAAGCTGTCAGTCTCTTTCATATGTAAGAGATCAGTTCATATTAAAGAATTATATGGAAATGACAACCGTAACTCTATGTTTGCTCTGTGAAAAGCTAGTCTGACCATGAATATTACATAGGTACAACAGGAGTGCATATAACCAAGAATATAAACAGCAGTATTGTGTGCAAAGAGGTTAAGTGAAGTCACTCTCTGATACCAGTACATGAGGACAATGTAAAAAAATTTAGTCCTATAATCATAATGAAACATCATTAGTTCTAGGGGCATTGGAACTAGGTTAGAAGATAGTGAAAAATTGATAGTTATTTATGTTTGCATTAAGTGATATAAACATTTTATTGTCGAGATGTACACAACGGCCTAAGAAATGCTCATCTGTCACTTTTGACCTATGGTATATATAACTTTTTTCATTCAAATGATCACTTTTCTACAAGGCATGGCCCCCTTTAGATTATACATACTACAAATACATGGTCTCTCCCAGCCCTCAAAAAGTAGCTTGTCTATTGCCTTTCAGTAACTAAAAAAAACCCAAGACAAAAAAAAAGAATGCCATACAATTGCCTTTAAATTTCACTTGAGCATTTGCTGTAATAAAATATGAAAGGGAACAATGTGTGTCTTTTGGGCATCGTTCTAATGCAGAGGCTGTGTTTACAAGATATTTTGTGAGAGAAGACTTTTATATTTAGCTACTTCAGAAAGTGTTAGCATTTTTCTAGGCAGGAGAAAAAGTAAAATTATTTTAGGATATAGTAACAAGAAATACTTTTCTCTTATCAAGCATAGCATAAATCAGATGTTTGTTCGCTCCCTGCTGCTTATATGTGGTGTTGCTCTGTTCCACAGCTGTATGTTAAATTGGAAAAGGCATTTCATTTTTAAAATTCAGGAAATAATTCATCTTGGTGTAACTTAGAAAGTTTAGAAATGGTGTGATGCAAACAACACGGCGGACACAACATAACTCGTTGTGGTCATCTAGTAATTGACAGTTCTCAGAGAAAACATTCAACTTCCCTGGATGGGAAAATAGGTACTTTCATGATCTGGAAACTTTCAGTGGTTCATACAGCACAACCCTGAGTTCCTATTTCTGTGTTTACTGAATGCAAAATATTCCTGCGTGATGGTTAAAAATCATCCCATTCCAACTTAGCTCGTCATGCCACTGATTTACTATTTCCTCTAGGTTTTCTTTTGAAGATGCCCTTATTGATATATTGCCTGCACATAGCATCTTCTCACCTTTTCCCCTTGGCATCTTTCTACTACATCAATAAGACAGAGATTTTACTAGGGAGGGAGGCCTCCATGTCTTGAAGGACAATGCAGGATAAACTCACAAGAACTTTCTTCATGAAGTTTCTCCTCACAAAAAGCCCCTTTCCCGTGACTTTTGCTGTATGACAGGGATGATCTGGGAACAAGTAAGCACATAGAATAGGCAGACACACCTCTCAGAAAATAAGTCTGTGTGACTTCTGATAACCTGTAGTAGGGCTCTGCCAATTCAAAAATCAGAACCAATATCATGTGACCAGTGATGACTCACCAAGTAACTCAGCTCAAAGAGAGAATGAACATTCACCATATCTTTTTGAGTCATCATTTACATTGAAATCCTTTAATAAAATTTCTTCCATTTCACAGAACTATAATCTCAAATTTCACCCAATTTACAACATTGTTATGATGGAGGCTGAGTGAAACCTTGTTGAAGTTGGTGGATGTGAGAGCTGCCTTTCATTCAGGATAAAGATAAGAAGCAATAAAGTTCAGTTTTAGAGGAAGATATCTGAAACAATAGGTGACTCCAACCAAAACAAGGGCCACATGCAAGGCTGCTCAGAAACTGAGCCATGGAGACAGAGGAGTTTCACTGGGAATTTTTTGTTGGAGGTAGGTGTGTCCATGAGCTAAAACACCAAGAAGCAGAAAAAGAAGCTGGAGAAGCAACCAGTGAAGCACTGGAAGTGTGGTGCTAAAAGAAAATGAAGAAAGCTAGCTTTTGGGACTGGCTGGGGAGTCAGGCTTGGAAATGCGAACAAAGAAACTGCTTTCTGTATGATTCCTACTGTGTTCAGGGAAACAAGACTTTATATACACTGTAAATAAACAGGACTGCATGAACTAGACTACCTGTCTCTATCATCAATTTCTCCTACTAATATTAACAACCCGAAATATTGGCTAACCACTCAGGCCAAAAAGGGTAACAATATTGCTTGAGCTGGGTTAAATCTTGTTATGGGTTGAGTTGAAACTGTGTTGAAAATTATGTGTGAATGCACCTTTCATTTAAAATAGTTGTAAGGGACCATTAAGGTACCACACCTAAAATAAAGCATAACTTAATATGCCAGAAACTAGCAACATCTAGATGACAGATTCCACTGGGCATTGTTTCTGCTCCCACCTGGATACCTCCCTAGAGCACAAAGTGTGATTAGCCACTCGGGTCAAAAGGATGCTATTCTATTTACTGTGCTCCTAAAGAAATCGAATTTGTACGATGGCACAGATACAAAAATATTTGTTTTTTCCTCATTATATGAATTTTTCTCACCAGAGTAATTCTTTGTAGTGACACAATTAAAAGCTTCATCTTTCTCTTAATGAGAATTGGTTTAATAAAAGATTTTTCAAACATTTGTTGAGGTGTGATAATATTACTTAAAATAAAAATTCAAAAGGCAAAATATAAGGAATGAAGAGAAAGAAAACGTGAAATTCTAAAAAAAAAATCCTATGCTCCACTCTCTTAAAAGTATAGCCACCAAAGCAAATACAAATTTAATAAATAATATATACATATACACACACATTTAAATGAAAAACCATGATTAACTTCTTAAGAACCATTAAGTGTATAATTACAAGGATTCTATTACATTAAGATACCAATTTCTTTAAAGCCAGAAATAATACCTGCTGAAACTTTAATTATTTAAATGAGAAAAGAAAGAGGCATGTTATCTTCTCTGACAAAGATTAAAATCAATTTAATTGCTTCTCTGCTGCATTGACATGATTCTTGCTGTGAGTCAAGCAACCAAAAAGGGAAATTAACACTGCAGCTGTTAATCAAGTGATATTTGTGTGCTCCATCTTATTATAGCAGGAGAAAGAATAACTGCTACTTTGGGGAGAGTTTGGCCACACTGTACTTCATATAATTTTTTTGCTTCAGACATTCTGCCGATTTACTTAATTTTTAGAATCTCAAGTATTTCTAGATGAACTGCAGCCTGAGAAAATTGTACATGGCATTGTTTGATCCCCTAGTAAAATTTGTTATGTCAAGATCAAGGTTCGTACCAAATTAAATTCACCCTTGCGTATCTGACTATAGTGTAAAGTTTTGAAGAAGCTCAAAAAAAAAAATACCAAAAAAAAAAGATATCAATCGGTGGCGGATGGGCAGATACTGCAGCTATGAAGCATAACAGTATATATACACAGGCAAGACAGGAGCAGCTCCTACAGGTCAAAACTCAACAATTTTACTAAAATTAGAACACGTATTTGAAAGCAAATAACTGTGGAGTACGTAGCACCAACTCATGGGTCATATCTGCTGATTTAAAAATGTTTATCCTTGCAGTGCCTTTGTTAAACCTCAGCACTGAGTGAATATTCAGCAACATCTACACTCGACAAACTAATGTATCTGATTGTAAGAAAATGGTATTGTGAAATATTTATGAATTCTGAAATACAAACCGGTGTGGTGCCTCATCATCTCTTATCAGCCCTTGTTAGCTTTACAGATGATGAGAAGCACTAGAATAACTGAGGTTGTCAAAACTAATAGAATTCAGAGACTCTGAACCAACATAGTTCAGTTTCATCTAGAGCTAATGTACTGGAATTTTTAACTCCTTCACTTCTCATCATTGGACTTGCATCAGTTTCATTTTAGGGACTATTATTTACCATACATATCAGAAGTGGCCATGGCACTTCCCTAATTGCAGACTGGACAGTTGTCTAGGGTAACTTCTGGGGGGAAATAATTTGGATTGTATTGCATCTTCACTAGCGATGGACAAACCTCAAGAAATTTGGTTCAGATAACTCAGATCTGGATGCTTATTGTTTCTGAACTTCCAGAGTCTGTGGTCAGAACAAAACTGGAGTGAAACGCTCATGAGAACATGTTTCAGTGGATTTTAAATAACAATGAGAAATCATAGTCAGTCTGATTTTATATGTTGGCAGGCTTTTATTTAAAAATATCACTTTAAACTGAAAGCCTGAAGGCTCCATTATACTGGTTGAAGGCCATATGTGGAGATCTAGTAGAGAAAATATTAGATAGCAAAAATAGTGTTGAAATCATTGTACAATGAGATCAAGAATCAAGAGAGGCCACAGTTAGGCTTCTCATAACCTCATAGACTTTAAGGTCAGAAGGGACCATTATGATCATCTAGTCTGACCTCCTGCACAATGCAGGCAACAGAATCTCACCAACCCACTCCTGTAATAAACCCCTAACTTATGTCTGAGCTATTGAAGTCCTCAAATCATGGTTGAAAGACTTCAAGATCCAGAGAATCCTCCAGCAAGTGAACTATGCCCCATGGTGCAGAAGAAGGCGAAAAAACCCCAGGGGCCTATGCCAACCTGCCCTGGAGGAAAATTCCTTCCTGATCCAAAATGTGGCAATCAGCTGACTCTGAGCATGTGGGCAAGACTCATCAGCCAGACACCCAGGAAAGAATTTTCTGTAGTAACTCACATCCCACCGCATCTAACATCCCATCAGGCCTATTTACCACTAATAGTCAAAGATCAATTAACCGCCAAATCAGGTTATCCCATCATACCATCCCCTCCATAAATTTATTAAGCTTAATCTTGAAGCAAAATTGATCTTTTTCCCCCCACTGCTTCCCTTAGAAGGCTGTTCCAGAACCTCACTCCTCTGATGGTAGAAACCTTCATCTAATTTCAAGTCTAAACTTCCTGATGCCAGTTTATATCCATTTGTTCTTGTGTCCACATTGGTACTGAGTTTAAATAATTCCTCTCCCTCCCTGGTATTTATCCCTCTGATATATTTATAGAGAGCAATCATAGCTCCCCTCAGCCTTCTTTTGGTTAGGCTAAACAGGCCAAGCTCCTTGAGTCTCCTTTCATACGACAGGTTTTCCATTCCTCGGATCATCCTAGTTGCCCTTCTCTGTACCTGTTCCAGCTTGAATTCATCCTTCTTAAACATGAGAGACCAGAACTGCATACATTATTCCAGATGAGATCTCACCAGTGCCTTGTATAACAGTACTAACACTTCCTTATCTCTACTGAAAATACCTCCCCTGATGCATACTAAGACCGCATTAGCTTTTTTCACTGCCATATTACATTGGCAGCTCATTGTCATCCTGTGGTCAACCAATATTCCAAAGTCCTTCTCCCCCTCCATTATTTCCAATTGATGCAGCCCCATCTTATAATTAAAATTCTTGTTATTAATCCCTAAATGCCTGACCTTACACTATTCACTATTAAATTTCATCCTATTACTGCAGTTTACAAGGTCATCCAGATCTTCCTGTATGATATCCCAGTCCTTCTCTGTATTGGCAATACCTCCCAGCTTTGTGTCATCCACAAACTTTATTAGCACGCTCCCATTTTTTATCCCACCATGTTTTCATTATCACTATATCTGGTTTCACTTCCTGCACCAGTAGCTCTAATTCCTCCATTTTGTTACCTAGGCTCCTCACATTGGTGTACAAACATCTTGTACAAAGCATGGATGGTTCAGTCTGTGAATGGGTTCAAGAACCAAACTGCACCCGATTCACAGAAGATGGATACGAACTACCTCCTAGCTGTTTGCTAGATATGCGGTTAAATATCACTGAACTCAAACTAAGGGAAACCCCATCAACACCACAACCTTCTCCTTACTCTACTGCCCCTACTCTAATGAGCCCTAGGACCTCTTTTCTAGTTTTAGGTGACTTCTGCCTCCTCCCCATCTCCAAAAAAAGCAATAGGATCTATCTGAAAAGTTCTTGTGGCCAGTTTCCCTGAGAAAATATTGCTTTACTTTACCCAAGCATGTGCTAGGCACTTCCCAGGACAGATGGAAAGATGAGATCCCTTACTCAAGAGCTTACCAACAAATTCTGGATACTAAAAATCTTACTGCCACTGACATGACAAACAAGCATATCTAATACCAGCTGTGTCCTATGGAGCATGTAGTACAGATTTTTCACATAGGAAAATTCCAAAAATGAAGAGTGTAGTAATGAGAAGAAACCAGAAAGCATTGGTGAAGAAGAATGATAGGATAAATCCAATTTTGTTTTCAGCAAAGGGTGACACAGCAAGCCTTTAGTTTCACATACTCTGATACTTGTCAGAAGATCTTTGTCACAAGGAGACAGTCTGTCCATTTTCTAGGTTAGAAGTGGGATTGATTTTGGAGGTGGCTTCTCAACATTCTTGCATATAATCTGACATCTCTGTCTGAATAAACAGAAGTGATCCATCATATTTGACAAGCTTAAATTTTATGTTGGTTTAGTTTTCTTTTGTTTACTTTCCTATAAAGCTTACTCATCTCACCCATGTATGCCTTCAGCAACAACCAACATTTACAGTGATAAAAGGAGTTCTCTGAACACACAAAGTGAAAACCACCTGTTATTTTGCAATAACTTTCTGCCTAACCAAATGGTCATCATTACTGTGTGCCTTGATTACTACATGAAGAATGTGTCACCCACCATTTTATTGTAGCTTAGCAATTTCTGTAGGAAGATAGGAGCAAACATTAACCCAGGAAAAGTGGTGAAGAGCCATAAAATTATTTTCTATAATTGTGTAAGGTATTTTACACATTTTTCTCTTTAAAAAAGTTTAACAAAATGCCCAGAACTCTGGAGAAAATTTAATGCAGAGATTACTGTTTAGATTTGTCAGATGTTCATGTCTAAAAGTCTATTAGCTATAAGCTTCATGCTCCTTTCTAGGAGGCATTGGTGTGTCTTTAGTTTAGAGAAACTTAAGTAGGGATGCAAGTGTTTTCAAATGAGTTCTTGTTGAGGTACTGGAGAGTTCAAGTGCTTAGAAATCAAAAAAAATAAAGCCTCGGAGTTCTAGGACATCAATTTAAACTGAGCCCTATGGGTATGCCCACAGTGCAATTTAAGGTGTAATGTAAAGTTATACCTACCTATGCTAGCTTTAATCAAGGTAGCGCATGTAACAAGAGCAGTGGAAACATGGTGGCACAAGCTTCAGCACAGGGTAGCCACCCAAGTAGAAGCCAGCCAGGGATCCCAGGTATGTGCTTAGGAGGCTAACCTGCACTGAGATTTGTGCTTCCATGTCTTCACTGCTCTTGTTACTGGAGCTACCTAGATTAAAGCTAGCATGGGCAGATAGATCCACACTACAACTGCACGTTAATTCGCACTGTAGATGTCCTTGGGGAGTCTTCACCATCAGAGGGCTGTTTGGTGTCCTATGCAAAGTGAACTAGAGGCCATGGCCCAGTACACAGTTGACAGGTATTCACTTCACAAAAGCCACCACAATTGGCACTAGTCCGCGACCCTGTTGGCAGGCTCAGCATGAAAATCAAGGACTGAACAGAATCTAAAACCACCTTCCCACCATACAGCTGTTGGTTGCAGTTGAAGGACGAAACATTGTGGTGACATAGGTGGACTACAATCTGTGGCCGGGGCTATACGTGTTTCCACATTGTCAATCGATAAGCAATAGGTCCCCTAGAAAAAAAATAAAAATAATACATCCTATGTGCTACGTGCACCCCAAATGGCATTTGTACTAAATTAGATGGAGAAGGGAAATGAGAGATTTGTTTCAGTGGCTAAGATGCTGAAACACATGTTGTTCCTGGGAAGCTGCCAGAGCAAGAACAGCTTTGATTGTTTATTTAAAAAAAGTAGAAAGAGCACATTAAGGAGCAGACAATTTTATGGGGCATAAATATATTCTCAAAGTGCATTTTGCTACATTATGGTGCAAGTTTTCCTAACGGGCATCCTTTCCTTCTGTATACTTCATTTGCCTCAAACAGTAGATGAACATGACTTTTTGTCACTAGCTGTCAGACTAATATACTCTTCAGTTCCTCTCAGCAGCCTGGATATTAATTCAGACTGTATTTCCATTTTCCCCTCTTTATAAAGATCAGCAAAAACATTTTATGAGAGTATTATAAAAACTTTTGTGCTCAAGCTGGTGCTAAGTTATGAACATTCTAACACTTGACACTAACTGGGACATGGCTATTATTAAACACTGGATTTAAAAATATCTATTAAGATCTTTCATGTCAACTTAGTTTTAGTGAAAGATGATGGATTGGCAATTGTGGATATCAAAGTCCCCTATTTACCTACAGAATATATAGCTACTCTAGGAGCATCTCCATACTGTCTCCTCTTGTGCCAAACCCTGAACTGGAGTAGATGGGGGCCCATTTCTGGAGAAAGATTTTGAGAAGACAGTTAAGTCTACATGTCTATTCAGTTCTTGTTTGCTCTGCTTAGTGAGGCAAACAAGCATGTAAATTAGTCCCCTCTGTGAAAGCGGTTTTTGAGTACGTCCACTAGGAATGAGATCATAACCATCAAATATTAAGCAGAGCTATATGAAACAGTAACATCTTCTAGTGTAAGGCTGGGTTACAAATAGTAATTTAGAGGTAAGGGACTAGATCCCATTACCAATTCCTTGAGCTGTTCAAACTCAACAAAGTCAACAACATTGACTAGAATGATAAACAGTTCTAATAGGAGTGTTGATCATGTGCATCCAGATAAGGTTGTTGATCATGTGCAGGTGGCAATGAGTCAAGAAAACTCCCTTTCAATATATTAAAAGTAGAAGAGAAGCCCTTAAGGGGGTCTGGTCTCCAACTTTCTCCTTGCCATACTTAAGGCATGCACAATCCATTCTTCCCTCCACAATTTAATGTTAGTGTTTAAACACTGAGAATTGTAATAGGGCTAATGGGAGTGGGATTCTGTTAATATTTGCGGATTCTGAATGCCCGATTGGAAGGACAGCCACTTAAGATACATTATTCTCGATTAATAACATTACTACCAGGGAATACTGAAAAATTGCAGAGAAAGATGTTAAAAGGGGTGGGGTCTACTGGTCTAATTAGAGAACTGGGAACCAGGAAACTCCTAACTTCACCTGCCTGTTCAAATCCTACAGTGATGATTGATTCTATAAGAACATTTGTAATGATTAATTCTGGTTTAACCCTAAATCATGGGCAACTTGATCAAACCAACTTCCCTGCCTCAGTTTCTGTATCTGCCAATTATGGATAATACCTACAGTCATAATGGTCTTGTGAGGATTCTTTAATATTTTCCAAGGGTTCTAAGAATAATAAGTACTAATGTATTATTAACCCATAGGAACATCTTTTTTGTGATACCTGTTCTTCATAGACAGTGTAATTCGTGCCTCCATAAAATGAACTTTCCCTCCTTTGTCTGGCTGGACTAAACCTACAGGGCTCCTACTTCTTTCACAGAGTCACAATGTGAGAATACATGTTTACTCCGCCATCACCTATTATCTGTTGGCGATACTGAGTGACTGTTCTTATTTAGGGACTCTAAAACTCTAAAGGACAATTATTGTGTCACCTAGATCTGGCCCTTAATATCCAAAATATCTGAACAAAAAGTCATAAATAATAAAAGGGAATAGATCAAGCCATTTTATAGTCCATATTATAAAGGAGTAAAACAGAACTGGAGTTAGCAATTCTAAACAGGAACAGGAGGATATGCTGAAATACTAGTTAAAATAGAGCCTTCTGAAACATTAGGTGTAGATTCAACTATGGTTGAACTTCATAATACTCACCATACCATTAAAAACACAATTGTTTGAACAGATACTGATAGCAGATTTCCTGTTCCAAGTTACTATATGACACCAGAAAACAGGAACTAAAACGAAATTCAGTATAATGTAATCCAATGCAAGATTATGTGAAAATGGCCTTACCGCAGGGCTATGCATTGAATGGGCATTTAAATCCTATTATGTCTGATTATGTTGCAGTATTTGGGCACGTTTCTAAATAGCTATAAAGAAACATTATGCCTAGTGCTGTTAAGTCCCCACATGCAGCAGATGGTTTCTCTGCTATGAGAATGTATGTTTCAAAGTCAGACCCAATGCAGAAAGAGGCAACAATGGAAACCATGGCATCTGGTTTCAAAGAAGCACAGCTCACAGCTAGTGGGAGAAAACAGACATAATACAGAGAGATAATACAACTCTGATTTACCAGAACATTTGCAGCAAGTAGGGGAGCCATAAGTAAGATGTTCATGCTTTCTTTACCTTTGTCATGACTCAGAGCAGATGCACAGAACAAAGCAGATAAGTGGGAATCCAAACAAATTAGTTATTTTAAGAGAAAGTAAGCAGTACCAGAAAAACAGAATTGCCTGCTGTAATCCTAGAGGAAGACCTGGTAATCATGAAGAGAAATGAGTGGCCCAGAGAAAATAGATCTATAAGACAATCAGCGTAATTCAGTGAGGGAAACAAATACCTTTTTAAACACATCAACCAGACCAATGTAAAGCATAATAAATCTAGAACAAAAGGTAGAAGATGTACCCACTTTATAAAAGAGAAAGCAAGACAGCCCTGACAATGGGCCATTAGTCTATAATGCTTCTGACTCCATGTAATGCCTTTGTGTGAAAGTTTGGTCCCATCCAAGTCAGTGGCAAATCCCCTATTAAATTGAATGGGGCCAAAATTTCACCCTTTGCCTAGGTATCCTTGTAGGCAGCAGCTTTAAACCTAAGAAATTATTCCAATCATAGCACTGGGCAGTGAACAGACTAAAAAAAAAATGTTGGTATATAGAAACAAAACACAGAAAAAAAGATACTCTATACCACCACTAAAAATAGAGCCTGTCTTCTAAGACCTACCTGTCAATACGTTCAGTTTAGGATAATTTTTTTAAGCTGTATGTAGTGGACCATCAGGACACTCCAAAAATACTGCATTGTCAAGGAGAATTGAAAGGCTTATATGGTCTTTCTATAACTCAAAATAGAAGACATAATAATTAGGTTGTGGATCTTATTTCAGTTCATACAAAGAAATGGAATAAGCCAAGAGACAAGCCTCAGTTGTGCTTTCTGGTCATGGTGTTGAAAATGAATTAAAAATAAACAAACAAAATTAATTGACTTTTGGAGGGCTGGAGCAGCAGGGAAGGGAGGTGCTCCTGAATATCAAACAATTGTATCAATGTGCTATTTACCCATAATTTGTGCTATATGCTGGCTGTACTGTGGAAATGATGTGTGAACATGTAATTAAAAACTGTCATAAAACAAAGGGGCCAAATTAAGTTTGCACAGTCAACCATACTTCTGACATTTCCTAACTTTTGAGTGCTTGATTTTACCCTTAAGAACGTTCTTTTAACATAGTATTTTGTATGTTATTTCACAGCTTCTAAAAAATTAAACTGAAAAAACAAGCTTTATCCTGTGGACCCACGTTGACCCCAACACAATTCACCAACAGGGTGGGAAGCTTTAGATCCATAGCACATACCTTTAAGAACATAAGAACGGCCATACTGGGTCAGACCAAAGGTCCATCTAGCCCAGCATCCTGTCTACCGACAGTGGCCAATGCCGGGTGCCCCGGAGTGAGTGAACCTAACAGGTATGATCGAGCGATCTCTCTCCTGCCATCCATCACCCCCCTCTGACAGACAGAGGCTAGGGACACCATTCATTACCCATCCCGGCTAATAGCCATTTATGGACTTAGCCTCCATGAATTTATCCAGCTCTCTTTTAAACCCTGTTATAGTCCTAGCCTTCACAGCCTCCTCAGGTAAGGAGTTCCACAGGTTGACTGTGCGCTGTGTGAAGAAGAACTTCCTTTTATTTGTTTTAAACCTGCTGCACGCCAATTTCATTGAGTGGCCCCTAGTTCTTCTATTTTGGGAACAAGTAAATAACTTTTCCTTATTTACTTCCTCCACACCACTCATAATTTTATATACCTCTATCATATCCCCCCTTAGTCTCCTCTTTTCCAAGCTAAAAAGTCCTAGCCTCTTTAATCTCTCTTCATATGGGACCCATTCCAAACCCCTAATCATTTTAGTTGCCCTTCTCTGAACCTTTTCTAGTACCACTATATCCTTTTTGAGATGAGGAGACCACATTTGTACGCAGTATTCTAGATGTGGGCGCACCATGGATTTGTATAAGGGCAATAAGATATTCTCCGACTTATTCTCTATCCCTTTTTTAATGATTCCTAACATCCTGTTTGCTTTTTTGACTGCCGCTGCACACTGCGTGGATGCCTTCAGAGAACTATCCACAAGGACTCCCAGGTCTTTTTCCTGATTGGTTGTAGCTAAATTTACCCCCATCATATTGTATGTATAGTTGGGGTTATTTTTTCCAATGTGCATTACTTTACATTTATCCACATTAAATTTCATTTGCCATTTTGTTGCCCAATCACTTAGTTTAGTGAGATCTTTTTGAAGTTCTTCACAGTCTGCTTTGGTCCTTACTACTTTGAGCAGTTTAGTATCATCTGCAAACTTTGCCACATCACTGTTTACCCCTTCCTCCAAATCATTTATAAATAAGTTGAATAGGATCGGTCCCAGGACTGACCCTTGGGGAACACCACTAGTTACCCCTCTCCATTCTGAAAAAGTTCCATTTATTCCTACCCTTTGTTCCCTGTCTTTTAACCAGTTTTCAATCCATGAGAAGATCTTCCCTCTTATCCCATGGCAGCTTAATTTACGTAAGAGCCTTTGGTGAGGGACCTTGTCAAAGGCTTTCTGGAAATCTAAGTATACTATGTCCACCGGATCCCCCTTGTCCACATGTTTGCTGACCCCTTCAAAGAACTCTAATAGATTAGTAAGACACGATTTCCCTTTGCAGAAACCATGTTGACTTTTGCCCAACAATTTATGCTCTTCTATGTGTCTGACAATTTTATTCTTTACTATTGTTTCAACTAATTTTCCCGGTACGGATGTTAGGCTGACTGGTCTGTAATTGCCAGGATCACCTCTAGAGCCCTTTTTAAATATTGGCGTTACATTAGCTATCTTCCAGTCACTGGGCACAGTAGCTGATTTAAAGGATAGGTTACAAACCCTTGTTAATAGTGCCGCAATTTCACATTTGAGTTCTTTCAGAACTCTCGGGTGAATGCCATCTGGTCCCGGTGACTTGTTACAGTTAAGTTTATCAATGAGTTCCAGAACCTCCTCTACTGATACTTCAATTTGTGACAATACCTCAGATTTGTCACCTACAAAAGACAGCTCAGGTTTAGGAATCTCCCTAACGTCCTCAGCCGTGAAGACTGAAGCAAAGAATTCATTTAGTTCCTCTGCAATGACTCTGTCATCTTTAAGTGCTCCTTTTGTATCTCTGTCATCCAGGGGCCCCACTGGTTGTTTAGCAGGCTTCCTGCTTCTGACATATTTAAAAAACATTTTATTATTACCTTTTGAGTTTTTGGCTAGCTGTTCTTCAAACTCCATTTTAGCTTTTCTTATTACATTCTTTCACTTTATTTGGCAGTGCTTATGCTCCTTTCTAATTACCTCACTAGGATTAGACTTCCACTTTTTAAAAGATGCCTTTTTCTCTCTCACTGCTTCTTTTACTTGGCTGTTAAGCCACGGTGGCTCTTTTTTAGTTTTCTGGCGTTGTTTTTTAATTTGGGGTATACATTTGAGTTGGGCCTTTATTATGGTATCTTTGAAGAGAGTCCATGCAGCTTGCAGGGATTTCACTTTAGTCACTTTACCTTTTAATTTCCATTTAACTAACCCCCTCATTCTTGCATAGTTCCCCTTTTTGAAATTAAATGCCCCAGTGTTGGGCTTCTGAGGTGTTATTCCCACCATAGGAATGTTAAATGTTATTATATTATGGTCACTATTTCCCAGCGGTCCTTTTATAGTTACCTCTTGAACCAGATCCTGCGCTCCACTCAGGACCAAATCTAGAGTTGCCTCTCCCCTTGTGGGTTCCTGTACCAGCTGCTCCAAGAAGCAGTCATTTAAAGTATCAAGAAATTTCATCTCTGCATTTCGTCCTGAGGTGACATGTACCCAGTCAATGTTGGGATAATTGAAGTCTCCCACTATTATTGGGTTCTTTATTTTGACAGCCTCTCTAATCTCCCTTAGCATTTGGTCATCCCTATCACTGTCCTGATCAGGTGGTCGATAATAGAGCCCTATCGTTATGTTCTTATTAGAGCATGAAATTATTATCAATTTGCCACTTGATCTAACAGAGTAACTGATAGCAACAGTAGTTTATCATCCTCTGTGAGCAAGCCAGTAGAAGGAAAGGAGGCACATATTTTGCTAGTGGGTTCCAAAGCTATTTCCTTACATTAGTGGAATGGTGGAGACTGGAATCCTGGGTTCTAGTCCAGGTTCTAAGGCAAGTATTCTCAAATGGTCAAAGACTCTTCTCTGCCACTGTTCCTCCCTCCCAAGCCTGTCCCCATCTCCCTCAGCCCCTCTAGCCTCTACTCATCCCATTCCCTATCCTATCTACTTCCATCAGCTTCACGTCCTGGTCCCAGACACACACATATACTTGCTATATCTCAGGGCCAGCTCCTCCCCCCCCCCCCCCGCATTCCACAGAGAAGCTTCCTCCTCCATGCTGCCTGGGTAGCAGCAGGAAAGCATTGAGAGCACAGGAGGGAGTGTCCCTGTTCTGTTCTGGTGCCCAGCATGATGGGTTGGGTCAGAGAGACCCCCTTGGAACCGAGAATAGAGAGGTAGCTGTGTTAGTCTGGAATTGCAGAAGTGACAAAGTCCTGTGGCACCTTAAAGACTAAAGTATTGAAGCATAAGCTTTCATGGGCTAATACCCACTTAATCGGATCTGACGAAGTGGGTATTAGCCCACGAAAGCTTATGCTTCAATACTTTAGTTAGTCTTTAAGGTGCCACAGGACTCTTTGTCACCCTTGGAACTGCCACCTGATGTGCCTAGGCTACCTCTGAGCCTGTTTTCCCTGCCAGCTTGGGACTTCAGTACCTTGCCTTGTTTGAGCTACTGCAAATACAGATCCAAGTCTGAACCAGGTCTCCTGCAAGCTGCAGGCTTAACTGAAAGCAGCTTAAGAAGCGCTCCTGTCTCCAGCACTCAGATACCCAACTCCTAAAGGGGTCCAAATCCCAAGTAAATCCATTGTATCATGTATAAGGCTTATATGGGTTAAATGCAGAAATTGTTCGCCCTCTAGAACACTGATAGAGAGATATGCACAGCTGTTTCCCTTCCCCCACCCCAGGTATTAATACTTACTCTGAGGTAATTGATCAGTAAAAAGTGATTTTATTAAATACAAAAAAGTAGGATTTAAGTGGTTCCAAATAATAACAGGCAGAACAAAGTGAATTACTAACCAAAATAAAACAAAACATGCAAGGGTAAGCCTAATACAGTAAGAAAACTGAATACAGATAAAATATCACCCTCAAAGATGTTTCGAAAAGTTTCTATCACAGAATGGATGCCTTCCTAGTCTGGGCACAATCCTTTCCCCTGGTACAGCCCTTGTTCCAGCTCATGTGGTAGCTAGGGGATTTCTCATGACTGCAGCCCCCTTTGTTCTGATCCACCCCTTTATATACCTTTGGCACAAGGCGGGAATCCTTTGCTCCTCTCTGGGTTGCCACCCCTCCTTCTAAATGGAGAAACACCAGGTTAAAGATGGATTCCAGTTCCGGTGACATGACCACATGTCACTGTAAGACTTCATTACCCACTTGCCAACACACACATATAAAGGAAGACTTGCAGGTAAACAGAGCCATTTACAGCCAATTGTCCTGGTTAATGGGAGCCATCAAGATCCAAACCACCATTAATGGCCCATAGTTTGTATAATTAGAAAGGATTTCAGAGTTATATTTCATATTTCTAGTTTCAGATACAGGGATGTTACATTTATACCAATTGGATGACCCCATTCAGTAGATTATAAGTTTTGTAATGATACTTTACAAGAGACATTTTGCATGAAGCATATTCCAGTTACATTATATATTATATTCACACTCATTAGCATATTGTCATAAAATCATATAGAGTGCAACGTCACACCCAGCGCCACAGCATTCCTTGGCTGACAGGAGGAGCAAGCAAAGGTGAAGTCCTGCTCAGCTTCTGCAGCCCTGGGATGGAACATGCTCAGTTGCAGTGTAGGGATGGGATATGCACAGTTCAGTCATTTGTAAGAGCTATGAGAGAATGGAGCATGCTCAGAGACGGACTCTTTGGAAAATTTAGAAGCCAAACTCTAAGAAGTCTCTCCTGAGCCTGGGGGAACTGAGTTTTTCAAGGGCTCATTACTTGGTCAAGATTTTCATGGGGATGGTAAAAAAAATGTCCAATACCATGATTACCAATCTGCCAAATTTCTGGTCACTTCTTCAAAGTATAGGGATGGTACGGCTTTGTCACGGGGCGGCACAGGCTTCCTGCCCCTAGTCCCTGTGCCCCGTGCTTAGGCTGGACAAAGAAAGGCTTGTAGACACTCCTCTGGTGCTTCACCCGTGCTCTTTTATTTACAGTGCCTTCAAAGTCCCCACGTCCCCAACTTCAGGCTCCTCACAGACCTCTCCTAAGGTCCTCTGGTCCCTCGAGGCTTGTATCCCCCAGCAGAGACAGAGCTAGGTATCCCCTGTCCTCCTGCCTGGCTAGCCTCCCTGACTGCCCCTGAGTCAGGGCTTTTCTAGCCCTTGCTGCTCCCTGCCCCAGCTGTGGTCAATCTCTCCAGCCAGGGGCTGTGAGCTTCATTCAGGCTTTCAGCTGGGCTTCTTGCAGGCTGCTCCCTGCATCCGCCCCTGGCCTTGCTATCCACAAGCAGGGTTTAGCCTGCAGGGGCAGGGCATTCTCAGGGTTCTTACCCTTGCCCTGCCACAGGCTTCTCGGCAAAAAGTCTGTAAGATATTTTTAATGTGTGCCAAACAATGTATTTTTCCAAAACATTATTCTGAGAAATAGCTGAAGTTTAAAAAGAAAAAAGCAGCTAGCCTCAAGCAGAAACCAGCATGAAACCTAAGGCTCTAGCCTCAGGGAGAAACAGCATGGAACTTTTCAACCCAAACAGTTAAAGTCTGGGAAAGTTACAAACAAGTGAAAACCAGATCATATACTAGATACTGTTGGGCAACTCTAAATACAGACTCTGCTCCTTGCACCACTTATAATACAGTTTGTTCAAGTACACTGGAGAATTGTCGCATGTTGTGTATGACTTTTTATGAGTGACGGAAGTGAGGTCATTAGGAAATCCAATGCGTTTTTAATTTGCCAAATTGTGCTAACGGGTGTATTGAATGCTATTGAGAGATTACCAAAGAGTTAAAAAAAATTCAAGTGAACAAAGTGATGGTTAGAAGAAAGGGTCGAGATTTGAGCGATTACAATGGTCTTCCAAGAAATCAAGTAACTCTTCAGACACCGAAGTTAAATTGACTCTAAACCTTTGGAGACAAAGGCTGAAATTCTGGTCTCAAAGAGGTGCAGCACACAATTCACAGTCCAGATGAGGGGGGCGGGGGGGGGGGAGGGCAAATGTGGCTTTAAGCCACCGTTGAGCTCCCATGATCCTGGGCTGCTCCAGGACATCCAGCATAACTTAAACAGGCCTGGAGCCTTGTTTAAGTTACAGCTGCCTCCCCAGGATAACTGATAGTTCATGGTGTTACTCACTATGCCCCTGGCCCAACAGGCCCCTCCTATACTCAGCATACTCCCTGCATCAAGGGAGGCAGAGGAGTCCTCAGGAAGCAGCCTTAAAGCTGTCTTCTGCAGTGCCAGAGGTAAGGGAATCCTCCCATGGCCAGAACTGGGGTTTGGGGAGACCCTTTTTGCCACTGAAACTCATACATGGAGTAAAGCAGCCAAAGTGGGAGTGAAACTCTCACCCAAAGGG
The DNA here is from genome assembly GCA_032164245.1 of Sternotherus odoratus. Classification (NCBI taxonomy): domain Eukaryota; kingdom Metazoa; phylum Chordata; order Testudines; family Kinosternidae; genus Sternotherus; species Sternotherus odoratus. The sequence goes on from JAVMKO010000008.1 coordinate 62,707,520, forward strand.
CTGGATTTGCCTCTTACTGATTTCTGTGAAGGTATACAGATTGCTACCAGTGTGAAAGGAGAAGCAGGCCCAGCGTTTGGTGTTTGATATCCCAAGTTAAAAAGGAATGGGGGAAAAAAAGGTATATTTATTTTTTCATCTTCAACAAGATGGTATTGGTTAATCCACTACAGATGACTGGGCCTGTGGAAGCCCATCCTAATGTAAAGTCACCTTTGTCAATAAGTTGTAGGGAAAGAGTTTTGCAATGAAACTAGGCTGTATTTGTAAGGTATTACTGCACATTGCTGTGTAAGATAAGAAACAAGCACTACTATATACAGCAAGAGACAGGTTGAAGTACTGAATATGGTATGAATTCTGTATGTGATACTGTGTGTCAGTTATATCTCAAAATCAAGTAGTCGTCTTTGGTTTTCCTTTAGAAGTATATACAAGTTAAATATGATGTTAGTGTGGATACAATATTGCAACTAGTTGATCTATAATATATTTACTAAAATCTTAAAGTAATATTTAAGTATATTCAATATAGTTAAATATATTTACTAAAAACTTAGTTCTGATTAACATTTTTCTAAATGTTCCCCAAATGTAAAACATATGTTTGAAATCAGACATTCAGTCTACTATGTTTAGCTATATTTTAAGAAATCAGTAAGTTACTATATTTTCATTGCATTTTACATAAGTGAGAAGTGGAGGTGCCACAGCCCATCCCTTCTCTAACTAGCAAATTGGTATTTAATTGTTTCTGATACATGACTGTCAGAAAACTGAAGACAAAATATAGCTGTCTTTCATGTAACTGATATATTTAACATATGTATCAATTAAGCCCTTCCTTAAAAGAATGAATACTGAATCTATGGCATTTTCTTGTAGAAGTGTTATGGCTTAGTCGTTAACATGTTTGGAAATGTTTGGGGTTTCAGATGTCTGTGCGGAGAAATCTGTGAGGAAATTTAATTATATATGCAGCATTCATGATCATGAAAGGCTAGCTTCATTTCTATAGAGATAGCTGCTGGCTGTACATGAAAAAGCACAGAACCTCTCCACAGCATTATGGGGGGAAAGGATCATATAGAACATAGATAGAACAGTTAATATCAGCTTTAACTGAATTATAGGACTGATCATTAACATTTAATATGGACTGCAGGATTGGGCTTTAGGTGTGAACAGCTATGTCCTTTTCCCTTAAATACCATTCACTGCTGGGCAATAGCCAATGTCCTCATTCAGAAGGAAAAATAATACATGTGTGTTATTTATACTCAGCTAAGAACATTCCACTCAAAAAAAAGCACAAGATTCTGCCACCTTGAAATCTTCAATTACTTTAGAAGTACTACATGGGCGTTTTATATTTTGTGAGCCAACCACTACAAATCAATAGTCACACACTTACCCACTCCATTATACACTCCCCCTGGCTAGATTGTGCTCGGCCAAGGTACCTAAGATTCAGTATATTTACACTGTTGACCCAATGTGCTGAACCCATTCACATAACCTAGCTCAATGGCCCTCAACCTTTCCAGCCTACTGTACCCCTTTCAGGAGTCTAATTTGTCTTGTGTTTCACTTCACTTATAAACTACTTCCTTACAAAATCAGTCATAAAAATACAAAAGTGCCACAGCACAGTAGTACTGAAAAGTTACTTTTTCATTTTTACCATTTGTACAATAAATGAATTGAAATATAAATATTGTACTTACATTTCACTGTACAATATATAGAGCAATATAAACAAGTCATTGGCTGAAATTTTAGTCTGTACTGACTTCGCTAGTGCTTTTTATGTAGCCTGTTGTAAAACTAGACAAATATCGAGATAATTTGATGTATCCCTTGGAAGACCTCTGCATACCACTGGTTGAGACCTTCTACTGCCAGCAGCAATCAAACTCAGGATTCTTGGTTTCAAAAGTACAAGACCCTAACTATTTAGAAGTGACATGCAATGCCTTTATACCTTGATCTTATGAAACACAAACCAATTTGTGTGTGTGTGACATTACACCCTATATGATTTTATGAATATATGCGAATGAGTGTAAATATATTCACATTCATTAGCATATTTGGAATATGCTTCATGCAAAAGGTCTCTTGCAAGGTATCATTACAAAGCTTATCTACTACTGAGTGTTCTCACCCTATTTGTATGTGTGTATCATTGTTGCATCGGAAACTATAAAAATGAAATATACATCTGAGGTCCTATTATAATTATGCAAAGTATGGGCCATTAATGGCGGCTTGAAATCTTGATGGCTCCCATTAACCAGGACAATTGTCTATTTACTTGGCTCTGTTTACTTGCAAGTCTTCTTGTTTACCTGTGTGCTGGCAAGTTGGTAATGAAGTCTTACAGTGACATGTGATCATGCCATCTGAACTGGAATCCTGTCTTTAACCTGGTGCTTTTCCATTTAGAAGGAGCGGTGGGAACTGAGAAAGGGACAAAGGATTCCCGCCTTGTGCAAAAGATATATAAGGGGGTGGAATGGAACAAAGGGGGTTACAGTCCTGCAAAATCCCCTAGCTACCACCTGAGCTGGAACATGGACTGTACAAGGGGAAAGAATTGTGCCCAAACTTGGAAGGCATCCAGTCGGTGACAGAAACATCTTAACAGATGAGATTGTATCTGTATTCAGTTTTCTTACTGTACTAGGTTTAGACTGATAGGCTTTAAGGTCAGAAGGGACCATTATGATCATCTAGTCTGACTTCCTGAACAACACAGGTGACAGAATCTCACCCTCCACTCCTGTAATAACCCCCTAACCTATGTCTGAGCCACTTAAGTCCTCAAATCATGATTTAAAGACTTTAAGGTGCAGAGAATCCGCCAGCAAGAGACCCATGCTACAGAGGAAAGCGAAAACTCCCCAGGACATCTGCCCATTTGCTTTGGAGAAAAATTCCTTCCTGGTGCCAAATATGGCAATCAGCTAAACCCTGAGCATGTGGGCAAAGCTAACCAGCTAGACACCCAGGAAAGAATTTTCTGTAGTAACTCAGATCCCACCCCATCTAACATCCCATCGGGCCTATTTACCACTAATAGTCAAAGATCAATTAATTGCCAAAATCAGGATATCCCATCACAGCATCCCTTCCATAAACTTATCAAGCTTAATCTTGAAGCCAGGTAGATCTTTGGCCCCCACTGCTCCCTTTGGAAGGCTGTTCCAGAATGTCACTCCTCTGATGGTTAGAAACCTTCATCTGATTTCAAGGTCTGAACTTCCTGATGGCCAGTTAATATCCATTTGTTCTTTTGTCCACATTGGTACTGAGCTTAAATAATTCTTCTCCCTCCCTGGTATTTTTTATCCCTCTGATATATTTATAGAGAGCAATCATTTCTCCCCTCAGCCTCTTTTGGTTAGGCTTAACAAGCCAAGCTCTTAGAGTGTCCTTTCATAAGACAGGTTTTCCATTCCTCAGATCATCCTAGTAGCCCTTCTCTATACTTGTTCCTGTTTGAATTCATCCTTCTTAAACATGAGAGACCAGAACTGCACACAGTACTCCAGATGAGATCTCACTAGTGTCTTGTATAATGGTACTAACACCTACTGAAAATACCTCACTTGCGACTTGTGGGTTTTATTTTATTTTGCTTGGTAATTCACTTTGTTCTGTCTCTCATTACTTGGAACCACTTAAATCCTACTTTTTCTATTTATTAAAATCACTGTTTACTTATTAATTAACCCAGAGTATGTATTAATACCTGGGCGGAGGGCAAATAGCTGCGCATCTCTCTATATAAATACTATAGAGGGCAAACAATTTATGATTTCAGCCTGTATAAGCTTCATACAGGATAAAATGGCTCATTTGGGAGTTTGGACTTCATTGGGAGTTGAGTATCTGAGTGCTGGAGACAGGAGCACTTTTTAAGCTGTTTTCGGTAAAGTCTGCAGCTTTGGGGCCACGTGGTTCAGACCTGGGGCTGTAGTTGTAGCAGGAAAATGTGTCTGGCACAACCAGGCAGGGTCCTGAAGTACCAAGCTGCCAGGGGAAACTAGCTCAGAGGTAGGCTCAGCACATCAGTTGGCAGTCCCAATGTGGTTTCTGTGATCCAACCAATCACAGTGTGCATCTGTGTAAGTAATAGCAAAATAAAAACCCTGGACTAAATTCCTCATTTGCTCAAGTACAACTTCTCATTGATTGCATAAGGAATTGTACGTGAAAGCAGAATTTGACCCCATCCTAACTTTTCATAGGCCAGGTCTACACTGCAGGAGGAGGTCCACTTAAGATGCGCAACTTTAGCTAGGCAGTCGACTTTCCTGGGCATCCTCATGGCAGCGAGTCAACTGCAATCCCCCATTGACTCCGCTTCCACCTCTTGCAGCGGTGGAGTTCCGGATTCAATGGGGAAAGCACTCAGGGATTGATTTATTGCGTCTACACTAGATGCAATAAATTGATCCCCAATAGATTGATCACTACCCACCAATCCGTCGGGTAGTATAGACATAACCTTAGCAAATACTCCAGTAAAATCTAGAAGCAATTTATGGACCTTTCATTCAAACTATATCCTACACACAAAACTGTGCTATGCTGTCAATAGTCTCCTGGTTCCATACTGATCTACACCACGTTGTACTTCTCTGCGTACCAACCAAACAGAAATCATTACACTAAAGAGGTTTTACTCCTTGACAAAGCCAGCTAGTGACCAGAACATTTGAAGAACACATTTATTCAGTTGTAATCATTTTCAGATATTCCATATTTTAAAAAATATTTACAGTACAAGACATACAAATCAATAAACTATATTTACAGTGACATCAAATTTTATGTGTTACATGCCATAGAAGTGTTCACTCTTTTTTAATGCTGCAGTCACAACTTGAAAACCACAATAGAAAAATATTTGTTCCTATACAAAAAAAACTAAAACTTAACATTGTGCAAGAAAACTTCATTGGGGTTTTATCACATTTTGTCCCTGCTGAAAAGTTTTGGCTTCAGCAGCTGCTATATGAAATGTAACGGTCACTACAGAGAATAAATAAGTAACTCCTGCTATAATACAGCTGACCCTAGTAACAGCATTAGGGTAAAGCCTTTAGTGGTAACCACAGGACAAAACAGAAGTGCATTTTGACTGTATAAAGATGTGCTTTCATGTCACAGAACATCTCACTCCATGGGCTATAAAGCATATGTGCCAGAACTGATCACTGATTTCCCACCTTCCGGCCCCCAACCCCCATTCAGAGTGTATAGAAGAGAACTGGTACTTGTCTGCTCCTCACATCAGATTTCCTCCCCATAAGATGTTTCTAAATGAATAATGTTTATAGTGTTATTTACCTCTGACACATATATGTAATATTATAGCAAAGTTAATCTTCTAAACAATTATCCTTAATAAACAAGGACCCTTGAACTTATGCCTTTTCCTGTCATGTGTTATAATGTGAACTTCCACACTACCACTTAGAGGGCTAACTATGAAAGACAGACTACTTCAGTTTGATAAGCAACAATTTGATTTACATATTTAACTTATCTGTTTACAGCATCCATATTAATATTGGAGGGGGGAAGATGTAAATTAAATACATTTTGCTTTTTAAAAAAACAACATCAGCAATCCAATAAGCAATTATACAACAAACCAGTGCTCAGGCAGAGTATGAAAGAAAAAAAAGCAGGGAAGGAAACAGATTTATTTAACTTTTACATTTTCAATATATTGCTTATTTTAAATATAAGAATATACTTTGGCACTGTCCTATTTAATTCTAGTCTGGATTCCTTCTGCCAGCAAGAAAAGTACTTCTATGGTAAACGTGATCCTTTCAGAGGGTCATTCTGAGAGTGTTTGACTATAGTAAGGCCTAGAAAGTCAAATTTTCAAACATTAACAGAGATTCCACTCTGCACTATAAAGCAAAACAATAAAAGCAAACAATCAAATGAAGTAAATTAGTTCCTTCCAGCCAGGTTAGAAGTCTTGAAGTCTATCCACCTAACACTATTCGAAAACAAATCAATTTAGTTTTCTCCTGGTTCTTTCATAAGCTCCCTGCAGGAATTATAAATCATACATAACTAACTCCCAAAGAGCTATGTTGACAAAGTTTAATCACAGTGCAGAATAACTTCAGTCCTACTGATGGTGCTAAAAAAGTGTTATAAGATAACCATATTTTTGTGAGATAGAAGGACCTGTAGGTACACAAGCTACCATGTTAGATTTCATGGCAAGGTGACAAAAGTAATTTAAAACATGTTCATATTCATATGTGCAACAACTATTAACATCACATATTCAACAGTGCCCTATAATTAAACTTTTTAAGGCAGTTACAGGAAAAGAGAGCATATATATTTATGCTTTAAAATACACCAATCCCAAACTCTGGGCAAATGTACCAAAAAGAAAAAAAGATACAAGTTAGGGCCAAAGCACAAAATATGAAATACTCTCAGATATATCAAAATTGGATTTTACCCGCCTCCCAGCTACAAGAAAATATGAGAGTTATGATGAACTTTGCATTTTGACTTGTAGGTCAACAAGTTCAAGCTCTGGCAGACCAATGGAGAAAGCAAGTTCCAGAGCTGAACTCTTCACTAAACCACTCTGCTCTCAACTTACATGCCACTTGAACTAGTCGGCTGTCGGTTAAAAGTCTCCGCTTAGTGGCAGTAGTACCACACCTATGCACACTTATCTGCTTTATCATTACTGTAGTGGACTAAAATACAAATATCAAAATATGTTTGTTTTTCGAGGGAAGCTCTTTGTTTTAACTATTAATTTCTGTCCTTCACTTTCACTTTACAATTTAGTTTTCAGTCATAACACTGCTGGGGACATCTAGTGCCTGATTTAATGTATTTCATTTACTTTTAATTTCCTATCATATTTGCTTGATTTTTTCCTTCTCACTTCATTTTGTTTCCTACAAAATGGCTCAGGAACCTAAAGAGCAACAAAAATCACAATCATAAATGCTGTGGTAAATAGGAAATAAGTTGTGTCTCAACTTTCTCCTTAAATGATGCATCTTCAGTTTTTCCCTGATGACCCTATTCCTCAGATAGAAAACACTCACTTTACTAAGTCTAGAAGCGATTACTGCATATGTTCAGATCAGGACTGTATGTTCAGACAGATCAGCCAGTGCTTAGTCAGCAAATAGTTAATAATTTTGCCATGAAAACTAATGAGGTGGTCAAAAATATTTAGCGTTGCATAACCCTGTTGTCTCAGGGTTGTCCAAAGGAGAAGTTAAAAATTATATGTGAATTTTATTTTACATTATACAGGCATCATTTTAGTTCTATATTTAAATATGTCCAAAAAAAATACTAAGCAGAATACTTTTCATGATAGAATACAGTTCTCTATATACATCCAAATTCTAACTCCATCTATCACTCACCTATGCTTAAAGTGCATAACAACAACATACCTAAGTACATGGTGTGACAAAGTTCCTCCTCCACCTTGGTGGGTCCTGTGCTTATTGGCGGACTTGTTTGCCTCAGAGATTCACAGCAGCCCTCAGTTTGGCCACTTTGGCCAGTTGCTCAAACCTGCTGTTCACTCAGCTAATCTCATCACTGGCCAGCATGGGGAAAAAGAGGAGAACAATCCTCTCACTCTCTGCTGACCCACCTAGTGGGTCAGGAAACAGGTCAGAAAACCTGGTGGCCTCAATCCCCACTGGTGGCACAGTCCAGGTCAACTCCTCCTGTGTCCAATCAGGAGTTAGGTGGATGGGGGGAACCCAGTCTTGCCCTCTACTCCAGGTTCCAGCCCAGGGCCCTGTGGATTACAGCTGTCTAGAGCAAGGGTTCTCAAACTATTGAGAACCGCGACCCCTTTTTGGTTTCTCCCTCGGCACGGCAGACCCATGTATGTCCATCAAAAAGCCGCCGAATAAATTAACTCCTCATTTGGTGGCTATTTTCGGCGGACATGCCGAGCACTCCCGAAAGCGCTCAGTATATCCGCCGAAAAGCCGCCGCATAAATTAACTTTGCATTCGGCGGCTATACCGAGCGCTTTCGAGAGCACTCGGCATGTCCGCCAAAAATAGCTGCCGGATGCGGAAATGATCGCAGCGGCGGCTTTTCGGTGGCGCAAGCAGCTCACGACCCCTCGGGAGGCAGCTGGCGACCCCCCGAGGGGTCGCGACCCACAGTTTGAGAAACACTGGTAGAGTGTCTCCTGTAACAGCTGCGTGACACCTACAACTTCCTGGCCTACTTCCCCATGTCATTCTCCCAACACCTTCTTTATCCTCACCACAGAACCTTCCTCCTGGTGTCTGATAACGCTTGTATTCCTCAGTCCTCCAGCAGTACACCTTCCCTCTCTCAGATCCTGGTGCCTCTTGCTCTCAGCTCCTTGCATACACCTCATTAACTGAAGTGAGGTCCTTTTGAAAACCGGGTGTCCGGATTTGCCTGCTTGTCCTAACTGATTCTAGTAGCTTCTTAATTGTTCTGAAACAGCCCATTATCTTACTCAGGGAAAAGGGACCAGCTTAATCTGGGGCTATCACTCTCCTGTAGCCATCTGACATGACCCTGTCACACTAGTGAAAATGCTTGGGCATAAAATCAGTGAGTTTTTGCCTCTCTGCCAATAATTTCTGCTAAAGACTTACCCAGACACTCTTAAAATGTGTGAAGTTGTAACAACCTGTCTTTGCCCCTTCTGCACCACCAGTTGATACTCATATAGCTAGTACACAGTATTGCTGGAGCCATGAACATGAGTGTACAAATGGTCAACAAGGGTTGTCACAATCGTTTCTTAAAGAAAGATTTGCAAAAGTCAACAAATTAGACAGCTACCTCGACCCTTCTACAGCACTACAGAGAATATAGCTGGAATCCAGTCAGACTGAGTATTACCAGGCTAAACACAAGACAAGTACTTTGTTCCTTAGAGAAATTGCCCGCACAGAGAGGTCAAAAAACAGAAAGGAAGGAAACAAAAGTGGAGGATTATTCTTGGATGGAAGCTGTTTCCCTCAGGTGACAGATAATCTAGGGGGAATGCCTCCTTGAGCCTGGCCGCACTTTGCTGGGTTTGCTGTGTTATAGCCGTAGTTAACACTGGCAACAATTTGCTGTGGGGCTTCCGCCCCCACCTGTGAGTATCACGGTCTATTTGTGCACTCAAACTGTAGAATTTCTGCTTAAAATGGAAGTTTGTTTCCTGTGTTTACATCTGGGTAACACTGAATTCTCAACACATTGTTTTAAAGAAAACCCCATAAACCTCAACACACATTACAGTTTGGAAAAACCAAGGGCCAGATCCTCAACTGATGAGAGTCTATTGAGCTCCAGTGGCTTCAATGTGCTATACCAGTCTACACCTGCTAAAACAACTGGCCCAAAATAATGTAAATGAATATAACCATTAAGTGTAAGTCCAGGTGACACAAGGGGTTGAGTAGCATCTAACTGAAGAATGTACAATAGAATAAAAGGCTTGGTTTTCCTACAACATTCCTCCTCGCTTTTCACTGTGTAAATTAGACTGATTTTGCACATCCAGTGACTGCCAAATCATTTTCTGACTAACTTCTATCCAGTATTACATATCTTAAAAAAAAAAAAAACCTGTGTGAATGTTTAGATTGCAGAGTTAAGCACTCCAAAGTTAGGAAATGCTGCCTCCTTATTTCAACCCCTTGCATGTATTCATTACGATAAGTCTTTAATTACATGATCACGTTTCAACATAACCCCCACCTCCTTCAATGCATAGAATAGAGGGTCCTCAGAGAATGAATAAGTATTGCGTAGAGAAAGGCTGTTGTCCCTAGACCTTTGCCTTATCTGTTGCAGATGTTGCAAGCTACATTGTGAATGAGGTGGGGAACTGTGGAAAGAAAAAAGATGGTCTCGTGGCTTAGGGAACTGAATGCTATCCTGGAGAACTGGCTTCTATCTTTGGTCCTACCTCAGAGTTCCTATGTGATGCTAGATAAGTCATTTAAATCAACATTTTCACACATGGACTATATGTTCCCGTTACTGAGTGCACCTGGGGTCTGAATTGCAGAAGTGCTAAACCCTCACAACTGCAGCTGAAATCAATAGGAACTGTACTTTGAACATATGAAGTGCTATACATATGCTAAGTACTCTGAAAAAGAAATCAGGTCCTAGGGATCTTAAATTGGGTACCCAAAAATAGTGGACACTTAACAATTTTGTCTTAATTGCTCGGCTTTCAATTCCCAGCTGTAATATTGTGATATCATCTAATCTCAGTCCTTAAGTAAATAAGGACTGGGCCACATGTTGAATAATACAGAGGGGGTGGTCTCTTCTCTAAAGTCTTCCTGTACACCTGTGTGCTAGCAAGTGGGTAATGAAGTCTTACAATGATATGTGATCATGTCACCTGAACTGGAATCCATCTTTAACATTGTGCCTTTCCATTTAGAAGGAGTGTGAACCCAGACAGGGACAAAGGATCTCTGCCTTGTGCAAAATATATATAAAGAGGTGGAACAGAACAAAGGGTTCTGAAGTCATAAGAAATCCACTAGCTACCACCCGAGCTGGAACAAGGGCTGTACCAGGGGAAAGGATTGGGGCCAGACTGGTACAGAGGTAGTCTGTAAGAGAGGCTTATTGGAACATCTCGGAGGGTGAGATTTAATCTGTAATCACTTTTTTACTGTATTAGGCTTTGACTTACATATTTTATTTTATTTTGCTTGGTAATTCACTTTGTTCTGTCTGTTATTACTTGAAACCACTTAAATCCTACTTTTTGTATTTAATAAAAATCACTTTTTACCTATCACTTAACCCAGAGTAAGTATTAATACCTGGGGTGGAGGCGAGGGAAACAGCTGCGCATCTCTTTCAGTGTTTTAGAGGGCACACAGTTTATGAGTTTACCATGTATAAGCTTTATCTATATATATAAAAAAGTCAAATGGTGTATGCGTGCGTGTATGTGTGTATGTATGTGCACTTACTCCTTCCACACCGTTTGAGCTAGAGACTTGAAATTTGGTACAGTTAGAGGTCTTAGGGTCCTAATCAGGGTAAGAGTAAAAATTTTTCAAATCTCACCTCTAACGCCCCCCGGGGTGAAATTCTTTAAAGTCCATTCACATCAGCTGGGCAGCTGCTGTTCTCTGTGACATAGTTATGATGTCATAATACCCCCTCCAACGGACCCTGCATTCGCTCAGCTCTCTGCCCCCTCCCCCCTCCAACGGACCCCCGCACTCGCTCAGCTCTCTGCCCCCTCCCCAACGGACCCCGCACTCGCTCAGCTCTCTGCCCCCTCCCCAACGGACCCCGCACTCACTCAGCTCTCTGCCCCCTCCCCACCTCCAACGGACACGAGTTGGGTTTGGTCGGAGGGTAAGTGAGGTAGGGGTGTCGGGTTTGGTCGGGGGGTGAGGTGGGGGTGTCGGGTGGTAAGTGAGCCGGGGGTGTTGGTTTTGGTCTGGGGGGGTGGGAAGGTGTCGGGGTGGGTGAGGGGTGAGGTGTGGGTGTTGGGGTTGGTCAGGGGGTGTTGGGTTTGGTGGGAGGGTAAGGTGGGGGTGTTGGGTTTGGTTGGGAGGGTAAGAAGGGGGGTCAGGTTGGTCGAGTGGTAAGTGAGGTGGGGGTGTCGGGTTTGGTCGGGGGGGTGAGGTGAGGGTGTCGGGTTTGGTTGAGGGGTAAGTGAGCCGGGGGTATTGGGTTTGGTCTGGGGGGAGTGGGAAGGTGTCGGGGGGTGGGGGGTGAAGTGTGGGTTTTGGGGATGGTCAGGGGGTGTTGGGTTTGTTTGAGGGGGTGAGGAGGGGGTCGCGGTTGGTTGAGGGATAAGTGAGGTGTGGGTATTGGGTTTGTTTATGGTGGTAGTAGGGGTGTCGGGTTTGGTCTGTGGGGGGGTGAGGTGTGGGTGTTGGTCAGGGGGTGTTGCGGTTGGTAGGGGGTGACGTGGGGGTGTTGGGTTTGGGTGGGGGGGTGAAAATGTGAGTCGGGGTTGGTCGAGGGGTAAGTGAGGTGGGGGTGTCGGGTTTGGTCGGGGGGTGAGGTGGGGATGTCAGGTTTGCTCTCTGCCCCCTCCCCACCTCCGACGGACTCGAGCAACGACGGGTATTTTCGCTAGTACATGATAAAATTGAATTATTTGGGGTTTAGATTCCATTAGGAGTTGGGTATCTGAGTGCTGGAGACAGGTGCACTTCTTAAGCTGTTTTCAGTTAAGCCTGCAACTTTTGGGGGACATGGTTCAGACCTGGGTCTGGGTTTGCAGCAGGCAAGCATGTCTGGCTCAAACCAGGCAAGGGACTGAAGTCCCAAGCTAGCAGGGAAAACAGGCTTAGAAGTAGTCTAGGCACATCAGTTGGCAGCCCCAAGGGGGGGTTCTGTGATCGAACCTGTCACAACTGTATTTTTGTAGGATATCATTATTTTAAAAAAAAAAAATTTAAAAGGTGTTCTTTTTTTTATTTGTTTGTTTGTTTTTTTAAGGGAGAGGGAGGGAGAGAGAGTTTTCTCCCACAAGAGGGGAAAACAACATGTAAACAAAAAGAGGACAAAAATGTCATTTAATTTTCTTTCCTTTCCTGGTAGGATTACTTGGAAAGCTGAAAGAATACATCACCTTACAGGACAAAGAGGCATTTGTTTTGAAACGGCAACATAGATCATATTGACTTTTTACCAGAGATGCTTCTAACAGACTGAACACAGGAAATTAAGAATGGACAGCTCTGGGAAAGCATTTTACAATTCACATTCTAGGTGAGTGGCAATTTTTTCTTCTCCTCATAGCACCCTTCCACTACAAACAGTTCAGTGCATAAGAAGGCTGTCATCTGAGAGCAAGAAGTCATGTGGATAAATTAAAGTAATACAACTGGCTGATATAGGTCAACTTGATGATAGCAAACCTTTTGATTCACTACTGCCTTAATTCAACTAACAAGCAAGACTTTTCCATTGAAAGGGCAGAGTTAAAATGTACCAATAAAAACAGGGACTGGAAAGAAAAAAAGCACCCATTTTGTGATGCTAGATTTCTCTTTCACACCAAAATAAAAAGAAGAATCCTTAGAACATATCTTTGTATTTTTCATTCATATGCAACAGATGGGGGATCTGATTTAACTTTCCAAATAGGAGGAAGTAAAAATGATTCAATGGTGAAATGCTTCCTAAAAATTGTAGGTGAATAGCTTTACATCTGGAACACAGAGGGGCAGCTTGGAAAGTGATATGTATTCTGCTCTGAATTTCAATAAAACTCCCCGGATAGCCTATGGGCTTAAATATTAATAATAATCCCATGGAGATGCTTCCTAGATAGTTTTCACAGATTGTCAGTGGAATACATAATTTTAAAAGGTTAAAAAACTGTTTTTCTACTGTATCCAAACTTCCTCCCTCTTTTGACTTGTGAAGATGCCAGTCACCACTGTGTCAAGATGATCATGGGCATTTATTGGCAAGCCTAAATTATAACATGTTTATCAAGAGAAAGGTGATGAGCTTTAGCCGGTTGAAGTGTTTCTCAAACTCAGCTTCATGCATTGGTTCCCTAGAACTTCTCTTAACATGGGCTGTGACTACCAGTCTGTCAATAGTTTTTTGTCAACAAGAGTACTTCTACACCTGAGCCTGCAGCAAAGTGAAGACCCACAACTGTCTCATACCAAAGCTTACAAAATATGCCAAACTCAGACTCCTGACATAGTGAAGCGACTTTGAGAGACACTAGTTAAAAGTTCTCATAGTTTATTGTTGAATCCTATTGCGTATTTTTCATTGCAATGATCAGCCAGCTACAGTCCTGATACTGCAAAGAGTTCTGTAAGTACAGCCTCTGGATCTCAGCTGGCATAAGGGCCTACACAGGTCTTTGTAAGACTGGACCCTGTTTGTTTTTCCACAAGGCATTTATTTTAACTGCAAATTTTTTGACTAAGTGAACACCGCAAGACCTGAATCCAGTACTCAAATATTTATTTATATTGATTTTATAGCTTGTACACAGCAATCTATATATATAAAAGTCAAATGGTGTATGCATGCTGCCTTACTCCTTCCACACTGTTTGAGCTAGAGACTTGAAATTTGGTACAGTTATAGGCTTTAGGGTCCTAATAAGGGTAAGAGTTGAAAATTTATCAAATCTCACCTCTGATGCCCCCCAGGGGTGAAATGCTTTAAAGCCCATTCACATCAGCTGGGCAGCAGGTTAAAACCTGCTGTTCTCTGTGACATAGTTATGATGTCATAATACCCCCCTCCAATGGACCCCGCACTCGCTCAGCTCTCTGCCCCCTCCCCCCTCCAACGGACCCGAGCAACGCTGAGACATCTGAACAAAATTTGTATTAATAAAAAACATGGTAGTCTTTTTACATCCCAGTTTCCAGTTACAAATACCCAGAGCAACGCCGGGTATTTTTGCTAGTACAGGATACAAAAATCTTCTCATATTGCTTAGTGAAAGCTTTTCACAATATTTATTGCAAATTTCCCTGTAAGAGGGGGTTACCCCCAGCCTCTATGCTCCTGAGTACAAAGGCTGTGCCTCTTTTATGCCGGACCAACAAGTCCTTTCCCCCCCCCCATTCCCACTTTGCCAGTTGGGGTTCTTGGGGTCACCAATCGCTGCCACCAATCGGGTATACTTCCAAAACCTTGGAGGGGCCCCCGATCTTCCCCTAACCCTGACTTTGTACCCTGGGTTTTAAAGTCAGACACCTGAAGACTGCTTCCCTTCACTCTGACCAGCGGAAGGCAGACTTCCCTTAACCCTGTCTCTCTCAACCTGAGAGCCAGACCCTAACTTTGTACCCCTTCCTGGGATTCAAAGTCAGATACCTGGAGGCTGCTTTCTGTCCTTCACCCTCCCCAGCTGAAGGCAGACTTCCCCCACCCCTGTCTCTCTGTACCTGAGAGGGAGACACCTGGAGACTGCTTCCTCCCTCCCCCGTCTAACCTGACGGTAAGGAGAGACAGTCTTCACACTCCAGCTAGGCCCCTAGCTGCCCTGGTTCCTATTCCCTTCCCTTCCCCCTTCCCAGACTGGAAGCAGTGAAAAACCCTAAGGGAAATAAACCAGATGGTTTTATAACTAGAAAATTTAATAAAGAAAAAGGTTAAAGCAGAAATACAGACACTTTACATTTGGGGTTCCCCACTTTGTTCTGAAAAGGAAAAAACACCCCAAAAGGCATGGCTTATTAGAAGAATCCAATTTACTTACATTAGCTAAATAGAAGTATAAGAGAAAGGTAGAGCCATCTTTATAGCCAAAGATGGTCTAGAACCCTTGCCAGCTACCTTGGCAAGCTTCCTGCCTCATGTACAGCCAAGATGGATCTGCCTGGCTTTTGCCTCCTCCCTGGAGGCCAGCCAAGATGGAACTGACTGTTTTGCTCCTCCCTTCTTCATGGGCTCGAGGCTCCTCCCTCCCCCATGGCAGGGAAACTCCTACATTACCTGTCTCAGATAACAAGCCCCACCCAGGCAAGGCACACTGTGTTAGATAACATAGTCCCACCCAGGCAAGGCACCCTTCACACTTAACATTCCTCAATTCACTTCACATGTTTTTTGCAATCATAGCACTTTTGCCAGATTTCCATGGCTCAACTTTTCTTTCTCAAATGGCTTATACAACCCTCTTCTAGTTCAGAAGTTTATGGCCATGGATCTATTACCTCTTCAGAGTTGGTGCTGGCTGCCTCAATTTCCCACTAGGTCTACAGTCTTCATCAGCTGGCACAGGATTTCGGTGATTAATTTAGCCCTCCAGCTAAATCAAGAGAATTCCATGTCTACCAGGGTGGAAGGAAATCCAACAAGAAGCACAGATCAAGAGCTCTAACCAAGCCTCTCCGAGGCATAGGCATGCCTCTAGAATCAGTATGACTCTCACTCCTTAGTAGCTGGGTTCACAAAAATTCTTCTCTTTGAGGTAGGGTCCAAATTAGACAATCATCAGTTAACTTTTCAACTGCTCAGCTTCCAGGCTCTCTGCCCTGGCCTCCCAGTTGACTGCAGAGGGGACTGACTTCCTCCTTCATTTTTCTGGAAGCCACAATTTTCAGATCTCAAAGAACATTAAATTCCACCCCAGGCATTCTGCAAGCTCTACTTCAAATTGGCAGAGTCATTTTCTTCTCTCATTTCCAGGCCTCACAGCACCTGCTGGCTGTTCTCTGTAGGTATCTGCTGTTATCACATTCCTTCACTAGAGGTTCTTATTTATGGAGCTCCTACCCTCTCAGCATCTTTTCCTTCAGCAGATTAAGCAGAGACCCAATGCATATTCATTCCCAGGGGGTTTCCTGGGATCCCTAGCATAGCCTGGCTCTTTTTAAGGCATGCATTCACTGGCACGCTTGCTCTCTCATTCGCTGTCAGAGGAAGAACCACTGCAATCTCGCTCTCTGAAAAACAATAAACTTATTTCCTTAGCCTCTTTCCCAGCATGCTTTGTGCTCCAGCATATAGTTCCCACAATCCCTTGAGTAACTACATGTCTCAGAACTCTTAATTAGTGCTGACCCAGAAATAGGGGCTCATGTTTGCCTGATAGTCCCATTAAAGGGCCAGTATCCTGATACATGCCCACATTCCAGGTGTTATCCAGGAGTACCATGACAACCCTGATTGATAAATTTAGCTTGTGAAGAAAAGACAAGAAGAATAAGAACAAGGCACACACACACCAACAAATAAACAAGCAACTCCCAGCATAAACATAGCCTAATTATACCTGAAAGCACACACAAAGCCAACTATATAGATCCGGTGATAGTAGAACCTCAAAGAGTTCAGAGTTTGAAGACTAAAACTGAAGTCTGTGCTCTTGATTACATTTGTTATGTGGAAACAGAATGAAGTCCAAACCAGTAGTAAATGTCCTTAGTGATTTAAGAGGGAAATTTTCACAAACTGAAAACAACTATGAAACAATTCACCTGGAGGAAAGAAAGAATTTAAATAGAAAAATGAGAGTGATAATTGGGAACTATTTAAGATCATTTTACTAGGGTGCCAAAAACCCATAACCTGACATAACAAACAGAAGATCAAAGTCTGGCTGGATAAAATGGGATTCTATGTAAGGAGGCAGCAACTATGGAACTATTTAAACTGACACAGGTAGCTGTTGAGGTATCTGAAGAAATCAAGCCTGCATCCACTATCGGGGACAGTATCTTATAGACAGGATAGACGGGTGTAGGCTGTTTTAAAATCCTTTTCTCTAAATGCTTGGTTCCTACTTTTAAAAATTAAACAGTACTTTGGTCACTATATTCACTCTTCCCCTACCCCACTGAAATTCAGTAAGTCATTAGAAGGAATTAGTAAGAACCCAGCAAAAGAGGGAGAAAAGAAGGGTACCTACCCTCAGACTTTTAGCGAATAGCCTCCACAATCTCAACAGACTCTACTATACACAGGACACAAATCCTGTAACATTTCAAAGTCCACAAAGGGGCACTTGTCAAAAACATTTAGGCCCAACATCTACACTTTGAATAAAAGCTTAATGAATTTTCAGTTTCAATTAAAAGAGCCTAATGGATGATTTTAACATTCCTTTGTGGTATCTGCATCCCAGCATCAGCAGTGTGCTACAGCATAAGAACCAGAACTGTAAAATAGACCAGTCTAGTTTCACTGAGTCAAATTCACTTATACGAGCATGAAAATCCACTGACTGCAAAGGAAATATATATATTTATAAAAGTGTTCTGTACCGGAAGGTCATCACGGAGTTAAAGAGGGCCTGCATGTTAAAAAAAAAAATTGGCGGGGGGGGTTGGGGATTTGGTTTTTTCTCTTAACACAATCCCCATACAGACAAAATGTGGGCTCTTTTCTCAGTTCAGTGCTTGAGATGTATGTAGGTAACTCCCACTAAAGCTTCATTTAACCCAGATAAGAATCAGATGAATTTGAATGAATAAAATTCCCCAAATATCTCCAAGAGACTATACCTCCGCCCTTCAAAAAAAGTAAACGCAGACAAGATTGTGTCTATTTTAAGATGATTTTAGCTGTAAACCCAGAAGGTGAGATTGTAGCTCCCACTACAGCTCCTGTATGTGGTAGCATGCAGGAAATGTAAAAGCCCTGCAATTGACTAGGGAGAATTCCATTGATAAGAGGGGCACAGCAGAACAGTCCATAGGCAGACCTGGCATAGGAAGGAATACACCCTGAAGTAGAGCAATTCCATGGGACATAAGCAGGATGGATTGATCTAAGTCACCAAGTGGAAAGCCTCAATTTAAATCATCAATTTTAATTAACTTTTCCATTTGTACTTCAGTTATTTTCTAAAGAACCCTCACTGGTTGATATACCTATTAAAACACATTGATCTACAACTAAATAGAGCCTTTACACTAGATTTGGTAGATCTTTTCTCTACCTTGGAGGGTACAATAAGTATTTATGATTTTTAAAACAATTATATAACTTAATATTTTCAGCTTCTTACTAATTGTACAGTTTTAGTATGTTAGAGAATGGCGAATGATACATTTGCTTATATACTTGATAATTAACTTTTTGCTCATGATTTGTCAAGCTGCATTAGGATAGCAACTGGAATTTAATTAAAACATACAAAACAGCACAAAATGTATTTGTGTTGAAACAACCTTAAATATTTTGAATACATAGACTTCTCTTATATAAAGATGTTTTACATTCTGAGTACATGATTTATTAAACAGAGGGACTAACTATAGTCAGTGAATTAAACTGATGATTTCAGGTCAGCATGGGAAATTTTTCGGATACACCTCTGGGAAAGAGGCTCAAATTTAAATTCCTAATCTGGTCTAAATCTCTTGAAGATTAAACAGTTTCTTAAATTACTTAGGCTGACCTACTGTGCCATATTTACAGAGCTTGACCTCAAACATTAAAAGCTTTTCCCCTTGATTTTTTCTTTATAAAGACAAGCAAACTAACTCAAAGTCTTCTTTAAGAAGCTCATGAATTCAGCATCTTTAAGTGTTTTAAGAAAGTATAATAAATATAGACAGTCACATATTTTATATTAAAGAGATTTGTTTTTATAAAGAAAAAAATAATTTAAACAAAATCCATAGACTCTGAATTAAATACAAAAAATCATCAATTTTTATCCACTCTGGTTAAAAATTATTTAGAGCCACCTTTGCCCCACTCCCTCACTCCACCCCAGATTGCATCTTCTTTGTTGCATCTTCAGAAGGTGAAGTTCAGAAACCTAACCAGATGGTACAATTGCTGAATATAGACAACTTTGATTGCATTAGGTAAACCAGGGCTTCTCCCCTAGCGCTATCCATAAGTAATCTGAAAAGAATTATGAACATTAGCTACTCTATAGTATATATGTATTTGATTCTGAGAAGGCGGTAGTAGGGTCAAGCAGAATTTCACTTCATATTCTTGGACGTGGTCCAACTTAGAAAATGCATTGCCTTTCTTTATAAGTGCTTTGGAGACTCAAATCTTGGTTAATTGATCCCCAGGCAAGTAAATTTAGTATCTTGTGGTGTTTTATCTACTTTAGATTATACACCCCTGGGTGCAGTAAATGGGTCTTACACTGTTTGTAAAGAAGAGTTTAAGCTTATAGCATCTTAAGAGATTAGTACTAATCAGAGCCATCCCATCCATAAAATGGACCAGGGCAATTGCCCCAGGCCTCGCACTTTGGGGGGGGGGGCTGTGCTTCAGGACATGGGGTCCAGGGTGGCCTGGGGGATTAGTGGGGGGCCTAGCACTGGCAGAAGCAAGCCACCTTGCCCCAGCTCACCCCATCGACTTCCGGCATCACTTGTGGGAGGGGGTGCAAGCTGGAAAGAGGCGGAGCAGGCACAGGGACTTGGGGAAGGGGTGGAATGGGGCGGGGAAGGAGTGGAGCAGGGATGAGAAGAGGCAGGGCAGGGCAGGGGCATTGGGGGAAGGGATGGAGTGGGGCAGGGACTGGGCTGGAGGAGGTGGGGGGTTATCCAGACTCCCCTGATCCCAGGAACAGCCCTGGTATTAATTAATAAAAATATATTAACTTAACTGGGTAAGTAGGAAAAAAGGATTCATTACAATTACTAGTTTTGTACAAGTGGTAGATTCTCATACAAGAATTCATATTGTCATGTGATCTCAGGTTTGTAATACAGAACAAAACTGAAAACCGTTTACACTTCTTTGCAGCAGCATCTCTGACTCCTAAGTCAAACACTAACATTTTCCAATTATGCCCACAAAGTAACTTAGTAACAAAAATTAGCTTCACTCAAAACAGAAAACATTATCTTATGATCCTTTTTGAAAACCCCATGTGACATTGTGATGGAGCAGCTGCCCCTCACTGGCAGAAAAGGGATTAAAGGCAGCCCTAAAGCAGCTGCGCTGGAGGCAGCCAATTAGAAAGGCAAGAGAGAAGGAGCCAGTCATGGCCAGGCAGGCTCATATAAGAAGGGCTGGAGGGCAGCAGCTGTTTGGAGCTGGAGGAGAGAAGAACAGGCTCCTAGCAGGAGGAAACAGTGTCAGCACGGAGACAAAGCAGCCCAGCAAGCAGGGAATGGGGGAGCTAGAGAAAGCTCCTGGCTGGCTGCTAAGGCCTGCAGGCTGAGACCCTGAGGTAAGGGAAGAAGAGGGTGATGGAGCTACATGGGAAGCAGCCCTGCGACAATGGACTGCAGTTGCCACTGAGAGAAGTGGCTGGACAGAGATTGCAGATTCCCTCCCCCCCCCCTCCCCAGAAGGGGATAACACAGAGTGTGGCACAGCTGGGGGACAGTTTACTGAAGAAGACACTGAAGTCCTGGGAGAGGCACAGGTCCTGGAATAAGTGAAAGTGGCAAAGCACCATCAGAGGAGGGTGCATTGGCGAACAGAGTTAATCCCCAGGAGAGCCAGCAGAAGGCACCACGGTGGTAAAGGAGCCCTGTCACAGACATACACCATAGAAATATATTGGACCCTACAGACATAGTCAAATACTGAGTAATGCTATAGTGTTTTTAAATCATAAATAGGGTGGTGCTTTTTAAAAGCATTGTCTATTTGAGTTCCATTATATATGCGTGCACAAAGAATATGGTCAGTTCCAATCCTGCCAGTTGCACCTACAGTCTTGTGCAGTGTGTAAGATTGCAGACTAGGAACACAAGAATAGACCAGTGCTGCATCTAGCCCAGTATCCTGTCTCTGACGTTGGCCAATACCATATGCTTTGAAGGAAAGTACAACAAACCATACAGTAGACATTTAGGGAATAGTCTGTTCATAGGAAAAACTTATTTCTAACCTCCATCAGTTAAAAGATGGCTTATGCCCTGAAGCATGAGACATTCTATGGTAATAAAATATATGGTAATTAGGATATGCATATTGGAACTCTATAGTGTCGTTGCATGGAAGTGAATATTTTTGTTATTAGTGTAATCTCTCCAAGTCCCATTTTATAAGCAGGGAAGCATAAGTACTGACTCCCGTGGGTGCTCCGGGGCTGAAGCACCCATGGGGGGGGGAAATGGTGGGTCCTGAGCAATCACCGATAGCCCCCCTTTTAGCTTTCCTTCACCCGCCAGCACCTCCCGCCCACCAGAGAGCACCACAGATCAGTGCCTCCCCCCTCCTTCCCTGCGCCTCAATCAGCTGTTTCACAGCATGCAGGAAGCTGGGGGTGGGAGGAGCAAGGACACAGTGTGCTTGGGAGAGGGGGTGGAGTAGGGGCAGGAAGAGATGGAGCCTTGGGGAATGGGTGGAGTGCGGGCAGGGAAGAGCGTGGGAAGGAAGAGGCAGGACAGGACTTTGGGGTAAGGGGTGGAGTGGAGGGGTGGAGTCTGGGGCACCCCTGGCACTTTGGAAAGTCAGCGCTTGTGTATAGAAGTGTAGATAGTTTTGAAAGACTAAATCATACACTGACATAGTCCAACAACAAAGATGGCATCAGAAATGAGACATACAAACTGCCAACCGAAAACCTAAAGGTTTGGTGTAGTACCTGTACAGTGTTCTTATTACTGTAGAAATCTCAAGACAGCTATGCCATGCAAAGCTCAAGATGGTTTCCATTCTAAAAGTGAAAGTGAAGGGACTCAAAACAGCAGCTGAAGTTATGCAGAAAAACCAGACTGGCTATATTATGAAGCAAGGCAGTGTTACAGCAAACACGTCAGAAAGATTGGATGGACACTGAGAAGGACTAAGGAAAATGGAGAAATGTAGCAACAAGGAGGAGGAAAATGTGAAAGGAGAATCTCAATCCACCCTTCCATTAGGATGAACAGACTGAGAAGAGGCCAAGGACACACAGTACCCTGACAAGCAAATGAAAAGGAAGCACTGAAAGAGGGACAAGAGGCAAATTACCTTGACTGATGGCTTGATGGTGAGTGAGAGCTGGGTTATCTATGACAGAGAAAAAGAAGACAATGATATCTCTGCAAGGACACTGTTCTGTAGCAGGGAAAAAAAAAGCAAGCAAGGAGCGTTAATGCACTTAAAGGAAACCTGGAAAGCAAAACCCTAAACAGAAATAGCACAGAAATGTTTGCTACAATAGCAATGCATATAACTTAAGCTGTGTCCCCTATTTGTGCGAAATTTTTCAGTTCACTTTTTCATTCTACCTCCTTGACAAACTGAAAGCGTGTTTCTCCCCTCCTTTGCTGTATGTGGAGGCTTCAGACAAAATCCCCTGGGCTATGTATGTTTGCTTAATCCATACACTAGACAAGAGCTAAGAGACACTATCTTGTCTTCTGAAAAGAAAGAACTTTGTACAGATTCATCAGTGGGAGGGACAGAGTTCTCAGGGTGCAGCACTGAAGTTCTGTAATCATAACAGGTGACAGATGTGCCTGGAGGAAACAGGGCTGAGGTTTCTGCATCCTGCAGTCTCTCTGATTTGTTTCATTGTGGCAAGAAATTCTTTTGCGTCTCACTCTCCTGTATGTGAACTTACTTCTGAGGCATTAGAACAGCTTTGCCAGCTAGTAGCTTGAACCTGAACTCTATTTCTGCAGTAGAAGATACGAAGACAGAGATTTGCAGCTTCAGGTTCTTGAGTCCCAGCAATCCCTTAGGTACATTTGTCTTGAAAGAATGGAAGGAGATGGCTTTCTTCTGAGTGTTGTGTTGGGAAATGAGATACATGCAGCAAGATGAATATCTTGTATTCCTCCTATAGTAAGTATCTTATTTCTGTGAATATCTGATTTCATGACTTTCTAATAACACCCACCAAGCTCATTATCAGAAGCAAACTCCCCACAGACCTGGACACACCGCCTCAAAGTAGCACCAGACCCTGGCAGAACAACTGATGCAAAACCTGCACCACTACAATGATCAACAGCCCCCACAACACACCTTTCAGATCCATGGGCCCTACACGTGTCTATCACAACATGTGAGGTACCTCATCCAGGACATTAAATGCCACAACAGCAGCTCTGTGGGTGAAACCTCTACGCGCTTGAATGAACTCACACACAGGAAAATGATAAAAGACAAAAGACACCCTACTCACCTGTGGGCGAACACTTTTCATAAACCAATGACTCTGTATCTAAATTCTCAGTCCTCATCGTCAAAGGAAACCTCTGCAACACTTTCAAAAAACGAGCCTGTGAGCTTAAATTCATAAGTCTACTAGACACTAAAAATAATGGACTGAACAGAGACACTGGATTTATAGCTTATTACAACCGTCTGGAACCCACTAACTCCCTCTTTTTGTGCTATGACTGCAGAGGTGTTAACAGGCCACTCTACCCTGAATGGGCCCTTACAATGTGTACTAACTGCTTTTGCTAAACAATCTGTTCCACCTTGCATTTAGCTGTGACACTGGGAGTACCTTTCCCAGAGACCAAAAGAAGAGCTCTGTGTGGCTCAAAAGCTTGTCTCTCTCGCCAACAGAAATTGGTCCAATAAAAGATCTTACCTCACCCACCTTGTCTCTCTAATAACTCAAACAATAAAGTTTAGCAAATATAATTTGATTTCCTTACCGTAGACCTTAAATACTTAATAATGCAGCATCAGTCTTAATACTAATAAATATTATATATTCCCTCCCACCTGTTTGATCTCATTCTAACTTTTCTATGTTAGTGAATCTCATCCTTTGTCTGCTTTCTGTGACATAAAGGACAAAGGGTCATGTCATCATTTTTTTCAGTTATAATGAGGACAAAAATCAAAAAGTAGAACTTCACTAATACCAAGTACCCGACAAAACTCCTTCCTCCCTCTCTTTTATAGACGTGCACACAAATGAGCCCCTGAGAAATACCATATAAAGCATTGGTTCTCAAACTGGGGGTTGCGACCCAACTGGGGGTCGTGAGCCGTGATCCCCGGGGCGGGCTGCCCGCTCCTGCCCCAACCCCCCTGGTGGGCTGCGGGATCCAACCCCAATCCCCGCGGCGGGCGACTGGCCCCTGCAGCTGGCTGCTGGCTCCAGCCCTGATCCCCCGGGCAGAGCAGCAAGCCCCGAGCAGAGCGGTGGGGCTCCGAGCCTAGACCCCGGGGTCGAGTGGTGGGGCGGCTGAGCTGCGAGCCCTGAGCTCCACCCCCCGGGCAGACTGGCGTGGTGAGCCCCGATCCCAGGGCGGTGGGGGCTGAGAGCCCTGAGCTCCCACCCCAGGCAGAGTGGCACGGCGAGCCCCGACCCCGGGGCAGCAGGCGGCTGGGCTGCAAGCCCCGGAGCAGCATGGCTGCGAGCCCCAAGTAGATCGTCGGGGATGCCAGCCCTGACTCTGGAGTGGCAGGGCGGGGAGCCCCGATCCTGGGGTGGCAGGTTGGCGGTGCTGCGAGTCCCAAGCCCAGCACAGCAGTGGGGCTGCGAGCCAGGAGCCCGATCCCCAGACTCTAGTGCCAGCAGGATTACTGTCAGTAAGCCCTAACCCCAAGCCCTGCTGGGCTGAGAGACCCTGCATTCCCCAACCCCGCTCTCTATACCAACCCTGACCCCCGATTGTTTCAGGTCATTAATTACTGTCAAGTACTAAAATAAAGATTTACTTAAAAATAACTTTTCTAAAAATATGTTTCACTCTTGATTTGAAAGCAGTGAGAAAAGCAGTGACAAAATTCATTTTAAGCAATAGGCTTTAAATATAGTGTTTAACAGTGTTAAATATCAAAAATGTGTTTTTAATTTCTAATGGGGGGGGTCGCACTCAGAGGCTTGGTGTACAAAAGGGGTCGCCAATACAAAAAGTTTGAGAACTACTGAAAAGCTTCCTGACACCTCTAGGAGGACTTTAATTACACTCCCGATGTTTATAAAAATCAAACAATGAGACTTGGTGGGATAACTCACATGACTGGAATACTGTCATGGGTGATATAAACTGTTTAGGAAGCATACACAAGGCAGAAAAGGTGGGGGAGTTGCATTGTATGCAAGAGAGTAGTATGACTGCTCAGAGGTCCAGTATGAAACTGCAGAAAAACCTGGGTGTCTCTGGATTAAGTTTAGAAGTGCGAGCAACAAGGGTGATGTTGTGGTGTGACTCTTCTATAGACCACCAGACCAGGGTGATGAGGTAGACAAGGCTTTCTTCAGGCAACTAACAGAAGTTACTAGATCACAGGTCCTGGTTCACATAGAGGACTTCAATCACCCCAATATCTGCTGGGAGAGCAATCAGAAATCCAGGAAGTTTTTGGTAAGTGTAGGGGACAATTTCCTGGTGCAAGTGCTGGAGGAACCAACTTGGGGCAGAGCTCTTCTTGATCTGCTGCTCAGAAACAGGGAAGAATTAGTAGGGGAAACAAAAGTGGATGGGAACTTGGGAGGCAGTGACCAGAGTTCAGAATCCTGATACAAGGTAGAAAGGAGAGCAGCAGAACACAGACCTTGGACTTCAGAAAAAGCAGACTGACTCTCTCAGGGAACTGATGGGCAGGATCCCCGGAGAGAATAACATGAGGGGGAAAAGAGTCTAGGAGAGCTGGCTGTACTTAAAAAAAATCTTTATTGAGATTGCAAAAATAAACCATCACAATGTATAGAAAGAATAGTAAATATGGCAGGTGACCAGCTTGGCTTAACAGTGAAATCCTTGCTGATCTTAAACACAAAAAAAGAAGCTTACAAGAAGTGGAAGACTGGACAAATGACCAGGGAGGAATATAAAAATATCGCTCAGGCATGCAGGAGTGAAATCAGGAAGGCCAAATCATACTTGGAGTTGCAGCTAGCAAGAGATGTGAAGAGAAACAAATAGGGTTTCTTCAGGTATGTTACCAACAAGAAGGTAAAGGAAAGTGTGGGCCCATTACTGAGTGGAGGAGGCAACCTAATAACAGAGAATGTGGAAAAAGTTAATGTACTCATTGTTTTTTGGCCAGTCTTCACAGACAAGGCCAGCTCCCAGACTACTGCACTGGGACATAACAAGAGCAGGTTTAAAGGGAAGATTTCCATGCCATGTGGCATGGTGAAGACATATTCCCAGTTTTCTCCTGCTCTTTCACAATGCATATTTATAGGCTGCTGAACACAGCTGAATGAATATTCCAGAAATTGAACTGTGCGATTATCATTAAAAGTCTAACATAGGCATTTTCTTTTCTTTGTTTCTGGCAAACAGGAAAAAGCACACACCATTAAATTCCTCCTGCCTAGTACAGTTTGCATTGTTGGTTCTTAAGGCATATCTATATTACCTCACAGTTTGGAGTAAGGGGAGGTGAATAGCGGTGCACACCAAAGTGCTGCACTATAACTCCACTGTGTGGACACTTCAGGCACAAACTTAAAGGTCTTGAGTTCATGGTGCAAATATATACAAACACATATATAAAGAGAGAACTAAGACCTCTTGAGCAAATGATGACATACCTGAATTAACAATTTAATCAATTTTTAATAAAACTCTTAACATAAAAGCCACATCACAGTCCTAAAACGCCATTCATTTACACAAGTGTAAATCAGGAGAAACAGACTCATAGACTTTAAGGTCAGAAGGGAACATTAGGATCATCTAGTCTGACCTCCTGCAAACGCAGGCCACAGAATTTTACCCACCCACTCCTGCTATATGCCTATCTCCTACGTCTGAGCTACTGAAGTC
The DNA here is from genome assembly GCA_032164245.1 of Sternotherus odoratus. Classification (NCBI taxonomy): domain Eukaryota; kingdom Metazoa; phylum Chordata; order Testudines; family Kinosternidae; genus Sternotherus; species Sternotherus odoratus. Next base: position 62,734,636 of record JAVMKO010000008.1, read on the forward strand.
CTCAAATCTTGGTTTAAGGTCTTCAAGGTACAGAGAATCCTCCAACAAGTGACCCATGCCCCTTGCTGCAGAGGAAGGCAAAAAACCTTCAGGGCCTCTGCCAATCACTGAAGTCAAAGGATTTATGTGGGAATAAAAGCAGAGCCAGCCTTACCATGTCGAGAGGGAAATCCAAATTCATTGCGGTGCTCATAGGGCTGTCAAGGAGTTAACTGTGGCCTCTTGATTCTCCGGGTTGGTCTGCACTCTCTTGAGAACAAGCCCTTAAGCACATCTAGAGCATAGCAGGCTTTAGCCACACTACCCAAATTGTCAATCTCAAGTATTTAAAATGATGAGACTGGTTGAAAGACCATGAGATTTTAAAACAAATAATACATGTGAGGTTCTTTCTATTTACCTTCTGGTTGTAGACTTTAGGGTTTGTGTTTTCAAGCTTTTCTCTGTAGTCCTACATCTCCCCCACCTCAACATGCCCAGGTGCTGTGGCAAAAGTGGGGTAATGGTGCAAGAGTCAGTTATTCCCACTACTCTGGTGGACTGGATCATCCGCCTGGGACAATCCGTTCCATTTATAGCCCCTTTTCTCAAGGCTCTGTTTATATTCCAGCACAAAACAAAAGGAAATGCAGAACAATAGCAAAAGCAATAGCCCTGTTCTTGGCTGAAATTATGGGACCCTCTGGTAACAAAAAGGTCTGGACATCCCCAGCCTGAGGGTCCACAGGACCTGCTCACCCTTACCTGCTGCAGCCAAAAGAGAGAATGCTCCCAACTCTCTTTGTTCCCTAACTTGGAGCTTTGGCCCTTTTTTATATTCTCAAGCTACAGCAGCCAATTCCCAGAACCTACCTGCTGGGCTTCCCTAGAACAGGGTCAGACCACCCTGTTACACACACACACCCCATCCTGCCAGAATTCTCAGGAGACTTCACCCAGTTCGCTAGTCCATTGTTCTATTCTAGTAGCATAAAGGGGCCATGTGGCAGGGCAGGGGTAAAACCCCTTGAATGCCCTGCTACACTGCTGGCTAAGCCCTGCTTTCTGGCAGAGAGACCAGGTGCAGTGGCTCAGAGCAATCAGCAACGAGCCCAGCTGCGGGCTCTAACAAGGGCTGGCTCACAGCACTAGGCTGAGCTAAGCAGCGAAAGCCAGGCTGAAGACTGAGAGGGCTAGAAAAGCCCTGAACAGAATGCAGTGGAGAGGCTAGCCTGGGAGGGGACAAACTACAGCTCTGTCTCCTCACTAGAGAAAGGGCCCGGAGACCCTGGGATGGGTTAGAAAGGGGATAACTGTTGGGGGATGAAAGAGACCACACTATTGCACTGCAAATAAAAGCACAAGGGTGAAAACGTCAGGAGTGGGTGTGAGGACTCTAATTTTGCCAGCCTGAGCACAGGGGGGATAAGGAGGAAACCTGTGCAGACCTGTGACAGGCCAAAACAAAAATGATAACCTGATGCAAAATCGTTAGATCCTTCTCGCTAACCTCCTGCTAGTTCAGCTGTTTGTCCCTTCCTAAGCTAAAGGTCTGTTTATACCAGTTTACATTTTCAAGGCTATCTTGGCGAGGAGAAGTGCCAGAAAATTACTTTGGAAAAAAAATAGAAAGCTAAGATCCTCCTTTACATTTCTAGTTTCCCCAAATAAAAGCAGCCCACGCGATGTGCTTAAAGTGGGGCTCAAAGTCTAGCTCTGTATAAATGAAAGGAAAAATCAAGGCCTAAATCTTCCTGAAATATATGCAGTGTGTCTGTGATTACTGATGGAAATCTGCCATAACATGAGTCAACCTAATTTTGGAAGCAAAGTATCCAACTGGATGACATATTGCTATGGGTTTCTTTTTTTCCCTTCTCTGTGATTCTATGCAAATCTTGTAGTTTTTTCCATCTCAGAATTGTCTGCAGCCATCAAAAACACTGACTTTTGTACATTTAGCTTTCATATGAACTTGACAAGAGCCAACACTTTTGATCGAGGCAAATAATGCTGATGGAGAAATTGACAAGATTTACAGACTACAGCAGTCTGTGCCTGCTGGTCTCCCCCACCATGCCAGGGTAGATGGTCCCCAAGCGATTGTTTTCCATTTCCTCCACTGCCATTAAACCTAATTAGCCACAGGAAAGAAAGAAAGAAAGAAACCCAGGCAATATTTAATATCTTCAGTTTTCATAACAACTCGCTGCAGCTCTGTTTCATGCACAAAACCATGAGTTCAACAGTCAAAGGAAAGGTGAAAGAAAACTAAAAGTTTGTTTAAAGAAATCTCTTTGAATCAGAGATAAGGAACAATTTAGAGAGAGAGTATTTAAACTGGACTTGTCAATTTCTGTGTTAACCTTGTTTTAAATGCCTTTAGAAAAGGAATTTTACCTTCCACTGTGTTCGGCATTCTAAATTTTAAATTTCAGTATGATGTAAATCCACACAACACAGAGACAGTAAAAATTATCAAGCCTTAATCTTTTTAAAAGATAGGCTGGCCGTCACTTTTTTTAGCTTGATGTTTGCTTGCTTTATCAGTTTAACAACTGTGATGTGTCTCTGGACTATAGGGCTAATATAATTAAATCCTATTAACACATCAGGAATAAAATCCTTTAATAGACATATGAGGCTTTGAGAGGCAGCTCATTCCTGAGCAGATTTAATATCCTTAAATTAAGCAAGTGTGAATAGGAGAATGAATCTTATTAAAACTTAAATCTGATTACATTTAAAAATTATTGGTTTCTTAATGTAATAAATTATCCAATACAGACTAGAACAAATAATATAGCCCAGCTTCACATAACTCTACTCTATAACAAGTGACAAATGAAATTGAGTATGACTGTGGGGCAAAAGGGAAGGTCTTTTTATAAAAGTCATTTTGCATAATGAAACACCTAAATCATTTTAACAAACATTTTTTGGGGAAAACATGTGCAAATGACAGTGTTGGAGTGGGAGTCATTATTCCTCTTCAGGAAAGGAATGGGAGATAGTGGTGCTTAAGTTGGTTGTTGTTTTTTTAAAATGTCATTCTGACCAATTTGTTATAAATTTTGAAAAGAAAAGCTGCAGCTTATGTTGGTGGTAGCTTATTCCTTTTCCAGAAGGCTAATTCAAATGTAAACCATCTGCCGCACATTCTGCTGATAAAGCTGTAGTACCAAACAATGGACCAACAGTATTGGAATACTAAAACATAAACTGAACACTTAAAAAAAAAAGTTTGAAAAGGATTTTAATTTCTAGCAAATGTAGTTTTTCACTTTTCTTCCACCCCAGAACAAGTTACATGTAACATATAAATAACAAGTAACATGATTACAGAGATTTAGGAAGAGGCAAGAATTTCTATTTAAATAATCTTATACTAAAGTACAAGTCATGTTAAATCATTACATTAAAATAAACATAAATACATAACAGCTTACAAACCTACCTCATTGTTTTTGTTAAATGAAAACTGATCTAAATCATCAACATTTGAATGCATACATTTTTCCTTAATATGTTAGTAGTGGACTATCTTAAAGGATACTGGACAGTCATTCAAAATCCATCAGTTTGACTAACAATAACCTAATGTACTTTTGGGAAAGCAATACTAAAATTCCAGAATAGTGAGCCTGATCCAAACCCCATTGAAGTTGATGAGGAGATTTCCATTGGCTCCAGTGGGCTTTGAATCAGCCCCCATCTCTGTTGTGCTATTTTCAAGACTGCAATCAGGAGAAGGATTTAATTCAAAAGCACCTGACAGATCAAACCTGATAAAATGTCATCTAACGGAACTTTGGACAACACAAAGACAATTGTATCAAAATAGTGTGCTATGAATGTAGACAAAAAGAGTGAAAATAAAAAATACTATAGCAATTTCTTCAGAGCCATATTAAAAATCAACACATGACATACCAATTCATTGTCCCAAAAATATGGGGTCTTCTGATATCATGGTGATGGGCATCAGTGTAGTAACCTGAAGAAATAAATAGATTGTACAATGTCACGATTGTGGCACTATTTTATTCTTGTAAAATACTCTGGCACTAATTAAACTAAGTTGAGTACAAAATATATTGCATAATAAATGCAATACTACAATATACTTTAAAGTTTTGTTTGTGAAAAGTAATAGTGTCCACCACAGTGGATTTAAAATAAAGTGGCCTGAAAGCAGCAGTCAAGAAGTCACAATGGTTTAGAGCACAATTCGCTACAGTACACCAATCATGTGCTGATTATTCACACACAAGAAGGAAAGAATGGTATTTAATCACGACAATCATATTTGCTCTAAAATTTGGTATCAGTAATGTAGAAAATATTTTGCAAAAGCTGTTTACATACCTGTCCATTAATGTTGATGTATTTTCAAATAGATAAATAGGCATTATTCAAAAGGATATGGAAGAACCCACTTTAAAACCTCAAGGATGATTATTCAATCTTGCCATGTGATCTCTATATGCACACTAATGAATTGAGTGGATCTCCTATGAAAAATCATAATATTTCAATGAAATGACAAATCTGTTTATTTAATGAAAAACATATGCTATGTTAATTTCTAAAGGATAGCATCTCCCACTTAATATAAATTCACTCTGAGGAAATCCACTAAGCTCTGGGTGGAATGTGTATATTTTAGATCTCCAGTTCTTTTTTCCAGTTCTCTTTCTACTTAATTATTTATTAAATCTGAACAACAAATACATATTTGTTCACCAAAGCAAAACAGTTTATTCCAGAATAAAGTAAATCTATTTTGCCAGAATTCCTCTCTTTAAATCTTGAAGGGGAAAAAAAAGAGTGTGTGTTCTGGTTGTTTTTTAGATGGATGACAGATTTTGTTCTAATTAATCTAGAGCACTGTGTATAGAAATGACTGCAAAAGCAAACATGTCTATTAACAAAAAGCAGTGATTACTGCTTGGCATTCAGCCAGTCACTCTACATAAGCAATGAATTGATGCCTGCAACTGTCTCAGTGCCATATGGGTTCTGCTGTAGCAATGAATTGGATCCAACGCAAGGTTAAGATGTGTCAAATTTAACTGGGGTTTAATTGATACTGGTAAAGAGGCTCTAAATAAAGAAACAGTGTGTGTGCTATTAGAAACAGGCTGCATGTCAGCCTGCATCCCCCAGCTTGTTGGCAACAAAACTACACTGAGATAGCCACAGGAGTTTCCAAACTCTACTTCTTTAAATAAAGAGAGAGAGAATATGCACAAAACTTCAGGTTAACAGGTTTACCAGCACCTAATTGTTCCTGAAGAGATACTAATCGGGTGCACATTATGACAGTCCTAATTTGTTTTTGACATACTAATGAATCTCTTTTTACAGTGAAGGCAGTCATTTTGCCAAACTAAAAATTCATGTTAATGCTTCTATCCTCTCATGCAAAAATAGCTGCATTAAGACAACTGCATGTTTCCATGGTTCAACACTGAAGAGCCAGGAACTGGCGAAGCTGGGTCTAAGCAATATTAGCTAATTACAGGATGTGTAACTTTTCTCAAACAGTAGTAACAGAATATGATACAATCTTGGTGGGTTTTTTTTATTATTCTGCTGTTGCTCCCACTCCTTTCTTTGTCTCAATAGACCTTGTATACAAAGGGCCGCATCTTTTGACCTTTATGCACAACATTGTTGACCGGTACTGGACTGGTGCCCAGCAGTCTGAAAACCTAAGAGCTACAGCGATGGCTGTTGTGGTCCCCTTGCTCTTGGGCTGCGCTGGGGGCCAAACAGCAGGTCATCTAAATCAGGTCCATTGAGTATAATACAGTCAAGATTGAAAAAGAGCATCCTCCATGTATCCAACAGCAATCTCAAAATAAGTTTATGCCCACTTTATCCTTCCCGGGACCAAACTCCTGACCCCCACTGAATAGCATAACTCCCATTGGAACCAGGATTGTGGCTTAGACTAGTGCATGGGCCCAGCACTTTATCACTGTCCGGCATGTAGGTGGGCCATTGGCCCCTCCTGGATACAGTTGTACCTACTCTCAGAGTCCTGCTAAGATAAGCATGTAAATATAAGCAAAGGTCAAGCAGATCTGATCATATTTTATATATATTCAAGATGCACAAATGTTTGAACCTTCCCAGCTGGAAATATCTCATTTGTATCTGAAAAGTTTTTCTACAACTCCAAAATGAAAATCTGGCAGCAAAGCTTGCTAATTATCGGGGGTAGACACATGAATGCCTTAAACTCCCACAGAAAATCATACAAACTTCTAGAAAGCTTTTAGCTGTTGTTAAAATGCCCCCTCTCACCTGAACTTTAGCCTGTGCTTGAGTAATCTGTCTGAAACTGCAGTGATTTCCACTAACATCTTTTTGTAGTTCAAATTCCGACTTTCAGATCTGGTCTGGTAAATGCGCAGTTGTCTTGAACAACAAACAGTAGTATTTATATAATGCTTTTCCCTCTTCCTGATCACTGGTGAGGGAAATTGAGATACAGAGCAGTTAAAATGACTTGTCTAAGGAATGTAAAGGACTCCCAGTTCAGTGCCAGACCACTGGACCACCTTGCTGCCCTTATGTTCCCTAATGAAGAGCATATTTGAATAACACCAAACATGCCCCATCTTGTGAATTACTCAGTGTCTTCAAAATTCATCAAAGCCAATGGGAGTTAAGGGTATTCATCCAAGGTCATCCATATTTTACAGGTTCAGGCCCTACAAGGCTATATTACATCAAGATATTCCATTTTATAAATAGTGAATTTCAAAAACATTAGAAGTAGGATCAAATTAAATACTCAAATTTTAGGTGGTTAGCTAAATGTAAGAGCTAGGTATTAATATTAATAAACAATATGTTAAAGTTATCTCAACTTCTTTGAATCTCACAAAAGGGTTCACTTTCAGTTTAGGATGAAAACACAGGTCAATTCTTATTTTATCCAAACCATTTCACCCAAACCTACTTAAGGTAACAACAATAAAGCACAACAGAGTTTTTCAAAAATAACAAATGATTTTGGGTGTCTGACTTCAGACACCTAAAAGGGAATTTTCAGAGAGGAGCTCTTGAGCCACTTCTGAACATTCATCCCTTTTTAAGGTGTCTCAATTAGGCACCCAAAAAGTGAGACACTCAGAATCACTAGCCACTTTTGTGGCCATTATGATCTTTAATTACTTAAATGTAATTTCCATAAATGTTCTGATACTGACATATAAAAGCATGAGACAATTTTTTAAAGACTGGATAAAATTTCTCAAACCAAGACTGCAGGAAGCTGCTGTACAATCTTTAGGAAGTATTCTTCTAGCAATACATACACACACAACAAAACAAAATGTACCTATTTGTGGCTCAGTTTGAATTAACAATCTACCGCACATCTGATCAATCCACGGCTAAAGTGGAAGATTACATGCTGGTCTCAAATACATATAATTAGAAAGATGAAACATCAAGTCAAGGAGACTGATGCTTATTAATCAAGGCTTTTTGTTAAACTACCTCAGCACTGTGCTCTTATTAGATATCTCCCTTATTTAATATCAGAGGGGTAGCCGTGTTAGTCTGGATCTGCAAAAGCGACAAAAAGTCTTGTAGCACCTTATCTGTTAGTCTATAAGGTGCTACAAGACTCGTCCCTTATTTAAATAACAGGAACACCAATTAATTTGAATTCCTTCAGTAATTTCTATGCTTTTGCCTCCAAATCAATACACTGAACATCAGTGTTTACCACCTACAATTCGGTTTTGCCTTCCTACCTTAAGCCATGTCAACCAATTTTTCTACAATAACCATTTACTCTTTTCCCCAGCATCCTATGCCTTTCTATCTTCCATTATTCCTCGGCTATTCTGCCAACTTTTTATAATAATGTCTTATTTGTGCAACTTACTTTTTTTTTAATTCTCTAATCTTTTTGATGGAATATTGGTACATTTTGCCAGAAGTAAAAATGTTTTTAAGTAAATTGCAACAATTTCTGTTTGCCCTGATCTGCTTAGAGGGTTGTAATCCATTTGGTAGGTTTTTGTTTGGTTGGTTTTGGCATTGTTTTTAACCTATAGGGAATAATGATTATGTAGAAGAGCGCTGTTGCTGAGATGTAACATATTAAGCAGAAGAACTATTTACACTTAAGAGACAGGGTACCATTATTTAAAGCCCCCCTAGGTTGAAAACCGAAGAAAAATTACTGTATCTATAGAACCAATTCTTGATATTTGTCAGAAAGATGTAACGGAGTCATTGTTCTAAAATTCTCTATATGCAGGAACTTCAATCAATACCCTTCTACAAATAAACTTGTTCCAAGGAAAAAACTTCTGCATTGCTTATCAACGTTCAGTAGTATTACGTGCTATAAATTTTTAAACAAAATGTGCAACCCAATCTTACATAGGCTATAACATAAACAATGAAAAAATTATTTACTACTGTGCTTTTAATGCCTCACTGAATAGCTCGCCTGGAAACTATGAGCTAGATTTTCTTCCTCTCTGTCCTTTGAAAGGATGTATGCGTCTGAGAGACAAGATTGCCATGTTACTGCCAATTCTCTAATACATAGTCTTGTACACTGGAAATCAGTATGGAACACTGCACGCACATCTCCTGTAACTTTTTACAGCCTTTAAATTGCCAGTCTTCTGACTACATTTCTTCAAACAATATTGCCATCTGACTGATATCAATCAAACAGTACTGCCCTTTGATGTCAGGACTCACAGAGTCATCCCACTTGACTGAATTCTGATTACCTCTGTATTCAGGAAAATAAATGTGATTCTTTTTTTTTAGATCACAGCCATGAGCTGTGAGTATTTAATAAAAGCAATTCTGACTTCTCATTTGGAAAGAATAATGCCAAAAATATTACCCTTGGGCATATCTGCCTCCAGAGAAGCTTCTTCCTTTGTGTACTCTGTTTAGTTACTCTTCATAAGGCTAGGCAAGTTTCTAGCAGCTGATGATTAAAATGCAGAAGTTTAACCTCTGATTTCCGTTTTGATCTGCTATAGGCCAGACTGGCTCACAAATCTCCCACATGCTCCTAGTACTACAGAGGAGGAGCTGCACTCAGTAAACATTCTCTGTGCTATTTTCTCCTATGCTGTGATAGGGCAGATTCCATCAGCTATCTTTTTTTCTTTTAATTGAGTGTTTGTTGAAGCATGACTCAAAGATAGGAGCCGTGGCTCAGAAATAAAAATTGGAGCTCAAATTCCCCATTGCTTAATTCAGACAGGGAAAGAATCCTTTTGGTTTTTCAGGGCCTGGGGAGCAATGTGCAGAAGTTCCACCCTGAGGCATTAGAAATGCTGCCCAAAGTGAGTACTGCAGCTCCCTAGACAACATGGAGGTGGAAAGGAACAAGAAGCGGGCAGGGACATGTCAGAAGGCATTTGCCCACAAAACAGTGTTGAAAATTAGACTCATAGTGAGGAATTCTCTGATCCTTTGAAGAAACCAACTTTTGAATTTTTTTTCTTGCATCTGCCTCTTTCTCATCTCTCCATTTTTTTCTCCTCTCTGATTTCACACATACACCCCATTCCCAACAACCATACACAAAATAAACAGAAGTTGCAGAAGTAACTTACATTTATAGTGCATCCAATTCCTGCCACAGTGTTACTTTTTGTCTTGCTCCAGTGTTGCCAGTTCTGCTGCTCCTTTGCCCCAAATACTGTCTGTGTCTCTTCAACTGGACTCCATCTCTGCAGGAATCTACTATTTTAAAAAACAATGTCTCTTTTCCTGTGTGGCTTATTATACGTATGCTAAAGAAATACACACACACACGCTGCCACCTCCTCCTCTACATGGCACTGGGCCAGAACTTCTCCTCCACATTGGCTGAGAATCCATGAGTTCTCAAACCAGGCTCCTTGCAAGGAACTACATGGATCCCCTACTCATCATACATAAACCTTCCATAATCTTAGCTGTAAGAGCTGCTCCCATTGGGCCACTCTATTTAAAGAGCCCCCTCTTTACCCAATCAAAGATAATTGCTTAGGTACAAGTGACTAGTAACAATGGCAGTGCAATGAGTATCTGGTGGATACATATGAAGGACCACACCCACCACCAAATTCGGATTGAGAATAAATTTTTAGAGAGTAAAAGGTCCCTGCAATTGAAATGTTCTGGTGTTTAATATTACACTGCACTGTATACAGTGAATCGCCATTTTGGTTATTCTCACCTCCTCTGTTTTCCATCTTGGACAGGCTATTTGTTGTCCTTTAGGTCCAATTTGGTGCCCTTTTTCCAAGTAGTTGTTCCTGATTGGTCAGTCACAGCTTTGTTGGTGTTTTAAATTCTTTAGGTGGTTGTGTAATCGATCTTGTAATCTGACTGGATACTGCTGGCAAGTCTGCCCAGTAACCAGAAAAAGCGGGAAAGTACAGGTAATCAGTGTGAAAAATCTATATCCAAGTGACAGCCCGGGTCTCCTTCTCATCATGGGTTGCCAACCCTACAGGACTGGCCTGGAGTTTCCAGGTATTAAAGATTATATCACGTGATTAAATCTCCAGGAATATGTCCAACCAAAATTGCCAACTCTAGTCTCATCAGAGGAAAGCAAGGCTAGCTGGTGAGTACTATAGGACCCGGGGAAAACAGAGTAGCTCTGTTAGTGCTGAAGAAGGTCCAAGAAGAAGAAAACAGAAGACCCGTGTGATTTACCATCATTCCTGTTCCTGTCCTTGGTGGAGGTGTTCCTGATGGCGAGTTCATGAGTAGTGGCTCTGGGTTCCTAGTCGGAGAATTCAAGGTTCTTGGTCCGTCCGGTGTGCTCACCTTGGTTCCTGCGTGGATATATTGTGTTCATGGTCTTTATATACTTGTTGCCTACTCTTGTTTTGGGTTCAGGTTTCTAACTTTTGTGTTAAACTTGCCGATTTTGTTAACAAAATCCTTTTTGATTAAGTATATCATTGTGATTTTTTCATTGTAGGGGAAGGTTAGTGGAAGTGGGAGGCTGACAGTTGATAGATGCTATTAGGAGCTGAACCCAAGCTAGGTGGGTCCTATAGATTTGGATTGCTAACGGCCCAGGCAGTTCAGGAGAAGTAAATGGTATAACTCTGGGTGAATTGTGTAACAGCACAACCAGTCTGAACTTTTAAGTGGTTAGATTAGTCATAAAAACCCTGAGTGTAGTAAAACCTGCACCAAAGCAAGAGGCCTGCACACCACTACCAAAAGTATTGTAACCCATATTGCCACCTCCTTTTCCTCCAAAGGAAATGGTACTCTCCTATTTCCAGAGACCCTATTGTTTTGTGGTAGCTATTTTTCACTTAATTTTTTACTTTAATAACTGCTCTGAAGTTACTTAGGATGGGATTCTCCAAACACTCAAAACTGACCTAACGCTACACCATTGAAATCAGTGGAAGTTTTACCATTATTTCAGTGGACACAGAGTTAAACCAATACTAAATGCTTTTGAGAAATCACACAGTTAGAATACAGTCCAGAACATTATTTGAGAGCAAACCATCAGTGAAGAAAAGCAAAACCAAACCACCTTGTGTGTTCTGCTCAGCTCATACACAATCTTTTAAATGAGCAGTTTAACTGTTCATCAAAACTTGGTCATTTACTAATAATATGAGGATTCTTCACTCTTCATATTATTAGGCTCGCTCTAAACTAGTCTAGTTCTTATATGTTACCGCTTCAACTGTGGCCACCTTCTGCTTGTGTCTCATGAAAACACAAGTTTTTTGCCAGTATTTAGTTTGTGTTAAATGGCTAAATATTTAGGTTGCACACTTAGTCAGTGCTGCTAATCTGTAAAATTCCTTGATAGATGAACTGTTTCCTTGGATTGATCATTTGTCCAGGAATGGCATATGTCACAAGACAGCTCAAATTCCCTAAATGCTGCATTCATTCCCAGCTAGTAAATACATGTCTGTGCCCTTGTAGATAACCTTCAATCCCTGAGGGGAAGAAGAATAAATTTTTATCAAATCCATCTTTAACACTCAGGGTGTAACTATACCCACTTGCTTATACATTGGACCTCTTCAAGCAATCTGTTCATTGCTGATGTGGAAAAACAGGATGACTTTAAAAAATGGCTTGTTTTAATTCTCACCATCCAAAATGTTCACAAGGAATATTTAAGTGGTCCAGTCAGTTTTTTTATCTAACTAAACTTCTCTCAGTTTTTCTCCAGAAACAGACACCTATAGCGTCATAGCATCAGCTTCTATCTTTGTGTCAATGAAACATTCCCTGCCCTGATTCTCAACCAGCAGTTTCTCCTCACCTGAGCTCTACATGTTTCTTAAAATCATACTTTGAGAATCATTTCAGAACATTCCAAGGGGGTTTTATTTCCCTGAATGGTCCATAGACACAATATACTTCTATTGTTAAGCTGTATGAAGATAGGATCATATGAAACCTGGCTATGCCAGTACCACTGTCAGATGTTACACTGCATGGCCATGCTTCAGATCACAGGTGACTGCATGTGCAGAACTGAAAGGGAACTCAGCAAATTATCTAGTCTGGTCCCCTGTACTCAAGGTAGGACTAAGTAATAACTATCCCATTCATAACAGGTGTCTGTGGAACCTGTTCTTAAACACCTCCAATGATGGAGATTCCACAACCTCCCTAGGCAATATGTGCTCACCTAACCTGACAGGAAGTTTTTCCTAATGCCCAACCTAAACCTCCCTTGATGCAATTTAAGCCCATTGTTTCCTGTCCTATCTTTGAGGTTAAGGAGAACAATTTTTCACCCTCTTCTTTGTAACAACATTTTATGTACCTGAAAAGTGTTATGTCCTCCCTCAGTCTTCTCTTCTCCAGACTAAACAAAACCATTTTTTTCAATCTTCCCTTATCAGTCATGTTTTCTAGATCTTTAATCACTTTTGTTGCTCTCGTCTGGACTTTTTCCAATTTGTCAATATCTTTCCTAAAATGCGGCACCCAGAATTGGACACAATACTCCAGTTGAGGCTTTATTAGCACGGAGTAAAGTGGAAGAATTATGTCTTGTGTCTTGCTCCCAACACTCCTGCTGATATATCCCAGAATGATGTTTGCTTTTTTTTTTCTGTTTGCAACAGCGTCTCACTGTTGACCCATATTTAGTTTGTGATCCACTATAACCCCCAGATCCCTTTCTGCAGTACTCCTTCCTAGGCAATCATTTCCCATTTTGTATGCGTGAAACTGATTGTTCCTTCCTTTGCATTTGTCCTTAACGAATTTCATCCTATTTACTTCTCCAGTTTATCTAGGTCATTTTGAGTTCTAATCCCATCCTCCAAAGCACTTGCAACCCCTCCCATCTTGATATTATCCACAAACTTTATACATGTGTTCTCTATGCTATTATCTGAATCGCTGAAGACATTGAACAGAACCAGGACCAATCCCTGTGGGACCCCACTCAATATGCTCCTCCAGCTTGACTGTGAACCACTGATAATCATACTCTGGGAAGAATCAGAGAGGTAGCCGTGTTAGTCTGGAATAGCAGAGGTAACAAAGAGTCCTGGGGCACCTTAAAGACTAACTAAAGTATTGAAGCATAAGCTTTCGTGGGCTAATACCCACTTCGTTGGATGCAAGTAGTGGAAGTGTCCAGGGGCAGGTATAGATAAGTAGGCCTCCTACCTGGTTCTTGCCTACTTATCTATACCTGCCCCTGCTTCTTCCACTGCTTGCATCCGACGAAGTGGGTATTAGCCCACGAAAGCTTATGCTTCAATACTTTAGTTAGTCTCTGGGAATTATTTTTCAATCAGTTATGATTTTTCAATCAGCCTTATAGTAGCTCTATCTAGGTTGCATTTCCCCAGTGTGTTTATGAGAAGATCATGCAAAACAGTATCACAAGCTTACTAAAGTCAAGATATACCACATCTACTGCTTCCCCCCCATCCCTTTGTTACCCTGTCAAAGAAAGCTATTAGATTGTTTTGACATGATTTGTTCTTGACAAATCCATGTTGACTATTACTTATTCCTAAGGCTAAAAGTCAGGGACAGGTGAAGGGCATTAAACAAAAATTCACAGCCTGTGACCTGTCCATGACCTGTACTATATACCCCTGAGTAAATCTTGGGTGCTCTGGGGGGCTTCAGGGGCAGAGCTGTTGCTCTATACAGAGGTCTCTGGGGTGCCCACTGGTGCGGGGGACTCCATGGTACTTGCTGGTACTGGGGGGGCTCTGGGGCTCCCCCAGTGCTGTGTGTGGCTCTGGGGCACTTGATGATACTGGGGAAGGCCTCCAGGGCACCTGTTGGTCCTGTGGGGACCTCTGCGGTGTCCACTGGTGCTGGGGGGGTGCTCACTGGTGCTGGGGGGGGGCTCCGGGGCACACACTGGTGCTTGGGGGGAAAGCTCCTGAACGCCCACTGGTGCATGGGGTGGGAGGGCTGCTGCTAGTGAGGGGAAGCCCCAAACCTCCTTCACCGCTGCTGGCAAAGGGTGGCCCGGGACTCCCACTGCTGCTGATGGGGGGGAGCAGCCAGGGACCACCACTATTGCTGGGTGGCAGGGCCAGTGCAAGCACTAGGCGACCGGGCAGCACTGTTTTGAGGGTGGCATTTTGCCAATGTCAGCGGCATTTCGGCGGCAGCTCCCAGGGCTTCTTCTTCTTTCGGCAGCATTTTGGCAGCCATACCCATGCCGCCGCTTCTTCTTTCTGTGGCTTTTTGATGTCAGGTCCACGACTTCCGGATTCTTTTCCCTTTTTTTTCACCGCCCCAGCAACTCCTCCTATCTTCAGCGGCATTTCGGCAGCAACTCAATCTTCAGCGGTCTTCTGTTTCTGTTCTGCTTTGCTGCTTAGGGTGGCAAAAAAGCTAATGCCGGCACTGCTGGGTGGGGACAATGCGGCTGGCCCCAAGAACACCAGAGCTGCTCAGTCAGGCCTGGGGTCAGGCACACCTGCCAGCTGCAGAAGTCTCAGAGGTCCTAGAAAGTCATAGAAACCATGACTTCTGTGACCTCCGTGACAGATTTGCAGCTTTACTTATCATCTTATTATCTACTTAGGCTGACCATACGTCCCGTTTTGAACGGGACAGTCCCGTTTTCTTCATGTTTCTGGACTGTCCCGTCTTTTTAACAAAAATATCAATTTTGTACCGTTTTTGGGGACAAGCTCTTTCCAAGCTGCTTTCTAGGGGGAGGTTCTTTCTTTGCAGGACTCCCAAGAGCTTAGGTGAAGAATCTTGCTACCTAAGGACAAGTATCAGATGTCAAAATCTCCGATGAGCAAACTCGGAGATTTTGACATCTGATACTTGTCCTTAGGTAGCGAGAGGAGGCAGTGGATGGAGGGAGAGAGCAGGGAGGAAGGGAGGGATGGAGAAGGGGGATGGAGAGAAGGGAGGGATGGAGAAAAGGAGGGAAGAAGGAGGAATAGTGAGAAGAGGAGGCAGTGGGCAGCGGGCTGAAACCGACGGCGGAGCGGAGCTGTCCGGAGCCGCAGCCGGGGGCCAAGCGCGCCGGCGGGGGGGCTGCCGGCTGGGTTTTATGAGACATAATCACATAAATTCAGTTATGTGATTATGAGTCATAAAACCTCCGGCCGGCAGCGGGCGGCGGGCTGAAGCCGACGGCAGAGCGGAGCTGTCCGGAGCCGCAGCCGGGGGCCGAGCACGCCGGCGGCGGCGGCGGGGGGGGGGGGGACGGACGTTTTATGACTCATAATCACATAACTGAATTTATGTGATTATGTCTCATAAAACCCGGCCGGCAGCCCCCCCTCCTCCCCCCGCCGGCGCGCTCGGCCCCCAGCTGCGGCTCCGGACAGCTCCGCTCCGCCATCAGCTTCAGCCCGCTGCCCGCTGCCTCCTCTTCTCAGTATTCCTCCTTCTTCCCTCCTTCTCTCCATCCCTCCCTTCTCTCCATCCCCCTTCTCCATCCCTCCCTTCCTCCCTGCTCTCTCCCTCCATCCGCTGCCTCCTCTTGCTCCCTCCATCCCTTCTCTCTATCCCCTTCTCCATCCCTCCATCCCTTCCTTCCTCCCTTCTCTCTCTCCCTCCGTCCACTGCCTCCTCTTCCATCTCCCTTCTCTCCATCCCTCCTTCTCACTGTCCCTTGCCTCCTCCATCCCCCCTGCTCCCTACCCCCATCTCTTCTCTCATCCATCCATCCTCTCCCTTCTCACCTTCCTGCCTTCTCTCCCTCCATCCCCTCCATCATCTTCATCCCCCATCCCCCCATCTCTGTTCTGCTTATTTCTCCATCCATCCCCCCCGACCCCTCTCTGCCTCCCCCCCACCTGGCACTGGGGGGCCCAGGTGGGGTCATGGCACTGGTCACCTCGCCCACCGAGCTGGAGTGCCTGGCCAAGCCGCTGTTCTGCCGCAAGGGGGCGCTGCGCCAGAAGGTGATCCACGTGGTCAAGAGCCACAAAGTCACCGCGCGCTTGTTCAAGCAGCCCACGTTCTGCAGCCACTGCACCGACCTCATCTGGTGAGACCCCCTGGGCCCTAGAGCCCGCCCAGACTGCCCAGAGCCTCCCTAGAGCCCCCCCGAGCCCCCAACCACCCCCCCCAGCGCCCCTCAGCCCAGGTTCTGCAGCCACTGCACTGACTTCATCTGGTGAGACCCCCCCCACCCCGTCCCGTTTTTGCCATCCCAATGTCCCGTTTTTGTCTAAAGGAAATATGGTCAGCCTATATCTACTAGATATTTGCAAATTAATTTTTTGATTATTTGCTCCATTATCTTTCCAGGTACAGAAGTTAAGATGACTGGTCTGTAATTCCCCGGGTTGTCTTATTTCCCTTTTTATGGATTGGCACTTTATTTGCCCTCTTCCAGTTGTCTGGAATCTCCGCCATCTTCCATGAGTTTTTGAAAATAATTGCTAATGGCTCAGATATCTGCCCAGTCAGCTACTTGAGTATTAGAGGATGTATTTCATCAGGCCCTTTAACTTGTTCTTTCCTTATTTTAGGCTCAGATCCTACCTAATCTTCACTTGTGCTCACTGTGTTAGATGTCCAATTGCTACTAGTCTTTTGGGCGAAAACTGAAACAAAAAAGTCATAGAGCACTTCTACCATTTCCACATTTTCTGTTATTGTCTTTGCTCCCTCACTGAGTAATGGGCCTATTCTGTCCTTGGCATCCTCTTGTTTCTAGTGTATCATTAAAACACGACATATCCACATTGTTTGTGTCTTCACACTTGTATCAGCTTTACTCCCAGGTTTCCTTTTATGGACCATGTTGAAAGCAATCCTGTCCTTTGAGTTATATATTACAAAACGAGAAAAGCGGCAGTGTTTGCTCTCTCTACTTCTGCAGCAGTTCATTCCTATACCTCAGTGCAGTCCCACCCCACATGAAAAGTTTGCATGCTTTTAAAATACATCAGGAATGTCAGATCTGTATCCTTCACTCCATCTACCAGCACACTTCTATCCTCTGATTAAGCACATTTAAGCAGAGATACCAAAAGAAATTTTTCTAGGATTGAAATAAAAGTCATGGGACAGGTGCAGAACTGGGGTTGGCTCAAGGTGTTATATCACATAAGGCCAGCTGTGCTGGATCAGCCCAACCATCTGTCACTGATCAAAATCCCGCACTACTATTTAATTCTGGTACACAAGCCATGTGTGTGTTTTCTAAAACCTGTGAAAAAAAATTATGCTTATTGTATTAGGAAATGATGTACAGCTTTCCATTTGAAAACATGAAAAGATTTTAGTTCTAGGAAATCATTATACTTTGCACTTTCTCAGGTGCTCAACCTGTCTGCCTTTTTTATCTAGGGCTACATTTCCTCTTTACCATAAACAAAGAGAAATAGATGGAGCTCAAACCTCTAAATCCTCAGGATAGTAACCCCATATATGGAGTACTTAACAACTGGCAGAGCACAGCTGCTGAACAGAGATGTAAAAGCAACAAGAGTGGTTGAGAAAATTAACCTTACAGAGTTATAAAATCTTATGTGCACCCTAAAATTGCATTGCAAAGAAAAGATATCAGCAATGCAATATCCCTCTAAGGATATGTCTACACCACATCGGCTACAGTGACCCAGTAGCACCATAATATACACTTATGGAAGGGGTTTTTCTGTCAGTGTAGTTAATCCACCTCTCCAAGAGCCAGTAGCCAGAAGAATTCTTCCATGGCCCTAGCGGTATCTAGTGGGGGGGGGGTAGATCAACCTAACTACATCAGACAGGGCATCAAAAAAAATATTCACAGGTCAATCTAACGTTTAGGTGTAGACCAGCCATCAGTACTGAAACAATACCCCAGGCAGGTCTGTCTCTGCGCTAGACCTGGTATCTTTTGGAAGAACAACAATATCTGAGTCCTGAACATTTGTTTCTATTAAAGATCTCATTGGACATTTTTATTTTTTATTTTTTGTAAAAATAGACATATTACACTTCAATGTCCTGACCACCAATTTGGGGATTTATATCGTGACTTCCTTACTTCCTCTTGTGGTTTCAGTTGGAGATGGTATTCTTCTTTACGTCCCACCTTAACTGTTGTGTAGTTTTTCTCTAAAGCTAAACTGCAACACCTCCAGAAGTTGGTGAAATATTTCATATATATACATGCAGAAGCAGACATTTGCACCTGCACTGAAATCAATGGGACGCCACATGGGAACACGGGTCTGTCCAAGCAGAGCTTTGGCAGGATCAGAGCTAATACTTTATAAAATGATAAGGGCTCCATTGGGATAGAAGGTGTTGCACAAAAGTAAAAATGAAAGATAGGACTCCACATAGGATTCTATTGTCCAAGTGTAAGAACTTCCATACTATATGGCCCTGCCTATATAGGGGCATTTTTCAAAAATTGACCACAGGTGTTAACACTGGGCCTCCAGATGCCAGTGTAGGTTAAGATGACATGGTGCTTAAAATTGTGATAGCTAGGGCTCCCTGTCTGTGATGGGCTCCCGGGGTTATTCATACTGTTGGAAGTGAACCCCTATTAGAAATGGTGAGAAATTTGTTTAACATTTTCCTAGTGTAGACAGCACCTATGTTTTCAGCAGCAAAACCTGCCTGTATGTGACCCAAACTCTCCTAAGAGTTCGTGATTAACATTTTAGGGCATGCGCAGTGTTTTCTCAATTTATATTTCTTAGAACATAAGAACAAGACTGGCCAAACTAGGTCAGACCAAAGGTCCATCCAGCCCAGTATCCTGTCTACCGTCAGTGCCAGGTGCACTCTAGGCCAGGTGCCCCAGAGTGAGTGAACCTAATAGGTAATGATCAAGTGATCTCTCTCCTGCCATCCATCCATGACAGACAGAGGCTAGGGACACCATTCCTTACCCATCCTGGCTAATAGTCAATAATGGACTTAACCTCTATGAATGTGTCCAGTTTTCTTTTAAACCCTGTTATAGTCCTAGCCTTCACAACCTCCTCAGTAAGGAGTTCCACGGGTTCACTGTGTGCTGCGTGAAGAACTTCCTTTTCTTTGTTTTAAACCTGCTGCCCATTAATTTCATTTGGTGGCCCTACTTATATTTTGGGAGCTAGAAAATAACTTTTCCTTATTCACTTTCTCAACACCACTCATGATTTTATATACCTCTATCATATCCCCCCACCCCACCCCCGGTCTCCTCTTTTCCAAGCTGAAAATTTCTAGCCTCTTTAAGAATCAGAGAGGTAGCCATGTTAGTCTGGAATAGCAGAGAGTCTTTAAGGTGCCACAGGACTCTTTGTTACCTCTAGCCTCTTTAGTCTCTCCTCATATGGAACCTGTTCCAAACCCCTAATCATTTTAGTTGCCCTTCTCTGAACCTTTTCTAATGCCAGTATATCTTTTTTGAGATGAGGAGACCACAGCTGTATGCAGTATTCAAGATGTGGGCACACCATGGATTAATATAAAGGCAGTAAGATATTCTCCGTCTTATTCTCTATCCCTTTTTTAATGATTCCTAACATCCTGTTTGCTTTTTTGACTGCCACTGCACACTGCGTAGATGTCTTCAGAGAACTATCCATGATGACTCCAAGATCTTTTTCCTGATTAGCTGTAGCTAAATTAGACCCCAACAAATTATATGTATAGTTGGGATTATTTTTCCAATGTGCATTACTTTACATTTATCCACATTAAATTTCATTTGCAATTTTCTTGCCCAATCACTTGTTTTGTGAGATCTTTTTGAATTTCTTCACAGTCTGCTTTGGTCTTAACTATCTTGAGCAGTTTAGTATCACCTTACCCTTCCTCCAAATCACTGATGAATAAATTGAATAAGATTCGTCCTAGGACTGACCCTTGGGAAACACCACTAGTTACTCCTCTCCATTCTGAAAATTTACCATTTATTCCTACCCTTTGTTCCCTGTCTTATAACCATTTATCAATCCATGAAAGGAGCTTCCCTCTTATCCCATGACAACTTAATTTACATAAGAGCCTTTTTCTGAGGGACCTTGTCAAAGGTTTTCTAGAGATCTAAGTACACTATGTCCACTGGATCCCCCATGTCCACATGTTTGTTGATCCCTTCAAAGAACTCTAATAGATTAGTAAAACATGATTTCCCTTTACAGAAACCATGTTGACTTTTGCCCAACAATTTATGTTCTTCTATGTGTCTGTCAATTTTATTCTTTACTATTATTTCAACTTTTTCTTCTTTACCAATATGGGAGCCTGACTATAACTTTAAGGGTATTATTGCTTCTATGGTGTGAGCAATGCTAAAGCACTGGGGGCTGTAGTTAGAGGGTGTACAACATTCAAATCCTCTGTGGAAAAACCACAGAGGGGGACACATACACACTGACCAGAAGGTTACACTGGATAATTAAAAAAACTTTTCTTACACTTCAAACATGGCATGAACTTTAGTCCTCTCTTAAGAGTGGTGCCTGGAGATTTTAAAATAAATATTGATTAAAAATAAAGTTATGCACATCTGAAGATGTATGCTTTACTCTATTAACTTTTTAACAATGCACTGAGAAGCAATGCTTGGATGTAGATGTACACAAGCAATGCTCAGATATAGGCATACACAAGCAAAGCTATATCTGGAGCATCACACATTTGACAAACACAGCTGCACTTAATTTCAAGGATTATACATTCAAATAAATGCATAAACACTCCTATATCAGTATGAGAACATTCAAATAAAAAGCACACTCAGAGCATTTGTCTGAATGTGCAACTGTTTGATAATTTCAACAAATGTACTCAATGGGCCAAATTTTGTATTCAGAGACATGTCAGTTCATCTCCCACTGAAGCCAGTGGTGCTAATCTGTTCCTTTTAGAGACAAGATCTAGCCAAAACAGAATAATTGAATCATAGGACTGGAAGGGACCTCGAGAGTCATCTAGTCCAGTCCCCTCCATTCATGGCATGACAAAGTATTAACTAGACCATTCCTGGAAGGTCTAACCTGCTCTTAGTTAATCTCCAGTTAAGGACATTCCACAACCTCCCTAAGCAATTTATTCCGGTGCTTAACCACCCTGACAATTATGAAGTTTTTCCTAATATCCAACCTAAACCTCTCTTTCTGCAGTTTCAGGACATTGCTTCTTGTCCTTTCCTCAGAGGTTAAGAAGAATTTTTCTCCCTCCTCCTTGTAAGAACCTTTTATGTACTTGAAAATTGTTATGTGCCCTCTCAGTCTTCTCTTTGCAATTTTTTCAATCTTCTCTCATAAGTCTTATTTTCTAGAGCTTTGATAATTTTTGTTGCTCTTCTCTGGACTTTCTTCAATTTATCCACATCTTTCCTGAAATGTGGCACCCAAAACTGGACACAATACTCCAGTTGAGGCCTAATCAGCACGGAGTAGAGAGAAAGAATTACTTTTCATGTCTTAATTACAACATTCCTGCCAATACATCCCAGAATGATGTTCGCTTTTTTTGCAAAATGTTATACTGTTGACTAATATTTAGCTCATGGTCTACTATGACCCCCAGATCCCTTTCTGCAGTACTCCTTCCTAGGCAGTCATTCCCCATTTTGTATGTGTGCAACTGACTGTTCCTTCCTAAATGGAGTACAGTAAAACCTTCATTTAACGGACTAATTCGGGTGAGGGGGTGTCCGTTAAATCAAAAAGTCCGTTATTTAATTTAAAAAAAAAAACGAGCTGTTGGAGCAGCAGCCCGCCCGCGACAGGGTCGGGGCGGCAGCTCCGAAGGCCGCCCGTTGCTGGGACCCGGGCGGCTGCCGGGAGCCGTCAGCCAGTCCGCCCGGGTCCTGGCTGCTGGGACTCGGGCGGCAGCCGGGAACCGGCAGCCAGCCCGCCTGGGTCCCGGCTGCTGGGACCCTGGCGGCAGCCAGGAGCTGGCAGCCAGCCCGCGAGAAATGGATTTCAGATGCATCAGACTTGCTCAGAAATTTTGTCTGTTGCATCCGAAGTCCGTTAAATCGAGGTCCGTTAAATCGAGGGTTTACTGTACTTTGCATTTGTCCTTATTGAATTTCATCCTATTTACTTCAGACTATTTCTCCAGGTTGTCCAGAACATTCTGAATTTTAAAACTAGCCTCCAAAGCACTTGTAACCCCTCCCAGCTTGGTTTCGTTTAGTTTGACCTATCTCTAGTTCACCTGAGTTAGAATTTCCACATTATATGCAATCAGATCTGTCTCTATTAAAAGTAAGAAAATCAAACACAAACATACCACATTAGAGCAACAATACTGATGAGTTTTAAGAGTCAGGGTGTTCAGAGGTAGGTGACAATTGGAGCACTGATTAATGAGAAGAGAATTCAGAGCCGCTCTGCAAAAGAGGTTTCAGCATGGAAAAGGCAAAGCTATAAAAAGGTGAAGGGTAAAAGAGAGAGACAGGTTGCCCATTTATAAAACAGGATGACCAACAGATGGGAAGGCCTCATTAGCCATACATTTGTTATTGCAGTCCTGTGAGAAACACCCAAATAGTAAAACTGAGAGGTGAGAAGGTGTGAAGACACCTGACCATTTCAGTTCAAACTCTTCTCTCTTTTTGAGACACTGATGAAAAATAGGGAATAATTAAAATGAAGTAGAAGAAAACTATATTTTGGTTCAATAATTCGGCTGAATTAGGTGACCCAGAGGGCAAAAGGCCATCTTGAGGAACTATAAGGAGTTGTCCACTCCCTGCCCCGTTCCCCATCCCCTGACCACTCCCCTGAACCTCTGCCCCATTCAAACCCCTCCCCCCGCCTGCTCTCTGTCCCCGTACCATACCGCTTACCCCCGCCTCCCAGAGCCTAGTGCACCGCATCCAGGAGCGGCCCTGGACAGCGCTGCAGCGTCGTGGCTCCGGTGGGACCTGAGCTCCCGCCACTCGGCCCACCAGAGCTCACAGCCCTGCCCCCTTACCACGTGGGTCCAAGCAGTAGGAGCTCACGTCCCACTGGAGCCACGCCGCTGCAACGCTCTCCAGGGCTGCTCCTGGACGCGGAGCGCTGAGGCTCCAGGGAATGGGGGAAGGTGGGGGCGGGGCCACGGGGAGCCTCCCTGGCCGGGAGCTCAGGCGGGCCAGGCAGGACGAGCTTGCCCACTCCTGCATTAGGGTGTGCCTGGGCACACCGGGCACATTCCATCCGCACTCCTATGTTGGTGACACTAGTCATGATTATTTACTTTTCCCAAGCCCCTGCCAGGAATGCCCCTCCAATTCATTTCCTTTCCTCTCCCTTCCCTTGAATTTCCATAGCTCCACATTATTACTCTGGCTTTCTCATAGATGTCCAACCTGAGCCTTTTCTATACAACCACACAGTCACAAGAAAAAAAAATCTGCTGCCAACATTTGGTCCCTTGAGGCTAAGTTCCTAAAAGTCAGCAGAACAACACCATTTACAGACCACTAGATGCTAGTAAATATATGTGCCCTAGAACATATTTACTTTTCTATACAAATAATATGTGGTTATTCTTATAGTGCTGGTTTACACAACTATACAGCACCTGGGACCTATAACAGCACCAATTGTAATAGCAACTGCCAGGAAAAATAAACATACAGTCTTAATTTCACCTCTTGCCAGTTCAGAATCAAATATGTTATAAAATTGCCTCAAAAAGCATCCCTTGTTGAAGGGCTTTTGATAGATACTTATTTAGGAGATGAAGTCTCTTGGGTATGTTAATCAGTCCAGGAACCATTAAATTCCAGGTTTATTGCCTATTTTCTGAACCCAGTGGTGCTGGAACAATTTGCATCGTGGGGTGCTGAGAGCCACTGACCAAACTTGAAACCTTGTATATGATGAAAACCACTTCAAGCCAGGGGTGCTACCACACCCCCTGCATTCCCAATTCCAGCACCTATATATGAACCTATATCTCAGATCTACTACCAGACTGCTTCTGACTCTTCCAAAGAATTACCAGACCTTGCTTCTGCCAACTGTTTTTCATTTCCATCTCCTCCGAGGACTTGCCAGTTCCTTTTCTTCCTTCTACCCTTGGCCTTAATGATTTCCTGGAACTGGAGATTTAATTCTGCCAGGCCAATCTTTTTCTTAGTCCTCTCTCTCCAAAAGATCCTCACTCTCCATACCTGAATTGTTCATAAAATCATTTGTAGCTTTCGCTCATGCCGCCAAACAGCCAACAAATGCCCACAACTTCTAGACACTACCCAGCTACAGCTGGAGTCAAACCTGTGACTCGGCTCAGAACATTAGTAATGGAATATAGAGGCTATATAGGCATTGACCCTTAAGCACTCCACCCACATTTTTTCAGGCTGCAGGCAAGGCAATTACTTAATTATTATGAGCTACACAGGACTAAACATTTCAATAATGTAAGTTTCTACCTCTCAGCCTCTTGCTTGAATTTAGATTTTAAAGTGTTAATTTACTCTGTCTGGATGAATCCTCATATGAGCACCCACTAATGGACGTAATTATGTCTTTAAATACTTTCTTGAATTGGGACCAGCTGAAGGCCATACTGTAAATCTGGGTGGCCTTCCTTGTAGTTGTCCCTCTTTCCTGAATGCAGGATACCAGACAAAGTAGTTATTACAGCATGTTTTAAGAGTGTGTTGGGTGAAGGGACTTTCTAAACCTGCATAAACGTTTAATTTCTTCTGCAATTTCTACACCAGGAAGACAGCATTTTGGAGGAAGCCGTGTTTATGACATGCGATTAATAAAAGACGGCATCTGTGGAGCAGGGACTGTTCTTGTAGAATGCCTCCCAGTGGGGTCGTGGCCCATTAATGGGACTCTAAAATTCTACAAATATACAAATAATAAGTAAATAAAAATAAGACAGTGACGACCTTGCACGTTCACTCATGCAAGCAGTCCCATTGACTTCAGTAGCCTGCTCATGTGAGTAACAGTTTGCAGGATCAGGTTATATATTTAATACAAAATACTGTCTTCCTTCTAACAGTATTCAAATTTGTGCATACACTGCTGTGCTGCGAAGGAAAAATAGTGTGCTCTCTCTCGCTCTCTCTTTGTTCCCCCCCTCAACTTTAATGTGCTGCAGAATAAAGAAGGTATCTGCTAAGAGGGGCAGGATGTCTGAAGAGTTTCTTCCTACAGTATTTCATTACCATTCCATCCTAACCTTATGCCTAGTTTCTTCCTTCAGTACTACCATGTTATTTCCATTATGACATAAACTGATGAGGCAAAAGGAAAAGACCTATAATCACAGAGCAGTCCAGTGATAGCCCAGCTAATAATATGAAATAAAAAATCCTGTGTTTCCTTGCTCTTGTAGGAGAAAATGATTAAAGCACAAACCCAGAACCCATCATTCAAC
Organism: Sternotherus odoratus; assembly: GCA_032164245.1. Taxonomy (NCBI): domain Eukaryota; kingdom Metazoa; phylum Chordata; order Testudines; family Kinosternidae; genus Sternotherus; species Sternotherus odoratus. The sequence goes on from JAVMKO010000008.1 coordinate 62,760,403, forward strand.
ACTCCATCTTTTTTAAAAAATAAGGGACCACATGATGACTGAAGAAAAACAGTTTTGACTAAGCGAAGGCGATTGTTCCATTTTCTGTATTACACAACCTGTAATTTTCAAGCCTGACTTTGTACACATTCTTGTAGTCATATCAGACAAAAGCAGAACACCACAAAAATATCTGAAAATAAATCAACATCTCAGCAAGCAGTAACAGCCATCATGTTACAAACAGCATGTATTGTTTAAGTTTTGCATATGGTCTAGGATCAAACTATAACCCATTGCATTTTCTATTCACCAAGAAGCGCACTTGTGATGGCAATGAGGAAAGAGCATTATTTTCTGTTGCTTACTTGACATAAAATTCTACAAAAACATTTATTTCCTTGGTGTTTAGTCTTTTTTCCACAAAACTGATAGAAAAATATTGCAGTAAAGTAAAACAAAGTCTTCCTTATTAACTTCTTGTTCTTCCAAGACAAATAATAAGTAAGAATAATTCATTTACTTTTTCTCAGCCAGCACCACTATTTTTGTTATAAGTAAAAAGAAGCATTTACCAGTGAAATTGCTTTCTACTTGATGAAAACAAAGATCTAAAACTGGCTGCCTCTTGAAAAAACACACACACTGAAAAATGACAAAGAAATAAAACCTTTTTCTCTTCTACTCTACTGTTATTTCTAAAAAGAGAAACATTTACCATTTGTTAATATGTTATTGTCTGTTCAATCTTGGGTATGAGAAAAGCCCTTGTAGGAATGAGGGAAAATTTAAAGATCTAAAACAAACAGACAGATCATTTATGGCCATGAAACTGTAGGTAGTTCAAGTAAAAATCTGCTTTTTTAGTTTCTCTGATCATACAACTAGGAAAATTCTGTTATCCTTTATTAAAGCATATACATGACCAATGAAAACAAGAGCCTAGCTAAATCTGAAGAATGCAACACTAGCAGTTATTAACATCCTTTTCAGTGGGAAGAACCCATTTTGAAAACCATAAAATCATTCACACCATAAAATCTACACTACAAAATGTTAAACTGTGAAGAACCTAACCCAGCAGAAATACAGCAAATGCACTGTAAATGGAAACAATATGCCACAGCTCCTCCAATACCCAGTAAAAACACTGAACATTACAGGTTTAATCCTGCAACATGCTAATTGTACTCAAGTAACATAAGTGTCTATGGAGGCTGAGAGCACTCAGCACCTACAGGACTACATCCTGAAAAAGTACTTTATGTGGGGATCTGTAGCATCAACGGTAGTAGTGAAAAACATGTGATAGAATGTTTTACCCCTTAATTGTGCATTGATCATGTTTTTAATTTTTAATTGCTATATTACAGAGAACGGTTAACTCACTTCACTTACAATTTGTGTCAAAGATTTCTAAGCTTTTAAAGTGCTGGAACAATTTTCATTCTGTGGTGGAATATTTTTAAGGGCCTCATTCCAAGAAAAGCTGAGCACCCTCCCAGTAACCATCACAGATATGAGATCTTGATTCAGTGTATCAGAGACCCAACAGGTCTTCCCTGTCTCTCATGTCTATGATTTTAAAAGTAAGGTGGAATTTCTGTGAGATTTTTTTTTTTAAAGGACCATTTTCGAGCTCAGTGGACAACCTTAGGATGTATAATATGAAATAGGACTTTTCTTTGAATTACTTCCCTACATCTTAAATATTTAGTATTCCATCCCAGTTACATAAAGTTTTACCTTTTGGGAGTCTCTGCAATGCATTGTGTGTACACAGATTTTATGTTCTTTGTTGGTGTTTTACAGAGGATCTTTTTTTAAAAAAAGGAAAAGGAGTCAATTTACTAGATAAAAAAGTGTATTAGACTCTGAAATGGCTGCTTCCCACTATCCTGGGGGCCCACATTTCTTAGCAGCATTTTCATTTTTATCAGTGTTTCATCAGAGTGTAGCCCTGCACAAATGAATGGATATTGCATATCCTGGGGCTCACAAGCAGTTGAGAAGATCTACCATTATAGAAATATATAAATGATGGATTTTAATAAAAACTCTATTTCATATGTCTGTAGACTTTATATATACACTTGCATTACATACTGGTGTTATAGATGCATATATATTATACAACTCAAATCTGATAAAGAATTCATGTCCTGATTTATCCAGATTCTGTGTGACCAGCTCAGGAGTGAGAATCACTCAGGCATGTACACACACAAAAATAATAAGAGTGCAGTAGCAGACCACATTTATACATAAAGTGAAAATCACCCCTGGACGCAAAGCTAGCACAAAGCCTGTGCAACACCCATTTTGATGGCTTTCTGCACAGAGAAGAATTTCTCTCTTAAAATGCATTGCACATCAATTTGTAGGTAAATGTCCTTCTTGTTATCTTTCCACCCTGTTCAATTAAAGCAACGGGGAGAAGGCAACTAATGTTAAATGCTTTTATGATGCTTTCAGCACAGGATGCAATACTTCATCAGAACTCATGGCATCGTAGGGTTTAAGGCCAGAAGGGAGCACCAGGTCATGAAGTCTGATCCCTTATACATTACAGGCCTTCAACACCACCCACCACCTACACACCAAAACCAACAACCAAAATTAAACCAGAGTATGACAGCCCACAGGAGATTAAACTACCATGTGTTCAAGACAGAGAATAAGAAGCACCAAGGTGCGCCAGTGCACTAGGAATGGAAGAAACTCTGCATTATATTTTGGCTAAAGACATTGTACTTGACCCTTAGACAGCCTTTTGGTCCTTAAAATTTCTTAATATACCAGCTGGAGGAGTGATAAATTTTCATACCTGGAAGTCTGACTGTAAGAAGCCTCAACAATTTCCTTTATTGGAAGAAATATACTCAAGGCAACAAGACAGCTGAACTCATCTTGCAATGTGATATTCATTTTATAACTCAATAATGGTGGCTTTTCTGTTCTTGGATACAGAATCATGTTTTGCTTGTTTCACTGAAAAATTGTTTGGGGTCTCATAAGACTCTCTCTCACTGTCTTTGCTCTCACCATCTCTCTGACCCTGACAAAAGATGTAGCTTTTTATTACTTGTTTTCTGCTGCAAAAAGCCCCTATAAAAACCTCATGCATAATCTCTATTGGTTCCAAAAATTTTATACTTGGGAAACTATTTGACTACATTTTCCTTGTACTCTTGCTGCAAAGGGGTAGATTAATGATGGCTTCATTTTCTATATTCTGTGTACTATATTTCTAAGTTATTTCAAGTAAGGTATAAAGAACAGAGTCATGTCCACAAATACTAAGTGAATAAAAGCTCTTAGCAGTGAGAAGGGTAAGGACTCAGGGAAAATCTGGTGCAGCATGCCTAAAACCCAGGATAAGCGTATCTTGCTTGAAATGCCTCATGTATTATAGTTCTATGAATACCATCCAATACGCCTCATAAAGCAAATTATGCATATAGATATGTTTATTTCCTATGTGTAACCCAAACCTCCATTCACACCTAGCCTGATATCAGACTGACCTTGTATATATGTTAATGCCAACTTTTTGAGTGGTTTTCACTTTAAAAAGCCAGATTTGACTCTATACATATACCATAAAATTCTCTTTACAAAATATCTGGTTAAACACAGAAACTGTTATAAGAACAATACTTTGACCACAAAATAAGGAGCTGAACAATTGTCTGACTTAGTAAAAGAAAAAAATATAGTGAAAAGAACTAGTTGACACTATAATAGTTTTTGTCCATCCCACAGATATTGTATAGTGAAAGAAATACTCAGTTGCAGACACAAAGGAGAGTTGTACACACCAAGACGTTATCAAAATCATGTTTAAAAATGTAAAGTAAATTGCATTCAGATTAATATGAGCAAGGTGCTACATTTAAGAATGGTTTATTACAGTAGAAGCAAATATCCTTATGATCTGACAACCCAGCATGCAGGAAAAGTGTGGTTCACAGTTTTTATATTCTATTATGCATCCTATTCTGCAATTCATAGCAGCCCTTCTTATTCTTCCCATAAGGAGAGTGTCCTTTCAATAACACACCTGTGGGATGTTCAGTTCCAAACCTCTCTCTCCATCTGCACTATGCCTTTCTAATGCACCTATCACTGTACTATCCAGCCCTCCTATACACAAGAACAACAACAGCAATTCTGTTTCAGGTGGTCATATTCTGCACCTTTCCTTTATTTATACACCTTCTTTAGGTGAAAATTATACTAAAAGTTTGTTTCTAGGAGAAACATGGGCTGGTTAATTCTTCCCATCCTCATGTGGCTGAAGAAATAGGTTTAATATCGAGCCACAAAGATAGCAATGTTTTGGCTTACCCTGTGTCTGCTGATAGGAAATTCCACAGTGGAGAGCCTCCCTGACATCATCCTGCACACCTCCCAAATATCTCACCCTGAGACCCAGTGACCACCTGTATTTCAAGGGAACAAAGGACACTAGCATGAAAAAAGGGAGAAATTCTATATATATAAAAGTCAAATGGTGTATGTATGCGTGTATGTGTGTATGTATGTATGTATGCGTGTATGTACGTGTGCTTACTCCTTCCACACCGTTTGAGCTAGAGACTTGAAATTTGGTACAGTTAGAGGTCTTAGGGTCCTAATCAGGGTAAGAGTAGAAAATTTTTCAAATCTCACCTCTGACGCCCCCCAGGGGTGAAATTATTTAAAGGCCAATCACATCAGCTGGGCAGCTGCTGTTCTCTGTGACATAGTTATGATGTCATAATACCCCCTCCAACAGACCCCGCACTCACTCAGCTCTCTGCCCCTCCCCCCTCCAATGGACCCCGCACTCGCTCAGCTCTCTGCCCTCTCCTCCCCTCCAATGGACCCCACACTCGCTCAGCTCTCTGCCCCCTCCCCCCTCCAATGGACCCCGTACTCACTCAGCTCTCTGCCCCTCCCCACCTCCGACGGACCCAAGTTAGGTTTGGTCAGAGGACAAGTGAGGTAGGGGTGTGGGGTTTGGTCGGGGGGTGAGGTGGGGGTGTCGGGTTTGGTCGGGAGGTAAGTGAGCCGGGGGTGTTGGGTTTGGTCTGGGGGGTTGGGAAGGTGTCGGGGTGGGTGAGGTGTGGGTGTTGGGGTTGGTCAGGGGGTGTTGGGTTTGGTGGGGGGGGTAAGGTAGGGGTGTTGGTTTTGGTTGGTGGGGTGAGGAGGGGGGTCGGGGTTGGTCGAGGGGTAAGTGAGGTGTGGGTGTCGGGTTTGTTTGTGGTGGTAGGTAGGGGTGTCGGGTTTGGTTGGGGGGGAAGTGAGGTGGGTGTGCCAGGTTTGGTCTACGGGGGTGAGGTGTGGGTGTTGGTCAGGGGGTGTTGGGGTTGGTAGGGGGGAGAAATGGGGGTATTGGGTTTGGGTGGGGGGGTGAAAATGTGAGTCGGGGTTGGTCGAGGGGTAAGTGTGGTGGGGGTGTCGGGTTTGGTCGGGGGGGTGAGTTTGGGGTGTCAGGTTTGCTCTCTACTCCCTCCCCCCTCCAACGGACCCCACACTCACTCAGCTGTCTGCCCCCTCCCCACCTCCGACTGACCTGAGCAACGCCGGGTATTTTCGCTAGTAAATATTTAAAAGCTAATATCCCATAGAGCCTTATTCTGGCTATAAAATTGTACATGTGTGTCATTAATGTGTCTCATTACATGTGGTTACATGATTAATGCCTGGAACTTTACTTTTTAATCTAATAAAATGCTTTTACCAGTTCTTGGATGTGGTTGGTCGAACTTAGGCACCCCATAAGGGATGTCCTGTAAGTCAGATGAAGGGTGGGTGCTCTGGAGACCATCACCCACAGTTCCTATTGAGACCAGTTGTCCTGGCTTGTAGAAGGAAGAGGTTACCCCAGAATTTTATAGATTACAGTCAGGATCCTGAGGCAGTACTGGAACAGGATAGTCATTATAGTAGTGCACACAATGATGGGAGCTTGGAACTGGATACAGTCAGTGTAGTGCTGCACAAAGCAATGACATCATGTGGCTTGGAACTCGATATAGTCAGCATAGCACATCATGGAACAACATCGTCATGTTAGCTTAAACCTGAATATATAGTCAGCAGACAACAGCATGGGACAATGACATAAAGCAGATTTGGATTTGGATTTGGTCAGTGTGGAGCAGGCCTGCACAACATGCGGCCCGGGGGGCCACATGCAGCCCTTACAGGCTCACTGTGTGGCCCGCTGGGGGTGAGTAGGGGTGGGGGTAAGCCAAGCGGGAGGGTGGGGGAGAAGCGGATGGGGGCGGGGCAAGGGCGGGGCTTTTCGGCCCACAACTGGGTTTTTTGCAATAATATGGCCCTCGCTGCTTTCTGAGTTGGGCAGGCATGGTGTGGAGCAATGACATGCTTGGAACTGGGTAGTCAGAGTAGTACAGAACAGTAATGACAAAATACGTGGATGGAATTCAATACAACCTGCATAGAACAGCATGGGGCAATAACATAATATGTGCTGGGAATTGGATCTAGTCAGCAAGGAACAGCATGGAGCAATGAGGTAATGTGTACTTGGAATTGGATACAGTCAGCATAGAACAGCACAGAGCATTACTGTAATGGATAATTAGATTTGGATAAGGTCAGCATAGAATAGCATGGAGCAATGTATTGCATGTGCTTGGCACTGGATACAGTCAGCATAATACAGCATAGATCAATGACACAGTCTGTGCTTGGAATTGGATACAGTCAGTGTAGTGAAGCATGGAACTATGCCAAAATGTGTGCTTGGAAATGGATAGAGCCAGGGTAATATAGCATGGAGCAATGACATAATGTGTGTTTGTTGCAATAATCTTCTTTCCTCAAAAACAGATTGTTGACATTTGAACCAACTGGAGTAACTGTGTAGCCTCTACAATCAATTGTGAGTAGAACACATTGCAGCAAACTAGCCTGAAGGTGACAGAGCCATGGATTACTATAGTTGGGTTCACATCTGAAAGGAAATGTCATAGTCTCCTGGTAAGTAAACACTGAGAAAGACATCCTCTGGACAATGCCATTTGGGTACCTAAAAACTGTTGATAGTCCAGAAGGGCCCCAAGAGTTGATAGCAGCTTGGTAGTCACAAAGACTGATGACTGCAATAAAGGGTGATGTCATAACTCCAGCCAGCTTTATAAAGTGTTGCCTCCTTCCTACCAGCAGGCCTTCTACCTGGCTCAGGTGATTCACCGGGTGGTTCAACATTCTGATATCCAGGATTCCAAAACCGCATTAATTCATTTCCATTTGACCCCCTTTCCTTTGACCCACCCCTCTCAATAATGTTTACTCTTGGCTTATCTACAGTAAATTGCAGAGATGCCTTCCATCTGTAGCACTTTGCAATAGATATTTAATTGCCAGGTAAAAGTAACACAAGCTACATCTAACAGAAAGCTTCCCTGCTTTATGACTCAAAGAGCAGCTTATGCGGAACCTTGTGGCAGGGTGTTACATGCCCAGACTTAAATGTGAATGTTGTCATCTGCTGGGAATATTATTTGTACAGCTTGGCTATAACATTTGCATAAGTCACAGTTAAAATATGAAAAATATAATTATATCATTATCTTAAACCTAATTTGAATATTTTTAAAAACACATGCTAGATGGGGGGCAATAGCTTGCCAGAAACACATGATACGCTAGGAGTTATCATACGTCCCCTCTGAGCAACAGCGTTTATCCCCTGCAGCTCATTAAATGGGATAAATGTTGGGAAATCTCTCAACTCACACCATCAAGGCAGTGTAAGGCAGTGTTTGTTTTGAAAATAAGATTACAACATATACCATGATTCATAAATATTTGCATTTTATAATTGTTTCTACAAAGGAATTGGCAAATCAAATCATACAGGAGCTCCCTCCCTGCTCCCTCCCCACATATACCCACACCCTATAAAGAATTTTAACTACCGTAGTTTCATTTTCAGTATCTGTGAGCTCTGGCCACTTCTCCAATACACTGTACTGCTAAGATTAGATTCTCTGTCAGGGCTCTCTCTTCAGGATTTTATTACCTATTTTTCCTGCAGATCTTCTCTGGAGATGTATGTGTTAGTTGAAATACATCCTTCTCCAATCTAGGGACTGTGTGTAGTATGGGCAGGAGTAAGTGAATGGTGCATTTAAGTAAGTAGAAGATGTTTTATTAAGATCATGGCAATTCCTTCATTGAATCACATAAGAGAGTTTACATTTGACGTTATTTTGCCAGAAAGAGGTGAACATGCTGCCACCTTTGTTATACCAAAAAACACTACCCACTTGAATTCCTGGGGGGAAAGGGATTTGCCTTATCAGCATATAGTAACACTGATGCTTAACAAAATCCCTGGCTGTTTCTACTCTGAACTAGGAATAAAAGTAATACTAAACCCATGGCTCTAGAGTGTCATGCAACTTTTCAAGGACCCATGTGTCCCTGTTATAGAGTCCATCGGTCTGAAATGAAATCAGGAGCCCTGCACATGCTGCCTGATATAGACACAGCTACAGGGAAGTGCTGCGTAAATAGAGTGGAGACACTGGGAGCCCTCTCTATCCCTCTGAGCAGCCAGTTGGGGAAAAAATAGGTGAGACACACTTTCCACCCCCTCCCAGCATTCAGGATCAGAAGAAAGGAAGCTTCCAAAATGGAGGTCAAGTCACAAAACTATTGTGACACAACAGCCTGGCAGTCATGTTTTCAATTTGACAAGACATCAGGATATGACAACATTATGTGGACTTTACAGCACAAACAGTGAGTACAGTGCCAGAGGACATCAGACACCACGATGTTGTGACTTATTGCAACATCAGCAGGAATGAACCCATTCTCCAGGTCTTCGAGGTTGAGTGGCACTGCTTCTGAGAAGTGAGAAAAGGGCATGCTCTTGGTGGCATAATTAGGATAATCAGTTTCAGAGCTCCCCTCTTCCTCATGTAACCTTCCCACTCTCCTCTCCTTCGCCCTGACTTACACACACACACAGTCTCTTCTGGAATTTAGTCATTAATATTTTCCTTTTTTCCATTGAACTGAAATCTCTAAGGAGAATTCAGATAAGAGAGACCAATGTGGAACATGCTCCTGTACTCCCAACCTCACTGTTGATGAGTATGAGTTGCTTTCTAATAACCTCCATAGTGTTCATTCTGTTTGTTGAATAAAACGTGAAGGGAAACTGAAGTCAAGCATGCTTGAATTTGAAGGAAAACAAACACATACTTAAGACTACACTTTAGAAATGGCCCACTTTTATTTGTAGAAAAGCAGGACTTCTATTATGCCTGAAATCTTGACCAATGACACACACTGAAACCAGGGACACTTCTAACGTATGTAACTAAACCAGTATTTCAAATAAAGTTGGTTCAAACAATACATGCACAGCAACTGACTTGTCCAGGTCAGTTCTCTCCTAGTAGATGCATACTCTGCTCCATTTTGGACATATTGTCTTTCCTTTTCTCATCTGGCAAGTTCCTGGAGATGCTTTATAAATTTTTAGTAGTAATACCTATTTCAGATCATTTGAATGAGGTTGTTGCTTAGCAACATTTTGTTGCTGTTGTTCAAATTCGATTTTAAAAATTCAGGATGTTCTGGATGTGAACAGAGGCAGAAGTGAGCTCTTAAAGTTCTGCTAATGCTATCAAAGTTTCCCTAACAAAAGAGGTTGAGAAGTAAGATTTTCAAGTTTTCTCCAAATAATACCTCACAAGAGAAGCTCATTTTTATGGGAGCCCAAGTTCTGTGCAATTTTGGTTCCCATATTCTTCTGACTCTTCACGGAAAAATAAATGATAGCCTGTTTGTTAATAATAATATGATGCTATCACTTCTTTCATACAGCCCATCCTATACTTCAGTGATCTCCATGCTACTCAGCTTTCTCACATCTCTCCTTCCCCTTCCCACGTATTTCTGTTCATGTGGGAAGGTTTAATGGCTCCTTTCCCTTTCTGATTTCTTACATTGTTGAAAAGAAAATGCAAGCAAGAGCTGACACAAAGATCACTGAGCCAATAAAAGTCTTTCCTCTGGTTTCAATGGCCTTTGGATCAGGCCCTAAGAAAGGAGTGGGCAATTTGCACATCTCCTTACAGACACTGCTGATAAAATTATGAAGCAGTTTCTGCAAAAAGGCTCATTAATTTAAAAGGGTGGTTGATCCCTAAAGGGAAGACCTGCTTCAACTGGAAGGTTGTGATGTCACAATGGGATTTCATTAATGCCCTGTATAGGAAAGAAACTAAAATAAAATGTAAATAACTATCTAATTATGCATGCACTACAAAATAGAGTGCCTCCAAAGTAATTAGAAATGTCCATACATGGCAGTCAGCACTGTAAGCTAAGCACAGAGGGTTAATGCTTGCAGGCTACAACAACAGAGTAATCACTGAGAGTTTCTACGTTGTGATGTGCCAAAAGAGATGTCTGCTCTTAAGTGCGCTGCCCATCAATAAATCTGAATGAATAAAATTACAGAGGATTGGAGCATCCCTCAGCCAAGCCATTCCAGTTCTGCCTGCTATGGCTGAGCTCCCTTGGAGAGAAAACTGAAGTTGTATTTTAAACTCAGCAGGAAGGGTTATTGTTTGCAACAGCATGTAACTTGAGGAAGTGACTGAATGGTCCTGTGCATCAATGGTGAAAAACAGGGTGGGGGCTATGAAAGAGGATGAATTTAATGATAGTTCAAGAGCTGAGAGGTTTCCTCTTTCTCTTCACCAATTAAAATTCTCTAGTATTTTAATGTCATCATTCTGCCTGTAAAACTAAGAGACCTGATGTAAACACTTCATTATTTTCTAGAACTCCTTGTTCGACCTTTATTATCTTTGGCACAAAGAGATGTATTTTTGAAATTATTTTCATTCCGAGAGGAGTTTCAGCTTTGCTTACAGTGGTAGGAGGCCCTCTCTGTGGAGAATACTACTATACAGATTGGGACGTAGTCTGCTCTAGGTTACACTCATAAAACTCCAGTGGAGTCAACAAAGCCGTGTGGCCATCTGAGAGCAGAGTTTGTCATACCTTCTGATCTCTCAATTGTCTTCACAGCATATTTTCAAAATCTGTCACTTCCTTCACAGTTCTATTGCCAAGACATTACCTCTCTGCTCCTACACTTTTTCATCTTGACTACTTCAGTTGTCTCCTGTTTGGCAAACCCATCTCCGATCTTCCTCCTGCCTGTAGCTCTATCCAAAGTTCCTCAGCTTATAAATTTGCTGTACTTGTTTCCCTTCTGCAGCAAGTCAATGCCTCTCATTTCTCACCTTTTGTCTGTCTTGTCTATATAGACTGGGGCAGAGACTGCGTCTTACTTTGGGCTGGTCTTCACTGGGGCAGGGGATTGACTGAAGATCACGTAGCTGAAGTTGCGTATCTTCAGCCGACTTACCTGCCGTCCTCATGGCGGCGGCAGTAGGTGGTGCGCTGCCCCGTCGACTCCAGCTTGCGCCTTGCGACAAGCTGGAGTTACAGGAGTCGACGGGGGTGCTGCGGGCGATCAATTTCTTGCGTCTTAATGACCCGATCCGGCGGGTATGAAGACCTACCCTATGTGTCCACTCAGCACCTAGATTAACTCTGCCCTGATCTTAGTTGGGGCCTCTCCGTGGTCCCGTTACACAAACAACAAATTATAAATGTTCCTTCTCACATTCCAAGTCCTTCATAACCCACCTTGTTTGCACTTGTGCCTTGATCTCCTACTATATCCCTCCCACTTCCTTTGCTCCACATAAGCTTCCCTTCTTACTGTTTCCTTTGTCCACTTCTCCATTTCTCTGCCCAATATAGATCTAGAAGACCTCTCCAGCTAATGAAGGCCAAGCCCCCTTTCTTTTCTTTTGAAATTCATTAAAACCACACCTTTTTCATGAAGCATTCCAGTTAAGGATATAACCACCATATGCCATCCAACGTTTGTACAATTCCTTAAGCACCATAGCCTTCTCACGGTTCAATTCATATTGTATCTGTGCTCAGAGTTTGTTTCATATTTTACCCAACTCATACCTTCGACTGAAAATGTCTTGTGTCAATGTATTTTTTTATTTGTTCAGTCCACTTCTCCCATCAAATAGCACAGTGCTTATACATTATATTCCCAGGGGCATTCTGCCTCAAAAAATTATAAATTGTGCACAAAATATTTTTAAATTCTGCAACTTTTATTTGTCAAAATAACACCACATAATCATGCCAGTTTCAATTATTTTTGTAATTTATTTCAAAATACCAGTCAGCAAGTACATCTGTAAACAATACAGAGACACACAAAAATTCCCCCGGGAGTAGAGAGTTAAAGAAACCCCCATGCAACTAAGTTCCTGTTTCTCTGCCCCATCTCCTACCCCCACCCCCAGAGCCCAGCCAGGGGCCAGACACCCACAACGCTCTCCCACCTCTAGCCCACCTGCTGGGTCCCCCCAGCCAATACACCAAACCTTCTCATCCTGAGAGCCTCGCTGCAACTCTTCCCCACCCAGATATCCACATCCTCTTCCCCACCTCCCCACCACCACCACCAATGTCCAGAGATCCAGAGGGAGAAATAGCCTGATGCTTGGTCCCAAGCTTGCACAGTTTCCAGCATGCCACCATCTCCTTCCCTCAGTGCAGGCTGGGAATTGCAGCTGCCAGGAATCCTCTGATCCCCTAGCAGCACTGCAGCCCATTTCTGTGGGGGAAAGGAAATTCTGCAAACACAACATTAATTTCTGCAAAATTCTATATTGCGCATTGGCACAGAATTCCCCCAGGAGCAACAATTGCAGAAGTGCAAATGATTTCCAGTACTCATGATATATATGTAGAGTTCTTGCATGGAAATGGCATCAAGTAAGAATTTGTTTGGCACCAAAATACCATGGTGTTAGGAGAATTAGAGATAATAGATTATAAAAGTGATAACAAAAGTATTAATATCACACATACTACAGAATCACAAAGCCCTGAAAAGTCCATATTAGATAAATTATAAGCAGCTTTCAGTGTGTTCTACCTATATTTCCCAAATAATGCCTTAGATGTGTGTTTATAAAGAAACTGCTGCGGTACTTTTTTCCCCCCCTAACTGTGCTAGTAAGTAAGCTAAAAACATTATTTCACAGAGTGTATTTGACACTACTTTAAAGAGAGGTATGAACAGTAGATTGAGGGAACACATTCCAATTTCGGTAACAAGATTGCAAGGTTATTTTGGGTTGATTGCATTCTTGTATCATCTTTAAAAGCTTGGTGATTATTTGCTTTTGTTTTCAGAAATACAGATACAATCATTTTGTTTTGCAAACAAGAGGGAGCATGTCTAAGAACAAAAGGGGACAGAGAAAATAGATATTGATGAAAAACACATGCAAACACTATGACACCCTGTAGAAGGGCACAAATTCATGCAACATATGGGGGAGTCGGGAGGAGAGGTTTCTTAACATGAAGCTCTGAATCTCACAAGTAACGCATGTTCCATACTATGTGGCAGTTGCTATGGTAACAACCTTTATTTTCTGAAGCAGAATACACAGATGTGTACAACCCACGAACTTGCTGGTTGTAAATTATTGCTTTCTCAGGGGTTCAATAACTTATGAAGCCTTCTTTCTGGAAATTGTTTGAAGTTTGGTTCTTATTAAATAAGGCCTTTTTGGGATACTATAATTCCACCTGTGCCAAGAAATCATGGAGATCTGAAAGGTCTACATACAGGCGATGAGGAATGCATGGTCAAGAAATGAGGAACGCTGGTAATAAAAGCACATGTATACTATTTACTTCAGAGAGTTCATGCAACTCTCACTGAAATAAGGAGAAACCATGTGAATGAATTATGCAGAAAAACAGTGCTATGGAAATAAAATTTAAGCCAGTCATGTTAGATATACAATTGACTGATTTGTTCTTGCAATGTGACAGCATTACCATTATAAACCCGTATATCCAGGGAATTATTAATAGCATATAATTTTTTTTTAAATCAGTGCAAAACTTAGCAGAGTGAAAATTTTCTCTAGGCTGAAACTAAGTGCAGAGTTCAGAGCAAGAAGAAATAATGTTCAAATAAAAATAAGTGTCCTTTTTTAAGCTGTATGAGTGAAAAACAAAGAGTTTAATATTTTACATGAATGCTCTGCACACTCCTAGAAATAAAAAAAATTAAAACTCATTTCTGCATAGAATTATTTTATTATAGAAATTTAAATGTGTATTTTATATAGATGATTTTATTGTATGAAATGTTTTCTATGAAACAAACCCAGAATTGTTAAGCTAGAAATCATTCCATTCTCCTCCTCTAGTCAAGGGGCATGAACGATGGATTTTTTGAAGAAATCATACCTCCAAACGATAAAACATGAAGTTAAATTTCTTCTGAAAAGTGTTTGCAGCATGAGCACAGCAACCAAAACTTACAACTGAACATCTTCCGTTTTTCCCCCATTTTTAGAAAGTAGCAAAAAAGCCTTCTCTGCATTACAGGCTGCAACACGGTGTTGTATGTAGGATAGCAAGATTACTCTCTGAATCAGAGTACAGTACCCAAAACTGGCTTCCTGGGTAATGATACCATCTGAAAGTATTTTATACCTAAATCACATCAAAGATTTACAATTAAATTATATAAATACTCAAAATAACCTTCTACTAAAGAAGGTGAGGAATGCCATGAAGAAGGAGGAATAAACACATAGCAAGAAATCATGTTTGGACAAAAAGGTATTTTTCTAATAGACTTAGGTGGTTTGTTGAAAGTTTTACATTCCTCAGTGATGATGTTAAATTATAATTATGCTTTATCTATTCAAGTCATCAGGGAGATTTAAGTTATCACTTGCTGATGGCTTGAGCTAATACTAGGAATACACTGGAAAGAAGAAGAGTTCTTCACTGCTTGCTGTATTCTGAAAGTATAACTTAAATTACATTTAAGTCATCAGGTAATTATGAACTTTCTTCTCCCTTATATTTATATGGAATATTTATTGAATTGCACAGTACGCTTTTACAATAAAGTGCCTTTTACGCTGATTTCTTTGTTCATCCAAAATAAAACTGACAGTTATCCTTTTATAAGCTATTCTGAGAACATTTTCTCTTCTTTGAAACTGATTGATGCACTACTTTAAATGTTCCTGCAAATATCTTTTCAATTCAAGTTTCTGCATAATGTAATAAGAAGATAAAAGAATTCTATACTTCAACAAGAGACATTACAAAGCAACTAGAGACATTATCAAGGGCATTAACATGCTCCTAATAGCAATAAAACCTTTTAACTGTCTGATGTAGAACATGCTCCCACCAAACCACCACATATTATGGTAATTGGCTCCAATTTCTGACTCTTTTATTGTAAAGTTACAAAGAGTTAGGTAGAAGTGAAAAGTGAACCAGGAATCCACAGCTTGGTAGCTTACCCTTTTAAAAATTATTTGTATTATGTTTTCTTTATAGTATACAAAATCAGCTCCAGTCCGAGCTGCTGCAGCATTTTGTATCCTGCTATAACATTGCTGTATGCCATCCCATTTTGATTTCTAAATATTTAAATACATATCTTTTTTAATTACTCCAATTTCTACCATTAAAACATAATAATAATTCAAACAATGTTTGTCAAGTTTCAGGAGAACAAAGGAGGCTTATTGGATATGCTAGAGTCAGATGTCAGTCACTTTATATGTTCACTGAAGATGACACTGTCAGCTTAGAGACTCAAATATGACAACTTTTGGATTCCTATTTATCACACAAAATGTCTCAATAGGATTTTTTGTGACCCTCTTCAAAAATATGCTAAAGCTGATTCACAGTTCTGTAAAAGTTAAATGTTTTACCTCTTATATAGGAAGCAGAATAGTGGAGAGTTGATTTCAGTCTCCTTAGCGATTAGCCTGTAGTTTAAGGCTGTGGGTCCAGATGACATGGCTATCACACAATAAGGGTCTTCAGAAGCTGGCATTAGCAACCAGCCTGCTTGAGAAGGGCAAATCTATCAGTACACAGAATCATACTTTGAAGAAGGAGCTGTCATTTCCTGTCCTTAAAACATCCCCGATTTAATGTACAAAATGTCAAGAAACAAGAAAAAACAAGCAAAAGCCTAAAGAGAGAGAACTGTTTAAATTCTGAAGCATTACTGCCCCAAATCTTGGAAATCATAGTGCACAAAACCTGTCACATAATCTGTGTTAAAGTGATTTCTTGGTGCTTATGTCTGGGGTGCAAGACAGAAGAAACAAACTATCAAGACAGTACAATACAAACTTCTTTTTCAGAAGATATTTTGTTACTGAAATTCCCAGCTGGCCACATGAAATGTGTTGACTTAGAGAGCCCATTAAAAAAAATCCAATCAGCATGGAATTTCTAACCATACCTAAAAGAAGCAGTTTCACATATTTTCTGGAACGTTTAAATGACACACAATCTTTTCACTACAGAGTATTACTGTAAATTAAAATAATTCTTTATTATTGGCATTTTCAAAACCTGCTTTAATGAAACACTCTTAAGTGTTTAAGATTTTTAACAAAATACGTAGCTAACAGATAGCTAGATGTAACCGTTAACCTACAAGCATAGCCTAGCAGTTAAATAACCTCCATAAAGCCACCCCAAAGCTAAAACCATGAAAAACAAAATAGCTTTTCTCCCAAAACCCTTAAAGGGCTGTGCTAAGACCCTTGCAACTATTTGTTATATGTAAAGAAGAAGCTATGGGAACAATATTAGCCAAGATATTTGATTTCATTGTAAACTTATTCTAGATTATATCACAGAAAATACCATAACTAACTATGGCTTTCACTTGCAATAAAAAAAAATGAAATAAGATTTTCATTTGCTACCTGAACATTTTCCCTATTAATTCCATTGAAATCTGTACAATGTGGTGCCTTGTTTGCTAAGTTAGTCTTATTCTGATCAGCCATATCTCTTAGTGTTTTTGTTTTGTTTTCATTCCACATTAACTATTAATAGTAGAATATACTGATAGTAAAAATTAAATTACTTAATGCCCCATTACCTTATAAATTACCACAGCCAACTATTTCTGTCTCCAACTAAGAATCAGCCTTGGTGGCATTTTAAAGAATTTCACTGTGAAAGCAGGAACTTTTAAAACTGTGTCCTTTACATGCAAAAAGCAGAAAGGGCACAGGAATCTTCTCAGAACAAAAGAGAGGAAAGAAAGATCAGGTGGCATAATGCTTTCTTTAATATATGTTCAAGATAAAAATTACATTGATGTTGCTTAAAAGAGAGAGAGACATATTACTTCTCCCCTGTAAACACATTAATGTTTAGATTATTGATAAGACTGAATGACAGCTAAGCTTTCCAACAAACCGCCTGTTCTAGAATGAAAGTTTAAATCATTGTATTAATATATTAGAGGGGGGGAATCATCCTGGGAGGCACTTGGAAATTAATTAAAACCCTGCATTCATTTGTTTGTGAAAGAAGATAAATGTCACACATGGGAAAATAACCCTGACATCCCCCACATAGTTTGAAAAGCCAAAATTAGACACTGCCAGCAATGTCTTTGTATTGCTTTCCTTGGGGTATGATATACAGATATATAGAATATGAAGATTTCTGATAGAAGTATTTATTACTGACACTTCCGAAACATTCCATGTACAGCATCAGAAAGACTGGTGCTGTCAGATTTTTCTTCTAGAATTTTTTTTTAACATCAGTTTCTTTAGAAGTTCAACAGCAACCCCTAGTGGAAAAAGACAGCACTGTATACACTGTTGCTTGTAAGACCAAAACAACTGCGAAAGCAGCCCACTGAAACTGCATTAAAAAAGGCAAATTATGCTAGCGTATATATGCAGTCTCACAGAGGCGCTGTTACTGGCATGTCAGTAATAAGAATGTGACCTCCAGAACGTACAAATGCAGGCCTTTGTCATGGTAATCGTTCTAAATTTCAGTGGCTGTCACTGAAAAAATATATAACCAACAATAAACATCTGTCTGGAATGTCACATTCATTTTATGCATGAAGACCAATAATTACCTACTAAATAATACAGGAGGACGTACTTTTGAATAATGCTCACCACAGCTCAAGTCAAAGCAAGAGATTGCACAAGCATAAGCCTATTATGAGCTTTTGTTTAGCACCTATTATGATGGATTCTGCTTTGCATCTTTACAAATGAGAAATACAAAACAACTGTAATATATGCAAAAAAAGAAGTTGTTTGGGTCATTCTGTGGAATGGTGCAGTGTTTAGTGAGAATGCATGTGAAGGCACTGGAAGCTATATGCCTTGAAGAAAATATAGTCCCTTTTTTACGGATATTGATGCTATAGCGTATAACTTGTGTGCCCTCTGGAAAAAGTCTTTCTAACCTAGAAAATATGGTTGTCCCATGGAATTCAACATTATAGACCAGTACAGTGGGGATATCACATACTGTACTTTAATGAACCAATGTATGGTTTACACCGGTATGAAATCCCTATGAATTAAATCAATTTTACAAGAGAAAGAGAATTCACTTCAGCATTTAGTTGCCCTGCTGAAAGTCTAGGAAAGATTACTTCTTCTCTGCGCAGTCCCACTCGATTTTCAACTTCTGGCACTGATGGTGTATTGAGAGAGAAAGCTAAGCAGGAAATGTTCAAAACAGCTTCTCTTTTATCCAGATAAAGTCCTCTCATTAGCAACACTGTTCTTTAACATGAGGACTTTAATGGGCCAGACTGGAGCTTATGGAACAGAGTGACAAGAGGTCAAGTTTTTGACCAGAACACCCAGTTGAAAAGGGATCCTGATGGCTCTGGCCAGCACCACTAATCGGACTGTTGACTGTCCAGTTGGCGGCCCCATGCAGCATAGCTGGCAGGCTCCCTGCTAGTCTCCACACCACAGGGCTCTCAGGAAGCAGCCATCATGTGTGTCCCCCCCCCCCCCAGCTCCTACAGCCAGCGGGCTCCGGATGTTGCCCCGCCCCAACAACTGCCACTGAAAGTCCCATTGGCTGGGAACCATGGTCAATGGGAGCTTCAGAGGTGGTGGCTGATGACAGGGCAGTGCGCAGAGCTGCCTGGCCGTGCTGTCGCATAGGAGCCAGAGGGGGAACATGCCGCTGTTTCTAGGAGCTGCTTGAAATAAGCACCACCCAGAGCACCCTCCAGCACCCCAAACCCTTCATCCCCACCTCCATCCCACATCCTGCACCCCCAGCTGTAGCCCTCACCCCCTCTCACATCCCAACCCACTGCCTCATCCTGGTGCCACACACACTATGCCACACACACTCTGAATTCCTCATTTCTGTTTCCACCTTGGAGCCTGCAGCCCCAGCCAGAGACCTCATCCCCTCCCATACCCAGGTGCCCTAAGCCAGCCCAGTGAAAATGAGTGAGGGTGGGGAAAGTGAGCAACACAAGGAAGGGGGTGACCAGATGTCCTGATTTTATAGAGACAGTCCCACTATTCAGGGCTTTCTCTTATATAGGCTCCTATTACCCTACACCCCCACCTCCATCCCGATTTTTCGCACTTGCTGTCCGGTCACTGTAAGCAGGGGCAGGGCCTCAAAGAAGGGGTGTGGCACAGGCGGGGCCTCAGAGGAGGGCAGGGCAAGGGTGTAGAAAGCTGTGTGAGTAGAAAGTTGACAACCCTGATTCGGAACAATATTGAAAATCTAATGGTGAAAATTCAAACAATGCAAGTAGTTTTCTTCAATCAAGTGCATTTGACATCTGGGGCCCGATCCTGCAGTCCTTATTCAATTTAAGTCTTTTCTGAATTGGAACCACAGGGCAAGAGCGCAAATATCAAGAACAAAGTGATCTCCAAAGTGGTCTCACAGGCACATGTTTTTTCAGTCAGCTGTTCTTCCAGTGGGCAGAGACAGTTCTGTACTACTTCACACCAGTTCAGCTATTAGAATGCACTTCTTTACTATCCTCCAGTCAGGTGAGCAGTAAATGCAAACGCCCAGTGGCTTGGGATGAACTGCATTTGTATTGTAAAGAAGATTGTTTAACTTTTCATGTCTGGGCTGGGGTTTCCTTTGAGTGAAAGATAACATTAGGGTGATGAGACTAAGTTCAAGTTACAGAACCAGTAGGGTGACCAGGCAGCAAGTATGAAAAATCAAGATGGGGAATAATTGGAGCCCATATAAGAAAAAGACCCAAAAATTGGGACTGTCACCATAAGAACCAGTTTGACTATTACTAAGAAAGATCAAGAACTGATATTCAATTTAAGGAGTATAAAGAGCTACTTTTTAAGATCCCGTGAGCTGAAGCATTAGTTGATTAAAAGCTGCTAGTTAATTGACATCAACAGGTACATGTAAGTTTATGGGAGACACTGTGCCCCTAAAACTCATGGATCAGTCAAGTTCCTTGCCAAAGATTCTCTTCCTTACTCTCTTCTTTTACACCCCCATAATGTCCAGATACTATTGCCTGGATGTTCACAAAGAAGGAAGTAAACCAGGTAATGTCCAGCACTGGGTGACCCAAACAACTTTATGGAGACAGGTGAGAACCTCATGTGAACTCCAGGCCATATTTTTAGTTCAGGAGATCAGACTAGATGAGCAGAATAAGCCCTGCAGCCTTAAAAACTATTGATTATCTTCTTAGAAAAAAGAATAAAATGGTCACAGCAAGATATCATCGCTCCTAACCTGCCCTCCTTCCCTGTATCATAGGCAGGGAAGCATGGGCTAGAAAGTACCTAGTAAATCAGGGGTGGGCAAACTATGGCCCACCGGCCATTTTTATCCAGCCGGGGAACTCGGGCTAGAGGAGCATAGCCAGTGTCAATGGGAGAGCGCTCGGGGATTGATTCATCGCATCTAGACAAGAAGCGATAAATTTACCCCAATAGATAGATCGCTACCCACCAATCCGGCAGGTAGTGTAGACATACCCAAAGAGAAAAACCTGAGAGCCCTCTTGTGGAGCTTAGGAGACAATGCCATCAAAATTACACAAATGTGTTCCTAGCTTTGCTTAATGGTTTCTTTCTTGTTGTAGAAAAGTAGGCCAAGCACTACTCCAACCTGTTATTGGAAATCTGCTATTTAAGAGCAGTTGTAGAGTATTTAAAATTTTATCTCCTGCTGAGGAGATAAAATTCTCAAATGCTTTTTGGCAAAACAAGAAAACCATACAAAAGAGACTTGCCTCTGTGAAATCCAAAATCTGCAGTTACAGATACATTGCAAGGATAGTTCCAAAAAATCACTACTGGAAAAGCAAGAGTCTGATAGGGACATTCCAAGTAATACCATCTAGAGCAGATCATGATATTTGGGGGAATAGATGGATGAAATAGATTATATTCAATAACCTACATTTAAGGAGACTCCACTATATGGAACTGTGTTCCAGGATTTTTGGAATTTTAAACTGTTGTCAGTTTGTCTACAAAAAATACAAAGTGTAAAGTTTTTAAAGGTCAGCATCAGAGTTCCATCACTGATGCTCTGAAGACAACTTTAGTTCTCTCAGATCATTTTTTCCCATTCTTTACTCTCCCTCCATTTTAAAACCTCTTTCTCTGATATTGACACAATGCAGCTCCCTGCAGGAGACACCAAGGTTCAAAATCTCTGTTTCAATGACTCCAGTATAGAGAGTAGCCATGTTCATCTGTATCCACAAAAACATTAAAAATGGAAAACAACGGGGAGTCCAGGACATCTTAAAGACTAACAAATGTATGTGGGCATAAGCTTTTGTGGGTTAAAAACCCCACTTCTTCACATGCATGGAGTGAAAATGACAGAAAATTTCAGTGACTGTTATAGACTGCCTAAGGCCCCATAATCATCTGTTTTATGGAAAAAGCAGCATTTCCCCAGGGGAAGAAGTAGGAAAAAATCAAGGACACAACAGGAAGATCCTGTACAGACATAAATGAGCCTGTATGATCAATTTCCAATACTGCCTTGTGCCTTTAGATGTGGAGCTCTATCAGGCAGGGCCCCTGTTTGGAACATCCTACCTGTTGTACAGCACCATACATGTTTAGTGCTATATGAGTTCTGTACTACTATTAAAAAGCCAAGGATCATTGCACTCAGCTACTTCAATGTAAAAGGGCCTGCTGGGGGGGTGGGGGGGGTTCCTTCAGATTTCCTCCACACTCTCCATTCTTTCCGTAATGGCCAGCAACATGTTCTGTTGTCATGGCCAATGTCAGAAGACAGGATACTGGGCTAGACGGACCATTGGTTTGATCCAGTAGGGCCATTCTTATGTTCTCTGCTTTCCCTAGTTAACGCTTTTTTAAAACTCTTCTGCCTGGAGAGTTAAGGGAAATGTCCTGTTCAGTCTCTTGTCTTCTTTGGTAGATATGCATCACCTGAGTAAATCTGATAGCTAGATTGGCTTCTGTCATAATTGTTGACACCTGTGTCAGTTTTAGAAAGGGTATTGTCAAGGCTTGTTTTTAATCTTAAAATTTCCATGGCATACTTATGCCATTAAAAATGGAAAATTATTATAGAATGAAGCATAACGGAATAGTTTTAAATAAAAAGAAAATATGGGATTAGGAAATTCACCAGCAATATCTATTGCATTGACAGATGACTTTATTAAAGTTCATCAACCTTAATTGCCTTATTGTTGAATGACTTCTGCATGCAATTATCACCAGTCTGGAGATTGCCTCAGGTGCAATATCTAGTGTGATCATGTACTTTGAATCCTATTAAAACCAAAGGGATTTAGCAGAGATTATTCTTCCCCCAAGAGTAAGGAAGTGACAGATAACAGCTGGAGATAATATTTTGCTCAACCTAAACAATAATGTTGATTTCTCTATACCATTCCATGACTTCCCATGCTGTTTTGGTACCAAAGATATAGAAATCCAGACAAAGAGATGCCAGTTCTAGAACACTGTCATTTATCTCAAGGACAAATGAAAATTCTTACACCCCACTAGAAAGAAAAGGCCCGAGGCATGATGGCTAAAATGGGCTTTAAACGTCATCTTATATTTAAAAAATTGATGTATCCATGTCTAAAATAATAATTCTTAGATTATATTTATGATAGCTAGGCAGAGCTGGAATTATAATTTGAGAAAGTCTAGGCTCAAATATTTCATGAAAATACCCAAGGGCTGATTTAACAAAATCCTTCCTTTGAACTTCTGTACCAGGGCTCTTGCTTTCAGAATTTAAATGTTCATATCAAATAAACTTTTCATAGGGATTTTGTACCAATATAATGTCTTGGAACCCCCTTCTTATCCTGCTGATACTACTTTTTTCCTGGAAAAAAAAATTGCAATGTCTTTTGCTCCATTGCGCCAGACTTAAAGACTCCACTGTAACAGTGTGCACCCTACTGCTCTGAATCATTGAATAAAACAAACAACTGAATAGTCAGTAACTTAAAAATTCAAACTATACAAAATATCCATTTGTGATTATACTGGGAGGTTTTTTTCCAGTTGTCTTTATAAGGTATCCAAGAAGCTTTAATATAATTTTCGATTGTTGTTTCCATACCATAGCAAATCTTATCTCAAAACAAAATCAAACAATTAAATTATATGCAGGAAAAAATCTGTTTCAAATCTACCAGAACTCTGCACAAGGGACATTCTAGGAAATTTGTTAGCTAGAACAGTGTTTCTGCTGTAAATATAGTACCAGTAGATTTCAGAACTATGTGCTATTTAGTAGCTGAAACTACAGCATGGAAAGCTGTATTGAATAATGACTTGCAAGAAGAAAAGGGTTGCATTGTGGCAGACAGACCCATGAACGGAAATACTTTACTGCACATTATAGCTTTATCAGGTTGCTCAATTTGATATTGTGTGCTATACCTCTTCTATAAGGAAAGTAGCTCCAAGCATAAGTGCCTGAATAAAGACAAGACTTCTCACACATTATTTTCCCTTACCCCTCCTCATATTGCTTTTTTTCTTGAGTTTATTAGCATTAATAACTGCAAACACTGATGTAGCCTTTTAGGGTATTAGACCAAACCTGTAAATTAATGCATTGGTTCATCACAATTCATTAATCAAGCTTGTGCTGGATTTAACAGACAGCAGATTATTAAAGTCACCAAATTACACAGATGAGAAAAGCCAGCTCCCAAAGGGTCAGATGTAATATGAATGGTTTTGCATAAAACCATAAACCTGCTATTAAATTAAAAACAGGCAAAAATTATGTCCGCTGCTTATCTAAAGTAATTTTTTTAAAAGGGATGTTACGCTAATTTACTTCTTAACTGGCCCTGGTTACATAGCAAAGGACTAAAGGTTAAATGCAATGGTTCCTCTGATGCATGGTTAAGCAACTTACACTAACATATCCTGACTGAGGTGAAGAAATTAATGAAATTACTACTGTAATTCATTACTAATGGAAAATTGTCAATCTTTTCAGCCAACAGTTCACACAAATTCTCTGCAGACAGAGACCTAGCACTGTGACTCACACTATTAGACTAGCCACTCTTATTTCAAGTCCTGGTGCCATTAGTCAAAGCAGGACCTTATGCCATGCTATCCTGTAAAGTTTATCAACCTTTGACCTCAATAGCTGAGGTCACCACTTCTGTGACAGAGTTTAGTCTCCCCATGAAGGAATCAACAATAACATGTAATTTTCACCATCAATACAGGGAATATGAAAATAAGCAGGGAATAGAGGCAGAACCATTCCATCCCCCAAGAAGAAATAACCCTACAGAATATTGTAATTTGCCAATTAATGGCACTGGAAGCAAACAGCCCACATCAGTATAAAGGAAAAACTAACTTTTTAATGAGAAGACTGTTTAAAACAAAGCTGAGATAGGCTAATGAACTTGAAGGAAACTGGCTCTTTCTACTACATAGTCTTTTCCTGTCTGGTACTACTTTATGCCGTTACTAAAATACAGGATAGAATATCAAGTTGATTATACTATCTGAGTTAGGATAGCAAAGTCTGTTAGTGTTTAAATCTATCCCCAAAGACATATTCATCTGTGACTACTATGATATGCATCATCTTAGCTATAATAGGAATACCCCGTAATTCACTCAATCACAATGCCATAAATAAAATATTTTAAATTACTTGAGTACAGTTACAAGGTGGGTGAGGTAATATATTTTATTGGACCAATTTCTGTGGGTGAAAAAAGTAAGCTTTTGAGCTACATGCAGCTATTCTTCAGGTCTGGAAAAGCTACTCAGAGTGTCACAGTTACGTGCAAGATGGAACAGATTGTTTATCACGAGTAGTTAACATGTATTCTAAGAGACCATTCATGGCAAAGTGTCTCCCATTAATGCTTCTTCGGTCATATGACAAAAAATGGGGGTTAGCGGGTTACAGGTTGGTCTACTACATTGTTGTAATAAACTACAAATCAAGTATCTTTATTAAGACTATGATTTTTAGCGTCTACCAAAGTTATGAATTTAAGCGCCCAGGCTCATTTTTTGAAGGTGTTACGCCTGTTTCCTTTCAGGAGAAGGACTGAGCGGTCAGATATGGAGTGATCATTTTGTGAAAAGTGATATGGTGTTTTTGTCTTATTGTTATAAAGTTCATTTGGCGGCATAGCAATTGTCTGGTTTCACCCACATAGATATTATTGGGGCATTTAGTGCACTGGGTGAGGTACACCATATGTTGTGATAGGCATGGATCTTGAAAAGTGTATTGTGGGGGGTGTTGGTCATTTTAGCAGTGGAAATATGCCTTCAGGTTTTGTACCTGTTGTTATGGCAGGGTCTTGTTCCGCTTCAAGCTGGTGGATCTTGGTCTGTGGGGAGCTTGCTTCTCATGATGAGCTTGGGGAGGACGGGAGGTTGTTTAAAGGCCAGAAGAGAGGGTTCAGGAAAGATTGAGTACAGGTGACATTAAACTCCCAATAGGAGTATTCTGATAGGTCAACTTATAGTATGATGTTGTTTTATGCTTGTGGTGGTTATGCTGGAAGGAAAGAGCAAAGTAAGAAAATGATTTTCCTGCCTCTATGTTTCTTTTTTCTGTCTATGAGGAAGAAAAATACTATGTAGGATAGGTATCCATACTGAAAAGAGAAAGCAAAATTGTTTAGGATGGTCCCTTGAGTATAACGAGGAACAGTGGACTGAAATTATGTAAATTAAAATAAGGTTGAATATTAGGGCATTTTTCTTTAACAGCAAGATCATACCATTGGCACAAAGTGGACACAGCAGGTGGCTATGGGTGAATCACACCAGTTCAGAGGGCTCCTTCACTGAAATAGAGCCAGCAAAGCAGCTGTTATGTCACTCCTGTGGCCAGCCTAGGTCTTGTGGCTGAGAATAAGTGGGCATAGCCAGTATGTCCCTAATCACCATTTATCTCAGCTAATCTATCAACTCCTGGGGGCTACAGACAGCCAATGAAAGCTAGAGCAGCCTTCAGGTCTTCATAATTTAAATATTAGCATTTCTCACAGCTGTCTCTCTCTGCAAAGGGTCTCTCAAAAGCTCTTTTAATGTAATCCCAAATAGTACTAGAGAAACAGTCTATTAGTATTCTCATGTGCCAAAGCACTGAAGAGACTATTTTCTTTCCTTTTTCCCTCTCCATTTTGCAGTTATTTTTGCTGACTAGAAAATATATATAACTCAAAAATTAAGTAATATCATTTAGAAACCACAGCAAAGAGCGACTGTAAAAATAAAGTGTGTTCCATGTTTGCTTTATCAAAATGTCTACAGTTGTGTTGTCTAATACATTAGTACAAGCTAAATTTTTTAATGTTATTTTAATTAAAATCAGTAATCTGTTGCCTTTGTTTATATCTCTATATCAATACAATGTTATATCAATCTGTGGACCTCTTTATCAGAGGATGTTGTGAAGGCCAAGACTACAATGAGGTTCAAAAAAGAACTAGATAAATTAATGGAGGATAGGTCTGTGATCATTGTTGCTACCACTGATATAAAATTGCAATAAATCTTGTACAAATAATGTCAAGTAAAGTGTCTATGGAAAGGTTATGATTCCCTGAATATGATTATATTATTTGTATGAATGTATCGTTTTTTATAGATGAAGTTAGGAGTACTAACTATGTGCCTATATTTCTACAGTGTTTGCTTCTGGGTAGCACCAACAAGATGTTTAGTCAGCACATTGTGAAGGAACTATTCAAA
The DNA here is from genome assembly GCA_032164245.1 of Sternotherus odoratus. Taxonomy (NCBI): domain Eukaryota; kingdom Metazoa; phylum Chordata; order Testudines; family Kinosternidae; genus Sternotherus; species Sternotherus odoratus. The sequence continues at coordinate 62,787,561 of JAVMKO010000008.1, forward strand.
TATAATAGCCCATTAAAGAACACGTAACTCACAATGGAAGACACCTACCTACTCGTAATGGAATCTCCTGCTATGACTAAGTGAAGTCATGCATGGATATGTAATTTGCTCATGTGACTCCAAACTCCATCTTTTACCTTTACTATTCCACTAGCTTCTGCTGAGGGCTTTGTTTGAAACAATGGATTTCCCTCCACATGGCAGAAGCTATAAAAGGTGCTGGAAACATCTCAGTTTTGCCTCTTTCCTGCTCAAACCTCTGGACTATGAACTTATACTAATGGGAGCATTCTAACCAAGGGACTGAGGACCTTCCAATGATTTGGAGGCAACCAGAGACTTGACTTAAGCCAGGAGTTTATTCCAAGACTGCCACAAGCCTGAACCAAGAACTTTGCATTTATTTTATATATTTGATATCTTTAACCAATTTTAACTCTCACCTTTCTTTTAATATATATATATATATATATATATATATAAAATATAATATATATATATATATATATATTAAAAGAAAGGTGAGAGTTAAAATTATATATATATATATATATATATATATATATATATATATATATATATAAATAAAGTTATATATTGACTTGGGTGTGTGGTTGATCCTTTGGGATCAGAAGAACCTTTAATTTGATTAAACTGGTTGTAAAGAACCACTCATCTTAAAGTCTAGTGGTTTTGGTGATGATACAAGGACTGGAATGCCTAAGGAGACTGCTTTCTGACTTCTTATTAGCCAGTGTGGTGAAACAGAAGTTTACTTTTGTTGCTGGTTTGGTATAACTTAAGAATAACTGCCCTATTTCTCAGCAGTTTGTCCTGAATTTGGTATTCTTAGTTGTGACCCACACAGGAAGTTACAAGGTCCATCAATAGCTACTAGCCAGGATAGGCCGGGATGGTGTCCCTAGCATCCCTTTGCCTGAAGCTGGGAATGGGCAACGGGATGGATCATTTGATGATTACCTGTTCTGTTTATTCCCTCTGAAGCATCTGGCATTGGTCACTGTTGGAAGATTAGCTACTGAGCCAGATGGACCTTTGGTCTGACCCAGTTCTTCTGTTCTTATGTAATGTTCTTTATTAAGAGCTTGACCGACTTCCTGAACGGTTTTATTCTCTCAATGTAGAAAGCCAGTGCTCTGCAGACATCAAGAGTGAGGAGTCTCCTATTGCTAGAATGAGGTTTAGGGTAGAAAATCAGGAGGAAGATGTCCTGGTTGATATGGAACTGCAAGACAACCTTCAGGAGGAAAGCAGGGTACGGCCTGAGCTGAACCTGGTGCTTAAAGAATATGACATAGGATGGGTCTGAAGTCAGGGCCCTGAGCTCAAACACGCTCCTGGCCAAGGTTATTGCCACCGGGAATGCAACCTTGTAGGAGAGATAGAGCAGGGATCATGTTGCTAAAGGCTAAAATGGAGGCCCCAGGAACCTAGATAGGATCAAGTTGAGGTCCCAGGCAGGAACTGGTTGGCGGACATGTGGGTACAACCTGTCAAGCCCCTTTCGGAAGCGGCTGACTATGGGGTTAGCAAAAACCAAGTGGCCCTGTATGCCTGGATAGAAGGCCAAGATGGCAGCCAACTGCACTCTTATAGAAGGCAACGAGAGGCCCTCCTGCTTCAGATACAGAAGGTAGTCTAGAATGTGCGGCACTGAGGCTAGTATCAGGGGCGAGTTGCATCGACCAGATTGAAAATCTCTTCCAGTTGGCAAGGTACGTAGCCTGCATTGAGGGTTTTCTACTGCCAAGGAGGACCTGTCTAACCTGGTCTGAACAGGAAAGTTCCGCCAGATTCTACCATGGAGCTTCCATGCTGTAAAATGGAGTAACTGCAGGTTTGGGTGCTGGAGACACCCATAATCCTGTGCAAGAAGGTCCAGGAAGAGTGGCAAAAAAATTGGGGATCCCACAGACATGTCTAGGAGGGATGTGTACCTGTGCTGATGGGGCCAGGCTGGTACTATCACTATGACACGAGCACGATCTCTGCGGATTTTGAGCAGGACCTTGTGAACTAGCGGAGGGCACGATATACCGCCACTCATTGCGTTTGTCAGGGGGTGACAAGGAAGCTGGCGTCTGCCACAGGGTCTTAGAAGTGTCAACAATGGTCTTTATAAGCAGAAGGGCAATATGTGATGGCCTGGAAGGTGCTAGGATGTCCCAGGGGATCAGCCTCCTCTACCACCTCCTCAACCTTGATGCCCAGACCCAGGGCAGCCCTATGCAGCAACTGCTGAAGCACTCTGTTGTCCTCTAACGCAGGGGCTATGTCCTTGCCAATGCTTTGTCTGGTGACAAAGAGGAGGAAGCGTGTACTGGGAGTGGAAGCTCCCTGCCATCTGCCCCTGAGAAGTCACGAGACTCTCGGGGTAGCGGTGGTGGTAGTGGTACCTATGATGGTGCAGGGCTGTGGATGGCGAGGTACGCATCAGTGCCGTCGTCAGTATGATGGCAGGGAGCTGCATTGGTACGCTCACAAGAGCCAAGAGAAGCGGAGGGCCCAGTGCCAACATCTGCATAGGGGGCCACTGGTGCCTGCATCGAAGTTGACATCAACAATAGTGCCAGAGTGGGAGACGGATGCAAAGACGCTGCCATGGGTGGTGCCGAGGTCAAAGCCGAGCATGGCGCCGGAGCTCTAGGCAGAGCCGTCGGGACCACAGGCGCCGAAGGCAGGTGTGCAGTGGATGGCGGAACAAAAGTGGCGGATGCCACAGAAGACATCACAGGGTGGGGACCCTGAGTTCCTCCCTGTCATTGATGAAAGCCCCATGGGGCCCAGAAGGGCCACTGAGGTGGGTTCTGCCACTGCGGAGGCCACATCTGGGGCTCTCTCCTATCTCTCCCAGACCTTGATCTGTGACTTTTGCTCCTTCCCGAACAATAGAAATCAGACTCTGGCTCCAAGGTCCCTGAACAAAAGACCACGGAGGCACCGATCCTCAGTGTCTCGAAAGTTGAGAGCTCATGGCACAGGTAGGCTCTCTGTCCATTGAGGGACATTGTGGGGGGGTGCGCCTCAACATCTTAGCCGGCTTCCCCTTCGACTGCACCGGAGGGTTGGGCAGGTTTTCTGACATTGAGGATTGCTCCCCCTGGCAGGCAAGAACGGCACTGTAAGATGGAGGAGGTCCTGAGCAGCCTGGTATGCTACCAACGTCGATGGGAGCTGTAACTGTTGTGTAGATGCCAGCGACTGAGGCGGGACCAGATTCAACTGCCTCACTTGGGCAGGAGTTGACACGGTCCCGGCAGGGAATCCAGAGGAGTGGCCTGCCTGGGATGTCACTTCTCTTGGCTTAGCCGGAGATGAAAAACTGTTTGTTTTTTTTCCCCTCAAGGCATCAGTGAGTGAGAATGGGGCCTACCATCGGATGGGACCCGCAAAGAGCCATGTTGGTGCCGAGCATCTCAGAAGGAGTCCTTTCTCAGCACTGGTGCCAGGGCGCTCCACATCAAAAACAACACACTAGGGGTCGTGTCCCCTGAACCTGACTCAGAGTGGGGGCGTAGAGCTGCCTCCATGAGGATCACTGCAGCAGATCTTACAATGATCTTTTTGATGGGTCTCCCAAAGGCACCATAAACAGGATGAGTGTGGGTCACACTTCGGCATGCGCTTTGCACAGGCCACACAGTTCTTAAAGCCCAGGGACCGTGGCATTCCACAGTTCTGGAGAGCCAAGGGGAGGGGACGACCCCCAACAATTCTATACTAAGATACTAACAACGCTAACAAACTAGCTAATCAAGAGCTAGGGAAGTTCCAGCTACCGTCACTAGCAGTAAGAAGGAACTGAGGGGATGGCGGGTCGGCAGGGCTCTATATTAGGCACCATGGAGGCGCGACTCCAGGGGGCACCCAGGCCAACCCAATGGATGTTGCTAGGGGAAATTTCTTCTGGCCAACGTCCACATGCATGTGCACACACCTGATTGGAATGGGCATGAACAATACCTCTCGACGAACAACAGTTACAAGAAGTGAGTAACCGTTTTTTCTGGTGAGTTCTGAGTTTGGAGCACATAAAGGTTCAGACCCTAAATATTCTGAAATTGTGATATAGGCAGGAGGTGAAGTTCTTAATAAAGAACATTAGCTAAGGACAGAAGAACTGGGTCAGATCAAAGGTGCATCTGGCACATTATCCAATCTTCCGACAGTGACCAATGCCAGGTGCTTAAGAGAGAATGAACAGAATGCGCACACATCTGATTGGAATAGACATGAACAAGCACTCGAAGAAGACCTTATACTATAAATATATCTTCTCTGCCAACTGCATAAAATCAATTTAAAAACTTGTTTTATAATTCGGTAGAATTGTTTATAAAGTTTCATTCTGAATGCTAAGATGTCCTTAAATACTTAAACCATCATTCAAAGGTTTAGGGAAGAAGCTGAGTGAGTGCATATATATTACACCGTTGTAAATGCTGGACTTTTCTGTATCATGTGTAGATGAAAATGAGTATTAGTTTAACAAAGCTCATTTCCTAGCACTAAAAAATTATACAATTTTAACGTTTAATGTGTTCTTAATTATATAAAACTCTGCAAAGAATAACATCCTTTAAATTTACTATGCAAATGCTCTTAATATATGACAGATTGCTACTTCAAATACAAGTATTAAATCTCTATTAGATTTGTTGAGGAAATGCACTATTATGCATCACTAAGGTCTTAACTTTCTAAGTAGCAATAGCGTTTATTAGACACAAATAAGGATTACCTTAATTAAAACACTATCCCCTAGCATCTCAGAAGATTCAGTCCAAATCTTTATTTAGGGCAGGTTCATTATCTGTCTCCTGTTAATAAAAATATGACCTACTTTGGTTACACTTTAGAATTTAATGTTGATTACTGTTTTGTTAATAGAAATAAAATACTAGAGACTTTAAAGACAAGCCAAAAGCAATTTTGCCAATCTAATTAAAATACTATTTAATAGCCTCATAAGGAACATTAGACTTATACATAATTATATAGTTAATTAATTTTTTAGAAAATGTTTAAAATATACTACATAAGGCACCAGACAACTAAATCATCGATACTCATCACATTTGAGATATGTAAGAACATAAGAATGGCCATACTGGGTCAGACCAAAGGTCCATCTAGTCCAGTGGCCAAAGTCAGGTGCTTCAGAAGAAATGAACAGAACAGGTAATCATAAAATTATCCATCCCCTCTCACCTATTCCAAGCTTTTGGAAACAGAGGCTAGAGACACCATCCCTGACCATCCTGGTTGGACCTATCTTCCATGAATGTATGTATTTTTTTAAATCCTGTTATTGTCTTGGCATTCACAACATCAGTATTCAGTGATCTAAAAATGCAGCTCCAAGAGATTCAAACTAAGGGTCCCAAACCCACATGTGCTCAACTTTAAGCATGTGAGTATTATTACCACTGAACTCAGTCAGGCTACTTACATGTACAAAAGTAAGCACATGCACATGAGTCTTTGCAGGATCAGGGGCTAAATAAATCATAAAATTCCAATTGTAACTTAGTTTGTAAAGAACTACAGGAAGTAGCTGTTTTAAAGGAGAAGTGAAACATCTAAATAGTCTGATAAGCATTAGAGCCTAGCAAATAAAAGGTAATATCAGAATGGATTAAACCGTGTACTTTCAGAAATTGCAGCGTAATCACTCTAGATTAAATTCTGCACCGACCATGCTGAGTAAAAAGAACATGCTTGGGGGAAGTCCAATGAGGGTGCAATCCTCCCCACAATGCTTTGCTAAGACCGTATTGCAGCACCCCAGGATGTGAATGGAACTGAAGGGCTTTGGCCAATGGAATATGGTCACAGATCCATTGGTCTCCCAAGATCCACAGAAATGCTGCCTCCAACCTTTCCTCAATCCAGAGTACAGAGATTCCCTCAAAGGGCTGTGCAGCAAAAGGCACAAACACAGCATACTATCTCCCTCATCCATGCAGCAAAATTGAACCAGGGGTCTCTGATCCTTTAAAGGTGGAAAGGTCAGGATTTGCCTTTTAAGGACCTGCACATATTCTATGAATTACTCTGTCAACACTACATTTTTCTATGCAAATAAGTAATTGAGACAAAAAATGCGAGTATAGTGAGCTACCGTTAGTGGATTTAATTCAGCCTGACCAACACGAGGAACAATTATTGCCGTTTTCATTCATTTTGAAAGGTTGCAGGGGACTGAAGAATCCTGCTGTTTTCAAGAGACAAAATGTTTGTGGCACTTCACTAAAAGTTATTTGCCAATTCTATTGCTGAAAAGCTGCAAGAACTATGGATGAATAATGTCAAATATATCACCAGAATACTCACAGCAAGTGGAAATTTCCAATTTAATTAAAGTCAGTGAATTTTTTTTCTATTGATCTCATGTGATGGAAAAGGCATCTGTCCAGACAGCAAGGGATTCAAACACTTTCGGGGCTGCAGCTAGGATTTACTGTAATGCAGGCTACTGACATATGAAAAGGAGGATAATGCTGTGAGTGAGACTAGACAACAAAACTAGTATTGTTAGAAAAGCCCACATATCAGTACAGCAAAAAACAATAACTGCAAAATGCTATCAGCATATTTACATTTCAAGTTCCAGTTATGTCTATAAATCCTATAATTAAGCTAGACAATACATAATTCCTGCATAAGATAACATGAAATTAAGTTTACATGTAAAATAAAAAACTACACAGTGGCAGCAACACTACTGGTGTTAAGCATGAAGATAGACATCATAATAATATTTAACAATATTATAAAATATGACAGTTGATTCCAACATTTGAGATATTTTGTAATAAAGGCAATTTCAGTTTTAAATTCTAATAAAAATACAAGCTGAACAACCTTTTATCATCATATTACATTATTGTGTTAACATTTTTACAATAGTCAGAACAAGTAAAGGGACTCTGTCAACTTAAATATCATCCTCTTCTGAATTTTTTAATCTAGTGTTCTTTAAAGTAACACTTCAGATGACTTTAACCAAAATATTTAGCTCTTCTTCTCAGTTAATTTACTTTGTGCATTTGACAGCACTTTGTGCATAATCCAATAGTTTAGCAAGGGGTCTTTTGTCAAGAAACAAGGTGAAGAGAAAGACTTTTTCAATCACATTTTTCTGTTTTAAAGCCACAAAAATTGGCGGGGGACTCAGAGGCAGATAGTACATGAAATTGCTTTCCGCTTATTTTTAAAATAACTAGATCAGGAGTTCTCAAGCGGGTGGTCACAAACAGGTATTAAGAAATTGTGACTATACGGTCATTACCATAATGCTAAGCAGAAGTTGGGGAGGGGGATAACAGGATGTTCTTTGTATGGAAAAGGAGGTTGCAGAATGGAAAAGGTTGAGAAACTCTAGATTATATTGAGAGTAGTCCTTTAAAATCTACTGTTTTCTCCTAATCTAAAATATTGCATTATTTATTCTAATTGCAGGAAGGTTATTCTCATAAATGATGGGCTACTTTACAATACAATAAAAAGTGTGTAGTGTGATATAAAGGTTCCTTTGCACACTTAGGATGCCACAGAAATAATGAACAATTAATCAAATACTATAAATAGTGATGATACATTCCACGGTTTCTTTCCTCTTTTCTCTTCCACCCCACAGCAGAAGAGCAGCTTTTTACCCACAGACCTCAGCCATGATAGGAAAGTAGCTGTAGGAAGTTATCTTCATCAAAGGCACTATAAAAGAATCAGGCTCCTGTAGCTTGTAAACACCCTCACTGTGTTCTAGATTTCAAAAGCCACAAGAACCCTGACAGAGTGACAGTGTATATACGTAGCCAGGTTTGGCACGCTATATATGGTTATTTGGATCCCACTGTGCCCCTATGGTTCCTTTATATTATTTGTTGTCAGAGGTGAAAGTAAGCCGGTACAGCCCGGCACTCCATACTGGTAAAAAAAAGGTGCAGCAGTGTACTGGCAAATAAGTGGAGCATTCAGCTACTTTCACTTTCAGCTGCATAACAATCACTTTAAACTCAAAGCTAATAAATGCCAGTGGAAGGGGAAAGCTCACGGTCACGTTTGTTGTTTCTCTTCCTCTCCTCCAGCCAGGCTGCCGACTGCTAGACCTTGCATTCCTCCCCCCCTTCCACTCAGCAGGGGGTGCAGCGGCTCCCCTCTAGCTTGTAGCAGGAAGAGGAGACTGGCTGAGAGAGAAGCCTCCCCAGGTAGCCTGCTGCTTGCATAGGAACAGTTTAAACTGTTCACCAGGGATCGGATCAGGGGCTATTTCTGGCATCTCCCTTAATTTCACTCACAGTTTGGGGGAGGGAGGGTTAGACCAAGGCAGCCGCAGAATAGAATAGGTATTTGCACAGATTAAATGCAGAGCAAATAAAAGCTACAAACTAGAGGGGAGCTGCTGCACCCTCTGCTGAATGGGGGAGGAGGGGAATGCAGAGTCTAGCAGTCGGCAGCCTGGCTGGAGGAGGAGAGGAAGAGAAACAACAAACGTGACCGTGAGCTTTCACTTTTTCAGGCTTTTTCCCACGGTAAAGTAGTAGTAGTAGTGGTAGTAGTAGTAGCAACTTTATTTTTTATATCTAAGTCATGAAATGGGAGGGATATAGGAGAGGTGGGTTGCTTGTGATTGCACTGTACGGGTAAGACATGTAACTTACTTCCGCCTGAGGCCCCGCCCCTTCCGGGGAGGAGGAGGAAGTGGCCCAGTACCGGTAAGAAATGTACTTACTTTCACCCCTGTTTGTTGTGTAAAGAGTAAAAGACACAACAGTTCCTCAGAATCCCTGACTCTAGACTATACCTGTTTGAAGCTGAAAGGACACCTTGCTTATAGCTGTTTGAAAAACCTCTTGCTGTGCTCTTTGGGCTACATTTATATATTTATAAACATATAGCCTTGATTGATCAAAACCATTTTGATTTCACTGGAAACCGTGACATCAAAACGCCCTTTTGCTTTCATTCATTATGTTTAGGTTGTAGGAAGGCTGGTGTCTTACATATATTTGAACTACAAATCATAGGCTGTTTGGCCTCACCTGACCACATCTGATCAGATTTACTATACAGACTAACAACCACCACCAATGAATGAGCACACTTGCCTTTTGCTTCTTTCAGCAGGCTTGTAACAGCTAGTGAAATGGGTTTGGGGCTCTCAGTCTAGTCACTAGTCACCTATCCATATTACAAAACTATGTACGTTTAGTACAATCTGTTCTTGGCTCAGACAGGCCTAATACTAGATTGCACAGATAGTGTAGGTGAGACACATCTCCTTAAAGTACTGAAAAAGAAGAAAAGAAATAGCCAACCCAATAATTCTGGAGTTAGTTCCATGCACTGCTATAAAAGATCCAGCTTACTGGCCTCTTGCTTCCCAGACTGGTGAGTGTTTGGAGGCAGTGATGACAGGTTTATTTTAAGAAGTTAAAAGGGGCCTGTATGAAATCATCAGTCACTGACTCAGAGAAGCTATTGCTAGCCAGGTTTATTCTCTGAATATAGTTGTTAAAACATCCTCTGGTTTCAGCTTCAACCCAGTCTGATTTCAAAAGGACAGAACATAGAGGAGCCAATATAGCCATGGTGTCAGAAGGAACAACTCAATTGAATTACACAGCTCTGAGTTTGACCCCTGTATGTCTTGAATTGAAACAAGCAATTGAGCTACAAAAAGATTTAACATCACCTGAATCCTAAAATAAAAAGTATTTTAAAAGGGTGCAAAGACTGTCCAGCTGGGCAGCCACCTAAAGTAACAGAATGTTTCTGTCACATTCTATACCTCGGGGAGCATCCTGTAACCCCCGTATTCCTCAGTACTTCACTTGATCACCATGATTTCCATTAGTCTTTTTAGACTAATTAGAGTTTCTGACTTTGGACAGGGACTCATTGGACTACTCAGATCTACTGAAGATCTTATATTCCACCAAGAAGTTATCTGGTTTTTAAATTGGGACTAACTAGTGCAATTGTGTACAACAAACCCAATTTTTATTATAACATTTTTTGGCTCTTATGTTTTATTGTTATTCTGTATCACAAAGGCAGAAATTCAGAGACTCATTTACACCTACAGTAGCTATGCTATAAAGTGGCTATGGATTTCCTTTTTGCGAAGTCATTTTAAAACAAGAGATTTAAAATGTTTTTTTAAACCTGTTTAGGTCAGATTTTGCTTTCTGATGCATGAAATACTGGAAATACTATACAGTGAAAGGCTTGTTAAGGGATATTTCTATCAAATAATGTTTTGAAATAAAAATTGCCTAACAATTCATTAAGGCTTGATGAACTCCAAAAAAAAAAAAGTCACCTCACATCCCATTGTGCATTTGAAATCTCAAACATTAAAATTAAAACTCTGGTTTTTGAAACACACCTAAAGCGAGAGGTGTGATCTAACACTGAACATGGTTGCATCCCCTCTGATAATGACTCCTTCTAGGACTTTGGGAATTCTTTAAACCTCAATGCAAGACCTTCTCCATCTATAGAAAGGAGATCAGATGACTTTTGAAAATGGTTTGAGTGAGTCCACAAAGCAAACAAGAAACATCTGAAGGAATTTGGTTGCTCACGAGCAAGCAATATAGACTGCTTGTTTGAATAACTATCAAACCTACAGTAAAATGAAATGCCATTGTTGGGTACTGTGAGACCCAGCTCTTCCAAATGTATACTATTGGATAATTTTACTTACCTCTGTCAGAGGGTGCTGCAAGGTTAAATAAATAATTATTATAAAGCATTCTGAACTTGAGAACAGCTAAGTATGCTTGAGTTACAGAAATTGTGAGACAGAGTTATTCACAAACTAGAATTGTATACATTTCTTGTCCAACAAGTGAGTCTAGAAATTCAAGTGTACGATCTAAATGGGCAAAGAGCTAAACTGCTTGTATAGAAATATATTGTTTAAAGCAAGAGATGAACATTCTGGGTCTGAGTCTCATTATCTCTTGCCCATTTAGGTCGTACACTTGAATTTCTAAACTCATCAGACCAGAAATGTTTAAAATTTTTGTTCATAAAGAGCTGAAAAATCATACGATTTCAGTAAGTTTCTAAGTTTCCTCCTTTCCTCCTGTAATACTGAGCAATCTAGAAGAATATGAACAAATGAATTTAAATAAGTTTCTTCAAAACGTATTCATTTCCAAAGAGGTAAATAATTATTTGTCTAAGACTCTATGTTAACATCCTCTTTAGAATGTTCGTTTCAATTTAAAAGTGTGTTAGACTTTTGAAATTCATGGTCATAATTGGAAAGATGTTTGATGTCTAAGAAAGCCCATAACAGTGCGTATCAATTTCTTGTTGCAGTGACCATGCCTTAAGGAAAATATTAAACATGGCTTCACCTTTCCAGTCAACTTTAATTCCCAACTTTAATTTTATACATTCTGGACTATGATGAACTCTGGACTATGAGTTATTAAAATAGTACACTCTAAATTCAAATGGTACTTGGAAAAAAAATTATGCCTTTATCCTGCAAATAAATAAGCCAGTATTGGCCCTTATGTCCACACAATCTTACCTGGCTTGTAAGGTCAGGCCCTAACTGCACACAAGTCTGCAGTCCAACAATTAGAGTTCATTTAACTTCTCACCTCGTAAATCTATACAACTCTTTGAAAAGAGTTTTACAAGTAATTTCGTAAGTTCTAGCCTTACTGCCAGCAGGAGCACTGAGCTCATATGATTTATCTGGGCCAGCCACCCCCCATATGCCTCTACATCGCAGCCTCCTGCTGCTCTTTATAGAGCAATCACCCTAATCTCTCCCAGGTATAGCTCATTCCGTAATCAAGGTTAGATATTCCCAGCCCTTCAGCCATTAGGGGCAACACTCCCCTCCCATAAAATAATCCTAGTACTGCATCAAAGCTCAGTATTCATAAAACAGTTTCAATCTTGCTTTTTCCATCCTGATACTTTTACAATTGGAATCTTAACCCTTACTACTTAAATCAATTGTAAAATGTATAATGGAGTAACACAAATGGAGGAGATACATAGGAGCAGCTTCAGAATGGCAAGTTATAGAGTGTTCAAAAATGTATTTAATTATTCTAAGTTTTTTTTAACCATGTTTATTAATTATAATGCAATTCATATGATTGCTGATTTTTTAAAGTTATTGAATAGCAAAAGTAATACATCTTTCTAGCTGTGCAAGTTAAAGAACCAGCTTCATAAGGATATATTTGAAAACAGAAGACTGAAACCAAATATCTTGACAAATATACTTTAATTACAGGACAATTAGAGATAATACAATTCTAAAGGAATCTGAGAGAAAAGGAATGGTGATTTTTCCTCATCATCCTTCATATTTGACATAACAGTTCAACTGGTAACTCAGCATTTCCTGTCAAAAGTCAATGTACAGTCAAAACCGTAATCTTTTCATAACATGTGAATTGCCTTTTGTTTCTTACAAGTCGATGTCGTCTTCTTTGGCATTTTGCTGCAGAGCAGCTTTAAAGATGTTCTCCAACAAACATTTCATTTTATCTTCTCACTTTTTACAGCCAACTGCTGTTGTAGTCAAAGATTCCAATGTTTTCTTACAAATTTACTTTAACAAAGCAGGCACAAATTCAGAGAAAAGCTCAATAAGTCCTGCAGCTTCAAATTCCTTTTGTAGCTCATCCAAAGTTGAATATTCTTTGACTTCAAATGCCTGAAACCTACATTGTACAAGAAAACACATGAATATGCCTAGATTTGTCACAATGTAATTATGAATTCAGTTGCTTTTCTATCTGCAATAATACTAAATTATACCTTTTATGCTCTGTCTGTACTTTTGTTTCACACAGTACACTAATCATTTTCTCTTTGCATTTCTTTCCGCTTGAGTCCACATCTACCTTAGAGGTTTTCTGAAGAATCAAGTATTCCTAAATAACAAAAAAATCAGAGTATGAAATGTCAGCTATAACATCTTGCAGGTATACTTAAAGATCTATTCTACATGCACAGAGACTATTTCAGAACATTCTAAACAAACTTCAGATTAGTGATGCTGAAAGATGAGGTAAAAACAGCCACTGAAAGAAAAGGGATAGCTCAGTAGTTTGAGCATTGGCCTGCTAAACCCAGGGTTGTGTGCTCAATCCTTGAGGGGGCCATTTAGCGATATGGGGCAAAAATATGTTGGATGATTTAATTGGGGATTGGTCCTGCTTTGACCAGGGAATTGGACTAGATGATCTCCTGAGGTTCCTTCCAACCCTGATATTCTATAAAACTGGATCTTACAGGAATAAAGAAATGACTAGGCCTATGTATGCCCCCTAATGATCAGCCAACCTGCTTCCAAAATGGTAATGTTAGAAAAACAAACACAAGGTATTCTATTCAGATACACAGCTCTCAGCAGCAAATCAATATGACTAATCAACATTCAATGTTTCTGCACCTTAATGCTGGTTCTGTCTCCTTGCAGAAGAATCAGTATCATCTTGCCCATAAACATCAGTCTTCCAGTCAGCCTTAGATCTGAAGTCCATTTTTCCACAGTTTTGACATATTTTGCCCTAGCTCTCATGTGATCTAAATGCAAAAGGATAGTCCATATACCATCCTCTGTACTTATGCATCTTGACAAAGTACCTTTTTCATGGCAAACTGAAGTTTCTGATTGCCCAATGATGTGCTTCATATTCTGTTGTATCCAGAGGACCAGCTCATGTACCATGGGTTCAGAAAGATGTCTCTTGGCTTGCTCAAGTAATCTTTCCTTCACATCCTTACACTGTGCCCTTGTAAGCTGTTCTGAATTAATAGAGATATTCGGCAGGCTTGAGGGATAACTGACCGGCAAGTGAAATGACAGCTCTAACAGTATATCTGAATCCAAAAGTCCTTTCACGCTGGTTTGAATTCTTAATGTGATTCCATCTGTCTCTGGAAGGCATCCAAAATATAATCATAAACTGCATATAAATTACAAACTTCAGTACCACACAAGTAAGTTAATACATTATTTTCTTTCTTAAAAAATTCAATTCAAGTGACTGAAATGCTTCATAGAAAATTTCTGAAGTCTCTTATAACTCGTGACTTAGGCTGTAAGTCTCTTGCTTACATGGAATCCTGAATGAAATATTTGCATTCCATTCTAGGGGAAAGTTACTAACATATTCTAAAGAAAGTCTCATAACTTTTTTCTTCTTTTAAATCTCGACAAGTCAATACATAAAGGATTTTCTCACAAGTAAAAATTTGTACATGGGGAGCAACAATGAGGGCAACTGAAATAAAGATATTTTTTTTCAAAAGCACTCAGCATTGTCTTAACTCTGCTCCTACCAAAGCGGATAGGAGTTTTACCATCAAATTCAGTGGGAGTGAAGTTAGGCCAATGGTGAATACTTTTGAAGATTCAACACTTAAAGAATAGTTCTACACTAAAAATAACACTGGGGGGCTCCATGTTCTCAGCAACTTCCAGACCAAATGTTCTCAATTTACAAGTTAAAAGGTGTTTTTTCCAAACTCTTTCTTGGATTCAAAAGTCAAGCTTGGTTTGTGGTTCATCATGAGTAATAAAGGTTCTGGAAAGCCAAATTCTATCCACAGTTACACTTATGCAAAACTACAGCCTTCAGTGTAGTTGGACAGTTAGGTGCCCGAACAACTTTAAATCTGCTCTGTAGTGATACCATAGGAAAACAATATTGAACAGATCTTCAAAAATCAATTTAACCTCATCTGGACGGACAACCACTAAAATACCTCCATAATCATATGGTTGTTGGTTGATGTCACTACAGGGAAGAGTTAATACTGGTTGAGTGTCCTGTGTGTTTCCATATCTTAACACGTTTAGATTTCTTTAAAGATGAACCTTAGCTCTGAATTTTCACTTGGTTTGGGAGAATGAGCATTCTGTAGCGCATTTTACCGTATGTATGTATTCTCAATCTTAACTCCCTGAAAATAACTTTTTGTTGGGTGGATGGGTGGGTTTGGTTTGGTTTGGGATGGGATGGGGAGGGAAGGTTTGGTCTGGAAATATTTTAGAGTAAAAATCCTACTTGAAGTGTTATAAAGGAACAGTTTCTAGTAAGTAACATACAGTCCACGCTCTATGCTAAAGTTGGGATAAAATGACTCTAGGCAACATTACAGTTTGATTCCCACATAAGTATAAAACTGACTGGCATAATAAATCACAGAAAGGCAGTGAAACTGGAAATAACATATGCAATTACTTCTATTATAAAACCTTTTTTTGAGTAAGATATGACAAGGAGAAATAAAACAAAACTTCATTACATAGAAAGAGGGGACAAAGGTCTAATCTGGTGACACCCCAATAAGAGAAAAAGAGAGTATTCAGTAAAAGAAGCTCTTCTTCAGATCGTCTCTGCTTCAACCTTTTGATGTATTCCAAACTCTTCAACCCATTTCTTTAAAAAGTTGCTAAAATGTCAAGTTGTTTTTAAAATGAGGGCAAGAGAAGACAGATTTGAAAGACAGAGTAAAGCTGACTTAAGTTTCAGATGAGTTCTTTTGAAGTGACTTGTCTTCTCAGCACCCTTGTTTTACTTTCCCTTACATGACAGGCAGTTGAAGAATGTCCAGTTCTCATTGAGGACACTGCCAACCTCAGTGCCCTCTATAATATAACAGTTGAGCCCTGTTTAGTAAGTGAAACAGCTTGAAAATGATTTTGGACACTCTTTTAAGAGATCAGCCAGAGTTTTGTTTCCAAAGCCCCATCCTGGTTCATAAGAACCCTCTGTAACACTAATCTAAAATAAAATAACCAACGCCTTCATACCAAATGATTGAACAGTAACATTATATTCAGAAAGGTCTCCAAACACTCACAGTCCTCCTCATTCTGGATAAAAACACAGGGCCAAATCCACAAGTGGCAGCAACAGATGCAAATCCATTGAATTCAGTTGAACTGGTCAAGCATTGGAATGGGTTACCTAGGGAGGTGGTAGAATCACCTTCCTTAGAGGTTTTTAAGGTCAGGCTTGATAAAGCCCTGGCTGGAATGATTTAGTTGGGGATTGGTCCTGCTTTAAGCAGGGGGTTGGACTAGATAACCTCCAGAGATCCCTTCCAACCCTAATATTCTCTGATTCTCTGAATTGCACCAGATTAAGCTCAAAGTTTCTTTGGCACCTTTTTAAAGTCTCCAGATCTATGCCTAATGTAGACACATCCAGGCTCTCCCTCCACAGGCAGCAACCTGCTGGCCAAGCAATTGTTGGCTCACAACTCTGCCAATGGACCTCAACTCTGACCTAGAACGATTGCTTCTCAGGGTAAGAGATGAGTTCAATATTCATCCCCATTCAGTCCTTGGCCTCTCTGCTGAAATTGCCCATTATTATTATTATTTGCTTAATTGTTGTGAGTCGTTTGTGTATAGTTGACGTTTGTTCTCTTTCTCTATATATATACATATAATTTCATAAAAAATTAATAGGGAAAAATATTATTTGTTTTGTAGTAGCACTAGATTAAGCTCTGTACATACATATACACACAGGACAAACTCTGCCCTGAAGACTTTACAGTCTAAACACTATAATGTTTAATTACAATCTTAGTAACTGTGATGGTAGTTTTGTATAACATGGACACCTGGTCATTCACAATTATAATGAGACCATCATTTTGTCTCACACACATCACTAGACAGCAATCAATGGTAATTACTTGGTCATCACCACCTTAGGTCAGACTCAAACTAGTACACTACAGGAAAAGGGCTCTATATTCCAGTTCCAATCTTTGAGTCACACAGTCCTCCCCCCTCTGCTTTCTGACTGAAACAATTTAGATTATATTCATAACAAAGCATGAGAGGTCATCATTAATGTCCAAACTCTCTGGGCTGACATGGAGGGGGAAGAATCCTCACACAGCCCACAGTTCTGTTATGGAGTCTCTATACAGCCTTCTCATTGGGGAAGACGACAGGAAGATCCATCTAGCAGCAGATTCTCCAGCTTTACCACTTGCCTCTCCGTGTCCCCAACATCTTGAATTCTGCCACACAGAGACCTTGCACATACTTTAGCTCTGTACTGCACCTGGGATAACCTGCACAACCTTCTCACTCTAGCCTCTGTCAGCACAACAGGTGCATTGCCAGCAAAAGTGAAGGCTGTTTTTCCCCCCCAACAGTACTAAGCATTTTTATATTCCTCTCCTTGCATCATCTTAACTTAATAAGTGTTGCCAGTAAATTTTAAAACTCAGACACTAAAATAAATTGGAGAAAAATTCATTCCTGGTTTAATTACTGCAACAGAAAAAGATGTTGCCTTTCCGGTAATCCTACCATGTTTTTTTCACTAATTTGTGAACCCAGATCTCACCGACTCAGAAATAACTGATAGGGAGACAGACAAGCCAATTTTACCCCTCTGGCAAGAATCTCATGCTGCAGCATTCACATTCTTAAACCTACAACAATCTCACACCTTTCACTGTAGGAAACACATTGCTGTGATGGTGAACTAATCTGAAAGCAGCACAGCAGCAAATCTAGAGGTGTATCGTTCCGAGCCATCATGAAAAGGGGCATTAAAAACCAGCCACACTCATTTACGTCTACTGGAGGCACTTACATTTATTTTAACAGAGGACTGGTGCAAAATCTGTGGTTTTAGAATTTTAAAAAAATATCTACATATATTTATAGTTGATTTAAGCATGATATTGGCCCTTTTATACACTCAGGTTGTAGACTGCTTGCTAGGGTGACCAGATGTCCCAATTTTATAGGGACAGTCCTGATTTTGGGGACTTTTTCTTATATAGGCTCCAATTACCCCATACCCCATTTTTCACATTTGCTACCTGGTCACCCTACTGCTTGCAGCACAAAGACAGCAAATGATCAGCACCCTTCACAAACAGATTTTACAGAAATTGTTCCTATGTTCACACAAACTACAGGACCTGAGTTGGCTTCATATCAAAATGTGATATCTGAAATAAAGAGCAGCATATTACCATTCTGATTAGGATTTTCCCTATGCCAAAGATGCAAACAGTAAAGGTACATGGTAGGAAACTGACAGGCAAGACACCTTCTGAATTTGCTACCACTAATAAAAGACAAGAGATTAAATAAGTTACTTACAGTAGCATTTTTTGTGATAGGAAAGCATGCAAAAATAGATTAAAATGTCAGTATTTGCTATAGGAAGCCAACTCTGACAGTGACGCATATTTATAATGCTACAGTCCAGAGAAGCCAAGTGTTTCTCCAATATATTGGAAGCGTATTTTATGGGCATTAGTACTGTTTAGTAGTCTAATAGTGAACTTCAGCAAAGCACCACAGATGAATCTAGGGTTCTTCAGAGGTAGCTGGCAGCAGAAAAGACTGCTTAGCTCAGCTCAGAAGCAGATGCTAGGAGACAGGTAGGATGCAAGGGTAGTGCTTGCTAGGAGGGTACATTATGGAAAGATTTTTAATATTCATAGATATTAAAGACCTCTTAGATCATCAAGTCTACTGCCTTGACAGCACAGACCCGGAGAGAAAGTGCATCTAATATTAAACATAGTACACCTGGAAGAAAAGGAAGAAATCTGGGGAAATCATTAAGGGGTATGGAACAGTTTCTATTTGAGAAGAAATTAAAAAGATTGGGACTATTCATCTTATAAAAGAGACAGCTAACAGGGAATATGATAGAGGTCTATAAAATCATGAATGGCATGTATGAATAAAGTAAATAAGGAAGTGTTTTTTATGACTTCACATAATACAAGGACCAGGGGATCACTCAATGAAATATATAGGCAGCAGGTTTAAAACATACAGAAGTACTTCTTCACACAACACACAGTCAGCCTGTGGAACTAATATCCAGGGGATGTTGAGAAGGCCAAATGTATAAGTGGGTTTAAAAAGGAATTAGAAAAGTTGATAGAGGGCAGGTCCATCAATGGCAATTAGCCAAGATGGCCAGCAACATAACCCATGCTCTGGTGTCCTAAACCTCTGCTTGCCAGAAGCTGGGAATGGATGGATCACGCTGTAAGTGTTGTGTTCATTCTCTCTGGAGCATCTGACACCAGCCCCTGACAGAACACAGGATACTGGGGTAGATGGACCACTCACTCGCCCACCTTATAAAATCACAGACCAGCAGGGTGTGAAAGGAACAAGGTACCAGTTTTCCAGGGGAGAAGACACCCGAGGTATCCTAGATCTTGTCTGTCGATGCTCAACCCGCGCTCCCTCCGGCCCAGGACGGGACCCCGGAATTCAGCACAGACTTGGCAGGTCTCCCTAGGTCTGGGAGGGGAAGGGGGAGCGATGCCAAATCTGATTAGACACCCACCACCTTTGCTCTATCCCGCCTTTACTGACCCCCTCTCCCACGACAGCTCCACCGACACTCGGCCCTAAGGAGCCAGGTCCGCGGGCAGGGAAGGGAAAGAGGCGGGAAGGGGGCTTGCTACGAAGTGCTGCGGATGGTCAGGGGCTACTGGCTGCTCGGCCTTCCGGCTGCGGAAATAAACGCTGCCGTGCGGCCTGACCCAGCCTCTCCCCACGGGACCCGCGCAGGCCGGGGGCTCCGAGCTCCCCGAGCAGGGTCTGCGCTGCGGCGGGGCGGGCCGTGCGGGAAACCGGCCGCTCCAGCGCCCCGCCCGCCACAGTCACCTGACACCGCCAGCACCGCGCACTCGTCCGGCTGGCAGTAAATAGCCGCCAGCGCCGACAGCTCCTCCCGGGCCAGCGCCGACATGGCGAAGACCGGCCCCTGCCCGGCGCTGCGCAGGCCGCTTCCCTTTCCGCCGGCGCTAGAACCGGCCTCGGCCCTGCGGGGGGCGTGAGCCGGGCCCGCGGCCGCCAGGGGGCGCCCCGGCCCTTTCCCCTCGTCGCAGCCGCCGCAGATCCGTGAGCCAGCCGGACGGAGCGAGCCGCGGCTCTCGGTGCAACGGCCCCGCTCCGCCACCTGGGGGGCTCCCCGAGCGCAGAGCGCCTTTCCTGGCCCTTGGTTGTTTTCAGCTCTGCCCCCTCCTTGCTGTTGGTCTTGGACAAACTCCTTGAACCGAGCTGGGCCTCAGGCTACGCGGCTCTAAAATGGGGATAAAAAATGTATCGACCTCATGGGAGCGTTCTGAGGCAATCGGTTAACAGAGCTAGCAAAGTGCTTTGAGACAGGCCGATGACAACAGGTACTAAACAGTCATAATAAAAAGAAATAGTCAAAGCAGGGGATTCTAGTGTTTACATGGTAGCAAATCTTATCGTTAACATTTCCAAGGAGAGGGAATAGTACTGCAGGGCACCTGGCTCTTTTGCCTCAGAGATCAAGTAGAGTTCCTGGAATCCTAAACTGCTTTGCCATCCGATATCAAGCAGCCAACTGGTGTCAGTGAATGCTTTTCTAATTGACCCCATCTGGATGGACACTTTCCTATATTTAGCACTGAAACAGATGGGCAGAAACAGAGTCAGTTTTCAGACTTATTTCCTTTTTTAAAATGTTGCCTTTAATCAACATAGTGATCGCATTAACAAAATTCTTCTAAAACCATTAATTCCAAATACAATTGTTTGTATTGCACTGGCACTTAGTGAACCAAACCATCATGCTGTACTATACATAGTAAGAGGCAGTACCTATCCTGAAGAATTTGCAATCTAAACAGACAAGGTGGGAAAATTATCTTCTTTTTACAGATGGGAAACTGAGGCAGAGAGAGAGGAAATTACTTATTGAAGATCACACGGCAAGTCTAGGCAGAGCCTAGAATGAACCTACATCTCTTAAATCCTAATCTAGTACCATCACAACACCATCCTTCCTCTTTAATGGGAAAAGTCTAGAGAAGGCCCCTCTAAATTCTCTCTCGTAGCTTTATATCTAACACCGAGGTAGTATAATGAACAATAAGAGAGCATTAAATATTATCTGGATTTTAAAAGTCCATTTGTGGCAGGATGTTATAAAGACTATACAAAAACTGACATCAGTGGGCCCCATTTTTTTGTTAAAATTATATTTTGAAAGCAGTTTCTGAAAACTGCAAAGTAAACCTGCTGCTATTTTAATTCCTTAAATCCTGTTAAAATAATAAAGAAATATTGGGAGGCTGAGCTGAAAAAAAGTGAAATAGTGTGAAAAAAACAGGACTGAAGCTGTCGGAAGAGTTGCTAGGTAGTTCCTGAAGCTGTCAGGAAAACATCTGTGGAAATTAGCCTTAAAATTGCCTAATTCTGTTATTAAGAATTTCTTGCCACTGTTTTTTTCCCCTTTTCCTAATCCACTTTGCATATTCCATTTTACATGTTTAAATAAAAAAAATAAGTCAATGTAAATGTCTTTTAAATTGACACTATCGTAAGACATTGAGGTCCCCATGAATAAGTTACTGCACTCTGACATTTGGAAGTCATCAAATAAGACAGTATAATGTCAGCCTGCTACTTCTCATAGTATGAAAATATCAGCTTCATGTCAAAGATCTAAATTCCATCTTAATGTAATAAATTTTCTTGTATTCACAGACTGGTGAAATTGCTAAACATTTAAATGTGAACTGAACTTCTGCAGTACAGCCAAGCCAAGCCTTCATATTCCATGATTATTAAACTGTAAATCAAGATCTCTTTTCCTCTTTTTAAAAAAATATTCAAACATTATGATGTTTGATAGAATATAATTAACTGCACTGACTCCTTCAAAGGGATGCTTTCCCAGCAACACAAGAGAAATAATGCAAAATTCCTCAGTTCTTTTGAGTCGGTCTATCCTAAAACAGCTCTGGCATCCTGTCACAAAATGGATTTTACTCTGACAGTGCTAATATTTTCCACACACAGCGATACAGCATTTGGGCCTTAGTATATAAACACCAACAACTTTGGCAAGACTCTGATCTTCCCAGGGCTGTTTAAAAAAAAGGTATTGTCCTATACTACAGTCACCTGCCCCAACAACTACAGGCTGCATCATCACTCATTATTGTGTATATAAAAAGGGCATTTTAGATCTCTCTCTTCCCCCAAATTATTTGACTTGATGAGGAACCTACAGCAGAGCAGCAGGAACCCAGCTGGTGTGGGGAGTAAAATAGTCACCCCCAATACTGGAGAGGAAAGAGCAGCATGGAATGTTGCACGTCATACATTTACCACGAGCTTCTCCACTTACTCTCCATACAGGCTGCCTGTACAAAATTGAAAGGAGGGTGGCCTTCCTACAGTGGACTGCCAGGGAACAGGTGGTCCATGTGCTCCATTTCTCTCTGTAATGGACACCTGGCACTTTGTAGGCATCCTTAAAAACGTGTAAAAGGGATTTCATTCCTTATGCTCAAAGTGTCATTATCTTTCCCCTTAGGGGTCACAGAACACAGATCTTGACTAGGAGCTAATAATAGCATTTTAACTTGGGTGGGCGAGAGGTGTGGGTGAAAAGCATGGAAGGGCAAGATTCTCTGTATAACTAGGGAGGGTTTCACTTGGTTTGATCCAGGTTTCCTGCAGATCCCTGACCTATGTCGCCCACCCTCTACAGCACAGGTACTAATCGCACCAGAATATGGGCTGCTGCTTCAGAAACGGACCCTCTAATCCTCCCCAACCCTTTGGGAAAATGCTACCCCTTATCTCACTCCCCCTCCCCCATCAACCCCCATATCTTTTTATGCAGAGCACAATATGGGAACCATTAGACTCTGTTCTGACAAACACATACATGAGTAAATTTACATGAGTATAAACTATGAGCTCCAAAGGACTAGTCACCTCTGTAAAGTTACTCGTGCCTAAGTGCTGAATCAGAATCAGAATTAACTTGTGGGACTTTATCTTTTAATAATGGCAGGTTGCTTTATGACAACATTATGGAGTACTATGCAAACGTGACTAACAGAATAAAGAGTGCATTTTTAAGAAAAGCTTTCTATTACTCTGTGATATAAAAAATGCATAAAGATTTCATGTAATTTGTTGTTGGGACAAAGCCAGAGAACATATGGTAAACACATATGGTATTTGTAGCCTTAGCTGAAATGGGAAACCACAAGGTACCTAATCCATCCAGGGTATGAATATATAGCTTACAATTTCCACACAGATGCTTCACCAGTTTGGAAGAGCTTATTTTACAGCTTCGGATTAGATGTCATAACAACAAGCACTTGTAAGTCTCTTTATAACAAAGTTACAGATGAAAAACCAACTGCACATTATACATTGTAAAAGAACTTTGATTTTAACTTTAAAAAGTACTTAATATCTACCTGACAGACACTATACTTCTCAAAGAACTCAATATGCTACTGTATTATTTATACTACCATTTATGTTAGGAAAAATAAACCTGTTGTGCACGTCATTCGCAGACTTTCTAGGCAAACGTGAATTTCTACTAACTTGACAAAACATTTCTTCTCTGACTTTCCTAACACACATAGTGATATACACCACATTAATTTTGTCTACAATAGCATTTGTTAGGAAATCTCCTACTATTGCACCAGGAATAGTGCAAATCCTACAGTCTCTGCTGTTGCAATGGTGACAGAGCACAGACATTTTTACCACCTAGACTTGTTCTTTGTAGGATTAGATAACTTGGAGTTTTGCATTAGAAAATGGTCTATATTAATACTCCTACTGTAACAACCACTTAATGCTAGCTAGTGCTATGGTGGGAGATTCCCAAAAAATCTAGTACACACACAGCTATAGAGAGCTAGATGAAAACCTATAAAACTACCCCATATAAGACTAAAGGAAAGAAAGTAAATAAAATGTTTAAATGGACACATCCATGGCAGATGTAAAAAAGATTTAATAAAGAATGAAGGGAGATTTTTCTTCTTGCATTCTAAAAATTATAAATGTGAATTCTACATATGCATTGTCTCCAGTAGAGCTAGTCAAAATATTTCTATTATAAAAAATTTGGACAAAAAATATTGGTCTTTTCAAAACAAAAATTTTGGGAGAAAATTTTTATTTAATTTGAAGTAAAAACAATATTGATGACAAATTGAAAAACACTTATGACAAGAATTTTTTGTAAAATTTATTTTCAATTTTTTTAAAAAATGTTGGTTTGTTTTTTGAAAATGAATATTTTGGATTTTGTTAAAAAGGAAACAAGGGTCAAGATACCTAAGGATATAGAAAATATCTGATGGTATTTTGCAAGATTTCAAGGACAGGCAAATATCCAAGAGCTAAACTGATGGGTGCCTGCATTTCAGTTGCAGACAGGGGTATCCCTATATATCTCATTGCTACCTCAGTTGTATGTATTGTGGTAGTACTGGAGGAGTTAAGCAGGGAGCAAGGCACCCTAATCCTAGGGACTGTATGCACATCTAGCAGAAAGACTGCTAGTCTCAAGAAGCTTACAGTTTAGCTATATGATGACAGAGAAGAAGATCTTAAAACAAATAAAGGGAGCACAGGATAAAAGACAATTATGATAAACTTGATAAGCAGCAGTCATGGCACACTAGCTGCCCAGGCACCACCCACTGTGCTGCTTTCAGCATTATATAATTATTTATAAAGCACACTGAAATCCTGACAATAAATTCATTAGGTAAATACCAGGATTTGTATGGAATAGATATGCTTGTATGTTGTGCTTTGCATGTTCTGTACTTCTGTATTTTACCAATGTGTGTCAGCTGTAGCTATGATAGCAACACAAAAGTGTATTTCATTCCTGTATATAGTTTGTAAAATACTTTGGTAGTCATTGTGAAAAGAGCACAATACTAATATAAGCTTATGCCTCAGGTAATACCATTGTTGCCAACTCTTGCAACTTTATCTCAGTGTGCTGTTCATCTTAAAGCTAAATGAGAATCTCAACTTTCATTAAATAATAAGTTGCTAGCTCTCATGGTTGCAGAGAAAAGCTTGAAAATATGAACCACATACACTCTAAAAGCTAAGAAATTGGAAAACAAAATGAACCCTACATTTAAAAAAGACCTCTTGATTTTTTGAGGATTGACTGATTTTTGAAAATGTGGAATTAGCAATGCTGTAATATATAGCACTTCTCAACCATAGATTTCAAAGAACTTTGCAGAGCTGGATAAGTATTATTATCCCCATAAACTAAGCAAATGTCAGAACCTGATAGGTTCCCTCACCCAGGGCCAGTGCAAGCACTAGACGACCTAGACAGTTGCCTAGGGCAGCACCGGTTTTGAGGACAGCACTTAACTGTTTGGGGGGCTGCATTTTCCCACCTTCGGCAGCATTTCAGTGGCAGCTCCTAGGAAGACCGTTGGTGGCATTTCGGCGGACATGCCCGCTCTGCCGCTTCTTCTGTCGGCAGCATTTCAGCGGCAGGACTCAGACTTCCTGATTTGATTTGATTTTTTTGCCGCTCTGGATGCTCTGCCCCTCTTCGGTGGACCCTCCTAGGCAGCTAAATCCTTAACTGCTTAGGGCTTCAAAAAATTCTCACGCCGGCCCTTCCCTCACCATGGAGCCACAATAAAAACTCTATCCTCTCTTTTCTCTTCCTTGTCTGGTTTCTCATTTCTTTCCTTGGGCTACCTTTTTTTTTTTTTTAGCTTCTTGCCTGCAAAACATCCCAGATCCAATTGCTTGCCCCACTCTAGCATTTAAATCAATAATTCTCCGCTATACAGAATTACCCTATAATTACCCTATAAGGACTTCAGTGCCTTCCAAAGGTGACCCACAACAGATGAAAATGGACTTGTGACCTTGACATTTAAAAGGCATGAAAGGCTGGTTTGGTTGGTTGGTTGTTTTAAACAGGGATGTTATGCTTTTTTACATTACAAATTCAAGTCCTTTTTTAGCCTGGAAGACAAAATAGTAACAGCACAAGAGGTAAGAAAATGTAAAGTGAGTAACTATGAGGAGAAGAGAGTTTTAACCAGGCTGTTTAAATGTTTGTGGTTCTGATGTATGAGAGCTAACAGCTTACATACTCTATGACACTCAAGTGCTCCAGCAAAACTACACAAGACCTGTGTTGATGTTTCTGATATTCCTCAAATAAAACCAACATACAGTCCAGTTATCTGAGAAATAAAATGATCTTTAAGTATTTTCAGGCGTAAGTGTTATGACCTAAAGGGACTCATTTTATGAGAACACTCCCCTCCCTTTACTGTTTGAAAAAAGCTAGGTTCTGGCTCCACTGCTAGCAAATCTGGGTCTGTGGGACCCATGCCTGCGGACGTGTGTGTGCCATTCCGAGGGGACACTTGAGGGGCAGTGAAAGGAAAATAAAAGAGCACACTGTCATCTGACTGTGATAAAAATCATTCCATTTTCTACTCTCTTAAAGGAGCTGCTTCAGTTCAAGGTCAGAAGATAATACTTTCTAATCAAGGGGTTTTACCTTATTCACACAAAAAAATACTGGCCAATTTAGACATCCTTTGGAACCCTGAAAATCATCAGACATCATCATAACATACACCTACAAAATTCAATTTAAATTCTCAATAAATCCCCACCGTTATTTTCTGGGTAGCACAGGAAGTGTCATATGCGAGGACTATCACTAGCTAGTATTTTACAGAGGTAACAAAGAGTCCTGTGGCACCTTAAAGACTAACTAAAGTATTGAAGCATAAGCTTTCGTGGGCTAATACCCACTTCGTCGGATGCAAGCAGTGGAAGTGTCCGACGAAGTGGGTATTAGCCCACGAAAGCTTATGCTTCTATACTTTAGTTAGTCTTTAAGGTGCCACAGGACTCTTTGTTACCTCTGCTATTCTAGACTAACACGGCTACCTCTCTGATTCTTAGTATTTTACAATCCTTTATGCCAGGCAAGCTCTGGAGGACATTGGTATTCTGAAGGTCCTTGAGTGGCAGTGGGAACTTTTGTTCCAGACCAGTGAAACACAGCCATCTGTGTATGCAAAGGAGCTTTTTAGGCACCTGGTGACTGACGAGCATATCCCCAAAAGGCAGCCCTAATAAGTAGGCCTCCTGTTGGATAACCATCTGGAGTTCCTACTCCATGGGAGGTTTTCATTCATCCCCAGCCAGCAAAGGGTGAAAATTCTTGGTAAAAATCAACAAGATGCTCATTTAGCATGAAGACATAATACAGCCTCCTTAAAGTACCCTGCATCCATGCACAGACCCGGCTGCCAGCCATTGGGATCCCTAACACACAGGCAGCTGCTGTAATTTGGACACAAAATGCAGGCAGCTGTGAACTATATACACACCTCAATACTGTTTAGATTCCTACTTCAGCCAGCTATGGACCAAATGAAGGGGAGGTGCAGCAGCACAAGGGAAAGAGTGGGTTCTGCTCTGAATGGAAGCACACTACAACCCCCAGCTTGTATTAATAATTTAATAGGTCTAGTCAGAATCCCTCCAATACATATATTAATAGTAAATAATATTGTAGCAGAAATGTACTAGGCTCTAGGCAATTTCTCTGCTGCATTCTACTGCAAGCTGCTTCCCAGGGCCATCCCCAAACAACTCCTCTGAATATGGACCAGGATATTCCTTAGGTGTTCTGGCAGCCTACTATGTTCATGGACCAGTGTCTGCACCAAGTTCACTTTTTGACCTTCATCCAGCAGCTGGCGGCTGTCCTCCCATGGTGCCTGCAAGTGCAGGTTTATAAGGGTGCTATCATCCTTGATTTTCTAGTAGTTCACTCTGCATTGATCTCCAGGCTGGTCAATCCCCAAGGCCCCCAAGCACTCAGATATAGCTCTGTAGACACCACTCTCTCTTGTGCTTTGGCTGAAGCTGAATATCTAGCTTGCACCTCACCAGAGATTAACCAGAATCCATGTTATCCTCTGACCAGATAGGGACTTCTTGTGTTGACCATGGCTAACATAACAATTCATGGTTCCCCCCCATTGAGCAGTCTGAACAGAACTGGAGGGTTAAACACCAAATAGCTGTTTTTAAACCAGGAGGTTGTGTCTGGTTCCAAAGAATTGAGTGGGAAGTCTGGGATTGAAGGGCTGGGAAACAGGCCCAGCGTACTGTGGAATAACATTAGCCATTTAGCACTCTCCAGCCCCAGGTATGGCCACCCAGGCTTGAGCTACATTTACCCTACAAAATTCTTGGGCTTGGACCACATCTCAGCAAGATTCAGGTATAGATTGACATGCTAGCCAAGTCTGCAGGGTTGTGTCTGATTTGTGTGTGAACGGTAGATGAATTAGGCTTAAATCTAAACCCAGGTTTACTAAACAGTGTAGATGTGGCCTAAAGGTCATTGAAAGCTGTGGATCTTTCTACTGATTTATGTGCTTTGAATCAGAACCTAAATTCTCAGTTTATATAATCTCTCTTTCCAGCAGAACTGGAACTTTGGTGGCTGTTGATCGTGCATCACTTCAGACCTTTGCACTCCCCTTATACATGGTAAATCTTCAACCATTACACATATGTGCTTGCTTCAATATCTGCTACTACTACAAGCTAATACTGCACATACTACTTAGCTCTTCTCAGATGCAGTCTTCATCTGAATATACGCAGAGCATATTCTCCAATGAAAGTTCTGACACAGTTCTGTGTAGTTCCATAACAGACATAGAAAGGCTAGTCTAGTACAGGGTGTAAACGGGATCATTTCATTAATCACCAAACTTGGGAAAAGCCATCACCAGCACTAACAGAATGGGTCTAATACTAGAAAATATTATAATAGCAAAGTAAAAAAGGTTCTTTATTAAAACAGAGACTCAAATAACAAGACACCACATTTAAGTAATAATATTCAAGCATTGCAAAGAATAAACTTGAATCTAGAGACAGCCAGTGGAGCATACTAGAAGACTGGCAATGGTGTATATGACATCTTCTGGTTATTAATTGAATGAATACTTCAATGATAATGAAGCCACTGTGTTTCTGCAATCAATGAGGTAGGTGAGGCTTTTTTGAAGTTTTTGAATACCAATTTAAGTATTCTGTTTTGCAGGACACACACACATAATCAGGACTATGTATCACAAGTTATCAAAACTGATTTGTAAGGTGTGAGAACACATCATACAGGAAGTATCCACATGATAATCTCAACTTCTTATGTTGGGTTAGTCTCTACAGAGACATAAAGACTCCTTGTTTTTCATGTTGGGTTTGTAACTCTTCGACTAGCAAGTGTCCACTTATTTTCTTAATAGCTCTGCCTCTTCTTGCACAATAGTAAATCAATCTCAGACAGATTATCTACTGTCCAAAACTGCCTTCAATTCAGATGGCTACTGAATAATCCTGTTCTAAACAAGGACAGAGATAGAAAAAGCACCCCAGTTACTTTAAACTTTAGGCTATGCAATACTTTCTGTCCTCTGGCCAACAAAGGTGGTCTCCCCTACAACCTTCGAAGTAGGAGCTATACGAGATCACTTCCTCATGAAGTGAAAGTCATTTGATTGCAAAGCAACTCTCTGAAGGCAGCTTCCTATCGAAATCTAATTACACACAGTCCTCCATCCAAAAGTTAGGATTATGTACATATTGGAGAAATTTTGCACTAAAGGAACTAGAATACAGTATTCAGTTACTCCTACCAATCCAAATGACATGCATGGATGGATCAGTCTCAAGAACAGGACATGCAGAAGGGAAGGGAAGATTAATTTAAGCTTTACACTGAGCTCCTGGTGCCATAGAACCCTAAAGTATGATTTATAGGGAATATCAAGTTTAAAAACTATTACAAAATAATTTCCCTTACTATGTATATGTAAGATGGTTTAAATTGCTATAAAATATGCAAAGTAATTTTTATATCTACATTATGAAAGCAAGAAATAGCAAGTCAAATCAATATCTTAACATTTCTGATACTCTACATTTATATCTTTTACATGACAACACATTTCAGCACACAGTAACTTACTGTCTACCAAAGCTGCAAAACACTGCATAGAAATTTTAATTTAACAATATACTCCAAAAATGTGTGAAACTGAATAGTGTGTCCAATTATCTTTTCTTTAAGAAAGGCAGTTACTTGACACAAAAATAAAAATTTCACACACAAGACTTAATTCTCCATTTCACTGTGCCCATATAACACCCCCTGAAAGCAATGGGCTTTCAAGTATGTATTTAACTCAAACCCCAATGGATTTTTCATAACTTCAAAAATGAAACTAAAAAACTCTGAATTGTCCATTTTATTTCCTGCTTTTTGGATTACAATACAGAAGTGGCATTTTAAAAGAAAAAGTAACCATCAGACTATTTAAAAATTATTAATTGCTTTTCTTTTAAAAAAAAAAAAAGTGTTGAAAATAATGGCAAAACTTTTCATATATTAGTTTGTTTATACTTTTTAAAATATTCACATGCCATTTTTTTTATTTAAAGTTAGTCTGACTGAAATCTCAGCAGATTTAGATATGGATGAGTAAAATACCAGTATATAACTATATATAAGTTAGTTTGCAACAATAAATTATCTACCTAGATTTTTACACCACACCCACCATCATGGTATCCATGATGACCAATTTTTAATGACAATTAAAAACATCTACAGAACTCCCACTTTTTGTATCTATATTGTAGTATGCCTAAAGGTGCAATCCAGTTCAGGCCCCATTGTGCCTGGCACTTTGTGAAAGTCACTAATTTTGTATAGTTTAGTCTTAATTGACTGTAAAATACACACAAGATTTTCCAGCTATGAGGGGACTTGAACACTGAAATAAACCTAAATAGAGAAAAGTATGTACTTTACTTTTAAATTAAAGATGGTATGAAGCATCTGTTCATACAAAACTGCAGAGTGTTTTCCCCCGAGAGATAAGGTCAATGTTGGTTAAGGAAGATAAGCAGTTACTATGATCTTTATTTAAAGTTCAAATGGCAGCTCATCTGCAATTTGAGAAAGTACAGTTTCAGTGTAGTTATGAAGTCCAACGCCACCAAGCTACTTTCATTCTGTCCCATACTGAAGAGAGAGAATCAAATGCAGGACGGACATCCAAGATGGTGAACTGGTAATTCTTATCTACTTCACCACCATCATAATAATCAATAACATATCTGACTTGCTTCCCACAACGATCAATAATCCAATCATGTCTGTCAAAAGGAAGTTCATATCTGGAAAGAGAATTCAGTAAATTAACACCAGCTATTAAATCAACATGACACTTCATAATATGGGCACAAGTCATATGTACTATATAGGCTACTTTATGACAATATATGTTCAAAAATCCTGCATCTGTTCTTGTAAATATAGTTTGAAACTGTAGTTCTAAAACATTTTTTAAAAATCTACTTGTACATCACAGTTCAACATAAGGAAAAAAAACCCATTTCTGGTCCTGAAAACGTACCCCATCCATGAGCGTATTCTGGCTCTGGGTGAATACTCCTTAGCTTTACCTCCAAACCGGATCAACGATGGTCCACATGGGCATTCCCTAAATATATATTTAAACAGTTAAAAAAGACAGATCACTTACAGTTTAAGAACTTGTTTTACTGATACATAAATGGTATATTAGAAAAAGTTGTGGTAAAAAAAATCAGTTATTAAAATAATAAAACAGTTACTTTAAAATAGAGATTTACAAGTCAGCAGTAAACTCTCAGTAAATGTGAAAGTAACAAGCGTGACCTAACACATCTCATCAGTATTTCCATTGGGGAGGGCAGCAATAAGACCACCCATGACAGAGGAAAACACTAGAGGATCATTTCTGGCCAATGGGATCACACTGGGCGAGTTTCTCTTTTCTGAATAGACCATTAAAGTGTAGGAGGAGACTGTGGGCCAAGCATTACCCACAGCAAGGGAGATCTCGGTTGGTATAAATATGGCAGAGTTGGATCCTGCACCAAACAGCCGCTCACCCCAGGGTGGAGAGTATGTCAGAGGGAGATGGTGAGGTGGAGCTCTGCTTATTCTCAGATGACATATGGTTCCCTAGGGGGGATACGATTCAGGTCTATAAAATCATGAAGGGTCTGGAGAAAGTGAATAAGGAAGTGTTATTTACTCTTCACAGAACATAAAAACCAGGGGCTGTCCAATTAAATTAATAGGCAGCAGATATAAAACAAGCATAAGGAAGTACTTCTTCACGCAACACAGTCAACTTGTGGATCATCTTGCCAGGAGATGTTGTGAAGGCCAAAAAGTATAAATGGGTTCAAAAAAATAATTAGATTAGTTCATGGATGAAAGGTTCATCAACGGCTACTAGACAAGATGGTCAGAAATGCAACCCCATGCTCTGAGTGTCCCTAAACCTCAGACTGCCAGATGATGGGACTGGATCACACAATAGTTTCCCTGTTCTGTTCATTCCCTCTGAAGCAATAGCATTGGCCACCACCAGAAGATGGGATACTGGGCTAGATGGATCATTTACAGTAGACTCTCGATTATCCAGGATGATAGGGAAAAAAATTATTCTGGTTAATAAAATCCCAGATAATCACCATCCATCGGAAATATGGGGCGAGAGGGTTGGTTCACCAGCCACCCTGTGCCCCGGGGGGGGGGGGGGGGGAAGAGGGGGGTGTTGTTTCACTAGCTGCCCTGCACCCTGGGGGAGGGGGGGGGGTATTTTTTGTGTGTGCTTGGGGCGGCAGCAAAGCCAGAGCCGGCCCTACGAGTTGCGCATATATATTTTTTGACATCCTGGTTAATCCAATCCTGGATAATCAAGAGAATACCGTAGGACTCCCTATGCCCAGTCTTATGACAATATATTGGCCAGCACAAGCTAAAGCAGCCCCTAGGTTATTCTAACTTACTCGGAGAGACTAGAATATACTGACCCCCATGACAGGATCTATACTCAGCTTTCAGATAGCCTCCATCACCAATATCCTGCACAAAGTGCATCTCATATGTATGACAATCTAATACAATAGATTTTAAGGTCAGAAAGGCATTTATGATCATTAGTCTGATCTCCTGCATATCACAGGTCATAGAATTTCACCAGTGATTCCTGCATGTAGCCCCCTGATCCTGTGGCTGAATTACAACATATCTTTCAGAAAGATGGAGTCCTCAAATCAAGATGATCTAAGTGATAGAAAATTTATCTGTCCTTGATAATATGTTCCAATTGTTAGTTAACCCATTAAAATGTTCATCTTATTTCCAGTTTAAAAATGTTGCTGACAAACTTTCAGTCACTGGATCTCGTTAAACCTTTGTTCCTAACGAAGGGATTGTGGTACTACATCCAAAAAAACAAACAACCCTCCAGAAGTCTCAAAGTCTTGGAATGATAAACATCAGGTCATTTTTCTGGATAAACTGAAACCATTCTGACTTTTAAAGACTTCAGTAGCAAGAACAAAAGGAATTTTTTGGTTTTCATCTCAAATGTACTTACGCAACATGAAGGGCTTCCCACTTTAAAATCTCTTTCCAAGCCTGCTCGTTGTTCTGATTGTGAATCTTGATAATATTATTCATATCTTTGGGGTTTATGTCATCATCTTTCCACCTCCATCTAAGAAAGGAACACTATTTTGGATATTTTTACAAATATTGGGAGCTTAAATTCCCCATCTCCCCTGAGAGAGAAAAGATCTTCCCCAAGGTTACAAAGCAATTCTGAGAGTCAGAAGTCATGCATTGCTAGCTTCCAGTCCCCTGCTTCGTCCTCTTAACTACTTTACTTTCTATGTACAAATTATAGTTATCTAACATTAATCACAGCTTGAATAAACAAACATGAGCTAAGTCATGGTAATAGAATGTATTGACAAAGCTATCTATAGTTAGTTTACATTTCACAACACTTAGAAAATTTTGTGTGGGATGCAACCCAAATTCATTTTCGATAGATAAATGTATTAAAGAAAAAAAAAAATCACGCAAGTCATGTACAGTAACTCCTCACTTAATGTTGTAGTTATGTTCCTGAAAAATGCGACTTTCATTGAAATAATGCTAAGCGAATTCAATTTCCCCATAACAATTAATGTAAACTGGGGGGAGGGGGAGGTTCCAGGGAAATATTTTTCACCAGTCAAAAAACATATTT
Source organism: Sternotherus odoratus (assembly GCA_032164245.1). Classification (NCBI taxonomy): domain Eukaryota; kingdom Metazoa; phylum Chordata; order Testudines; family Kinosternidae; genus Sternotherus; species Sternotherus odoratus. The sequence continues at coordinate 62,821,608 of JAVMKO010000008.1, forward strand.
TATATATACATACACACATGTATATACAGTGAAACCTCGATTTAACGGACCTCCATTTAACGGACTTCGGATGCAACGGACAAAATTTTTCAGAGTCTGATGCATCCGAAGTCCGTTTCTGGAGGGCTGGCTGTGGGCTCCCTGCTGCTGCCCGAGGCTGAAGCGGGGGGGGGGGGGCTTGCCGCCCAGCTCCCCACAGCAGCTTGCTGGCGGGAGCCGGGACCCGTGCGGACAGAGTGTCTGCTTTGTGCTGCCGGAGGTGGAAGCTGCGGGGGGGCTGCCGCCCGGCTTCCCACAGCAGCTGGACTTGCTGGCGGGTCCTGGGAGCCGGGACCCGTGCCCGCCCGCGGCAGCTGCCGCGGATTGAGCCGGGGGCGGGCTGCTGCCTGGCCCCCGGCAGCACTGACCCTCCCTGCAGGGTCCCGGGAGCCGGGACCCTGTGGGGCTCTCAGCCCGCGCGCCGCGGATTGAGCCGGGGGCGGGCTGCTGCCCGGCCCCCGGCACCATGCTCGGTTCGTGAAGGGTCCCGGGAGCCGGGACCCTGCGGGGCTCTCAGCCGCCGCGGATTGAGCCGGGGGCGGGCTGCTGCCTGGCCCCCGGCAGCAATGACCCTCCCTGCAGGGTCCCGGGAGCCGGGACCCTGCAGGGCTCTCAGCCCGCGCGCCGCGGATTGAGCCGGGGGCGGGCTGCTGCCCGGCCCCCGGCACCATGCTCGGTTCGTGAAGGGTCCCGGGAGCCGGGACCCTGCGGGCTCTCAGCCCGCGCGCCGCAGCCGCCGCCGTTTGAGCCGGGGGCGGGCGGGCTGACGGTAAAACCGTGATATAACGGATTAATTCGGGCGAGGGGGTGTCCGTTAAATCCGAAAGTCCTGTTATTTAATAATTTTAAAAAATTATTAAATAACGGACTTTCGGATTTAACGGACACCCCCTCGCCCGAATTAGTCCGTTAAATCGAGGTTTCACTGTATATTAAACATATACACACATAGACACACACCCAGTACAAGTTTTAAACAAACAATTGAATACTGTACACAGCAATGATGATTGTGAAACTTGGTTGAGGTGGTGAAGTTAGAGGGTTGATATTTCTCAGGGAATGCCTTACTGCTAAATGATGAACTAGCATTCAGCTGAGCCCTCTAGGGTTAACATGTTGTTAATGTAGCCTGACACTTTACAAGGCAGAACAAATGGAGGGAGAGGAGACACCATGGCAGACAGACACACACACCCTTTGTGAGAGATGCACTGCCCTTTTAACTATGCTGATCCCATTCTAAGTACACTGCCTTTTTAAGTAGGTCACGAAGTTGAGACAGCAAGTTCCCTCCGTCCTGAGCCCTGTTGTGTCCCCACCCTCCTCTATGGAGAAACGGTAATCACGGTGCAGGAGCAGGGAGGAGTGGGACACCCTGACATTAGTCCCCCTCTTTTGCACCCCCGGCACAGCAAGCAGGAGACTCCAGGGAGCAGCTCCAAGGCAGAGGGCAGGAGCAGCATGTGGCAGCAGGGGGAGGGACAGCTGAACTGCCGGCAATTGAAAACCTGCTGGGCAGCTGCTGCACAAGGAACTTAGGGGAGCAGAGAGCTGATGGGGGGCTGCTGGTCCATCCTGGTTCCAAGTCTCCACCAGCTAAGTGCAACAGGCTGCTCTTCCTGCAAGCAGTGGACAAAGCAAGAGGCTGCCAAACAATGTTATAAGGGAGCATTGCACAATTTTAAATGAGCATGTTCCCTAATTGACCAGCAATGTTACAATGAAACAACATTAATGGGGATGACTTTAAGTGAGGAATCAGAGAGGTAGCCGTCTACTTTTCTATACCGGCCTCTGGACACTTCCACTGCTTGCATCCGACAAAGTGGGTATTAGCCCACGAAAGCTTATGCTTCAAAACTTTATAGTTAGTCTTTAAGGTGCCACAGGACTTTAAGTGAGGAGTTACTGTACAAATAACTCTCTTATTCCCTAATCTGGCAGATATGTATACATGATCTTACATTTACGCATGTGTGTAAAGTTAAGCATTTGCATAGGAGTTTGCAGGATCAGGGCCTCTTATAATAAATGGACTAAAGTTTTACTACTTTGAATACAAAAATAACTACTGTATTTTATCAATTGGACCTAAAAAGATAAGTTTAAATATGACAGTTTCAACAAAACACTTTAAACATGCATTATTTGTATGAAAAAAAGAGTTTTGTCTCACTCTCCCATTACTGATCCAAAGCATTTTTAGGCTAAGAGACTTATGTGCACCATTCAGGCCTTGTCTACGCTTTAAAAAAACAAAAAATTAAAAAAAAAACCACACACACACACACAGAATTCACACCATTGCTAAAACCATTTTCATTTCTAAGTGAGTCACTAAGCAACCCATAGTGATAAGCAAGGCTCCAGCAGCCACCAACATTTTTAACATCATTTTATCTTAACCTGCTTAATGAATGTCTAACAGATTTTATGACACTGACAGACATAGAAGCCTTGTCTGCACAAGGGGTACCATGTTGCTCACACCAGTGAACCTGATCTAATGTTCACAATGGCGGAATTTTCGTTAAAAAAAAAAAAAAAAAAAAGACGACTAAAAATATCCATAGTTTTAAGACCAAATTTACTCTTAGGAAAACTTTTTAAAAGGATACTGACTTCTCTGAACAAGCTGACTGATTACTACCTGGAGCACACCAACCCCTTAATTAAATGCCTATAATTTCAACACATATTGAGTTATTTTGAAGTCTTCAGGCTAGCTCACATTCTACTGGGTAAAATCAGTTTACTTACCCTTTCCTTAGCATAGCATTCCAAAACATTTGCTCTGATGGATAAACCCATTTTTGTTCTGAATGCGCTCTAGGAATGGAAGACTCTTCTCTGACAGTTGATAATGGAAATGGTTGATTTGGGGATGGCATTTGATTAGGCGGTGGCATCTAAACACAAATGATTACTTTAACAAAATCTCAGAGGCAAAAGTGTTTTAAAAAACAAATCACAGTATAATTGAACAGTTACTACAGGAGGGGTGAGCAACCTGCGGCCTACTGGCCATTTTTATCTGGCCCGCAAGCTTGTTGTTAACTAGACATTTACAAGTGTGAGTGCATTCCTTACTCAAGTGGAATAATTTAAAAGTAGATCAAATTTAAGGCCTTAACTATTCAGCAGTTTCTCTTCATTCGCACCAGAAATATATGACCAGGAAATTCAATATTAAAGATAGAACAGCTTTAACATAGATAGTTCTTTTGTCTGGGCCAGGGTTACTACTGAGATTTCGTTTACATAGTCACTTTAAAAGGGAACAGGTCTTAAAAAGACACACAAACTACATAAAGGTTACCATATTTCTAGGATCTATGTCATCTTTCATTTGAGATGTACTAGATTTCATAGGACATTCCAGATATTCATATGCTCGTTCTTGATGTGCAGGAACATTATTATTTTGGTTCTCAGGACCTTGGTCAGATTTCATGTGCATTGGACAACCTGAAATAAAGAAAACATTAACCCATGCATTAGTACAAAAAATACAATTCATAATCAAATGTAATAGGACTTAGAAAAGGAAGGACATGGTGTGCAAGTAGGTACGCAAGTCAATTCTCTTAGAGCTCACCAAACCACAACGTAAATACAAACCAAACCCTCTCCCCGCTACTCCTTTTGCTCTCTTCAGTTGAGCAATGGTTCCAACTTCCTCTTAACAAGATATTATTTCTTATTAATAGACAGCAACAAAGTGATATTGACAGTTCCAATTAGACACAAGTACTCGTCAAAGAATTGGCAGTTTTTTCATTCTTGTGCTTGTAGTTTCAACATACCTCTTGAATTTAAATTGTGAATAACAAATTTTGCTGCTTTTGCTTAAGTAATCTGATGATTCCTAAGAGTGAGATCCAGATTTCACCTGATAAGTAACACACCAAAGACTCTTGTTAAATGCCGACACCAAGCAATCTGAAAATAATTCACTTTAAAAAAAAAAAAAAAAAACCATCCATATACAACAAAAACCTGTTCCTGAAATCCCAGTCCCTATGTGGAGCCTCACTGATTTAGTTCAGACTCTCTACATGTCTGCCTATGCAGATGAGATTGCAGGATCTTGGCCTAAGGAAGGAATGGTGAAAAAAACAACCTTAAATATAGAAGAGTTAACACTAATTTGTGATTACTTGATATAATAGAGCAGGTCATTAACTTAATGAAGAACCTGTAACAGTTACTGTGATGAACTTTCCTTAAAAACAGTATTCCAACAATTATTATCGCAAGTGCCTAGCAATGACCAATAAAATTCAAATTCCAGAAGAGTTTCTATTATAAAACCTTTTCCACATATTCAAATCCACCTTATTTGATACTGATGTTTCCATGCTTGTTTCTGCTCAAACATGAATTTATTGGGATGTTTTCCCCCAAACTTTCTAGCTATCCAAATTCTCTAAGGGTGTCAAATTTGGAAGTTATAGGGAAGCAGACAGAATTTCACAATGCTATATTTATAGTCATTTCAGAGAAGATGCACACTTCAAGAACATATATTTCTACATCCCACAGCATTTGAAGCATCTTAAATGCCAGCACCACATTATTATTTTTTAAATTACCTTTAAGAATTCTAAAAATTGTACAACTTAAGATTCATAGTTAGTTACCAAGTTAGTCAGTCACAAAATGCAAATTCTAAGATTTGGGGAAAAAGAAAAGCAACTCTGCTGCTTTGCACATATATTGTATTTTCTGCTTCTGTTTTTCTGATTAAATGTGAAGTCTAATGTTTGCAACAGTATATACATAAGATTACAGGGAATGCAACACAGCTATGCAAATATTACTGTTGGAACCTAGTCTACAGCATGTCCTGACTTATAATACTAACTGTAGAACCCCAAACTAAGATTAATTTAAAGTTGCTTTTGGCATTTACAGTTTAAAAGATCTCAAGTCACTGAGACTAGCTAGACAAAGAATATATGCCTAAACATTTTAAGAATGCATCTGAGAATCAGTTCCTCTAATCTTCCAAAACCTAAGTTCAGAGTTCTGTAGCTGAGGACATGAATAACAACTATAGCAACATAAGGAATGCAACTTTAGACATCAGCCACATCAGTCACTGTTACAGGAAACAGAATCCTGACCTATCATGTTAGCAGATAACACAGCTTGGTAAGAAACTCACTCCCCTTTACCTTTAAATACAAACTACTTGTAAGTTGCATTTTTTTGAAGGAAGACACCGATCATACTAATACTCCTTTGCTGATAAATAGCTTTCATTCCTTGCCAAATATCTTTCAAAGTACTTTTCTAAGGTTTAGATTTTGTGTCACTCCATTTTGGTAGTTACCTTCCATTTTTTCCTGATGCATAGGACATTCTGAAGGTAGAGATGCTGTTTGAGGATGTACAGATTCATTTGCTGACTGAACAGCAACAGATGGAGATGAAGCAGACAAACCCATCACAACTTCTAATTTTAGACCAGATTTGAGGAGAAAAAATTGTACATCTAAAAGACAAAACCACCGCCAATTCTTACTAAAACATAACCATGAATACATTTTTCACAGCAAATCACTAAAAAGAAATTAAAATAAAAAACAGGCATAGGATGGTCAGCATATATAAACAAACCATCAGCATTTACAATTAGTGATGAGTTCATGAACTCCACCAAAATATCTGTTTTTTTAGCAAATGTCCAAGAACATATATATGAAGGTATATCAGGTCAATGTAAAATGTCATTTCAAGTCCTCTGTCTTCAATAAAAAAAAATCAGAACTATTATTTTAATGACTGTCACAAGCAGCTTGGGTTATACTCCAGTTCTGCTGCAATTGACCATGTGACCTACAATAAGTGTGGGTCTACTCTGAAGAGTATCTTTAAAAATAATGTAGCACCTTCTTAGGCAAGCCATCTGTTTCATCTGTGAATACTGCCACATCTACCGAATCTGGGGACAAAAATAATTCCTTCTGTTGTTCTTCTTAGACCTGCATGAACTAATTAATACTGGTAACAGAGTGTGAACTAAATTTTATACTATTTCCTATATCAACAAAACTGCTTGTTTCATTCTATTTGTAAGGTTAAAATCCACCTTCACAGTACTATAGCCGAAGTCTTGAAGTGAAAGCACTGTGGATTTGGGAGATCTGCATTCAACTCCTAATCCTGCCAGGCTTTGAGTGACCTTGGACAAATCACCTGGTTGCTCTGCACTTCGGGACCCCGCTGTAAAACGGGGAAGATATTTCTCTACCTGCCTGGGGGTTGGTCGGAGAACAAGTGTGCGAGTCCCCAGCAGGTGCCTAGATACTACGGGGATGGGCCGTACAGATCAGCCGCAACCCCAGGCCTAGCTTGAACAGGCGGGATACCGGTCTGAGTGGAGCCCTAGCCGGGTCCGGAGCGGGGCGCCCCTCGCCATGTCGTGCAGGAGGCGAGACCCCGCCCGCCCGGGGGCGCAGACAGCCCCGAGCCGCAAGACGGGCGCCCGAAGGGCAGAGGCACGCCGAGATCACAGTACGCGGGTCTCCTCCGGGCGGGGGAGGCCGCGGAGTCAAAGCGCCCAAAGGCCCCAGCCCGCCGGGGTCGGCGCCGGGAACGCGGGGCGGGGACAGACCCCCGAGGCCTCCGCTCCTCCCAGCGGGACCCTGGCCCGGTCAGGGCCGCCTCCTGCCTGGCCCCGTCACCGCCCGAGCGGCGCCTGTCCCCGGAGAGCGGCCGACGCGCCCGCCCAGCCACCGTACCTCAACATCCAACGCGCTCAGCCGGCAGCGGCCACCAGCCCTCAGCGGAGCCCACCACGCGCCGCAGCCTCTCGCGCGATCGGGTATGTGCCTATCAAATTGCGCATGCGCCAACCCGCTGAGAGGAAGGAGAGAGAGAAGGGGCGGGGCCTAGGGAGCAGTAGCGGCGCCTGCGCCGTGCCCCGTTTCGTTCCGTCCCCTGGGAACGTGCAGCTGAGGCGCGCTAGAGAAATCTGCATCTGATGATCTTGGTGCGTGTGCCAAGAACTGCAGCGATTTGTAAACTCTTGGATCTCTCTTCTTTTTCCCTCATGCTCCCTAGCTTTACACAGTATCCGCAGGTAGGTATCTGCTTGTTCGTCCACACATTAGGTAGCGTTTATGTAGTCTCAATATGATCAATCAATACACTCAAATTAAGTACAATTTAAATTATTTTGTATTGCAGTTAAACCTAAACTGCCACTGGAAAGAGAGCCTAATCAAGATGTAGAGTCTCAGATGAGCATCCTAAACTGAGAATTTTAATAAATAAATTCAATTTTTGGTCTTTTTCATTGCAACCGCACAATGTACAATAATGCAATTTCTAAATTCATTGAATAAGTGTAGTTGAATAAGAGGGCATAAGATGGTACCATTGATGCAGTTGATTTTTTACTTTTGCTTTTCCAAAATATAATATTTCTGTCACTTTAGAAGCTGCCCAAGCAGTTGTGCTGCTAGGTTTGGAGTTATTCTAGGCCTATAATTGCCTGACCATATGGCATTCTTTTAGATGCCATATTCCTTGGATTCAATTTGATCCTGGAGGTTTGTGGAGGCAAGGAGGAGTCTTTTCATCCACAGTAAATATGAGTGTGTGTAAATCTCTCTATCAAGGCAGGGTTTTATTCATAAGAAGGAGTCCTCAAATGCTCATGTTTTAAAAATTACCACCACCTCACTATTTGAAGCTTCAGTACAGTCTCCTGAAATTAACTTCATTTCCCTGTCTCCCCCCTGATGTTCTTCTTCCCCAACCTTAAAGTGACGTATTTGCTTTGAACTATAGCTACTCCTTTGGCAGGCTCTCCCCATTCCTGAGCAGTCTGGAAAATGTTCATGCTGCTCTTACACTGTCAGTTCACTTTTGCAGTATTTCTAATCAGACCTCTACTAGATACAGGTTTTGGAGAAGTTGTGCATCTCAAAACCACAATTAAGCTTAGAAAGATGGAGATGGGAGGAGGGGTGGGAGAAGATGGGGGTAGAAGAGGTGGCAAAACAGTTGTCTGGGTACTTACGAGACAATACCTTACTTTGATACAATACGTACAGTCACTTTATGATTTTTAGAACAATCATCTTCATTATCAAGATAACTGGCGGTGTGCACTGCATATGAACAGAATGCAAGACCATATATCATTATATTGGATCATAACAATGGTCTGTATAGGAAAATGCACCAAATCACATTTGGAATGATCTGCCTAGTTGCCATTTTTCTTAACTCCTGTGATTTAGTACTCATGTCCTGCTATATTTATCCTATCTAATGTAATTGTGGGCATCCTCAATATCCATATAAAAGTGTAAATTTCTTTGAATCCTCCTAAAAGTTCTTTGCCTCAGTGATATCTTGCGTACATATGCAGCCTTACAACGTAACCTTAAAACTTAGCCATCACAACAACATTCTGGCTACATTCTTCCATTGCACAGAACTATATTTTATGAATGATATACAACATACAGTTTCTAGCTACTGTACAAACACAAGCCTTTCTGAAGGGAGCAAAAAAATCCCTATCCATAGGGCAGTTATTTTACTAACCACACTACACCATCATTTTAAAGAAAGAGTTCCACAAGGTAAAACTGCATTCTCTTTCTTTATTATGAAGTACCAGTACCTTGTGTACAACATGCAACTTATTGCTTATTGACATTATTGCCTATATCAATTTCAGCCTATAAAATCAGGTTACATCAATTTATACAAACGGCAAGGCTGTTCAACTAAAATGTAGAAATACTTAGAATCCCAGTGAAATACAAACATATTGTTCATATGATTATTCTACAAGCAAAACATATTCATCTTATTACAATGTATGACTTTTGTAATCAATCCACAAGACTACCATTATCTTCCTAAATTCTTCAACACTTCAAAGGTTGGCATACATTACAGTTTGCAATTAATAATGTTACCATGATTTTCTCAGGCAATTCTGCAATATTAATTTTACTGCAAACAAAACTGTAATGAATTAATGGCACTCAACATAGCAAATTTTAATTTTTAACTTCACTCTACTGTGGTAGGGTGGGGCCTGACCCAGCCTGCTGCCCCTTTAAGAGAGCAGGGAAGCCTCTGCAAACCTCTGAGTGAGGGAAGGCTAATCAGCCACCTGGGCTGCAGAGGGCTCAGGGTTATGTGTTGCACCTGGCAGCCTCTCCAGAGGATAAAAGCCTGTCAGCGTGGAAGCCCAGTGTGGTGGGGGTGGGTGGGTGGGTGAGGGGAGAGAGAGAGAGAGAGAAAAAAACAAAAAACAAAACAAAACAAAGAGCTGAGGCTAGGAGCCTGTAAGAGCTGACTGTTTCCTGAGACCAGCCAGGGTGAGGGCTGGGGCTCAGCTAAACTGTGTAGAGTTGTATATTGGTGGTGGGATTTGCACTGGGCTTGCACTGTAAATAAAGAACACCGTTGGAAGCCACAAAAGAGTCTCCTGCCTGTTGTGATGTGGGGGAAGAGCGGATCTCCTACACTACATATAACACATTTCATACTGTATTTGCCACGTTTATGTTTAGACAGAGGCCTATGTAAGGCCTTTAAGGACTCAACTGCAGTTGTCCAAATCGCAACTTTAAAAAAAAAATCAGTTTTGTATTTGGTTAGTTTAAATGTTAATAATTGTAAATAGGTATTTGTGATAAAGATTTGTAAACATTTGTAAAGATTTGTGTGTGTGTGTATATATATACCGTGTTTCCCCGAAAATAAGACAGTGTCATATTAATTTTTGCTCCCAAAATTACATTACATTATATTACAGCGAGAGGCAAAACTGGAAGTACGTCTTATTTTCGGGGGATGTCTTATTTTCGGGGAAACAGGGTATATATATACACACACACACAAATCTTTACAAATATATATATATATATATATATATATATATATATATATATATATATAATAATTTGTTAGGGAATTTGAATATATGTACACTACACATATGAGATATATATTTATGCCAGAGTTCATTAGAAACTGAAATCTTTTTTTTTTTTCAGTGTGCCGATTGCTTTCATTTGCAAATTCAGGATAAATTAAAATAGTAATTAACTTTAAAATAAATTCTTCATTACATTCAGAATTTGCTTTTAGGCCTATCACACTATATAAAATACTAACTTTCAAACTTTAAAAAGCAATCCTCATGCAACTTGATTCAGTTAGGAGCAAGTCCTCTAATATTTCATATGCTCAAAAATGTGTGTTACAAAAACAGTACAATATTTGACAGCCAAAGCATACATGGCATATAGTCCCTAATGTATATTGAATTATAACATGGTTCACATTGAGACAATAAGGACTGAATTATACTGAGTTCAACATATTTCGTTCACAGGCATTTCCTTTATGCAGAGAAAAAATGAACTATTTTAAAGTAGACATTGTCTGTTATACTCCTGGGTGCCAGACATCACACTATGACATTGGCCTCAGATCAGTCAGACGTGAATAATTTTGTTTCCTAAAATCTGTTGCTCTAGTTTATAGCTACCATTAGTTCATCACCAGCTGAAGCATGCAAGAATTTCAGGGTAAAATGTAGAGAGTAAGGAGGTGGCTAGTGGAGATTTCTGATCACTACACTTTAAAAAAAAAAAAAACTAAACACATCCTGAGTAATCTGTGTGCTGATGTTATATACAATGTTGTTGTAACCGTGTCAGTCCCAGGATATGAGAGAGACAAGGTGGGTGAGGTAATAATATCTTTATTTCAAGCTCTGGTGCAAGCTCAAAAGCTTGTTTCTCTCACCAACAGAAGTTGGTCCAATAAAAGATATTACCTCACCCATCATGTCTCTGCTGGGATTGTGTCACATAGTTATGTCAACACAAAAAAGTATGATTTGGTGCTTGTCCCTGGAGCTCTACACAGCGCCGAGTGGCACACCACTTCCCTGTAAAGAGAAACTTGAAATTGAATCAGTCAATGACAGATTTCGCTCATTGGTGGGTGAATGTTAAAGTTCATGTAGATCCACCATTTCCAATTTATTGACATCAGGATCTCACTAGTGAAGCAGTATTCTTTCTCCATTTATGAATTATTTGATATAATACCTAGGTTGTATTATAATGGGTGAGGAACAAGGCATGCTTCTTCATCCTTTGTTGTCAGTTGAAGCTGTAGAACTGGTCTTTTTAGGTCAGGTGTTCTGTGAAAGGCTCTTAATACCTTTGCTAAAGCTGAATCATCTTTGTAAAAGTTTCAGAATCTTGACAATTCCTCTTCAAAAGTTTGTTTCGGGCATATTTTTTCTCAGTGATAAACATGGCCACATGACCACACTTGGAGTCATCTTGAAGTGACCCTTCTTTTCTTGAACATGAAGCAAGATAAACAATGGAAAATCTTATCGATTTTTCGATTAATCATCTTTCATTCACAACCTACAAACTGATCAATAGCCATGACAAAAAATCCTTCCATATGTCTGTCAGTGATTGATAATTCATCATACATAGAGTATATCGGGAGTGTGGTGGTTACATTCTAAAAAGACCTCACACAGTTGAAGTATAATTTTTTTTGTCACATAGACTCATCCATGAGGTTTGGCAATAAGAAGGATATCTCCTTTCCCTGTTATTTGCCATTCCATAAACATCCTACTAAGAACACATATAGGACTCCTGGATTCTTATGCTCTGGACCCCTTCAACTCCCTTTTTCCTTTTTACAATAGTGTTGCCCTCATGTTTGTTAGTTGTATAAGAGGTTTTGTTTGTTTTTGCTGATTACAGTAGCTTTTTAATACTAGAAAACCTTCCATTTATTTTCAAAATAAATCTACAAGTATTTTTATTTAAACATCGTCCTTGTTAACCATCAGCGGAGAACCCCTGGGAAATGTGGACTATTTTCCATATCTTGGCAGCCATCTCTCCCAAAGAGCCAACATTGACACAGAAATTGAATACAGAATCTGCTGTACCAACACATATTTTGGAAGACTACTCAAATAAGTCTTAAATGATTGGGATCTACAAACAGGTACCAAGGTCTTGGTTTACAAGGCAGTTGTCATCCCCACCCTTCTCTATGGGTGTGAGACCTGGTAACCTACAGATGACATCTCAAGCGGCTGGAGTGGTTACAGCAGCGCTGCCTCAGGAGGATTCTCAGAATCAGCTGGGAAGATTGTATGTCTGACACTCACCTCCCGAAGTAAGTACTCTTCTCTCAGTTAAGTCAGGGAAGAAGGGCTCCTGGAGGACAGTGGAAGCATTTCAAAGACATACTGAAAGTACACCTTAAAATGGCAGGCATCAGCCTAACAAACTTGAGGACTTGGCATGGAACAGAACGCAGTGGCACCACGCCATACACCAAGCAACAGCTCACTCTGAGGAGAACAGATGTGCTCATGAGCCAGAGAATCAACAAAGGAGGAAAGAAAGGGCACAACTCTCTAGCCAACAACTATGTCTCCTCCGAGATTACATCTGACACTTCTATGGGAAAATCTGCAGGCAAGAATTGGGCTCCTCAGCCACTTAAAAATTCACCAATAAACCTCCTTGGCAGACATCATCCTCACATTGAGTGATAGCAAACAAGAAGACTGTAAATTTAGAGCAATTTTCAGTAGATTAAAAAAAATCTTACAGAAATTAGAGATTGTTAAGAACTAAGTTCAGCTTGTCTCATCTCTCTGTCAATTGGATGTTTTTGCTATAAAGAGATGGTACATTGAAGTTTAGAAATTACGGTTGAGAACTTACTGAACTCCTTTGTATGGGCACATATTTGTAAAGACACAGTATGGGCCACATGAATAACTTAAAATCAGACTAGGAAAGAAAAACTATTATGGAATTCTTGCCACTTTGAAGTAGGATACAGATATCCATTAAAAAGCTCTCTGACATAAGGCTATAAAATGCTGGCTCCTAACTCAACTGAAAATCTATTATAACACACACATCAGGCAGAAAATCTTTTCCTGCAATAAACATTTTGAAACAAATTCCCTCCTATGTATAGTACACATAATTCTGAGTGGGCTATAACAGTACAATCAAATGTGCATTGACACATCCAATTGTTTTGAAAGTGACCATTCAGAAATGCAAAAAAGAGTCGTAAAATAATACAGCAATGCAAGAGAACCTATGTTTCAACATTTACTGGTAACATCCTCCCACATCATATTACATCTATGCTACATGCTATTCACCGAACAAAAGGCAAAAAAAAACAACCACCCCACGTTATTTAGGCACAGAATATTATACATGACTAACTCCATTAATCTACATTAATGAATGGAGATATGAATTCGACCAAGACATCTGATGCCATAGCAACCTTTTGATATACAAGACAATGATTATTAAAAATGGAAGTTCAAAAAATGTTTTCATATTTCTTAAATTATATTATGAAGATAGTGTTCTACTGCAAACCAATTTAGCCAATTCATTTTTTCTAGGAAATATAGGGGAAAAAATGGTAGGAAACGAGGCAAATGATAGACAGAAAAATAAAGCAAATATTTAAAATCTTCTATATTAAGATTCTATATATTGACTGTGAAAGTGTGTGCAGGAAAAGCTCCTCAGGGACCGATTTTGGGTATGTCTAGACTGCAATGTAAGCCCAGGCTCTGTGTTGAGAGCCTAAGCTTGAGCGTGCACACAGCATTGATCCCAGATTGAGAATTTCTGCAGCCTGGGTCTCACACCTGTGCTCAGGCATTTACACTGCATTATGCAGACCCAAATCAAACTACCCTATCCCAGGGTCTATAGCACCCTTCCAATTATGGATGCTCTAGCCCTTTGTTCGAGGTGCACTGTGGGAAAATGTCCAACCCACATGTTATGGGAAGCTGTCGCCGCCTGCCAAAACAGGTTTGGCCATTGAACCGTGGAATTGTCCAATACATTCCTGGTCTGCAGCATGTGGTACTGTGGAGAGGACTCAGGACATTGTGTTGGTGCAGCAGCTTGTACTCTTGTGGCCATTAGTACAAGCAGCCTCTCAAACAGGTCTTTCTGTTGTGCTCTATCTTCCTCCCTCAAACAAAGCTCCTGCTCCAGAAACTGCACTGCAAGTCTCTCTTTGCGAGCTGCAATTCTCTCCTCATGTTCTGCAGCCTGTCTGTGCCTTTCCACTCGCCATGAATCATTTTTCCTTTGGTACTGAATATCCTTGATGGTCCAGTCCAAAATGTCCACCATAAATTCATCATGGAAATGCTTCCTTTTTAGACCACTCTCTGACAGTTCAAAATCCCAGGGTCCAGCTGGACTATAACTGAGCTGCCAAGATACAAGGTCCTGAAGAGGTTGAAGGACCTGAAAGCAGACATCACATGGTACATTGTCATCTCAGTACTTCAAAAAAGATTCAGTGCATCTGCAGAGAAATGTGCCTGTGGAATCTCAAGGCTAAAAAAATGTAAAACTCTGATTCAACATATTATCAGACTCAGAGGAACAGGTTGGTTCCCAGAAACTGCATGGACCTAACTGAGTTAAGCAGAGTGAAAAGAGCACAAACAATGATAAGGTGAAATTTACAACTGCTATATGTTTAAAAATTGCAGACCATTGTAGTCCCCAGAGAGTTTACTGTTTACAGGAGGCTGGGTATGCTATGGCATGGCCGATTTGTATGGTGCCACATATTAAATGAGAAGGCAATACAAAAGGTTTTTACTTTTAACACTCCTACACATCTTTGTAGGAATGAGTGATAACCAAGTAAAAATTAAGTTTTAAATGCTTAATTGCTCTTTGTGCTTCCCAGTTGCCATTTTGAATTACCAGGGTAGTGGGAGGTGGAGTGACACCAATGTGTGGGCACATATTCCACCATTAGCAAATAAATGCTGCTAGCCACAGTTTCTAATTAAGACTGTCAAGCAATTAAAAAAGCTAATAGTAATTAATCATGCAATTAAAAAGTTAATCACGATTAATAGTGTAATTAATCGTGCTGTTAATAATAGAATACCATTTATTTAAATATTTTTGGACATTTTCTACATTTTCAAATATATTGATTTCAGTCAACACAGACTACAAATATTTTATTACAAATATTTTCACTGTAATAAACAAAATAAATAGTATTTTTCAACTCACCTCATACTGTACAATCTCTTTATATCATGAAAGTTGAACTTAGAAATGTAGGACTATGCACAAAAAATACGTAACTGCATTCAAAAATAAAACAATATAAAACTTTAGAGCCCGCAAATCTACTCAGTCCTACTTCAACCAATTACTCAGACAAACAAGTTTGGTTACAATTTGCAGGAGATAAGGCTGCCCGCTTCCTGTTTGCACTGTCACCTGAAGGTGAGAACTGGTGTTCTCATGGCACTGTTGTAGACAATGTTGCAAGATATTTACATGCCAGATGTGCTAAATATTCATATGTCTCTTCATGCTTCAGTGTTCCTTTCTAGTATAGGGGTAGTTCAGGGATCAGAAGGTGACCATCTCAACTGACCAGGATGTCGTGAACTGATGTTGGCTCAGTGCTTGGTGCAGTACCCAACACCCAGTCAAACTCTTCATAAAAAAGGCAGTATGTTGGGGAGTTCCCAAAAGTGCGGTTTTCAACCCTGGCTTTCCAATAGTCTTTAGCTGCTTATCCACTCCCTGCACTGGTCACCAGTCTGGTGAATCCTCACGCTGCCAGTTCATCCGCAATTTTGTAGTGAAGAAAAACTTCTTGCTTGCCTCACACCATAGATTAGCCAATATCTGATTGTGGTCCCGTCACCAGGGAACATTTTTGGCAATGGACTTCTTATCAGTGACCTTAACTAGCACAGAAGACGGTTCACTCTGTTGTTTGCAGCTCAGCAGTCAGAATACAATGTTAAACACTGAGCGTACCTGAACGTGGGGGGTTGCTTCCATTTCCTGGGAGTCAACAGGCTAGTCTTGAGGTAGAAAGAACAAGGAACACTGGCCCATGGGACTGTATGATAGAACTGGCAGACCATCAGGACGTGAGTCTGGGGGACCCAGGCCCAAACTGCATCCACACTACATAATGATGCACTGTGAATTAGTGGGATTTGGGTTTGGATGAACCCCTCTTGCTGGATCCTAGGGTCTGGGTTCAGGGGCTTACTGGCCTTAGTCAGCTTTGTGTGTAGACAGAAGGGGGTTAGAGCTCAAGTCTGAGTCTGAGTCCAGGCTTACATTGCACTGTAGACATACCTTCAGTGTTGTGTCTTCTATAGTACGGAGTACCAAGTATGTAATAAGAGGAAGTGCCATGGTATCCTCTCTTAACACATTAGCCAGTAGAGCTCACTGAATGCAGACAGCAGGGGAAAGGCGAACAATAAGCTGTCCTTTGCAATGGGCTGGTCAGGTTACTACCTCTCAGCTCAAAAAGGGAATCACTGACTTCCTTTTACTTCCTACGATGGCTAAATCCTAAGGGGAAAAAATCTAGTCCCTAATGAATGTCTGCACACATGCCTTCAGAATTGCTACCCCAGACACATTCACCGACCAAAAAACCCCTAGCAAGTCCTCTTCCTCCTGCCCAGGAAAAAAAACAAACCCAAAAAACTCCACGGTGCTCACCACAGACCTATAGAATTTTGCAAGACTAAGGTGCATGTGTATTAGATATTAATCAGAAGTCCTTTACAACACAGATGCTTGTGACTGAAAATTCTAGCAACAATTCTACTCCAAATAAAGGAGACAATTTAATGTCTAGTTTTAGACTTATACTTCAGATAGCGAAATGTAACTACTAAACTGTGAGTGTAGTAGAGGAACAAAGAGCAACTGGTGTCAGTATTATATGATACTAGCGAAAATACCCGGCGTTGCTCGGGTCAGTCGGAGGTGGGGAGGGGGCAGACAGCTGAGTGAGTGCGGGGTCCGTTGGATGGGGGCAGAGAGCAAACCTGACACCCCCACCTCATCCCCCTGACCAAACCCGACACCCCCACCTCACTTACCCCTCGACCAACCCCGACTCACATTTTAACACCCCCACATCTCCCCCCTACCAACCCCAACACCCCCTGACCAACACCCACACCTCACCCCCCCGTAGACCAAACCTGACAAACCCACCTCACTTTCCCCCCCAACCAAACCCAACACCCCTACCTACCACCACAAACAAACCTGACACCCACACCTCACTTACCCCCCGTAAACCAACCCCGACCCCGTCTCGCCCCCCCCAACCAAACCCAACACCCCCACCTTACCGCCCCACCAAATCCAACACCCCCTGACCAACACCAACCCCCACACCTCACCCACCCAGACACCTTCCCACCCCCCCAGACCAAACCCGACACCCCCCGGCTCACTTACCCCCTGACCAAACCCGACACCCCCACCTCACCATTTGACTTTTATATACAGTAAACCCTCGATTTAACGGACCTCGATTTAACGGACTTCGGATGCAACGGACAAAATTTCTGAGCAAGTCTGATGCATCCGAAATCCATTTCTCGCGGGCTGGCTGCCGGCTCCCGGCTGCCTCCCGGGTCCAGGCAGCGGGCGGGCTGGCTGCCGGCTCCCGCCTGCGGGCGGGCTGGCTGGCTGCCGGGTCCCGCCCAAGTCCCGCCAGCGGGAGGCTGGCTGATGGCTCCCGGCTGCCGCCCGGGTCCCAGCAACAGGGACCCAGGCGGGCTGGCTGATGGCTCCCGGCTGCCGCCCGGGTCCCAGCAGCAGGGACCCAGGCGGGCTGGCTGATGGCTCCCGGCTGCCGCCTGGGTCCCAGCAACAGGCAGGCTGCGTAGCTGCCGCCCCGACCCTGTGGTGGGCGGGCTGCTGCTCTGACAGCTCTTTTTTAATTATTATTATTAAATAACGGACTTTTTGATTTAACGGACACCCCTTCGCCCGAATTAGTCCGTTAAATGGAGGTTTTACTGTATATAGATGCTGCATCATATATAATCTTAGTGGCCTGTGAAGGAGCTCTAAAAATAAAGGATAGGTGTATTCTGTCCATCACATATGTGCAGTCTGTATATTTCTGTCCTTGCCCAATGCACTGGCATTCATGACCATTTTAAAATTATTCTAGCACACAACAGCTGTGTGGCTATAGTATAATCTTGTAACACCAAATAAAATATATCAGAACTTAATTCAACCAAATAGACATAGCAAATATGGTTGGATATATTTGCTGATCTTCTATAACAATGTAATTTAATCATAGAGGATAAAAGCTATTAGGACCAAATGGCTTACTAGCCCATTCCTCTTCCACGGTAGATTATTCCCCACACTGTATTTTTTAGGAATTTGTCCAATCTAGTTTTAATATAATCTTTCATACTTTTATGATAAACCGGACTCTCTTAGTCACTACCTAGGATTTACGTATAATAGAGGATATAAGGGAAGCGACCATTTTAAAGTTTATAGCTTTAGTGAAGACTCTACATTGGAAATTAGGAATTTACCTTACTGTATGTAGGATTCAAATGCCATTAAAGATGAATGCTTAAAAAAGGATGAACTTCAGTTTTTATGAAGTCTTTACTTGCTGTAAAATCATTTTCCTTATGAAAAATGTTTCACCCTGCCATATTTTATTTTCAGAATTAGTAAACATTATACGTCTGTGTTCAAGGTGCATTTTTTCCAAAGTGCTTGAGTCTACTGAATTATTGATTTTAAAACTGGCTAAGACAAAACCAAAATTTAAACATAAGTTATTACAAATGTGCACACTTAGTTACTGAATCAGAACAGAAAAAAATCTTTTTCACTAGTTACCATCTTGAACAGTAATACAATAGAACTGCCTTTGTGTGCATATTGAATTTTGTGCAGGATGTGTTTAATTAAATCACTATTTTAAAAAGTATCTGAATCTACATGTTGATAAAAAGGTTTTCCTTTGTTTTAATAAAAAAATGTAATGGAGGTCAATTCACTAATATGAATTTATTGGTACCAAAGACAAGGCACTGTGCTAATTCAAGAATGACAGGTAAAGAAAACAAAAACACACACTTCAATTACTATGCTTTCTAGGACTAAACAACTCATCTACAACAATATAGTGTAAGGAACTGAATGCATTAGCAATCTTTGCCTCCCACTCATTGAAAAATAAAGAGACAATGCTGAAAAAAATTACTGTTAGTTAAATAATGTAACTCCGCCAGTAAAAGTAAGTATTATATCAACCCATATAATGCTCAATTGTTCTCTTCAAAGAAGAGAATTGAACTGCTTTAGCCACAACTGCCTTGACTATACTGCAAGACAATGCAAAAGACCTTTGTTAGTAGTTTGTGGAGTCTTCTTGGTGCCATAGGGAGACATAACCCGGATTTACACTACAAACTTATGTCAGTATTACTGCGGCACTCAGGGGTGTGGAAAATCCACACCTCGAGCAATGTAGTTATACCGACCTAGCCTCCTGTGTAGACAGTGCTATGTCAACTGGATGGCTTCTCCTATTGATATAGCTACTGAGTACCTACGCCAACAGGAAAAGCTGTTCCATCGGTGTCTTCACTAAGTGCTACAGCAAAGCTGTAAGTTTAGACAAGCCCTCAGTAAATCATAAAGGGACCGCTAGTTCCTGGAAATTTTTTGCCTGTTTTACAGCTCTCTCTTCTCGCCCACACTAACTAATAGCCAGACACCTGTATTTTTTTTAGAGGAAAGAAGATTTCACTTTGAGAGGTGTTGCTAAAGACAACAGCACACACAAAAAACGTATCACACAGAGCAAGAATTTGATAAATGTTAAGAAACAAAAACAAAAGAAGTTGCTTGAATGGTTTGCTACAATGTTTTTATGTAATAGCACCACATTAGTGTGTGAAAATGCAGTTTCTGCAGCACATACTAGCAGATGGTGTCACAAACTGCAAGTAATGACAAATCAAGTGAAGAAAGCATTGTTCCAACAAACAAAAAACAACACACTTAACCTCTCCACAACAGTTATATGGGAGAGAATTTTGTTTTCTCAGGTTGGCATCTCTTTCATATTCTGATCTTCCCACATGCTCAAATTTCCCTCATCTCCCACAGACATCACTGGAAGTTCTATTCTTGAAAGCAGAATATCTGTCAAGGACTATGTGGATCCAAAAACAGAATGTTGTTCCCAATGATGTTAGCTGCTTCTGTGACCCACTCTATAGATCTTCTCAACAATTTTGAAAAGAATAAAGGAAATTATTCTCTGTTGGGTCCACTGATAAGTCCCTCTTGCTTACAAGATGGGCTTTCTTTGCCCAGTACCTCAAATTTCCAGCCATATGAATAACAAGGAAAATATAACAAATAGATATTTATATGAGCATTTGAGCACAATATGAGCATTTTCATACTAAAAAGGTGGCTCTGGAGGGGTGAGGGTTACTGTGACATAGCCACATATACAGAAGTATTTAGTCTCTTATATTTAAGTTGTTTACACCCTAGAAGTCTCTTGGTTAAATAATAATAATACATTTAGAAGCAGAGTTGAAATACTTTTCAAAAGTAGTAGCAGCAGCAACTTTCACAGGGAGAGAGCACTGTAGTAAGAATGAGTTTGTTTCCACACACTGTTTACTATGTTAACTTGTGACAGAATTCTGATCAGATTTAACACTAATATTACTAGAAGTACATTAGCACAGCAGCAGTCATCCCTCCACATAAAATATATTTTTTTAAACATAAAACAATAAATTATACCAGTATCTGTAAAACTGTTTCCTAAATCCCTCGAAAGATTGTGTCCATGCATATAAGGCAGCAGAAAGTCAAAAAAATATTTCATAGCATCAAAGCTAAATTCTTAGCCTTTGTTGAAAAAAAATAAATAAAAAGTTGTCAAGAATGAAATCGTGATTGTTAACACCAAAATACTAGTAAGAGAAAGCACAGAAACATGGCAGGAAACTTGCCATATCTGCATATCTTACAACAAAAGATCATAACATTCACAGGCTTTAAGAAACACACTGAGAAACCTGAGTGAAAACATTTTAGGAACATACTGATAGAAGACCAACGAGTAATCAGTCTGTCCCTTTTTAAGTTCATTTGTCAGTTAAGTACTTAGAAAACACAGCTAGACTCATTTGTATGAACCTATGCATACGGTATGTCATATGCCATTGTTTCCCATTCCGTAGAGTGGGACTGTCTTTAAATGAAGTGACCCTGGGCATGCAGGCAGTGTGGCAAGGGAAAGGTTAAGATCAAGAAAGAGGCAATACCTTGTTTCTTTAGAGGAGCATTTTATGACAAAAGTGTGCATTGTTTCAATGAACCCAAATAATCTTTATAGAGAAGTTCAGTTTTACATAGATGATTTCTACTCAGATTTTCCATTCTCACGCATTTTGACTTCTTCTTGTCCAATGAGACAAATAACTTTGTAGCATCCCTTTGTAATTTTGACCATCCACATGAAGTTCATCACATCCAAGACAACACTAGAGATAATCCAGGCGCTTTGGGCTGCAACTCCTACTCTGTGGAAAGCCTCTGTTCCAAACACAGAAATGACATCAGCATAATAAACAGGTATGACTACAATCCTCACCATGAAGAACACAACTGTCATCAGCACCCCATTGATGATGTTGGCTTTTGAAGATTTGGGGTATCCTAGCACTTCAAAGAACCATCTGCAAGAGAGAAGTGTTCACAAAACCAAACTAGTTTCAGATTTTTCAAATCTCTTCTTATGACCAGTCACTATTCATCAGTTTACCCCCAGGTCCTCCCAATCCTAAAATGCTGCCTTGTATTGTGGCTTCATTTAAAAGCTCTTTAGGCCAGTTAATTGTTGTGCTGCAAAGTATCATGTAATCTCCATTACTATATAAAAAAAGCGTCATAATAATATTTTAAAAAACAGCATGTACAATAATCTCCTAATTTGAATTGTAAACCAATATGTAATAGATGTACACATTAGTTGCTATTAGTGTAGTATAGAAGGGTGGTTTTCAACCTTCTTTCATTTGCAGATCCCTGAAAAATTTCAAACAGAGGCTTTGAAAATCTTACACAATCTGCCGACCCCCGGAGTACGATAGCCTAAAATTTTCATAGCAAGCAAGCTTTTTCCAGTTCATAAGTTTGGCTATGTTGAAGTGTGACAACAGAAAATGAATTAAATTTCTATTTGTTATTTACAGTGAGATTCAGTTATCTAACATGGCAAGACACAAGTTAAAGTAAAATAATTAACAACTACTTACCGCTGATTCACAAAAGGAGTAGAGAACTCTGCAAGCAGACGGAAGTTACCAAAATATGCCAACATTCCTTCACCCTACATAGCAAGATAAATATTAAAAAGAAGAATCAGGAATGTAAACTTCAGCCAGAAATGTAATCTGAAGAATGCATTGACCATTTTGTTAGTTTCCCAGCATTTATAAAATGGTATAGGATCTCAAATACTTTACCAAAACTGAAAGCGTCAAGTAAATGTAATAAATTTCATAATCCTCTTTATAAAACTTTAAAGTAAATTGTTTATAACATCTTATACTGCTGCCCTTTGATTTTTTTTAGCAATAAATTATGAAAGCAGGGAAATATGCAATGTGTCTTGTGACTCTAAGTCATTGACCAAGTATTCAAAATATTTATAGTTATTTGTGGAAGATTAAACAGAGGCAGAAAGCTGGCTAACAAATTATGGCACTCTCTAATCAACATAAAAATAGTGATAAATTATGAAAAATTAAAATGGATATGTTTTACAGTGATGATCTAAAAGGATTCAGGAACATTTTGAATTTCTCATGATTTAAATAAATCCCGCAGACCCATACTAAACTCACAAAAAATGAGTACTCATTTTCCTGTAAGCTAGTTAGTTTGCCAAAATGCAGACTGAAGGCCAGATCCTTGGTCCTGTTCCAACTTTTCTGCACTGCTCCATCACTGCAAAAGAGCTGGAAAGCCTGCATACCTAGCCAGCTGAGATTCTCTCAGCTCAGGGGAACCCCTGGGTTGCATAGAACAGACTATGGAAGCTCTACACTAATCTTGGTACAGCCCTCCAGCAAAAGGGATAGGTCGGAGGAAGGGCACGTAGCTAAAGTCTTGCTGGTCTCTCGCAACCTGCAGCTGGCAGAATGGCACCAAAGCACAGTGCACAATTAAACTGAGCATCTTGTAAACTGTCAAATTACCCAGTATAACCTTGAATTGACGTTTCCACTTATAACCAAATCTTCCACTCATCTGCACTGGTTCTTCCTGTCTACAGAGGAGTAAAGATATATTCTTCATCTCTATTATTTTTTGGCAGCATCATATGCTCCTAAGAGCAGCAATTAAATAATGTTTATGGGAGAAGCAGTTTATGAGGCTGAATTCTACACTGGAACCCATTAAAAAGGCAGAATTCAGCAACACTTGCTATAAGATTAACTAAAATCAGTTAATTTTTCTATTTCCGTTCAGTTTAGTTTGTGTATTCAAACAGCACTTTGTGCATAATCAGTCCCGCTGTTCACCCAGTAAAGTCAATTTTTCACTTGCTATAGGCACTTATCAAAAGGAAAGAAGAAAATTGTCTACACAGCATTTTTTAAAAAAATTAAAATAATATTTTCTAGGACATTTTATTTAAAAGATTCCATACCAAAATCTGGAAAATTTAAAATTAGCCTGTCAAAAAGTTGACAGTGTCTCTTTAATGAATAGTTAACACAACAATTTACATCTTCAAAGCACTGTACTGTACCACCAACATTAAATATTAACAAAGTGTCACGTATTAAGGAGACACCAACATATATTAAAATAGGATTCACTTCAGAAGTCTGCCAAAATAGGGCAAGGGTTCCATTAACAATGAAAAGTGCTGTTGGGCTAAAATATGAAAAAAGTAAAGTGGTACAACACATTTTAATCCCTTTTATTAACATCACAATTGGATTATTTTATACAGTAAAAAAAAGAAAACATACTGGATATACATACACTACGAATCCAGAACATTGGGAAAGGACGTCAAAGAAGTAGGATCTGCAGAAGCCATATACTGTCAACTCTCCATCAAGAATTGCCTTTATATATCCCCTCTTGTATCTTAATTCCTAGTTTTCACAATACCTTGTTGCACCTACTCTGTAATTTCAAGGTCTGCTAGATGCAACAAGTTTGGATCAGGTTAGGGTGACCAGACAGCAAGTGTGAAAAATCGGAACGGGGAGGGGGATAATAGGAACCTATATAAGAAAAATTCCCGAATATCAGGACTGTCCCTCCCTATAAAATAAGGACATCTGGTCACCCTAGATTAGGTAAAAATGTGGCCATCCTTTTGAGACAGAAGATTCAAAAATAGAAGAAGAAGAAGAATGGCTCCAATGCTATTGCTAGGAAATCATATTTCCGCCACTCTCCCGCCCCCAAAAACCAACCCCAAACAGTAGTGATCATTGAAAAGTCAACAGATATTTTATATTTAAAATTTCCATTAACTTAAAAATATATTTAGTACTTCAGAACTTCTGTGAATGATTAAAGTCAGATGTCCCGTTACAAATGCACAACTGACACCAGTTTTATACCTCGTATTTAGGTATACACCTAGTGTTTAGTATCAGTAAATAAACATGGAGAGAGCAGTACACAGCGATAACAATGAAGTACAGCTGCAGTCTCCCTCCCCATCCTCAATATAACCATTGTCAACACTTTTAGGCAATAAGAAGCCTATGAGAAAATGAAACTCACTTTCACTCATGATTTGGAAGATTAAAATGTACATGCATCCTTGTATGTTATAGATTTCTTCCACAGTGTGCAGAAGTACTTCATTTTAAATTTTATGATGGGCTGTGATGCCTTGTGGATAGAGCACTAGACTGGAGCGTTGGGTTCTACTTCTGCATCTGCCACTGGCCTACAGTGTGAACTTAAGTTACTTTGCCTCTTTGTGCCTCAGTTTCCCATCTGTAAAATGGGAGGAAATGATACTTGCCTCTTTTGTGATCTACAGATGAAGCACTACACAAGAGTTAAGTATAAAATACAAGAGCATCAATGTTTCATTCATTCGTTTTATCAAATTACAATATATTCTTGACATAAAATTAGGTATACAAAAGGACAATGTTGGTACAGACTAGCAAACAGTTAGAAACTTCAAAAAACACAGTACAATATGAAAAAGGGAGATTGAGGTTTATTACAAGTACTAAATTAAAATTTTGAAAGGTCTCTGAAACAAACAATAGTAAGGAAGTTTCAGTATTCATACTGACATTTCATACAAATAATGATTGCATTTTTATGTAATACATCACCTGGACACCTGTATAGCATGTTGGGATAGATTAGATGGCTACATAAAATATTTATTTTTAAAAACACTACATCTATATGTAAGCAGTGTCAGGGTGAGTGACATCCGGTGGTGAATTGCAGGAATTGCAGTGACTTTTGGAAAATAACACCTTATTTGCTTGGACACACCCACTGCACCTAGCCTGTTCTCTAACAGCCCAAATGGTCACTGTGGCTACCGTGGGACCCCCAGTTTCTGTAGTATTGGGGCCAGAATGATAAAGTGTTGATTAACCTGTTTATGTGAATGAGGGGTTGGGACATGTATTTGGCCTTTGGCATGCTGGAGGGACTCGCCATCAGCTGGGCAGCACTCACTAAACAAGGGACAGGGGTTCCAAAACCCACTGAATTGAGAGAGGCTGTAGACAGGCTTCTATACCTTGTGGTGAGGGCCTTACAGGCCTATTGCATCTGGCCTCTCTCCCCTGTGGAATGTTAGAGCTGACTTTTGCTTCCTTTAGGAGTCTAACTTCAGCCCACTAAGCTGAAGTCACTTTGGGTCCTGTGGTGCATCTGCACTAAGGCCCCTCTATGAGCTGAAATCACTTAAGAGCTGTAGGGGGGCTGAAATTGTATTGCTGAGCAGTGGCTGGAGTAGAGCCATTTGGATCACCGCTAGTGGAGTGGCTAGTGATGAGCAGCAGCAGACAACGCCACAGCAGACTGAGCGGGAGCAGTTTGGGTGACTGCTAGCGGAGTGGATGGTGATGTGCAGCAGCAGCAGCAGCCGCCGCCGCCCGTGGATAGAGCGGAGCCATTTGGGTCACCGCTAGTGGAGTGGCTGGTGGCGTACAGCGGCTGACAGAGCAGAGCGGCTGGAGAAAGCGGAGCAGTTCCTGGGCACCTGATGGAATGGCTCATGGTGAGGACTGCAGCACGACCCCACGGAGAGGCGGGGCAGTCGGCCTCTGACCACGTAAGGTGCCCCTTAACCTGCCCCCCTTCCACCCCGGTGGGAGGTACAACTCTGCTAATGAACTTTTGAACTCTGCTGGGGCTGTTGGACTTTTGGGACCTTGGGTGACTTTGGGTCTTGTGGGACTCAAGAACACAAGGGAAAGGACACAGCCCATTTGCGTGTGTGGGGGGGGAATTCTGGTTCATGGTTTGGGTTTGTGACTTTTGTTTGTGGTGTTTACCCAATAATATGCCACAGTGTTTCTTTCGGTCATTAAAAGGGTTTTGGTACACTCAGGCTCTGTGCTTGCGAGAGGGGAAGTATTGCCTCTTAGAGGCGCCCAGAAGGGTGGTATATGGTTGTCCCAGGTCACTGGGTGGGGGCTCGAGCCGGTTTTGTATTGTGTCATTAGAATGGAACCCGTGGATACTGAACCCGGCCCTTGTTGCTGCCAACTCTGATGGGCAGAAGGGTTACATATATATATAAAAGTCAAATGGTGTATGCGTGTATGTATGTGCACTTACTCCTTCCACACCGTTTGAGCTAGAGACTTGAAATTTGGTACAGTTATAGGTCTTAGGGTCCTAATCAGGGTAAGAGTCGAAAAATTTTCAAATCTCACCTCTGACGCCCCCCCAGGGGTGAAATTATTTAAAGGCCAATCACATCAGCTGGGCAGCTGCTGTTCTCTGTGACATAGTTATGATGTCATAATACCCCCTCTAACGGACCCTGCATTTGCTCAGCTCTGTGCCCCCTCCCCCCTCCAACGGACTCCACACTCGCTCAGCTCTCTGCCCCCTCCCCACCTCTGACGGACCCGAGCAACGCCGGGTATTTTCGCTAGTTAAGTATACTCAAAAGTTGAACTTTAAAAAAATGTTTTAAAAATCCCAGTTGCTGTTTTAAAAGAGTTACATATTTATAAATATATAGCATTTTGATTAGCTCTGGAGAATCTCAATAAGAGTTATTTTACTGCTATTCCCCAGCAGGAAGTTTATGACCCAAAAAAAAGTGTTAATAAGCAGGCAGCTGCTAAGCACAAACTGCGAGCTTTAGTGAAACTGTTATTATTTGGTAGGATAATTGTAAATATACGAGCACCGTCGTTCATATTAAACAACAAAACCATTAGAATTTACCTTGACAAAAGGTTTTGTGAGAATGTGTTATTTATAAAGGCACTTTGAAGGTAAGTGCTCTGTCAGTGATAATTTCTGGCAGAGTCAAACCTCTCTTGTGCATGAAAGTGATGAGTAGTAACATTCTGCATTACCAGCTATGGACTTGATCCCGATCCCATTGAAGTCAGGGTCAAGACTCCTACAAAGGGAGGAGGTGTTAGATCAGACAGCAAGCTGATAGTTTCCTGAGATTTTTAAATTACATTTAATAATTGTAAAATTGTGCAAAATACAAGATGAAATAAAAAAAATATTACAAGGCTTTTGAATAGTAGGGTGTTTTTACAGGCAATATATGCCGTAATACCAAGATAAACAGTGCTGTTTAAGTGCAGATTTTGAGCACTCACTCTGAATTTTGAAGCTTTTGTTGATGTAAAAAGCCATATATTCTTGCTGCAGGTAGATCCTTAAATTATTATATATGTTTAAAGATATTAAATTACAAACCCTTCCCCCACCAAGGAACACAAAATAAACTCTTATGTATTAGATATGAGTTGATAGCTCAAGTTAGCTCCCCCACAGCCATTATGTACTTCTGCATAAAAATATATTAAAATAATTTGTAAAAAACACACAATTAACAAAACAGTCATTAGTTCATTGGAATTATTCAGACTTTTTTTTTTTTTCAAACTCTGCCATATATGTAGAAAAAAATCCTTTTGAAAAGTCATCTTAATTGCGGACATTCATGGAAAGTTTTCTTAAGATTAAAAAAATCTGATTGTATTAAGATCCTGATTCAGCAAGATACTTAAGCCCAACAAAGCAACTACCTGAATTTAAAGTTAAGCATGTGCATAAGTATTTTGCTGACTCATAGTCTGTCACCTAAGTGTCACATTGTACTGAAGACATTTGAGTTTTGGGAGTGGGAGGGTGAGAGACACTGAAATGTTCTTCTTAAGCAACAGCCCTTAAACACAGAGCATATTTTTGTACTGACAAACAAACTCAGAGAGAAAGTATCTTTACATTAGATATCAAGCTTAACTTCGTAAAAACAGTCTAAACAGCATATACAGTAATTTAATCTGTGAAAGAGAAAAAATGTTCAGTTCAAAACATATACTGGGTCAACTAACTCAAACCTTTATCTGGTGGTCAAAAAAATAACACTTTAAAGATTGAGTCGTAACTTAATTTACTAAAATTGCAAATATGGATAGAAAAATACCACCAAGAACAACGTATGCTACCATTATGTAGCTCAATACATCTCTTATATTAGTCTATTGACTTTTAAACAATTTACATACTAAACCCTATTTCAAAAGCCAAACTGGGATCAACCTCCTTTAGGTACTGAAGCCAGCATTACAGTCCATCAGCTTTAGAGGCAATCTCATTACTTCCCAGTTTCACAGCTTAGCTAAATCAATGCTGTTTGACTTACTGTTTAGAGATGAAGAGACACATATAATAGAATTCTAGACATGAATGCTCAAGCCACCAGTGAAAGTCTAATTAATGGATTTTGGGATCTCTGACGATTATGCCCTTGTTAATCTATGTGAGATTTAAGGTCTTAAAGTAAGTGTGCCTGTGTATGTTTAGGAATGCCTATAAAGCTGCTGGGAGTGTACTTCCCAGTGTGGATAGACAAACACTAGCTCTGCTCAAGCTAGTGTACTAACAATAGCTGTGCGGCCACAGCAGCACGGGCTAGCAACACAAGTCCGTACCCGTGAGGATAGGGGTCACGCAGATTTGTACTTTGATGCCTAGCCTGAGCCACCATAGACACACTGTTATTTTAATAAGCTAGCTTAAGTATAGAGTATGTCCAGTCAGGCTGGGGAGCACACACTCCCAGCTGCAGTGTAGACATACCCTTACTTGTACAGTAAAACCTCCATTTAACGGACTAATTCGGGTGAGGGGGTGTCCGTTAAATCAAAAAGTCCGTTATTTAATAATAATAAAAAAATGAGCTGTCGGAGCAGCAGCCCGCCTGCCACAGGGTCGGGGCGGCAGCTCTGCAGCCCGCCCGCTGCCGGGACCCGGCGGCAGCCGGGAGCCGTCAGCCAGCCCGCCCGCTGCCTGGACCCGGGCAGGAGCCGGCAGCCAGCCTGATCGTTGCCTGGACCCGGGCGGCAGCCGGGAGCCGGCAGCCAGCCCGCCAGAAATGGATCAGGAATGCATCAGACTTGCTCAGAAATTTTGTCCGTTGCCTCCGAAGTCCGTTAAATCGAGGTCCGTTAAATCCAGGGTTTACTGTATATAGAAATACAAAAACTGGAGTTTCTTGGGGCAACACTGTTGAGAGACCACAAACAGCCTAAATTCAGAGCAGTGATTTTCACCCTTAGTCACTATTTCCAATCTTGTCTGCTTGTTAGGATAATGGAAAATATGGCACTCACCAGTACAAAGTAGTAGGCATACAAAGCAGCCAAGTGATGAATTACAAAAAATTTATCACCAATTGCCTTCCAATAGTAAGTAATAAGAAACAAATCTGTAAGAGAAAAAAAAAACCACTTGATTATTACAATGTAAGCTACCTAAGGACTATAATATTTCTCTTTAAAGCTTTCAATATTGCTGCAATCTAACCTTTTTGGTTATCTGAGCTATGAATATATTTTGAATGGCAAATAGTGTCCAATTCAACCCACAAAAAGAAAAAAAAAATCTGAATTGCCTTTGCATTGAACATTTCTAAGCTCTGTATCCCTCGCCCCACCTCGCAGCTCCTGAGATGGATATTAAATGTGAAAGGAAAAATTAGGCCTAAGCACCGATTAAAATATTTTTGCTCTTCCAAAAATGTTCATAAATCTTTATATTTCCTTCATGAGGGGAGCTGCTTGACCACAGCTTTAGCAGGAGGTACACAGTGAGCAAGAGCAGATCCAGGGATGCCCCAGTTCTAGGTCCTGGTCTGGACGATGACTCATGACCCCACAATAACTGTATCAAGAAACCCAGAGCGAAAGAGGCTTGAGGACACTGACAAAATATGACTGGGTGCACTATGGGAATGGTGGAGCAGCAGATGTTATTAGCAGGGCAGGGACCTCTAATGCTAAAACATTAGCTCTTTGATTTCTTGAGCCCTTTGATTTGTTGGCTTTATTTAGTCATAATCCACCAGTGATTACAAAGGATACATAATCTGACATAGATTGTAATTAAAAAACAAATAATTGAGTGAAAGAGCACAATTGTATATAAGAATGACAATCACATCAGATAAAATTATTAAAGATATTTTCAACCTCTTTCACATAGAACGACTGGCTTTAAAGTGCAGGAAGACAAGGGCAATAGGGAGAGGAGTAAATATGAAGCTGTTTCCCCCAACTTTGTTGGGATTGCTAAAAACCTGCCATTTGCACTCTCTGGGCACAAGGGAGAGTGAGGACGTTAAAGCTGCCAGCAGCAGTAGACCCCAAAAGAGTTTGAGGTCACAACTCCCACCCCTTCTGAATTGGCTGGACCACCAAACCTGAGGATTGAAGGGTGTTCACTGGACCATCTTAAAGTATCCAGTAGTAGCCACACTACTGTTGGGTGTTCCTTCAGCACCCAATAAGGCAGTAAGTATTTCCATCTCTCTCCTCCACTAGCAGGTTTCCTCCAGACATTGTACCAGAGCCCACGAACATGGCAGTAGCTTTAAAAGCTACACTGAAACCTATATTTTTATAGAAGCTCATCACATCCTCAGAATAATATTTAGATGTATCTATGTAGGTGATATAGACAATGTATAATTACCAGAAATGAGGTAGCCTGTGGTAATAGCAATATTCAGTTTCACAATTGAAGGGTCACCCCTGTAAACATAAAAAATGATGTACAGTTCCACTCTTTATAATAAAAAGTTACATTTGCATAGGACATACAAACATCACAAACCATTCCCCTCCCCTGGGCCACTCATGCTTGACCCAGCCAGGTAGCATCATGGGAATTTGGGTGAGGGAGAAGAGAATTATGTCGCTAATTAGGAAGACTGATTCCGAAGACAGAACACATCTGCTGCCTTCGGGAGGCCAGGAGCAAGGATCTCCTCATGTCTACGCCTCAGTTCTTTCTACCACCTCAAGTCCAAGGTTGTAATTAGGACCCAGAGAAAGTGGGAAAGGTGAGAAGTGAGTGTCATTATGCAGAGTCCATCTCCAAGAGCTCTGGTTACAAGTGAATAACCTTCATTTGTTCTATGAATGGCCTCTGCACATTCCCACTCTAGGAGTCTGGCAAGCAGTATTCTTCACTCCGTACAGTGGTACAATGAGGTCTCACTAAAAAGAGATTGTAACACTGCTTTCACAAATTGTGCATCGGATCTAGATGCCACATGTAAGGAATGTTTTATGAAGTATGAACTGAGACTAAGTAAAAGCTGTGCAGATGCAGCTTTGTTCTCACAGAGTGCATTCAAGCTGCCTCCGCCTGCCATCACCACAAATCAATGGAGCCCAGGAACACTGGGTTTCAAAGGACCTTTCCTGTAATGGCTGCTCCAGGCCAATACCAATAATCAGTTTATGCAAAATAAAAATACGTGGCACTTTACATCTTCAAAATGTAATTCAAATTTTGACTTAGTCCTTGAAGATACTGCATGCTCTCAATTTCCATTGAAACCAATGGAAATCAAGGGAGTTTAGAATCTTGCAAGACAGAACCCTAAACAATTATAATAATACCCCCGTGAGGAAACAGTGAAAGTATTATCCCATTCTTACCAATGAAAAACAAACACAGCAGTAAGAAAGAATATGCCCAAAGCCACAGAACAAGTCAGTGGCAAAGCTGTGATTAGAACTCTTAACTTCATAGCATCCAGTCCTGTTCAGCAGGCCAGACCATAAGGCATTCTATTACTGATCTGTAAACAACTGAACAATATGAAATGCAGACATTTTTTCTGTCTTTTAAAACCAGATAAAATATTTTTTGCATTTGAGTTTAGTCAGATTCCCATGTTGTGATTCAGTTTAAAATAAAGTTATGGCGGAAAGACAAGTTCAAGCTTTAAAAAAAAAAAGGTTAATTATACAGGTAAAATCAACACTACTTCTTACATAGCTTTAAAGAAAGGGAAAAGGCAGTCCCAATAAAGGGTAACAGCTTCAACTTTCTGGTAACAAGCCCATGAATCAACTCAAACAAAATCCTGTATTATACTGCAAAAGTCTGTTGGAGGAAAAAAGGACAAACACCAAGGACCAAAACTAATAAACTTATTTTGAGTTTTTAAATTGTAACACAGGAAGATCTTCTAGTTAGTTAGAGGTACTACTGGAAATCAGTGACAGGAGGAGCAGCAGCATTTATTAGAGAGAGAACTTCTGCTGTACCACTATTGACAAAAACCTTTCCGAAGAGGGTAGGGAGCTAAAGAAAAACTGATTTAGTGTCTTCATTTTACTTTTTTAAAAAAATCTCATCTAACTTTTGGTCATATTTTCCCCCCTACAGACCTTCTGAGTGTGCAGCCAACCTAATTCTCAATTACTGAGGGACAATCTCCAATCATTGATATATTTTGCTTTCCACAACCAAATCTCTGTACAGCTTTTCATGAGTAAAGAACCCAAGTATTCAGCTTCTAATATCTAAACTGTATTGTTAAATCTATTCACCTAAATTTGGGTTATTGCTGATTATGTACACTATGTATCATATGACTTTAAAAAACTAACTTTATATTTGTGGATAATCTAAGCACTATACCCAGATGTACAGACACTCTTTTCCCAACCTATGTATTACATAATTTTTTTAACATTAGCTTTAATAAATTGTTTATATCTTCACTGTTTCGCTTTACAAGCAAAATAGTAAATAAACACAAACAATGATGTTAAATCTGCAGTCACCTTTTTGACGGTTTACGGTCGTATTTTCAGAACTGTGCATTAAAATTCGAGATTGAATTTCATTTAACAGTCCTGAGAAATTTGTGTCTAACTGTTCATACTATTTTGTAGAAACTGTTATACAGTAAACTTATAATGGCATTTTAATTGGCAAAATAATTTGAATTTTACAAGACAGTCAGGACAAACATATAAATGGCCCTCCACATTTTAAAAGAAACTGAATGATAATTTGGCTAGTTAATACTCTAACATGATAGCAACATTGGGAGACAAAGATGTGGGAAAACGGGAACAAAGAAAAAAAATCATATTCTTAAAAAGTCAGTTTGATATAACTTGTCTTACCAGACATGGTCAGCATTAACAGCTTCATCATACAACAAGATATATACACAAAAAGGACCAACCACCAAGGCATGGAATGTGGATACTGTCCTGAAAAAAAAGGAAATATATATTACATTTGTGATTACCATTCTAAATATCACAATTTAGACTATACCATCTCATAATAGATGGTATATTTCCAAGGAAATTCTGATTGACATACAGAAGTTCTTGTACTATAAAGATATTTTTATATTATATCTATAATATATCATTTTTATATTATATCTATCAGCTCATGGAATGACCTGTTTTTAATACAGACAGCAAAAGCATATAGAGGAAAGGAGGAAAATATTTTTGGTGCATAAAATTAACATACCTTGACAGCTGTCCCATTTACTGACACTTATTTGAAAAAGCAAACTCATAACTAAGATCTTTGAATTCATTCTTCCAGCAGTGATCAACTTGTTAAAAGAACCAAAAGGAGACTTCTTGTACTTTCTGCTGAATTCACACTGGTCCATATATGCTATGTTAGAAGATTTCTGTTTGTAAGCACCAATTTAACAGCTGGAATGCTTTTCTGTACTTGTTTTTAGGTGGACAGGGAGGGCCAAGCATTAAACAGAAACTCTAGCACTGGCAGCTTCAGAGAGGGACAATCTTGTGCAGATGACCCATCTTCTAGGTGTCTCAGAACATAATTGAGTGGTACAAGACTGCAAGACTGCAATCGCAAGACTGCAATACACAAATATGAACATCACAGGTGTGCTGAGGGAATAGAAGCTATAGTATGATGCTGTGTCAAAATAAGCATTATCATCTTCAGCATGATCCCTAAACTCAACATATTACTTCCCCTGCATTAAAGATGGCTTTGGAAGGGGGTCTGGCAGCACCTATGCTAGGCCAAATGCCTGCAAATTTCACGCTTGATATTTTCCACAGAAGACAGCATAATAAGGAGTGCATAGATTCAAAATTTGTGAAGTATGCAAACTAATCATTGTTCATTCAATTGTGGATTTAAAATACTGCAAAGCCAGACACAGGGGACACCATCTTCTCTCAAATTAACACTCACCCCTACCTTTTTTAATTGTAGTGCAAAAGGAAAAGATAAGGTGCAAAAATTGAAATATTTGTTACAGTAAACACAAACATGAAACTTCATGTCATACAGTCATTAAGTCTAAACACAATTAACACTATATAATGTAATGCACACATGTATGGAGGCAAGAGAAATCCTATCTTTGATTTGATTTAAAATTTGTGCATTTAAAATATTAATAATTTAGAAAAATAAATTTTCAATAAACATTATCAGAGTCCCAAACATGGCTCTGCAAGATTTAAATGGAAAACTACTTGTTCCTCTAAAGCCTTTTCCCAAAGTTACTTTTCTTACTATCCTTATTTACAAAATCCTTTGTTTCTAACCCCAATGGATTATACTATACATCTCCAATAAGAGGAGTCCAGGTCGTCTCCACTTAATTTGTGTTCTTGTGCTGCTTTCAGTGATTGCATTTAATGGAATGTTCTATAAATTGATAGAATACTGTCTTAATTAATCTTCAGAAGAACAGTTAAATATAGCTGTATTGGACAAGTGTATTTACTGCAATAGGTCATTTTGGACAAATGTACAGAGTTGGCCACACTTGTGATATTCGCTAGTGTCACTCACTTGCAAGTAGCTGAGAGCAGCTTACATGCAAAAGGCTGTGGGTGAACAGCCCAGGAGTGGGGGTTCTCACAGCAGAGCAGGGTAAGACTGTCCAGATAACCCCAGAGGGGATGTCCCAGAATGGGGGAAGGGGAGTTTCCTTCTCTGTCGTAGCTTTGTATTCCATATTTTCCTGCCAGGGAATGGTTTGAGGTCATAAAGATTGTGTTTCCCTATCATCCTGGTGGGCTAGGCTCAGAGCCCAGAAAATTGCTGTTTGCAGACAGCCCAAGGATCCCGATATGGCCATTGTGGAGCTCCATATGCAAGAGGAGGGGGCATCCAGGATTGTTCCCACCATTTGTGATGACCTCCCCAGGCTTCTTCCTTGTCTCTCTGACTAACATAGAATGAGTTCCTATAAAGGTGGATGGGAGAGCCCTACACTGAAATAGGAGAGACTGAATGGACTCATCTGAGGTCCCCTTCATCTTCCATTGAACTATGAGGAAGAACAGCCCCAGCTGAAAACGGTGCAAGGAGTCAGGCAGTACTGGTGACAGATGAATGTCCGGTGACCAAGTGCGGGTCTCAGTGCCAAGAGGCATTCAGTTCCCATGGTCAGCGGCGACTTCTGTTCCTCTGCCCAATCAAGTCCTTCAAGTCCCTAAATTATTGAGGTACCGAATAAAGCATCAATATCAATGTGATGATCTCTCTCTCTCTCGACAAGGGCACAGACAGAGGCAGATGCTTCAACTTACAGCATACCAAGGGACCTGACATGGGGAAGTACTGGAGGTAGGGCTGTGTCCAGTAGTACCAGCTGGAGGAATGTCTCTCCTTGCCATCTCTGACATGCTCAGATGGTACTAAAGCTTGCTTGGAGCTGAGTTTGCTCTTAGAAGAGCTATGGGGTTTCCTGACTCCACTGGTACTGCCTGGGTAGCCTGTAGCCAATGATACTGGGCAGAGAGGTCGAGGATTATGATCATTGACCCACTGGGAGATCAATGTATTTTAGGAAGAGACTTCCTGCAAGGTGAGTTCCTCTTCCTGGAGCATCTGGATCTCATAAACCTTCCCTTTTCTGGGGGAGTGATGAACTGAGGTTGACAGGGCACTGAATGTGTCTGGAGACTGATGTACCGGAGGGGGAAGTCTCCTGACCTGCCTCTGAAGCAGAGAAAAGAGAACATGCCATCATAAACCTCAGCTTGATCTTCCAGTTCTTCCTCACCCTGCATTTAAGGGCTAAACAGAAGTTACGGCTCAATGGGACATGCGAGCCTTCCAGGCAGTGAACACACTTCGAGTGGTCATTGCTAGCCAGGATGGACTCCCAGCAAGTGAGGCACCATTTAAAAGAGCTGGGTATGCCCTCCCCAGGAAAGAAAACCTCCCAAAAGGAAGGAGAAAAAATGTACAACTAACCTGCTATACTAAGATAAACTAAATAAATTTTAATAGATGAGGCACACTCAAGGAGAACATGCTAGAGCTCCATCTCAGGCTGGGGCAGATGAAACGGAACTAAGGGCGATTCACCTGTCCGGCACGAGCCAGTGTAGAGTGCATGCACAAGTTGAATGGACACTGCCAGCAGAAATCTCCAATTGAAGGCACATGTGCATGTTAAGTGGAGCACCCATAAGAGGGACACTACCCAAAGAAGAAAGAAGACCTCTTACATACAGGCCTTAACAAAGCCAGATGTAATCCAGCATTTACAGTAAATGGGAGGGAATTTTGCTTAGATGTTCAAATATGTTTTGGGAAATGCGGCAGGGTAGGTGAAAACCGGGGGGGGGGGGGGGGGGGGGAGGAAGACTTCCAGTCTCTTCCCTTTTCTAGACTGCATTACAATGAAGAAACATTCTAGAAATTCATTAATTTGCTTCTCACCTTAGCCTTTCATTGCTTTTTAAACTTTTGATTCAAACTTCATCCTCTATTCTTTTAAAAGGCATTTATAATCTACAGGAGCATTTATAATGTCATCTGTTCAAACAAACCCAGAATTTGTCTGGTGCTATAGAATTTATTGCTTTAAAATGTATTTTCATAATTCCTACATCCTCGGTTATATGCTGTTATATATATTGGAGCTTAAAAATGGCAAAATTTTTGAATCAATTCATAATTTGTATTTAGTTTTAAACACTTTACCTTGAATTCCATTCAATCTTCCTCTTTTGGTTGAGATTATTAAAAGCAGGAGTTATTCTTGTTGATACCCAAGAACTTAGAACATGGAACAGAAGCTGAAATATGGTAAAACTGGCAAAAGCAATGCCAATAATCAGTGTGTTGAAGGTAGCCATTATTCTTCAGCCTGTTAATTGAAATGGCAGAATTATTGTCTCATTCAAGACATTGATTAAACTATTTTGTTTAAGTAGCTGCAAAAAGAATTTTTAGCCTCCAAGATAGTTTTTTTAAGTGGAAACAAAAAGAAAATGTAGTGCTCCACAGACCACAAATAACCTTTAGATGTAAAACGGGGATATAGTATGTAGCCATTTGAGTTGCCCTATTAAACAGTGAATATGTTCAGTCTGCACCTAGGGGGAAGAGGAAGAGAAGAAGCGCAAACAATTTTGTGGACATTCCCAGATTATTTTCTAGACAGACATGGCAGACAAAGGCTCCAGTTATCGAACTATTATTTCAGACTTATGGAAAGAATTACAGCACCATTCTCAGGGATTTAACCATTTGACTTCAATAGAAATTAGAGGGATTTTCCAAACTAAATTCCCATACACCATACAGAAGGGAGAAAAAACAGTTATCCCAAACTAGATGTTCCATACTGAACTCCATTTACATTCCTGTATCCTAAAAATAATCCAACCTTTCACAAAAGAAGCTAAAAAAAGAGAGACAGGATAACTCATAGTAATTAAAGGATTTAAAAACTTTCAAAGGCAATATTTTTAAACTGTCTTAAGAGACCCATGTATAGAAAGAAATAGCTTAAGTGTATTTTGAAGACATCAAATTAATTAAAGCACAGCTGCTTAACAAAGACTTTGACTAATATTTCACACATGGTAATAATTGTCTAACAGTCAGCATCTTTCTATAGAATGTTCTAGAAGTAGAGTCTTTCTATAAAAAGTGTGGAGGGGAGAATGCCCACAGCACATTTCCTCTTTCCCCTGGAGTTGACAATAGCCAATGGAAATTATTTGCATACACTCCAGCTGCAGTCAGTGTGTTAGGGCACATACACTAACTGGTAAAAGCAGTAGTTGGGGCTGCTTGCTAAATCTATGGAATACTTTAAGGTGCATGACAGAGCTGTGATCATGTATGAATAGATCTGTATCTTGCTCCTTCGTGTGAAAACAGGGAAGGGGTGCATGTATACCTTCAGGAGGTAGTATGAATAATTTCTATGCAGAATTGTGTAGGTTATGTCAGTAGCAGAGCATAGGGCTTTTATTACAAGAGATACTGTCAGCAGAGTGGAATATGAAAGGATTCTTATGATGGTAAAGTGTAGGTTGAGATGGTTTCATGTGAGCATGTGTAAGAGAGGTATAAAAAGGCTGTGAGGTAATTCTTAAGTTGTATATATGTAGTATTCTTTCTGAGGAGTTGACCAAGCATGTGAGCCTATGCCACACTGGCCAGCTTGAGGTATTGCTCAAAGAGAGTAGAAGGAAGGTGGCATAAACAACTTTTAAATAAACAAGCAAACAACAAACTTTTAATAGTGTTAGATGGAATCCTGTGGGTGAGAATGAATGGGTTGTAAAAAAAGGGGAAGAGCAACTGTGGAGTTGGCAGAATAAAGTTATGTTTGTTAGCAGGGTGTACTGGTACACTGCTAAACGACAGCAGAGTTAAGGTTGCCTGGGCACCTTAACTGTACATTTCATTTTTTTCACAAATTTGAGTTTTGCTCAAATAGCATTCTGCAAGGATACGACATACTACCAAGCAATCTTCTCTCTGCATTAACATAGTTTTTTGACAATGAATTTTAGCCTATTGAACAGGCAAAGATAAGTTGTTGGTAGGAGTTAGTAGTCATCTAGGCAGTTGTATGTATCAAGTCCCACAATTTGCATACCAAGTCAGCAAGACCTAACAACCCCATGCACCAAGGCCCCACCAGCCCTGCTTTGACACACACCCACAACCACACCACTGACCCATTCACTGCATTTCCCCCTCCAACCTGACCTCATTTCCACTACTGCACCCTGGCCCTCACCAACAAGCAGGGATACTCTCTGGTATCCAAACATTTCTATTGCTGTTACTTCCCACCTCTAACCTCTACCCCCAATAACATGACTCACATGGAGTTCTGGGGTGACAGATAAATATGCTATAGTGAACTGGTATTTCTGGTCAGTTTTCAGAATGATTGGAAGGTGGAGTGTGTGGCAGTGCCAGCAAGAGATAGGGTTTCTGTTCCAAAATACGGACAATTTTATGTCTGAGAAAAAGATCCTCTAATCCTTATCCAATGTACCTCACCTCCAAGAAACAGTGAGGCAAGAGAGCTTGTAATGTTTCTATGGCAAACAGTACACTTTTCCCAACCCTCCAATTTCCAATTAATGTTCTTTCAACACTTACTACTAGCTTTTACATTGCCCCCGTAGTCATTATGCAGATGCTCAGACAGATCAGAGAAACTTTCACAACTTTCGGACACAAATCTCTGATGTGGTCCAAATCTTCTTTCATATATTGTCTGAGGCCCAGATCATTTCCATCCAAGTGAATCATCACAATGTCCAGTAGATCACAACCTCTACATCACCAGTTAGATGCTGTAGAGTGGGCAAAACTTGATGCCAACACAAGTCACCTCTCTCTACCCAAATCAGCAATCCCGTTATGGTGTACTCCTTGCTCTCATGCAAACTTCTGCAACATCATGATCCAGGAATCACCCAGTATCTACTGTGATAGAGGAAGGTCAGGTAGCTGTGGCAGAGTGTTTGAGGGGAGATATATCAGCTCCAGGTTCATTAGGACGTGGCTCCCTGTAGACTAGGGAAGCAGGCAGCAGGTTAATTAGGAGCACCTGCTGTCAATTAAGGCCTTAATAAAAACCCCTGCCTCAGGCAGACAGGTGTGGGTGTTTGAAGGCATTGGAGCAGAGAGCAGTTTGGAGGTGTTGGAGTAGAGAGAGTTTGGAGAAGTGCTGCGGTGAGCTAAGAAAGACCCAGACCCTAAGTAAAGGAACACCTGGCTTGTGTAGAGAGAGGGCAGGAAGCCCCCCACAAGCTGAAGAGTAGGAGAGGGAAGTAGTCCAGGGGAAGGAGTAGCTAATCCCAGTGGTTTACCGCTATCCTCAGGGCCCCTAGGCTGGGACCCGGAGTAGAGGGCGGGCCTGGGTCCCTCCCTCTCCCCTTCTCCCCTCTAGGATACTAGTGGGACAGTTAATACCCTGTTCAGAGGCAAGAAAAAGGCTCCCTGAATTCCCCCACAAGAAGAGAAAGCGCAGGACCCATCAATATCATGGGAGTAATTTGCCACACTACACAACATTGCCAGCGCACACATTTATTCCCCCTCAGAAGTCCAGGTGCCTCTACTTCAGTTCCAAACTTCCACGATATGTGTCTTGGGAAAAAAACCCATAAATCTGCCCCAAGATACCCTGTCCCACCCTACCCCTACAGAGTGATACACCCAAGTCATACCCTCTGCATTATAAAGAAATTACACATTTGTGCACTGTATTTAATTGTAACACTGCCAACCAACTTTCCATTCACACATTTTAAATATGTAACTTACTACTAGGGCTGGTAGAGTAGCAGAAATCATATTTTTCTATTATTCAGTGCATTTTCACTGGTGTTCTTGAAGTAATATAGTCACCAGCTACACTGTTGGTCAAAAACAAAACACATTTTTGGAATAAATTATTTTATGAATACTAATGACATATTATGTACATTCAAAATATTAATGGACAGGCACTTATTATTACTGCTTCCTTGCTTTTGTTGTACCTTCATCACCTCGTATCCTTCACCACTTTTAAAAATTTTCATCTCCTCTCCTACATTTTGTCACTGCTTTCCTGTTCCACTTCTCCATGCAGAAATCTCTTACTCCATGTTTATACTACTACACAATTCACATCCATTGCCAGCCTTCAACACACAATCCTGCATACATACCTACCCTAACATATATGCAGTTTGTACAAAGAGAACGAGGTGTACTTGTGACACCTTAGTCTCTAAGTGCCACATGTACTCCTTGTTCTTTTTGCGGATACAGACTAACACGGCTACTATGCTGGAACAGTTTGTACACACTCCTAATAGAAGATTAAACCTAGTAGTCAAAGTCCTATATGAGATGCTTGCCTATACTGTCTAGGGGACAAAACCAAACTAGGGGACAAAACGGAGGGTGCTTAACTTTCATTGCCTTCTGGCTAGCTGACATGAATGTGAACCTTTTCACCATCTTTTGGCACTGCAAATCAGAAGGTTGTGCTCTCGCTCTCTCTCCTCACCCCCCAAGCTTCCTGTGTGCTGTAAAAGTTGGTAGAACATCATTACCCTTCTATACCCCAGCATCCTAGCTGCTGCAAAAGGGGTGAGTCTGTGATTCAATCCACTATTCATCCTCTCCACAGCCTCCATTTTGGGTCCTCCCCCCCAGTGAATTGTGTCAAGTGCTTCCCTTAGCTACTGCTCAGAGCTTTTCCCAAGAAGCCACATGGTAAAAACTGATCTCGTCAGTTTTGCTGTTACCCATAGAGTTTTGAAAAGCAGAAATAAAGCTCTAAAGATTCTGGTCAAGAGTTTTCAGCTCAGCATAATGGCTCTAGAATTTGATTTTAAATGAAAACTTAGTTTCTGCAGAAGTTGAAGATACTCAATGTGACCGGGTGGAGTGGCCCTGCACTGAGATGGACAGGGTTAACCATTCCCTTCTAGCAGAGAAAGCCACGCCCCTGAGGCTCTGCTGGGCATGCTCCAACTGACAGGCAGGTATAAAAGCCTGCAGAGCTGTTCAGTCAGGGCTGGCAGCTGAGGAGGAAGAATGCTCAGCAGAGGCGCCTGCCCAGGAGCTGTTACAGCCCTTACCGGGGACAGCAAAGGATCCAGGATCAGAGGCTGGCAGCTACTGGGTCCCTGGAGCAGGGCCGGTGACAGAAATTTTGGGGCCCCTTACTCTGATCATTTGTGGGGGCCCCCTGGCAGGTCTCCCGCCACCCACGCCC
This sequence comes from Sternotherus odoratus, assembly GCA_032164245.1. Lineage (NCBI taxonomy): Eukaryota > Metazoa > Chordata > Testudines > Kinosternidae > Sternotherus > Sternotherus odoratus. The sequence goes on from JAVMKO010000008.1 coordinate 62,864,163, forward strand.
TGCCCCGCCTGGGCCTACGTGGGACTGCCTTGCCGGTCAGGCATAGCGGGGGTGTTGTGTCGTGGGGGTACCGGGCGTGGTCGGCGGTAGCATGGTGGCGTGAGGTGCACCGTGCGGGCAGCCTCTAGCACACCACCCCTGCCTGGCCCACCTCCCCCCCTCAGCCTATTCTCCTCCCCCCCCCCCCCGCCTGACCTGGCCCACCCAACCTAATCTCCTCCCCCAGCCTAACCTCCTCCCCTCCCCACCCATCCCTGCCTGGCCCACCCCGTCATTGGGGGTGATCTTCCTTTACCCTCGCCCAGCCTCCCCCCATCTAACTGCCTTCCCTCCCCCACCCCTGCCTGGCCCTGCCCGGCCCATCCCACCGAACCTAACCTCCCCCCTCCCACTCCCAACCCAGCATCCTGCCCCCATGCCTGACCCGCCCAGCTAAGCCTCCCCCCACCAAACCTCCTTCCCTCCCGCACCCACGCCTCGCCCACCCCATCCAGCCTAGTCTCCTGCCCCCCTCCCCACCCGTCCAGCCTGGCCTCCCCCCCCCTCCGCCCCCTTGCCTGTTCCCCAGCCCAGCCTCCCCCTTGGCCCCTCCAAACCTATCTGCACACCGCCTCCCCCTGCCTCCCCCAGAGCCGGGCTGTTCTCGGAGCATTGTGGCCTCTGGGAAAGCATCATCATCTACTCTTTTACAATATCCTGATCTTCCAAGAGTAGAGATTCCCAAACTTTTTTTAAAATATGCCCCCTTATAGAGATTCATGTCCCATGTGTGCCCCTGGTACAGGTGACCAGGCCCCAAAGGTTGAAAATATCTGTCCCAGTGTGATCATAATGTTTGATCAAAACTTATAATTAACATAAAGCACTTCATAACATTAGCAAGTCTTTGAAGCTATTGAAAAATTTATTATTTTGTGACAATTTTCTAATATATACACACACTTTAAATTCTGTTGAATAGGAAAAAAATCAATAGTGTTTATGGCACCTTCAACACCCCCCAATCTAAACCTTAAACATAGCAGAAACTGAAACAGCAAGTTTCACTGTGCATGTTTTTTTAAAATGGATTCAGCACTACAGAACCAATTTTTTTCTTAGTCTCTGACAACATCAGCAAGCCAGATATGAACAAAATCCAATTGGCCAGATGCTCAAAATTTCCTATTGAAACAAAAATTAAAAAAAAAAAAACTTTGAACAATCAGAAAAGACTGAGTGGATTTGCTGACAACTACCACTCTTCCCCCCAAAAAGGTCTATGTCATCTGGGCAAGGAAGAAGTATGGACAATTTCATACTGAAGTGTTTGTTTGTTTGAACTTCTGATCTTAAGGACATGCACGTTTGTCTACGCAGAACAACAAGGTTCCCGAGCTCAGTTTTGATAGAATTAATGCCCAAGAGAAAGTGTAACAATTTAACTCCTAACATACGTGAAGTAAAGAAGCTGAATAACTTGCTGAAGCCAATTTTCCAGAGAAAAGCAGCAAACACACTGTATATTCACAATTGCTTCTTCTCTCTTTCAACTAATACATTACAACAACAAATAGTTCTGCAGGGCCCATTCCTATTGACCTCACATATTTAATGAATATACTCCCAACTATTTATATGCTGTGTTTTGTAAAAATATTGATGTTACAATTAGTAATGGAGAAAATCATGTTTTGGTTGAGTACTTTCTGTAGCACCAGGGATTTGCTTGATATTTAGATGCATGTCTGATGCTATCAACTTATATGTAATATCTTGAAACTGTGAAACATTTATTGCATGAGATGATACCTAAAATGTCTACAAAAGATAAACCCTCTTTCAAAATAGTGTCTGGAAGAAATTCTATCCGTCTCCAATCCTCTCAACTCCCACCCCATCCCAGGTTTTTTGATGTGCTTCTCAGAGATATTAGCCATCCAGAGGTACTGCTGATTTTAATAGAAACCATAGGTAACCACCACCACTGAAAAAAATCAGGCCCCATTCACTTGCTAAAGCCTACATTAAAATTTTGTTTCCTTCTGGCGACAATCTGGTTTGTTAGAAAGTCACTAAGCATTTTAAATTTGCAAAATTCTCCTCAAACTCAGATAATTTTTTTTAAATGGGCAAGAAATTCCCTTCTCTCCACTCCCATTATTATAGAAAGGGGCAAGTCAGTAAGTTTTATTCTTGGTCTGGTAAACATTCATGACAATTTTTCCAGACTGAGTTCAAAAGTTAGTTCTCAAAAGACTTTTGTACATACGGTAATGAAAATCTAGGAGCTAATTAGGAATTCCACTTGAGCAAGATGAAAACAGTGGTGTATTTTAACTCAAATAAAATAAAGGAATTAAGTGTGTACATAATTCCATAGATAAGTGTAGACAAAGAGCAGTTCAACCATAAAAATATTCACATGAACAAAAATTTAACCTTTTAAGTGAGGGAGTTAAATTAGCCCTGATAGTGTATCTTGTTTAATTGAATCAGAGAGGTAGCCATGTTAGTCTGGAATAGCAGAGGTAACAGAGTCCTGTGGCACCTTAAAGACTAACTAAAGTATTGAAGCATAAGCTTTCGGAAGTGGGTATTAGCCCACGAAAGCTTATGCTTCAATACTTTAGTTAGTCTTTAAGGTGCCACAGGACTCTGTTACCTCTTGTTTAATTGAGTAACTTTAAAAAGCCATGTTTAGTAAAACACAAACACAGATGATTAGATTGACAGAGGACACAGGTGCTTAAATCCAACATTTAAGTGTAACAGGCATCTACCACTTAGGTGCCTACAGGGTTAGATGGCAGCTAAATTTCCCACTAGTAATGTCCACTCAGTGCCCAAATTTCTGCCTGTGCTCATGTGCAAAACTGCCTAAGGGTTTGGCTACATTTGCTGCCTTTGAGCGCTTTGGGTTAAACCAGCCTTTGGAGTGCACACTAGGAAAAGGGCTCCAGTCTGTCCACACTAACAGCTGCAAGCACAGGGGCGTGGCCACATTTGTGGCACTTGCAGCAGCATTGGGAGCGGTGCATTATGGGCAGCTATCCCAGTGTTCAAGTGGCTGCAACATGCTTTTCAAAACTTGGGGGTATGCAAGACAAATCAAACTCCTGAAAGAGGTACAGTAGTCTGAAAAGGTTGAGACCCACTGGACTAGGTGACCCCTCAAGGTCCCTTCCAGTTCTGTGATTCTATAAATATTTTGCTTTATAAAGCATCTTGCTTCAGTCAGTCATCTGAGTGGACAAAAAATTTTCAACAAAATCTTTTTTTCCACTGAAAAATGCAGATTTGGATCAACTGAAACATTTTTTCAAATTACTCAGAATGAATTGGTGAGTTCAACGTGAGAGAACACTGAAAACGCTAAATGCTTTGCATCATTTCTGAAACAAAATGTTTTACTTTTCTAATTTAAAATTACTTTTCCTTTCAAAAAGTCAGTTCAATTAAAAATATCCCTAAACTAAACATTTGTAGGACCATAAACACTGACATTTTCACTTCCCTTGCTGAATCAGAAAAAAAGCAAACAAAACAGTTATTTGCATATAGTCTAAATGATAAATAGATTGCCCCCACCAGAAACAGCCCCCTTCCTATTATAACTCAATCATTCATTCCTAATGACAACTAGTATTCAAATAAACAACTAAAATGCTTAAACAAAACCAATGTGTCCTGTACCCTTCTCTGAAAATGTAGATTAGTCATATTGCCCCACCAAAAACAAACTGTAAGGTGAATTATATGTTGCAATATCACTTATCAAAAAAGCTTATTTCTTCAAAGCTTTCGGATACAGCAAGAGTCTTTAGTACAAAAGGGGGGGGGAGTGGAAAAAAACTTGATAGTGGTACTGAACATTGTAAAATCACTAACTTTAAAAAAAAGACACAAACCAAAAAAAACCCACAACATATAGATTCTGTTAGTTCTGGAACAGGAATTTCTCAAACCAGAAACATTAATAAAAACATCTACTGACATTTCAGTTTGAGTATGAGGTGGGTGGAGGAGAAGGGAGAAAAGGAAATAAATTAAACCTAATTTTGAATGTGTTGCAATGCAGACATTTATTTGCAACATTCAACAATCAAACATTGGGATACCAGCTACCAGAGGAAAAACAGATAGTAAACAAACTAGAAATAAAAATTGTAATTACTAGTATTATGTCTTTGTCCAAGAAGACAGATATTTAGACAAACCACAAGTGAACATTACATTAGCATTTTCAAAGTTCAGTTTAAAAAACAATCTGTGATAGCCTATGTAGGGAAATAAGGTCAGCGGATTTTAAAACGGTACAGTAAAACCTCCATTTAACGGACTAATTCGGGCGAGGGGGTGTCCGTTAAATCAAAAAGTCCGTTATTTAATAAAAAAAAAAACGAGCTGTCGGAGCAGCAGTCCGCCCGCCACAGGGTCGGGGCGGCAGCTCTGCAGCCCGCCCGCTGCTGGGACCCGGGCGGCAGCCAGGACCCAGCAGCCAGCCCGCCCGGGTCCTGCCTGTTGGGACCAGGGCGGGAGCCGTCAGCCAGCCCACCCCGGTCCCGGCTGCTGGGACCCAGGCGGGAGCCGTCAGCCAGCCCGCCCCAGTCCTGGCTGCTGGGACCCAGGCGGGAGCCGTCAGCCAGCCCACCCCGGTCCCGGCTGCTCGGACCCAGGCGGGAGCCGTCAGCCAGCCTGCCCCAGTCCTGGCTGCTGGGACCCGGGCGGGAGCAGTCAGCCAGCCCGCCCGCTGCCTGGACCCCGGCGGCAGCCGGCAGCCAGCCCGCCCGCTGCTGTGACCCGGACGGCAGCCGGGAGCCGGCAGCCAGCCCCCCGAGAAATGGATTTCGGATGCATCAGACTTGCTCAGAAATTTTGTCTGTTGCATCCGAAGTCCGTTAAATCGAGGTCCGTTAAATCAAGGGTTTACTTTATTTTGAATCTGAAAGGGTTCCTTTAAAAACATTAGTTTCTTCAGTGCAGCATTTCCGAGAGGCTGGACCAGTTTCACAGCATTATAGCGGTGGCATATTGTAGAGACGGGACTTGATGCAATTTGCCAGCAAGCCCGCTGGTCTAGTGGGCAAAAGCTGGAGCTGCAGTTCCAGCTGTCTTCCCCAACTCCAGCTTTCATTTCCCGTCTCCCTGCCGGACTACCCCCCTCCCCCCCTCCCTCCCCGAGCCACCTTCCCACTGACCCGCTCCCTCCCGGCCCCTTGCCCATTAACCCTCTCCCTGCTGGGACAGAACCCCCCGCCCCCGGTCCCGTTCACACCAGACCCTCCGGTACGCAGCCCCAGCCCCTGCTCCCGGTAGGCGGGCAGGGGAGGGATTCATGGGGACCTGGCCGCCGCCTGCCCCTCACGCGATGGGCCTGGAGCCGGGATGCGCAGCCCCGGCCCGGAGCGGGGCCCCCCGGCCGCTCCCCGTTCCACCGCCCCAGGGTGCCCCGCCCCCACCCCGGGCGGGCAGGACGTCCCCCTGTGCCCAGCAGCCGGCGCTCCCTCCGGGCACTGCCCCACCCGAGCCCCGCGCACCCGTACCTGGGGTGGGAGGCCAGGCGGGGGCTAGCGTGGCCGCAGCTCCTGCCCCATCCCTGCGGGGCGAGCCCTTCGCTGCTTGCCACACACAGGATGCTCCGGGGCCAGCGGGTGGCGGCAGCTCCGAGGGCGGCTGCGACAAGCCGCTCACTGCGGGATCGGGTTACGGCAGCCTCGGCCTTAAAGGGGCCGAGCCTCCGCCACCTGCGAGGGAAGCTGCAGCCCGTTAGTGCCAGGGCTGGGTGCACTGAGGTGGAGCTAGCGGCCTCCGCATGCACACGGTGCCCAGTGGGGATGGGGTTTGGGGGAGGTAGGCGGATCAAGCGCCCTGTCTCCACCCCGTGGAGATGGGGATTCAGGGTTTGGAGTGGGGGAGTCGGGGAGATTTCCTCCTCGCCCACCCGCAGAGCCCCATGATGCTAATTGGTTCCCAGCCTCCCCCGTTCTGAGATTTCGAGAACCTAGGCACGAAGTAACGAATGTCTGATGTTTGGTTCTATGGGCTGCTACGATACGAGATAATAACCGGGGGCGTGGAGGGACTGGGTCAGCCCAAGAGTTAACGTTTGAGATTTTAAATTTAAAGCAGTCAAAGACACCTGAAGTGATAGGTTCCACAGCAAACACAATTTAGTATTTTCAGCGCAGGACATAAAATACATATTATACTGGTATATAAATAATGTACAATATATACACATGGGATATCCTAAAGAAACTCAGCCTTGATTTTCTAAAGTCTCAATTGTGCCATTGCGTTAAAATAAATGCAAAAGCTATCTAAAGAGACACAAATATCAAAATTAACGTAATCTACAAGAAATATGTAATAGAGCAAAAACATGCACAGCCCAAAATTTGTGCCTATCCAGATCTCAACTCCTGCACATGGTTAAATAATTACTGTACCTAGCAATACAGGAATTGACATAGTGGATCAAACCAGAGCTCCATCTAGTTCAGTTTCATGTCTCTGTCACTAATAACAGAGAGAAACATGAAAATAGGCACTTATAAAATAATCTGCCCAAAGTTTCTTCCTTAACCCACATCACTTTAGAAATAAATGCACCATGCCAAATTCCACCTATGGCTATGTTGATATGGAAATAATTATGACTGCAAAAGACCTGGATCTACACAAATTTCTTATAGTTTAGGGGTAACATTAAATCATTTAGTCTGATATACATTGTGTGTGAGTTACCAACAGAATTTGGTCCACTATGCTTTTCAATGTGCAGTTTACATAGTTGAATAGTCTCAATGTCTAGAAGAAATCATTTGCTGATTTTATTGTCTGAGTTCTAGATGTACATTCATGCACTCCTCAATACATTGTGCAAAATACCATAACAAAGAGCCATCTCATCCAAGGAACAGGTGCACTGGCAATATCACTCTTGGATTTTCTCAACAAGGATCACAGGAATAGAAGTTTCATTTTAGGGCCAATTATGTAGTACTTACTCAGATAAAGTTATAACTGAAATCAAACAAAATCCAACATGAGTAATTATATAGGTCCCAACCCAGAAGTTTTACAGTAGAACCTCAGAGTTACGAACACCTCAAAAATGGAGACTGTTCAGGACTCTGAAATGTTCATAATTCTGAACAAAAACATGGTTCTTCCAAAAGTTTACAACTGAACTGCTGAACAGCTTTGAAACTGTACTATGCAGAGGGAAAATGCATTAATCTTTGGTGGCTTCTTGTGTGTCCAGTACTTCCATTCCTTCAGCTGATATGCTCATTAGTTCATTCACATGATCAGGCAGAAGGTGACTTCTTTCAGAACACAATTTTTTTCAGTGATGAAAAAGAACACTCAACTGTAGCTGTTGTGACTGGGAGTAGCAAGTGATTAAGTTCTACTTCTTCCCCCCCCCCCCCAGGAAACACAGCATAAAGATTGGGTTGAGTCACTAGTGATGATAAAAAAAAAGAAGTTGAAGTCAAATATTCATTCACTGTATGATATTCTACTCTGTGTTCAAATTCTCTATTCTGTCCTGAGCACATGGCAGCTCCATTATTGGTAGTGCCTCACTCCACTCAACTGTCAGTATTTTATAGGACAGGGATCTGTAAAAGCTATGTAGAGGTTGAGCAGAATCTAGAAGTTGCTGTTGTAGATTTAAGAATCAAGCCTGTGTACTTTTTCAGTTGTCTTAAACACTTCATGTCCTCTTCACTTAAGGATTCAATATAAATGCCTTCATTAGTCAACTTCTGGACTAAAGTCTTTGCTTCTTCCAGTAGTTTCCAATGGATAGCTCTCACATCCAAATGTAGCTTCTATTCCTCAACAAACATCCACTACTGTTGCAACAGATGCCGTGGTGGCATTGTTTAATGACCCAAATGTTTTCAGCAGTAGACTTACAAGAGGGAGAGAATGACAAAAGTCTTCTCTGAATATACTAGCAAAAGTAATCCACCAGCCCCACTACTTAGATCCATCACATTTTAGTAGATACTTTCCAAAGCCAGTAATAACGGCTGGAGTAATTTTAAGATAACAGTCAAGGATCGCTCATGAGAAAGCAGGAAGGTTTTCCCAGGTTGGACTAATCTGAACTTCAGTCCCAGTGTATCTTCTATATTTTCCAAGATATTCATTCTTTTTGGACTCTTGCTGAAAAAAGAATATAATGAAGACATTACATTTATAGCGTTTAAAATGTCTTTTGAAGAGTCTGCAGCTTGTACTAGCACTAGTTGGAGTAGAAAGCCTCTGCAGTGTGTTAGGAGAGATTAGGGTTACACTTTTCTCTGAGCAAAGCTCACTGGCGTAGCTAGGCGGGTGGGGGGGGTGCAGACCGCACCGGGTGACACCATCTCAGAGGGGTGACACCAAATGAAAATGCCGCGGGGGGCTGCAGGGTCCCGGCCGGAGCCGTGCGGGGAGCCCCGGGGGGGGGGGGGCCGCCCCGGCTGCTGTCCACAGCCGGCCTGCCAAGCTCCAGCGAGCGGGGGGGGGGGGGGCGGCCTGCCGCCCCAAGGCCCGCCGGGATGTAGTTCTCTGGCGGCCGGCGGCCGCGGCCCGGGCTCCGCCCTGCACTACCAGCCCCAGCGGCCCGTGCGCCGCCGTGAGGGGGGGGGCGGCAGCCGAGCGCCATGAGGGGGGCGGGATCGGACCCATTTTTGCCAAGGGGGGCTTGGGGGATCCCGCTGGGAGGCGGCGGGGCACCCAACGCGCCTGCGAACGGGCGAGCACCGATCTCGGCCATTTGGTACCAGGGCCGGGGAGAGGCACGGGCTTCGGTTAACACCCCCACAGCCTGCCCCTGCCAGCCCCAACACCCACCCACATACACAGCCTGTCCCTAACCCCTCCCCCCCAACACACACACACACACACTGCCGGCGCGCGCCGCCCGGCGAAATCTGGAGGGGTGACACCGTGAGTTACCGCACTGGGTGACACCAACCCTAGCGACGCCACTGGCAAAGCTTGTACTCCACCATGTCTGCCAGAGAAGTTTGCAGCTCTAACAAATGCACAAGCAGCCATCTGTTTGGGGTCCAACTGACAAGCATTTAACTGAAGAATCAGAGAGGTAGCCATGTTAGTCTGAAATAGCAGAGGTAACAAAGAGTCCTGTGGCACCTTAAAGACTAACTAAAGTATTGAAGCATAAGCTTTCGTGGGCTAATACCCACTTCGTCAGATACAAGCCGACGAAGTGGGTATTAGCCCATGAAAGCTTATGCTTCAATACTTTAGTTAAACATTTAACTGTTCATCTCGTCACAGATGCAGCTGATGTGTTTTCCATAACTTGAACATCTAGACATGCATCTACTTGACTACCACTGAGCTCAAGATAACATGCACAATGACTTGATGCCCATTTGCACTGGTGAATTCATCAGCCATGTATGCAAATTTTTTGAATGTGGTGAGAATTCTTTACTTTTTCAACTGTTGTGTCTTTCACTATTGTACCAGATGCTTCTAGCCAGTCAGTTGTTTCATGCGGAAAGACAGTGAGCATATGCTGGTCTTGTTTGGAATCAGTGTTCAACTTCAGGGTGAACAAGTGACAATGCACTTAACACTGGCCTCCAGTTTGTAGTGTGTGGTCAGCTCTAATCAGTTGTCTTTAAACAGTGAAGGGGGCAGGTCAAAGTTAAAATTTTTATTAAAGCTAATGTTAAACATGAAAACATACACAGATTGAGAGGTAAGGTACTGGACATCTGGAGTCAGGCTGGGGTTATGGGCGATTTTAGGTAATGGGTACAGGGTTTACAAGGTACGTACATATCACATAGATCCAGATTGGGGTGTGGGAGTTTTTTAAAGCGTCAGTGTATAAGTGTACTACTTGTAACTCAGGCAGACCCTCTCTCTTGAAGCCCTCAATCAGCACAGGCTAAGTACAGTTCTAATCCCCTTTACTCATACAACAAGAACAACAACATTTCATTACCCTCCGCCCCCGCGTTCAAGTGATTTGTAACCCAACCCCAGCCAAAATCTATGTCTTGGGCAACACAGCTCTGTTTGCTAGATACCTAGGTAGATTAGGTGTGAATGTAAATACAATCTGGTCCTGAAGCCTTTTTCCCTAACCCCCAGCTCATCTCTAGCTGTCAGGGAGAGCTCATTTAGATTTTTCTTACAAATCATAATTTGAAATTATTAGGTTGGCCAACATCACCAAAATGAATGCACTGACAAAATAAAAAATAAGGAAGCTAGTCTATGTTCATACTTTTCAAATCTATTATACTTTCAGATACATTATTTTAACATACATTTCATATGCTTTTAAACCATGTATTAAGGTTTCAATTTCAATTCAAATTTCCAAACAATCACTAAATTAGCCACACTGCATGAAACTAGTTCACAAAATGGGGGGGGGGGAAGTTGGGGAAATTCAAGGAGGGGAGGGGAGGGGAGGGGAGGAAAATCTCTGATCTTGCTCTCACAGGGAGCCTCCTCCTCTCTGCTCCTCAGCTGGAGCAAGAGTGTTCTCTCACTCCCTCAGCCTGCCCTTTAATCAGGGTCAGCTGGACCCTAATTGGTGTGACCACACCTGTGGCTGTTTACCCAACCAGCCTCTCACAGCTGCTTTTAACCCCATCCTAACTGGAGCAGGGTGACCACCCCACTACATTTGTATTATATTTAAAACAAAGTCAAAATCCAAACAAAACCATTTTGTCAAAATTAAACATTCTGATCTAAACAACTTTTTTTTAATTTTCTTTTATGGAGAACTATGAAATTTTCAGATGGTGTTCCTATTCAAAATGAAACTAAAATTCAAAATCCTTTGCAAAATGGAATGTCCATCTGCACAGTTCTAATACTAGGAATATATTTTGTAATAAAAACACAATTTAATCTCTCCCTTTAAACACACCCACCAATATTCACGGTATCCCACTCTAAAGAGACATCCAAATAGTACCAAATTCATCAACAGAGATTGGATAATACCCATTGCCTTTAATAAAGTAATTTGCAGGGTCCTGTAGCCTCATTCTGACTCCAGTCATAAATGCTGGTATTCACATTTTTGATGATTAATGGTCCCAAAATACTGATCCTGGAATTGGATAATGTGTGTGATAAGACATGGGGTGTCCAAGCTAATGGAAGATGCCATGTTGCAGCTTCCACAGATCTCACTACGTCTGTTTTTGTGCCCTTATCCTATACACTGCACAATTAAGTCTCAAACAGCAAATTCTAAGATCACTTTTTAAGTTGACACTTTTCATTAAGGGTTCTGTATGTAAAATCTTGTTCTTACCTCCCTCTATATTCCCTACTCCTATGTTACTTTGTATGCTCTTCCCTCAAATTGTGTGACATAGGTAAATCAAAAACCTCACATTCCACTTTCTCTATTCTGCGTCTTTAAACAATACCGTTAGTCTCAAGACAGAAAAGAAGCTATTTTCCTCTTTTACAGGTCCATTTTCACAGGCATTAAAGAGGCAAAACAACCACTGAAGTCTGTATGAGTTTTACCTGAGTAAGGACTGCATGATGGAATCATAAAGTGCTTCAAGAAGAAACACACTACAGAAGTGCTAAGATATTTTTTCTTCACTATTCCAACAGAGAACAGTCCATCTACATTACTCAGCAGAAGACCACCAAACCCCCAACATTTCCTTCACCATACTCCTTCCCTTCCTCAAAGACGTAAAGCTGCCTTCTTTCTAGATAAAGAACTGGTCTTCAGAATTCTGGAAGACTTTGAAGTGACAGTTAAGACTGTAACTGTCATTATCAGAGCTGACAGCTATTTAGGTTGTCTGTGTGCCCTATATCACTAGGATAAAGGCTTTCCAGATCAGGATTCTACCTCCTAGCAGTTGTAGACTGTCAGGATAGCCCTACTCCTGTCATTCAGTAATTAGTGCTAGAATACAGCAAAGACATGAAGACTTACTTCCAGCCTCTAGATCAGGGATAAGCAACCTATGGTATGGGTGCCAAAAGTGGCACAAGAACTGATTTTCAGTGGCACTCACACTGCCCGGGTCCTGGCCACCAGTCTGGGGAGTTCTGCATTTTAATTTTAAATGAAGTTTCTTAATCATTTTAAAAACCTTATTTACTTTACATACAACAATAGTTTAGTTATATATTATAGGCTTTTAGAAAGAGACCTTATAAAACATTAAAATGTATTACTGGCATATGAAACCTTTAATTAGAGTGAATAAATGAAGACTCAGCACACCACTTCTGAAAGGTTGCCAACCCTTGATCTATAGTTTACAGACGGCTTAATATTAACATGAGTCTGTTAAAAAGGAACACTCTCAAATTAGTGCAAACCATAAATCAGATCAATATATTTCAGCTTGAAATGCAACAAAATCCAATGAAGCTAGAGAATATTAATAAGACATGCCTAAGTATCTAGGAAGGTATTAGGGGGAAAAAAGGTAGACAGGCATTCATTGTTTCTTTCAACAGTTACTTATAATTTGATACATATTAAGCTCTCTCTTATTCATACTTTATAATGGAGGAACTCTCAATAGTAGGTATTCAAAGCCCTTACAAGCAATCAACATATAAAATGCTTCCATTCCTTCAACAAATTTTCACTTACCAATTAAACTATCAGTAAAAACTACATCAAGCTGTACTAACAATGTCAGACAGTAGATCTGACCATTAGACAAAGTTATTTACAACTCACTTTTTTTTCCTCCTGTCAGGGTGAAAATGCTTTCAGCATGTTACATTCATAGGAAATTGTAATATGATTATGAAGAGGCTGAACTTACCTCAATTTAATTTAACACTTACATACCTGTATAGTTTTCCAGATAGATATTGAGTGTACTAGCAAGCTCTCTCAAGAAGTAGTCACATTTCAAAAAGACAACGGTTTTCTTCTGTTTTTTCCCCTCTTATCTTTGGACAACACAACACTGCCTTAGGAGTGGGCCATAAGCCATCTTAGATTACAAGAGCATTTTTCCATCCACTTGCTCTAAAGTGAACTGAATACATTAAGTATCACTTTCCTTAAAGACAATGCTGACTGATTTTACGGTGGGAATGGTTTTTTTTCAGAGAAGTTCAAAGCTAATTTCATGCAGCCATGGCAGACTAATAGTACTCTGAGGTAGCCATTTGAAGTGACAGCCCTTATAATCATAATATAAACTATATATAAAACTTGGCACTTATAGATCTCTTAATTACAAAGCATGGTACAAACTAATACTGGTTGAAATGCAATACTCCTTCCTCCAGCAAAAGTCTCAATGAGTAAAGACTGTAGTGCTTGAACTTCTGAGTTTATTCAGCAAGATCACCAGTTAACTTTCCAGACTTCCTACAATTCACTAGCTTTTCTGACCCTGGCAGATCCTCAACATATCTCTTCAGCAGCAAGAACAGTTTTTTCAAAGCGGCTCCCTCCCCTCAACGGTTTTCTTTTAATTTCACCCTTATTTTTAATAACCTGACTTGACACAACACCCTTCCCTTATTTAACGCACAAATTTGGATGAATAACACCAGTCTCCAATAGAAAGTTTTATCTAAAAAGAGGAAGTATACAAAATAAATAATGTGAGGATGGAGAAAAAAGGGAATCTGATGACCAAGTCTGAGTGTCATGGTCTCACAGCTATTTACAGATTCCAAGATGTTTCAGCTTTCAGTGGTGGCTGCTCACTAGGCGAAATGATGGGGGGTCGGGGGGAACAAGGGAAGAAACAATGTTGGAAAAAGTTATTGAAATAAAACAAATCCTACCTACCCTCTCTCCCAGTGACCTGCAACATGAAGACATTTGTTTTCAGAGAAAGACAATGTTTTCCTCTTGTGCATTGTCTACATATAAAATTAGCACTTAAAATTAGCACCAAAAGCAATTTATTTTAAAGGATTAACATGTAAATATGGCACTTCTTGCTGAGCATATCTGTTCCCTGTGCCTTACATTAGGGACAAAAAATAAGCTTCTACCACCCTGTACTCCTGTTAGTGCTACATTGACAACAAAGCTGTAGAGAAGTGAGAAAGATTTTGCTTATCTAGATAATGTGTTATCAATGGAGTTAAGTAAGAACCTGGTTGCTTCCTCCAACTGAAAAAAATTCTGCAAATGGTGAGAGGGGAAGAAATCTTTGTGAGGTACCTCTTCATAAAAATTTTCCCCAAAATATTCAGTTGGGGTGGTGGAGGATTCATGCCTTTGTACTAATTCTGTGCTCCTGATTTCCCCTACCCCAACAGAATGACTGCAAGACAATTGGTTGAATTTGTGTATATAAGGACAGAATTTTTCCTGTAGTATGATGCTGCATTAGCCAGAAAGACTCAACTTACTTCCGATCCCAAGATGTAGACTGGCAATCAGAAAGCATATTTTTATTTGTAAATTGCAGATTTTATAAGGAATCCATGACTGATATGAATCTTATTAAAATGAGAATGAATTAATCTTCCAAGACTGATGGGATGGGAGCATAACCCACAATGATTTTAAAGGGATGAACAGGTGAGGGAGCCAGGCAAGAAGTAGGGTTGACAGGCAAGTGCAGGACTCTTTAGTCCATTGGTTCTCAAAGTGGGGGTCGGGACCCCTCGAGGGGTTGCGACCCGATTATGTGGGGGTCGCGAGCCTCTGCTACCCGGATCTGGCCCCAACCCCTGCCGGCTTGCAGGAGCTTGCAAATCGACCCCAGGCGGGGGGGGGGGGGGGTCTCCACGCTGCCGGATGCAGCAGGGACGGGTCTTGTGGGCAGAAAGCCCCCAGACGCGCCCCCCCCCCGCACCTCCCCCAAGTGTCCCCCAGCCTCCCCTTGCTGCTCCCAGGCACCTAGGTGGCCCTGGAGCAGATCAGAGCCAAAGCATCCCTGTGTCTCTGTCAGCAACTGCCGACACAGGGTCCTAGTGCCCGCTAGCTTCTCCTGCCTGTGCCAGGGTGAGTGTGCTGCTGCTGCTGGGGGTGCCGGAAAGGGGGGCCCCTTCCACAGAGCTTGCTGTTGCCAGCAGGGAAAGGGCTGTAGGGTGTCCTCCTTTCTGGCCCCAGAGCAGCCTGCCTGAACCCAAACCAAACTCATCCCTAGCCCTGTGCCACCCCAGAGCCCACACCCCCAGCCAGAGCTTCCCACCCACCTCACCCTCTACCCAAGCCCTGAGCCCCTCATCACCCCCAGCCAGAGCCCCCCCCACACCCCAACCCTCTGCCCCATGCTGTATTACATTTTTCAATAGTTATTTTAAAAGTTTATAATAAGCAATGATCTGGGAAAAGGGGAGGGGGGGATGCAAGGTAAAAATTTTACCTAGGGTGCAAAATATCTTTACACCCCCCCCCACCCCGCTGCTCTTCCCCTCCCTCCTCCCCCCCCTGCTCTTCGCCTCCCCCCTCCCACCACTAGCCCAATGTGTCCTGATATTTCAGTCTTGTGATCTGGTTACCCTACCCGAGCCCCAGCCACTGCTGCGGCGGGCTGCTGGCGGCGTCCCTAGCCCTGGACCTGGACCCTGCTGCGGCAGGCTGCTGGCGGCGCCCCGAGCCCCGGCCCTTGCCATGACAGACTGCTGGCGGTGCTCTGGGCCTTGGCCCCTGCTGGGCCGGGCCGCCATTGGCACCCCGAACCTCAGACCCAGTCCATGGTGTGGCGGGCTGCCGGCAGTGACCCTAGCCCATGCCCTGCTGAGGCGGGCTGCCGGCGGCACCCCGTTCCTTGTCCTGGGGGGTTGCTGGCACCCTCCCCTGAGCCCAGCCCCTACCACGGGGGCTGGCACCCCACACCCCCCCCCCAGCTCAGCATCTGCCCTGGGGGGCTGCTAGCACCCCCCCCCCAGCCCGACCCCTAAGGGGGGGTCACCCTTAGAGGCCTGGTGTCCGAAATAGAAAAAGTTTGAGAATCACTGCTTTAGTCAATAGGAAGGCTGGGCTCACAACAGGATCTCTGCAGTGAATTTCTGGAGGAATCCTGTAGGAACTTACTCTTCTGCATTAATAAAATATCTCCTATTGAAGTGTTACTAAACTAAATACCTTTCTAAATATTAAAACTATGAAATATGTTATCTTAGTTTTATATATTGTTATAAATTCAGGGGCATGTTAATTACATGTACATATTACACCAACTATGTGATAGTGTAGTTTGTGAGATCCTGAGGGAATCTGCACACTTCAATGGAACTATGTGGATACTTCAGAAAATGATGGTTAGATGCCACCTTTGAATTTTTCACAATTTGAGTAAGTTGGACACTCCTTTCAGCTGACTGCAATATGCATACCAAAAGAGAGAAACTCACAAGATTGGATGGATATACTACATCTCTCACAATTAAATTTAGTAGTGTTTATTTCTAAGTATTGCAGAATTTGTCACTGAAATATTGTAAAATTCCAGGAACTCACATAGCTTAGTAACTGTGGAGGTGAAAGCAGATGCCAATTGCTGCTGTTCTCATTAATAAAGTGAAAATACTTGTAATTTTATATAGGTACAAACCTGCTCTGCCTTTTCTTTATGCAGTCTATTTTATTGGCTTTTATTTTAAAAGTTTCTGGCGTTTGTTTAGGAACGCATATGTCATTACTTACCTTCAACTGACTATCTCTGTCTGTGCACTAATTAAAAGCAGAATTGCAATAAGGACATTGTTAAAACATTTTCTTGATTACTAAATTTCAATGGAACTACTGTGTAAGCAGCAACTACACCCACATAGTTTGCTGGGTCAGGACTTCATCAGTTAGGGTATGACATTGCTTTACAAATGGGAAGCACTAGATTGTCATTATTATTCCTCCCCCGGAGCGCCCGCTAGCTAGAAAGGACTCAACCAAGTGTGTTATCGGACCTTGTGCTCCGTTAATTTCGGCTGCTCCCACCTCTGACATAGCTGGTCCCACTTGCTCACATACATCCATCACCCACTGACTCCTGGTCAACCAGGGGCAGGTTCACGGAGCTTTTCACCAGCCCGCAACCCCGGCGCCGCACACCGAACCATGGGCTCTCTAGCTTCAGCTCGCTGGGGCCGGAGGGGAGGGCGGCGCACGCACGCTCTGGGGCGCGCGGGGAAGGACTGGGTTGACTTTCCGGGGGGGGGGGGGGGGGAGGAGAGAAGGGAGATGCTCGTTCGCCACATTACGAAGCGCATATACAGAAGCGAGTAAGTTTGAGCTGCTCCGGCCCCCGTAGTTTTCGCGTTGTGCCTTCCTCGTTCTGTGGGATTCCGTGTCTGCCCCTGTCGGGCTTTTATGGACGCCCTCCCGGCCGTGCTGGGCGCCGCTGTCCTGCTGCTGCTGCTGCTCATCACTGCGCGACTTCTCCTAGCGAGGCGGAACAGCGGCCCGCGGACAGCTCCCCTCAGCCTCCTGGTGGTGGCCGGCTCCGGTGAGTCGAGGGCAGCACAGCGCACCGGCGAACTCCCACGGCCTGTCGCCGCCGAGAACTACAGCTTCTAGCCGGCCTCTCTCCCGTGTCCCCCGGGAGCGGCGCCTGCTGGGAAGTGTAGTCCTGTAGGCGGCTGCTCGGCGGCAGACAGCCTGGTGCATGCTGGGACGTGTAGTTCTGTAGGCGGCTGCTCGGCGGCGGGTAGTCTGGTGCATGCTGGGAAGCGTGGTGGAGCGATGCTGCTTGGAGCCGCAGCGTCTCCAGGCAACAGCTCTGTCCCGTGTGCAAAGGCCACAGAGAAGCAAAGGCAGCTGAGGGAGGTCGGTGGAAAGTGGAGTGAGGTCGGAGGAACAATATGAGGAAACCCGTGGGGGCGTTAATGGAGACCCCAGGGTGATGCTCACTGCTTGGAGGTGCCCGGGGAATCATGGGTCAAGCTTCAGCAACCTGGTGGGCCAAAGGGCAAAACACACCTAGGCAGTTAGAGCAGGGGCATTATACCCCACACTCTCGTAGCATTAGGGCCCCAATCCTGCAAGCTCTTATGTACTCAAATGAAGCGTGCACATAACTGTTTGCAAGGCATAAAATAGTACTGTCCAATAATCCAATACTGCATGCCCTCAGGACAGGGAATTCCCAACAGATTTAATGAGAGTGTTGCCATTTCAGCTTACAGGGTCATATTCAGTTTCACTATTCAACTGGCTACCTGGTTGTGTCTTTGCACATGAGCACAGTGTAATCATGTGCCTGCTGCTCCTAAAATGAGAGAAAAGAGCATGCAGGAGAAAGAAAGGAATAAAAATTAGAGGTACTGTGTTAAGGGGACTTCTGGCCCATCAAAATGTTGGTACCTAAAGTTGTCATGTTATTAATATATAAATTAAGTTACGAATATAGAGTCGCATGAGGGTCTATTAACAGGTAAATTGACCATTTCAAGGATGATATGACAGTCCAGCTGTTATAGTTGTCTTACCTTGATACACAGGACCAAACTCTATTTTAACCATATTTTTAAAATCACTTTACAGCCCCCTGAAGATCAGGCGCTAGATTAGTTATACTCGTAGAAGCTAGTGAAAAGCAGGTGGCAGGGCAAAGTTGGAATGATACAAGGACATTTGTAATCTCAGTATTCCACGTTGCTTCCAGATGGCCAGCATAGACCCAGAAGTGTTGGTGCTGGCTGTTAAGGGGATCATGACCAGGAATGACTTGCATATAGTGATAACATTCCCAAGGCTTTAAGTCTGACCATAGGACACAGTTAAGACAGGTGTCAAACCCCATCCTCTCTGCAAATTGCAAGAGTGCTGTAAACAGATCAAGATTCAACTGTGCTATAACCAGAACAGTTAGCTCAGCTGTTTTTGTGGCATATACAGGACATTGGAAAACAAAGTCTCTACAGTATGTCCTCTGTATAGGACTGGTCCAACTTCCATTTAAAATCAGTGAGTAGTTCAATTAACTTCAATGACAGTTGAACCCTCTCCATATTAACTTAACCATCACAAACAGCCCCTAATTAAATTCTCATTTCTCAGAGGAAGGTGAGTGATGCTAATATTAGCAATGTCTCGCAAAGGAAGAGATGACCCAGCAGCATGTTTTCAAATGGAAGCTGCTAAATATTTAATATACTAGCTAGCTTTGATGTTTTTCCCCCCTAGGAGGACACACAACAGAAATCCTGAGGTTACTCAGCAGTTTGTCCCAGTCATACTCTCCTAGACATTACATTTTTGCAGATTCAGATAATATGAGTGAAGATAAAATACGTTCTTTTGAACAAAAAAGCGCTGAAACTTTCTCCAATTCCCAGGTAAGTTAAATGCATACTCATTTAAAAAGTTTGATCATTTGTACACAATATAGTACAGTAGAACCTCAGAGTTATGAACACCAGGAGTTACAAACTGACTGGTCAACCACACACCTCATTTGGAACGGGAAATATGGAATCAGCCAGCAGCAGGGGGAAAAAAAAAAAGCAAATACAATACAAAACTGTGTTAAATGTAAAGTACAAAAAAATAAAGGGAAAGCTGAATTTTCCTTCTGCATAGTAAATAGTAAGTCAATGTTCAGGTGTAAAACTTTTGAAAGAACCACCATAATGTTTTGTTCAGTGTTATGAACATTTCAGAGTTACAAAGAACTTCCATTCTGGAGATGTTTTAAACTACATTAGAACCTCAGAGTTACAATCACCTTTTAAAGGATTACTGAAACCAGTAATGTTACTCTTTTAATATTAGATCAATTTGAAAAAAAGTTTCAGCTAAAATTCTGTATTAAAATTCTTAAATTGTATTAATTTGCTGCACTTGTTCAATAAGCATGATATAAAATTGATGGCTCTCTATATTTTTACTTCATGTAACATTTGTCATTTCTGAAAAATTAAGTGAACAGAACTGATTACATTTATATTATAGGGACACTGCAAATTTAATATAGTAGATTTTTAAAAAATTAAAAATAGTTTCAGATACCAGACTTGCTCCTGAACCTCCCTGCCAGTTTTGGTGACTCTCTCACATGTATCTATCATTTCATTTTTTTTCTCATTACCTTGTGAAAGACCCACATATATAATAAGGAAAATAACTATCAGGGGTATAGTGACTAAACATAACTCACTATCCAATGCACAAAGTAACCAAACAAAAATATTTTCTTAAAGTTGTAGTAATCATTGTTACTTCTAACAGTAAAAAATAAATATTCAGGCAATAGTATGGTTTAAGTTAATGGTGTCCCTCTAAATAAATTAATATACATTACTTTTCTCAAATATCTGAAGTGTTTTGTATTAGAAAAAACTAGAACAATGACAATAAATTTGATTTAAGAATACCTTTTGAGTTTTGAATTTCATTGTTGCATGTTTTCTTTGGACTTTCAAATTGAATGCACCTTATACATCTCTTGAGTTCTGTATTTTTGTAGCATTTATTAGTGTTGGATAGCATTCTGATTCTTAGCCCTATCTAACAGAATTCTAATGAGAATTTCTATTGACTCCAGATTAAGTCCTAATTCTGTTATGCTCTATATCACATTTGTCTGCTTAGAGGTATGTTACTAGATAATAATAGCATAACTCGCTGCTGACATAAGGCCTGATCCAATTCCCAGTGAAGTCAGTAAGAAGATTCTTATTGACCTCATTTGAAATTGGATTGGGTCCATAAAGTACAAAGTAATAAAATAAAGCTACTTGTATATATAGTCCGTCTCATCTTGAGACAACGGTCCAATTTACTTGAATTGAACTGCTTTTATGGTTAAGGTTTGCAGGATCCATTTTGATGACACTTTCGTTCACTTCAATACTACTAGTCAAAGCACTATGTTTATTATTAAGCATTTGCAGAATTGGCCTCTTAATATTCAAAGCAGGAGTTGCCAACGTGTAGCTTGCAGGTAAAGTGTGGAATATGGAATTCTGGTACAGTACTGTCATCTTCGAAGATGACTGCAATGTCTTGGCATCACAGGACAGTCTTGGTCTAAATGGGGACTACTCAGTTTTAAGATTGATCTTGGGATAATAGAACCTATAGTCTCTTCAACCACACTGTTGTATTAAAAATGAAAGCACCTGCACTCTATTTAAAGTAGGCTAGGTGCAGCTATAAGGTTCCTGGCTAGCTGCCTTTGTGATTGTATCACTACATTTGAAGTCTCCTATTGTAAGTGAAAAATGTTTTTCATAAGTCTGGTGAACCTAAATGAGAATTTAGAATCTTGTTTCATTGGGATATTTTGCTGGGAATTTATATTAAAGATTAAGGGAAGAGTCATTCTGCCTTAGCTGTTGCCTTTTTCCTTCTACTTATTTAATGAAGAAGTGAGGGGGAACATTGTATTTTGTTTCAAAGAAGAAAAATCTATGTTTAGCTA
Source organism: Sternotherus odoratus (assembly GCA_032164245.1). Classification (NCBI taxonomy): domain Eukaryota; kingdom Metazoa; phylum Chordata; order Testudines; family Kinosternidae; genus Sternotherus; species Sternotherus odoratus. The sequence goes on from JAVMKO010000008.1 coordinate 62,885,480, forward strand.
ATGTACAGTGGGATGAAGAGACAATTTCTGAATACACTTTGTTCAAAGTCCCTCTCACGGCCACTCAACTGATAAAAAATAGTTGGATAATTAGCATTCTTAATAAAAATATTTTTGGAATCTTTATACAGCAAGGATGTGTGGAATCTAAGTATGGTTATTCATGTGCTATCTGTTGGAGCAGGGAGGAGAGGAATACATTTCAAATTCTTCAGTGTGGTATATTTTTTGATTGACTGTTCTCTCTTCCCATCCCTTTAATTACTAGTTTATAAGAAATTGACAGTATTACTTTTCTTGTATTAATTTCTTTATTCAAACACTTTTTTCTGTTAGTTTTGTTGCTGATCCATTCATTTAAAGGATAGGAATATAATTTATTTAATAAATATTTTTTTGAAATAGTGATTAAAACAATAGAGTACTCTGGCCACTGACTCATTGGGTGCTCTTCTTGCTTATCTCAGTTTTTACACTACTATAACGCCACTCCCAGTTTATACTTGCAAAATTCAGAAAATTGTATCCAGTGAGTACAAATATGAAAATGTCTTAACAATGCTTTGTGTTGTCCACTAGGTGGGGTACTAAGTTAACATACTGCAAATGAAATTGCTTCTTATGTGCATTTTTATTGATCTAGAAGTGTTTTACAGTAATGTGGGATGGGACAGAGGAGCAGAGTTCTGATATTGTTGTTCTGGTATACAAGATGTATTGTTTTTACAGCACACCAAAATGTGCTATTCACTTTACACAACAAGGTTCTTGACCAAAGGGTTTACACTCCAGATTTTAGAAGTAACAAGTGCAGGTAATAAGGAAACATACAAAATGAACAACAAACAAATATTTTACAGTAATATATATATATATATGGTGTCATATATTCTGCAGAAGAAATGTAATTTAATTCAGTTTATCCTACTTTCTTCCAGTTTACCCTTAATCGTATTCCCAGATCCCGGGAGGTGCGCCAGTCTTGGAGCTCTTCAGTACTGACAACACTGTACTCCATACTTTACTCCTTTCCTTTGACTTTCAGACTAAAGCCAGATTTGGTATGTAAAACAAACCTTGTCAAAGGTGAAATGCTAATCTGTTCTAAAAGGGAGTAGCTGTTTGGTATATCAAACCATTAATGAATATACAATATGTGTACACTTAGGCTTATGGTTTTTACTCAAGTAAAACTCCCATTAAGAAAGGACCACAGGATCAGGCTATAATAGTATGCTAGAACAAAATCCATGCTCCTTCTTACCAATCTAAAATTCTGTGTTTCTACTTAATAGACTAAATTCTTAAACAGATAGTGAAAGCACTGCATATCTTTCTCTGCTAATTTAAGATGCCTATGATATCATCTACAGAGGCAACAGAATTTTGAACTGATTTCAGGGAAGATATTTCTCTGAAGTAGGATATCTGAGTAATACCCTGACCAAGCTTAATAGAGAGCCTTTAGCATTGTAGTAAGTACCACAGTTGTCAAATATGACAGTGTGACTTCACAGTCAGGAACTACATGTTGGAAAGGACACCCTGCAGATTTCTTAATAGCCATTAAAAAAAAGGGAAGTGTTAAATTTTATCCTGGAAAATATATAGTTAGAGTCCATGGCTGAGGTCCTGGAAAATATCTGTAGTCCTGTGGAGAATAATAATTATTGACTTTAGCCCGAAATGTGGCCTAATTACTTACTGAATGATGTACCGCAAAGAATATTTTATGAAATTTTCCAAATTGAATTGACATACTATAGGTAATTTTACATATTTTAAAGTAAAGTAGAATCTTTGTAATTGGCACTTTCAGGTGTCAAGTAAATGGTTGTCCCAGTTAAGGAAGTTTCTTAGCAGTATATCATGCATATTCACTTTAATGAATTACTTAGTGTACTAAACACCTCCAAATATATTAAAGTAAGTTTAAATCTCTTGTCATCCATATTAGAATAGGGATGCTTCAGGAAACAAACATAGGGTTGCATGTTAGAAACCTAGGATATCAGAGTATCCCTTTAGGATTGAAAGGTAAATTGGTAATAAGGTAATTTGTAAGGTAACGCCCTTCTCTTCATGTGTCAGTATATCTATGCCTGCATCTTTATTTTCACTGAGGAAGTGGGGGCTTTTACCCACAAAAGTTTATGCCAGAATAAATCTAAGGTGCCACTGAACTCCTCATTGTTTTTGTGGATACGGACTAACTTATCAAACTTTATTGAAGCTCATTGCACTCCCTCTATCATGTTGGTAGAAGCTGACATAGTCCAGGTTGTAGGTGCTTATTGATGGTTAGAAGTAGGAATGCAGGTGCTTATTGATGGTTAGGAGCAGGAATGCAGTAGCACAAGCTACCTGCAATCCCTGTTCTTTAGCCTTGAGAGTGGGTGTGGCCCATCTGGGCAGGGCAGGTTCAGGTCAAACAGAGATTCAGTACTTCACTTAAGCAGTACATGTCAATAGGGTTCTGACTAAATTTTAAAACTGCCCTCTGTTTCTGTATTTCTCTCTTTGGCACAGAGCCTCGGGGCACTTACTGGCAAATCTAGCTTCTGTTGCCCATTTATATGGACTTTTCAACTGCATGTCAATTTATTCAATTTTAGTCACTGAAATTAATTACTTAGCCTGTTCCCTGACAATGATCTCATTTAAGCAGATATGCCACTTACCAGAATGTAGATTAGATGTAACCTATTGTAGTATTTTTTTTCATTTGTCCTCAAATATGTAGGTTCATGCTATTTAAAACCAACGTGTTTCTGGTACTGGAACCAAACTTTCTGAAAGTTAGTGTGCTTGGATTCAGGGTTTTGGTTCTGACCCATCTCTAATATAATCTTCAGTTATCTAATATAATAATTTTAAATGGCATCAAGATTAACTACATGTGCAGCATACTGCAACAAGATAGTTTCTGTAAATCAGTGGTTCTCAACCTCTCCAGACTACTGTACCCCTTTCAGGAGTCTAATTTGTCCTTTGTACTTCAAGTTTCACCACTTTAAAACTACTTGCTTACAATATCAGACATAAAAATACAAGTGTCACAGCACACTATTACTGAGAAATTGCTTATTTCCTCATTTTTACCATATAATTATCAAATAAATCAATTGGAATATAAATATTGTACATACATTTCAGTTATAGTATATAGAGCAGTATAAACAAGACATTGTCTATATGAAATTTTAGCTTGAACCGACTTCGCTAGCACTTTGTATTTAACCTGTTGTAAAACTAAGCAAATATTTAGATGAGTTGATGTACCCCCTAGAAGATGTACCCCTGGTTGAGAACTATTGCTGTAAACCAGAGGTGGGCAAACTTTCTGGTCCAAGGGCCACATCAGGGTTGCAAAACTGTGTGGAGGGCTGGGTAGGGAAGCCCCATCTGTCCCCCACTTCTATTCTCTCCACACATTAATTAAAAAAAGAAAAGAAAAGGTAAAGTCCTTTTATCCAAATTAAATGGACACCCTGTTGGAGATCAGAGTAATGAGTGCATTAGGAAATTGGCTTGCTGCAGTAGTGGTTTCATTTAATGAGCATCTATTTTATCGAGTTATCATTATGAGTGAAATTGACTGGAAAATCTAACTGAGCAGCTTAATATTCTACCAAAGGAACCGACATGGAAAATCATATGAGAAGAACACTGTGAAGTAACTAACTGTTGTATAATTCAATTGATCCTTTGTTTGTAAGACAGAATTAAAATAACTGTGACATTTGCTGGTAGAATTGTTAGCAATTTTGACACAAGTTCTGACTATTGATAGTTTAGTATACATGTAATGCTTTTCACATTTAAAAAAGTCTGTCTTAATAAAAAAAATAATAGTTTAAAGAGAGTACATCTTTCCCAAGGTCCATAATCCCTTTGCACTGAAATCCTACACACTTTTATTTATTAAGAAAATTTAAGAATATTGTACATTTTTAAACGGCATAGATCAGTGATCACTTCAAAATATGTGAGAATAAAAATCAGAGTGCTTGTAAAGATTGTAGAATACTTATGAGGGCAAAAATAAGACAAAAATACCTTTTTTGCCAATAAAAAGATTCTAGATGTGTAGTACGTGAAACAATTGCTTATATTTAACTTTCCTTGGGTGAAAGTGTGGTTAGTGGACCACAGCTCCCCACATTCTTGGCAGAATATCATGTTCTTAGTTATAAGACTTAGGAGAGGAGAAAATGAATACTAGAATTGAGTTGACAGCATTTGTGTAAAATTTATGATATAAAAATCAGCACCCATATATTACTTTTTTTAGTGTTCCTAAATTTATCAGATCAAGTCAAGAACTAAGTATTTAACACTGGAAGCTATAGAGACTCTAGGTTTTATCAGTGTAGGCAAATATTTTTTTGCTGTACTTTTTCTTGGTAAAAAGGAGGAGTTTGGAATACTTCCAAATCATTTATATATAGGAATGACTTATCCTACAAATCCTTGTGCACCTAAAACCCCTGTTGACTTCAGTGGAAGTTTTTAGGAGTAGGAGGAATGCAAGATCTGGCCTTCGTGAAGTGAAATGTGTCCTGGGCATCAGAAAGCCCCAAATGCAGCAAAAGTGCTGCAGTTCCACTCTTCAGTAAGTGAAGAACAAGGAGAGTCCTGCAGTAAGTTTCCTAGGTACCACAAAGGCAAGCTTTGCAGTGGGTAGACTTACGATGGCATAACTAATGGGTCCATGGACCAAAAAATTGTATAAGGAAAGCAGCAGACTCATCTGCACAGGTGTTACGTGCCTTGTCTCTTAATTGTTGGGAAGATAATGTCTCCTTTCATACCTTGCCTTGGGCTCATGGCAAAGCCCTTTAGCTTGTGTTTTGTGTTAGGGAGCAGAATTCAGCATCCTATCCTGAGGTCATTAGGAGTTGAGGATGATGGACAACCCCCTTAGGAGGCACTCAGTACCTTTCCAGCTCAGGTGCTTGGTTTAAAAAAAAAGCATTTTTCATAGATTAGGTCTAATCCTTTTCAGACAGATTCTATGGCTAAGATGGGCCTGATTTTTAGAACATAGTGCTCATCACTTTTTGAAATTACATCCCTTTAAGTTGTTGTATCAACCAAAATCACAAGTCAGTTCTCAAAATCTTGATCTATATTTTTATATCCAAGTTACAATACCTTAGAAATAATGAAATATTGTAAGATGACCAGTTCTTAAGCTAGTTAAGTTCACCATAACAAATGTAGATAAATGCTCACACACTGAAACTGTATGAAAGGAGACCTTTATTTCACTTAGCTAAGATTTTCCATTTTCTGTACCATGTTCAAAATGTCTTAAGTTCACAGCACTTGAGCAAGTTGCTATGATGGACAATACATTATTGTTCCTTTATATCATGATTCTCATTAGATCTTTGTGGTAAGCCTTTCCTGTTTTTCACTTTTTAAACCAGTGCAGTGTGTGTGATGCGGATAGTAAGGGGAATCGGGTAACTTGTTTTGTGTGCCATTCCCCCCACCCACCCCGAGTTTGTCTGGTACTGTACTGTTCTTAGATTATGTCTCATCTACCATTATCTTTTTTAAAATTAAAAACACTTAACATGTAGAACAGAAAACAAAGTAGGACAAGGAAAATGATCAGCCGTGTAAGTTGCACAGTATGAAAAAGGAAGGAAAGTTTAATCACACAAAATTAAGACTAAGTTCTCTCCCAGGATTTACTGAAACATGGGGGGAGTCTTCTGATTTTAATACTATATATATATATATATAATATAAAAACTTTTCATCTTCAAAGCACTCTGGGGAGCAGTGGGGTCAGAAAACCTAACTGGCTTCAAGGCAGAGCCTGATAAGTTTGTGGAAGGGAAGGTGTGATGGGACTGCCTACAATGGCATGTGTCCCATCGGCGGCTACCACTAGCAAAACTCCCCAATGCCCAGAGATCGGGCACTAGATGGGGAGGGCTCTTCAGTTACCTGGGAAAGAATTCTCTGTAGTATTTGCCTGTTGGGTCTTGCCCACATGCTCAGGGTCTAACTGATCACCATATATGGGGTTCAGATTGGCAGAGACTGAGGTTTTTTTGTCTTCCTCTGCAGCATGGTGCACAGGTCACTTGCAGTTTTAAACTAGTGTAAATGGTGAATTTTCTGTAACTTGACATCTTTAAACCATGATTTGAGGATGTCATAACTCAACTAGAGGTTAGGGATCTATTACAGGAGTGGATGGCTGAGGTTCTGTAGCCTGAAATGTGCAGGAAGTCAGACAAGATGATCATGATGGTCCCTTAAAGTCTATGAGTCAATTTACCATTGTTGACGAGTTCTTACAACATTACCAATGACATAACTCAAGTCTCCAGAGGGAGACAAGGTTAAGGTTAAGGTTAGAGCTGAGTTCCTGGCTCCCTGTCCTAAGATCAGCCTCTAGATTTGACTTCTTTCTAGGTATAGAATGATCTATCTCAATCATCCTCTATCTCATGAAAATAATTAGTGTTTTACTTTTCCTCACATCACCTAGTTTTTATATGTAGCATATCAATTGCTATCTTATGAACATGTTTATATGCATATAACAAAAGTCACATTTAATTACCTTAAAAATACCTTTTTCAAAGTTTCTGATTCATGCTAATGAAAACCACATTGAGAATTGTGTTTTTAAAAATTCAGTTGTAGGGTCGTTGTCAAGCAAGCATATGTATATACAGTTTTTAGGCTTTATTATCCTTTTTTCTCTTTGGAATAGGAGGCATGGGAACAGTCCAATGCAATAATGTTTACTTTGATGGAAGACATGCCCTCATCCTTTAAACTCAGTTTGTAGATCGATCTAGAATTTCCTGGGATTTCTAACCAGGAGATTATTCACTTACAGGGTCAGCCAAGATGCTATTCAGAGTCTTGGGGACATGCTGAAGGATGACTTAGAGAACATAACAAAGAAGAGCCATGTCCCTGTTTGCACTTGATACTAAAAATCAGCATTCAAGCAACTAGTGTCTTGTAGCAGACTACACTTACCAGCAAATTAATAATTGAGATTGCTGAATTCCTGGAGCACTCTAATTAACCTCTGCAGTCTTTCTGCCATTTATGAATCATCCTTCTGATGATAATATGACCGGATCTGCACACACTGTTCTGAATGCAGTTTCATTTGTTCTCTGTGTATGTATTATGGAATTTTGTTTGTTTACTGTTATTTCCACTACATGCTTTATGAAAGGTTTACTTTTTGCCCACCATAATCAAAAGAACTTCCTAATGCTATTTTTGTAAACTCCACATATTGTAATTTGCTGTTACATATTATAAAACTATTTATTTAAGTATTTTTATACAGCTCCCAACAGTACAGTATATGGGTGCGTCAGTTAAAAGCATGCTGTTAAAATAAACTGCACACAATAATACTGCACACAAATGGTAGACAGACTGCAGCTGCTTTGGGACAGTCGCTGCCTTCTCTGATGGAGCTCTGTCTTTTGAAAATTAATTCCAGTGTCTAGTTAGTCAGTTGCACCTTACAGGGGCCCTAAAGGCCACTAAACTGTGGCTCTGGTGATCTGTTTGTAGTAGAGAGTTCCATTAGTGAATGTGAAAGTCCTCCACTGAAAAATGCTATGGGCCAAGAAGTTTGGTTAAGTTTCAGTCATTTTAATTTCTTGATCTCATTGAGGATCCTAGTTCATTTTAATAACTCTCTTTTTCTCTATGGAGACTGTTTTTTGGCATTTCTCACCAATCCTCCATTTGAGAATACGGAGACAAACAACTAAACACTTTTAAAGCAGTCCGTGTCTGTCAGTCTGTCACAAGTTAGTAATATTTTTAAAGGCCCTATTTTTTCTTGCTGACTTCTTGTTCCTTTTGTACTTGAAACTTTTCTTACTATTTCTTAAATGCAGCCACAGAGGCTCTTTAAAAAAAAAAAACACTGGGATTTTGCCTTTTATTATTCTTTCTTATGTATAAAAAGAGGATCTCCAGGATTCCCCCCCCCCTTTGTTTCTTATTCCCTTCCTTCCCCCCCCCCCCCCTGTGCTTGTTTTTTACCTTTAGAATATCAGGAATGTCAATTTGGCACTTCCCTAGTGTTGCTGGAGGACCATGGAGAGATCTCATAAGTTTATTGTGAGCTTTTACACTTAAACTGAAGTGGCTCTGGTGTTAAAGATTCAGCAAATACTTCTCCCCCCCCCCCCCAAATACATCAATTTGCTATTGAACTGTGTCAACAAAATCAAGGAGTTTTTAAATAGTCTAACAAAGTCTTTTCTCTGCACGGATCCTCAGCTTTCAATCTCTTGGCTTTTCAGAGTTTGTCTGTTTTTTTGTTTTTCAGTAATTCTACAGTTCTCCAATCTAAATAGGCCCTACAGAATTTTCTAATATAAAAACCAAAACACAACAGAATTAAAAAACAAACAAAGAGACAACTTTTGGGCCTCCACTGTTAATTATAATGAAGCAAAAGACCCAAGCCCATTATTTTTTCCCTTTTCAGGTTACTTTTAAACTCTTGTTAAATTGTCCTTAATTTTTATTGTGCAGTGATAAGGTTTCACTGCAGATGAGTAATGCCATGTCAAAATTAGCATTAAAACAAAGAACCAATTGACAGTCCTTTTTCATTTATAATAAAATGATAGAACATGACATTCCTTTATCCATCCATGAGGATACTGTTTCTCAAGGTTAAAGAGCAGTATTTCCTCATGATCTCTTGCTGTTTTATTGCACTGGCATGATGTAATGTGTTGTAATAATTACCTATTTTACGGTATTTAATAAGCGGTGATCAAATATTGAATTTATAGAAATGAATATCTGACTTGTCATTAAGATTTAACCCTTTCACCCTAGCGGGTATCTTTTTTTACAATAATCCCTGTGACTATAACATTAAAACTGTATTAGGTACTTTACAACAAATTTGAAGACAAGGAGTAACATTTTCATAAGTGCCTAATCCCATTTTCAAAAGTGACTTACGAATACAAGTTTTACTGACTTTCAATGACAGTTCAGCTCTTCTGGTTAGATTTTTAAAGCTATTTAGACAGCTGTACATTGAGTTAGCTTCGTATCACCCTGGTGGCACTACGATGTCTGGAATCTTTGGGTGGCACAGAGCCACTGTAGTGCTCTTCTGTTACTTCCACTCCCATTCCAGTTAATTGTGCAACCAATGAATTGGGAAAAGGAGGCATGGCCAATGTTTTCTTAGGCCTGGCTTATCCCCAGTTGCTATAACATCCCTTGGGAGTCCATTATCAGTCAGTATAAATGGGAAAAACCTGAAGCCTATTCTAAGTTATATAGGCCATTTGGAAGAAGGTAAATGAATTATTTGCATCAGTCTCCACTGTAGAAGATGTGGGGGAGATATCAGAGTTATTCTATTTGGGCAACAAATATGAAGTTCTGTCACAAACTGATGTGTCAATAGACAAGATTTTAGAACAAATAAATAAACTGAATAGTAATGAGTTACCAGTACCAGATGGTATTCACCCAAAAGTTCTAAAGGAGCTAAAATATGAAAATGCAAAACTACTAATTGTAGTGTATAACCCATCTCTGAAGTTAGCATCCGTACATACCAGATGACTGGAAGGTAGCTAATATAATCCCAATTGTAAAAATGGGTTCCAGGCACTTATAGTCCAGTGAACTTAACCTCAGTACTGTAAAGGGAAGTCATGTCTCACCAATCTGTTAGAATTCTCAGAGGGAGTCAACAGGCATGTGGACAAGAATCATCCAATCAATATAATGTACTTAGATTTTCAGAGCCTTTGACAAGGCACCAAAAGCTCTTAGTTTCCTTAAGAAGCCATGGGATAAGAGGGAAGGTATTACCTCACCACGTTGTCTCTCTAATAATAGCTTGGAACCAACATGCTAAAAACACTACTGCAAATTAATGAAATTATTCAAGATAGTTCACTCCTTGCATTCTGCTTGGGACTTACAGAGGCTCTCTCAAAACTAGGTGACAGGGCAACAAAATGACAGATGAAATTCAGTGTTAAATGTAAAGAAATGCACTGTGGGGAGTAGGAGGAGACTCCCATCTCTCTCTCTCTCTCTCACTCACACACTCTCTCTCTCTCTTCTCAATTATCTGTTACCACCCAAGAAAGAACTTCTGCTCAAGGCAAGCAGCAGTCAAAAAGGCTAACCGTATGTTAGGAACTGTTAGGAAAGGGATAGAAAATATAATGCCACTATATAAATGCGCCCACACCTTTAATATTGTGTCTAATTCTGGTTGCCCCCTCAAAAAAATATAGGGGAACTGGAAAAGGTTTGAAGAAGGGCAACAAAGGAGCTAGTCAAGCAACCGGACAGCCTAAGAATTGAGTGCACAGTTGTCTTCAGTTCACTTTGTACACAACCTCCAAGTTATGATGAGTATTTCCCTGCCATGGAGCAGAATCTATCCCAGAATACAGAAAAGCAATGAATTTCTCTGATGTTGTCAGGCTCACAAAGAGAAAACTATGGAATTTTCTAACAGAAATAAGATCAGTAGCTATTGACAGGACTTATGCAAAACTACCTTGCATTAATTTTTCAAATTTCTGCATAGGTTGTAGGGACTTTTGATTGCTGAATTTTATGAACATCAGAAGTGCTGAAATATGTAATTAAAGGCATAAATTAGAAAAATAAACTAAGTAACTATAGTAACTTGCAAGTTCTCTGCTTTTGCTGGTTTTTGGTTTAGCCCTTTGACATTTAATCCTCGTATGGCTGTGAACTGTTTTCTGTGTTTTAGCTAGTAAGTGTCATTCATTCTAATACATTGTTGCATTCACTTACACTAAAGCAGCTTTCATTTGCAGTGGCTGCCATGTATCAGAGTTCACTCTGTGCTAGTTGGGGGGAGGGGAAGACTAGAGGTCTAGCTTGATGCCTTTCAACAGCCATAGAAAATGCCTAAAAACAGGTAAAGCCATATTAAGTCAAAGTGATGTTGGACTGTTTTTCTACTGCCCTTAGGATTCTGAATAGCGGAGATGAAAATGACCAGATTATGCTGCTGCTAGGATGCTGTGGGCTAGTCTACATGGCAATACATGGCTTGTGTCGTCACAACATAGGCCTGGAAGAGAGCTCTCCCGGTACTCCAGAAAAAACACTTCCACAAGAGGCGTGGCTCCCAGTGCTGGTGCACTGTTTACACTGGCTCTTTACAGCACTGAAACTTGCAGCACCAAGGGGGATATTTTTTGACACCCCATAACCAGAAAGTTGCAGCACTGTAAAGTGCCAGTGTAGACGAACCTTGTGTCTGTGTGCAGATTTAGGAAGAGAGTATCAGTTTACAGTTAATTCACATTTGGAAGATTTTCTTTGTAACCATTCGGGGAGAATTTTTTTTTAAATGAAAGCTTAAATTCTGCAGAAATTATACTTCAACTTTCATTCTCAACAGCTTGGAGAGTGGATTTTCAGTCCCTGACATAGATACTCATTATCTAGCACAGCAGCAGCTTTGAAAGTACAGCATATTATTGTAATTTTAAAAATCTGATATGCAGAAGTATTTTCAACTAAATCTCATTTTAAACAGATACAGACTAGTATGAAAATAATTGCTCTGTAATGTTATTATATGAATATACTGCTACTTTGTTACAGCTGACATGTAACTAAACCATTTCATAGTTAATTGGGGCACTGCATAGTACTCAATACTTCTGACATTATTTCAAAGATTTACAGAGTATAAAAAGTATTATCCATTAAACTGTCTTTCCCCACTGTAAATAAAGTTAAATGAAACTCAAATGTGAATAATTTAATTTCTGTAAGAACCACACCAAAAAGTGACATTAATTTATTTTGCATGTAAGCTTGGTGGATGTTGATTCCCATGAGAAAATGTTATCCTAAACTCTGTCCTCCAGAGACTACCAGATGTCTATCAAACTTGCTATATGTAAACCCCAAAAAGTCCTTAAGAGTTGGAGAACTGGGGAAAAAAAATGTAAGTGCCTAAAATAAGTATATGTCACACAAACTTTAGTGGTCTGATCCCTGAGAGTGCTGAATTAATGGGAGTTGCATGTGTTTTTTAATTAGTTTTGCTGACTGGAGCAGGAGATGGGGAGCCAAGACTCCCAGGTTCTGTGTCCCTGGCTATGGGACAGCTGTTTGGTCTTAGGCAAGTCACTTTTGGCCCAAACATTCATACCTGAATGCCTAAATAAAGTATTTAAATAAAAGTTGCCTGTTTTTAAGATGTACTGAGCACCCATAGTTGTGAGAAATGCAGGACTGAGTCTATAACACAAATTATGTGACCCTATTATCTAAAATATTTTCCTGGGATGTAATATAAAACAGGAAAAAAAGATTTTTTTTTAGCCATAATAAAACATAGTGTCTCCATTATTTACCAAACAATCTGCAATTGTTCCAAATGTGCTGATAACAGTCTCATTCAGTTTAGTAACCCTGACCCTGGTATCTGGCTACTTTTACTTAAGAAAGTAAGGGCTAGTCTACACTGGCAACGCTTTACTGTGGCTTGTGTAGTCATGGCAGAGCTCTCCCAGAGCTCTAAAAAAGCAGCCTCCACTATAGCTACCGACGCTGGGAATGTGGTTTCCAGTGCTGGTGCACTGTTTACATTGGCGCTTTATAGCACTGAAACTTGCTGTGCTCAGGGGGGCATTTTTTCACACTGCTGAGCAAGAAGGTTGTAGCGCTGTAAATTGCCAGTGTAGACAAGCCTTTAATGTGGGTTAGATGCCTAAAGGCATCCTATTTGAAAATGTTGGCTTTAACCTCTGTGCCTCATTTTACCAATCTGTAAAATGGAAATAATCTTTACCTCATTAGAGTAATTAATGTTTATGAGGCACTGAGATCCTCTAATGACAAGTGCAAAGTATTATTGCTAATTATATGCATGTAGCTACAAAAGAGCATAATGGTAACAAGTTTTGATAAAAACTCCTAAGTGCTTACTAGTAAATCCCCAATAATTCAGCGGGTCAGCTAAAAAGTCTTGATTAAAAGCTGCAATTCAGCTTAAATGCTTAAATAAAGCATTTAAGCATGTACTAAGTGTTTTGCTAACTCAAGGCCAAAATTCAGGAGGTTTATTACTGTATTGCCGGTTTCAAGAAATCCTAATTAAACTCTTCAGGCTTTATTGTGCCCTAAGTCCATGCATGGAACTCCTGTTGTCATCAATGAAAGCTCTGTCTGAGGCCAGTATCTGACCCTTATGTTTTGCTAGTAGTGTTCCTGAAAGCTATTGAATTTTGATCCCTACACAAAAAAGTATCTTCTAGGAAAGGTGCAACACCTCCCACCTCACCACAACATTTGATATTTAAAATATGTTTTTGGCAGCAGTTTGTTTTGTTGTAAACCCTACTGTAAATTTGCCTTTGCTTTTTGTTTAGTTTTAATAAATGTCTAATTTTTATAAATGTAATAGTTTATGGTAGGGGTTCCCAAACTTGTTCCATGGCTTGGCCAGGGTAAGCCCCTGGTTGGCCGCAAGATGTTTTGTTTACCTGAGTGGCCATAGGTTCCTACAGCTCCCATTGGCTGGGAATGGTGAACCGCGGCCAGTGGGAGCTGCAAGCGGCCGAACCTACGGCCACTTGGGTGAACAAAACATCTTGCGACCAACCAGGAGCTTACCCTAGCCAAGCCATGGAACTAGTTTGGGAACCCATGGTTGATGGAGACATCTAAGGTCTCTATACAGTATAGGAAAATCTGATATTTTACTTTTGTTCTAAAATATTTTGTTTCTTTTAGATATTGTGCAATGGCCCAGGAACATGTGTTCCTGTCTGTATATCTGCCCTTCTTCTGGAGATACTGGCGTTAAAGAAAGTTACCATTGTGTATGTAGAGAGCATCTGCCGAGTGGAAACTTTATCCCTGTCTGGAAAAATTCTTTACTACTTTTCGGATTACTTCATTGTTCAATGGCCTGCTCTGAAAGAAAAATATCCCAAGTCTGTATATCTTGGTCGAATAGTGTGACAACAAAAGGCAAACGTTATTTATAATGAATTCACATTTCTGCAGGTAGTTCCTCTTAATAGTTAAAGGAATATATATTTTTTTCCACAGGTTCTTGACTTGAGATTTACTGGTTGTTGCAAACCAAATGTATAAGTCAAACAGCCAAGACTTGAAAGCAGACTGTAATAAAGAGTTACATTTTTAAAAAACCCGTTATTTCTGCATACACATTTATTGCCATCATGTGGATTTATTCACCAGCTTCCCTTCACGCTTGTAAGGGAATAGCATTTAATCTTCTCAGTCTCTAGTTTCAGCTAATTGTCTTGTGACATACACAGGAAGATTTTTCTACAAATAAATATGAGAATTTGTTGGAATTATAATATTTCCTATAAGGAAATTTTCTGTAGTATTATAAAGGGTAAGAAACGTGGTCTTGTTCTAATACAAGAAACTGTTTCCTGTATGCAAGCAGCAAAGTACGTTAAACCAGCATCATTTTTCCTCTTGATTTGTCAAAGCTACTCCAGTTATCCAAAGCACACCTCTTCTTTAAATTAAGATAAATAAGAAGATGACAAATGTCATGAGAGATGCAGTGTTTGTATAATCAAAATATACATACTTCAAAATGTACATAAAAATATCCTTTGCAGCTTTATATCATGGAGAAAACTGTCACAGTGGAGTATTGAGCTGTTTTGACCCAGTTTGCTGCTACATGTGTAAAGACTAAAACCAGTATTAACAATGGCAACAGAAATGGGGGGAAATACCTCTTTTGCTTGGTGAATTTGATTTCTGTATATTTTGTTTTGTCTGTTTTAAAAAAAAAATCTATTTCAGCAATACAATGCACATTTAATAAAGTTTTTTTCATGGAAAATGGCATTTCATCTCCGACAAAATTTAAAAAAAGATTTTGTGGGAGAATGAAGAATATGTGTGTGTCTACTTTAGTCTTTCAAGTTCATCTGGCAAAATGTAGTCCTATACAATGTTCCATGCATAAAGCAATATAAACACATCTGTCATCTGTATATATACACGCACATATGTTTCTGGCTAGAGAAATGCATTCAGAGAAGAAAGCTCATAGAATAGAGCTCTATAGAGAATGTATGAACGGACTACAAGGAGGCCAAGCAGCAGCACCTCAAGCAACCACGTGAGGATAAAGTTCTGAGGCCTTTTCCACTACACCAGAGGTCAAAAAAGTCATGGAGGTTATTTTGGTAACTGGAGCGGGGATTTGTTTATTTCCACAGAAATAGTGGTGCCTGCTTTTTGGAAATAAGAGTGTGAAGGGACATTTAGCTGTTCCCTTGAAAAATGGTATCCCGATATGCTATGTCCTGGCTGATGGGATGCAACACCTATCCTTCAGAAGGTTTAATAATTTTTAGTTGAGGGAGGAACATAATTGCAAAGATTCCATTAATTTGGTCACAAATGTGTTTCAGAACCCTATATATTTTACAGGATCTTAATATGGACAATGACTATCACGAAAGGGGTGCTAATGGATTAGAGATTTGTATGAAGACATCTTTGGGCAGTTTGTATGGATCACCACTTAGGTCCTTGAAAATGACCTGATGTGAGTTATGCTGTTATGTGTAAGTTTTTCCTTTGCTAACTGGAATGAGGACCATGTTATCAGGACTTTCTGCTCAGTTGTAGATTGGTAAGAAGGGAGGCACTGTTTTATTATGGCTAAAACCACTTTATTTTATAGAAGTGTTACCTAACTTGTTCTGTGAGCTGGATGCCGCCCTCCACTGCAGTAAGGCACTCAAGTTGAGCGGGGAGAGGGTATAAGGACCCTCTTCCCCGGTCCCTGTAAAAGCAGCAGTGCAGGATCTCTCCATAGAGTAGCGGTCCCCAAACTTTTGGTGGTTGTGACACCCCCCCCCTCCCCCCAGCCATATCAACCACCTCCCACAGCCAGCAACAGGGCCACAGTTCTGGGGTGAGTGGGGAGCCCAAGGCTGGAGCTGCACTGGGAGTGGAGCTGCAGCCGGGAGCAGATCCGTGGCTGGGGACAGGCCAGGAGTGGAGCCATGCCGAGGCTGGAGATGGATGGGGCCAGGCGTGGGGCTGGGAGCCAGGGACGCGTCTGGGAGCAGGACAGGAGCAGAGCTAGGGGCTCTTTACCTCCTTGTGGGGGCTGGCCTGTGCCTTGCTGTGCCCCAAATGTTCCTCCATGCCCCTCTAGAGAGGTGTGCCCCAAACTTTGGGTACTCCAGCCCTAGAGCTTAAAAGCCCACAAAAGGACTCAGTGAATGTTCCCTCTTATGCAGCACGTCCTCCATATGGTCTGATGCCTAGAGGGTAGGTCCAGTTCCCAGACTGGCTAGTATATATACACCACAGTCAGGAACATGCACTGCTGGGGTTACTTGCTCTTCCTATTTAGAGCAGCAGAAACATGTATACTACCACACCTCCTACAAGCTCACCCAATGGAATCCTCTAGTGAGTAGGAGTTGTGAACTGGTGGGTGTATTATGAGCAACCTTGTTCCTGTTTCCAGCACTTCCCAGGGCAGCATTTTGCCCTCTCTGTGGATTATCAAACCCTTTGTGGATGAACTGTGGGAGTGTGCCTTTAAACAGTACTATAGTTTCAAACAATGGTTTTCATCTGCACTCTGAATGAGAGTTGTTGGAATGAAAATCACTAGTCTTTCTCTACTTGTAAATTCCCATGTAAATGCTCTGATGTATAACAGTTTCACTGAAGCAGTTATTCATGAAAAATGAACTACTTCAGTCTCTAGGTCGGATCTGGAGGAATATCACATTCTTTGACTGCTTAAGACAATTTCTTGCTTCCAGTTCCAGCTTACAAGAGTCCTAGCTCCAGCTATCTTGAAAAGAACAACAAAGGATTTAGTGAAAACCTGCTTAACAGTATCAGTAATGTCTCAGAAGCCTGTAAAGCTAGAACTGCATAAAGACAACAGCCAGAAGGGGAAAGATCCCAGCTTAACTTTGCCTGAAGCCTTCAACAAAAATTGCTTTAGTAATCATACCAGCTACAACAAAGGAAGAGTGTTCCTGGTTTTAACTATGTTAAGGGAAGTTTTGTAATCAATTAAATCTTTTCAAGGAAAAAAACAAACCTCAAATGACTGTTCTAAGTTCTCAAAAAACCCTGCAGAGCTGAAGTAAATTTGCATTCTTATCTTTTGTTTATAGTAGGGGGTATAACTAAACTATTGTTTTAAAAGAAAATCGCATTCCTCCTTTCAGCAGTGAAACATTGTGCTATTGCTCCACGCCAAAGACTTCAAATTAAGTGAATGTGTGAAGTGATTTTACCTGATTTTCTTTTGCTGTATTTCTTATTTCATCTTAAATAAAACCTTGACATTCAGACAAACAACTTTGTACCATGTACATGCCTGAGCGTGATGAAATTGTCATTAAGCTCTGAACCAAATTAGTAGCTGTTACTTGATTCCAACTACATGAGGAAGGAAGGGAAGGGAAGGGAAAGGGTCAATATTTAGTGAAATGTAAGTATTTAGTGAGAACATAGAATATTTTTTTAATCCCTCCCTGTTCTCTACTTCAGTTAAGGCACAAAAATCTGCATTTTTGACCACAATGCTCCTATTGTACCTGTTAGTACCTGAGTGTGGAGAGCAGATGATAGGGAAACCACAACAGGTTTGGGTGGTGATTAGGGAAGGTTATTCAGATTTAAGGATTTTTCCCTACTTTCCAAAAATGAGAATATAAATAAATGCAGATTTGAAACAAAATGGAGCAGAAAGTACATTTTTAAAGAAAAAAATATGACTTTATAGAAATATTGTTCCCAGAGTTGGCAAAAGCTTCAGAAAGGAATGTAAAACATGAAAGAGATTTCTTCAGTTTGAGCCTGAGAGCCAAATTTGAAAGGAGGCGTAGTTTTCATGGTGGGTTACCGAGAGGTTTATAATCTGACAAATATGCTAAATTTTTAGAGATAATTTATTCTGTTTTCACCTGGTTGTCATCCTACAGGCGCATATGCAAGGAGCAGCTAGACTGCCGCTGCTCATTCCAAAATGCAATGGATTTTCTAAAAATTCTTGCTCTCCTTTACTTCCCCTCTCTCCCCACCCCTTGCAAAAGTAGTGCCACTTAGATCATAATAAGAATGATAACAAAGAAAGGATGAGTTGATAAAGAGTTTGAAAGACTACTTCTGAATATGCCCCCAAAACTCCAAACAAAATCTCATGGCATTCAGCCAGTGAATCCAACTAGTTATAACTCTTGTGTAAATGTTCTGAAATAAGCTTGTTCTGTATTACAATATTTCCCAGCCCATTAATGATTTTTTAGGACTTGAGTCCCAGTTTGGAAAGTGACCTCTAAAATTGCACCTATAAAAGTGTTCATATAGGTTTTTACATGCAGTAACACCCTTAATTTCTGATGTAGAGTTCAATAACAATCTTAAATACTAGTGATATTCATTAATGATATAGCAATTATTCAGGAAAAACATTACAACTAGAGTTCTCAAATCTGCACACAAACTGTTTAAAATAGAAAAATAAATAGCTTTACTTAGTGACTTTTGGAAAGATAAGCTGAGAATATTTTTCACCTCTCAATTTAACTGGACAGAGAAGAAAGTTGCACAGAAGATCAGAAGCATTATGGTTTTATTGCTCTCTATCTTGTGATTAAGAAACTGCATTATGCCATACCACTTCATGGCGTTGGAAATGACATGTGTAAATTAAAGCTTCTGGTGCACCAGATTATGGTGCTTGATACAAGATCAGAGCCAGAAAGTTCATAGCACCTGTGAGTAGTTTGTCTAGTCCTAATGTCATATGTAGTTACCTATTTTGAGTAATAACATCTCAGTGGAGGCATTGGTAGAGCTAGTGTTAGTTACTCAAACCATTAACTGAGACCATCAGTGACAGTTTTAAGTTCTCTCTCTATATTTGATATACACAAACTATGTATGTGCCTATAGTTTGTCCTTTAAAAAAAAAAAAAAAAAGCATTGCTTTGATTACATGTTTCCAGCTTCAAGGTTAGTGAGAATGTACCACCCAGAATGATGGTAAGAGGTCAGAATGATTGCACACTCTCTTCCATTAAAAAGCAAATGTATTTCATATCTAGACAGCATAAAGGTCGCCAACATCCAGATGCCTAGCAAATGCAAGAGAAAAATGCCATAATAGGGTATTAAAATATTGTATGGTGTCAATCTTCAGATTCAGGCGGTTAAAGTAGGTTTGTCTGTCTGTATATACATGGTTACTGGTACCATTAAGATTCTCCCCCACATAAACACCAATAATGTGAGTTGAAAGCCTGGGGCCAATTTGAGAAGTGAATCTGTGTGGACATAAGATGATGTAACTTCGTATTTCCTGATTTTTCATTGTCTTGTATTCATTAAATTAGACAAGGGGTTCTCAACCTGGGGTCTGTACTTCCATCTGAAATTTTTTTAGGGGTCTGCAAATGGAAGAAAAAGGTTGAGAACCATTGAGTTAGACCACCTTAGACTTCCCTAAACTCACCTTTGAATTTGTCTCATGGATTTTCCAGATCACTCATCTATTCATTTTTCTTTCTGTTCTTCTTTCTTCTCTTCTGCTCTCATTGGCACAAGTTTGAAAACTTCCATTGCTCTTTCCCAATATTATTGGAGCTTGCTTTTTCTTTTTTAAAATATTTTGAGAGGGTGCCTTTGTCTAGTCACAGATGAGTCCCTGTCATGGTATTATAGGATGGGCTAATGCATGTTTTGTGATTCTCTTCTAAGATGCCAGTTGGTTAAGTAGAAAAGTTATTTTGTGGTATTTTAAGGGATCATATTGGCTGCTAGATTTAGTTTAATCATTAACTGAACTAATACATTTTAGAGTTTATTCTTTGCAGTATTTTCTAAAGTTCATGTTAATGAAATTAATACTGATTTAAAAGTCTTCAGTCATTAAAAGCAGACTTGTGTGATGGAGGTCAGTTTCCTGGATATGTTTTTATTCTTTGTCATGAAAATGAAATTGTTCTCAGTCTATTATAAACAGTTCTTTGTGCATTCTGGATGGAGTATTGGCTAGGAAGGTGGTGGAGTGGAAAGGAATAGCTTCAGCAATGAGCCTCCAAAAAACCTTATTGCTCCCTGCAATGGTGCTGTCAGGGCCAGGCTACATAATTGTTAGAAGCAGCACTTCCTTAGCTTAGACCATTTCTGTGTTGGCAATTTTCCTCCATGTCACTATTACCTCAACTTGATGAAAGATAAAGAGCTTGGATAAGTTCTCCTACTTCAACCAGTGCTGCCCCATGACTTCAGGGAAATTGAGTGAATGTAACAGAGGAAAGTGTGACCTATTTTATCTCATCTTTATAGAAAAGTATTCTTTTCAATTACTGTTTAAATGGTCGTCTCTTAAAATTCCTTATTTGCCTATATGCTTTCTGGTTAGTAACCATCCCAGTGAGGCTTCTGCGTCTTCTCTTACGGATGGGAGGGAACAGTAAATTACTATATTCTGTTTTAGCTAATGGGTTACAGAGAAGCAGACACAGCACAATTTACATTCTGTTATAAATTAAGTGTGGGTGATGACATATGCTTAGTGGCTGAAGCCGGTATGTACGATAAATCAAAGCTAATAATATGAATAGCAGGTTTTGGCATGAAGTAATAAAAAGAGGGAGAGCGAGCACAAACTATAACAACAACATTTAACCAAACTGGAAAAAGCCTATTTCAGATCCTTATTATACTTACAGTAAGTTCAAGGACAGGAACTTCAGTTGAGAGTTTGGTATATTTGTAAACGAGTATCATTGTCTCACCAGAAACCTCATTTAAAAGCGTTTATAAGCTCTGCTCGGCAGCTCAGGCCGGGACTGGAGCTCTATACTGAGCTTAGCCTTCATTTCTCAGTCAAGTCCCTTTGTGCTATTTGCAAAATTCATCCAAAATTCATCCAAGGCTTGAGTCTATTGTCCTTACTCAGCCAAAAATCCCACCAAAAAATTTAATTGGGGAACTTCAGAACTTTACTCAAAACTGTGACCAAGCTGCAGTCTCAGGCAAGACTCCAATGGAAGCCGGTGGGAATTTTGCAGACGCAAGGGCCTCATAATCAAGCCATCAGTTTGATCATCAAAAACGAATATGCCATCTGCATGTGTACATTACTGATTCTCAATGGAATGTTTCATTTAGATTTCCAAGGCAAGATTGACAAGTGGCCTCTTTAAGAAACCCAGTGTTTTGGATTACAGTTCAGTTTCTGGTATTGTTTAGCAAATCACTGGAAGTAAGTAAAAATACGTCACAACTATTCCCGGGATTATTCCTGTGGGTGGGAAGGTGTGCGAGTGAGCACCTAGGAGGAGGCTTGTAGAACTGCTGAACAGACCAAAGGGAAAAGGCTGCTACCCTGCTGACTAGGCCACGTCTACACTTATAGCTGTGCCGTTGTAAGATGGCTCAACACAGCTACACAAGAGACAGGAACAGTAATATCAGGGTCACAGCTGAGCATGGCATAGGCAAGTGTCTACAAAAAGGAGACATGGTCTCACGATAAATTGGGAGGCATACACAGTAAAAAGATGGGGTGGGGGAAAACAGTCCCAACATGTGTCTCCACCTGGAGGAGCCAGCCCTGGACAATTACCTTCAGAGAGACCTGGGGGGGGGGGGGGGAAGAGATTCACCCTGGGTCTCCTATGCCCAGGTGAGTCCTGTAACCACTGGGCAAAAAGCTGTAAGATGGGGACCACCACCACCACAATCTCCTCTAGCCATTTTGTATGAAGCAAGGCAAGCACCCAATTCATTCCTACAACACTTTAGGCACCTAAGCTATCTGACTCTAGGTGGCTAGTTCCTGTTTGTGAATCACTAAGCAGAGCTAGGCATCTCCATGCAGCCTGGATTTAGGAGCCTGTCCCTCTTATCAGCATCTCTCATTGGCTAGGTTAGGTGGCTATATTTTTAGCTTGCTGGCTTTTGTGGATCATAATCTACCTCTCCTCATTCATTGTATAAGGAGTCTAGGCACCTAACTCGGCTTTGCAGATTGCCATGTGTTCCTGGATTTTCTAGGTGCCGTGATACTCAGCATTGCAACACCTACGTCCACTTTGTGGGTCCCACTCTAGGTGCCCATCTGTATCTTTTGTCACCTAAATATCTTTTTTTTTAAAAAAAATCTACTCCTAAATGAATAAAGAGTGAAAAACAATGCAATCACAGTGCTGCCAGTGTACTTTTCTGGTAACTCAGGACTGAATACAAGCACAATAGTGGCAAGATAAACAATCTGAGATACAGTAGTTTAATCACTCAGGATTCTGTACTACACTGTAACCTAAATTATAGGATCAATTATTCCTAAATCTCTGTGATCCAAATTTGGATCATGCCCTCTAACATCAGTTATATAAATTGAAACTTCTGTTGATTATCTGAAAATGTATTGGGATTTGGGAACAGTATTGCTTGTGGGATTTGTGATGGGATATGAGAGTCTTCCCTTTAAGGGCACCTGGACCATATAAAAAGGGCTGCCTAAGAACAGATCATGAGAGAGTCAAGTAAGGCAGTTGAAATACTTGAGAACAGCAGTGAGAAAGGAGGAGCTGCAGGAGTCCTGAAGGACAACAGTAACGGTGAGCTGCTTGTGATGAGTTCTGAGGGAAATTTTTAGGAGGATAGGCTAAAGCTGGGGAATGCTGCTGAGTTGCAGGAAGGCTTGTGTAGAGGCCTCTAAGAATGAGGGGAAGAACCAGCATGGTCAGTGTAAGCATAGCCCAGGAGATGGAGGTTGACTCTGGAGGAAGCATTCATCAGAGCAGGGGTAGGATTTACTGGCAAGAAGGCTGGGGATGCAATGCCTGCAGAGAGTCCTCTTGTGGAAGATCTGACATTGGGCTTCAGGAGACAGCTGTGGCTTTGTGACTGTATCACTCCATCCCTTTAAGATGGAGTGGGGTCCAGTGCATTTGTGGCTGGTCAGCTGTATCTCATGTTCTGTCCTGAGCCTAATCAAATCTGGCACTTTATGAAGCCGAATGCCTGTGAGGGATAGTTAGCTTTTGATGCCATCCAATTGTGTTTTAGCTCTTCTGGGGTGGCAGGAGAGGGAGATACTCTTTTCCATCCTGCTTTAATTGGGTCAAAGTCAATGATTCTCACAGGGAAGTTGGTAGGTGTGATGGGGTTGGAACTCACCACCGTGGCACCCCCAGCTGGTTAGTCCGGAATTAGCTCTGTCCAAGGTGGAGCACCCTCTGTCGGTGGTGTCCTGTCCGTCGTCTGCTCTCCGTCAGTATCCGGACCCATGTTGCTCCCTGCTCAGTGACATCCACTTCAGAACACTTTCCTCTAGCAGTGCCCCCTAGTCCAGTCCTCACCCCCTTCTGGGGGTGGGGCGCTAACAGCAGTCTTCCAACTTGCCCCTGCCACTGTGGCCAACCACAACCCACAGTGTGACCCCTTTCATCAGGGGTATGTTGCAGTCTGCTATAGCCACTCTCCCATGGCCAGGTGCAGCACAAGGGGAGGGGGGGGCCAGGCCCACCCACCACTCTGGGTCCTAACCCAGGGACCCTCTAGTGGCATCCTATCCATCCTCCTTCTCTCCCCTCATCTGTCCAGCCTCCCTGGGTCACTTCCCCTCTGACCCCTTGCACCCTCTAGATCCAGGGTTCTCAAAGTGGGGGTCGCAACCCCTCGAGGGGTCACGGGCCACTTTTGTGGGGGTCGCAAGCCCCTACAGCAGCAACTCCCTGCTGCGGGATCCCCGGGGACCGGCGGCGGCTCGAATCCCGAGCCCCAGGGAGCGCAGCTCAAGCCGCACTCCCCGGGCGGCAGCTCGAGCCCCGAGCACCAGCGGGGACCGGGGCCGGTGCTAAGTCGGGATCCCGCCCACGGTGGGGGCCACGGGGGTCGTACCGCAGCTGGCCGCCCACCCACGGCAGGGACCTCGGAGGGGGGAAGGGGGGGTCGCGCAGCAGCCAGCCGCCGGACTGGAGGGGTCGCGGCACACCGACGGCGCAGGAAAAGGGGTCACGGTCTCAATAAGTTTGAGAACCGCTGCTCTAGATCCTTCCAGGGCCAGTCAGGGCCTCAGTTTGGCAGGTATTGGGCTAGAGCTCTTCTCTTCTCCCCTGGGCCTGCCCAGCACTGCACTGTCCAGAGTGCTGGTCTCCTTGGCTCAGGAGACAGACCTTCCCCTTTGAAGGTCCAGGAGAAACTGCCTGCTCCTCTCCTGGGCAGCCTTTATATAGCCTAGCCCTGATTGGCTGCCTCCTGCTTGACTCTAAATGGCCCTCCTACAGATCCTTTCTGATTGGCTGCACAGCTGCACAGCTGCTCTAGCCCTATCTAGTCCACTTTCACATGGGGTGGGGCAGCCGCCCCACCACAGTAGGCATTTGAAGCAGATGATCATATCACTGTAGGGAGCACTGGGGGACCATTGAGTGTGCATGACCTGTTTAGTTAGAACATGGATCTCTTCCTTTGATTTTAATTTGTACCATTTGATGTCTTCATCATTTGGAGATGATTTAGGTGAATGTCACTACAAATGAACCTTTTTTGGAGTCTCAGCAAATGCAAGATGCCAATGACTGTAGAAGCCATGGAACCTAAGCTGCCTCCACCCTTAGAGAGTAGACCCTCCAAAAAAGGGCTGAGTGGGCAAACAACTAATCTGTGGATAAATAGGCACTATGAGGCACCTTCCAGACCATTACATTTTCATCAGAAAAAAGCAAACGTACTTTATTGTTGCTTTTAGATACATTCTAGTCAATAGCAGAAACAATTAAACAATTTTAAATAACTGCAATTTGTATTGTATTTGTAGGCTACATATCCTAAAGAATTAACTCCAATTTTAGTCTTAGCAATGAAATTGAATTTTTAAAAGTTAGTTAAGTGGCTTTGATATCAAAATGAAGGATGAGAATATCCAAATGTGTAAACTTTGCCTCTACTTTAGGAACAGCCTATGAAAAGAGACAAAGCAAATGCTAATGTCATCTGGGCTACATTTGTTCAAGACCACATATTTCTATTTTATGATATATTCATTCCAGTTCAAATCCAGGATTGTTTGTTACAGTCATGTAATCACAATGGTAAATACATTTAAAAATATAATGAATTATAATTTTTGTCTTCTCAGTGTGAGGTTAATTAGGGTCAAGTGAGGACACCATGAACCTGCTCTAATTGCAATCAATGGCAAAAGTTCTATTAATTTCCATGAGAGCAGGCTCAGGTCCTATGTCTAATTAAGGATATGTGCATTTGTTCAGAACATCTACTTAAAAGCTCCTACAGTCACTTTGGAATTACAACCCAAATGGAATTTTAAGAATGAAATCCTGCTTTCCAGTGGATTAATGTACTGTTATTTTTTAGTTAACAGAAGTGTCTTATTTAGAAGAATGTGCAGATTTCCTAGTTAGTACATTTTTTACATTGTCACACTTTTAAACAGCTGTAGCGACCTCCATCACATACTTCCTGGCAGTTAATCCCCCCCCCCCCCCCGAAAATAACTGTATCAACAATTATTGCTTAAATCAAGAATTTTTTTCTATGATGTGTCTCTCTTGTTACAGCCTTTTATTTTTGACACATGAGCAGACTAGAACCCATTTTATTCAGCACAGATGAACTGATCTGACCTTTTACCATATTTTTCGCCCTATAAGACGCACTTTTTCTTCCCCAAAACGGGGGGGGAAAAGTTGGTGCGTCTTATAGGGCGAATGCAAAAAAAAAAAAAAAAAAAAAAAAAAGCGCCTCGCTCTCCCGTCCCCGCCGCGCGGGCGGGCTGCCGAGGTTCCCCCCTCCCCGCCCGCGCGGCGGGGACGGGAGAGCGAGGCACTTTTTTTTTTTTTTTTTTGGTCCGGCGGGGAGGGGGGAACCCCGGCAGCCCGCCCGCGGCGGGGAGGGGGGAACCTCGGCAGCCCGCCCGCGCGGCGGGGACGGGAGAGCGAGGTGCTTTTTTTTTTTTTTTTTTTCCGGATTTTTTATTAAAAAATGAGGGGGCGTCTTATAGGACGGAGCGTCCTATAAGACGAAAAATACGGTAATATGATTTCTAAGGTTGGAGATTGTTGGGTCTGAAAACTAGGTTCTATTCCACTCATGTCTGACATTCCTCTTTTTGTGTCCTCCATGAAAACAAATCTGGAAGATTTCACAGGCCAACAACTGTATTTTATACCTATTGGACATTACTTATGGCACACAGATAAGAGCATCCATTCATATTACACTTATATCTCCTTCACTGCATTTATTTCATTGGCTTGAGTCAAATAAAAATAATTAGACTGAATCCAAAATAATGTGGAGTTTTAGCCCATCCTAATGACAAAACCTCACCAATGGATAGTATTATAGTCTTTTCAGAACTATATTGAATATGCTGAGTGTCTGCAGTCTCTTGGGAAAATATTTTCCCTCTCTCTTTTAAAGGGATTCAAAGTCATTACAGTGTTTACAATTTTTACAACTTCTTTTCACACTTCAATTGTCTAGAAAAGGAGTTAGATTAACTGAAAGAGAAGTATGATGGGGCAAGCGAATCATGAAGTATGCTATGCTTTTTCTGAACAGAGCAAAACTAACTCCTTTTGACTTTTAAGTAGCTTCTCTTCCTTTTAGTTTGCTGTTCCTAAGTTAATAATGTGATGGTTCCCACTGTCCACTGACCTTTGGAGAACTATCCTTCTGGGGCAAACTCATGAACCTGCTCTCTATGATTATTATGTTTTGAGGGAGCAGAGTTTTTTTTAAAAAAATAAACATTTTAGACAGGTTTTAATTATGTTACACATGATAAAATCTAAGCTATTACTATTTTTTTCTGTTTATTGGGTTTTGTCTAGTTAAAAATAACTCAGAAGAGAGGGATTCACTCTGTCAGTGTTATGTACTCTTAACACAATCAGTCTGAACTGTTCCCCACTTTTGAGTCAGATTGTCTGTGCATGTGTGTTTTTGCATTTGTTATTTTGTTTTTTTCCTTTTTCATTGACTGAAACCACTCTGGCACCCACTGTGCCAGCTCTGGTTACATTGCTGCTAGTGGATATGTAGCTACAGTATCACTTTTCAAAGGAAGGCAACTGTTGTCTCATAATTTAAAAATAAACTAGACTTATGCCATAAATTGTCTTTTTACATCAAAAACCAGTTTAAGAGAATTATGACTTATTTATCTATGAAAGCTACCATTTTCCATCAACCATGCAGGAGGCAAGATAAATCAGGACAAAAAAACATCTTATGTACTGGAATCAATGGCAGGGAGAAAACAAAGCACTGAACTGTGAATGCTGATGTAGGTAAGTCTTTCAAGTTTGGGGTAAATGAAGTTTTATTTTCACTTAGGCCTCATTCCTGCAAAGACTTCCACACATAGGGTGACCAGATGTCCCGATTTGATAGGGACAGTCCTGATTTTGGGGTCTTTTTCTTGCATAGGCTCCTATTACCCCCCACCTCCTGTCCCGATTTTTCACATTTGCTGTCTGGTCACCCTATCCACACATGAATAATTCCACTGAATCAACTGATTTACTCTGTGCACACAGGTAAGTCTTTGTAGGATTGAGGCCTTATGTCCCAATTCAGAAAAAACAGCAAAGACCATGCATCCTTTCTAAATAGGAACCCTAATTTGTATTTTATTATTCTATTATCATATGATGGGCCTAGTACTACACCAAAGTCTATGTGAGTTTTGCCATTGTCTTCAATAGAGCACAAATAGGCCCCATGTGCAGGAATTCACTCACATGGTGTGAGTGCAATGCCATTGAAGGTAGTTACAAAGTCAGACTGAATTTGAGTCTGAAATTTCAGTGTATGGTGTCTTTTTTGCTTAGGTTTTCTTGCTCATGATTTTGAAATGCTAATAAATATCATGATGTCTATTTTACAAGGTATTCATGACTACCAACAAAATCTATCTTCTACAATCTGCTAGAAATAAACATGAGTGTGATACAAACACTTTATAGTATTAATAAGCTCTTCTGGGATGAGAAGATGAGAGAAATCTGTTAACATAGTTCAGAGAGATATAGCACCATACACACAGTAGGGCATGTTTAATTATGGCATGGAGGGAATTTATTGCTGAGCACAGTATGCACTCAATAGTGAAACTAATTATCAGATTATACTAAATTATATGCATGGAAAGATTTTTAGGTAACATCAACAGAAATTATACAGACTTGTCTGGAGAAATGTTAAAGACATTTTCAAAATGAGTTCAGATAAATGGTGAAAGTATGGTTGCTGTACTATAAACCTCCATGTTTGATTATTTTGTAAAGATTTTATCCTAAATAGTTTTATGCTTATTATATTGCTGCATAGTAAAATTTATTCTTAACTTGTGTTGACTGGCAAGTAATCCCAAAATTTGTTAGGGACAGAACCACAGGCCCCAGCCCTGCATTGAGTTCAATGGGTTTATTCATGTGCTTAAAATTAAGCATGTGCATAAATCTTTACAGGTTAGGGGTCTAAAATAACAGCACTAATACCTTGTAAAACACAGCTGGGTTTCTGCCCAAACCATGGGGTTGATTCATCCCTGGAGAAGCTCAGTGGAGTTTGTCATGGTCTTGCTCCCTCTCTATCGCACATCCGTGGGGTATGACAGTAACTTGTATTAAACTCCTCATCTTACTGATTTGGGATGGAAACTCAGCCCTCTGGCTGGATTCTGCTGGAGCTTATCTCTTCTGAGGTTCAAGAGAAAAGAAAATGAGGAATGGAAAAACAAATGAAGAAGCTCAAACATACCACAGGCTTACCTTCCCTCTGCCTCTGATGAGATGAAGTCTGGCCTAATGTTGTTGGTGGGCTACCAGAAAGTGTCTTGAGGCAATAATTAGGGGTCCAGACCACTTTTCTCTCAGGGGACTCAGTTCCTCCGTAGCCATATGACCAGGCTCCATTCTCAGCCAGGCTCTTGCTCTAGAGAGGGTATTACAGGTCTGTCTTCCTCCCAGAGCTCTCCCCCCATTGCCAATCTTGGGGAGTATGACTCAGCCAGCCTCCAATCTTCCATACCCAGGTAGTCATCAGCACAGGTTTAGGGCTCTGCCCTCCAGAGGAGGCCCACAGGAACGTACCCCTTCACAGTTAGTCACGGTTCCCGAAAATGGCAAAGGAAAGAAAAACAAGTTCACTAACTGAAGGCAGTATTCGGGTTCCCTTCTGGCAAGGGTCCTCCAGCAGTCTGAAATAGTTCAGCACAAGGCGGGGGGAGCAGAAGCTTGCTGTGAATAGGGAGAAAGAGGGAAGGGAGCTACTGAAACTTGGGGGTGAGGAGGACCAAGCTCCAGGCTGTGAGAGGACATCCCAGCAGTCTTAATACTGAATCTATGGCAGTTCCTCAGATGCTGGTGCCCAGTGCTTCACCCTTCCATTAGCAACTAGCATCCCGTATGCCAACAGCTCCCTGCTCCTCACTTAGGTGCCAGTGCCCTGTCCCTCACCCTATCAGGAGGCACACATACTCCTGCCCCTCTCCTGGTCCAGGTGTCTCAACCAGGATCTGCAGTGGCTGGAAGGTGGGATGGAGCTGGATCAGGGAGCATCCACCTCTCCCAGCCAGCTGGGGGCATACACTGTGTCATCACTGTGCAGTCCCCGCACACCTCCCTGGCTCATTCAGCCATTGCAGCTGGCCAAGTGAAAGAAAATGGGGGAGACAAGAGCTCTTCCTGTTCCCCAGCAACTAATCCATTCTCACGCACTGCAGCAGCTACTCCAGAACTTCCTCTGGGATCTGCTCTAGCCTCTGCACTCCAATGCATGCACACAGGGACAGAAAAATAGCCAGGTTCTTCTCTTGCCTCCACAAGATATTGTGAGGGCAGAAAACATTGTGGTGCTTACGGGTGAGGGCAGGAACACACATAGCCCCTCCTCACCCCAGGTTTTCTGGCACTAGACTACCCCCCTCTCTGGGTTTTGCACCCTCAGACAAGTCATTCACCGGACTTCTAAAGCAGACATTCAGAGTCTAGCCCACCTGCTACTTCCCAATCTGTCAGGAATCTGTTTATGACTTTACATACAGTTGCTGAAGAAATAATTATGATGTCACAAAAAGGATTATGACTCATGTGGAGAATAACTTTTACTTTGTACAAATCCTTTCCCCATACAAATAGCCATAGTGATAAAGAATACAGACAAATGATGAAAATATAAGAGATTTACATATAATGATCCAGATTCCCCAGTATGCATCAGCTGGTTTGTACCACTCTGAATGGATATATACATTTATGAGGTTTGTGTTGCCAGAATGGTGCAAAGCAAGCAGAGCATTTTGGTGAATCCAGATCAACTATTTCTTAATACGTACAGTGTTTTCCAAAGTTTCCTATGAGGCATAAATTCACTACTGATCACAAAATCAAGGACAATTTGAATTTACAATTTGATTGTTCAACATGATTGTCTTTTTACACATTAAATATGACATTTGCATAGTAACTCATGAGAAAAGTTTTAAATGTTATTTTAAGTGTCATGGATTCCTGCAACCATTTTTGAGTCTAGAAAGAATGGTTGAATTGTTACAGAAGATCCTAATTCAGCAGTTCTCAAACTATTGAGAACCACGAACCCTTTTTGCGCTCTCCCTCGGCGCGGTGGACCCTTGTATGTCCGCCGAAAAGCCTACGAATAAATTTTCGGTGGACATGCTGAGCGCTCCCAAAAGCGCTCGGTATGTCCGCCAAAAAGCCACCGAATGCAGAAGTGATCACGGCGGCAGCTTTTCGGCAGCACAAAAATCTTACTAAATCTGAAATGTGTTTAATTTGATATTTATACTATCGATTTTAAGAGTTGTGAAGAAGATGGTAGAAGAATATAAGGCAGAAAAATATTTTGACTAGCCAATGTGGTATCCTGGGTGGATCAAAAGGGCTTCTCATCCACAAAGAGATTAGCAGAGGATCATACAGAATGAGCTCCGTTGGTTGCACACTTCCAGTAATGGAGATGCTACATAAGAAGAAATGGAAGTCTATTATTGGGGTAAATATTCTGCACAGTGGGCTGAATTTAGCTATGTGACAGATTGATGCTAGCATTGTAGGGTGAACAGCTGAATGCTTATCTCATTGCATTAAGCTGAAAAAGGAGTGACGTTGGTGAATGTTATGTGTACTGAATTGTGCAGTACCATAAGTATAGCCGTCTATGCAGGGGCATGATTACCTCTGAAACTCTGCAAATTCTTATTCTTTCTTAATCTCACTGCAGTTGTTCTTCTTCTTCAATTCTGAATTCACTTATTGAAGTTTCAAGATGCCATAGTTATGGAGTGTAAAAATATTTTGGTTTTGTGAGTGACTAGTAGTGATTGTGTAATGGTTTATGTCCTTTTAATTTGGTACCACTGTCTAATTTTGGATGGCATATCATACCTACTAGAATCTCCTCCAATGGCTGAACCAGCAGAATGATTCTTTTAATTTAATAGAAGCCCAGGTTTTTGTAGTCAGGAGTAAGGGCTTACCTCCTTGGCATGATGTAACTCAAACAGCAAAATATCACTCTCTT
Organism: Sternotherus odoratus; assembly: GCA_032164245.1. Classification (NCBI taxonomy): domain Eukaryota; kingdom Metazoa; phylum Chordata; order Testudines; family Kinosternidae; genus Sternotherus; species Sternotherus odoratus. The sequence continues at coordinate 62,917,115 of JAVMKO010000008.1, forward strand.
CCTTTTCAAATGTTCTCAATTCTTTTGTGCTTTTTTGACATTTTCCTCTTGTTGTGCTGGGGCTTTTCAACCTATTAGCAACTGGAGGGGTGGGAGGAGCTAGAGAGGAATTTCTACTTAGGAGGGCTATGGTGGTTCAGCAACTGGAAAGATGAGAATGAGGTTGTTTCCTGGCAAGGTTGTAGTAAGGCTGGCAACTTGGGGAGTCAGATTACTTCTCAGAGATGGGGACCTGGTCAGGTTGCTTGTGAGAGGATGAGGTGTGCACTACTCATGAATCCCATGACTGCATACCCCCTTCTTCACAAATCCATGAATATAGAGATGTTGAACTATGACCGCTTAGGTACTTAGTCATTATTTCTATTCCTTTTGCATATAGTTGGTGGGCTGCCAACAATATTAGTTGCATATGTAGCTGTGAAACATTGCACTGGCTCAGCAGAACAGAACTGGCAAAATACAGGTAGTGACATATAGCAGTCATCACAATTCCAGACATGAAATGGGTGCTTAGGAGAGTGAGGCATTTGGTAAGTCTTTGAAATAGCCAAGATTTGTCATGGTGGTGAGAAGTACAAGGAGTTTGGCAGAAGATAACAGAATTAAGGCTCCTATTACCCCACCCGTAGCTTTGTATCCCTTGAAGAAAGCGAGTGATCTCAGACAGCAGACTCTGATTTCCGATTTGATGAATAAGTCTCTCTCTGTGTGTAGATAGATGCAGCATGTGTTAAAAATTAGTGGCCGTTTCAGATTCCACAGCAAGGTTCCAGGGCACTGAAATGATTTTTCCATAATGCTGCTGCTGCTGCTGTAAGGTTTGAGCGGCTGCAGATTCTTTCCTGTTGACGTTTCCCCCCCCCCAGCCTTGGCAGAGCTGCCGAGCAGACCGCTCCTGTTCCCAGCTCCCAACCTGCCCCCGCCCCGCGCTGCCCACTAGGGTGACCAGACAGCACGTGTGAACAATCGGGATGGGGGGTAATAGGATCCTACAGAAGAAAAAGACCCAAAATCAGGACTGTCCCTCTACCCGGGACATCCGGTCACCCTACCGCCCCCTCTCCAGCAGGTGCCCACGCTGCACCTCCGCGGTTGCATCCAGTCCCCGGCCCACCTCCGCCCGCCAGCGTCCCCCGCCCGCGCCCCAACCGAGCCCCCCGTCCGGCCTGCGGATTGGCCCGCGGGCTGCTCCAATGGCGGCGCGGGTGGGGGCTGCGGGCGGGGGGCGGCGGGGGAGGGACTAGAACTTTCCGCCGCGGCCGAGCCGGACTTTGCCCCGCAGCAGCCCCAGCCAGGAGCCGCGGCGAGCAGAGCGCAGGGAGCGGCCGCCACCCGCCGGGGACACGGACCCTCCGCAGCCGCCATGACTCACTTCAACAAGGGCCCCTCGTACGGGCTCTCCGCCGAGGTCAAGAACAAGGTAGGGCGGGGGCCGCGCGGGCGCGGTGGGGCCGGGCGCCCCCTGGGGCGGGGGAGGTTTCCCGGCTCCCCGGCGGGCTCTTCCCGCTCGAGTGAGCGGCGGGCTTTGTCCCCGCGGCCCGGCCCTCGCCCGCCGTCTGGAGCCGGGCTCCCTCTGCGGAGCCTTGTGGGGCGCGCCGGACAAAGGCGGGTGAGGCTCCCTGACTGGCCAGGCCGCCGGAGGGGTGCGCCTGGTCCTCGCTCGGGCTGGAGCAGGCGGCGCCGGGTGTCCCGCTGGTCTCCGCTCCGCCCTGCCGGGCCGTGACCCGCCCCGCGGATGGTGGCCGCGGCGGCGAGAGCGAGGGAGGATGCTCCGGGCTACGTGGCTGGAGTCTGGCTCCTCGCTGCCGCTTGTGGCGTGTCTGGGGTGCGCCTAGCGAGGGCAGCTCCCTGCCGAGCCTTCTGCCGGCCCGGCGCTCCCCCCGCCGGGGCGAAATGTGCTGGAGGAGGCCCGGGGCTCGCCAGTTAGGTACCCGGGCTTGCGCCTTTTTTTCCCCTTTAGAACCGATGCCCCGAGCCCCGAGGTGCCCGTGCTGAGAACGGCCGAGCCCCGAGGTGCCCGTGCTGAGAACGGCCGAGCCCCGAGGTGCCCGGTTCAGTCCTGGCAAGCCCAGGAACAAACGAAGGACTCGGCCGATGCCTGACCACTCCGGGCATGTTGGGCTCGTCAGTAAACGCCGTTTTTCAAAGTTAATGTTCCCTCCTCGAGTTTCCTAGGAGCAGCAGACTTAGGTAGCACGTCTGGACCCGTGTGTCATGTGCCAGCACCTTCCCCTGCAGCTGCCTTCTCCCCACCATTGCAATTGATTCCTTGTACCTGCCTGCGCCACTGCTAGTGACCCCCCCCCCCCCCATATGCTTCTCCCTTCCTTACCGGCCTTCGGGCTAAGAAAGCATTACCTGAAAAGTTCTGTCTGCCTCCCCGCCCCCTCAGCATGGCCTTTCCCCTCCCGCATATACGCTCCCTCCTCTATCTAGTCTGCGACTTGCTGAGGGGACGAAACTCCTGATTCCCCTTCCTAGCTTTTAGGGTTTTCACTCTTTAAATTAGATGCGCGCACAAACAGACGGTGTGAAAGGCGGCGGAGGAGCTGGGTGGTATGTGTCTCCATGTTAATTTAGTGAACCCTTTGGTCTGGGAAACAGATGAGAAATCCCCCTCCCCAATAATTCCAGCCCAAAGCTCCGATCCATTCCAAACCTATTACATCATGGGGTAGTGAGGCGAGACCAGCCAATCGCGTGGGCGCTGTGCACAGAATGCTCATTGTCTCGTCTGCTGCTCCAGCCAAAAGGGGGTGGGTAGAAGAGACGCACAAAGGAGGACTAGGGAGTCGAGTCTGCTGCTGGGGCTTTAGTTTCCTGGGGAAATAAAGCATTTCAGGATTGCCACCATTACATTCATCTCATTGCCGCATGCAAAAAGGCATGCTCCAGTGGCACCTAAGCCACAATAAAATAAGTTCCTGCAGTAGTACAATCATGGCAGAGATGCATGATACAGATAATATTAATTCAGCAATTGCTTCTCCTTTTCATAGTGATTTTAATCTGTTTACAAAATATGTGTGAAAATACCTCCCAAAGTACCCATTTTTTCATATTAAAATAGTTCTGTTAGTCACATGGCTGTTTCTATACTGTAGATCTATGAGCATCGTTTCACTGGTTTTCTTCTGTTGTTTTTGATTTGGTTTGGTTGTTCTCTCTTCCAGTATTCTGCACTGTGAAAGGTGCTTTTATTAATATCCCATTAAATCAAATCTTAAATGATAGTGTTCAGAGCTGAACAGTTATTTTGGCACAGGCAATGCAAAGTACGCTACTAACACAACCATGTTGCTTTCTTCATAACTGGTTGTTTCACTTATTTGTAGAGTACAAATCCAGCATCAGACTTAACAAATTCTAATATGCGGTTTCATACTGATTTATAGTTCAGTGAAATCATTGAGAGCATATTTAGTTTATACTTAAGACTAGCTCAAAAATATGTAGATGATTTTACAAAACATCCAAAATATAATTTTCTTCCTTGATCTGATAGTTACAAATACTGGGGAGTCTGGCTAACAGATGCCTATTTCAAGGAGTTTCTTTTAGATTTCTAGCACTGTGTTTGTCTAGTAAGGTTACAGTAAAAACGTGTAAAACATCTGAACATGTTAATTAGAAGAAGTACTGCCTTTCTGCTTGATTAAGGTTCTTGGCTGTTAACTCCCAACTTGTAAAAGTATATATTTTTAATGTACATGGAGTAGTAAAGAAGCTTTTGTGTTCATTCTTCCACTTATTGTCACAACTTCCTTAAACAACTGGGTTCCTGGATGTCTGACAGCAGTCCATAATACTAAAATAGTAAGTAAAATTTTGGAATCCATTTCCATAGAGTCTCAAATGTTTCCTCTTGCTGAATCCTTGTTACCTGAGTAATGAACTCGTTTCTCTGCTTTCTTCAATAGGACTGTCTTTCCAAAAAGATTCCCTCCATATGCAACTTACTTTTGATTTCTGTTCCTGCTTGTTGCTTCACCCAGTAACATCTGTCAACTCAACACCAACATAAAGGATTTTAGAATGGAGTTAATTTCTCTTTTTGTAGTACAGGGCATCTGTTCTCAGAATTTTGTCCTTAATGCAGAGATCAAACACAAGATATTACAGTGCAGCCAAACTTGCAGCTTCTTTCCTAATAGGAATCTTGTGTGTCAAGTACTGTAGAATTTGAGTTATGAACATGAGAGTTAAACTGACCAGTCAAACACACACCTCATTTGGAACCAGAAAAATGTAATTAGGCAGCAGCAGTGGAAGAGACAACCGGCCCTCCCCAAAGCAAATACAGAACCACACTGTGTTAAACAAACTACTAAAAAGTAAAGGGAAAGCAGCATTTTTCTTCTGCTTAGTGAAGTTTCAAAGCTGTATTAAGTCAGTGTTCAGTTGTAAACTTTTGAAAGAACAACCGTAACATTTTGTTCAGTTACAAACATTTCACAGTTACGAATAACCTCCCTTCCTGAGGCATTCGTAACTCTGAGGTTCTACTGTAGATCTTCCCTTAATGTAAAGTTCCAGAAGACCAGGAAGAAATGGCTGTTCTAAGAAATGGGTGGTCCTTTCCCGAAACTTAGTGTTTTGAGGATGGGCTTTGTTCATCAGTTGCTTGATTCATCTTTTTTACTTTAGTGACCCAGTTTTGTCACAGTTTTCCAGTCATGCTTTCTAAAAAATATTCATGCATATGGCAAACATTTTTTTCCTTAAATTTTGAAACTAGTCTTGTTTTGACGCTCAGCACTATCTATCTGACCTCTGCTGAGGCAAGTAGTCTTTATCAAACTGAAATACTCAAAAAACAAAAACAAAACCCAACACATTTTCCTGATGAAGTAGCATTTCTACTGCAATGCCTTGATAAGCACATTGCACTAGGTCCCAAGTGAGCTAGGTAGAGAAGTCTCTTGATTTGTTTTTATGATGTCATTTTGCATTGTAATAGTTTTCAAAGATATTTGTTACTATTCTAAGATTTTTTTTTTAAACAGTCTTGGTGCTCCAAAAGCATTATTTGATTATTATTATTTTTTAGAGTAATTAGGAGCTTCAGAAGCTCAGTCTACTTTTTGCATTACTAAGCTCTAACCGCCATGTTTACTCAGAGAACTTATCTTTTGTTCCTAACCTCTTGGTGATTAGTAGTAAGATGCTTTGCCTTGCTTATGGAAAACATTCCTCCTCCCATTCAAACAGATGTCTTTATAATTGGTGGTAGCAGAGATATTCAAAGATCTTGTCTACACAAGAAAATTGTACAGAGTTAGTTAAATCCATGCAACCCCCTTGTGTGGATGCTTGTTTCAGTTTCTATCAATTTAGCTTAAGTTGATTACTTAGTGACTTAAGTTAAACTGATGGGAAAGTACTCTAACCAAAATGAGTGCACATATAAGGGAGTTAAATCACTTTATACCAATTCATATCTGTTTACAATTTTGTGTAGGTCTCAGAACAAAGATTGATTGATTCTATATTTTGTGTTTCCTTCAAAAGACTGGACAGAGTTATTTCTGTGGTATCAGTAATGAGTTGGGGGCCAGATAAACTAAGTGGGTGCCAAATCAAACTATCCTCAGTCAAGATACAGACTTTGCCTGAGATTCTACTTCCCCCTCAGTGTACTGTTACAAATGAAATGGCTTGCAGTTGACAGGAGTCTGTGCTTCTGCCTTGTGGAAAACATAAGGTGCCAGACAGTGTAGGAGGAAAGGGAGGAATTATTTTCTTGTTGGACCAGGGCCATGTACTCCTCTCTTTCCAATCTCTCCTTCCCTCTCTCCCCCACCCTCCATCTCAACAAAAAAAGTAAGCCTCTTCCCCATCCTCAGTATCCAAAAGGCAGGAGATCTCTGGGTGTAGGGCATTTACTAATATAAGTTTTTAGGATGTGTTGACAGGCCCCAGCAAATGCCATTCTCCAAATGCTATAGCTGCTGCTCCTTTCTGCTGGGGGTTGTGTTTTTTTAATATTTTATCTAATTTTTCCAACAACTGGGAAAGAAAGAATAGACACAAAGGGAGAGTGTTGAACTTATTGGGAGGAGCGGGTCAGTAAATTTGGCATGGTATTGTATTCCCTATATCTTACTGCAGGGGTGGGCAAACATTTTGGTCCAAGCGCCACATCTGGGTATGGAAATTGTATGGCAAGCCATGAATACGCACAAAATTGGAGGTTGGGGTGCAGGAGGGTGTGAGGACTCTGGGGGGGGGGAAAGGGGGCCTTTGAAGTGTGGCCAGAAATGGGGAGTTCAGGGTGTAGGAGGGGGCTCTGGGCTGGGACAGAGAGATTGGGTGTGGGAGTGGGATGGAGGTGAGGGCTCCAGCTGGGAGTGTAGGCTCTGGGGTAGAGCTGGGGATGAGTGGGTGGGGGTGCAGGAGGGTGTTCTGAACTGGGAGCAAGGGGTTAGGAGGGCAGGAGGGGGATCAGGGTTGGGGTGCAGAAGGAGGTCACGGATGCACATTCTGGGTGGTGCTTACCTCAAGCAGTTCCCAGAAGCAGTGGCATGATCCTCCTCAGTTCCTATGCAGAGGTAAGGCTAGGCAGCTCTGTAGGCTGCCCTGTCCACAGACATCACCCCTGCAGCTCCCATTGGCGCTAGTTCTTAACTAATGGGATCTGCAGGGGGCATTGCTTGGGGCAGAGGCAGCGTTCAGAGCCCCCTGGCTGCCCCTTCGCATAGGGGCCGGAGGGGGGATATGCCACTGCTTCCAGGAGCCATGCAGAGCCCTGGTACATGTGGGGCAAGCCCCTAACCCCGCTCGCTGGCTGGAGCGCCGAAGCAGGACAAGTCTCCAACCCAGCTCGCCGGCGGAGCTTTAGAGCCGGATTAAAATGTGTGACGGGCTGGATATGACCCCCAGGCCATAGTTTGCCCACCCCAGTCTTATCGCCACATTCCATACTGTGCTTGGCAAAACCCATCAGCTCCAGCAGGAAATTGACACAAGAATAGTCTTTCTGACCCATTTGAATGTTACTACGCTTCAGTTATCCTCTCTCTGCAGCTGTGACCATGAAAGGGCAAGTGTAAGGATGCATGGGCAGGGGTGTATGTGAATTTTTTAAATTGGAGGTTGGTAGCTAAAAGAAGCTTGGGAATAAAACATCTTCCCCATTTTGAAAGGTGCAGGAGTGGAACTTTGCCCCTGCCTCTCCCAAGGAGAAATCTCAAAGGGGTTTAAGTAAAAATTTGAGCTAAATAAAGCCAACAAGTTTGACTTTGTCTCTTCTGCAACAGCTGACACAATTTTTTAGGTTGTGATATCTTCAGTTATTGTAGGGCAAACACAAAATCTTGAATTCAGCTCTTTGCCAACAAGTGACCCTTTTCTGAATATTAAACTTCCTTTTTTTATTTCTGTTACCTATTTAGGAGTTTCTTTTTAAAGCTTTAGGGTTAGTGATTTAGGAGTGGATTAGAATCTTGGGTGCCTCCAACTGGACTGGCTGGCCTTCTTTCCTCCCCCCCCCCCCCCACCTTCACCCAAACTCAAATATCATTGTCATGCTTACTGAAAAAATAAACTATTCACTTCTGTGTATCATTTCCTTCTCCTTCCACACTTCACATACTTCTGCTTCCATGCTCTGTTTCAGTTGCCTTGCCTAATTTTCTTATAGCAACAGAGGATTGCACATGTGCTGCTGCACACAATACATCTCTAGTCTCATCACCTAGAGCAGTGGTTCCCAAAATGGGGTTCGAGAACCCCTGGAGGTCCGTGAAATGTTACAGGGGTTCTCGGGAAAAATTCCCTAATGGCAAAGCGAACTGTCCCTAGACACTCTGGGCAGCACAGGGCCAGCATCCCGGAGCCCCTGGATTTCCAAGAGCTAAGCAGATCAAAGCAAGCATATCTATCTGAGGAGATTTTAACTGAGGAGATTTTAACTCCTCACTGAGGAGATTTTAACTTCAAGACTCCTTATAAGAAATAGAAAGGGAGGTGGATATTTTTTGTTGTTTTTAAAATTAAATAGAAGGCTAGTATTGTTTTTTAAATTATTATGAAGAACAAGTTTAAGCTTTGTTGTAATGTGTATTGTTTGCCTGGACTGCTGAAGACCTGAATGCTTGTGTAGGAGGAACTCTTGAGTTGACTTCTTAAATACCTTCATGCTGTTTCACATCTGATACTCCTTGATGAAACATAGGAGCCTTGTCTTATTAACAGGCTTATTCAAAGTGGTACGAGCTACAAAAGTGAGATCTTGAAAGAGTGTTACCATTTTCATAATGTAATAAAAATACTGTAATGATAAATAACTATAAATACTGTGTAATAAGCATGTCATAAAAACAAATTTTTATATTTCCAAGATCACTGCTTTTATAAATTTATACTCAGGTAAAGGAGAAAATTCCTGGAAATAATTCATTTTTAGGAGGAGGGGTTGTGAGACTTGACATTCTATTGAAAGGGGTTCACAGGTTGTTAAAGTTTGGGAACCATTGACCTAAAGGAATGTAATGAAAATGAAGAGTGTGTAGGTCTTACTGTGCTCATAATGTTGTCTCTTTGGATGAGTTTGCAAAGGCATAGGAGATCTTCAGAAATCCTACATTTTTAGATCATCTCTGCAGAAGCCTACTTTTTTCCCTCATGAGGTAAATGCGTATGTTGACACCTCGCTTAATTACACTGTTAAAATTCAAACATTTTCAGTTTGAATTAAAGTCCATGTCTTTGTTTCCACTGTATGGAGAATAAATTAAATCTGATGACATAGTAGAACTCATTGTAAAAGAGATTACAAGTTAAGTACAATGTTCCCTTATAAAACCCAACGCTATTTCAGAGTATGTAGTAATGTGATGTTTTTATGATGAAATAACAGGACTCCAGTTTCATTATTTTCACCTGACTGTGGCTCTTAATCATAAGTCTCTGTATATTGTCACTATTAGCAGTTACTCCTAAGCATTCTCTGCATTAACGGATACATAGGGATTATGCAATAGTGACCAGAGCGTTTTTATTCATTTTAGTGGAAGCTTAGCAATATGCAATATTTGAGTGCAATGGACCCAGCGCAGGAAGGAGGTGATGCATAATTATAAGCATATTCTTAGAGAGAATGATTCAACAAGAAGCAAGTTACAAAATGTAGATATTGTAGTGGTATAGTGAATGACTCCATAGTTAAGTTCGCATTCTATTAATGCAGTTAGCTGACACTGTCCAAAGTATATGCACTAATTATATACATTTACATCACTAATATTAAAAGTTTGTATATATTTTCTGACTGGAAGTTAAGATGAATTTCCACAGATCCAGAGAGCCAAAACAAATGAATTGTAAGAGTAATAGTGACAAAGAGTCCTGTGGCACCTTAAAGACTAACTAAAGTATTGAAGCATAAGCTTTCATGGGCTAATACCCACTTCATCGGATGCATGCAGTGGAAGTATCCAGAGACAGGAATAAATAAGAGGCAAGGACCAGGTTAGAGATAACAAGGTTAGTCCAATCAGGCTGAACCAGTTTATCTCTAATCAGGGAGGATGAGATCCTCTTCTAGCCGCTGATCTGGAGGTGTGAACAGGGAGAGTCTTCACGGCTGAGGACGTTAGGGAGATTCCTAACCTGAGCTGTCTTTTGTAGGTGACAAATCTGAGGTATTGTCACAAATTGAAGTATCAGTAGAGGAGGTTCTGGAACTCATTGATAAACTTAACTGTAACAAGTCACCGGGACCAGATGGCATTCACACAAGAGTTCTGAAAGAACTCAAATGTGAAATTGCGGCACTATTAATGAGGGTTTGTAACCTATCCTTTAAATCGGCTACTGTGCCCAGTGACTGGAAGATAGCTAATGTAACGCCATTATTTAAAAAGGGCTCTAGAGGTGATCCTGGCAATTACAGACCAGTCAGTCTAACGTCCGTACCGGGAAAATTAGTTGAAACAATAGTAAAGAATAAAATTGTCAGACACATAGAAGAGCATAAATTGTTGGGCAAAAGTCAACATGGTTTCTGCAAAGGGAAATCGTGTCTTACTAATCTATTAGAGTTCTTTGAAGGGGTCAGCAAACATGTGGACAAGGGGGATCCGGTGGACATAGTGTACTTAGATTTCCAGAAAGCCTTTGACAAGGTCCCTCACCAAAGGCTCTTACGTAAATTAAGCTGCCATGGGATAAGAGGGAAGATCTTCTCATGGATTGAAAACTGGTTAAAAGACAGGGAACAAAGGGTATGAATAAATGGAACTTTTTCAGAATGGAGAGGGGTAACTAGTGGTGTTCCCCAAGGGTCAGTTCTGGGACCGATCCTATTCAACTTATTTATAAATGACTAGCATAAGTGCCCGGCGTTGCTCGGGTCAGTCGGAGGTGGGGAGGGGGCAGACAGTTGACACCCCCTGACCAACCCCAACACCCACCCTTCACCCACCCTGACACCTTCCCACCCCCCCGACCAACCCCAAGACCCCCCGGCTCACTTACCCCCGACCAAACCCGACAACCCCACCTGACCCCCCAAAACAAACCCGACACCCCCACCTCACCCCCTGAGCAAACCCGACACCCCCACCTCACCCCCCGACTGAACAGTGTATTTAATAATCTCTGTGCTACACAGTGCACCGTGAGCCGGGGGGGGGGGGTGTCGGGTTTGGCCGGGGGGTCAGGTGGGGGTGTTGGGTTTGCTTGGGGGGGTCAGGTGGGGTTGTCGGGTTTGGTCGGGGGGGTAAGTGAGCCGGGGGGTGTAGGGTTTGGTCTGGGGGGGTGGGAAGGTGTTGGGGTGGGTGAGGGGTGAGTGTTGCGGTTGGTCAGGGGGTGTTGCGGTTGGTGGGGGGTTGAGGTGGGGGTGTCAGGTTTGCTTGGGGGGATGAGGTAGGGGTGTCGGGTTCGGTCGGGGGTAAGTGAGCCGGGGGGGTGTCGGGTTTGGTCTGGGGGGGTGGGAAGGTGTTGGGGTGGGTGAGGGGTGAGGGGTGGGTGTTGTGGTTGGTCAGGGGGTGTTGCGGTTGGTGGGGGGGTGAGGTGGCGGTGTCGGGTTTGGTCGGGGGGTAAGTGAGCCGGGGGGGGGGGGTGTCGGGTTTGGTCTGGGCACCCACCCCAACACCTTCCCCCCCCCAGACCAAACCCAACACCCACACCACACCCCTCACCCCCCCGACACCTTCCCACCCCCCCAGACCAACCCCGACACCCCCCCGGCTCACTTACCCCCCGACCAAACCCGACACCCCCACCTCACCCCCCCAAGCAAACCCAACACCCCCACATCACCCCCCACCAACCGCAACACCCCCTGACCAACCCCAACACCCCCACCTCACCCCCCGACCGAACCCGACACCCCCACCTCACTTACCGTCCCACCAAACCCAACTCAGATCCGTTGCAGGGGGGGAGGGGGCCCAGAGCCGAGGGATTCCGGGGACCTTCGCAGGTGGGGGGGGGCACAGAGCTGATGGAGTCCGGGGTTGAGGTGGGAGGGGCAGAGAACTGAGGGCTCTCCGGGGTTCCGTTGGGAGGGGGGAGGGGCAGAGAACGGAGGGATCTCCGGGGTTCCGTTGGGAGGGGTAGAGAACTGAGGGATCTCCGGGGTTCCGTTGGGAGGGGGGAGGGGCAGAGAACTGAGGGATCTCTGGGGTTCTGTTGGGAGGGGGGAGGGGCAGAGAACTGAGGGATCTCCGGGGTTCCGTTGGGAGGGGGGAGGGGCAGAGAATGGAGGGATCTCCGGGGTTCCGTTGGGAGGGGGGAGGGGCAGAGAACTGAGGGATCTCCGGGGTTCCGTTGGAGGAGGGAGGGGTGAGCTGAGCGAGTGAGGTGTCTGTTGGAGGGGGGTATTATGACATCATCACCACCTAACTGCCAAGCTGATGTGATTGGCCCTGAAAGACTTTCACCCCTGGGGGGCGTCAGAGGTGAGATCCGAAAATTTTTCGACCCTTACCAGCATCTAGACCCCAAGACCCCTCACTGTACCAAAATTCAAGTCTCTGGCTCAAACGGTGCGGGAGGACTTCGCAGTCATACGTACATACATACACTCATACATACACCACTTGACTTTTATATATATAGATTTGGAGGAAGGGGTAAACAGTGATGTGGCAAAGTTTGCAGATGATACTAAACTGCTCAAAGTAGTAAGGACCAAAGCAGACTGTGAAGAACTTCAAAAAGATCTCACTAAACTAAGTGATTGGGCAACAAAATGGCAAATGAAATTTAATGTGGATAAATGTAAAGTAATGCACATTGGAAAAAATAACCCCAACTATACATACAATATGATGGGGGCTAATTTAGCTACAACCAATCAGGAAAAAGACCTGGGAGTCATTGTGGATAGTTCTCTGAAGGCATCCACGCAGTGTGCAGCGGCAGTCAAAAAAGCAAACAGGATGTTAGGAATCATTAAAAAAGGGATAGAGAATAAGTCGGAGAATATCTTATTGCCCTTATACAAATCCATGGTGCGCCCACATCTTGAATACTGTGTACAAATGTGGTCTCCTCATCTCAAAAACGATATACTAGCACTAGAAAAGGTTCAGAGAAGGGCAACTAAAATGATTAGGGGTTTGGAACGGGTCCCATATGAAGAGAGATTAAAGAGGCTAGGACTTTTTAGCTTGGAAAAGAGGAGACTAAGGGGGGATATGATAGAGGTATATAAAATTATGAGTGGTGTGGAGGAAGTAAATAAGGAAAAGTTATTTACTTGTTCCCAAAATAGAAGAACTAGGGGCCACTCAATGAAATTGGCGTGCAGCAGGTTTAAAACAAATAAAAGGAAGTTCTTCTTCACACAGCGCACAGTCAACCTGTGAAACTCCTTACCTGAGGAGGCTGTGAAGGCTAGGACTATAACAGGGTTTAAAAGAGAGCTGGATAAGTTCATGGAGGCTAAGTCCATAAATGGCTATTAGCCGGGATGGGTAATGAATGGTGTCCCTAGCCTCTGTCTGTCAGAGGGGGGTGATGGATGGCAGGAGAGAGATCGCTCGATCATACCTGTTAGGTTCACTCACTCCGGGGCACCTGGCATTGGCCACTGTCGGTAGACAGGATGCTGGGCTAGATGGACCTTTGGTCTGACCCAGTATGGCCGTTCTTATGTTCTTATGAGAGGAGAAACTGCTTTTGTAGTTAGCAAGCCACTCATAGTCTTTGTTCAGTCCTAAATTGATAGCATCAAATTTGCAGATGAATTGAAAATTTCAGAGTAATGTAATTTACGTAGACTATTCTAACTAGTCACTTTCTATACTTGGGCTGTGTACTGTGACAAATTACTGCCACTATATTGATGGGTCCTGCGCTTTCTCTTCTTGTGGGGGGATTCAGGGAGCCTATTTCTTGCCCCTGAACAGGGTATTAACTGTCCCACTAGTATCCTAGAGGGGAGAAGTGGAGAGGGAGGGACCCGGGCCCGCCCTCTACTCTGGGTCCCAGCCCAGGGCCCCTGAGGATAGCTGTAAACCACTTGGATTAGCTATTCCTTCCCTTGGGCTACTTCCCTCTCCTACCTTTCAGCTTGTGGGGGCTTCCTGCCCTCTCTCTGCACAAGCCTGGTGTTCCTTTACTTAGGGTCTGGGTCTTTCTTAGCTCACCGCAGCACTTCTCCAAACTGCTCTCCGTTCTAATGCCTCCAAACTCCTTCCAAACTCCCTCCCCTGCCTGTCTGAAGCAGGGGTTTTTATTAAGACCTTAATTGACAGTAGGTGCTCCAATTAACCTGCTGCCTGCTTCCCTAGTCTACAGTACACACTACAGTTTAGGTTGGTATAAGTTACCGTATTTTTCGTCTTATAGGACGCTCCGTCCTATAAGACGCCCCCTCATTTTTTAATAAAAAATCCGGAAAAAAAAAAAAAAAAAAAGCGCCTCGCTCTCCCGTCCCCGCCGCGCGGGCGGGCTGCCGGGAGCGCGCCCGCGGCGGGGAGGGGGGAACCGGGACGCTCCTGGCAGCCCGCCCGCGCGGCGGGGACGGGAGAGCGAGGCGCTTTTTTTTTTTTTTTTTTTTGCATTCGCCCTATAAGACGCACCAACTTTTCCCCCCCCGTTTTGGGGAAGAAAAAGTGCGTCTTATAGGGCGAAAAATACGGTACATTGCTCAGGTGTGTAAATAAGCCATCCCTCTGAGTGATGTAAGTTACAGTGACCTAAGCGCTGGTGTGGAGAGTGCTGTGTCGGTGGAAAAGCTTCTCCCATTGACTTAAATTACTCCAGTGGCTGTAGCCAAGTCAATGAGAGAGCTCTCTTCCATCAGCTTAGAGCAGGGGTAATCAAAACTTTATTCGAAATTGGGGTTTATTTAGAACAGTAGGTCTCAATCAGGGGTATGGATACCAATAGGAGTATGCAGAGGTCTTCAGGAGGTACATCAACTCATCTACATGTTTGCCTAGTTTTACAACAGGCTACATAAAAAGCACTAGCTAAGTTAGTACAAACTAAAATTTCATATAGATGACTTGTTTATACTGCTCTATATACTGTATACTGAAATGTAAGTACAATATTTATATTCCAGTTGATTTATTTTATAATTATGTTAAATGTGAGAATGTAAGCAATTTTTCAGTAATAGTGCGCTATGACACTTCTGTCTTTTTATGTCTGATTTTGTAAGTAAGTAGTTTTTAAGTGAGGTGTAAATTGGGGGTATCCAAGACAGACTCCTAAAAGGGGTACAATAGTCTGGAAAGGTTGAGAGCCACTGATTTAAAACAATCACAGAATTCTTGCTTTTTAGGCCTTCCTAACTACTCCCATCTTTCAGAGCGGCTCTAGTAACTTTTTTTTTTTTTTTAAAACAGTGCTTACGCTAGCAGCCCTATTCAAGGGCCATCCTATTGCTAGACACTGTACAAACAGGTGGTCTGTACCCAAAGAGCTTACAGCTTAAACTATAAAACAAGAGACAACATACGTATACAGACAGATAGCTGGAAGAGTACGAGGAACCAGTGAGACAGTATTGGTCAGCATGATGGGAAATTATATCGGTGGCCTATCCATTGTCAAGTTTTGCATAGGCAGCACAGGAAAGGAGAGTTTTTAATTGTGACATCAACCTTTGCTCCACTCATTTTCTAGTTTTTACTGTCCCTCAGTCAGCTTCTCCTTTGTACACTTTTGTGTTTTTCTCTTATACTCCCTGTGACGGTGCTGTTCCTGGTGGGATCCAACTGAGTGTGTCAGATCAGGACAGATTGTTTCTAACGGGGCAACTACAACCCAAAGCTGGGGTTCTTCCACTCTAATGTGAACCAAACCAGCCAAACAGAAGAGACTTTGGTTTCGCCCCACTGGCTAACCACAAGTCACACAAGCAATTCCCTTAGACACTCCAGGTTTCCAGTATCACCACCAGCAGCCACCTATCCTGGGGGTCAATGGTTATGAAAACCAATACCCCAAATAAAGAAAACGGTTCTCCCCAATTCCAAAGAATCAGGCCCCAGACCCAGGTCAATATACAAATCAGATCTTCCCACAAATCACGCTGTTGCCAATCCTTTAGAATCTAAAATCTAAAGGTTTATTATACAAGGAGAAAGGTATAGGTGAGGGTTAGGAATGGTTAAAAGAAATCAATTACATGCAGTAATGGCAAATCTCTTGGTTCAGGCTTGCAGCAAAGGTAGAATAACTGCAGGTTCAAATCACAGTCTCTGGAAAGCATCCCCTCCAGGGATGGGTCAGCACCCTTTGGCCAGAGTTCCCCTGTGTAGCAAAGTTCCATCCAGAGCTGGAAACAAGGCAGGCTGAAGACTGGAGGTAGAAGACAAAGATGGAGGGCTGTAGCAGCTTCATTTATAGTTTTTTTTTCCCAGGTGCAAGAACCTCTTTGTTCCTGCTGTGAAAAGTCCAGCCCCATGGAGTTCTGGAGTCACATGGGCAGATCACATGACCATGCATGACTCATTATTTGCAGGCAGCGGCCATTATGCACAGGCTGCCTTGCATGTTCTCTGGTAGACTTCTCATGTGGATTGTAGCATTCCAAGCTCCCAGAGTCCATTGTGTCACTGATCGTCCTTAATGGGCCATCAAGCAGCACAAGCAAAGCTGACGCCCAGTATTCTGGAATGTCCCCCCCAGCAGAGCACAATATTTGGAAAGACAGAGAGTCCAGAGCCAATATTCATAACTTCAACTACAAAATTGATACACACATACCAATGGCATATTCATAATCAGCAATCCATAACCTGGTCATAGACCCCCATTATGACCCCCTGTACATAAGATTTGGAGCCTCTAGGACACTGGTTGCACCAATGATCTATAGGATCCCAAATTATTTCAGTAACGTGACACTCCCCCTCACACATAGGAAATCCCTGGGGGGGAAAAAAGATTCAGGCGCTACCTTACTCCCCTTCAGATACTTCCTTAAAACTCACTTCTGCCCACTATGCTTACAGAAATCTTCCTGCTGACCACAACTTGGCAGGTGATGAGAAATGGTCACTGTCTCCGCTGCCTTCCTTTTTCATAATCGACTACTATTAAGGGCTTGTCTACATTAACTGCTGGATCGACGGGCAGCGATCGATCCAGCGGGGGGTCGATTTATCACGTCTAGTCTAGATGCGATAAATGGAATGCCGAACGCTCTCCCGTCAACTCCGGTGCTCCACCAAGGCAAGAGAGAGGCACAGGCGGAGTTGACAGGAGAGCATCAGCTGTCGACTGACCACAGTGAAGACACCAGGGTAAGTAGATCTAAGTACGTCGACTTCAGCTACATTATTCACTTGAAATGAAATAACTATATACTTCGGGATGTCACAGCTTTGAAGAGTACAAAGAACCTTATTAGTATCACACCTTACATTAATTAATAGAATTATCAAACAACTCCTAAAATTACTCAGGGACACTTGCATTGGACACAGTAAAAATGGTGTAGGACAGATAGGCAATCAGAATTAAGTTTCTAAACTATTTGCTTTTCCCAGAAAGCTTCAGCCAGTCATTGAATAAACCATAGTTTTGGTGTCATGAGGTTTCTTTTTTATATATAAGAAACTATTTATAAAAAGCTTCTTGAAGTACTGACCATTTTGTGCCAGAACACCTATGGACTCTGATTTTAAATACTGAACTCCTTACTCCTTTAGATGACCATTTTGTACTTACATTTTAACAAAATAATTTTGTCCAATAAGGTAAATGAATAGTTATTGAAATACATATTTAAATTTAACTAGTCCCCCAAAGTCTTTACTGAAACTGTTATTGAAGAATATGAAGCTTGCTGAGGTCAAC
This sequence comes from Sternotherus odoratus, assembly GCA_032164245.1. Taxonomy (NCBI): domain Eukaryota; kingdom Metazoa; phylum Chordata; order Testudines; family Kinosternidae; genus Sternotherus; species Sternotherus odoratus. The sequence goes on from JAVMKO010000008.1 coordinate 62,934,389, forward strand.
ATCCAAGAGTCTAGTAACAGGTATAGAAAGGTTAGCTCAGGGGTGAGCAAGCTTTTTTGACCTGAGGGCCACACCGGGGTTCCAAAATTGTACGGAGGGCTGGGTAGGGAAGGCTGTGCCTCCACAAACAGCCTGGCCCTACCCCCATCTACTTCCCTTCCCTGACTGCCCCCCTCAGAATCCCCAGCCCATCCTACCTCCCCTGCTCTTTGTTTCCTGACCCCTCGCTCCAGAGATCCCCCCGCTCCTAACCACCCTACCAGGACCCCATCCCCTATCTAAACCCACTTGCCCCCTGACTGCCCCCTCCCGAGACCCCCCACCCTAACCTCCCCTCAAGGACTTCACTCCATACCTATCCCCTGACTGCCTTGACTCCTATGCACTCCCCCGCCCCATGAGAGACCCCTGGGACTCCCACGCCCTCTACAGCCCCATCCCCCATTCTCCCTCCCCTGACTGCCCCCCCCAGAACCTCCACCCCATCCAACTGCCCCCTGTTCCACGTCCCTGCTGATGCTCCCTGGGGCCCCCTACCCCTTATTCAAACCTGCAGCCCCTTTACCACACTGCGCAGCTTGTCTGGCCCTGCGTGGCCCGCAGGAGCTAGACATGCTGCCTTGCAGCAGTGCGCAGTGGTGCTGAAGCTGCCAGCAGGAGCTATGGGCCAGAGCGCTGCCTGCGCAGCATGCCGAGGCTGCAGGGAGAGGGGCCACGGGGAGCCTCCCCAGCTGGGAGCTCAAGGGCTAGGCAGGAGGAGCCCGCCGGCTGAGGTTTGCCCACCATGTAGGAAAGACAATTTGCTTGAGACCTGGTTGAACCAAGATGAGAAAGTGGGATTGGGGGTCTCTGAATTAAACAAGTTTAACTTGCATTTCAGTAATGATTGCTTGTTAAAATGTACAGCTGAAGTTGTTTTGAATGCAGTGTCAGAGTGTGACTTTTTATTTTGAAATTTTAGAGAAAATGTTGATACATACTTGATGCCATATCAATACCGTAAGGGGATGACTCATTCATTCATTGTTTCATGCTGATGAAGTTCCAGTGAATTTGATTTTCTCACCTCTGTTTGTGAGCATCTTAAGTCAAAAGACATCTCTTAATTTTTTGCAGTAACCTGCCTTTGAATATAAAGGATAGATAGAAGCTTTTCTATATTCAGAGCTGTTAGCTTCTGTAGCTACGTAATGCCATATACAGCATGCATCTAACACATCCTTTTAAGGAAATTTTTTTAGAGAGATTCCTATCCCCTATGGAACTGTACAGGAAAGGCTTCCAATAAAACAGGCTGGAGGCCAGGACACGTAGGGAAATTTGAAACAGATTTTTTCTAAGTGAGATCATGTGAAAAATTACTTTCTTCCCTTTAAAACCTTTTTGCTAAAAAATACTTCACAAGTAGTTCGCTAAACACTACACAGTATTCTGCCTCAATTCGTCCCCCTTGTGTAACTGTTTGAGAATATGAATTCACATTTGGGTAAGTTTGATTTTTTTTTTAACAGCATGTTTTAAGTTTGTGTTGTGTAACAATATGTTCAATGACCAATTAATCTGATGAAGTTTCTCTGAAACAAAATAAAATAATTGAAAAACTATAAATATTTAAAGCTTTGCTCCAGTTTATGTTGCAATTTCTGAAATCAATGCAGAAGCTTCCAATATAGCAGATAATAAAAACCAATAACCTTTGGTTGTTTCCACAAAAGCTCATTTTAACTCTATGGGCTTGGTTACACTGGCACTTTATAATGCAATAAAGCCCCCCAGAGCCCTCTACCTTACTCCCTGTCCACATTGGCAAGGCACGTAGAGAGCTCTGACTCCCTGGCTGGAGCGCTCCTGGTACTCCACCTCCCCAAGAGGATTAACAGCTGTTGTGTATTGGGTGAGACCTTTCAGGGTCAGTGTGAATGAGGAGTTACATGACTGCACTCTGATTCACCTCCGAAAACACCCCATAATCCCCTTAAGTCATGTGGTCACTCTTCCCTTTGTTGTGAAATCGCTGCAGGAATGCAGAAGTGCCTTTTCAAAGCTCCATTTCAGACAGCAGATATGAGGCAAAGCAAACATTTACTGAGTGAGTGAGAGTCGGGGGCAAGAGGGTCTGAACTTACAAGACAGCATGACACACTCTCAGCACTCCAAAAACCCACTCTCTCTCCTCCCACATACACATAACACAACACACTCCACCCCACCCCTCTCATTTGAAAAGGACGTTGCAGCCGCTTGAATGCTGGGGTAGCTACCCATAATGCACCACTCCAAATGCCGCAAGTGTGGCCACACCAGTGCGCTTCCAGCTGTCAGTGTGGACAGACTGGCGCTCTTTCCCTAGTGTGCTCTCCGAAGGCTGGTTTAACCCCAAGTGCTCTACAGCAGCAAGTGTAGCCAAGCCCTACCAGGCATGACTGGATTTAACATTTCATTAGATACCAAAACAAAGGTTTTAGTCATGCTGAAGGAACTTGGCAGTAGAGAGTTTCCAAAAGAGCATTATGTTGAAGAATGAGTAAATTTAAATTTCAAGCATTGTATACAGATTTTAATTCTACACAGAAGATGTAGTCTGAGCATACCTGGCTAAATGGCTTTTTCTTCTGTTGTGGAGATTTTGTTGTAGGAATCTTTTTATTGCAGTAGTAGTCTAGTCTAAATACAGTCAGTGAATAGTGGTGACTGTCTTCAAGATAAAATATCATAATGCTACTATATAAATCCATGGTACACCCAAACCATGAATATTGCGTGCAGTTCTGGTCACCCCATCTCAAAAAAAGATATTAGAATGGAAAAGGTATAGAGAAGGGCAACAAAAATGATTTAGTGTGTGTAACGTCTTCTGTATGAGGCAAGTTTTAAGACTGGGATTTTTCAGCTTGGATAAGAGATGACTAAGAAGGGATATGAAAGAGGTCTATATAATCATGAATGATGTGGAGAACGTGAATAAGGAAGTGTTATTTACTCCTTCATGTAACACAAGAACCCTGGGATCATGCAATGAAATGAACAGGAAGCAGGTTTAAAACAAAGGAAGAAATATTTCATGTAATGCACAGTCAACCTGTGGAAATCATTGCCAGAGGATATTGTGAAGGCCAAAACTATAATGGGGTTCAAAAAAGAAATAAGTTCATGGAGGATAGGTCCATTAATGGCTATTAGCCATTAGCCAAGACGGTCAGGGGCCCCATGCTCCGGGTATCCCTAGACTCAGATTGCCAGAAGCTGAGAATGAACAACAGGGGATGAATCACTTGTTGATTACCTATTCTGTTCATTCCCTCTGAAGGACTTGGCATTGATCACTGCCAGAAGACAGGATACTGAGCTAGACAGACCATTGGTCTGACCCAGTATGGCTGTTCTTATGTTTTTAAAGTTAGAAAAAAAGACTTGTATGCTATTTCTCAATTGTACCCTTCAAATTTTTTTTTTAAAAGGCACCCAAAGCAGATTAGATGAAGTATAAAAACCGACCCTGAAATGCAACTCTTCTGAAATAGAATGCACTTTAACAGCCCAGCAGCCAGTGACATCAGGTTAGGATGAAGTAAAGAGCTGTTCTCTTGAAAGATGGGAAAATTTGGAAGGCAAAATATAACTAGCTACCTTGGAGTCTGGCCAAGTTACCAGTGCCCATTTAACCCTATAAAAGGGGTCATGAAACCTTTAAAGAGAAAATGGTAAGGGCTTCTATTTTACACTTCATCTGAAATATGGCACTACCGTCAGTGTAGTGTTTTCTACTATATTGTTTTAGAACTAAGTTGGGTTGAAGATGGCCACTGCCTGCAGCATCTGGGTTTTTCTTCAGTCTGGTCTACACTAGTGGGGAGCATTGACCTAGATACGCAACTTTTAGGTACGTGAATACCGAAGCTGAAGTCAAAGTATCTTACGTCGATTTACCTGCAGTCCTCATGGCGGCAGCGGTCAACAGCGGGGTCTCCCGTTGACTCTGCCTTGTGCCTTTTGGTGAGCTGGAGTTCCGGAGTCGACGGGAGTGCCTCTGGGGATCAATTTATCTTGTCCTGACGAGATGTGTAGAGATCGATCTACTGGGGATCGATTTATCGCATCGATCCAGTCGGTAGTGTAGACAAGGCCTTAGAGGGGTTAGGCATGCCCAGCCTCATAGGATTAACGTTGATGGTTTAATGTAGACCAGGGATTATCAAACTTCATTGGACCATGACACCCCCCCACCCCCTTCTGACAATAAAAATTACTGCATGACTTCAGGAAGGGGGAACTGAAGCCTGAGCCTGCCCAAGCCCCGTCACCCTTGGTGGGGGTGGGCAAAGCCTGAGCCCCACTGCCCTGAGCTGGGGGCCAAAGAAGAAGACCTGTAACATAAACAGACCAGCAGAAGACCTGTAACATAAACCTGTAACCTGTTACCTGTAACCAGCAGAAGACCTGTAACATAAACCCAGGGCTTATGCCTCCAGGCTTCAGCTTTGACCCCAGGTGTTGGGGTTTGGGCCTGGGCTTTGGCTTCGACCCTGAGTGATGGGGCTTGGGCTTTGGGTTTGGGCCCCAGGAAGTCTAAGCCAGCCCTGCTGATCCCATTAAAACGGGGTCACGACCCATTTGGGGTCCTGATCCACAGTTATAAGTAGACTATATACAAATAGATAGTGTCAGACCACAGATCACTGTAATATGAAATCACTGATATGGAGAGGTGATGGTGACTTCTGACTTCATTTTTTAGGCTGAAAAAGATCAGTATCAGCTGTAGAATTCCTAGTGCTTTATTTAAATCCATCTAGGAGAACTATACAGTCGATTCTACATACAGCACCCCCTTAGTGGATGGTTAAAAGTTAGCAGTAATAGGGAGTTGCTAGTAAGTAAAAGGCGGATATGCCAGGTTGCGCCCAGGGTATAAAACACTGGGATTTGCCTTCCATGGCTGCAGCAGTGCAAACTGCTTGTGGCTGCTGCTCTGCACGTCCCAGTGCTTCCTTCTAGGTTGCAGCTAGAGAAAGAAGCATTGGGGCTGCATGGTACGTCTCTCTGCACTCTGGGCTCTATCATGTGTTGGCACAGGGGTCTGGGTGCAGCAGGTTCCAGTGCTTCCTTTTCTGACTGCAGCCCTGCAAACCTGCTTTCCGAGGGAACCAGGAGTTACAGCCAGGGATGGGAGTGCTAAGATGCATGGAGTTCTGGCTCCTGGAGCTAGTGGAGGATGCAGTCTGGAGAGCCCGGAGATACTATTCAGTCCATGGGCCTCCAGTGCCCTCACTCCTTGTAGAAGCCTTAGCATCAGGAAAGCAGCCCCCCTCCCTGCTGCTGCCCTGCCCACAGCCTATCCTGGGACATGGGCTTGGTACATCCTGGTGCTTTCATCCCTGGCTTTAATGCCGCAGACCTACCTGTGGTCGTGCTTTGGACATTGAGCAAAGGTGCGAGGGACCCACAAAGCGGCATGGCACATGATAAAATTGCCAATAAGCAGCAAGCATGTTCCCAATAACTAGACGAACTGACGTTCTAGTCAGTTGGATGATTCCAGGCAAAATGTTTTAACAGGTTGCTGTTAAGCAGAATCTATTGTATAAGTAAAGACAGGGAATCAGCAAAGGAAAATACCCCCCTCACCCTGGGGATATTGTTGCTTCTACACACAATAGATACTTAGCCAATCTGTAGTATGAAACTCACTAAGACTACGTTTATAAGCAACGGCTGCTACTTAGTGTGTAATTAATTTCAAAGGTGGGACCAGAATCCCAGGAGACTAGAAGAGGAAATTAGTATTATTTGTAGGATAGAATGTATATTGGAATTATTTATAGCTGTCAGTCTGAAATTCACTAGATTGGTAGGTAGCTGAAAGGAAACTATTAAAACAACTACTGACACCTGATCATGTTGGTATTGTCTCACTTTTTCCAACCCACAATAGATAAATCATTGTGGTTTGAGAAAAATAACCTAAGACATAGGAAACTTTGAGCCATGTAGACAACATGATCTCTGGTAGTATAATTAAAGACTACACTTTGAGATTTCTTTTGTTCTGACTCAAGAGAAGTATTGCACAGGGAAATATTCAATGGTTCCTTGTCTCTCCCTCCTGCTAAGGCTTTGATCTGCATGATTTTCTATACTATAAGATTTCCACCATGATGTTTAAAACAAAGTCGTGTTTTAAAAGCAGAAAAGCCTTTTTCATAATTAGAGGGCAAAGCAATAGAGATTAAATGAAGAGCTTATTGGCATGGCCACGGGTGTGTTAATTTCTGTGATAGTATTAACTAGAGCAAATTGACATGCTATCTTGGTAATGGATCAGAAAGGTAGCCATGTTAGTCTGGATCTGCAGAAGCGACAGAGTCCCGTGGCACCTTAAAGACTAACCATCCGACGAAGTGGGTATTAGCCCACAAAAGCTTATGCTTCAATACTTTTGTTAGTCTTTAAGTTGCCACAGGACTCTGTCGTTATCTTGGTAATGTATCAGACACTCAATGTGGCATGTGAAGACATGGACTGGAATGGTCTGCTACAGGGGCAACCTATTTGTAACAGAAAATGTGTAGATTAAAGTAGCTATAAGTAAAAATAAGATATGCAATAAATCACATTCTGCTGCTGATAATTGGGTTTGATTTCTGAATACATTTTCTGTCCATTTTCAAAACTTTGTAAGGAGCATGGTGTGAGGCTGGCTGTCTTACTTATCCCCAGCTCATAGCTTCGTTACATGTAATGTTACTCATGACTTGTCTGGAAGAATTTTTCGAAGCTTGTGTCTTGTCTCAGTCCAGGTTCCTCTGAGAAACTGGGCAGAGCCTCTTGTGGCTGCTATTAAGTCTTGCATACTAGGCAAGGAGTTTCATGAACTCCCCATCACTCTACTGTAAAAACTTGAAAGAGGGCGTATCACGGTTCAGGGCAACAGCATCATTATTTTCTCCTTATAGTCCAGCAAGAGCACCCACTCTTTATTTTTTGTCTCCTTCACCTTCACTCTCTTGGGCAAGTCTCTCTCCCTCCTGACAGGGGTATTTCCAGGCTGCACAGATCCCTGCCCACACTTTGAATTCCTCAGCGAAGTCCGACTGTCTTAAGCAGGCCTGCTTTACTTCTCTCCTCCGAGATTATAAACAGTACAGTAGACTCTCGATTATCCAGGATTGGATTAACTAGGATGTGGATTAACCAGGATGTCCAAAAAAAAAATGCACAACTCGCAGGGCCTGCTCTAGCTTTGCTGCCGCCCCAAGCACACACACAAAACCCCCCCACCAGGGCTCAGGGCAGCCAGTGAACCAACACCCCCCTCCCCCTGGCACAGGGTGACTGGTGATCCAACCCTCACACCCCATATTTCCCATGGATGGTGATTATCCGGGATTTTATTAACCAGAATTATTTTTTTCCCAATCATCCTGGATAATCGAGAGTCTACTGTAATTATCTACAGTTAAGTTACCACACAGCTCTTTCTAAGCAAGCACACTTATTTTTAAGGTAAAAGCATTACAGAGTAAACCTGTTATAAATAACAAAAGAACCCACATGCACACTAATTAGCTTAACAGAGATTAGGGTGACCAGATGTTCCGGTTTTATAGGGACAGTCCCGATATTCAGGGCTTTTTCTTATATGGACACCTATTACCCCTCCACACTCTGTCCTGATTTTTCATATTTGCTGTCTGGTCACCCTGCCAGAGATCATCCCAACTTCAACAAGGACTCTGGCTGGTGAGCAGTCCGACCCCACAATGGGGTTTTTCTCTGGTCACAAGTTCATTACAGTTTTTTTTTTTTCCAGCATACGCAGCCCAATGTATCCAGTCTGGGCCTCTGATCTTAACTGGGCGTCAGTTAATCAGCAGATAAAAAGTCCCCTCCTCAGGGCGCATCTTCAAAAGATCGAATCAGGAGGTGAGAAGTTGCCTTCCCCTCCTCCCAAGAATTTCCTAGGAGTCCCACTTCTAGTCTAGCACATTGTTTCCAAGAGTCCTTTGAAGCTCATAACACTTCCTGAGTTTATTAGCCAAGTCTCCTCCCTAGAGACATTCCATACAGTCCCACTATAATACATACATATTTTAATATACGTATAAGATACTTTAAACTTAAATAAGTATGGATTAACTTAATTCAGTAAAGTTTGTCCAGGATATTGCAGGAAATTTCCATTATCTATTATGGGAAGAATGAGAAAAGAGGTGTCCAGCAAAGACTATAGCAAAACAAATTGTATAAACTCCCATCTGCCTGTTTCTTGACTTAAAGAGACCAAAAAGACTTTTTTTTAGCACACTGACTTTCATAGCAAATTGCATTTGTGGACAAATATCCACTGGAAATCAGTAAACTCAACTTTAGTGACAAGTCAGGTTGAGAGAATGCATTTCCACTGGCCAAATGAAAAGCTGCTCTGCTAGCAAACTTATTAAAACGTAACCTCAACCCCGAAACCATACCGTTGATTTTTTTTACCTTTATATTTGTTTTGTAATAGTTTGAGACTAAATGTGAGAGAAGGATATTGATATTAAAAACATCGTATCTGGATGAAATTCAGTGTGAGGTTAATATGTTCCCAAACTGCTCCCACCAGCTTTATGCCTCTGCTTCTCTTTTGGCAGAAAAACTGTAACTGTAACTTGTGTGTCATTTTAAACAAGTCTATGAATATTCCTATCAGGAATATTCATACCTGAAACTGAAGTCCTTATTAAATAAAATCTTGTTTTTCACCAAAGGTATATATTGAGGTATGTGCATAACCTCAAACTGTATCCTTTTACCCAAGGAAAAGTCCTGGCCGTATCTCCAGTTCTGAGGTGGCATGCAGTTAGTTGCCTTTTAAGGAAAAAGTGAAAATGAAGTGAAATGAGAAAAAACTCCTTTCAGGGGTGCTGGAACAATTTGTATAGTGGGCATAGCTCTGGGGCTGGAGCACCCTGAGGGGAAAACATGGCTAAGCACCCATCTGCAGCCCCCCTGATCAGTGCCTCCTCTCCCCAGCACCTCCTGCCCACAGCAATCAGCTGTTCCATGGCATGCAGGAGGCTCTGGGGAGGGAGGGGACACACACCCAGGAGTGGGATCAGAATGGGACGGGAAGAATCGGGGGCAGGGCCTTAGGGGAAGGAGTGGAGAAAGGGCAGGGCCTAGGGCAGAGCTGGGGGTCGAGCACCCCTTGTTCACAAATGAAACTAAAAAAACCCTCCAAGCCAGCGGTGTGTCAGCTCTAGTACCGTTTACATTTGAAGTAGAATATTAATATTAAATATTTAAGATTTGTGAATACAAATAGTAACTGCTAGATCAGGATGTTTGAATTCAATCTGACACATATTCTAGCAAATAAAACATCTGGCTCACAGAGCACATTCTTCAGGTGAAAATTACAGTTTATTGATACATATAAATTCCTTTTTGAAAGAGAAATCAAAGCACACTAGATTGAAAATCAATTGCAGACACTACTTGTACTCTGGTAACCTGCTCTCCATATAAGAATAGCATGAACAAGTGGTTGAGAGTACAGAGCTGAGAATTGGGAGTTACAAGTTCAGAGCCTGACTGAGGCTTAATGTATGAATCTTGAGCAAATTATTTTAATCTAATTGTTCCTTAATGCCTACCTTGTATGGGAGTTTTGAGGCCTAATCAGTTAATATTAAGTGGTTTTAGACAAAATACTATGTAAATGTTAAGTATTATTGCATCACAGGCAAAGAGCATCAAAACAATCTCCATTACAATCCTGCTTCCATTCACTTACAACTCTGAAACTCACCTTTGGATCTTAAATTTCCATGCTTGCATATCCTAAAGTGAATTTTTCTTGAAAGCTTAAGCAAAACTGCTGTTTGGGTTTTTAAAAAATCTGGTTCTTCAAAAATGGCTGAAGTATTTTTTTCAGAGGAGTAGCAGATAAAGTGCTAAACTCTTAAACCTTACAATCTGGCATACACGTAGTTCATGTACTATGTGTTTTGTAATTTTGGAAGAGGTTAGTGTAAAAGTTCACAATTGATCAGCACAGTATGAAATGCAGCTACATTTGTTGAGATGTCAGCCCGGAGTATGCTAGGTATCTTTTTGTTAACTTTGTAATTATCTGCTCTGTTCCCTTGAGTAGCCTGAAATTAACCAGAATAATTTTACTGATGTTTCTAGGACTCCATGTACTTATAAAAGGAATAATCATGCCATTACTTGCTGCCTTTGTCCCTAAAATTTCCTGGTTGCTCAAACGATGGTGATGAGCACACATTTTGTAAATTGAAAAACAAAACAAAAACCAAATTCCTACCTGAATAGAATGATACCAAGTATCAGGCTGGGAGTTGAAGGATTTTGAATGCTCATCATGCCATTTCTTAGACTGGTGGCTTAGTCATTTGATATCAAGAACTCTGGGGTGAAAGGTGCTATGTAATAATTCATATATGTAAATTACTCTCTAGAATAATTCATTGGATACAGTATATTGGTATTTCTCCAAATAAATCAATTTTAGCCTATCATTGTACTTTTATTGCACTACACTTTTTGACATAAATTCAGCTAGTGCCAAGTGGTCTAATGGTCATTAATGAAGTATGAAATTCTGTGTTAAGATTTAGAATGGAAAATATTTGTTGCCAAGCACAATAAAAGGTGTATTTCCTTCGTACCCAGGAAGCTTCAGGAGAGCAGCAGTCAGATGGTGTTTGGAATTACTTGCAATTTTACACAAGAATACTACAATGAAATTGGAGGGTTTTTAAATTTCATTTGTGAACTTGACAGAACTGAACATATGTAGTGTCACTGCTTCCTTTGTATTGTTATACAGTTTCTCCTTTTGATTGTGGGGTCTTCTACACGGCATCAGGGATAGTGGGGAAAAAAGCCTTTGCAACTTTTAGCTCTTTTAAGTTGGTCTTTCTTTCATGCAATTTCAGTGTTGCTTTAGTGTGCACAAAAGTCAGGAAAGGCCAAAGTTAAGTCTGTATATGCAATCTGAGCACTACTTCCTTATGTATTATGAAGCATTCTCACCATGACCACACCTTTTCTAAAATAATACAGTAAAATAGCATATAGAATGTATTTCTGCACCCTTGGACACACATTCAGTGTTACTTAATAACCCTCTTGTTACTCGTGGGAGAATTCTGTGCCAAAAAATTAAAAATTATGGGCACAATTCTTTAAAATTTCTGCATATTTTATTTGTCAAAATAACATCACGCCAGTTTCAATTATTTTTGGTCATTTATTTCATAATACCTGTCTGCAAGTGTGTCTAACAGTACAGACAACAAAAAAGATCCAGGAAATGTTTTTTGACATTTTAGATTCCTTCCTAGGCATATTAATACAGAACTCTGAGTAATTCATTTAAACTACAATACAGAACTATATTACCCTCACCCCTCGGAAGCAGTGCAAAGGCTTGGGGGAGTCAGGGATAACAGAAGAGCTGAGGAAGAGGGAAATAATTGCTGGGAACTTGGAGGGTTGTTTGGTATGGGTGGGAAAAGTATAGAACAGGTTTTTTGCGGGCTGGGTGGGGAGGGATTGTTGGGGACTTCCCCCATGCAGACCCTGGCTGACCCCTAGCCACTCCCATTCAGTGAGGCACATCTTTCCTTGTCCCCATGTGCTTTGTGCCCCACTTAGACACCTAAGCCATCCCCTTCCCTTGTCACCACATGACCCTGCATCTCCCTCCCCCTTGTGGTCCTGTGCCTCCACTCCCATTCAACCCCTGCCTCAGTCTGTCTTCCTCCACTAGTTCTTATGAGTCCCTGTCTGACCTCCTCCCTTCGCCCTCCCCCGTCACCCCATACTGTCTATCTCCCTGTGGCCTGTCTCCTGACCTGGCCTGACAGGCACTGTGAACAAGGCAGGCTCTCTCTCTTCTCTAGCTGGCTAGGAGCTGCTGCTCTGTTCTATTGCCATAGCACACTCTGGCGGGCAAAAGGCACCAGCTAAAGCAGGGGTCAGCAGCCTTTCAGGAGTTTTCATTTATTCACTCTAATTTAAGGTTTCATGTGCCAGTAATATACTTTAACATTGTTAGATGGTCTCCTTCTCTAAGTCTGTAATATATAACTAAATTATTGTTATATGTAAAGTAAATAAGGTTTTTTAAATGTTTAAAAAGCTTTATTTAAAATTAGTTAAAATGCAGAGCCCACCGGATCGGTGGCCAGGACCCGGGCAGTGTGAGTGCCACTGAAGATCAGCTTGCATGCCGCCTTCGGCACTTGTGCCATAGGTTGCCTACCCCTGAGCTAAAGTCTTTTTCTGCACAAAATTTTAAATATATGTGGCTCGTTAATTATGCACACACACAGTGGTGCAGAATTCCCCTAGAAGTAAAATGACTAGTAGGGAATTTTCCATGGAAAGTGAGTTGGAGAAGGGCAAGACAAACTTTTCATCTTTCAAAAAAATTAGCATTTCAGATATGAAACAAAGGTGGACAGTGATTTCATTCAGAATCTGCCAACTGCTCCTGTGTCTTTTGTATCCATTGTTGCTATGAAAATGAAAGTGTTAATGTGCAAGAATGAAAAATTACAAAATTCTGCATGTGTATCTAACATTGTAGAAAGTGTTTGCAGTACTTAAGAAATAGTATGTTCAATTAAGAACTGTATCATAATGCAGATGCTCAAGGGACCCAAGTACTTAATTGTACAATGTTAATTTAATTTTTTTAAATTTAATTATGAATTTGCTATAAAAGGGCCACATATCTGAAAAGGTTCCTGGAAACACTAATTTATAAGCACAGCATTTAAGACAAATATTGTAAATGAAACTGTTTAAGTAGATTTTCTATCTTCACTGGAACATTCCTTCTTTTGCCACAGATGTAATTGTAAAGGCTTAAAAAAACCCTTCTGACACAACTATAGTACTTAAAGGATCAGATCTTGCCATTCAAATTGTCACTTGGCTCATAAGGTAGTATTAATGGAAAAAGGAATCTGTTTTAGTACTTCTCTGTATATTAAAGCTTTCAATTTTCGCTCATAGCCATCAAAAGAAAATTTGGAACAGGTCTGGCAGATTACTTATGGAAAATTTGAAATATTCCCTAATTTAGTATGTTATATAACTTTTTGAATCCTGTCATTAAGACAAAGAAGTATTATACATTTTTATATCTTTGACCCCTGTATCTCCTCACCCTATTTTCTCTTTTGCTTAATGCTTGTCACATGTCTGAAGTTAGATTGTAAATTCCCCAGGATAGGGAGTCAGTTCCCTGCCGTGCTGAGTGACTGACTGTTGGAGTCTATACATTACAAATCCTTGAAGAAACTACCACCAATTCTTTTCTTGAACTCTTGACAGTTACGTATTTCACTAGTCCAAAGAAGTTTCTGTTATGTGCCGTGAGTGCATCATATAATCTCAGAGCAGTAAAAATCAGGATAATTTTGCATTACAGGGTAATCACTGAAGTTGACAATGAAATACTTTTTAGTGCTGATAAAAATAAGACTTTCCACAACATGAATGATTAATTATTCATTTGCATCTTTAAGCACAGCAGTTACTATTGAAAAGGCACTTTCATTTTATCCTCTTAAAATATTTTAAGACCCATAAAAAGAAAATGCAGATTGGGCCTGTACTCTTCACCTATGCATTCAACCCAGAGTAAATATTTTTTCAGTAGAGTTTAGTAAAATTCCATCTGTTATGCGAGCGTGGGAGTAGAAGAGGTATTTCATGATCTTTTGTGCTCAGCTCACCACTTCATTTTAAAACATCAAACTTGGAATGTACTTAATATATAGTGAGGAATGTGTTTGCCAGTAAGTGTGAAAAAATGGTTGAGAAACCAGATAGACTTAATTTTTTTTTTTTAGAAGTTTTTGGAGTATTAAAAAAAAAAAAAGCAGGTATTTACCAAGCGTCCTGCATGAGTCAGTCCAAATCTAAGTAGGTATAGGAGTGCATGGCTGTCCCCATCAATCTCAGAGGGAGACCATGCCCCCTTGCTCTCCGGTCTCTCTTGAGGCAGATTGCAGGATTAGCAGTGGTTCAAGGCCCCACCGCTCTAAGGGGGGGAGGGGGGGAGAGGGGGGCAAGCAGCAGGTAGTCCGGAGCCTTGACCATAGGCAGGGCAGAGCTCCAAACAGTTTGACTCCCTAGACACATGCAGGCCTTTTGACCTAAGATGGGGTTGGCAGCAGGGGTAGAGGCACTCAGACCCACCCTGCTCCACTGGGTCACAGTCCAGCACCCTAACCGTGGCAGAGTGTTCTGCCACTGGATCATTGGTTATCTGCCTGAAACATGGTGACCTGGATTGAGGCAACAACCCAATCAGACTATAGTCTAGTGTCCCTGGGCTTCTTCCTACCTTCATTTGGTACCATGGTGTCCCTCTCCTCCGGGGTAGATAGCCAGCAGCAGTCCCTGCAGCTCCTCAGCGCCTGGGTGGGTTGGCTGGCAACTCTGGCAAGGGATCCTCTGTGGCTCCAGGCATAGTAGCAGGTAGGAGACATCATTCTCTTCCAGAGGCTCCAACCCAATTGAGCTGCAAGGCCTGCCTTTTATACTTCCTGTCCCACCCCTCAGCTTCTAGGCTGTCCTGGCTCTGCCCCCCAGAGGGTGAGTGGGGTTTCCTCCCTGTCAATCTCAGAGGGAGGTCATACCCTCTTGCCATGGTGGGATTGAAGGGGTATGCTGGCCTTTGTGCTCATCCTGTATCCTCTATTGGGATGAATATTTTAGACTGCAATGTGTTCTCGAGATTTTTGCAAGAGCAGCAGGCATTCTGCAGGGTTGTTCATTGTAATGGTATACTTCTCATTTTGTGCTGAAGATGAGATGAGTAAAATCTGACAATTTATAATAAATCTAGATGAAAGAAAATTGAAGACTACAGTCCTGGTTCATGACTTACTCCTGAGGAAATTCTGTGCCAAAAAATTCTGCACATTTTATGTCAATAAATAAATGTAGAGGCTCCAGCATGGCAGTGGGGCACACAGGTCACTGGCTGCATGGAGGTGGGAGATCACCCTGCAGCCCCCTCCCCAGCTGGACTCGGCAATGAGGCTGCACCCAACCCAGCGCAAGGGCTGGGCCTGCCCCTGAAACACCCCAATGCCCTGCCCCTCCATGCCAGGTGCACCAAGATATAGCAAGTGAGAGGGACAGAAACTTGTGTGCCTGCCCAGCCCTGGCCCGATCCAGGTGAGGAGCAGGCAGGATCCAAGTGTAAAGAGGCTTGCTGTGAGGGGATGCAGGTGTGGAGTGAGAAGGTTCTGTGTGGGGAGCTTGGAGGGGGGTCTGGGTGCAGTGAGGGATCTGGGAGCTCTGAAGGAGAGGGTGAGAGTCAGTGGGGGGATTTGGGTATGGGGGGGTGGCATTTAGATGCATGGGAGTTGGGCAGCTGAGCAGCTCGGAGGTGTGGGGGCAGATACAGAGGTTTCTGGGGTGGGTCTGACCTGAACCTGGCCGCTCTTTGCAGGGAAAGAGGAAGTCTTGTTCTCCTCATCCAAGCTGGGAATAGCAACTGAGCCTGGTGCAGGTTAGGAGTCATCAGCTGGGGCATCACCAGCCTCTTCCCCCCCCCCCCCCCATCCCCCATGGTGATTTATTTCTTCACCAACTACTCTGGGGGCCAGAAACAACACATCTGTGCTTCTGGGGAGGGGCATGTGACTGCTTTTGTGGCTTCTCTTGCTTCCCTGTCAGAAGTTATTTTCTGTAGGGAAGCAAAGAAATCTGTGCAGGATATGAATTTTGCATACACTGGGGCTCCAAGACAGTATTGCAATAAAATGTGAAAAGAATACTTTCAGAAATATAAACAAAACCCAGACAAATTCCTGAAGCAAAGCCAAAGTCCTTTTCCTTTTCTCTTAGACAGCAAGACGTAATCAGAAAGATGTGATTATTGTTTAGTTTGGTTTTAGTCAGTTCCTGATTGTGGATTGCGAAGGCTAGAAACAAATAGTCATTCATTTATACTCCTGGTAGTCTATCAATCTGATCAGTGATATGCCTTCTCAAAATGGTCACTGGTCTCTCTGATCACAGTTTTTTTTGGGCTACAGTCTAGGCATGAACGTGACAAGTCTTAAGCATAAACATGTTACCTGCTTTCCTTGTTAAATTGTGTTTTGGTTGTATTCTTTAGCTGAATTGTCTTTCCATTAAACAGAAATATGGTGGTTTTATTTTCTACACTTGACTGTTGGGTTTGTCATGGTAATTTATTCTTAAGTTTGTTCATCATTACGTTGTCACACTTAAGCCTGATCTATACTTATAGTTTAGCTGGTGGAGCTATGTTAGTTAGAAATATGAAAAGAGAAGAAAAATCCCCTATGTGATACAACTGTGTTGCTCTAGCGTAAAAGTACGCCAGACCCTTGGTTCGCTTACAGTGCAGTCTCTTGCCAGTATAGATTGCTTTGCTTTGTTTGGGGAACTGGTATGAACTATACTGCCAAAAGATCTCTCTTGCCTGTATAAACAGTGTCCCCAGTAGGAAGGTTAAACCCTTTCTAGTGTAGCAAGACCTTAATAGTTCAGAAGAAGGTGTTGGTGTAGATAGAATGTTTAACTGATCTTCAGTGTGACCTGCAAAGGAAAACAATTTGATTTTTGCCCTTTGTGACAGTTTTAACTAATTGTTTTTAATAATAGAAATTTGGGTTCTGCCTGTACTGAAGGCCTCCGGTTACTAGAGAACAAATAAAATGATGACCTCATATGTCAGAGTGAAATCTGAGTATTTGAAAGGGTTAGGAGGATATTTAGTCTGACCATTTCAAACCTTGTTTTTGTAAAGACCTCCTTAACTTCAAAGAATAACACAGGCTTCCTCCCTCTGAAGTATGAGTCATCATGCTGACCCTTTAGGTGAATTGTGAGGTCTCACATTTTATACCTTCTTAGGCATCCAGACAATCCTCAAGCAAGCAAGGATTGGTATTCCTGATATTTAAGGGTTTGGTTACACTACAGGATTATAGTGCATTTGGTGATAGCGTGTCCCATATACAGCAATAGGTATTGTGCAAGAGCGTGTGCACACTTTAGACCCGCCAGCGCTAGAGCATGGCCACATTTGCGGTAGTTCAGGCGGCATTAGGAACAGCGCAGTAGCGCAGGTATCCCACAGAGCACTGCTTCCCAATCTGGCACAATGCCTTGTGGGAAGGGGGGGGGAGGAGTCACTTGCGGCCATTTTGCGTCCTGTTCCAACTTCCCGTGATGCTTTGTGTCATATCCCAGCAATCCCCGTGTTCTGTCCACCTCGGGCACCATCGTTCAACGATTTCAGCAAGGCACACGCACTCAGTCGTCCGTTTTCCTGTGCCGTAATGGATCGCAAACTGCTGAGGAGCATGCTGGCGAGTGTCATCAGCACAACTCTCTGCGCAGCAGAGTTCATTCTTGACATGAAAGGTGACAGTAGTGATGAGTCTGGTGAAGAAGACGAGCTCGAGCTGAGGAACGCATTGGACACTAAACTGATCATCGCTTTAACGGACATGCTCACCACCGTGGAACGCCGCTTCTGGGCATGGGAAATGAGCACTGACTGGTGGGATCGCATCGTCATGCAAGTGTGGGACGATGAGCAGTGGCTGCAAAACTTTCACGTGAGAAAAGCCACTTTCATGGGGCTGTGTGCTGAACTCGCCCCCGTCCTGCAGCGCCAGGACACCAGACTGAGAGCTGCCATCCAGGTGGAGAAGCGGGTGGCTATAGCAATGTGGAAGCTGGCCACCCCAGACAACTACCGATCGGTGGCCAACCACTTTGGGGTGGGAAAGTCGACCGTTGGAGTCGTGTTGATGGAAGAGTGCAGGGCCATTAATCGCCTCCTGCTATGAAAAATTGTGACTCTTGGTGACGTGCGTGACATCGTGGCTGACTTTGAGCAGATGGGTTTCCCTAACTGGGGAGGGGCGATCGATGGGACCCATGTACCTATTCTGGCGCCCGAGCACCTAGCAGAAGAGTACATTAACCGAAAGGGGTACTTCTCCATGGTTCTTCAGGCGCTTGTGGATCACCGTGGGCGTTTTACGGACATTAATGCAGGCTGGTCGGGAAAGGTGCATGACGCACACATCTTCCGCAACACTGGCCTGTTCAGGAAGCTGCAAGAAGGCACTTTTTTCCAGACCAGAGGATCCCCTTGGGGGAAGTTGAAATGCCCATCATGATTCTTGGCGACCCCGCCTACCCTCTAATGCCCTGGCTCATGAAACCCTACACGGGGAGCCTGGACAGCAGCCAGGAAAGGTTCAACTACAGGCTGAGCTGCTGTCGAATGACTGTGGAGTGTGCTTTTGGGCGTCTCAAGGCGCGCTGGCGCTGTCTTTATGGGAAGCTAGACTTGGCAGAGGGAAGTATCCCCACGGTTATTTCCGCGTGCTGTGCCCTACATAATCTCTGTGAGCGGAAGGGCGAAGGCTTCACTATGGCATGGTCCTCGGAGGTTCAACAGCTGGAGGCCACGTATGCACAGCCAGAGAGCAGGGCTCTTAGAGAGGCCCAGCGCGAGGCTACAAGGATCAGGGATGCCTTGGGGGAGCATTTTGAGGCTGAAAGTGAGTTCTAATGGGAATTAGGGAGTGAGGGTGCATTCTGTTAACTGGATAAGGCATTTGCTTTTCTGTGGCTATTAGATACATATGTGCACCGAATAAAGAAACCCATTTATTATAAAGAATTCATTTATTGAACAGCTTTTTCAGAATTTGAAATAAAAAGTTGGGAAAAAAAAGTAAAATGTGTGAGGGAATTGGGGTGGGAAGAGGAGGGGGGTGCAATTGGGGTGGGAAGAGGAGGGGGGTGCAATTGGGGTGGGAAGGGGGTCACTCAGAGATTGGCGTAAGTCCTGTCCTCATAACCTCCAGTGCCCTCCGAGTTGCTGTGTTCCCCCAACCCCATTTGCGGAGGGTGGTTATACTGGTTATTAGGGGTTGAGTGCAGTGGATAAGGGTGCTGGGTCTGTGGGTTGGTCGGTGAAGACAGGGGGGTTGGAGGCAGCCATGGGTGGTAATAACCAGGCAGTTGTTGATAGTGGCCTGAAGGGGCCATCGGGCCAGCAGGGGAAGGGTTAGGGGGCAACTGACAATGGGGGCGGCGAGCAGGGTGCTGCTTCTCCTCCTGAAGGGCAGCGATCCGCTGCAGAGTCTCTACTTGCAGCTGTAATATTGTGAGCAGCTTGTTAGCGCGCTGCTTGTGAGCCATCTCCCTCCGCTTGCTCTGATTCTCTAGCTACTCCTGTGAAACGCGATTCTCCGCTGAAGCCTGTTGCATAACTTTTTAAAAAAGATCTTCCTTGCTCTTCCGTGGTCTCTTTCGAATCCTCCTCAGCTTCAGATAAGACCGACGTTGATGGGGTGTTCAAGGCCGAAACTAGGGAAAGTTATTAGTGCAAAGTTAACACAGAGGATTCCCTTGTTCACAACAGACAGTAGTGGCAATCCCACGCATTCCATCTGTCCCGTTTGCCTGTCTCACACAGCAATAGCACACAGAGAGAGCAACGGAGCCCCTGCCATGGTGAGTTGTCTCAGGATGCAGGGGGATTGATGGTTTCCCTGCCTTGCTGTCCTATGGCTTGGGGGGGAGCGGAGGGCATTTGCGGGAACCGTACTCTGAGCACTGTCCCAACATTCTCTGTGTAGGTGTTCGTGCTAGAAGATATCTCGCTGCTGCGGGTGACGGACCAAGAAAGGGAGGGCATTCTAATGAGATGTGGCTTCCGCCCAGGGTCATATGCAGCCTGCCTCTGTGCAGCAATGCTCCCCCCACCGCTCTTAGAACAGTGGCGGGGACTAGTGACAGTGGCCGGGACCACGCTGGCTCTCCCAAGAAACCTGCGCCGGCACATTGCAAGAGCTCTTATTGAGACCTTTGAAGAAATCACTGAGGACGATGACTGTGATGTGATAGACTACATCAATGCACTATTCCACATGTAGACAACCATGCAGCAAGCATCCCTTTCCACCCCGGCCAAGCTGCCTGCCTTCCCAATAGAAAAGTAGCTGTACCTGCGCAATCCGCTGCTGCTGCCCTTCCCCCCGCAACCGCCGGACGCTGTGGCTGGCTCTGGCCGTCCTCCGGGCTTGAGAAGAGTTCCTGGCTGCATGTGTCCTGCAACTCCTCCGTGCCCTGGGTCGCTGCCGCGTTCTCCTCCTCCTCCTCCTCTCCGTCCTCCTCTTCTTCGGCATCCTGTCCCACCCCCACTTCAGTAATGGGCTGGGAAGTGTCCTTGGTGGTCGATGGAGTGCACATTGGATCACCACCAAGTATTGCATCCAACTCCTTGTAGAATCTGCAAGTCACTGGGGCTGCCCCAGAGCGGCTGTTTGCGTTGCGGGCTTTGCAATAGGCAATCCTAAGCTCCTTTACTTTTGCCTGGCACTGCAGTGTCCCGGTCATGTCCTTTCTCTGTCATGGCCCTTGATATCAGGCCATATGTATCATAATTCCTGCAGCTAGACTGCGGCTGAGACTGGGCAGCCTCTCCCCCTCCCCCCCCCCCAACAACTTATGAGGTCCAGCACTTCGCTATTGTACCACGGTGGAGATTGCTTATTGCGAGGAGGCATGGCACGTGGTGTCATGGCCAAGCAAAATGGTTACCTGAGGAGCACTCCACACCTGGCTGGAGCAAACAGGAAGGGGATTTTCAAATTTCCCTGGGAATTTAAAGGGCGGGTCTGACGTGTGGTCACCTGAGGACGCGACAGAAGAGTTTGAAACTGATGAGCAGAGTGGCTCAAACGGGAATTATGGGCCAGGCTGGAGGCTAATTAATGCGCAATGGGCGTTCACATTCGTGCCGTAGCGCTACAGCGGTAGCGCAACAGCCCTTATTCCCTGTGCGGAGGTGGATTACCACGAGCGCTATAAACTTGGACTTATAGCGCAATATGTGCCAGTGTGGATGGGTAGAGAGTTATAGCGCTCCTGGAGGCTTTATAGCACTATAAAGTGGCAGTGTAACCAAGCCCTAAGATAGGACAAGCAAGAGAACTTTTCTGATGCGGTGGTGAGGAGGCAGCAACTCTACAATCTTCACAAATCATAAAGAGTCAGGAAAGGCCATAAACCCAACTTAATCTTTTCTTGGTTACATATAAAACACTTTGTATAATGGCCAGAAGTGTCTAATTCATTATCTGAGCAATATCTCTAAGGGTGCTGGAACAATTTTTATAGTGAGGGTGCTATGAGCCATTGAACCACACTGTAAATCCTGTATAATGGAAACTACTTCAAGTCAGGTCTGCAGCCCTCCCCACCTTTCCTACCCCCCCTTTAGTTCTAGCACCTATTAATATTCTATCATGGTGCAGGATCCAAAAACCCTTGTTGTCATAAGAGAACATTTATTCATATGTTGCTATTTAACTTGCTGCTATTGTAAAGCTTTGACTAACCGATTTTTATCGCATTGGGAAATTATCAGAACACTGGTATGTCTGAGAAATGGTATAGAATATTCTATCATACAAATTAGCTTTACATTTGGACTAAAATATTTCAGGAGAGAACACAATGACATATCTCTGCGTAACTAATTTGTATTACAGATTGCCCTTAAATACGATGCGCAGGCAGAAGAAGATCTACGCAACTGGATAGAAGAGGTTACGGGAATGAGTGTTGGTGCAAACTTTCAGTTGGGTTTAAAGGATGGCATAATCCTATGCGAGTAAGAAACACATTTTCTTTTTTATCTTAGGTAGCTTTGCTCTTTCCGGGTTCTAGAGAGCACTAGCTGAGGACTCTCTTTTGACTAGATCACAGTTCTTAATAATCAGAATGCAGTTTCTACCAAGGAAGACAGGCTGCTTCTCTGTCTGCTTTCTCTTCCCTGGGCTCAAGAAAGACAGACTTGAACCCAGATTACTGCATTTCAACAACATTTATCAGAGAGATGACACTACAGTATGAAACTGGCACATTTTTGTGGATTTGTGTATGAATTAAGAGACTTGTCAGATTTCTTCAAGCCTAAAACAGGCCCTTTACAGAAATCTAAATCATTTAACCGTGACCAGATATGTGTATCAAGTCACTACATCTACAGTAGCATGAAGAATAACAAATTTTACATAATGTCTGTACGAATAGTGTGAAAATGAGATTTACTATTTACACATTTAATTATTTTTCCCCCCAGACTTATAAACAAACTGCAGCCAGGATCAGTGAAGAAAATCAATCAGTCAGAACTAAATTGGCATCAGGTAAAAGAAAAAAAAAAAAAAGAAAAAATCCTGCCTCCTTTGTTTCCAGAACTGACATGAATGGGACATTACTGCCTCTTTACTTAAATCTGTCCAGTGGGTTGATTAACTATGTATATGAAGTCTTAAGCAAATGGGTAGACTGGATTGTCCTCTAAATCAGTGGTCGCAGACCGGTGGTCCGCGGACCACTGATGGTCTGCGAGAAAATTTTGGTGGTCCGTGGCGCCAGGCAGGCAAGAGGCTGCGGGCGCCTGTCCCGCCCCATCCCCGGCGGCCAACAACCGCCGGCTCACTCCTGCCGCGCCGCGGGGCTGCGGTGCCTCCCCACTCAAGCCGGGGCTGGGCAGGCAGCCGCACTCGGGCCGGGCGCCTGTCCCGCCCAGTCCCCAGCGGCCAGCAACCGCTGGCTCGCTCCTGCTGCGCTGCGCGGCTGCGGTACCTCCCCACTCAAGCCGGGGCTGGGCAGGCAGCCGCACTAGGGCCGGGCGCCTGTCCTGCTCAGTCCCTGGCGGCCAGCAACCGCTGGCTTGCTCCTGCCGCGCGGCTGCGGTGCCTCCCCACTCAAGCCGGGGCTGGGTGGGCAGCCGCACTCGGTCCGGGCGCCTGTCCCGCCCAGTCCCCGCCGGGCAGCAACTGCCGGCTCGCTCCTGCCGCGCCGGGGGGCTGCGGTGCCTCCCCACTTGAGCCGGGGCTGGGCACACAAGAGCAGTGAGCAGCCGCACTCGGGCCGGGCGAGCGCTGCTGGAGGTGGCCGCTCGCCGGCTGCTGCAATTTGCGGCGCAGGGAAGCGGGTAAATGGGCTGGCGGGGGGGTGGAAGGGGAGGGGGAGACATATGTCCGCGGACCATCGGTCTTTGTACCTTTTTTAAAAAAAAATCATGTTAGTGGTCCGCGGGATTCAAAATTGTGACTTTAGTGGTCCGTGAGGTCCAAAAGGTTGGCGACCACTGGTCTAAACTAAACAGCCTTAAGAACAGTTCTTCTATCATGCCTCTGAAAGAAAAGGCTAAATTTAGTCCTTACTTATGCTCTATGCAACCTCCCTAATCCTGACTGGGACCTATAGGCACTATCCAAAATAATTAATAAAGAATACCTGAAGGAAGAACTACAATTTATAGAAATTATGGAATAAGGAGTGTGTTTCAGAAGGCGCTTAATGTCCAAACTAACTTAAACTGGTCCAGTTTACAAAATCAGACATAGAAATATACATGTCACAGCACACGTATTGCTGAAAAAATTGCTTGCCTTTCCCATTTTTTACCATATAATTATAAAATAAATCAACTGGAATATAAATATTGTACTTACATTTCAGAGTATGGTGTATACAGAAGTATAAACAAATTGTATGAAATTTTAAGTTTGTAGTGACTTCGCTAGTACTTAGTACAGTACAGACCTGTTTACGCATGGATGTCAGGAGTCAAGCTGTCACGACCGTGGGTTAATGGACCGTGGGTTAAGAGGGCCGTACTAAAATAGCTTAAGATCTCTAACGTGACCGTGACTATGCATGTGTGATACATCTTTACCAATATCAACAATCAAAAGGAAGATGAAACTCCAGTAGGCCCACAAAACATTTCCGCTCTACACTTCCTGTTGATTTCTATGTTAGTGAGCAAATTTGTAGTGCTTCATAGCAAGTTCCTGTACTGCGTGTGAACGAGTCTCACATGTTAAATAGGTAGCACTGGGAGGCATGGCGCTACTACGCATTAAGCAGATTCACGTGTAAACGGGTCAGTTCTGTATGTAGCCTGTTGTAAAATTAGGCAAATATCTAGATCAGTTGATGTACCCCCTGGAAGACCTCAACCCCCACCTCCCTCCGCAACATATGAGAAAATCCTTGGTTGAGAAAATCCCTGGGGAAAGCAGACTGATGCTGTGTAGTGCCTTGTCAAAGACATCAGCTAGGGATGTCAAGCACTAGCTTGGAGACAGTGGCCAGACTAGATGGACCACAAGTCTGATCGGGTATAGCAGTTACATGTACAAAACAAAAAAATCTAAATGCAGAATGAATGAGTGTTATGTTAAGCTTTACCACTCATTTACTTTGCTCTATGTAGTATCCTATCTGTATTACTTCTTGGCTAAACTCTTCAAGGCAGGGAGCTTGTCAAAGTTACTACCGTAATTCTGAAGCTATAAATATTTTCCAAAATGAAACATTTGCCTCAACGTGTTTTATTTTTCAGTTGGAGAACATTGGGAATTTTATCAAAGCCATCCAAGTCTATGGTATGAAGCCACATGATATTTTTGAAGCAAATGATCTTTTTGAGAACGGGAACATGACCCAAGTTCAGACTTCACTCGTGGCACTAGCAGGTCTGGTAAGTATTTATCTACACAGAATATACTGTACCACACTGAACTGGCAGAAATCCATGCATTGGCCAGAATCATCCGTTCCACTCACAAGCATGGAAAACTTGGCAGGCAGATCCTTCTGGTATGTTCCCAGGGGTCCTGCAGAAGCCACACTTTGGGTGCCTAGGTGTCTCCCCTGTCAAGGTATGGGGTACTAGGATTGTGGGTAAGAGAAGGTTGGGGTTATGGAAGTGCTTCTTGACCAGCATAGTCCTCCACTTACATGCGACAACCCAAGAAGGAGTTTAACACAGAATTATTAACTTATGCTAAATCTTCTCCACAACAGCTGTTGACCAGCCACAGAGCGACTTTGCTAATGGCAGCCTGATCTATACTAAAGCTATGTTTGCAGGGAGCAGAAGCCAAGAGGGTTAGCTGTCAGTACAGGACTAAGTTTTCTCAGTGGACTGGGGGGATAGGAAGGTCTTGTACTCAGAACACACACAGCAGCCAAACCCCATTCACTAGAGAAGCTGAAGTCTGAGAATGTGGAGATTAACCTCAGAATCCTTAATATCTCTCTCTTCCCCCCCCCCCCACCCCAGTTCATGGATTTTTCAGGGTGACTACAACCAATGAATCACATGTATTACTCCTTTTGAACTTCAGAAGGCTATACAAATAATTACTAGTGTGGTTGGCTATGTAACCAATAGAAAAAATCCTGTCAAAGAACTTACCTCATTGTACAGGATGACTGTAGGTGAATATTAGAAAATGTTTCTAGCAGTAAAATATATACATACTAAATGTAAGACTTCATCAAGTAATACTTTCTATTTTCAAGCAAATCTAAAATTTGCCGGCCAATATTTTAAAGAAGTGACTAATGATTTTGGGTGGTAGTTTTTTAGTTCCCATAGTGACACCTTAAATAAAGGGACTGATTTTCAGAGTACAGATATGCAGCACTTTCTGAAAATCAGGCCCACATAAGGCATATTAAGTTTGAGATCCAAAAGTTGAGGCACTCAATTATTAAGCACTTTAGAAAAGTTTAGCCTGCTGTCCATGGATAGGGTGTAATTCTTTCAAGAAGTATGCTTTGAAAAGTGAGTGTTCACTTTTTGAATGACTTGTTTCTACTTAGGCAAAAACCAAAGGATTCCATACCACAATTGATATTGGTGTCAAATATGCAGAAAAGCAAGCAAGGAGTTTTGATGCAGGAAAACTAAAAGCTGGCCAAA
This sequence comes from Sternotherus odoratus, assembly GCA_032164245.1. Classification (NCBI taxonomy): domain Eukaryota; kingdom Metazoa; phylum Chordata; order Testudines; family Kinosternidae; genus Sternotherus; species Sternotherus odoratus. The sequence goes on from JAVMKO010000008.1 coordinate 62,960,226, forward strand.
GTGTAATTGGCCTGCAGGTAAGCATGAGATTAAAGTTTCATGTACGGTAACCCAAATTGAGAAACCATTCTCAAATGTGATAGATAATTTCCTGTTTGAAAAAGCAACTGATTGTGAGGTGGTATTCACTTACAGGGTTGTCTATATGAACATTTAGTGCAAGGCAAATGTAAATCTACCACACACTAGCCTGCTATATATTAACTGTTCATGTGGACATTGCCATTGCAAACTACAAGTTCTCTAGTGCACTTTGTGGTACCCAGCAGCAAGCTTGTGTCAGGTAGATTTATACTGCAACTTGCTGCATGCTGTTTATGTAGACAAGGGGTTGCTGGTTTCGCCTCATGAACAAGTTCTCTTTTTGCTGTTAGTGTGCACTTTGTTTTCTGTCCTTGTAAAACAATTGATAGGATTTCTAAAATTGAGTGACAGTTGAGTGAAAGGAGTTTCTTCCCCTACTGTAATCTCTAAATTGGGCTTGGCAGAATTAGATATTTATCAATAAATGTTAATTTCACTGTACACACAAATAGATGAAAAATATTTCCATTTCTACTCAGAAAATGTACAAATGAGCAAAGGAAGAAAAATGCTGCTTGAGCATTTCCTGGTTATAAAATATGTTGCATTGCTAGCATTAGAAGAGCTGGAACAGGGATGCTGTTTTAGGTAGCTTTAAACGTTTTGAATCACAGCATCTGCAATCATTAAATAACTATTCACTGACCCTTTCATCTCCTTATTTGTTCCTGCAACTGTGAAAATTTAAACTGGCAAAAATGAAGGAAAAATGCATAATTTTGCATCATTTTACACAACTGAACATTTAAAAGCGATAATTCTTAAAAATAAACATTGATCTGACAAAACTATAAAAAATTGAATTCTGCCAGGCCTAAATATAGGGATGGAGAAGTGGGCTTAATGGTTCTTGTAAACATCCTCTCTCTACCCCAGGAAATAGTGGGTTAGAAGCTGGATGCAGTGCTACTTTGAATTTTGAGGGGTCTGTTCTCTCCATTTTCTGTGCTAATCAAAATAAGACAATAGCAATAAACGTTAATTTGTCATACCACACAACTGCTAGTACAGTAGAATCTCAGTTACAAACACCTCGGGATTGGAAGTTGTTCATAACTCTGAACAAAACATTATGGTTGTTTTTTCAGAAGTTTACAACTGACTTAATACTGCTTTGAAACTTTTACTATGTAGAAGAAAAATGCTGCTTTTAACTATCTTAAATTAATTGAAACAAGCAGTTTTCATGCCTTGTCCATTTTTAAAAAACTTTTCTTTAAATTGTTTACATTTAACACAGTACTGTATTTGCTTTTTTCTGATACTGCCTGATTGCATACTTCCCGTTCCAAATGAGGTGTGTAGTTGGCTGGTCAGTTTGTAACTCATGTTCATAACTCAGGTTTGACAGTAATAAGATATGAATTAGCTTTTCCATCATAGACAATATGGCTAAAATATGGGTTGGGGCACAAAATGAAATTAGGTTTCTCTCTATAATCAACTTCCTGTTGGACATAGTCATTGAAATATAGCATGGGATTACTTTAACGTTACGTCAACATTAAGGTCAGTAGCTAAGCTCTAGCTCGGGTGGGGAACCTGCGGCCCGCGGGCCTTATACGGCCCGCCAAATCATTCCGTCCGGCCCGCAGCGGGGCCAGGGCTGAGTCAGGTACTGGCACGTGGGGAGAAGATGCGCCGCAGCCGCCGGCCAGAGACCTGCGCGGGCCGCCCGCCAGGGACGCACGTGGCTCCGTGCTCAGCTAAGGGGGCCGGGAAGCCGCCGGCCAGGGACGTGCGCGGAGCCGCCAAGCGGGGGCGGCTCTGTGCGCTCAGCAAAGGGGGCCGGGAAGCGCCAGGGGGAGCCGCCGGCACCGTGCGGCCACCATTAGCCGGCCGGCGAAAGGAGGAGCCGCGGGGAGCCGACTGTCAATGGGGTGTGGGGGGGAGGCTGGGCTGGGGGGCAGGCAAGGGGGCGGTGGGGGGGGGGGGAGGCCAGGCTGGGCGGGGAGGGGGGCAGGAGACTAGGCTGGATGGGGTGGGCAAGGCGTGGGTGCGGGAGGGAAGGAGGTTTGGTGGGGGGAGGCTGAGCTGGGCGAGTCAGGCATGGGGGGCAGGAGGCTGGGTTGGGAGTGGGAGGGGGGAGGAGGTTCGGTTGGGTGGGATGGACCGGGCTGGGCCGGGCCGGGCAGGGCTGGGGGAAGAAAAGCAGTTAGATGGGGGGAGGCTGGGGGGGGGGGGGGTAAAGGAAGATCACCCCCTACACCCAGGCTGATAGCGGGAGCTGACTGGGGGAGGCGGCAGGACCCCGGCTGGCAAGAGGCCAGCGGGGGAAACCCCAAAGCAGTGCAGGGCTAAGCACTCTGCCTGCCACTGCTTTGGGGTTTCCCCCGCTGGCCCCTTGCCAGCTGGGGTCTCAGCTCCCGTTGCCAGCCTGGGCTTCCAGGGGGGGGGGGGGGTGTAAGAGCGGCCCGCGAATGACATTATAAATGTCCAAATGGCCCTTGTCAGAAAAAAGGTTCCCCACCCCTGCTTTAACTGCTTTCTCTATGTTAAGTTAAAACCAATACTGTTGTTTATATCTCTGTTCTTGGACTCTGTCACCTTGAGTTGCTATATCATCTTCCCTTGCCCATTTTTGTGTTTTTATAAAGATGGGAACCAATAAGTGTGCCAGCCAGGCAGGTATGACTGCTTATGGGACCAGAAGGCATCTCTATGATCCCAAAATGCAAACTGATAAACCATTTGACCAGACAACAATTAGCCTACAGATGGGTACTAACAAAGGGGCCAGTCAGGTAAGCAAGGTTACATGCGATACAGTATTTCAAAATTAGCTATTGTCATGACACTGCAACACTCCAGTGAGCAGGCAGATAAGTGACAGGCTTTGCATCTTGCTAAGGAAGTCTTCATTTGAGACCTTGGGAGAGCAGTCCCAGCAGTGCTTCCTTGTAGTGATTCAAGAGCAGTCTCTCTCATGGGCACACAGTCTGCTTCCTTCTGAAAAGAACTAGAGGGAACAAAAAACTGCCTACAATGAGCCCCTTTCTCTGGTTATACAGTCAGAAAAGTAAGGGGAAACTTCATTTCACATACTCACTAGCCAAAACCAGACTGCTCCCTGGGCAGGATCCTGGTTAAATGTCCACCATCTCCTTTGCAACATCCAAAATGGGGGCATGCTGGGCTTCTCACCAGGGCCTTCCTATTGGGGATTGTAGAGCTGTAGCTTAACCTTTTTACTAGTATGTTTAGTAAGTGTTAACTCTTAGCCCTGTAATATTGTATTAAGTCACTTTTTCTGTTCAGCTTGTACAAGTAGCTGTTGTACGTACAGAACTCAGTGAAATTCATTGTCTAGGAGTCTTAACTAATTTTAGAGCAACCTTACCATAATGCTTACTTTATTATTCTCCTGTTTCACTAGGCTGGGATGCCGGCACCAGGCACCAGAAGAGATATTTATGATCAGAAGCTCACATTACAGCCAGTGGACAACTCTACTATTTCACTACAAATGGGTACCAACAAAGTGGCTTCCCAGAAGGGAATGAGTGTGTACGGGCTCGGACGACAAGTGTATGACCCCAAATATTGTGCTGCTCCAACAGAACCTGTAATTCATAATGGAAGCCAAGGAACAGGAACTAATGGGTCAGAAATCAGCGATAGTGATTATCAGGCAGAATACCCCGATGACTATCATGGCGAATACCAGGATGACTATCAAAGAGATTACCATGGTCAGTACAGTGACCAAGGCATTGATTATTAGATCTGCATCAAAAGCTCAGTATATTAGTCCATTATTTTATTCAGTAAAAACAAAACTAGCCTTGTGGAATTGTTACCCGTCTTCCTACACACTATGCTTAATGTTCCTAAAGAAAGATTGCCTTACATACATTCCTTTTTCCTTTCTCTGCTCTTTCCCTCCTCTAGTTGCCTTTAGTGCTGTAACAGTTGTAGTCTACAGCATAGCCAATAACTGCATATGAAGTCAAAAGGAATACTGTGAAAGGGGAGTACTCTTGTACAGCCAATTCTTTTAATATCTATGCATCCTCACAATCCCCTACTTTTTACACACCACATCCACCCCTCATTTTACTTATTTAGTACTCACCTAATTTCTGCATGGAAGACTGAAAAGACTTCCATGTGTCTGTTAAATGCTAAAGTGAAGCTGCAGTATATTAGTAAATAATTACTTTTTCTGCAGTACAGTTTGCTTATGTTTAAAGTCAGACAGTAGACAGGATAAATGTGCATTTGTGATTAATTGTGTATTCATTCCATTATCTAAACTGACCAAACTCCTAGAAATAGTTGTCTTACTAAAAAGGGAGCTTGTACAAAGTCCTTGAGCCCACAGAAGTCCCATGTTTTGATGGTGCATTTATTTTTGTTTGTGCCATAATGTATCCATGTAGAAATGCTTTTTCTTTCTTGAACTGTATTTATTGCCACATTTCTCATCATAAACTGATCCCATTGTATTTTTATAAATATTTTTTTCTTGAAGGTACATGACTTTGATGTCTTTCATTTTACATTACCATGCTCAGAACATTAGTTACCACAGAAATTACTCCCAAATCTTATTCGTGGCTGTGTCAAGGTAATCTAAACCCCCCACAGCTCAGGAAATGAGAATGGTTCTGAAAAATATGTTCTTTTCAACATCAGTCCTAGAAAGGGAGGGAATCCCCTGCCCCTGCAGATCCCAGCTGGGAGCAGCAGAGAGAACTCTTTCCAATCCCATTAGCTACCTCGGGTATGGGTGGAGCATCTGCAGGGTTTCACTAGGTGGTCCTCCCTAATGTTGAGAGCAATATAATCTAACTCGGTGGTTCTTACCTCTGATCCACCACTTGTTCAGGGAAAGCCCCTGGCCAGGCAGGGCAGTTTGTTTACCTGCCATGTCCGCAGGTTCGGCTGCTCGGGGCTGCGGGAAGCGGTGTACAGCACGTCCCTCGGCCCGCGCCACAGCCCCCATTGGCCTGAAGTGGCAAACCGCGGCCAGTGGGGGCCGTGATTGGCCAAACCTGTGGCCACAGCAGATAAGCAAACCAGCCTGGTGCACCAGGGGCTTTCCCTGAACAAGCGGTGGACCAGAGTTGAGAACCACTGGTCTAACTACACATTCTGCAGGAACCTGCTCTGCTTACTCTCTCTTTCCCCCCAGTCACCTCTAGGTATGAAGCAGACTGGAACTTGAAACATGGGAGTTTGTACTGACCCAAGTGAGAATAGTCTGTGGAGGGGAAAATAGCAGCTTATGACAAAAATGCAATTACAAAATCCAGAATTGTACAATTTGGGAACAGGAGTTCATTTGTCAACACAATGAGGAGTTGCAAAATTACTGCAGAGTCCTCTGCTTTGGCCTACATGCTTGATGTTGCCAGCATATACCTTTATAGTATATCTGCTATTCAGAGGTGGCACTCGCGCATTAGTTGAACAAGTTGCCAGAGCATTGTGTAACATTCAAAACTCCAAGCATACAAGTCTTAAGCAGCTGCCAGCAAACAACAAAAAATAAGTGCACTATTTGTGAATGGACTAGAAGGCTGTCTCCCTCTGGACTACTGAGAAGTAGCACTAAGGATCTGTCTACACTTGAAACACTTCAGTGGCATTGCTGTAGCATTTCATGTAGACATATCTATGCTGACTGGAAGGCTTTGCCTGTTGTTGGTGTAGGTAATCCACCTCTTCCATCAACCTAGCACTGTCTACGCTGAGGGTTAGGTTGGCCAAACTTGCTCAGGGCTGTGGATTTTTCAACCCCCTGAGCAAGGTAGCTGTAGACCAGGCCTATCTTATTTGCCTTCTCTAACCACTTTCACAATAGCCTAAACACTAGGGCTCCCAGAGTATGCTAACAAGGCTGTCCCAACAGTAGCAGTGGAAGGGGGACAATTGAAAACAACTATAGATGGGGTCTTTGATGTGAGTACGTAAAGATTCATGCCAATAGCAAGGCATCCTTGAGCTTGTGAAGGGCCCTTCCTTCAGGAAGATAAACAAACTGACTGTTACGGAGTTCCTGCTGTTTGCTTTTGATATGGTTTGCTATCATACATTTTCATCAGGCCTCTTGCCACTAGCTTAGCAGTTTGTCTAACAAATCATCCTGAAGTAGCTGACGGAGTCAAAAGAATTAAGATAACCATTTCATATATTAAAGGAGGAAAAGAACTGTCCATCAGACCTGTGAACTATATTTTTTACTGCAGTTAGTCCTGTATAGGACAACATAGGAGTTCAATCCCTGTGAAGGTAAATAGTCTCAGTGCCCACCTATCATGTTAAACAAAATGTGTAAGAGCAGTATTTGACTACTATATGTCAGTAATGTCACATGGATGAGTTTAAACTACTTTCCTGGAGCTTGCATTTTAAAAAAAATAAACTTATCTTGCTCATTAGGACCATAATCTTGGTCCAACTGAAGTTAATAGTTCAGGATCAGACTCAAATATATATAATTATTTTTCCCCATTATGATGCAACAGGGAACAAGTTAATTAGCATGGAACATGGACATCACTTTCCTCAATCTATAAACACAAGTTTTCATTTTTCAGTAGTTTAAGGCATCATGACTCTGAATGCAGTGGACCGTCCACACTGTAGGCAGGAGGGAATACCCACATAATGCTTAAAAATACACTTCTATACATTTCATACCAACTAACTGGTTGGTACATACATAGTCACAAATGTCATTACCTGTTTTCTTAAAAGCTCAGGCTTTGTGTACAATTGTATTTCAACTTCATATACTTTGCAATTTGCTAATTCTGATGTCAGTCACTTAATGCTGTAGTCATGCTGATCCCTATCATGGGGCACACCTGTACAGACCAGACTGGTGCTGTACATCTGAAACATACTCCAGTACTGATTCTTACCTGCAACATTCCTTCTGATTGTAAAGTTCCTCACTAAGAAGTGAGAGTCCCTGATTTTATAAAGACCTTTATCCACAGAAAAGGTGCTGTAAGGGCTGTGGCATTGCAGCCTTCACCACAATGTCTTAAAACTGGTCTTAGAGGAGAAGGTATGTTTTTCAAAATAGACCTTCCTTCCCTCTACCATTCTAGAAAGACTTAATTGAGTCAAGGCCCTTACTTATTCAGACTCATGGAAATTCCATTTAGCAGCATGGGCCTTGCATGGAGGAAAAAGCTACTCTTCAGCAGTAACTGATATCCTCCTAACTTTGTGATTTAATTCTTAATCTGAGTCCATTATGCTCTGTAGATTGATAAAATGAAGGGGATGTTTATTAGTTATTATAACTTGTTTATCACAATTCTTAAGATAGTCCTTTTGGAAGTAGTTTCTCTGAGGAGTTCTTTTAGAAGGGAAGCCCAACCCCACTCTAGCAACGTGCAAAAAGTTTAGTCCTGCCTCTTAAGGTTGCAGATTAGAGGAATGGAGAGCTAAGACATATATGGGGATCAGATTTTACTTATAAGAGCCTGCAAAGGGTGAAACTGGCCAACCTAGTTTTACAGCAACATGTAAACACCATAGATGGTGAAAAGTAAGTAAAGGCAACTGAATATAGGACATCTAAGCATTCTTTGAAAGAGATGTAGTTAAACATATTTGGGAAGTGTCTCACACAAAAGCTCATATTCCTATTTAAATGCTTAATTGCAAGAATTGTCCTTCCTTTCCCACTTATAGCAAATGGAGCCATGGAAAGATGACACATTCTTCTTAAAATAAACAAAAAACTTAAAATAGAAAACCATGAAAATATGTATGTGGGAGAACATGGAGACAAAACAATGATGAAAGATTACTATTAAAATATAGCTTAAATGTCCTCCAACACAGTAGAGTGAGAGAAAGTAGCTAGTCAGTAATCCACAAACTTGAACATACTCAAATTCTTCAATGCAAGGAAAAATCTTTCCTCTAAAAGCTCTGTACAAGTTTAAGGGATTATATACCTGTATATAAAAAACTGAAAATCCAGAACTTTTTTATACTGTTAAGTATCCATAGCCATTCAGTATCCTACCTATCAGATTTCTGAAGTTTTAAGATTTTCTGTAATTTTGGTAGGGATTGGAGCAATTTTTTAAAATAGAAATGTGCATAAGGTAGGTAAAATGGTGTCTTTTATTGAACCAATTCCTGTTGGTGGACTGTACAAGCTTTCAAGCTATACAGAGCAATTCTTCAGGTTCTGAAGAAGACCTGAAGACCACCTCTGCATTGCTCGAAAGCTTGTACCTTCTACCAACAGAAGTTGGTTTAGTAAATTACCACCTCACTTACCCTGTATCTCATATATTCTGGGATCAATATGGCTACAACTCCACATACCAACAACTATGTACTTTTCTTTGGCTTTAAGGTCCCTGCACGGCTTTAAATTTACCATTCTACACTGACAGTGGGCAGTCATAAGTTTATTTTTATTTTTAAATTTCTTGTAGAAAAATAAAGTTTTATAAATGATTTTCTACCTCCCTATTGGTGTTTCGAAGTCTTTCAGCAGCAGAGAAACATTCTACATAAAGTGATATCAAATGCACAAAACAAACTTACATGACATCAACTTCAAGTTATAGTCAGACAAGGGATTGCTTGCGGTGATCATGGCCACTATGTTTTCAGTCAGGGACTATTTTCAAGATGATTGTGTGGCTTTAAAATAAGTCTGTGCTGTTTGTTTAGTTAAGGAGGACTTTTGAGCGGGTGAAGTACATTACATGCTGTCCTCTGTTTGGCGTAAAGGCTGCTGATCTAACAATGAGGACGTTAGGTCAAAGGTCTAACTATATAAGTTGTCCTGACACCGTCTAAAGATAGGGTAGATTCTCAAAGAGATAAAGATGGAATGTAAATGAATCATTAATGATATCAAAGATAGGCTAACAGACTTTCTTACCTTTGTCAATTGGGTAGACCTGCTAGTAGTATGTTCAGGCTCTCACAGAGTAGGAATTCACTTCTGGGAACCAGAAGCAAAGTAAATGAACCAATTTTAGTCCCCCTCACAAAATACCACCATGGCTGGATATATTTCTGCTGAACTTAGGTGTAGACATGACTGGAGCAGCTTTCACAATGTGCAACTTGGGTCATTCTCCTTTTACAGAACCTCACAATCACCAGTTACAAACTGACCAATTAACCACACACATAATTTGGAACCAGAAGTGCCAAATCAGGTGGCAGTGGCGGCAGCAGAAACACACACACAGCAAATACAGTACAGTACTGTGTTAAATGTAAACTACTAAAAATTAAGGGAAAGCACCATTTTTCTTCTTCATAGTAAAGTTTCAAAGATGTATTAAATCCATGTTCAGCTGTAAACTTTTGGGAAAAAAACCAACCAACCAACCATAACATTTTGTTCAGAGTTACAATCTCCATTCCCAAGGTGTACAGTAGAACCTCAGTTACCAACTAAACTCAATGCTGACCCAAGGGAAGAACCTCAGGAGGGAGCTAAAGGGGAAGAAATCTCCAGTGTTTCTCTTGAGGAATTTTCTCCCCAGTGCATGGGTTCTCAGGCCAGGCTTGCTGCCCATGTGATGTGAAAAAGGCTACAGGGCCTGCCCCCCAACCCTCAGTTCTCCTGAGACAAGCAAGAAACTGGGTCCATCCTCATGGAGGACCTGTGCCTCTTACCGCCCCAGTAGCAGTAGGGCTTTTACAACTAGTGGCCATCCCTGCAATCCCTTATATATAGCCTCTGGGGATGATCCCACCCACTGCCTGCTCCCCTCCCCTGCATGGATCCCCAGACCTACAGAGTGTTAATGTTTGGCTGAAAAGGTGGGAGATAAAGAAATGCTGATACAGAAATGGGTCCAAGCCTCCTTTTCACATGGTGGGGCGGGAGGAAGGGGAAGAATCCATAGATCTCAGTGGAATTTCTATTTTTATTAGAAGGCAAAAGAGAATTGCCACCAATTGCCTTTGCTTCCTCTGATATCTCCTTAGTTACTAATGAACTGACCTTCTCCACCTCTGAGTTTGTTTTTATGGCAGCAAAAACAGGAACTTTCTCTTACCTGCAAAAATGTTACAGCTCATAGACTGAAACCATCTGTACTGTCTGTGTATATCTCTGCTAGACATATCTTCTGGTCTCCCACTCAATCCTGCCCTCAAACAGGAGTTAAAGCAGCTCTGGGGGGAAAAAAGGATTGTGTAGCACTAAGTAAAAATCTACATCCGATCTAGATCTAAGTGAAAACCTCCCTATAATATAATCTTTTAAAATCTTTTCCAATTTCATCCCACGTATCTCACAGAATGAGAAAATTTTGACCTCATGAAAATGTACATCCAGGATCCAACCCCAAAGCTCAATGAAACTTCAATTCTGCATAAAAAGGCATTCCTGATGCTCTTAGAGGGTTTTATTATTATTATTTAAACTTTTTGTCTATTCCTTCTGCATCTCTTCGGGAGGCTCCTCCACTCTCCCAGTGTCTTCATAGGACTCTCCCCAGGAGGTAATTTCCTTCACTCCCCAAATTACCACTTCTAAGCCAGAAACTTCCACATCTACTCTTCATCCCAATATCTTAACCTCTGTCCAACCATGTCTGCCTCTTTACGACTCTTCATCCTATAATCTCAGATAAACATCAAGAGCCCAGCTTATTTGCCCGGCATTCTGTCACATACAAAATGTTCATTTTTCTTTACAAACATTAGTATATCTAGAGAATTTATCCCTCATCTGCGCTGCAGAGAGGAACCAAAGGGCTGTTCATAATTTTCCTCTTTTTAAAACCATTCCTCACCACGCCCACCCATCCACCCTCACAAAAAAACCCTCCCCAAACCAAAAAACAACCGACCGACCTCACACAAACCCCACGTACCTCATAACTATTGTCTTGGCTAAGGGAAACTGGAGATAATTTACTTCCAGCGGCTTCAATGTTGCTCCTTAATTGGATGTAGTGGTTATTAAGGGATATTAAAAAGTCCAAATGGGAATGATCTGCAAAAACCTTCTTTACAGTTCTGTGCATCAACTGACCCAGGGACAATTGGCCAATATTCTCCATATAGGTGCATACAAAATTACTGCTGGGTCACATCAGCAGACTTAATCAAGAGAGTCCAATACCAAAAGGAAAGCTCTTGGACTTTGACAACTTATTGTTTTCAAGCAGCATCACAAATCTTATAGGAGATTTATTAATTTGACTTTTATAAAACATCATAAATACTTTTACATTTTTTAATAAAATCAGACAAGCTGGAAAAATCCATTACTATACATAAAAAATGAAACTGATTAAATCGCTAATTTTTTCTTCAGTGCAAGAGGTACAAACTAGGGTTTACACATCTAAAAATTACTTTGTCCCAACGTATGTGTAACCTTCACTTTGTTTTGTCTGAATTTCTGCTATTACTGCTTAGCCTACCTGCTTTCAAGGTCAATCTCAAGTGCAAGTCTACGGGGGGGGGGGGGGGGGAGAGGGGGGAAGAGAGGGGCTATGTAGCATTGGCCCGGATATCTTTGTCAAAATATTCGCAAAATGTGATCTTTATGTATCCAGGATTTTCTTGGGGGGAAGTAAGGGGATAAATAACTATTTTATATTCCATTTTTGTGCTTTTCAATAATTTTTGGCTAAGTTCACCAAAAATATAAGTAATGACACCAAGCACAGCCACTTATAATCAGAATAATAAACTTAAATCCATGAATTCTAACTTAAGAGTGGAGGTTATTTCTCTACACAATAATGCTATGAAAAAAGTGTAAATGCCTGAGGCCTGGTCTACACCTAAAACTTAGATCAACCTAACTACATTGCTCAGAACTGTGAAAAATTTCACACACTGTTGGGGGTGGGGGGGTTAGGTCAACTTAACCCCACTGTAGATGTAGACAGGTCAAAGGATGAATTCTTCCATCAACCTACGTACCATCTCTTGAGAGTGTGTGGATATACTACAGTGACAGAAAACCCCTTTCCATCGCTGTAGTGTCTACCCTACAATGCTACTGCAGTATAGCTGCAGCACTGCAGTGGTACCACTGGAGCACTTGTAGCATAGACATACCCTGAGTTTGCAATCTCTTGAAAATAAATCAAGAAATAAAGTCACCAAACTATATTATGAGCTGGATAAAACCTTATGGGTTGAGTTAAAACGTCTTTAAACTGGTCTCTGAATGAGTCCCCCATTTAAGCCAGCTGTAAGAAACAGTTAAGAGGCCACACCTAAAAAAAGCCTAATGACTAGTACTACACTATCACTTATGTTGATCAGGGGTGTGAATAAGCCACCCACTGAGCACTATAAATTACACCAACCTAAGCCTGCTGTGGACAGTGCTACGTATGGGAGAGCTTCTCCTGCCCAGACTTGTTGAGGGTGGATTAAGTCAGTGGGAGAGCTCTCTTCTGTGGGTTTAGAGTGGCTGCATCAGTACAGCTGTGCTGCTGTAAGCTCTGTGCTGTAACCACAGTTATCAAGAGAGCTGAGTGAGTGACACTGACAGGTTTAAGAAGCAGATGAAAGTGGGTGGCTCACCCTGAAAGAGACATGGGGAGAGGTTTCTGGGTCGGGTGCAGACTGAAAAGACTGCTCTTGGTGCTGTTAGCAAAAGAAGCGGTTTCCTGCTATTTGATTGCCTATGTGTTCAGAAAGACAGGACTTCTACATTTGTTGTAAATCACCAAAACTGTACCCAAAGAAACACTTGACTTTCACCAAGTTTTACTCCCACCTGGAACACTCACCAGGCCCCAAACTTTGACTAGCCAGTTGGATCAAAAAGGGACAACAGTAATGATTTTATTTTTGTGCAGGTCACAATTTAGCTGGACAAGGAATGGCGGTTGCTGCAGAACATTTATCAGCCAACCCTGGCTTTACTGAGAATTATATTTTGTGCCTGGGTGACAATTATGCTGAGTTCTAAACACAGAGTCAGATTCTCAGCTGATGTAAATTGTCATAGCTCCCTTAAAGTCAAGTGATAACCTTTTTCTCTGGGAGCTTGTCTTCACAGCAACATAACTCCAGCTTGTACACTCAAAAAAAACCTCCATCTGTGAGTCTACCTCAAGCGAGAACAACCATACTGCAAAAAGCCCATGGAGTTGCACAGAATTATTTGATCAGCAGTACAGAGTAATTGGGTAACAGAGTGATTGGATTAGCTGCTAATGACATAACTCAGGCAGTTATATACCTACAGCATTAGGAGCTTGAGCATCACTTGCCTCTGAAAAGATCCCAACCTTCTCCCTCCCAAACAGGCTCAAGCATAAAGCACCATTTAAGGTTAATGTCTCCACTACAACATTAAGTTGTCATAATTAAACAGCTGTTGCTTGTCCACACGGTGCTCCTTCTGCCTGCAGATTATATCCACAGTAGCAGCTCTTGCATTGACACAGAGAGCAGTGCACTGTGGGTAGCTATCCCACTGTGCAACTGGCCACAGGGTGTTTTGGAAAGGGTTTGCAATACCTCATAGGAGCAGGCTCAATGTCACATGATGCAGGTTTCTCAAACCCATCACTCCATGGGCATCCTACCAGGTTTCCAGCTGCTTTTCAACTGCCCTGGTAACCTGTGAACCAATCAAGGCTCCAATACATTTATTGAATAAAGGTCAGGCTTCATAAAGCCCTGGCTGGAATGATTTAGTTGGGGATTGGTCCTGCTTTGAGCAGGGGGTTGGACTAGATTACCTCCAGAGGTCCCTTCCAACTTTAATATTCTATGATAACATCCTGATCCCAGCAGCCTCCTTGTAGAAGCAGCATGTCTGCAGCTCTGCACCAGAGGTTTCTGAGGCTGGAGTGGAGCTGTACCTGCACAGCCTCCTCTCTCCACAGATCCAGATCCACCACTCCCGGGTACTCAAAGTAGGGTACTGCATGGAGCCAGCATACTCAGCTGGGCAGTTGCTATGTGAGATCACCGCCCTGAGCAAACAGGAAAAGCACGTTCAAAACTTCCCTGGGCTTTAACAGGTGAGGGGTGTTCACTCATATACCAGGCTACAGGGCAGAGGCGTTCAAAATGGTGACCAAAGCGGTCACGGTGGGCACTGTAGGTTACCTTCTGGGGCCACTTACTTAGGGCAACGTAAGCAACACAGTGTTTACACTGGCACTAACTACATTGCCCTAAGCAATATTCCTCTCATCAAGATGGTTTTCTTATGTGAGCATAGCAGGCGAGTTAAAGCAGTGGGAGAAGCATTGCAGTGTGTACATCTCTAGTTAGGTCGACCTAAGCTGCCTTATGTTGACAAAACTATGTAGATATGGCCTAACTCAAGCTAGAGATTTGTGAGTGTGGATGGGAGTCTAGGGGTAACACTGAAATTATACCTTGAGTTAATTGTGCTTGAAGACACACCCTAAGTCTTTAAGTCTGAAACTGCATCTTAAAGGGGCATCTCCCTTCTTTCACCTCATAATTTTTAAACAGTGTAAAGCACAATCAAACGAAATGGTCAGTTTAAAACATTTGCCAGATTCTCCACTATATCTAAGCACTGCTCAGCATAGGGAAGCGCAAAAACTATACCAGGCCCAGTGTGAATTAGAACAACCTAGCATTACAGTAATTTACACTTAAGGCCTTTTAAGCCTTTATGCCAGTGGAGGATCAATGTGGCTGCGAGGAACCCTGCCACATGCCCTCTCTATGCTGGGGATGGGAAGGGTGCTTGGCACAAAAGCCAGTGGTGCCTACTTTATGCCAGCAGAGTTCATTGCTGGCCATTCATGGGCAGAATCTGGCCCTCAGTTTCCAGTGTCAGTAACAATGATTAGTATGAAGGGATGAAAACCCTGGGCCTTGACAATTTGGCTGCTGCAAGAAATCACAAAGTAGAAAATAAGTATTTACAGTCTATCCCCTTTCTTGTAGTACCCTTGGGAGACAATATGTTATTTGATGTCCTCATCACATCGTCTTTGTTCCCGTTTCACCATAGGCTGTAATTCTGTACCATCTTCACTGTTTCGGGGGGTCTCTTGTTTTCTATTTTTCCCCCACTCTGTTAGCTTGTTGCTGTGATTCACAAAACTCTACAAAGCAGAAATAAAGGATAAGATCATCCAGAAATTTAAACTGCTATATAAATCAACCCGGTGAATCATTGAAAAGGAGGACAATTTGCATGAAACATTAAACCGTTTAACTAGTGCCCAAGTGGATGACACTAGAAACTGGCTATGTCTAGTGGGATAAGTACAGCTGTTGAGAAGAGGGCAGTCTCTCTACAACCTCCTTTCCTGGAAACCTTCATTTCCCTCTGGCCCCAAGGGCATGGCAAGTTGCCCAGGGAGTTGATGCCAGAGTTGGAGAGTCTGGCAGTAGGGATTAGGAAAGAAAGTAGACAGCAGTGCAGGCAGGGAGTGGCTATAAATGGCCTTCTTGAGGCAAAACAAAGTTAGACACATTCTGGCATTTGGCAAACAGTTTGTGGTTGACAGAAGGAGAAGTCTCTCATTTGAAGGAGGAAAAGTTTGGAGGGCAAGACTCCAAAGGTTCCACACTCAGGAATGTATCACTATTCATGACAGAACGTAAGCACATGCATAGCCGTAAACATGTGGTTAAGTGCTGTCCTGAATCGGAGCGAAAAACCAAATAACTGTCTTCTTTTGGCCAAAGGGTTAAATTCATTTATAGGAAGTTTGGGCATTTAAAAAACAACAAAAAAAAACCCTGAATTCTGTGAACATTACAAAGAAAGGAGCAATTACTATTTCAAATCAGATATTATGGCTTTTTTCTGACGAAATCCGTCGATAGCATCCATACTGTATGGGTTATTCTGGCTGCTAAATGTATTTTTCATGGACCAGTAACACTGACTTTGAGGAAAAATGCAGACCTGGCCAGAAAGCAGCATGAAAGGAAAGAACATCTGTCTCTAACCTTCCTCTCCATATGAAAGAGAAGATATATGTACATTTAAACATTCCACATGCCTTTGTAACTAAAGTAGCTTTTACCATCACTAACTACTGAACATTTATTTAAACTAAAGCTGACTTCCTAATCTTACTAATGATTCTCCACCATGTAACATCAGGAGTCTGGCACAGGAATTCCCATGGTACATATAACAAAAAACCCAGTGGAAAGAGACTGATTAAGTTTGTCAGACGAGGATGAGGCTTGTTCAAAGTTGTAGTGTCTTACCATAGCTACCTGAACAACTGCTGAAAACTAGAGGGAACATTTCAAGTCAAGATACCTTACATCTAAATTTCTAGTTTTAGGTCTTCATGATGTAGATGGTGACCCTACATACTGGATCACCTATTAATTTGTTAAGCACCAATAATGTATTTAACCTATGTAAAACCACAAAGACTGTCTTTATCCAAAGAGGCTGGGTCTAAAAGACTGAAGGAGATGCACTGGGAGACCCAATGGGAGGTGTTAACTTTACTATATAATTTGTATCCTATAGTCCACATATTCTAAGGAGCTAGAGAAGGCATTTATTGTGGGTTAGTTTTTATGGGGGGGGGGGGGGGGAGAAAGGGAGAGCCAATTTTAGGCACTAGAACATCACTTGATCAATACACTATTAAAATATATTACTGAATTTATCTGCCTGCTAATGTGTCTACATTACTATCACAAGAGTTTACCAGTAATTCTTGATCCATGAAGTATGGCTTCTCTGGAGATCCATCATTTGTTTCCATATCAATAGCAAAACAAAAGAACAGGACATCCATGACCACTTCGAATACTGACAAAAAGCTGTGGGCTATCAAGCAGGCAAAAAGTGCAACTAGCAACAGAGGAACTACCCACACATGGAACTCACGATGGTAGTTAAATGCCATTAATCCTCCAAAAACTGTGAAACACACAACAAACACCTGTAAAAAGGGGGGGGGGGGAAAGGAAGCAGCTATATTACAATGTGCACCAAAGCTATGGCAAATATTTTATTGGGCTGATGTTTTAAAGACAATTTCTTTCATAAAGGGGAGAGAAGACTTGAGATCCATCAATCTGAAACCATCTAGCTGTTCACACAGGACACATGTGGGTACACAGATTTACTATCATTGTTATTCTTGCCCTCCCATCCATGTCCCTTCCATACATTTGTTGTATCCACTTGTCATGCCTTGTCTTAAATTAGACTAAGTTCTAAGGGACATTAACTCTCTTACTATGTGACTGTAAAGCAGTTAGTGCAAGGAGGGCTCTGGGTGCTTCTGTAATACTAATGATAATAATGAAGTAAATATAATAAGCGGTGAACTAAGTTCCTCCAAGAGAAATGCAAGAACCTGATTTTCCTCTCACCAACGCCATTTTACATCAGTGTAACTCCATGATTTACTTAGTGCATATGAAGAGAGTCATACTCCTGATTTACGTAGTGCATATGAAGAGAGAATCGGTCCCTAATCTTTGTCTTCATTATTACAGGATTGGGCCCATAGTTAGTCTATAATTTGGAGTTTATCCATGGACATTGTAAATTACAGTCTCTTACCTTTCCTAGAAAAATGATGAAGTCTCCAAAGCAATTAATGAATGCTATATTAGCAGAATTCTTTGCTAAAATAAAGAGAGCATCCTTTGCCGAGGTACAAAAATTTGTCCCATTTATGGCCGTTGCGGTGTATACATGCTGAAATGAGAGAATAAAAAGGAATGTGATTGGGGGGGGAAAAAGAGATAGAAATCTTAGGTAAAAATCTTTTAATCTGGAATTTATTACAGCAAAAGGAAAGCCTTAAAATATCTTTGGAAACAGTGATGTATTTGCACACACACTTTTTCTGCATAGTCTTTCAGTTTAACTTCAAGCAAATACAATAACTACACCTGTAACTTCAAACTGACTTTTCACATAACTTCTATACTGGGTAAATAAGGACAAAGGGAAAATTTGTATTTCTGAAACTACCTCTTTCCAATTTCTTTTGGAATGTTGAAGAGCTATACCCATGTCCTTAGGTAATGAATTACTAATATGACATGTAAATTACAATGAAACTCCTATCTGGACATATGCCATATTGGCGACTTTTTCTATGTATATGCCAGCTAAAGTGTTCTAATTGGGAAATTGTATATATGAAACTGAAAGTAACACTTGTTAAATGTTTTCACATTAAAAAAGTAATGATTAAACAAGTTTTATATGTGACCCTTTCACTTACTATTGAGCCTTTGAATTTTCAAAGAGCCATAACCATAAAAAAACTGCTTCACAGAAAGACAAAAGAATAATAAAAGAGAAGCAGGGAGTGTTGGGACTAAATTAGTTGGTCTTATGTGGGGAAAACGTATGTTGATTTCAGTGGAAATTGTAGGCACCCAGGATTTTCAAGTAGGTACCAAGAATTTTTCAAGATTAGTATTAATTGTCTTCAGGTGGAGTTTTGCAAAGGCAGACTGGAGGATAGGCTTATGATCTACTTCTATAGGATTCTTCTAGCATTTTTCAAAATAGTTTATATCAACATAATGGATAGACATCATCAAGGAGGACTTGAATTAATATCTGAATAAAGAGCAGGAAAAACAATCACCCTTGATATATAAAAGTTATGCTATACTAGTGTTTGAGAAAAACAGCCAGATTATACAGTATTAAAAATATTAGTTAAGTTTGGCACTCTCACTAAGACTAACAGCATGTTTTTGTGCCAAAGGAATTTGACGGCCCCACCATTTATTTAGGGATTAGAATACCTTGTGCTTTGCTTGTGAGTGAAAAAATTTCTCAGCATCTGCTGAAGGAAATATTTCTTTCTGGATTTCTAGTCCAACTTTCCACTTTTTCTTATTATAAATCAAAATACACAACTGCCCAGCATATCTACTTTACATATTCCTACGATCCCAAGTTATGTTCCATAATTTGATAACTAACATCTAGGCACCAAGCCCTGCTATAATATAAACTGATACAACTGTACCTTAAAATATTTTATAAAGGGAATTGATAAAAACAAATTAAGACTTTTGGTATCAATGTAGTAGCAGAAAATTCCTTTTATCTGATAAGATGAGGAAAATAATTTCAGTTTCTAAATCAGTGAAACTACACAGTGGGGACATGTAAGCAATGATGCCCTTTCATTGAGCAATTATTATGAAGCACCAAATGTGTTCCAAGTGCTTCAACAGAGCTTAAAATAATTAATATCAAGACTGATTTCTACAGCACTGGGCAATACATACATAAGACAGCAAAATGGACAGAGACCACTATGTAGAATGTTTGCATGAATATCTGCTTGTTCATATTATTTTAATAAGAGGTTAGAAACACAGACTCCTGTACTAGACAGTTTCATTTCTACTCAAGCTGCTCCTTTCCCTTGCCAGTACTGTAAATGTCTGTTCAGGGTTTAAAAATATTAGCTAAAGTGTCAGTTGATAATAATTAGTAATACTATGGGCACAGCATGTCTTTCAATCTGAAGATCTCAATGCACTTTACAAACCTGGATGGATTTATCTAACATTCTCTGTCACCACTTGCCTTCAGTATCCTAAGCGTAAGGGCTAGGTACCTGATCCTGCTCCATTGAAATGGGTGTGAGTTTTGCCATTAACTTTAATGAAAGCAGGACTGGACCTATTTATGTAAATGGCATTGTCTCTTCTCTTGAATATTAAAAGAATACTTTGTACTTTTTATTGTACAAACACTATTTCTATCCTTCAAAAGACAGAAAAGCACTTGTCAGCTATGTTGGGTTGTGAATACCACCTGCATGATGATTTGTGGTACCAGAAGCAAACAAAGCAGAAACAGAAGCAGCAGCAGCAGCATTTATTCAATATTCTGAAATTTCAAAGAACCATATCAACATTAACTAAATCACCACAACGCCCACCAAGGCAGACAGTTAAGTAATAATGCAATATTACAGGAATAAAAATAGACACAAAGAGATTGAGTAAGTTGTCCAAGGTCACAAAAGCAGTCAGTGACTGAGGCAGGATTAGAACTCAGGAGTTCCTGGTTTTCACAGTGCAGGCTAAATCTCCGACCTAAACCAAGCTCTCTCCATGCTTTGAAGACATTTACAGTTACAAGATAAAATGTCAGGTTTAGAGAGCAATTCCATGCACTTTAATCACATTTTACTAGTTTATTATACAAACAATGAAATAACACATAGGTTTTATATGTGTGGGATCACGGTCTCACAGTTGAGGTCTCTATGGTCCTAATCCATTAAACCAGTTACGTACCTACTTCATAATGAACAGGCCTAATGAAACAAACAGGACTAACTACATGCTTGGCATTAAGTAGATTACTGGGAGGTGGACGGGGTTGTTGGATGGTGGCCTTAGCCACTGTGAAGAACTGGAGCTATTATGTTTGTACAATTGAAGAGTTCTGGTTGGTATTGTGAAGTTGATTTATGAAAAACTGCTGTATCACAAGTGTCTATATATATGTGGATCCATCACTGCTGGCAGGTATACGCCAGACTGATACAATGGGGGTGCTTAGGACTCAGTGATGCTAGTCAGTTACAAACACCTGGGTACAAGGAGTGACCTGTATCTTTACAAAACCAATTTTAGCTCAATCCCCTGAAGTGTGAAGAACTAAGGAAGGAAGGAGCAGTAGAACGTTACCTAAAATGTAGGATAAAGGAAGCCACCAGGGTTTAAAAAGAAAGCCACACAGGAATATGAGAGCCAGAAAGAAGCAAGGTCACCCAGCATGTAACAGACTCATGGGACAAGATGCACTGACCACTTTCCTCACACCAGATGGCCCCAAGGCCTCTAAAACTCATGAGACTCTGACTCCAGCCCAAAAGAATGCCCTGGAGTGATGAGGAAACAGACATGGATATGAATTTGGTGTTTATTATTTTGTATGAGCTACACTCTACTGTTTTACATGTTTAAGTATAAAAGAAGAAATGTGTTAGATGTGCAGACTCTGTGTGCCTGTTCACTGCTTCACATGTACCGTAGAGAGTTAAACTATAAACCAGAAGCTCAACCCTTTGGGGTGGAGTTCTTGGAGAGGGTGTGTGTGACTGCAAGGTAGCTTGAGGGGTCACCACTGCACCCAGGAGGATTAAGCAGCTGGACAGCAAGTTCCAGATTACAAGGGGGTGTCAGATGGAAGGTCTGAGCTCTAAAAATGTGCCTCAGGACCCAGAAATGGAGAAATGGCTGGACTCCATTCATACTCCAGGGGATTAAAATACACAGGAATCTAGAGCAAGAGAGGCTTGGAATTCCCTCAGAATAGTACTAGTAAGTGGCTGAAAAGGGACACTTGCTAGGATCTGCGACAATCACCAACAACCAACACAGATAGACAAACAGACAATAGCTAAATCAGTGCCCCAAACTGAGTAGTCACAATAGTTACACACCAGAAGAGCTCTCTTCCTTTTTGGACATTCACATTATGTTCAATTTACCACCTATTTGGAAAGAGAATCCCAAATCCTAAATCACAAGGAGCATTTCCAACATGTTACAAAATCTTAAATGTTCCATTGTTTTCTAGTTATTGGGAATATTCACCAACTCATTTCCTTTCATGGAAAGATATATTTGCTGAGTAAGAGAAGGTAAATCAAAGTAAATTTAGAACTTGCTTTCATTTGGAAACAGGCAATAAAAATGTTTTTCAGTAGATTTTAAACTTTTCCCTTAGTCACTAGATACTGTTTAATACACCAGTTATTTTCCATTAGGCAGTCCTTCCCAAAGCTATAGGCAAGCAGTTTTGACATCCGAGTTGCACTATATCAAGAGCAGTAGATAAGACAGCCTCACTCCTTCAATAAAAAGAGTTAATGTACCACCGCTACCTTTGTGAAACACAAAGCCCTCTTTGCTTTGAAGCCTGGGAACCAGACATATTTCTCAGTATCAGGACAGATAAATAAGGAATGTGAATGTTTACATATTTTCTAATACCACAGTATGCAAGAAAACTATTTAGAAAAAACATCCTTCTATACTTCACAACACAGAATATGTCAAGGGTCTTGGAAAAACTGACCTGCTAGCTTCATGAGAAAAGCACAGTGGCAGAAATCCAGGCTGTAAATTCCCTGTTTGCTGAGAATAATTGCTACTTTGTATAACAGCTGAATGCAGTCCTCCATTGAAGGACTGGCTATAACAAAATGAGCTCAGTGAAAAAGAATCGCTATAGCAACAGAGTCATCTTAAAAAAAGAAGCCAAAATCAAGCCGCTTAGATCAGCTTCTTCTGCTCCGCCTGGCCTGATTTTCTCCTGGCTCCAATAGAGACGCAGACTCTAGAGCAGAGGTGGGCAAACTACGGCCCACAGGCCACATGTGGCCCGCCGGCCATTTTCATCTGACCCGCGAACTTGGGCTGAGGGCATGGGGCCAAAGGCCCCGCACTCCTAGCCCAATGGCCAGGTCGGCATGCCGTGGGTCCCTGTGCTCCCGGGCCGGGCCTGCCCTGAGCTTCCTGGCCGGGGATGGGTGGAGCGTGGGGAGCTGCGGGGCCCTGTGCGCTCCCTGGCCAGGGGCCAGGTCGAGGATCACCCGGCTGAGTAAGGGAAGGGGAAGAGGGGGTTAGGTGGTGGTGGTTAGGGTGGGTGGGGGATCTTGGGAGGGGGCAATCAGGGAACAAAGAACAGGGGGGCTTGGATAGGGGGTGGGATTCTGGGATGGCAGTTGGGCAGGGGCCTCCGGAGGGGGTGATCAGGGGACAAGGAGCGGGGGGGGGGGGGAGTGTTGGATGGGTCGGAGGTTCTGCAGGGGGCGGGAAGTGGGTGAGGGTTGGATAAGGGGTGGGTCAGGCTGATTGGGGAGGCACAGCCTTCCCTACCTGGCCCTCTGCACAATTTTTAACCCCAATGTGGCCCTTGGGCAAAAAGTTTTCCCACTCCTGCTCTAGAGGGCTAGCCTGTAATGTGGTGGATCCAAGTTCGGATCCTGATGGATAATAAATAAGAGACTATGATGTCACTCTGGCTAGCGAGCAGACAGAGCCGTATCGGAGCAGACTCTGGAGGAAGTCATGTCATGCCACCTTTGAATGGAGGGAGGAACAGAGCAACACAGGGCCTGTGAGAACCGCAACAGGGAGGAAGTGCAAGACTCCTTTGGTGCTTTGGAAATGCCATCTCTTGAAGTCTCAGGAAATTAAAAAGGGCTACTCATCCAAAGGGCTGCATTGCAATGACACCAAGCCACCAATATTGTGACCCTCCAACAACTTTCCTGATGTACCCCATACAGGCTCACAGGCCCACCTTTCTCAACTCCTTGATCTTCAACCCTTTCCACCCTTGAATCCTCGCCCTGCTCAAGGAACTACTCGTGCCCCTGCACAGTCGTCTTGTTCTTTCCTATGTATGTAATCTAGTCCCACGCTGGCTATTAAAGACAGACTGGTACTAGCAGCCCATCCTTCTCCTTCAGGAACTCACTGCTGCATCTGGTTTTCCTCTCAACCATGGGACCTAACCATAAGGATCCTGCCTCTATCAACCCCATAAGCCATAAGATATTTCTATATTAATTACTAACAACGTTCACTAGAGTTAGTGCTACATTGATTTTCATTTGGATATTCCCACATAAACCTGCGCTGAGCCCCAGTGTAGCTCAGGAGTTACTCTTCTCAAAAGCACTGTTTCTGAATTCCTTGACACCTGCTTCCTTGTTTTAAAAAGGAAGTTCCATTTGGCAGACACTAATGGACATTCACAGATCAGTCAGGTCTATGACCTACACTTGCTATTAACTGACAGCTTATTATGGGGTCAAAAGTTCAGTTCAACCTGCATCAATGGAAATATAGGCCAGTACAGTGTAATTGTTCTGTGCTCCCCACGTGGTAAACCATACAATAGAAGATATAAAATTGAAGGAATTTTTATTTCCTGTTGAGGCATTTATGAAGGCCCTTAGGGAAAGCAAACACTTTTTTAAAAAAAATAAGATTTAACTGAAACTATTCATTCTTTTAGTTGACTGTGTTTTCAAGATGCCTGAAAACTCTAGCCTACGATCTAGTAGCAAATCTGCCAGTAACATTAAAATACAGTATTTTGGGGAGGATGGGGATGGGAAGAGGTATTTGATGGTGTAAGATAGTAAGAATGTTTGGCAGCCTGCAGAAGAAAGTGTATTTACATTAGCATTTCTGGATTTTATCTGCATCCACATCACTTTTGCACAAGGTATTTTAATCCCATGACCACAAAGATCTTGCCAGACTGCCACTCAAAGGTTTAAATTACAGAAGAAAGCCCACCAGTAGACATGAACATGATCGTTAACCAGGGTCACTATTATTTTTATGTTTATATACTAAGGCAGTTAAAATAATTTCATAATTTTGCTGAATTTCAGTACCAAGAAATTGTGAGCCATAACACTGGCTATTATCACTAATGGCCACCACAAGGTTCTATATGCCATTGCAGCCTCAAAATCATGGTGCTGATCAGAATAAAGAAACCACACACTTCTCAGCAACTCTTTCAGAAATCTATGTGCTGCACTTTGGAATAGGTGCTTGCCAGTTGGCTGCAGATCAACCCAAACCAGACATAGAAAAGCAAAATTATACTTCTGGCAATGTTCTGTAATACATTTATTGAAACAAGACTAAGGAAGGAGCAATGTCTTTGAAATACCCAAAGTTGAGGCACTGCCACAGCTATTTAAGAGAGGAGACAGAAACTGTGACTACCAAACCAAAAAAAAAAGGGGATTATTTTTATGGAAGAGAAATTCCAATCCATCAGATTTTACTTGAGATGATTTGGAAAGGTTTATCTGGGCCTTACTGAAACCATGAATGCAAGATAATGAAAAATCTATGGTAATCCTAACAAATGTTGGCAAACAGAGGGATAATGATTTTGTATTCACAATGCACCTTTCATCCAGATAGATCCCAGAGAGTTTTACTAATGTATTATATGCATACAAATCAGAAATATAGCATTTTAGTGGTGAACTGTTTAACATAGTGATGTTATTCCACGGGGCAGAACCCAGTTGCAAGTACAGAGGGAATTTAGGCAGGCAGAATGTAATTACCCAAATTGTAGTCTTAACAGGACATTGGGTTAACACTGCTGCTCATGCAGAAAGTGTCATTGGATCTTTAATGATTATAAGCGGCCACTGCAACAGAACTCTATAGTCTGCACATGCTATAATTATTGGTGACTACAGAGCCATGCAGGTAAAGGCAGGATGTCTTTATATGTCTACACTGCAATTAAAAACCCATTGCTTGCCCACAGGGCTGTTTAACTGCAGAGCAGACGTTGGGGCTCAAGCTGCAGCCTGAGCTCTGGGATTTTTCCACTTCACAAGGTATTATAGCCTGGGCTCCATCCCAAGCCTGAACATCTACATCTCAATTCAACAGCTCTTAGGTTGAGCCCGGTGAACCTGTGTCAGCTAGCACAGGCCACCAATGGTTTTTTTATTGCAGTGTAGATATTAGGCATCTCTTGAGCCAGGTCCTTAGAGATCTGAATGAGACTACTAGGAGTGCTTTGGGATGATGATTCACTTGGGAGGCTGTGGAAGAACAAACATTACTATATACTAGCTGTTTTCTAGCCTAGAACCTGATGCTTTGAGTTAGTGAATTAAAGGCAGAAGAGTGGAGATACAGCAGTGCAGATAATCTTGAAAATCTACAGACGAGACAGATTCAGTGAACAGGCCTTAATGGAAGGTCTAAGGAGAAGATAACCAATAGGGTGTTCTTATTGCCTGAGCCACTTTTGAAACCTGCAGAGGAGTGAAAGGGCAGTTATCTCTTTCCATTATTTAGAGATATATCATCCTGTTCATGTTTTGGTATATTGAATATTAATGTCATGCTGTTCTGCACATCCAAGCTACTGTTTCTATTCCACAGACAGTGTTTGCAGGTTTTTACATATTGCATGTGAACAAATATATCTTTTTGGACTGTGCCATATAGATAAAAGGAAAGAAAAGCAGAAGCAGCAGCCTAAATGGATCCACACTTGAACAACATTATGTTGTAACAGATGATTAAGGGGGATCACCAAATTCACACAGCACCAGACCGCAGTTAAAACGACATAGTAAAATACCCCATTGTTGTCACCGGGCTAATTCTCCACCTGTAGGAGATGCACATGACAATCAGGGCCCGAGTTTAAAATCTCATCTGAAAGACGGCATATCGAGCTGCACAGCGCCCTCTAACAACATAATGTGCCACTGGGTTGATACTATGCATCTCACAGGGAAGAGTGCTATCCTCTGAATCACCAACATTACTTCCTGGAGCACTTGTTATTCCTCTGCAAGTTTCCCATCCAAGTACTTGTTGCAAAAACTGCTTTACCTTTGGAGCCCAATCCCAATATACTCTCAAAGGACAGGCATTACTCAGTAGATTTCTGGAAAACAAGATTTATTGCAAGCAATAGGAGTCAGAGGGGTTATTACCCAAACAACTGGCTCAGCTCCATGCAAGGCTGAGGCATTTCTTATACTCAGGTGTGAATAAGGGAGGGGGGCTTTCAATACACTTACACAGGTGAGAACACTTAATGGCTATCACATCCATTGTTCGGTATTAATCCATGCCATTTACATGTCTGGTAAACAGGAGGTCCAGGACCCCTAGGGATACTCAGACACTATGACTCCTGCACAGCTGTGGCAGGGTAAACATGAGTTTAAGATGCATGCCAGGCTAGAGGTTGAGAGTTCATATACAGGGAGTGAAAGTACAGTTTGAGACAGTTTTTAAAATCATACTACACAACATTCATAATACAGTTGTTTCTAAATTGCATTATTCCAACATACTGACCCATTCAACTCTGCTTAGTTTGCGAGATCAGAATGTGTGTCACTCAGAGTATTTAATTCTACTCAGAGACAGGCAGGAGAAGAAAATATCAGTGTTGGAATGATACGAAGAGATTTGTAACAGTTTTTTTAAAATGTGATTTCTTCCCACTTATCAGAGTTCTCAATGGATTTATTTTTAGATAACGATGAATTTGCTAAGGGAATATTATCACTGATGAACAAGACTGGGATGAAGGACAAACAGAATAGAAAATGTCAGTACACACAGTAACTCTAGGATCACCTTCAATGACAACTGTTCTACATTTGAGTAACTCAAACTCCACTAAAAAAAAATATCTGAAAAGTACTAAAAGCTTTAAAAATATCAGAAATATACAGACAGACCAAATTTTTTAAAATGAGTGCCTAAAGTTAGGTTCAAACCTAAGTAAAAGTTCAGGAACTAGATAGCAGGCCTCATTTTCAGAAGTGCTGAGCATTTAGCAACGTTCACTGATTTCAATGAGAGGAGCTGAATGCTCAGCACTCTTGAAAACCAAGCCACTTATTTAGATGCCTAAAATCGAGCTTGTATTTTTGAAAATTTCAGTCACAATTTTGCGAACTTGAACCCTGCTTCATATTTATTTACCTAATCATCCCCCCCCCCCCAAAACCCTGCATACACCTTATTTTGTGAGAGGGGGAGGATTAGATCACTTATCCTGCATAATACACTAATCTGTGCTCATTCTTATTTTTTTCATACAGCTATAACTTCTATAGGTTATCTTACAAAAGGTTTGTGGTTATTTTGTTTTCTTTGTCAAAAGCATATCCAAACAATTATTTAACAACAGGCACAGTATTATGATCTTGAATTTAGAAAACAAAAACAAAAACCCCAACCCTCCGGTTTTTTTTTTTTTTTTTTTTTTAAGATCTTTTTTTTTTTACTACAATGGCCAAGGAAAATACCAGGAAATCTTTTAACAAAGTAAGAACTGAAGCAGAAACCTTTGTTACAAGAATGCCTAATTATTGTAATGCTGCCTGCTTGGGTCAAACACATAAATAACATACGACAGCAGCTGTAGAAAGCAAATGCTTTTATATTGGCTATCATCTTTGAAGGGCAGGAAGCCAAGTTGAAGGGTGAAAATAACATGCTTGAAGTCCAAACTAACTCCAAGGCTCTTACTTAAGTCAGTGACCATGAGATCTAACCCAGAATGTAAGCCGAAAAAGTTCATCCCACGGAACTAATGATTTTGTTGAACAAGAATTTAGTGTGGTCTGAGCTAAGACATATCCTATTTCTTTCAAACCATTCAGCATTCATTTTCATTTATGCGGCCACTTTAAAACTGCAAAGTGCAGCTCTAGCAGAATCTGATTTAAGAGTTATCAAAGCTCAACCTGTACTGCCCAATGGCATCTTCAGAAGTGTAGCATACGAAGTATTAGAGGGAAGTGGAGTGAAACTAGAACCCTGAAGAACACCATACATAATCTTTAGGGTTAAGATGATCTTCTTACTGTTCCCACTCTACCAGCAAAGGATGTCAGAGCCACCACACATGATGAAGGGGTATTGTAAAAAACAAGAAATAAGTATAGACAAGGATGGAGATGGAGTTGGGAAAATGTGGAAGAAAGGACCAGGAAGAAAAGAGTAGAAGTCAAGTATTTGAAAACTGGCAGTATGTAGAAGATCAATCATTTCTAATAAAAACACCTTGGAAAATAACAGTTGAAAAAGTTGTCTTTCTAAGAAAGGGAATACTGTATTTTGTGGATGCCCCATTTTGGTTTATATTCCAGAGATAGTAATACTGAAAATCAGAAAAGACCAGTGAAAGAGTTTTTCCTTTCGTGGAACCTCCCAAAGTGGACAGTTATTTATTTATCTAGATTGTAGTATAAACTCTTCAGGGCTGGCACCATGTATTTTGCTATGTTTGTATAATGCCTAGCACAAT
This sequence comes from Sternotherus odoratus, assembly GCA_032164245.1. Classification (NCBI taxonomy): domain Eukaryota; kingdom Metazoa; phylum Chordata; order Testudines; family Kinosternidae; genus Sternotherus; species Sternotherus odoratus. The sequence continues at coordinate 62,989,066 of JAVMKO010000008.1, forward strand.
TAGTTCCCTATACTGAATGAATAAGGCCTCTAGGTACTGTTTGTCCTACAAATACAATAATAAATAATACGCTACACAGTGTCCACCAGCCTGCTGGACATCATCTTCAATTAGGCTTCTTGCATCCCCTAGATTCTCCATTATGCCCCACCCCCCAGCCGAATCTCAATAGCCTGTCACCTGACTCATAGAACCCTCTGGTTTTCTAACCCTTGAAGAAGAAGGGGAAGGCCCATTGTAGTTTTTCTAATAAGATCTTTCAAAATTGGGGGTTCTCAAACTTTGGTGGCAAGGTTATTACATGGGGGGCAGGGGGTTGTGAGCTATCAGCCTCCACTCCAAATCCTGCTTTGCCTCCAGCATTTATAATGGTATTAAATATACTGAGAAGTGTTTTTAATTTATAAAGGGAGGGGTCCACACTCAGAGGCTTGCTATGAGAAAAGGATCACCAGTGCAAAACTTTGAGGACCACTGTAAATTTATCAGCTGTTACGTAATTGTTTGTAATCTCCCTGTTGCTTTGCCACAGGTACCTCTGGATATGCTAGTGAAACAAACAACACACAAAAGTCCTCCCACATCTAGTTGGAGAAATGTTGCCAACAGCCATTTTCGGTTTGTCTACACAACTTTGTTTTTAAAACTTAAGTTAATTGATTGCCAGTTGACTGGGGTTAGCTGGCACACATCTACATACTAGTCTGGACACCGCACAAATGTGTGTGGTGCATCCAGACTCACATGGACAAATGTGTTAGCTAACTCAAGTTAATCAGCAATCAATTAATTTGAACTTAAACAGTCTTATCACTCATCTGGCATGTCTACATTAATCTTCCTGATTTTACACACCAAGATCGTACCTGTGCATGACAGGATTCTCCCATACTGTAGACAACAGTCTATAACATTTACACTAATACACTAGACAAAATGAGGACAAAGAGTCAATCTGAAATGAACTCTAGAACACAGAATACAATTCATTTATATATAACCTTACTGAATCCAGCTTTACTTGTAGATTGCATTAGATATGCACTTGATATAATGTATTGTGTACCTGGTTAAAGTATCTTAGGCACCTTTCTAGAAACCAAAAGCAGCAGAAACAGCATCTGAACATGCATCTTGCACATGCGCTCTCCTGCAAGGAAATTAAGTAACTAGTTAGTGCAGACAGATTTTATATAAAAACTGACATTTTACCCCAACTTGCTTAACAGGACACAGCAGTTCTTCTCACAGAGCAATCATTTAAACAGCAGAAATTTCCTTCCTGCTTATGCGGATTGTTTTTAATGCAGATCCTACAGTACTAATGATTGATGAGCTGAACATTTTTTTTTCCTTTGGAAGGAAGATTCTGCTCTGGAAGGAAAATAACTGTCATAAGCAGCTTTGGTTTGCTAACAGCTGCATGTAGCACAAAGCATGCAGGCAAATCAGCAACTGTCAGTGTACTGATCAATGACCAACAGAGGGTCTATTTACAAATTAATTTTTTTTACTGTAGATAGAGTATTTATTTTCTTTCTAATTTATACAAAAATTAGTTTTATTTTTGGGCTGTTTTTTAAGTTTTTGAAATAACTGGAACCCTGTCTGACAGAAATAAAAAGAATAGAGAGTTATACAAATGTATGCATGCACACACACACACAAAATGTCTACACAGCAGCTGGGAACATGCTTCCTAGCATGGACAGACAGACATTAGCTCTGCTTAACTTAGTGTAATAAAATTAGCAGCGTGGCCACGGCAGCACTGTCTCAGGCTACCCACCGAAGTACAAATCTACCTAAACCCCTGGGTACATACCCAAATGGTTAGCCTGAGCCACCCACAATGCCAACACAGACACAGTGCTACAGGTGAACCCCGCAATACCGTGACAATTGGTGTCCAAAAAAAAAATCTACCACGGTAAACGCGGGGTCAAGGTATTGTGGGGTTCTGCTGCATCAAAGCAGTGCCCGCTGCAGCCGTCGGGATCCAGACGCACACCACGCTATAAGCGGATTTGAGCTATCGCAGGGCGTGGTATTGCGGGGTTCTACTATATTTTAAGTATGTTATTTCAAGTGTGGCTAGCGCACGTCTTGTCTATTTGTGCTGGGAAGTACACTCCCGGCAGCTGCTATGTTGACATACCTCAGGCAGGATGATTTGCATCCCATCCAGTCTGCCCACTCCCCAACCACTGCCACCCTGTGGGCCCTGTACTTTTTGGAGGGGAGTCTGCAGGATCCAGGGATATGGTGGATTGTACTCTGGTGTGCCAGAACAGAGTGGTATCACTGTGTGGGTGGGTGGGGGGGGGGGTGTCTCCTCCATGGATTTGGGGGAGCAGTCTGGCCCATTGTTAGCGGGTGCCCTGAAGCCTGTTTAGGAGCTGCACTGCCTAACTCCAAAGGAAGTCCTGTCAAGTCCTCCTCAGCTGGAAGGCTGGATACTGGGCAGCAGGGTCATGGAGGATACACCTAGGGATACAAATAAATCCTCTTTGCTAGACAATATTGGCTCATTCAAAATTTATCCAGAATTCCCAGCAACTAGCACATCTGCTTCAGATGTACAACAAAAGCAGACCATAAGATTTCTGGGTAGTTTAATCTTATGATTAATCTCCCATTTGTTCTTATGCATTATTTGTGACTTTTACGCAGACTCCAGTGGATAGTCTTATACACTTGTGATTTTATGAACGCCTTCGCAAGTGGAAAATAAAACGTATCTTCTTCCTGGTAACAAAACCTTTCCTATCCATCATATCTACTGGCAAAGGGCAAGTCTCAAGATGTTTAACTGAAGCAAACATCCAAGGTTTAAGGGCAAACTTTTCCACAAATGGGTGCCTAAATTTGAGCAACTACATCCAAGTTTAAGCACCTAAAAAGAGTAACTCGATTTTCAGAGGTGCTGAACACCCACAGCTCCTATTGATTTCAGAGAATGTTCTGAGTGCTCAGCACATCTGAACATCAAGTCCCTCTTCTTTAGGCACTGACAGGGTGGCTGCAAGTGGATGCCTGCACTCATATGGAGCCCCAGTGATGCCAGTGGCACACCACACGGACCCACTACTGCTCCTAATTTATTACAAACTGCTGATTTAGAAATAGAACTGGACATCTTATGAGAACCAGCTCCTCCCATGAGATTTCCAGAAATAACCACAATTTGCATTCCTGTGTTACTATGGTACCTCTGTTTCCAGCAGAAGCCTGGACATGCAGAGGTGCATGAAAATTAAAAAGACAAACAATAAAAACACTTAAACCGCTTTAAAAGATATGCTGAAATTCTGGACAAGAATGTGGGCTAGCTAGCTCTTATTTTACCTATTCTTTTTATATACTCTTGAGCCTCCTATCACAGGGCAGGTGAAATCACCTAGAAAAGGGAGTTTTCATGCTGAAAATAAGCTATTCTTGAGACTTTGGATTGTTTAAAAAATGATTGTGTGACAGTTTTAAAAAATCCTTCTGCCATCTCTAAACTGTTACTTACTCCTCATATAAGATTTTACATTAAAAAGTAAAAATAAATTACCTTTGATTTTCTTATTTGAAGTTAAAAAAAATCTGATCTGAGGCAGAAAGGAGTAGATACAGACAAGGAACTATTTCATGAAGAAATCAAAATAAAACACACTACAGATAAAATTTCTACACAGAGGTTAGTTTTTCAGTACATTTCTTTCCTGAACTTCACCCCGTAACCACTGTATTATTGTGTTATACAAGTATGTACCCACCTTTTCTTTTAGGGCATCATAAAGGTACATAAGAATAATTCTTGGAATTCTCACTATTGTGATTAAAAACGACCCTTTTACAACTGTTCCTTGATGATAGCAAAAAAGAACTGATATGGAAGACAGGATCAGGTATCGTGGTGAGCTACTCTTATTTCTAGGAGGCAAAAACAAAAAGCATTTCAAAATATTATAGAAACAGAAAATACAGCTAATTCTACTTCTGTTCAAACAATATCTTTCACTGTTTCAGTTTCTTGTAACACGAGCATTACTGGGAGGGCATATCTAGTGGAATCCCATGGAGGTCAGTCCCAAGTCTGGTACTATTGAATATTTCATTAAATGACTTGGATAATGGAGTAGAGTGTATGCTTATAAAAAAAGTTTGCAGATGACACTAAAGTGGGATTGAAAGAATGTTGGAGGACTGGATCAGAAATCAAACACAACATTGGCAAATTGGAGAATTGCTCTGAAATCAACAAGATTAAATTTAATAAAGACAAGTGGAAAGTACTACCCTTTAGGAAGGAAAAATCAGATGCACAAATACAAAATAACTGGCTACACTGTAGTGGTGCTGAAAAGGAGTTATCATAGATCACCAATTGAATACGAGTCAGCCATGTGATGAGGAGAAAGCTAATATTCTGGGGTGTATTATAAGACACGTGAGATAATTGTCTTGCTCTCCTCAGCCCTGATGAGGCCTCAGCTGGAGTACTGTGCTCAATTCTGAGTGCCATTCTTCAGAAAAGATGTGGGCAAATTCGAGAGAGTCCAGAGGAGAGTAAGAAAAATTACAAAAGGTTTAGAAAATGTGACCCATGAGGAAATATTAAAAAGCTGGGCATATTCAGTCTTGAGAAAAGACGACCGAGCATTCAAATATGTTCAGGGCTGTTATAAAGAGGATGGGATCAACTGTTCTCCATGTCCACTGAAGGCACTACGAGAAGTAATGGGCTCAATCTGTGTCAAGGGAGAATTAGGTTAGATATCAGGGGAAAAATTTTAATTATAAGAGTAGAATAGGCTTCCAAAGGAGGTTGTGGAATCCCCATCATTGTAGGCTTTTAAGAATAGGTTGGATAAACACCTGTCAAGGACGGTCTAGGTTTACTTGGTCCTGACTCAGCATAGGGAACTGGACTTGATGACCTCTTGATGTCCAGTCCAGCCTTATATATCTATGATCAATACCTCTTTTGGGGCCTGATCCAACTCCAGACTTTTATTGACTTCAGCTGGGAGCTGGATCAAGCCCGAAGTCCAGATGAAGGAAAACAAGTTTAAATCTTTTACGGGATTAATTAAGTACATAGGCAATGACTATTTCTGTGCGCTCAGTAACAGACATCACAACAGGAAAACTGGCCCGGGGAAAAAAAGAACACAATGTATGAAAATTATACTTCCTTTGAATGCCTCTGTCCTGCTTCTGTCGTATTTCTAGCCCCCTCCCCCCCGCTGCACTCATTTGATTATGTTACAATAGGAGATCAGGACTGGGTCCACTTGCTATGAGACAGTGGTCAAACAAAAACAGTCTGGCAAGATCTTACATGCAAAATTAAGATTTACTCTCAGAAGTCACTGTAGTGATTGGGCCCCATTTTGCTGATTTAACACCAGAAGGGTTATATTGCATTCAACAGGTTTAGTTCAGATTTACAATGGAGTACAGGTGAGCAGAATTTGGTCTAATGTGTTTAAAATATCTGGCCTACTCATAACTGAAAATACCTAATTCTACTGCATTTTAAGCTATGATGTTTTGAGGTAATAACAAATGTTCTAAAATCTAAATATACACAAAAATTAACTTAATGTTTTATCTTATAAGTGATGTCAGAATCCCACATGCAAGGGGATTTTTTTCTCTGTATTTTAAAGGTCACTTTCATATGAATCTGATACAAGAAATGGCATGACACAGCTCTTAAGAATTTATACTGATTAACTCTCCAAAACCAGGAAATGAACTAAAAAAATAAAATAAATGACTGAAATCAGTCTTTTCAGCACAATAAATCTCCCACAAAACATTTTGGGGATTTCAAATACACAGATTAATATTCACGGTAGTTACACTAGTATAAAAAGGCAAGGAGACCCTTTTATTAGCAAACTCAGTGCTGAAATATTTACTCAAGCGAAAAGACATTGAATAAAGAAGTAAGAATCAGCCCCTAAATCATGGATCAGCAACCTTTGGCATACGGCCCACCAAGGAAAGCCCCGGGAAGGCCGGCCCGGTTTGTTTACCTGCCACGTATGCAGGTTTGACCAATTGCAGCTCCCACTGGCCATGGTTTGCCGCTCCAGGCCAATGGGGGCTGTGGGAAGGGGAGAGGGCAGAGGTATGTGCTGGCCGCCCTTCCTGCAGCTCTCATTGGCCTGATTTCATATTAAAGTGACCTTTAAAATGCAAACCTGTGGATGCTGCAGGTAAACAAACTGGCCCAGCCCGCCAGGGGCTTTCCCTGGTGAGGCCGCATGCCAAAGGTTGCTGATCTCTATCCTAAATCATAACTAAAATGTTCACTCTTCATAGGGAACTTCTGAAGGATTCATTTATCAACTTTAAAATGAATAGTTTACAGAAAAAACTAAGAGCATAAAAAGGGTTTGTGTGCATGTGTGTGAGAGACAGAGCAGCTGGTGGGGTTCGAGCAGGAAGGTCTGCAAACACGTTTTTATTAAATCTTCACCACAGCAGAGATTTACACAACTAAGTCAAGATAGGTATCACAGAGCTGCAATAATCTGGAGTATATCACTGCAGTTCTTTCATAGCAATCACTACTTTGGAGCTATAAAGTCATAATTATATATGCCATTGCACCACATTATTTTAAATAGGAAATACCAGCAAAGTGGTTGCTAGTATGCAACAGTTTTGATCTTATGGCCAGGGGAGCTGCTTGAGGAATGCTGATTTTTTTATGCAGAGCGAGTACTTTGATAGACTTTCTTAAAAACATCATTTCTGATCAACTTAAACAATTTCACCCCCTACTGCTGCTCTTTTTTATCTATTCATGATAGCTTACAGTCAGATCTGGGGAAATTAAAGATGAAAGAACAGCAAGTTAAAATGTTAACCAAGTTTAGAAAAACATAGGAAGGGCAAAGTTTACAACTCTGTTAATAATTCATTTGCTGCTGAAGAGATAAGGTGTCATTTTCCTTCTCTGCTTTAACAGTATTGATTAATAAGTTAAGTTTGGTTCGTATAAATCCAGGGATGGGCAAACTACGGCCCTCAGGTCACATCCTGCCCAGCCCCTGAGGTCGCAGCCGGGGTGGCTACCCCCGGCCCCTCTCCTGCTGTTTCCCCTCCCCCACAGCCTCAGTGCACTAGCCAGTGCAATGCTCTGGGCAGCAGTATTTTGAGCTCCCAGGGCAGCGCAGCTGCAGAACCATGACCTGACCCGGTGCTCTGTGCTGCATGGTGCGCAGCTGCCTGTCCTGGTACAGACATGCTGCCAGACATCTGTGCTCCAGGCAGCGTGGTAAAGGGGCAGGGAACAGGGGTGTTGAATGGAGGAGGGATCCCCAGGGGGCAGTTAGGAAGGAGAGTGGGGGTTGGATAGGGCAGCAGGGGTCAGTAAGGGGTGGAGGTTCTGGGGACAGTCAGAACTCAAAATGTTGGGTTTTTTTAAACAAAAATGCTCATGATTTTTAAGACAATCACGATTTTCTGAGCCTGACTCACGAGTTTCGAAAACTCACAGTTACAATACACCTATGTTGCTTTCAGCTCATGAAGCATTTTACAGAAGAGAGTTCAAGAGATAGAAAATGAACATAATTTTTTAAAAGCTATTAAGGAATTACTAATAATTTAGTGAAAAATATTTATCTCATTTTTAAAAAGACCAGTGCAATAAAATATAACGTGTAGTAGGGCAGATAATATACTCAGATCTGTCTAACACATATGGTTTCTTCTCAGTGTCGAAAAGTTCCCAGAATACATAACATTTGTTATGTTATACATAACACTTGTTATGTTATACATAATACTATCCTGAAAAGCAAATGTTCAGCTATTAAAAATCTACCACCAGTATTTACAGGAGCATTTGTTTACCTGCTCCAGTACACTAGCTTGAGTAAGTGTACACTGAATTGACCTTTTACACATATAAACGCAAGTTTATGACCATGGGAACAAACATGCTCACAGATATTACAGACATGGATTTTTAATAGGCTGTTGAAAGTTTGGTCCTCGTTGATCCCTATGTATGACCCTCTTAGTATCTAAGGGTTTGTGTACACAGAGAATTAGTGTAGGCTCTGAACCTACAGCGCACTAGCTTACTGTGTGTTAACTAGTCAAGTGGACCCCACTGCCAAGCACTAAAAGTTCTGTTACACAAGCCACAACTTCACCAGAGAAGTTCTTTGGGGCCATCTGCCTGTCCCAAGTCAGGGTAAAGGAGGAGGGTTGGGCGTGGGGCTAGCAACTTCACCCCATAAAAAAAATCAACTTGCTACAGAAACACCAACAACAGAAATAGAGATAACAGACTTTTAGCCTGGAAAAAGAAGGATCTTCAACTCGAAGACGCATGACGCTGGGTGGTGAAAGCTGCGAGGAAGCCACTAAGCCGATCACCCTTCTTGCAACCAGGAGGATCACCATCGGCATATGGAACGTGAGGACCATGTACGAGTCAGGAAAGATGGCGCAGGTTGCAGCAGAGATGAGGAGCAACAACCTGACCCTACTAGGCATTAGTGAGACAAGATGGACGCAAGCTGGACAGAGACGACTGTTGACAGGAGAGCTGTTGCTGTATTCCGGACATGAAGAGAGCGACACACCCCACACACAGGGAATAGGCTTCATGTTGTCCAAGCAGGCACAGAGAGCACTGACTGGTTGGGAGGCACACGGCCCCAGGATCATCACAGCATCCTTCAGAACTAAAATGAAGAGGATTAAGATGAATGTTGTTCAGTGCTACGCTCCAACCAATGACAGTGAAGAGGAGGACAAAGACTACTTTTACAACAGACTTCAGAAAATATTAGAGACTCTCCCAGACAAAGACATCACCATCCTTATGGGAGACTTCAATGCCAAAATTGGACCTGACAACACAGGATACGAACAAGTAATGGGGACCCACGCGCTGGGAGAGATGAGTGAGAATGGAGAGAAATTTGTGGATCTGTGTGCACTTAACAATCTGGTCAGAGGAGGCAGCATCTTTCCTCACAAGCAGATCCACAAGAGTACCTGGGTATCGCCAGCAGGCACGACAGAAAACCAGATCGACCATGTCTGCATTAGCAAGAAGTTCAGAAGATCCCTGCAGGACATTAGAGTTAGAAGAGGAGCAGATGCGGCGTCCGACCGTCACGAAGGGCATGTCTTCACTACCACTTTAAATCGATGTTAACGACGTTAGGTCGAAGTAAACGTGTACCTGTCTTCACATACATGCCCTTAACGTCGATGTAAAGGGCCTTAAAGATCGATCTTGGCACTCCAGCCTAACCAGTGACATAAGGCTAATCTCGACATTCCAAGCTCGACCGTGGGCTAGTGAAGACGGAACCCGACATTAATAGCCTCCAGAGGCTGTCCCACAATGCTCCATTCTGACCGCTCTGGACTGCCTCACTACTGCTCCACTGTGACCGCTCTGCACTGCACTCTGAACTCGCTGCTCTGGCCAGGTAGATAAGACCCGGGAACATTTGAATGCCATTTCCTGTTTGGTCAGCGTGGCCAGCTCACCTGAACTGATCAGTCGCCATTCAGAGCAATCAGCACTAGCCACCATGCAGAGCTCAGCATCACAGGAATCCATGATGAGCTCATCTACCCTGGAGACCAGCCAGAGGAGAAGAGCTCCAGCATGGTCCACTCGTGAGGTGCTGGATCTCATCGCTATCTGGGGAGAGGAATCCGTGATGTTGGAACTCTGCAACAACAAACGGAATGCCAACACCTACGGAAGAGTCTCCAAGGCCATGCTAGAAAGGGGCCACAACAGGGACACCACACAGTGCCGCGTGAAAATTAAGGAGCTGCGGCAATCGTTCCAGAAAGCCAAGGAGGCAAACGGACGATCAGGGGGCGCGCCACGGACATGCAGGTTCTACAATGAACTAAATGCGATAATGGGGGGCGCCCCCACCACCATCGCGCCGGTGTGCGTGGACTCCACCGATGGGATCATCGTCAGGGAGGAGACTGATTCCGAGGAGGACGAGCATGAAGAGGAAAATCTCACGGAGCAGCAGGAGCCCAGCGGAGAACCCGTGTACCCAGAGAGCCAGGAGCTGTTTGTCACCCTGGAGCCAGTACCCTCCCAAGCCTCCCAGGGGGGTAAGTGTTTCTTTTTTAAGTGATTACATGACGCGTGATTTTGTAAAGGAAGCATTTATTAATGAGTAACTTGCCCTAAGGACTTAGCGTGCTTTCATTGCTGGTCAATTTCTACTCAAAGAGTTTGTCAATATACTCCGGGATTGACCGGAAGTCCTCCGCGGACATTTCAAGGAAGCTATCCAGGAGGTAGCGATGAATCCAGCGCAGCAGATTTCTGGGGAGAGCCGCCTTATGTGGTCCCCCGTGATAGGACACCAACCCACGCCACGAAAGTAGTAAGTTGTCTGGTATCATTGAGCAGGCTAGCATTGCGGTGTATGGACCAGGACTTTGCATGGACTCAAGGAGCATGCGCTCCCTATCTCTCCGAGAAATTCTCAGCAAAGTGATGTCATTCAGGGTTGCCTGTTTGAGATACGGACTGCAATTAGTAGGGAGATAAAAAGATTCCCAGCTGCAAAGTACTCTTTTCTGCTGAGGACCGACCAACCGCTCCCCCTCCCCCGCCCGTAGCGGTAGCTAGCAGGGAATCTGAGGAGTCTGCACGCGGTTTCCTCCGCTTCAGATCCAACGCGCACCCCCCACCCTCAGCCCGTAGCGGTAGCTAGCAGGGAATCTGAGGAGTCTGCACGCGGTTTCCTCCGCTTCAGATCCAACGCGCACCCCACCCCCCCCACCCCCAGCCCGTAGCGGTAGCTAGCAGGGGATCTGAGCAGTCTGCACGCGGTCTGAAGAGCCCCAAAAAGACCTTAGCCCTCAGCAAGAGTTTTTTTGGCATTTGCTTTGCAGTTTGCGGTTTCAGTGAGAGCCAGCCACGCGGTGGGGGGGAAGGGGGCGGGGTTGCTCTACAGTATGCAGGCGCCACTTTTAACTTACCATGGCCGGCTGCACGGTGATTTCAGAAGCCGTCTTGGGCTGAGGCACGCATATGTGTCTGAGATGCTCTGACTTTTCTGTGAGCTTTTAGGTGTAGAACATGACCTTGTACAGAAATCATATCAGGCCTCTGAATACTGAGTTTGCAAATGGCATAGTACTCCCATTGTGTACCGTCCGAGACTGCATCTGCCTCCTAACCTTGAATGTATCTGTCTCATAACTTTCAAACTTTCTTTTCCCACACTCGCCCACAGATGAACAACAAGTATCTCACAATCCCCCGGCCTCCTACTCCCACCCTGCACCGCAGAAAAGAAAGCGTAAAAAGAAAACGCGAACGCGCGATGAGATGTTCACTGAACTCCTGGAGAACTCGCGCGCTGAGGCAGCCCGCCAGACGGACTGGAGGGAAAGAATGATACAGGCAAGGGAACGAGAGAGAGAGGAAAGGAATCGAGAGAGAGAGGAAAGGAATCGAGAGAGAGAGGAAAGGAGAGCCGCTGCAGAAAAGAGGGAAGCCGCTGCAGAACAGAGGGAACAGCGTGAGGAAAGACACATGGATGCTTTCCTCCGCATAATGGAGGACCAGAGCGACATGCTGCGATCTCTGGTGGAGCTGCAGCATGCCCAAAGACCACCTCTGCAGCCCCTGTGTAACCACCTCCCCCCCTCCCCAACTCCCATAGATTCCCCACGCAGACGCGGGGTGAGAACACGGGGGGGCAAGCTCCGTGGGCCGCTCCACTCTACCCCACAAGCCAGCAGAAGCAGCAGCAGCAGCAGGCTGACGTTCTCGGAAAACTTTTAAAAGCTGCTGTGTCTTGCCCACCCCTCCTCTCCCCCCTTCTCACCCCCCCCCTTGCCCGCTCCTCCCCCACTGCGACTGCCGGTTTCCCTCCAGGATACCAGGACAGTGATCCCCTGTATTTGTATTTCCGATGAACCAATAAAGGAACCATGATTTTTCCAACAGTGATTTTATTTCCTCTGCAAGCATGGGGATGGGGGAGGGAAAGCATGGGGAGGGGGGAGGGAAAGAGGGTTCAAGGGCAGGAGGCTTAGAGCACAGCAAGGGGAGCAGATTCTCAAACGCCATCTCGGCCACTCATAAAACTGTCTTTCAAGGCGTCCCTGAGGCGCAGGGCCTCACGGTGGGCTCTTTTACTTTCCCTGCTGTATGGCTGCTCATAAGTAGCAGAAAGTAAATTTGCCTCTGCCTCCCAGCCCGCCATAAACGTTTCCCCCTTGCTCTCACAGATATTGTGGAGCACAGGGCAAGCAGCTATAACAATGGGGATATTTCTCTCGCGGATGTCTGAGCGAATGAGTAAGGAACGCCATCTCCCCTTCAAGCGGCCAAATGCACACTCCACGGCCATTCTGCACTTGCTCAGCCTGTAGTTGAACAGCTCCTGACCCCTGTCCAGGGCTCCTGTGTAGGGCTTCATAAGCCAGGGCATTAGGGGGTAGGCTGGGTTCCCAATGATCACGATCGGCATTTCGACCCCCCCCACAGAAATTTTCTGGTCGGGGAAGAAAGTGCCTTGCTGCAGCTGTCTAAAAACCCTAGAGTTCCTGAACACTCGAGCGTCATGAAGCTTTCCCGGCCACCCCACGTACAGGTCGGTGAAACGTCCCTTGTGGTCAACCACTCCTTGCATGACCATTGAGTAATATCCCTTCCGGTTTCTGTACTCGGCGGCCTTGTGGTCCGGTGCCAGGATAGGGATATGAGTCCCATCTATAGCCCCACCACAGTTAGGGAATCCCATGGGGGCAAAGCCATCTATTGTGGTTTGCAGGTTTCCGAGGTTTATAACCCGGTGTAGCAGCCGCTCGACGATTGCCCTGCTTACTTGCATCACAGCAAAGCCCACTGTAGACCTACCCACCCCAAACTGATTCGCCACTGACCGGTAGCTGTCTGGTGTTGCAAGCTTCCAGAGGGCTATCGCCACTCGCTTCTCCACTGTAAGGGCCGCTCTCATTTTGGTATTCCTGCGCCGGAGGGCCGGGGACAGCAAGTCACAAAGTTCCATGAAGGTGCCCTTTCGCATGCGGAAGTTTCTGAGCCACTGGGAGTCATCCCAGACCCGCAGCACTATGCGGTCCCACCAGTCCGTGCTTGTTTCCCTGGCCCAGAATCGGCATTCGATGGCATGAGCCTGCCCCATTGCCACCATTCTTGACAGATTGTCAGTCGCCCTACTTGCAAAAACGGCAGTGTCCATGTCGTCCCCGCTGTGCACGGCAGTGTCCCTGTCGTCCCCGCTGTGCACGGCAGTGTCCCTGTCGTCCCCGCTGTCCTTGTCCATCTCCTCCTCACTGTCGTCGGGTTCCGGAAAGCGCAGTTCTCCCCGGATCGCATTCCTCCTCTGCAGACGGTGCAGCAGGAACTCTGCAACCGTGATCGAGGTCCTCACAACAGCCATTACTGCAGCCGTGGTGTCAGCGGGCTCCATGCTTGCAATGCTATGGCGTTAGCACGGCGGAGAAAGGGCGCGAATTATGGGATGCCTACCTATAGTGCACCGCTCGGAATGGGGGTGGGCGGCGCGGAAAAAGGGCGCGAAATTTGGAAATGCCTACCCATAGTGCAGCACTCGAAATGGTGCCTGCTGGGGGATCAGGGAACTGTGGGATAGGTACCCAGAGTGCAACGCTCGTCATGTCGACGCTTGCAAAAGTTTTGCGGACAGACACTGTCGACGTACTGTGCGTAGCTGTGCCTAGTGAAGACACACAACATCGACTGTATACCGTCGCGTTCACAACATCGACATAAAGGAAATCGAACTACTGCTGTAGTGAAGACATACCCTTAGTGGTGGCCAGATTGAAGCTGAAGCTGAAGAACTGGATAGACGCATCAGACAGAAGAGCGAAGTACAACGTCAGCCTTCTGAAGGACCACAAGACCAAGGAAGATTTTGGGCTGACGCTGAAGAATAAGTTTTCAGTACTCCAGGCTCGGTTTGAGGAAGAGGAAGACAGTGTACTCAACAGCTGGCAGAAAATGAGAGAGACACTTAGGTCAGCATGCCAGGAAGTGCTTGGAATCAAGAAACACCAGCAGAAAGAGTGGATCACAGCAGGGACCTTGACTAAGATAGAAGACAGAAAGAAGAAGAAGGCATCAGTCAACAACAGCAGGACTAGAGCAGCAAAGGCCAAAGCTCAAAAAGAGTATGCTGAAGCCCACAGAGCAGTGAAGAGGAATATTAGGAAGGATAAGAGAGACTATGTGGCTGGACTGGCAGCAGAAGCGGAGCAGGCAGCATACAGCGGCAACATGAAACAGCTGTACGACACCACCAAGTGACTGTCTGGAAAGATCAGCAAGCCAGAATGTCCCATCAAAGACAAGCAGGGAAATTCTATAACAGGAATAGAACAACAGATGAACAGATGGGCGGAGCACTTTGAGGAACTCCTGAACAGACCAGCACCACCAAATCCACCAGACATCGACCCAGCCAACGAGGACCTCCCAATCAATTGCGACAAACCAACCAGAGACGAGATCAGAAAAGCCATCACCATGATGAAGAACAGGAAGGCGGCTGGACCTGATGACATCCCAGCAGAGGCCCTGAAAGCAGACCTGGATGCTTCAGAGGAAATGCTGTACCCCCTCTTTGAGAAGATATGGGAAGAAGTAGTGATTCCGGCAGACTGGAAAGAGGGATACCTCATCAAAATCCCCAAGAAAGGAGACCTCAGCAACTGTGCCAACTACAGAGGAATCACACTCCTGTCAGTGCTAGGGAAGGCCTTCAACTGAGTCCTCTTAGGGAGAATGAAGGATGCTGTCAATCCACAGCTACAAGATGAGCAGGCAGGCTTCCAGCAGAACAGATCATGCACGGACCAGATAGCAATGCTCTGCATCATAGTCAAGCAGTCCATGGAGTGGAACTCCTCGTTGTACATCAACTTTGTTGACTATGAGAAAGCGTTCGATAGCGTGGATCGAGAGACCCTCTGGAAGCTCCTTCGGCACTACGGTATCCCAGCAAAGGTGGTCAACCTGATCAAGAACTCATACGACGGCGTACACTGCAGAGTGATCCATGGAGGGCAGCTCACAAACAGCTTCCAGGTGTGAACCGGTCAGACCAGGATGCTTGTTGTCACCATTTCTCTTTCCCCTCGTCATCGATTGGATTATGAAGACATCCACTTACGAGCGCAGGAACGGAATCCAGTGGACGTTGTGGACTCAGCTGGATGACCTTGACTTTGCCGACGACCTTGCACTCCTTTCGCATAGCAAACAGCAGATGCAAGAGAAGACCAACGTAGTGGCAGCCACGTCATCACAGGTTGGCCTCAACATCCACAAGGACAAGACCAAGATCCTCAAGATCAACTCCATTAGCAGTGATCCAGTCACACTGAATGGAAGCCCCCTGGAAGAAGTGCAGTCCTTCACCTACCTAGGCAGCATCATCAACCAGCAGGGTGGCACAGACACAGACATCAAAGCAAGGATTGGTAAGGCAAGAGCAGCCTTCTTACAGCTCAAGGACATCTGGAGCTCCAGAGAGCTGTCTTTGGCAATGAAGATTTGACTGTTCAACTCCAACGTGAAATCAGTCCTACTGTATGGAGCTGAAACCTGGAGGACAACCAAAACAACCACCAGGAAGATCTGGACCTTCATCAACAGCTGCCTCAGAAGGATTCTCCAGATCCGCTGGCCAGATACCATCAGCAACATCCACCTCTTGGAGAGGACCCGTCAACTCCCAGCAGAGGAAGAAAACAGAAGGAGAAGGTGGGGCTGGACAGGACACACACTACGCAAGCAGCCAACCAACATCACCAGACAGGTACTGCGGTGGAACCCCCAATGCAAGCGGAAAAGAGGCCGTCCAAGAAACACCTGGCGACGCGACCTTCAGGCGGACACCACAAAAATGGGCTACACCTGGAACCAGCTAGAGAAAATGGCCCAGGATAGAGGACTCTGGAGATCTGTGGTTGGCGGCCCATACCCCGACTGGGGTGACGGGCATAAGTAAGTAAGTAAGTACACAAGCCACACAGTCACTTAGTGCATGGCAAGCTAGTGCGCTACAGAGTCACACCCTAGCTTGCCATGCACTAGCTCTCCATGTACACAAGCCCCAAGTGCCTGATCCTGGGAGATGCTGAGTACACTCAACTGCTACTAAAGTCCAAGGGAGTTGTGGTGCTCAGCAGCACTTTTTAGGGTATGTATACACAGCAACTAGACACCCACAGTAGGCCTGAGAGAGCCAACTCAGTCTCGTCACAGAGTTGGTCTGCAGGACTGTTTCATTGCTGTGCTTCTGTGCTTGATCCTGGCCTCTAGGACCCTGCGAGGTGGGAAGGTCCCAGAGCTCAGGCTCCAGCCTGAGCCCAGAAGTCTACGCAGCAAGGAAACAGCCCTGTAGACCAAGATGTCTGGAATAGGTCAGCCACAGTGTCAAGCTGCTGTGTACACATATCCTTAGAATCAGATCCTACAAACATTTACGCACACTCTTCATTTTAAGGACACATTACTCCTGGGGGCATTCTCTGCCAAAAAATTGAAAATTCTGCCCATTTTGTCAAAATAACACTACATAATCACACCAGTTTCAATACTTTGGTAATTTATTTCAAAATACCTGTCAGCAAATGTGTCTAACAATACGGATACACACAAAAATTCTTCCAGGAATAGAGGTAACAAAACCCCTATGACAACCCAGTTCCTGTTTCTCTTCCTCTCACCCCACAGAGCCCGGCCAGTGGGCCAGTCACCCACAACCCCTCACCCCCAGAGCCCACCTGAGCCCCCCCAGCCAATACATCCAACCCCCCTTCTCTCTCCTCAGAGCTCAACCGCCCCCCCATCCCCCCGCCCAGATACCCATCACCCTCCCGCCCCATCACCCTGGGATCCAGAGGGAGAAACAGCCAGATGCTTTGTTTCAGGCTTGCATGGAGTTTCTTGCATACCACCCTCTACTTCCCTTGGGGCAGTGGTTCTCAATTATTTTCTGTCATGCCCCCCCTAGGAAGAAGAAAACATTTCGCGCCCCCCCGCGACTGTAAATACTATCATTTGTCTATAAAATTGTTATAAGTACACATTCTCCATCACTCTCTTGGGTTTTTTTAAAATCATGTTTATCTTTTTAGTTTTGTCTGTAGCTGTAAATTCCTATGGGGTTTCAAGGAAAAAGAAGACCCAAAGTTTGGCCACAAACCTTGGACACCTTCAAGTCCTCCATACTCAGCAGCCCATGGCCCACAGGTTTTGGGGGACAGGCCATTTTCATTTCTCCTCCTCTTCCTTCTTACACTATCTTCCTCCCCATGACATATTTCCTAGGAAGGTGATTGGGCATCAAGGCTGCATCTTATGAACATACATAGGACACACTTGGTAACTTCGTTTTGGGTTTAACTTTAAATAACAATAATCATCCATGTCTATGCAACTGCAGCCACAGAGATATTATTACAGTAGTTTGTGTGTGTGTGCAATCAATGCATTAAAACTCCATATCCCATTTTGCATGGAATTCCCTTCTTATGGACCACCATCTCCCTCAATATCTGAGGATGGTTGGAGCCATGTGTAAGAGAGATCCTTATGACTGCGTGGTGCTAAGGTTCCCCTCCCACTGTGCTCGGAAGAATGAGTGTGCAGCTCTTTTAACTCAACTTATCTGCACTCAAGTTAAGTCTGCAGCTAAGACAGGTCCAGCAAGGAGTAGGAGGTAGTTTATAGAGCTTCCCACCTAGAAGAACTGTTCATGCTCTCTCCCCACGCCTTCTTCGGCCAGAGGTTAAGAGGTGGGGCATGGAACGGATGAAGTCAGGCCGGGGGCTGCCCACGCCGGGGAGTCGCTGGGGCCTCCCTGCCCGGGGAACCCAAAGCCCCGAAGCGCTGCCGGGGAGGGGCTGGGGCCGCCGCGCGCCCTTCACTCACCTGAGCCGTCGACTCGCCGCCTCCGCTCCTTTCCCGCCTCCTCTTGCCGCCTCCGCTCCTTTCTCGCCGCCTCCGCTCCTTTCCCGCCTCCTCTCACCGCCTCCGCTCCTTTCCCGCCTCCGCCCCTTTCCCGGGACCCGCCCCAGGGCAGCGCAAGCTCCTGGCAGCGCCGCTGGTGGAGGAGGAGGAAGCGGGGGGGCCGCCCCCCTTTACGGAGCCTCGCGCCCCCCCAGGGGGGCGCGCCCCACTAATTGAGAACCACTGCCTTGGGGCATGCTGGGAACTTCAGCTACCAGGAATCCTCCAGCTCCCTCTCCCTCCCCACAGCAGTATCTTCTATGTGCAAACTGGGCTCTGCCAAGTCCACCGGCCCCTAGTGACAGCTAGCAGCACTGCAGCCCGTTTCTCTGGGGGAAAGGAAATTCTGCATGCACAGCATTAATTTCTGTAAAGTTCTGCATTGCGCAGTATACCCCGAGGAGTAATACATGCAGGCTCTGATCCTACAAACACGTAAGCATGTGAGTAAAGTTACACACAAGAGTACTACGGGACTACTTCCATGAGAACAGCTATTCAACATGCTTGAGCACTTGGAGAGTTGGGCCTTCAGTAAATAATTTTGGGTAACTAGTCAAATCCACAAAACGTTTTCCTGTAAATCAGTGACGGGGGCAATATCTGATCACTGTGAAGAGGCAGCAGCTATGCACTTAACCCCTCAACACATGATGGAAATAAATCCTTATAAAAAACAAACCAAGCTAACAAGATTTCCACAAAGAGCTTTCTCCAAAAAAAAGGGGTGTGTGGGTGTCAGGAGAGTGATCTCTTTTTGCAAGTTATAAAAGAGTAGCTGTTACATGAACCACTATTTCTATTACTAAATTAATAAAGCCTCTTAGGAATTTTTCTTTTATCTGAAATAAAAGAAAGCGAAGTATAGTTTCAGTATTATTATTTCAGGTCAAACAGAAGTCACCTGTAAAGCTAATCCAGCTGAAACAACTCTGTGCCCTCCACATTTTTAATTCCGCTTATGGACAGTGGCTGTGAAGTGTCTAATGGATTGTTGTGTGTACTGAGGAAGCCGGTTTCCTCAACAAAAGGCTGTTCCATTTCCTGTGGCCATTCACTAGCTAGAAGGGAAAACCTCTCCGTGGGGTCTCATAAACAAAGCACTTGTGACAAGCATTTATGAGGCTGCATCACAGAACATGGTAAATTGCAGATTCCTGGTGACAAATTCATTGTCAGTAAGAACTAAGATAATTCACTGTCCTCTATGCGTTCAATAATATTGCTAATTCACTTTTCTATCCCCCTTACTTCACTGCTTTGATTTATCTACATATCTGTACTGACAGATGGAGGGAGAGGAAGAGGGATCACCACCATTAAATATATATATAGCATTTCCCTTCCCACACACAACTCTCTCAACACAATGGGTGTCAGCTGCCAAGCAAATGAAGTACATGTAAGGAGAGAGATTTCAATGGAATTTGGAGCACACAACTTGTTTACTCCAAGAGCCCAATCCTGGACCTCACAATGGTGGTGGAAAGTAGCTGGAAAGCTGGTGGGTCTGGTCTCTTGAGAATTACCTAAACCTCTGTGGGTAGAGAGCCAGCACAGCAGCTTCAATGCCATCTTTCCAGCTCTGGTTGTCGCCATGTCCTGGGGATCCCTAGCTTCCAGAATAGTCCTTGGGGTGGCTGTCAGCCAGTGCAAAGTGCAAGAGCTCAGAGGCTGCGCTATATTTTACACCAGGGCCTGGCTTAACAGCCCTAAGATCAGTAGAGCCCTGTGCAGATGCAAAATTTGTATCTGCAACCGATCCGCAAAAAATGATCCATGGCTGCAGCTATCTGCAGATATAAGGCAAATATCTGCGAATTTGCGGGGCTCTGAAGATCAGATGTGTGTGTGTGCAGTATATGAGAGTAGCTTAAAGTCACTTTTTCCTGCCTCACCCCCAAACTACTCCACAGGCACCTTGGAGCATTGTAGTATCTGGGTCAGTGCTTTATGCAGCACTGTGCAAACTGTTCGTGCTAAAACAAGTAATGGCAATTTAATGACTGTGAGCTTCAGTATAGGTGTCAAATCCACAGTTCCTGAAACAATGTGGTTTGGACCAATTTTTTAGCGCCTTATTCAAGCAAACTCCTAAGAACATAAGACTGGCCGTACTGGGTCAGACCAAAGGTCCATCCAGCCCAGTACCCTGTCTACCGACAGTTGCCAATGTCAGGTGCCCTGGAGTGAGTGAACCTAACAGCCAACAATCAAGTGATCTCTTTCCTGCCATCCATCACCTTCCTCTGACCAACAGAGGCTAGGGACACCATTCCCTATCCATCCTGGCTAATAGCCATTAATGGACTTAACCTCCATGAATTTATCCAGTTCTCTTTTAAACCCGGTTATATTCCTAGCCTTCATAACCTCCTCAGACAAGGAGTTCCACAGGTTGACTGTGCGCTGTGTGAAGAACTTCCTTTTATTTGTTTTAAATCTGCTGCCCATTAATTTCATTTGGTGGCCCTTAGTTCTTATATTCTGGGAACAAGTAAATAACTTTTCCTATTCACTTTCTCCACACCACTCATAATTTTATATATTTCTATCATATCCCCCCTTAGTCTCCTCTTTTCCAAACTGAAAAGTCCTAGCCTCTTTAATCTCTCCTCATATGGGACCTGTTCCAAACCCCTAATCATTTTAGTTGCCCTTCTCTGAACCTTTTCTAATGCCAGTATATCCCGTTTGAGATGAGACCACCACATCTGTACGCAGTATTCAAGATGTGGGCACACCATGGATTTATATAAGGGTAATAAGATATTCTCCATCTTATTCTCTATCCTTTTTAAAAAATGAATCCTAACATCCTGTTTGCTTTTTTGGCTGCCGCTGCACACTGCATGGATGTCTTCAGAGAACTACCCATGATGACTCCAAGATCTTTTTCCTGATTAGTTGAGCTAAATTAGCTCCCCATCATATTGTATGTATAGTTGGGGTTATTTTTTCCAATGTGCATTACTTTACATTTATCCACATGAAATTTGGGCAACAAAACTGCAAATGAATCACTTAGTTTTGGGAGGTCTTTTTGAAGTTCTTCACAGTCTGCTTTGGTTTTAACTATCTTGAGCAGTTTAGTATCATCTGTAAACTTTGCCACCTCACTGTTTATCCCTTCCTCCAAATCACTGATGAATAAGTTGAATAGGATTGGTCCTAGGACTGACCCTTGGGGAACACCACTAGTTACCCCTCTCCATTCTGAAAATTTACCATTTATTCCTATCCTTTGTTCCCTGTCTTTTAATCAGTTCTCAATCCAGGAAAGGATCTTCCCTCTTATCCCATAAGAACTTAATTTACATAAGAGCCTTTGGTGGAGAACCTTGTCAAAGGCTTTCTGGAAATCTAAGTACACTATGTCCACTGGATCCCCCTTGTCCACATGTTTATTGACCCCTTCAAAGAACTCTAATAGATTAGTAAGACAATTTCCTTTCACAAAAACCATGTTGACTTTTGCCCAACAATTTATGTTCTTCTACGTGCCTGACAATTTTATTCTTTACTATTGTATCAACTAATTTGCCTGGTATGGACGTTAGACTTACCAGTCTGCAATTGGCGGGATCACCTCTAGAGCCCTTTTTAAATATTGGTGTTACATTAGCTATCTTCCAGTCATTAGGCACAGAAGCCGATTTAAAGGACAGGTTACAAACCCTAGTTAATAGTTCTGCTATTTCACATTTGAGTTCTTTCAGAACTCTTGGCTGAATGCCATCTGGTCCTGGTGACTTGTTACAGTTAACTTTATCAATTAGTTCCAAAGCCTCATCTACTGACACTTCAATCTGTGACAATTCCTCAGATTTGTCACCTACAAAAGACGGGTCAGGTTTGGGAATCTCTCTAAGATCCTTAGCCATGAAGACTGAAGCAAAAAAAATGCATTTATTTTCTCCGCAATGACTTTATCATCTTTAAGTGCTCCTTTTGTATCTCAATTGTCTTGGGCCTCACCAGTTGTTTAGCAGGCTTCCTGCTTCTGATGGATTTAAAAAACAGGTTATTACCTTTGGATTTTTTGGCTAAGTGTTCTTCAAACTCCTTTTTGGCTTTTCTTATTACATTTTTGCATTTAATTTGGCAGTGTTTATGCTTCTTTCTCGATATCTCACTAGGATGTGACTTCCACTTTTTAAAAGATGACTTTTTATCTCTTACTGCTTCTTTTACATGGTTGTTAAGCCATGGTGGCTCTTTTTTAGTTCGACTTTTTTTAAATTTGGGGCATACATTTAAATTGGGCCTCTTTTATGGTGTCTTTGAAAAGTGTCCATACAGCTTACAGGGCTTTCACTTTAGTCACTGTACCTTTTAATTTCTGTTTAACTAACCCCCTCATTTTTGCATAATTTCCCTTTCTGAAATTAAACTAAACTCCCAATGACTATTGCTACCCAAAATGTATGGAGTAAAAATCTCAAGATTTGGCCCTTTAGTACAGTGGCTCTCATCCTTTCCAGATCACTGTACCCCTTTCGGGAATCTTATTTGTCTTGCATACCCCCAAGTTACACCTCACTTAAACTACTTGCTTACAAAATCAGACATAATACAAGTGTGTCAGCATACTATTACTGAAAAATTGCTTACTTTCTCATTTTTACCATATAATTATAAAATAAATCAATTGGAATATAAATATTGTACTTACATTTCAGTGTATAAGGTATAAAAAAAGTCTTTGTCTGCATGAAATTTTAATTTGCACTGACTTCACTAGTACTTTTTATGTAGCCTGTTGTAAAACTAGACAAATATCTAGATGAGTTGATGTACCCCCTGAAAGATCTCTGTGTACCCCCGGGGTACGCATACCACTGGTTGAGAACCATTACTCTTGTATAACTATTCATTGTTTAAGATTGTTATTGAAATCTGAATTTCTCAGGGCACTTCTTTTACAGGATTGGATGCCACGCTGTACCCTTAGGAGCAAAGGGTTAATACATACAGCTCTGTAGGGACATTAGTTATCTGTATTGATCCTACAGTCAGAGAAAGGAGATTAAGTGTGAACCTCTACCCCTTACATAGTGGGTGAAATGGTAACAGATTATGTCAGCATACTGATCCTCTCCCCAAACCCTTTCAAATGGGCATTTTAGATTCTGTCTACACTAGGAATATTTTTTTTTAAATTCCACTGGCTAGCACCAGTGCAGCCTCAGCAATATTGAGAGTCCAAGAGTAGATGTGCTTCTGACAATGTTTTAAATGCCGTGTTAATTAGACTGACTTTGAGCAGGGACAGAAAACACAGTGCTTAAAATGGTGGTGGTGGCAGCCAGCAACCTGTCTACTCTAGGGCTCCCAACATTGCTAACGCCAATGGAGTGAAACCAGTGTTCCAACAGTGGGAAAATTTCTGGAAAAAAATCCCAATTGTGGACATGGTCTAAGCTGGTTTTCCTGTTGGAAGAGAGGAGAGTAGAGTTCATCACGAGTTTTCCAAAAGACAATTTCTATCCAAAAGTGCTGACTTGTCAAAATCAAAATGTTCTGTGGGATTTGTTTCAATTTGGATTAAATTCCAACAGGAACCAAGCTGGTTTCCTGACAGCCTGCCTGATAACTCCGTCAGCTTAAGAGCCTGGATGCCCTGGGAGCCCAGTTCCCACACAACCTGGGTCCCCAGCTCTGGGGCAGACTGCCAGGTGGGCTGTTGGGCTTCCCAGGCAAACTGCTACAAACCTGTAGCTCACATGGATACCCAACCCCCATAGCCATAGAGCATTTCTGCAAAAAAAATTACATTTTTTTGTTGTTCTTGTTCCTCTGTGGAACAAGAATTTTTTCAAAGTCTCAGACTTTCAAAGAATAGAAAATGTGTTACCACATTTGCGTGGAATGGAGCAGAGGAAACACAGCAATGTGGTTAGAAGATCAAAACATTCCCCTGCACTGTTGGAA
Source organism: Sternotherus odoratus (assembly GCA_032164245.1). NCBI lineage: Eukaryota > Metazoa > Chordata > Testudines > Kinosternidae > Sternotherus > Sternotherus odoratus. The sequence goes on from JAVMKO010000008.1 coordinate 63,013,037, forward strand.
ATTGAAACAAAAACATCATTGATTTACTGCATGAAAACCATCTTGTTTCACTATCCAATATGAAGGAAGTGCAAAACATAAAACAGGATAAACAGTTAGAAGTAAATGAGATTTTTACAATTCCTGCATGTCTAGCTGAGGTGGTGTCTTGGTAACACAAGTAAAAATATTTGCACGGCATGGCAAAAGATTTTCAATAGTTTTCTACAATAAACTTTAGAGGCTTATTCAGCCATACAAGATTAAAGCATGGTGGGAAGGGAAAAAGGAGATCAAGTCACTCTACTTTAGAATTACTCTGGGGCTATGTGTTACACCTTTACTTAGAACTACTGACATTTACTGAAAAAAGGTTAAAATTTAATCTGGGTTTTGACAAAGGAGTTACACTGGCTTGCACCAGGCCTTAATTTGGCCCAAAATTTTCTAGAATTTAAGAGAGGTGATGCATATTAATGTAACATGAGATCACATTCTAAGCCTTGCAATAAGATGCTTGACTTTCTCATCTCACATTCTTAAAATAATTTAGCTCCCAAGATACTACCCTAAATGTAAATCCAAGACATTTTATAATGGTTTTCCTAAAAATAGACAAAGTCAATGCTAAGAAAACACCAACGATACAAGGAGGTAATTTTTGTACATACCGGCTGAAATAGCAAGTAACCACTGTTCCAGCAATAGTCATTTGCTGACAAGCCAGGATGAATTCACTTGTCCAGATAAGGCCGACTAAATGGTACCACCACATGTAGCGAATGCCAGACAGAATTTTATATTCTACTTGTCCTCCTGAAATGACTTGCATACTGCCTGAGAAGTCAAAAATATCCAAATATTAATCACAACTCAGCAAAGAAAACAGAACTTAAACATGTCCCATATATCCCATGTATTCACTTTTCTTCAGTAAAGTTATAAAATTGAATCCAGCTGTTTAATTCTAGCAATATTTATAAAGCACATACCTAATTTTGAAAAAAACTTTCTTGTAGGGCCTTACGGCTTAGTTTTAAGTCAGGTCATTTTTCACAGCTGCCAATAAAGTCAATAAGAGCTGTGTTTGGGCAAGAATTTAGGAGAAATGAGTTAAAAATTCAAGATTTGCTCTAAAATGAATGTTTGAGAAATAAACAAAAAATCTTCATTATTAGAATCTGAAATCAGATTACAGTCAATTACAGAAATGTCTAAAAATGTCTAAAAATAAAGTTTTCAATTATGAGGACAACAGCATTATTATGCAGACAAAGCACAATTTGAGCTGCAGATAGCAAGTGATGTGAAGGGTAACAAGAAGGGTTTCTACAGGTACATTAGCAACAAAAAGGTGGTCAGGAAAAGCATGGGAACTTTACTGAATGGGGGAGGCAACCTAGTGACAGATGATGTGGAAAAAGCTGAAATACTCAATCCTTTTTTGTGCCTCAGTCTTCACATGCAAGGTCAGTTCCCAGACTGCTGCACTGGGCAGCACAATATAGGGAATAGGTGAGCAGCCTTCAGTGGTGAAAGAACAGGTTAAGGACTATTTAGAAAAGCTGGACATGAACAAGTTTTTGATACCGTCTCCCACAGTATTCTTGCCAGCAAGTTAAAAAAAAGTATGGATTGGATTAATAGACTAGAAGGTGGATAGAAAGCTGGCTAGATCATTGGACTCAATGAGTAGTGAGCAATGTCTAATTGGCAGCCGGTATCAAGCGGAATGCCTCCCGGGTCTGTCCTGGGGCCGGTTTTGTTCAACATCTTCATTAGGATCATCTGGATCATCAGTACATCTTTACACTACATTGCACCCTCAGCAAGTTTGCGGATAACACTAAGTTGGGGGGAGAGGTATATACACTGGAGGGTAGGGATAGGGTCCAGAGTGACCTAAACAAATTGGAGGATTGGTCCAAAAGAAATCTGATGAGGTTCAACAAGTACAAGTGAAGAGTCCTGCATTTAGGAAGGAAGAATCCCATGCACTGCTACAGCTGGGGACTGACTGGCTAAATGACAGTTCTGCAGAAAAGGACCTAGGGATTACAATAGGCAAAATGCTGGATACGACTCAACAGTGTGCCCTTGTTGCCAAGAAGGATAATGGCATATTGGGCTGCATTAGTAGGAGCTGATGGAGGGAAGCGATTATTTCCCTCTATTCAGCACTGGTGAGGCCACACCTGGAGTACTGCATCCAGTTTGGGCCCCCAACCACAGAAAGGATGTGGACAAATTGTAGAGAGCCCAGCGGAGGGCAACAAAAATGATTAGGGAGCACATGACTTATGAGGAGAGGCTGAGGGATTGTTTAGTCTGCAGAAGAGAAGAGTGAGGGGGGATTTGATAGCAGCCTTCAGCTACCTGAAAGGGGGTTCCAAAGAGGATGGAGCTAGGCTATTCTCAGTGGTGGCAGATGACAGAAGAAGGAGCAATGGTCTCAAGCTGCAGTGGGGGGGAGGGGGAAAGTCTAGGTTTGATATTAGGAAAAACCAATTCACTAAGGGCTGGTCTCCACTACGGGGGGGGGAGGGGGATCGACTGCAGATATCACGTAGCTGAAGTTTGTGTATCTGCAGCCAACTTACCGTCCGTCCTCATGGCGGCGGCAGTCGGCGGCGCGCTCCCCCATCGACTCCAGCTTGCGCCTCCCGGCAAGCTGGAGTTCCAGAGTCGACGGGGGCGCCACGCGCGATCAATTTATCGCTTCTTCATAAGACGCGAGAAAATCGATCGCCAGAAGATCGATGGCTACCCGCCGACATACCCTTAGAGGGTGGTGAAGCACTGGAATGGATTACCTAGGGAAGTGGTGGAAGCTCCATCCTTAGTGGTATTTAAGGTCTGGCTTGACAAAAACCTGGCTGGGATGATTTAGTTTGGGTTGGTCCTGCTTTGAGCAGTGGGTTGGACTAGATCAGGGGTAGGCAACATATGGCACGCATGCCAAAGGCGTCAAGCTGATTTTCAGTGGCACCCACACTGCCCAGGTCCTGGCCACTAGTTTGGGCGGCTCTGCATTTTAATTTAATTTTAAATAAAGCTTCTTAAACATTTAAAAAACCTTATTTACTTAACATACAACAATAGTTTAGTTATATACTATAGATTTATAGAAAGAGACCTTCTAATAACATTACAATGTATTACTGGCACGCAAAACCTTAAATTAGAGTAAATAAATGAAGACTCGGCACACCACTTAGGAAAGGCTGCCAACCCCTGGACTAGATGAACTCCTGAGGTCTCTTCCAACTCTAATCTTTTATGATTCTACTAGTGTAAAAGCCCGTGGACACGGGCCAACAGTAACGCCCCCCCCCCGCTCAGTCCCCCCTCTCCAAGCACGCCCCCCCCACTCAGTCCCCCCTCTCCAAGCACGCCCCCCCCACTCAGTCCCCCCTCTCCAAGCACGCCCCCCCCCACTCAGTCCCCCCTCTCCAAGCACGCCCCCCCCCACTCAGTCCCCCCTCTCCAAGCACGCCCCCCCCACTCAGTCCCCCCTCTCCAAGCACGCCCCCCCCCACTCAGTCCCCCCTCTCCAAGCGCCTCCCCACTGATTCAGCCTCCCCTCCCCCCCACGGCCTCCCCCGCTCCTTCAGCCTCCCCTCCCCCCCACGCCCCCCGCTCCTTCAGCCCCCCTTCCCCCCAGAGTCCCCCCCGCTCCTTCAGCCCCCCCCTCCCACCCACTCCAAGGCCCCGGCTAGGCTGGGCGCAGCTGGCCATGCCGTGCCCGGGCGCCTCCGCCCTGCCAGCCCAGCGCCCCCTTCCCGCGCCCTGCCTGGCCAGAGCCCCCTGCCTGCGCCTATTGCGCCCAGCCACCCTCCTTCCCTAGGCCCCTGATCCAGACCCTGCTTCCCTCTCAGCGGCGTATGCGCGGCGGCCAAGTTGTGCTGCCGAACTACACCTCCCAGCATGCTACACCTCCCAGCATGCTACACCTCCCAGCATGCTACACCTCCCAGCATGCCGTTCGTCTAGGACAGTCTCTACTGCGCATGACGGCTTCACACACACTTTTCTAGTCTTTTATTATATAGGATGATTATACTAAAAGAGCAGGGAGAGAAATATTGCTGGAAAAGATTAAAGATATATATGTACCACTGAAGCAAAACAGAATAAAGTATGTTTTAGCTGTGACAAAACTAAGTTTTAGAACATTAAACCGACAAAATTAACAAAATTAAATCCAAAAGTTAATGATAGTGTTTGTTTGTTTGTTTTAAAAAATATAGACTTCTTTAAGGCAACAAGAACTAAGGTTATTTGCATCAGATGTGTGTTCTTGAACATGAACACCTATTTACATCTAATTATGCTAGTAAATTTTATTTCCACTTATGTTGATAAGACGTGAATGTATTTCTTACGCAAACAAGGGCCTTACACAAAAGCCTAAAAGTAGCTACACAGAAGTAGTGATGCACAGTCCCCATTTGCTGAGTTCAGGTTAGATACTCCTATTTATAAATTCCTGAATCTGAATTTTTGTTTGGGGGCAAGGTGACAGAGACAGGATACTTTTTGTGCAAAGTGATTGGTTCTCTCTCTCAGTTTGCCAGGACTCAAATTTGCTGACCTTGAGGATTCATCTGTTCATCCAAGAGAGGAATTCTCCAAGGATGAGCTATGGATATTCCTTGGTACTAACTTCCAGTACAGCATTTCTGTGGTCAATGTCAACTATGTGAATAGTGGCAGGATAAGGAACTGTCCATGGATGTCCCTGCTGCCTGCGCTGCTTCTCACAGCTACATGGGTTGGGAACAGTGAACCACAGCCCCTGGGAGCTGCAGGTGGCCATGCAAATGTAAACAAACTGCCTCACGGCCCACAAGCGGATTACCCTGACGGGGAACAGGTTGCCCACCACTGGTCTAGTGGGTAGGGCTGAGAACTGGAAGTCAAAACAAATGGGTTCTACCAACTTCTGGTAGACCTTGTTCCCTGGATCAAGAGTCATACCCTGCAACATGATGCACCTGGACTAGACTACTAAAAAAAGTTCATAGGCTGTAACACAGACTAGTTAATTGTTGCCATGATCCAATCCTCACTGAAGTGAAAACATTGATGCATGCACTGGTTACTTCACATTCAGAAAGATTTCTCAACAGGAAAGCACTGTCATGAGCTGTAGGCATTTGAGAGAGGTTAGGACTGTGCACTGCTGTAAGCGCGTTCATTCAGTGGAATACTGCTACTGAAATTTGGTTCTAGTGTTTTTTAAACCTGTGAAAATGCAAGTTACTTTACAAGTGGAAAAACCCTTTCCACAAACTATCAAAGCACATTTCCACAAACTATCAAAATAAATTTCATCAGACACACTCTACATTTGTATCTCATTTTGTATTCTGAGCATTTCTCAACTCTAACTCTTCCAGCAGTTTTAGGCTCCTGTGTTCTTATAGCATGTACAACTAGCCAAACATGCTCATACAAATACATCAATTGTAATCATTACTAGCAGCAACTGTGCAAACAATACAGTGGATAAGATAACTGGAGGTCTCTTCAGCCTTCAATTTCATTTGAAGAGAAGTAATTTCCTTGGGTAGCAGAACGGAGGACTTTTTCCTCATGTGCAACCTTTACTTTTGAACATTCCTATTATGCAAATTGTTAGGATATTTTACTTCTGCACTAACAGACTGGTTAAAATGATTAATGAATGTCTGCAGCACAAACTGAAATTCCACTGCTTTTAACAGGCCACTGCCATTTAAAATAATGACTAACAGTAACAGCCTTGGCTAAACAGAAATTGTCATGGGCTGGAATTGTGTGCATGTGTATCACTGCCCTCTCCTGGATGTCATCATGTGTCAGTGATCACTTTATTTGCTGAGTAAAAGAAGCCAAAGATCATGTGCTGTATTCCCTCATGGTGTAGGTCTGTGCTTGACTGATACCTTTGCGTCTATGGTTACCAGGCACATACAAATCTGATGACAGAATAATGCATTATATTATGTTTCACATATAAAGATGAGAGTATATTGGTAGCATGGATCAAACAGCAAGGATCTCTCAGACATCCTATTAAAAATACATTTCCTTTCCTCATCATTTCAGTGTGATCTGTTCATGGAGGCACAAAAAAAAAGAACAAAACCTCAGAATATGGCTCTACTTGTCTGCAGTACATTTTTCTTCCAGAAGTATAATCACAGCAGAGAAGTCATTCACAGAAAATCAGTCCTGCCAGTGCAGCCATTTGCCAGTTCCAAGTGGTTAATAAGTGACTAAAATCCCCATTGTTGAGTCATGACCTTGAAAAAGCTGCCTAATGTATATATACTTTTCTTAGATTTGTTACTCTGATGCAAATACAGTAAACCCTCGATTTAACGGACCTCGATTTAACGGACTTCGGATGCAACGGACAAAATTTCTAAGCAAGTCTGATGCATCCGAAATCCATTTGTCGAGGGCTGGCTGCCGGCTCCCGCCTGCCGCCCGGGTCCAGACAGCGGGCGGGCTGGCTGCCGGCTCCCGGCTGCCGCCCAGGTTCAGGCAGCGGGTGGGTGGGCTGCCGGCTCCCGGCTCCTGCCCGAGTCCCAGCGGGCTGGCTGACGGGTCCCGGCTGCTGCCCGGGTCCCAGCAGCCAGGACCCGGGCAGGCTGGCTGACGGCTCCCGGCTGCCGCCTGGGTCTTGGCAGCGGGCGGGCTGCAGAGCTGCCGCCCCGGCCCTGTGGCGGTCGGGCTGCTGCTCCAACAGCTCATTTTTTTAAATTATTAAATAACGGACTTTCTGATTTAACGGACACCCCCTCGCCCGAATTAGTCCGTTAAATCGAGGTTTTACTGTACTTAAAAATAAAAATGAAAAAAATAAAAATTTTGGTCAGATACCAAAATGCTGCCATAGCATTTTTAGTAAAACTGAAGTTTCTCCATCTCATTCACTAGTCCAATACTACAGCCTTATATCAGTCACAGCCAAGAGACACACAATATCAATATCATACAGTATATTTTGTGACTTGCAGACTTGTGCCATACATTCTACACTACGGGAATGGATATTGGAGTTTTTTTACTGACGTCTGGAGCAACCAGAAGTTTGAAGGGGTTGGAACTCCTAGGAACTGGAAATCATATTTTCCTTAATTTATCAATTCCACTGTAGGCAACAAAGAACAATTGGCCAGAAAGTATTAACTCGGAACTGGTTTCCAAGTTCTTGCTTCTATGAAAATATTTTCCACTTTTAATGCTTCCTGCTGCAGAGTCAGGAAAGGTTTCACCATTGTTCTATAAAATTTGCATTTCCTCCCAGTTGAATTTACTTGATAGCTACTCCCTTTTCACATATGAGAATTTACAATTAAGCTAGCTGGATTTAGTTGGAATATTTTGCACTCTTCAAGAAATTGGTTTTTACCACTGGTTTATCTGCAGCACATCTTTACTGTGATAGTTTTACTCCTCATAATACGAGATACATTATCATTATGTGAAAATCTCGCCTAGCACTCCCATCTTAAATTTATGCTCAGTATCTTATTCCTGATTTCATGCGGATTCATACATGAGAACACACATTATAGTACCACTGCTGGAATACCACAAGGCCACTTCTAGTTCTATAATAAAACAACCCTATTGGCTTTTCCAAATCCTCCCTGAGCTCCTTTCTCATTAGAATACACAGTTTACAACAGGTGCCACTTGATTTTTGTGCTAGCTTCAGTCTCTTGCAATCTGGCATCTCTCCTAGCCAATGTCTGGCATTTGTCCCAGACATATAGATTTGCAATACACGTGGCTTCTGCTGCTCTTACAGCCCCTGATTTAGCAAGGTACAGTAGACTCTCGATTATCCAGGATGATAGGGGAAAAATACTGGTTAATAAAATCCCAGATAATCACCATCCATAGGAAATATGGGGGCGGGGGTTGGTTCACCAGCCACCCTGCGCCAGGGGAAAGGGGTGCTGGTTCACTGTCTGCCCTGCGCGCTGATGGTTTTTTTGTGTGTGTATGCTTGGGGTGGCAACAGAGCCAGCCCTGCGAGTTGCTTGTAATTTTTTTTCACATCCTGGTTAATCCACATCCTGGTTAACCCAATCCTGGATAATTGAGAGTCTACTGTAGTTAAGCAGGTGCATAACTTTGAATACACGAGCAGTCTCACTTCAGTGAGACAACTTGCGTATTTAAAATTAGGCATGTGCTGAAGTACCTTGCTCAACCAGGGTTATAGTTATCTGATCCTCTCAAGGAGTTAGCTTCTTTCCAATGTAACCATATTAAAAATTACATAAACAAGGTGATCTGCGTGGATGAATAAAGATCAGATGCATCAGAGCTGAAACATGGATCAGGTGCCTCAGTTACAAAAGACACAGAGGCTGTAAATATTACAGAACTATAAGAAGCACAAAGGACAATATTAAGAACAGGTGCAGCACAGTAGCAATTCAATTTCACTAACCCATCTCCTCAAGCTACACAACTAAAAACAGCTATTTGCTGAAAAAATGTAAATATGTATGATAACATCATTCTCAAAATATTTTCTAAGCCCAAAGTAAAATTAAGGGTATTTAGCCAAAAATTAGAAACTGCTATGATGGAAAGGTAAAGATTTTATAAACTGAGAAACAGAGAAGACTGGAGTTCTCAAAATGACCAACACCTGAAGGTTCAGAGCAGTATTCTGATCCCCCTCAAAAAGCCCAGAAAAATCAGAGGGTAGGAAAAAGTTTCCTTCCATTTCCACAATCAGTTGATTCCAGAGAGAGTGGAAAATACAAAAGCTGTTCAAAATCATTAAGTCCTAAATATCTAAATCCAGGAAGTGCCAATGGAGATGGGCTTGTAGTTCAGCATCTTGCAGCACTTCCCTGCTGAAGCCAGCATCGTCCCGAGCCTACTGGGTCACCATATAATAGGATTCAAATGTGTGAACAGAAGACCAGGTAGCAACTACAGATTTCATGAATCGGCACCTGGGCTAAGGCAGCAGCAGCAGACGCTAGCGCCTCTAGTCGAGTGTGATTTGACTATTGCCAGTGGAAGCACACTCGCCAGCTCATAGCAGTATAAGGGATGTAATCCAGGACGAAATCCTTTGAGCAGACACAGGCACAGACATCCTGTCTGCCACAAACAGCTGTGTTGGCTTACGGAACGGCTGTGTCCTATCGATATAGAAGCTAGTGCCCTCCGGATGTCCGTGGTGTGTAACCTTTGCTCCTCTTCAGATTTATGGCTCTTTGGAAAGACCGGTAAGAAAACATCCTTGGCTGATATGAAACTGGGAAACTACCTTGGGCAGGAATGCCAGGTGCAGCCACAGCTGGACCTTATCCTTATAGGATACCATATAGGGTGGTTCTAACGTAAGCATTCCGATGTCTGACACTCAGTGGGCAGATTTTATCTGCCACCAGGAATGCAACCTTCAGGAGAGAAGGAGAAGAGAGCAGGAAGCCAGCGTTCGAAGGGAGGCCCCATGAGCTTTAAAAGCACAAGATTCAAATCCCAGGGAGGGACAGGACCCCGGACATGAGAGTGAAGAGACACTCAAGACCTTTCAGAAACCAGGCTGTCATGTTGTGACGGAAGACCGACCGCACTTGAAATGGAAGATGGAAAGCCAAAATAGCAGTTAGGTGGACCCCGATCAATGACAGTTTGAGGAGCAGAAGATAGTCCACGATCATCACAGCAAGGCCTCATTGGCTCAGACGCTCCGATCCGAGGCACAGCACATTAATCTTTTCCACTCTGCCCGATAGGTGGAGGGCTGATATCCAGCAAGACCTGTTGTACCCGGGTTGAGCACACCCGCTCTCTGCATTCAGCCATGCAGTCCCCAGGCTGTCAAGTGCAACACCTCCAGGTTCGGGTGCAGGAGACTGCCATGGTTCTGGGATAGGAGGTTCAGCCAGAGAGGGAGCCGCAGCGGCTCAGCTAACAAAAGTTCCAGCAGCATGCCAAACCAGTGCCGGTGAGGCCACTCGGGGGGCTAGCAGAGTAACCCTCACCCTATCCTGTGATTGGTGGAAAGTAGTACATCAGGGCTCCCGACCACAGAAGCAGGAAAGCATCTAACTGGAGTGAAGAGAACACGTGGCAATTCCTCTCCTGGCGGGACACAAGCATGTCCACCTGGGGAGTTTCCCACTTTCGAAAGATCATACTGCCCACCTCTGGCTGGAGTGACCACTCATGCTGAGACAAGAAGATCCTGCTGAGGTGATCTGCCAGCACATTTTTAGTGCCAGATAGGTGTGCGGCTCTCAGATGAACAGCATGCCACATACAGAAGTGCCAAAGGCGCAGAGCTTCTTGCAAAGGTCTGTTGATATAATAGAGCATGGCGGTAATGTCCATGAGGACCTGCACCACCTTCCCCCTCAGGTGGGGCAAGAAAGCCTGGCAGATCAGGTGAACCGCTCTGAGCTCCCTGACATTCATGTGGAGAACCTGGGAGCTCCCCAGCCCATGTCTGAAGCATCAGAGACCAGGGTCAGCGACTGGGATGGGGTCACAAAGGCGACTCCTTCCAGCACTGACCCCAGTGTCCAACCACCAATCAGGGATAATAGGATATTATCCGTCACCCAGACCACCCAGTCTAGATCGTGTCTGTTGGGGGTGTAAACCGATGCCAACCATGCTTGCAGAGGTCAGAGGTGGAGCCTGGCATGACTGAACACGTAGGTACAGGCAGCCATGTGGCCCAGCAACCACAGGCAGGTGCGAGCCATGGTGAGCAGGTGGTTCTTGACATGCAACATCAGGTCCAATGTGGCCTGAAAACACGCCCCCGGGAGGAATGATCTGACTCGCATAGGGTCGAGAACCACCCCTATGAATTCTATGCATTGAAGTGGCCTTAAGGTGGATTTTCTCCTCGTTTATCAACATGCCCAGGCAATGGCAGGTGAAACACACCAGATGGAGGCTTCTCTGTACTTGATCCCAAGACCTGCCCTTGATGAGCCAGTCATCAAGATACAGGAAGACCTGGACTCCTCAACATCTGAGGTAAGCAGCCACTGGTGCCACATATTTTGTAAAGACCCCTGAAGCCGATGAGAGGCCAAAGGGAAGCGCCGTAAATTGGAAATGGCATTCACCCACTATAAAATGGAGGAAATGTCTGTGACCTTGGAATATGGAGACGTGGAAATAGGCATCTTCAAGTCAGGAGCAGCATACCAGTTTCCTGGATCCGGGGTTGGAGGGATGATGATGATGGAGGCCAGGGAGACCATGTGAAACTTCAACTCTTTGACAGATTTGTTGAGGCATTGCAGGTCCAGAATGGGTCTGAGGCCCCCTTTTGCTTTTAGGATTAGGAAGGAGAGGGAGAACCCCTTCAGGTCATGGCTACACGGAGGCCGGATGCAAGGCAGACTCCATGAGGAGACCCTGTAGCCCAATATACCGCTCCTCTTGTGTGCACGGCAGGAAGTTCTTATAAATTCGGCACGTGTCTCTAATGTGTGACCCCCTTTTGCACTTGAGGCCGCTACTATGGGGGTCACTTACAGGCATAGGCCTGTTGCAGTCCATGCAGGGCTTAAACCTGGTGGTGCAGGCCCCACCTGGGGCAAAATACCCACTGGGACCCTAACTGCTAACTATTAACTATACTTATCTACTACTTAACACTAACTACTATAAACAAACGATGTACAAGGCCAAGGCTCGAAGTCAGCATATGAAAAAACCACCAAGTCTTGCAATGCAAGAAAAGACACTCCGACTAACCATCTTGGGCGGTAAGAAGGAAATGAGAGGGCATAGGGTTGGCAGTGCCTGATACACCAGCGCATGTGCATGGCATTCAAGGGTGAGCCACTGCTGATCCTACAGATACCACTAAGTTAAAAATCTCCGAAGACTGAACACATGGGCACGCACACACATAGAATGTAATCGATATGAGCAAGCATTTGAAGAAGAATGAAGTTGAGTTACTCAAGAGTTTTTCAAACTACATTAATGGCATCTGGTGGATTATGGGTGTTACTACAGTTTTCTTTTACTCAACTGGTAGTAATATTCAAGTGATACTTGTTTGTTAACAACAGCCACTGTTTAACTTTAATGTATGCTCGTGCCATAACCTGATTAGAAGCAGAATCAAAGCTTATAAAAGCTCACTTGCAATTAGGAAAACAAATTAACGCGTGGGTTGATATTTCTGTATCTACTCTAACACCTACTTTAACACTCATACTGTCACTTTAGTTTGTTTTGTTTTAAGTAACATGCACATTCTCACTATAAATATTAATACTTTCATTGGATAAATGGCTGAAAATTACAACTATTAACACAACTGCTAAAAACAACCCAGGCACAGGATTGAAAACAAACTCTTAATGAAGTATACAGCAACACTCAGGAAACACCCAACTATATCATTTTGCACTTCTCATCAAATTGATTCTGTTACACAGGCCAAAATATTTACAACCTCTAACTCTTTTGTATCCCTCAGAGACTAATAACCTTTTTGAACACATTGGGCTCACTTGGCATTTTCCAAACTGAGATTTAACAAGGACAAACTTCACACCATCCTTTGCTGCACATTGGAGACTTACAGGGAAGATTCCTTTGGGTTTTTGTGCATTCTCTCATAGTCAGCTCTGCTTAAACGAAGAATGTTTGTGTTGTTTCCTTCCTCTAGCATTCCTGGCCATTAGTATTTCAAATTTAGTGCAGTCTGATTCATTCTACCTAATTGCTACCAGCTTTAATAGAGTTACTGTAGTTTATGTGACGAATGCCTTGTACTTAGATCTAACCAAATAGAGCTGCTCTAAAACTGCATGAAAAGCAATCCTGTACTACCTAAAAAAAGGAGCAGTTACACCCACGCAGCTTTAATGCATAATCTTTATCCAAATTAATAAAAGGCCTTAACCAGATGAAAGCAACCCTCTAACTAAAGCTTCAGTGGCCTCCTGAGCTATACCATTGCACTGACCATTCGCGATTCTGAAAGGGGTGCTTTCCTTTCAGTAACAACCACATAGTGCAGCATCTGGCATTCCCAAGCCACTTGTGACCAGCATCAATGAGGGACAAAAATTACAGGCGAAGAAGAGTGCTTTGAAGAAGCATCCATGACTTCTCAAAGCAAAGTAAATATGTCCCATGAGAACTGATGTTCAGTTAGGCAGGAAAGAAGAGGCTATGGGGGCTGAAAATTTGGTGCCACTGTGCCTAACAAGTTTGGAGAAGCAGCAAGTCACCCACTAGACAAATGCTTCAACCAAGTGCTTCCGAAATACCTCAACAGTTGGGGATGGAATAGGAAGAAGGGGAGAAAGAGAATCACTCCACAAACCTGCAGCGCTTTTCATCAAATGCTGGGAAAGATATTCAGAATAATTTTACCTCTCTCACAGGAGCAAAGGCACTTTCCTGTTGTTCCCATAGTATAAACACATTAATTTCACAATTGCTGTACTAAAATCAAAGCACTCCCCCTTTATGTTATGCTCCCCATTCACAAAAAGCAACAACATAGTTTGGATCTGGAAAAACACTTTATATTATGACAACTGAACAATAAAGAACAAAAGTAAAGTCTCCGTTAATAGTGCATAAATGTGTTTCTCCTCTAACATGCTGTATTATCTTTGCCTCACAAAATAGTAGCTACATTTGCAGTACTCCTAAAAATGCAAAGGTGAAATAAACAGATATCATAACACAGATACATTACAACATATATTACACCTTGTACACTAACACCAACAGGTTCTGCGTTTAAAGACCAAAATTTTAAAACAAGATAGTGTACACCCGTGACCATAATAAAATACAACTACTTACCTGAAGTTCCTAAGCTAAGTAGCACAGCAACCCAGAACACCCAGAAGAAAATGAGAATCAAAAAGGTCCACAGTGGTTGGAACAGTAGGAAAGGGACCCTGCTAATTATTTTATTAGCAACCCAAAAGAGCTCTACAGTCAGCTGAATCCTCTTCCTTAGTACAAATATGAGGGAAAGTAGAACCATCTATTAAAAGAGATGAAAAACAAATAAGAAAAATAGTAAACTAGGAATTTCTCTCTTAAATTATCAGAAGTTGTCAAAGTTTGCAGGGGGAGTGTGGTGCAGCTTTCACAAAGGGACCGCAGCAGAACATGTCTTTTCATAAAATGATTATGCACTAAATCTTTAACACTGAACTGCAAACAACACCTAAAAGACATAGCACACTGGAAACTATAAAACAACAAACATTCACAATAAAAGTTGATTCACCACTTTTCTAGCCTGTTCTGCAAAGATGTCAGATGCTCTCAGAAGAGCCAGTGGGAGCAAATTATACATTTGGAATTCTACAAATGGCAAATGTATTGCACCTGAACAAATCTGCATCCAAAGAAACCTTTTCTTATTCTTTTATTTAGCAAGAGAAGATGTGCAGAGCCCCACTGCCTGATAACGTACAGAGAATATGCAAGCAATCCCTAGTGTGTATCACAAGGATATTAGTCACTGAACACAATACAGACTATCCATTGTGTGCAACCACATTGTCTTTTAAAAGAAACATTAATTAACTAAATTAAAGAAACATTTCCCAACAATGTATGAACTGTTCACACATTCACAGTGGGCTATGATGCTAAATAAGGTGAAACACTCATTTCAACAGCATAAAGCCACAGTAATCAGGTTGTGTGGTGAACAGGAGGTGGATGACAGGAAGACAAAAATTCAGCACTACAGCTTGTGGCCAGAAAATTAAACTGCAGCACTGAGTTTCCACCTCACTGCAATGGCTGTTGCCCCTTTGTGCCACGAACAAGGTATGTTGCGTCCACAGGATTCACATTTCCATGGATCTCACTCAACCCATCACTAGCTTAACTGAGGATGGCCTATAGACCCACACGGCCGCAGTGTGCCCAGGGCAAAAGTCCTCCAGCACAGCTGCTCTGCTGGCATTGTCCTACAGCCCTAGTATAGGGTTTAAGTTTGTGGAGAGCCTTGTACAGACTCTACATAATACAGGTGAATGTCACCATAAAATATAAGAAAAGGATTAAATAATGATAACCAGATCTTATCTGGCTGCAAATGGGAAGCAGAATGCACTAGAGCAATCCACAACGGGATACTCTGACCATGTCCTGCCTGAATCATCACCACACAGTCTCAGTTATCCTCTACAATGGCGTTTCCACTTTTCAATGTCAAGTGTAAATGAAAGAGGGAGCACGTGCACTCACACTGCTGTGATATCCATTTATTTCAAGGTTTCACTTGACCATCTCTAACATTAGGCTCCATAACGATCATTCTGTAAAATTTCTCACCGTAATCACAGTAGATACGATAGCAAATCCAAATAAAAATTTTACATTTTCCTTTTCCGTTTCCAGCTCTATGCTTGGGTCATTGGTGTAGTCATAGTAGAGCCACCACAGAACACCTGAGACAACTAGAAGAAACACAAATCTGTGAAGGGGCAGATAGTGCTTCACAAGTGACTGGCAAGCTAATGTGACAGTCCTGTGACACCTTAAAGACTAACTAAAGTATTGAAGCATAAGCTTTCGTGGGCTAATACCCACTTCGTCGGATACATCATTAGCCCATGAAAGCTTATGCTTCAATACTTTATAGTTAGTCTTTAAGGTGCCACAGGACTCTTTGTCACTTCTGCTATTCCAGACTAACACGGTTACCTCTCTGATCCTTGGCAAGCTAATGTGTACATGTTATGGCTCTGTTAACTTGTAATTCAAGAGGAGAAGGTAACTGAAGAATGGAGTAGTGTAGCACAGAATGAGAAACATTAGGTGTAAATGCACATATCTGTGCTCACAAATAAAACTGTGTGGCTGCTTTGCTTTGATCATTCTTAATAGTTCTCTCTTTATAAAGGATGCATTGTTAAATTCTCTTATTTAAACTTTGTTGGAAACGTTAACACTGCTCATGCTCAAATCATTTGTCAAAAGAAATTCACTCTACAGACATCCATAAATAATTAAAACAAAACAAACCTCTCAACACCCTGATCCTACAGATACACCTGCATAGCCAAACCTTTCCATCCACACAGAAAACGGGTCCAGCATGGATCCGACTGCAGGATTGGTACCCAATTTAGCTTACTGAAGGATACCCAAGGAGAAACAGGTTTGCTGTTTTTTCCTTGATGTTTGTCCCTCAATTTGGTGAAACAATGTGTTACTTAAACATCCACTATAAATAAATATACTTACATAACAATCCAAACACAACTAGTGTAATGAAAATATGGACCAGAAGTGTGGTGATGAATCTGAAGGTTAAAACCATTATTAAAGAGAAGGCTGGAAAATTAAAAAAAAAAAATAGAGAGTTAATTTCAGATGACTGATGATCTATTTAATCCAACTAATTTTTTTTACATAGAAAATTTAGGTTTGTCTACATTCCAGATTGTTTATTTGCAAACACTGATCTCAAAAGCAGCCACCAATAGGCTTTAAAACTGAAGAGATTCAGCTTTGACTAGAAATGTTCCAAAATCATATCCTAAAATAACTTGAATTAGTAATTATGTAGAATAGTCAGGTTCTTAGGGTAAATTCATTACTGGTATAACCCTTGCCTTCTGAAGCCCATTCTCTCTAGGATGGATTTATCTTCTGTTCTTTCATTCTGAAGCTATTTTCTGTTAATTTCTACTTAGTCACGAACATGAAATCAAAGCTATCAAACTGATTTTTAAAATATTGAAAATGTAAAATGACTGACTTATGAATTAGCTTAAATACTTTAATACAGGGGTCTCAAACTCAAATGACCACGAGGGCCGCATGAGGACTAGTGCACTGGCTCGAGGGCCGCACCACTGACACACACACACCCTCGCTGCCCCGGCTGTGCCCCCACTCCACCCCTTCCATGAGGACTAGTGCACTGGCTCGAGGGCCGCACCACTGACACACACACACACACACACCCTCGCTGCCCCGGCTGTGCCCCCACTCCACCCCTTCCATGAGGACTAGTGCACTGGCCCGAGGGCCGCACCACTGACACACACCCCACCCTTGCTGCCCTAGCTCCGCCCCCACTCCACCCCTTCCAAGAGGTCCCACCCCTGCCCCACCTCCTCCTCTGAGCACGCAGCTCCCCATTCCCTCCTGGAAAGCACTAGGCACCACCAACAGCTGTTTGGCAAACAAAGCAAGAGCAATCTAGGAAGTCCAGAGCTAGAAACACACGCGGCCCAGCCAGGCAGCAGAGAAGCCTCCACTTCTGGCCCCTCCGTGCTGCAAACTGCTATGGGGGGACCGGGGGGGGGGGCGCCAGGAAGCTTGGCGGGCCGCAGGGAAGGGCTTTGCGGGCCGCATGTGGCCCCCGGGCCGCATGTTTGAGACCCCTGCTTTAATACTTATAAGTATCAAAAATGTTCAAGTTTCCATGAGTAAGACTGTTACCTTCCTGTACTGTAACTCCTGCTCGTTAAGGTGCGAGCACACATGTATATTCCACTCATGCGGAGCACACCAAAGCCAGAGAACCTTGCCTTGTAGTATACTGATGGGCCAGTGCTAGTGTAAGGGTGATCTCCTCAGTCTCTCTGTTCATCCCTGTGGTCCCAATCTACTGATTCAGTATCAAAGTCAGATTTCGCACCCAGCACTGAATAGCCTGCACCTACAGCATGGATGCTGCATGGCTAGACAAGGAACAAGAGCTCTGTTCCGAAGCTAGTTGACAGGTTCTAATAAGGGTTATCTATCTGGCTAAATGGAAACATTTTTCAGTCTGGTCCCTAGTCTGCAGGACTCTACCAAACCAATACAATCTGACATGCAGGACATCCTGAAGTAATTGCTGCACCTCCAGTCCTCTGGTCCGTCTCTGTTTGCGGAGGGCCCACTTGGCAGTGACTTTGGAATTTCATCCTCCATCCAAGGCAAATCAAGTCTTCTCAAACTCCACAGTAGTCAGATTTCTGAAAGGATCACTTATTTCTTCCAAACAGTGCAGGAAGTGATTCCTCAATGGGATCTTAGCACTGTGTTTGATGCCCTCATGAGTTCTCTGTTTGAACCCTTGACGACTTTGTCTTTATATAGTAGAGACAGAGAACGAGTTATTTGTGGCCATAACTTCTGCAAGTTGAATTAGTGACCTGCAGGCCCTCATGGCATATACCCAGTATAACTAGTTTTTCAAAGAGAGAGTCACTTTGACATCTCAAGTTTTTGTCTAAGGTTGTGTAAGAGTGTCCTTCCCTCTCTCTGGACCTGGGGTACAGAGAAGAGGGACTTTTCTATGCCAGACCAACTAACTCCAGCTGCTTCCCAGCTTAAGTTAAGTCTTTACATCCCCAAACCCCCAGACTCTACCAGTTGGGAACTTGGGGAATCGCTGCCACCATCCAAGTAAATCTCCAAGGCTCTGGAGAGGGGTACTCGGACTCCGCCAAATTCCGTCTCTCTCCCTGAGAGCCGGACACTCAGAGGCTGCTTCCCCTCCCCCTCCCCCTTCTAGCCTGAAGGTAGGGAGAGACAGACTCCACACTTCAGCTCACACACTGAGCTTGTCCCTTACCTATTCCCCTTCCTCCCTCTCTTCCCAGTCTGGAAGCAGAGAGAACTTTCAGGGAAATAAACCAAATGCTTTTTATAACTAAAAAGATTTAATAAGGAAAAGAGAATAGAACATAGACTACAGTACAACTTTACAATCTAGAGTTCTCTAACTTCCCCTCTGAAAAGGATAGAGACACCCTAAATGGGTACAGAACTTATGGAAATCAACATATTATACTTACAGAACAGCTAATTAGGAATATAAGAAGGAAAGTAGAGTCATTCTCCATAGCTAGAGACGAGCTCCGGGACCTTTGCCCAAGCTGGCACAGCAGGCAAACTGAAACTAAAAACTAAACTCCCTCCCTTCCTCGTGGCAGGGAAGCTCTTACGTCACTTGTTCTCAGGTAACATTAACCCCATCCAGGCAGAATAACCCTCTCCAGCATATGACAGGTTGTGTCACAATTTCATCTTAATCAGACAATACTCACCTATATATTTTCCCAAACCTCCTTCAAGTGCTGATGAACAGCGTTTTCATTCCTTGGATGAGACACAATGTTTGGCATTCCGTTCATCACTTCATCTTTTTGTTTCCTTTGCAGATTGCATGAAGGGTCTATTAGTTTCTACGCAAAGGACTGTATTACAACAGCTTATGGGATACCTCAGACTTCGCCACCATACAGTTTAAGAGCTATAGGACTAGGTCCCAGGGGCACAAGTCACATTTCTCAGTGGTGTTTTGACATTTGCAGGGCTTCTACTTCCTTTTCCATACATACTTTAACCATGCATTATGTTATTACAATTTAGTGCCTGCAAATTTTGGAAGGCAGTCTTGAGCAGACTGAGCCCCACTTCCTTCTGAAACTACCTGTGAATTACCTGAGTGGAGCACACATCTACAATCACTCGAAGTAAAGACCGTTACTTACAGTACAGATAAGTGTTGTTCTTCAAGATGTAGGTGCAGAAGTATATTCCATGACCCATCCTCCAACCCTTCTGCATCCGAGTCTCAATTCTTAGTGCTTGGTGAAGGAACTAAGAAGGGTCAGAGTGCTCTTACAGCTTGGGAAGGAGCTAATGGCCAGAAGCTACTGCTAGGTAAGATTCTCTGGCTTTGATGTGCTCAGCACATGCACACTGGGAAATACATGTCTGCAATCACTCGAAGAAGAAACTGGTTTCCAAGACCTCAATGGCCCCCTCAGAATGGCAAGACAATAGGAAATAGTATATATCATCACTAAAACATACCTTATGATAGGATAAATTCTGATTTTATAACTATTTTACCTAAAGTTTTTAATGGAGTCAGACAAAAAAACAAACAAATGATGCAGAGTAAGTTTACAATCTGGCTTCTATAAATCTGAATTTCGGTAGTCTACGAAATGTCTCGTGAAAGCGAACAACAGTTCTCTCTTACAAACCAAACCTGTCTATGCAGCAAATAACAAGATTCAATACTTTTTAAAATTGCATTGTTCTCTCTACAAAGATTTGAAACATGAGATTCTATTTTAACAATTTTTTAAAAACCCATCTTCTATTCATAACTGTACCTAGTGCAAGGACACTCAATCCAATTACAGTATCTCTTCCTGCCATTATTCCACTCAGAATACGATGAAAAACATCAACTTCGTTAATCGCATTTATCAAGATGGATGCAAACCGTGAATAGCACTCAGGGTTTTGTGGAACACATCGATTAAACAATGGGAAGGATTTGCTGGAGATTTAAAAAAAACAGAGGTGGGAGAAAAGATTGATTACTGGAGAGTAAGATTTCAGATATATTCAGGGATCAATCCCTCAGTCCCAAAAAACATGCAATTCCCAATCAAGTTCCCGTGTTTTGTTTATGTGCAGTATTATGTTTGCTTGCTTTTTAGTAAAAATGAAATATGTTAATGCTGCCACCAAAATACAGAAACAGCTCCAAATTAAAGTAAGCAGTTTATTCTGAATTTGGAATATTTAGACTGAACTTTAGGGTTCCCCAGAACTATTTCAGATGGTCTCAAAACACTTTTCAGAACTTAAGCCAATATACAGAGATCATTTCATATTACCTGCTAAACTGTAACCACTTCTGGGATAAAATAGCACAACCAGCTTAACAATGCACAGCAACTCTGCACAGCAGTTTATAATGGAAAGTGAACATTTCTATCTGATTAAAATAGCAAGAGAGATTTAGGAAGGCAGAACATATTCAGCCACATTGGAATTTGCCCAGTCATTGTGATTAATACCCCTACTGTTAGGAAAAGACACAAGATCTTTCATGGCCACAGTCAACAGGTCAGTTATATTTCATCTGAAAGACAGCACTTTAGCCACATAGTGCCTCCATGTGAGGTATTGGTTCATTATTGACTCAGGAAGAGTGCCATCTACTGAACACCAACACTGTTTTCTGTTCCTTTTTGGGCTCTATTTAACTATGAACTGAGCTTGACTTGCTTAATTTGCAGGAATGGATGGGATCAAAGCACAAGTTAGTACGGCTGTAGGCTAAATCAATATTATTATTAACTAGCGAAAATACCCGGCGTTGTTCGGGTCCGTTGGAGGTGGGGAGGGGGCAGAGAGCTGAGCGAGTGCGGGGTCTGTTGGAGGGAGGAGGGGGCAGAGAGCAAACCTGACACTCCCACCTCACCCCCCCGACCAAACCCGACACCCCCACCTCACTTACCCCTCGACCAACCCCGACTCACATTTTCACCCCCCCACCCAAACCCAACACCCCCTGACCAACACCCACACCTCACCCCCCGTAGACCAAACCTGACACACCCACTTCACTTCCCCCCCCCAACCAAACCCGACACCCCTACCTACCACCACAAACAAACCTGACACCCACACCTCACTTACCCCTCAACCAACCCCGACCCCCCTTCTCACCCCTCCAACCAAACCCAACCCCCCCACCTTACCCCCCCCACCAACCCCAACACCCCCTGACCAACCCCAACACCCACACCTCTCCCCTCATCCACCCAGACACCTTCCCAGCCCCCCAGACCAAACCCGACACCCCCACCTCACCCACCCGACCAAACCCGACACCCCCACCTCACTTACCCTCCGACCAAACCCAACTTGGGTCCGTCGGAGGTGGGGAGGGAGCTGAGAGCTGAGCGAGTGTGGGGTCCATTGGAGGGGAGAGGGGGCAGAGAGCTGAGCGAATGCGGGGTCCGTTGGAGGGGGTATTATGGCATCATAACTATGTCACAGAGAACAGCAGCTGCCCAGCTGATGTGAATGGGCTTTAAAGAATTTCACCCCTGGGGGGCGTCAGAGGTGAGACTTGAAAATTTTTCGACTCTTACACTGATTAGGACCCTAAGACCTCTAACTGTACCAAATTTCAAGTCCCTAGCTCAAACGGTGTGGAAGGAGTAAGCGCACATACATACATACATACACGCATACATACACCATATATATATAGATAGATAGATAGATAGATAGATTGTAGGTGTTTTTAATATACACACAAATTTTGCATGGTGTTTAAGATATTCCAACATTCTTAAGGTGAATTAACCTAGAACTGACCAGTTTGAGAATACAGGTACCCCAGTCAAATATTTACATATAAAAATAATGTTATTTGGCATTGTTAGTGAAGTATCGCTTCTCGGCCTTTTGGCTAAGAAAGCATTATCTAAAAAGTTATATCCCTCTATACTGAGCCAACAAAAAGGTTTTTAGATCTCAGACAAACTCATGTGTGTGTCTAAAAGGAGACAGCAGTCCATCAGCACAGTACACCTCCCTAAGTAATAAGTAAATGGTGACTATTACTAGGAAAACTGCTTCAACTAGTTTTGCTTTTATAAGGAAGTATCACATACATAATAGAGACTATTCTCAAGGATTTCATGCTGAAGAGAGAAAATATGGATTGTCAAAGAAATAAGTTGAGGTGCCCTCTTTTCAATTCATTTTGTTTCACTCAGAAGGGTGTCTCATGCTCTTTTCTTCACTTTCCTTTGAGCAGCAGAGTAGGGAAACAGAAAGAGTCCAGTTCTGTGCATTCAGGAGGCAGTGGGACTTCACTTGAGCATATGCATAACTATCTCTGCTGAACAGGGGTTATGAACAGTGTGTGTGTATAAAAATGAGAATCAATCAAAAATATCATACGAAGTAAAATCATTCCACTTGTTATGCATCAAGTCAAACACAAAATGGGAAGGACAGTTTTTGAAAAGTTGTCTTGAATAAACAGTGCAGTAAAGCACACAGTAATTCTTACCTTGGTGGAACTGGCAGTGTGGGACACAGCTCGGCTGCCTTTGGATTTAGTGTGTAACTGGAAACATTCAAGTTATATACACAAAGGCAAGAACCTACGAAAATGAAAAACCCCACAAATGGTAACTTATTAGTTCACACTTCTTAAAAATACTATATATATATAAAATAGCACTTAATTGCATGGCTGCTCAAATCATTCATCGTTTTGAAGATTTTGTGCAGCATAATAAATATTAATTAGCAAAACTACAGTGTTTTTACTCAATAATTTTGTATTTAAGTAAAAAAACAAAAAACACAATACTATTCTGTTTAGGAGGCAGCTTGAAAACAGTCCAGATAACAGTTTCGTGAATCAAGATTAAACCCCTATCCATTCTCTACAAAGAGTAATATTTTCAGTTTTTCCCACTTTTATCACTAAATTGTTGTAACTTGTTTTAGGAGATGCAACTACAACCAACCCAAACACTGGAAACCCCAAATTTCACTAAACTGATGATCATACTATTTTATTTTCTCTCATTTCTCATACCTCCAGAAGCCTTCCCTCATAGGGCCAAATTCAGAGATGATGTGTAACATGTTGGAAAGACTTATTTTATACCCATTTGCTGAGCAGACCAAGTTTGTTAGCCTGGGAAGTTGGGTAGCTGATCTAAGAGAAGGTCACTCGGAAAATAAACATGTAACCAACAAGTCCTTCAGTTGTCTCAATTTACTTTGCCACTGGAAATGGTCTTGTTGACAGAGAGAGTATGTGAGTTGGTATGCAACCAGAGGCATGAAAGACAGACTGGGAACTCTGACTGCCTTATCTTCTGCATTTCATTATCATCCAGAGCCTGGAGCTGGAGCGCAGAAAAGTGGAGCTGCAGGTTTTTGGCTAGAACAGAGACGGAGCACCGCTCCAAACCCTTGTTATCATCATCAATCACCAATCCTCCAGACTGGAGGCACACAAACGCCCCCATATTTAGGTATTTAGAGTCTTCTTTGTTCCCACTAATATAACAGCAACAACCTTATTAATGTAAATTGAAGCAAGATTGGGCCCTTAATGATTTAGAATGGAATAAAATATTGCCCAGCCTCAAACCTAGGAGCTTCAGTCCAGTATCTTCAGGCCCTCTGCTGGTAAACCACTACATTACCATAAACTAGTGAAAAAGCAACGTTTAGATGTACTCAAACCAATTAAAATGCAATATTGCCAGCTCTCTAGAAACAGATATAAAAAGTCTTTAAATGTGGATGGAGTTTCATGTAATGTAATTCAGTTATGGCAAGATTATTGAATGAGGATCACTGGGGTACATGGTTCTTTATGTACATTTAAAAAAGCATCAAATTAAATATCTCAAAAGTGCATTAAAAACTCATTATAAATAGCTATTCTTGCCATCCAAGCTATGAAAATAAAAGAGAACAATTCTCACAGTGCTAGTCATTGCCTGCCAAATGCCAAACACTCTATTCAGTGATCAGTGTTGGCCAGGTTTATGTAGCTTATTGTTTAAAAAAGAAAAAGAACCAGATTTAGAATCAGAACGTTCCTGCCTTGTGCCCAGAGAACTCAAACCCTGGGCTTTTTTTACAAAATGCTTTGACTGGTATATAAATGGTTTCTTAATTGTGCCTACTGGGGTTCTCCAAGGAGCATTTCAGACTTCCACATTCAGCTTTGTATTCTATACATAGATAACACTGGGTAAAGACCAGGTAACTTTTTGTCTCAATTCTCTGATATCTTGAGTATGGAGTCTTACCTGTGTAATGTACTGCTGAGGTAGGGATCAATTTTAGCTTACTATATTTAAATGTTAAAAAGCAATGCAAAATAAATAACTGCATTTGCACACTAGCTACTTGTCTATGTTTATTTAAATTTTAGAGTATCAGAAAAAAAATCAAGATGGTTCTACTTTGGCTCTGAAAACAAAACATTACATATAAAGGGCTCACAGATCTGATACGTCAATGGAATAATAGTGTTTCACTATAGTTTTAATTGAATTTGAAGGATCTCACTCAAAGTCAATGCAGATTTCTCAAGCTTACAAACGGCATCCGTTCCCTAACTCTCCCTCCTCTGCACTAGTTTGTCAATAGCCAACTTTCTGCTGAACAATCCAGTCCTGTGCAGAAATGCACGCAACAGTTTTATACACGCAAGAGATCTATACAATTTCTGATAAATAAAACATTTAAATAAGCATGAACTAAAACATGCTTTCCATTGACTTAAATCAAATAAATTAATGATAAAGTAAACATCCAATGCAACATATTTCCAATGCAACATATTTCAAACAAGAATACATTTTATAGGACTAAAAAACGCTTAACTCTTCCACACACAGATTAAGGAATCTATACTCTTTACTACATACCATTGTTCTTTGCAAAAAGCTGGATGTCTTCCAGAGAGTTAAGTTGCTCTTGAGGACAGCTAGATACACACAAGGCGATTGAATTGACTTTAAGGTTTTTAATTTCCAGACCGCATGAATTCAAAAAGAACACATGTCTAGGAAGGAGGGAAAAAATTATCTTTTAAGGCAAGCTCTCTATTTTTCATATCATTTTGAACCTGCTCACTATCTTTAAAAACAGTAAAAACATGACAACTGATAATGTGTTCTTCCACAGAAAATTGGAACACCTGGCTTTTCAAGCTAAAAGTTAAAAAGTGATTCTAGCACATACTACATTTTACACTATATTTTTACCTCATCTTAAATCAGATTACAGGCCCCAAACACGCAGTCAACCCATGTAGGCAGACGATTACATCCGGGTGGAGTTTCCTGGGGTACATGAATCCAAAGGCAGGATCAGGACCATAATTTTTGCTATTCTTTCACTCTCTTATTTGTATTAGTAAAGTGCCTATATGGACTTTAGTGCCTATATGCTCCAAAGTTTTATTTACTATAGGTCATTTATTTTATCCACAGTGACCAAACTCAAGTGTTTGATTCATTTAAAAATCTTATATACTTACTTTTTATTTGTCATATCCTGTCCAGAAAGAGGTGCACCTTCAATATGAGTGTTCTTCCTACCACATATATTCCCATAGCTGTCATACCCAAATACAAGTCTTTCTGCAGCTCCAGCTGTTACAGCATAGCCAGTTACAAACATCTATTAAATATATATATATTATATATATTTTTCTTTTGAATAAATGATACACAGAATACAATGCTTTTTTCCCCTCTCCCATTCAATGAACATTCCTTGTTTAACCTATATAATTTTTGTCTAGTGTTTGAAACACCAGGCATAAAATTTTCAAACATTGTTTACACTGTAATGAATATTTCAGAGTGAAACTCACGCCTGCCTAGAAGGTCAGAGCAAAGCCATTGGACCACTCAGACCCTACAGTATGTTGTCTTTAGGACCCTTCCACATTTGTTACTTGGAAGGTGTGTAGTTAATGAAGCAGGGAATTACAAGAATAGAAAAAATGGTCTTGTGCTGAAAGTAGCTGAACATCCTGGAAAACTGCATTCTAAACCCTGCCTAGACCAGAGTTCCTGTACAATGCTGCATAAGTCACTTCCACCAAACTTTTCACAGGTGTTCAGTAATTGTATTCCTCATTTTCTGGGTGCCCAATATGAGACACCTGTGGCCAGATTTGCAGAAGTTCTGAGCAGTCACAGCAGCAACTGAAGTCAATTAGTTGAATATATAAAGTGATGGGGAAATGAAAATACTGTATTCTTAGGAATACACATTGAATGAGGATAAAAGAAATATTGATTAACTAGCCATCCACTGAAGGAGGCTGGGCTCCAACGCAAAAAAGAAAGAGAAAAATAGTATGTGATCATGTAATTAAAGATTGTAGAATACATATGCATAAAAACACAAAACTGAGGTTGCACATCCAACCTTACTTATGGCATTTCCTAACTTCTGAGTGCTTGACTTTCAACTTAAATATTCTTTTAAGTAGTTTGGGTTTTTTTAAAAAAATGTAATTAGTCTGTTCAGAACTAGGCCTGATCCTGCAAGGAATTAAGTACATTCGTTACTTTAATCATGAGTAATCAGATTTGAACGTGGGTGTATGGAGTCTAGTGATTTATATCAGCAATTCTCAATGGGGAAGGGGAGGTTCACAGCCCAGTTTCAGGAGAATCCGCAAACCCCAAGCCCATGGGCAGAGTTGGGGCAGCATAGGAGGCATTGCCTCACCCAAACTGCAGTGCCAGAACAAGGCAGTTTCATGGGCAGCTCCATATTCCCCCCCCTCCCCAATATTCTTCCCTCATCCGAGGCTCCGCCCCCTGGCCAGGTCAGAGGCTGGAAGCCAGAGGCAGGCAGTACAGGGGAGGGGTGGCTGCTGCTCTGGCTGGTCCCATGCAGCTGACAACTGTGGCATTCTCCCATCTCCTCAGTTTCCAGCCCCCTTTGACTACTTGCACAACCAATAAGAGCTGCCTGGGTGGATGAACCCAGCTCTGGGACCAGCAGAGCCCTCAGGGAGCAGCAACCATAGGAGGAGAGCCCTCCCAGCACACAGCCCCTACATACCTCCTCCCTGCACTCTGAGCTACCCCCATGACCACACACAGCCCCTAACTACTCCTATCCCTGCACCCTGAGCTACACCCTTCCCTGCACACAGCCCCTAGCTATCCCCCAGCACCGAGCTACAAACCTACCGCCACAAAGCCCCGAGCTACCCCCTCCCTGAGCTACAACCTTTGCTACACACACTCCTAGATGCCTGCTCCCTGCATCCTGAACAGTTTTCAAATGTTCTGAGCTGGGGCACCCTCTCCCCCGGGGAACCCCCCCCCCCCCCGTCTTTGAATTTATATTTTTGGTTGCACTCTCCTCCCCATTCCAGACAGTCCGGGTGGCCTGTTGAGTTGAGTCAGGGGGCGGAGGTGGCACTTCCTTTCCAGGGCCCACTGTACAGACCTGACCCAAGCCCTGCCGGGCCAGGCACCCCCAACTAGAAGTCAAACTATACCTATGCCCAAGGCCTCCCACCTAGCAGCCAAAGCCTGGAGCCATAGTGCCACCCAGAGCTGAAGTCCCAAGTCCCCATCCCCACCACTGTCAGTTGCTATAGACCAGAGCCACAAGTCCCCTGTCACTGGGCCTTGGAGTTCTTATAACAAGGGGAAAGGGGGCTTTAAGAAGGAAAATGGTTGAGAACCTCTGGTTTATATCACTTGATTACTGTGATTCCTGAATTTTTACATATTAATTTATCTTACTATGGTATTGTAGTGACTCCATACTTGAGATGCACAGATACTTAGCAGCCTTAACTCTGTCACAACAACAAAATATTTTAGATCCAGTTTATTTATATAGTAAATATACTTCCAGTAGACAGCTACCTCAAAAGTAGCAAAAAGAGATGCAGTAGTCTTTTGTGACCCTACTTCTGAATATGAGAAATTCTGACAGATGGAAGTTACAAGTTCAACATAACTTTATTTGCTAAGCTAGCCTACACTGCTTCCACATAGATTGCAAACTAAGACAAAAGCTCAGCACACTGAATCTGCTCTACAACTATTGCTAATAAATGGCTGGCTACAAACATTAAATAATTACAAGAGGGGAGGGGGTGCCAACATGTATGCACCAATAACGTGCACTTTTAGATTGTGAAACAACCTGAAACAAGCCAGTGTGAATAAATAACACTGGATGTCACCACACATTTGTTTTAAACTAAAGGAAATCATAATTTAAATGTGAATGATATATTTTATCACAAAGAGTAAGCAATAAGAATAATGAAAGACTAAAAAGCCACCAGGGTTTGACATATCTCATATCTACATGTGCATTAAACACAAGGTGGCATCATGCTTCTCAAGTTTAGTTTATAAAGTGAGCCCGAGAATTATGCTGGCTTCTTTTGCATTAATTGTAATTTTTTTAAAAAAAGATGTTAGGAAATTGAATTAACTATGGTCACTAATTTGCATTGTGGTAATGCCAAGACACTGTACATAAACATAACAAAAAGACAGACTCAGCCACAAACAGCTTGTACTAAGTACAAGATGATCTTGCCGTTGGATCCTTGCAAGTAGACCCTTCGACCAGGTATGTAGAGCTAATCTGACTTCACTGGGGCTTTGTTTTGTGCAGCCACAAAGGTTCCCTATCTGATCACAAGATAATTTATGCAGTGAGGTCACCTGAATTATTCAGAATCACTTTAAGCTTAAAGTAGTTCTAAGTAAGATTTTTCTTTCAACAGAAAACATGCTTACCAAACCAGCCCAAAAAAGAAAGAATAAAATCAACCAGAGTACATCTGTGCATTTTCTATAAATTAGAGGTCTCCATTCTCTTTGTCCAGAAATCCCACCTACAGAAACCTAAAATTAAAAGTAAATGTTAAGCGCAATTAAAGTTATAGTACTCAGTTTCAAACATTTGAAAAGCAGTGGAAGAGTAACTGAGTGTGCACAGAATGTCAAACATTTGTTAATTTGGGTATTCTTAACAATAGTGAATTTATTTTACATGTAGTGCACAATATTACTAACTGTCCTCCAAATAATGGAGAGTACTTTAGTGTGCAGGGAAGGGGACATCCATACAAATGATAGCTATTCACTGACACCAACATCCAGAGACTACTACATACTCCTGCACAAGACCTGGTCCACGGAGTACCCTGAGAGACACTTCCACATGACTATACAGTGAAACCTCGATTTAACGGACTAATTCGGGCGAGGGGGTGTCCGTTAAAGCCGAAAGTCCGTTATTTAATAATTTTTTAAAATCATTAAATAACAGGACTTTGGGCTTTAACGGACACCCCCCTCACCCGAATTAGTCCGTTATATAGAGGTTTTACTGATCACAGCCGGGAGCGAGATGTCAGCCCCCCCGCCCGGCTCTCCGCAGCGGGGAGCCCGGCGGGAGCTGTCAACCCCTCCCCCCCGCCAGCCCGGCTCCCCACAACGGGGAGCCGGGCGGGTGGGCTGACAGCTCCCGCCCGGCTCCCCGCAGAGGGCAGCCGGGTTGACAGCTCCTGCCCGGCTCCCCGGGGCGGGAGCTGGCAGCCCCCGAATAACGGATTTTGGATGCATAGGAAATTTTGTCCGTTGCATCTGAAGTCCGTTAAATCGGGGTCCGTTAAATCGAGGGTTTACTGTACTGGGCAAAGAAGAATTGTCAAACAACTTTAAGCCAGCACCTTCTCTCCTTTTTTCTCAGTGCTTTTTCTCTGATGTAGTGGGCAAGTTTGCTGCTTCTTAGCCTTTTGAACTTACTCATGTGTCATGTCAATCACCTTGGTATCTGACAACAGCTCTATCAAGGGGGCTGTATTCTTTGCCAGCCAGGGGATGGCCACAATTTAGGACCAGCTTTTGATCTCAAATTGAATTGTCTGCTTAGAACTGACCCCCCCCCCCCCACACACACACTTGGTAAGGCAACTCCCATCTTTTAATGTACTGTTTATATATATCTTCTTACTGTATTTTCCACTCTATGCATCTGATGACGTGGGTTTTAGCCCATGAAAGCTTATGTCCAATTAAATGTGTTAGTTTTGAAGGTGCCACAAGGACTCCTCCTGGTTTTTGCTGATACAGACTAACAGGGCTCCCACTCTGAAGCCTTCTGATCTCGGTCATTCCAGCGTCAATGGAGTTACTCTGAGCTCCACGGCTGTATCAGACATCAGAATCCGGCTCGGGACAGGCCTTTCTAGCGAGGGGTTGTGAGAGTCCTAGCGGGGGAGGAAGCCACCCAAAGACCCCGAGGCTCCAGGTAAATGGGATCAAGACCTAGAACCCGCACAGAAAAAGAAGAAGCGAGGAGGGGAATGAGGAAAATGTCTTCCCAGGTTGGGGAGCGAGGCCGCCGCAGAGCCGTCCGGGACGAGTGTGCTGGGCAAGGGATTCCCGCACCTTCCTCCTCAGCGGACGCGAAGTGGGTGCTCCTGGCTCGCTTTGCCGCACGCTCTTGCAGGCGGGGGGGAGTTTACCTCTCGGGCGGGAAAGGCAGCAACTCCTCACTGCGGACGGGCGAGCCCCCCCCGCCTATCGCTCCTCGGCTGGGCTTGCAGCCGGGCGGTGCAGCCCAGGCCCTGGGTGCGTCCCACGGACGAATTGGGCGGCGGGGGAGGGGGGGGGACTGCTACCGGCCGCGGGCGACCTACCCGACCGGGCAGCGGGGTCTTACCTGGTACTCGCCCCAGCAGCCCGCCATGCCGAGCAGGGAGGGGGCTCCGCGCCCGGAGCGGTGCGGGAAGTGCCGGGCCGTGCTCGGAGCAGCCCGCCTGCCAGGCGTCCAGCTGCGGCGCCGTGCCTGGGGCTCCCGGTGCGGTGCAGCGGAACGGCCCCTCCTCCCCGCTGCCAGCCCCGCGCGGGGCGGACCCGGCTCGCCTCACCTCCCGCAAGGGCCGCTGCTCGGGCCCCAGCCTCCCTCTGGGCAAGTGGCGCCCCCGCCTGGCGCGTGTTGCGAGCCTTTCGCGCGCGCCCCTACCCCCGCCCCGGGGAGCGTGTCCCCCGCTCCGGGAGCTGCACAGGTGCCAGCGCAGCTCGCTCCCTGCTGGGTGGGGCACGAGCTTCACGCTTGCACACAGCCGCGTTCCCTGGCGAAGGGTTTGCCTTGTACAGGCGCAGCCAGCGGCACTACAGGCCGGCTGAAATCAGGGCAAAATCCCAGTACAGACGTGAGTGCTCCTCGCCCCCTCCAGGGCAGATCCGAGTCGCACGCCTGAAAGTGTGTGATGTTACATTGAGGTACTGAAACTGGTGCAAAAGGCCTCTTAAGCCTCGTCTACACGCAGTTTTTGCAACCATTTGGAAACCGATCCTTTAAATCAGTGCAACTCTTACTGTGGATCAAAACAAGCCTACCAGTATAAATACGTCTATCAGATTAACTGCATCTACACTAGCTGGTCCTCACTACGGAGGGGGGGGGGGATGATCGACGGCGGGTAGTGAAAATAATCCCTAAGGGGTTGCCCTACTTTAACTATAATGGTTTCTAAAGTTACATACACTGTATAGTGTGTATAGTAAGATCAGGCATCAGGGTAAAAACTGTGTTTAGAGAAGCCTAGTTTAAACCAGTCTTATATTACTTTAGTTTGCATTAGTACATTTACAGGCAACGTTAAGCCAACATAAGCCACTCTTAAACTGAAAAAAAGGAATGTCCACACAGGACTTTACACAAATGATTCCACTAAACAGTTTAAATAGTAAAAGTTCATATGATGTCCATGACCTGTTCCTAAATTAAGCCCAACCTGGTCACGTCCCTCACTGGGTAGGATGTCCTGCCATTTAGACAATGGTCACCCTCTGGGTCAGACTGACATTGGCTATGGTGGCATTATTTTCTTTGGCATTCTAACATCTGTTGTCTTCTGCAGCGTCCTCAACATCATAATCTTTTTGATTGTAGCCAATCCCATACTGATTTCACACCCTACTCTCCTAACTTCTTCCCCTGTCGTAAAGCCATTCCACTTTACACCTGACATCTTTTAAAGAACTCTCATCTCTACCACCTCCAGCCTTTTGATATCTATTTCATTTACTGCAGCTACTTCCAGACCATGGAGTAATCTGTTAGAACATTGGTTTGATACATTTTTACTCAAATGTTAATTTTTTTCTAGAGTTAAATTCCTTATCTTATGCAGATGACATCTTTCAACTGGCAGATATATTTGAATTAATGATGATATTTTTTGCTACCATGGAAAACTGGTGTAGTTGATTTGGACTTAAAATAAATGCCAAGAAGATGAAGTGGTTGCATCTTGGAAAAGGGACAATAGACAAAGTGTTAAAATGCAGTAGTGTTCCTAGGAATCTTATGTGTTCCTAGGAAGCTTGATTAGTACTAATGTGGTCTATCAAGGATAAGGTTAAAAGGAGATTTACCTTAGCTACAAGTGCTGTACAGAAACTGACAAAATTATGGATTGATGAAAACATACAAGAATAGGATTATGAAATGAACTTGACTTCTGGTGAGAAGTTAGCCCAACACTGCATTTGTCTAAATGGAGTTTGTCTACTTATTAAATGATATTCTTTTATTTCATAATCTCCATTGACATTACATGAGAAAGTGTCCTGCTATTAAAATGAAATTGTACCTTATGCCTGTAAAACTACAACTAAATTTTATAACAGTATTGTTGGAGGGAAAGTGAACAAGGGAGGGTTTTTTCCACAGTTGGTAGTCGTATTCAAATGTACAGAACTACTAGGATAAGATTCAAGATAAATAACTTAAGCAATGGGACTCACTAATCTTGCTGGGTCTACTAATGATTAAATCTTTTAAACAATAACATAATGTAGTACCCCAATAAGACGTTTAAAGGCCCAATCCTGAAAACACCTACACACATTAGGAGTCCCAGCAGACTGGTTAAATTTCAGTGTTAAGTAATTACATTCTGTCTACCAATATTACACTGCTAAATTCTAGATTGCATTTTCTTACCCATAGAACTCATACATCAGGGTCCTGTGGGAACAGCAACCAGGAGTTGAGGGCCAGAGCCAGTACAAAGCCACAGGGTCTTGCAAATGTGAAGCCACCAGATTTTGAGCCAGGTCCTGTAGCCTATATTCCACAGGGTGTAGAAGCAGATATCACTAGTAACAGAACAGGGAAAAGTTAAAGAGGTCTTCAGAGAACCCTCTTGCACTGTTTTTTCTGCCGTGCGCAGTGAAACAGGCCACGGGTATCAATATAATTAATAGATGCTCACAAAAGAAACATAAAAGGAATAATAGCTAAGAAGTGAAAATATCTAGATGGCTCAGTCTCACTTTAATTGTTGCACAGATATAATACCAAAGAACATGCAGCTCAGTATCGAGCCTGAATAAGCATTTCTCATAAGAGAGACTGATGCAGTAGAGCTGCTATCCAGATGCTATTGAATCATGTAAGATGACCCAGGATAAGATTGTTAAAGGAAAAATATGCCCTTTTGAGGAGGAAAACGATGGGAAATTTCCTGGATCCTTTTGGAATAGCAAAGGGATATTTCACTTTTCCAAAGCCTCAAAATGGTTTTGTTTGAATAAATCAAATCACTTTCTTGGCTTGTGCAAAGACTCTATGACACGTCTTAACAGTATCCGAATTCAGTATCCAATCTGATACCCAAATGTGACATTTCAGCATGTGTCAGAAATAATCTCATTGCAGTATTCTGTCAGTTTATGTTAAAAGGATGCCAGTAAAGTTGCAGAAAAAGTTATAGTCCAGTCTGAATGTGACATTCTGTATTAAATCCAAGGGAGAACCATTAGATATTGGAGGGCTGTTTACAGCAAGAAGCTTGTTCTTTTATTTCAGTGCAAGTAACAGATTGGCACCCTGATGGCTATTGGAAGTGCAGTTCTGGAGAGCTAACTGAGTTCATTCACAATTGTACTTCTCAGGCTTCACAGATGTACACTGGCTAGTCTGGATAGGGTGTTTTGAAGTTACAATTAGTGTATTCATTAGTTTAAACCACAGAATTTGTAGAGCTATTTGAAATACAAAATGTTTTCTATTTCACTATGTATAAACCACTGACATGCATTTGGTAATTATCTATGTATTGTCAAAATGCCAGCTACCACATCCATTTGATCCCTGTCAGCCTTGGGGTTTTGTACACTAAATGGCATGGAAATTTAGGTTATTATATTAGGGCTTGATCCTGTAAGGTGCTCACCATCTTCAGATCTCCTTGAAGACAATGGGAATTTTATGTGCTCAGCACCAACCATGATTAAGTGTTTGTTAGCTGAATGGCCAATGAGTACTGAAATAGCCAGCCAACTTTACTGACCTATTTTTCCAGTGTGCTGTCCTGGATGCATTTTTAAATGTTTACTATGTCTTGCTCACTAGTATAGATTAAAGAAGATTTATGCAACTCATTATTAAATACCAGTGTTAACAGTACTTTCTTCCCTTTAGTGCTAGCTAGTCATAAAATATCTTTTCACTGCAAATCTTATTTTGAATACTTTAATAAAACAATCGAAAAAGTAACTTGCCATCTGCGGTAGTAGCAAAACAATGCAAAACTGAAACTGTTGTGGTACATCTTGCAGAGAAGATCATGGCTATTTTATGCTGGATTAGAATTTCATGAAAAATAATCTAGTCCAGTGCCCATCTGAAAAACAAGAATGTGACCACAGGGTCCCCGTAGCTCTCAAAATATGACTAATGAGAGATGAATTAATTTTCTTACCTAAATGACTGTTACAGTAATGCCGCAGATTTCTACATTTTTAAAGTATTTACTTTATGTATTTTTTTCTTCATATTTTATTAAACTTGCCTGAATTCAACATTGGATTAATCCTGGATCCCAAGTTGTGGGATACTTACCCGGTAGTCAAAATTTAGAGGTAAATTCCTAATATCAGAAACAGGGAGAGGGAACAAATGCCCACACCATAATTTTTAAGAGGGTTTCATTCCACCCCTTAAAAGCTAAATGAAATGGCACATTTAGAAAAAGAGTTAATTACCTAAGTGTAGTGTTTCTTAAATGGAAATAAACAGGCCTTTTTACTGAATTTTACAGGACTTAGTACATTTCTAAATTATGTTTATGAAGAAAAATACAAATGGGAGACACCTGTTGCAGTTTTTACAGAACTTTAATATAGGGACTGTGACACAGGCCTATTGGTGGTTCACTATTCTGTGTCAGCTACTCTGATCAGGCCTGACATACTCAACACACCTAACACAATCAGAGAAATCATTTATTGTGTTATCAATTTAGTAACAGATTATGTGTAATTTTATTCTATGCCACCTAGTGGTGGTCTAATTCACTGCTTAGAAATACAACAATTTTTCATCATGCTGAACTATAGGGTAATAAAGTTTGGATTATCCATTAACAAACTGTTACATTTTAGGATCTCAGCATATTGTTGTTGGTTGTCTTCTCCGGTATAATCATGTCTGGCCATGAACTTCAAGAACAAATTCAGTTACTCTTATGTAAGGAAGGGCTTGATCCAATGTGTCAAATCTGAAGAGTGTCGCTTTCCTTGCACATTCCAAAACTTGAGCAGGTGTTAAAGCCTGCTCCAGACACACATTGCAGAGTGGATATATCTTGGGGAGCTCAGTATTCTGAAAAGAATATCCAGGAAGTTACTGTCTAGAGTGTTTTGCCGAACAGTAGTACTTATTTTTAGAGATGGGCATGAACCAAATCCCCACCTTTAAACACTTCAAACTTTGTGGAAATTTGGATGTGAACTGCATGGATTGGACCGACCCCATCAGCAAAGTTGTGTCTCATCCCATACTATTACTGATGGTGGAGCAGTGGTTTTCAACTTGTGGTCCATGGACCTCTGGGGGTCCAAAGCCTATGTCTAAGATTTCCAAAGGGGGCCATACGTCTATTTGAAATTTTTTCAGGGTCTGCAAATGAAAAAGGTTGAAAGCCACTGACAGAGGATGATTTGCCATTACTGCTACCATTTGCTTAATTGGCGGAGGGCTGTGCAGTGCTTCTAAAAGTTCCAACCTATTAATGAACCAAGTGTGTGTGAATAAGATGCCACATGATGGAATTTGTTTTTTCAGTTTGTTTTTCAAAAAATGTAGGAAATGACACACAAAAACAAATAATATTAAGTTTGCTAAGTCGAGCGCTCAATTTATTTCCCCCCATAATCATTTAATTAAAGATATATGGAGGCTATTCATATTACCACAGGACATTAAGGGTCAGAAACTGGAAATTAACTTTCTAATTGATCTGTTTTCCAACATGTTCACACCTGGCCTGGAATCTTAGTTACTTGAAAGATTTGCTGCTTCATATATGTTGTAATATGGGATAATTGTTGCGTAAGATAAACATACATCCCACATTACTTGCAGGGAAATAGAGATAAGATAATCTTTAAAATACAATAGAAAATTGTTGATATCTGCTACATTCCTTTTCATGATTTATTTAGTAATTAATTTGGAATTTGGTTGTTTGATTAAGGAAATTAATTTTGTGGGTGACATAACTTTAAGACAAAGAAAGAGAAAACCTAAATTAATAAAATTATTTTAATTTGATCTCATTTCATTAATGATACTGTACTTTGTTAGGGCATAATCTTTGATTTCAGTGGGAGCTGAGGTTACTCAACACTTCTGAAAACTGAATCCTTATACTGGAAATGTTTGTCTATAAGCTTAAACCATATATCTTTTTTTCAGCCTCCTAGAAATTATAGAATTATAGAGAACACATTCTGTATATTTCTGTTTCTATATAGTTATTTATGCAGCCAATACCAATCATTTGTATATTCAACAGATATAGCTCCACACATAAATTTTTCCAATGGAACATGATATGACAGCATTGAAATATCTTTACATCCCAAGCCACTTACTTATACACACTCAATCATAGGCTGGCTGGTCTTTTAAGGCAAATGAGGTTCAGCCTTATCTGTGACCTACAACCTAGCTCCCAATTTATGGTTCTATGGAAACTGAATGATGAGTAGTGACCCAGCTGTGAAAGGGGCTCAGGAAAAGACTATTCAAACAGACTGCCATACTCAATTTGGAGGAAAGACTCAGGAGAGAGGAGCAAAGGGAGTTCTCTCTCTGGGAAAGGCTTGGGAAGCCAGGCTGGAAGGCCAACAAGAAGCAGGATAGACTCCAGTAGGGGAAGCCCTAATCTAGGGCCCACAAGTGGCAGGGAAATCCCTCAGGGAAGCTGCCAGAGTCCCTGGGGAGGGGAGGCAGTATGGGAATCCTGTTAAGACAAAGAAGCAGCAGAAGGGAAATTCTGCAGGAACAAGTCAGGCTCCTGTGGGGGAAACCCTGAAGTAGGGCCAATGGGAGAACTTCAGTCGAGCCTGAGGTGGTGGAAAAGTTATTAGTTTGTACATTTATTAGGACTTTGAATTGGACCTCTCTCTACACTGGAAAGGGAAGGAACTTTTTAAGTGATTTAGCTGGAGGGTCAGGCCACAGAGTATCTCAAGGGAGACAACACTAGCTAGGAAGGACCAAGGAAGTGGTTACCAGGGATGCCAAAAAGGACTTCTTGCAATGCAGTGCCCTGACACAGGAGGAGGCCTGGTGATGAGTACACTTCCTTACACCCGCTCATGTATAATAATGCCACATCAGTTTATATATACACTGCTCATAACACTACTGTAATGAATGCATGCTTTAACCATTTGCTACTCTTTTACCTGTGTTTAAAAAGTCAACTGGTACAGTCATTAGGTAACAATTTTCAGTTAATAATCCCACATTATGGGGGTACCAGCTGCCTCTGCAACATCACCCCATCCTCCTTAATGTGGATTTAAACAGTCCTAAGGGCCCCCATTTTCAGGATCCCTAAGGGGCTGGAGGGGATACAATATGTATTACCTACAGATCAGCCCCAACCCACCTGACAACTGCTTGCATCTTCCCACTCAGACTCCCTATCATCTCATGAAACATTCAGGAAAGCAGTAGGGGATACTGTGCTGCAGAGGTTTATTTTTTCTTTCCTGTTTCTACATTGAATCTGCCTTTGACTCTCATGAGGGAGCCTCTTCACCATGCAAACCACTGGGGCACCATTTGGACCTAAGACACTGTTGGAATACATCCATTTTACTGAAAGTGATTTAGCTTTATAACTGACTCACTTCAAGCCCTTTGAAGTTAAGGAAGCTAGTGTCTCAGGGTGACTGCTCTCTGCCTTGCCTGCAATGTTAATTACAACCCTAGACAAAGAATTATAGAGTGATCCTGTAGCTTTGCTAAATGTCAGATTTAGAATATATGAAATATCTTTAATAATAAATTACACTTATGACACCAGGGAAAAAAGAGGTAACAGAGTCCCGTGGCACCTTAAAGACTAAAGTATTGAAGCATAAGCTTTCGTGGGCTAATACCCACTTCGTCGGACGCAAGCAGTGGAAGTGTCCAGGGGCAGGTATAGATAAGTAGGCAAAAACCAGGTAGGAGGTAACAAGGTTAGTCCAATCAGCCTGAACCAGCTTGTTATCTCAAATCAGGGAGGGTGAGGTATTCCTCTAGCAGCTGAATTGGAGGTGTGAACTCAGAGAGAGGAGAAGCTGTTTTGTAATTAGCAAGCCATTCAAGATCTTTGTTCAATCCCAGATTGATTGTGTCAAATTTGCAAATTATGCTTCAATACTTTAGTTAGTCATTAAGGTGCCACAGGATTCTTTGTTACCTCTGCTATTCCAGACTAACACGGCTACCTCTCTGATTCCAGGGGAAAAGAGTTTTGATTTTAAGCTTTCCAAATGTTAAGAATATTGATATCCATCTCGAGTCTAGAGAAATAGGCTAGTGCTCTGTTTGCTATTTGCCTGGTCATACCAAAGGAGATGAAGGTGAACTGTTCACAGCTTCAAGGAAACTGACCCACAAGTACAGTGAAGATTGGGAATTT
Source organism: Sternotherus odoratus (assembly GCA_032164245.1). Classification (NCBI taxonomy): domain Eukaryota; kingdom Metazoa; phylum Chordata; order Testudines; family Kinosternidae; genus Sternotherus; species Sternotherus odoratus. The sequence continues at coordinate 63,052,335 of JAVMKO010000008.1, forward strand.
CATTAGGTCCCCATAAGGCCACATTGCTCTGTAAATTATATGAAAGGAGAGGGAATAGAAGAAGCCCTTTAGAACAAGGGTGATATGGGACAGTGACTTGGGACAAGGCCAAATCAGGCAGCCAATTTTAAAGAGCAACATTGGTAGGATCTAGCTTCTATAACAATATACCTGTGGCATACACACTCACATCTGTGTGGATGGGACTGAGGCTTTCTAGTCCAGGAAATCATAGCAACCAGCATTTGTACCAATACCGTGTTCACTTCAAAGAAATCTGCCTGAACCAGGGCCCGCTCCCAGGCACCAAGGGCGGCATTCTGGTCAATCTTGGGGCGGCCGCCCTTTTTTTTTTTTCTTCGGCAGTTCGGGCAGCTTTTTTTTGCTTGGGGTGACAAAGAAGGTAGAGCCGGCCCTGGCCTGAACTGGGCAAGCTTTAAACAAAATGGCTGGCAGGTGATTACTGAGTAAAAGAACAAATTAATCTTATCAAAGATGGGGGAAGCCTGGGGTGACCAGACAGCAAGTATAAAAAGTTGGGATGGTGGTGAAGGATAATAGGTGCCTATATAAGAAACCCCCAAATATCAGGAGGACTGTCCCTATAAAATTGGGACATCTGGTCACTCTAGGGAAGCCCTTTCTACAAGCATAAGATCTTTCATAAGTAATTTCCTTCTCTTAAGAGCAATTCACTTTAATCAAGGGGGTTTAACTAATTTATGTTTATCTATGAAAAATAGCTTTGTTGAATCCAAAGAGTTAGGTTGGAGTTCTGACTTTAGACTTTAGTAGAATCACAGAAATTTGTCTGCCTAAAATTTTGTGGTTACAGATTTCCCCCAGAAGGTGTCAGTGTAATGCAGGTCGTCAGTCATATTATGTAATTACACTAAGGACTACACACTAACTCTCTTCAAAGTGAGTTGCTTAAATATCACCAAGTGGTTTTAAGTACAGTTTTTCTTGATTTTTAGTTGTAGGGCTAGGCCAACCAGGCAACTGATTTTTGCGGATTCCTTTGGTGGCTGCTTAGGACTGTTTTCCCTGGATTTATCACATCCCATAGCATAGGAATGCATAGACTTGTTTCCTCCCATTTTCACAAAGTGTTTGTTTAAACAATAAAAGCGCTGGCAACATATAGTGATGTTTGGGGGCAGCTCATGTTTTTTCTTTCCTTTCTTACTATAAATACTCAATTTATCAATTTGAGAAGACCTATTGAGTTAGATCACCTAGTACAGTCAGTATTACCCAACCTGTTGGTCACAACCCCCCAGGGAGGTTGTCAAGGGGCCTCAGGTGGCTGTGGGTGGGCAGACCCTTACTGGGGGGGAGGGGCATGGAATAGAATCAAGGGGGGGGGGGGAATAGAAAGGCAACCTCAAGAGAGCTGTATTGTTGCAGCAACCCTGGGCACTCCCTCCCTGTGGGCCACACCCAGGCAGGCGGAATGAAGTGCCTGGACATGAATGGGGGAGGAAGAGAAAACAGACACCAACGCTTCTCCAGTCCAGGAGTGTAAAGGCAGAGTTTTGGAGGGAGAGAGGATATCTGGGTGGGCTGGAACAGATGGGATCTTGGGAGGGAAAAACAGGTGGGGAGCAGAGGGGATCTTGTATGGCTGAAGCACAGAATCAATTTATTTTGTGTGGGAGAGGCACACTATCACCTGGCACAGTACAGCTCTTCCCATCTCCCCCTGCCCCAGTCCCACACCTTTATTGATCTATGACCCACAAAACAGATGCAAAATTGTCCTTTGAAAATTTCATAGGTTTCAAGATGATTTTTTGGCTCTCTTGTGGATGTAAATGAGAAAAAAAGTTTAGAGCCACAGACCTAGTCACCTCCTGCCAGCACAGCATAGATCCTCAGCCTAGGGACTATACTAGTTTCTAACCTAACAACAGATACTACATTTATTAGGTCAACTAAGAAAATATATGTGCTGTTGCAGATGGGCAGGTTGCCTGTATTCGTAGTACTTGTACAGGCAGATATGGTTTCCAACAAGCAGCACATTAAATTGTGGCAATATCTCCTTTATGATGAGGAACAAGGACATGTTTTGTCCTTATATTCCTCAATAATATGTATTTGTTCAATAAAATATTGCCTATGCCAAAATTTTAAAATACTATGGAATAGATGTGTGTTGAAATAACTATGTACAACTTGGCCTAACTATATACTATGGTGTAGGTTATTATAAACATGTCCTCACTCATTATACATGAACTATTGCCACTTGGCACAACTTAACCTGCAATGTGTTCTGCTCCAGAATTTAGGTATTATATTGTATAAATATATATAAATACCTAACTGGAATCCTTCTGGAGTAGAAAAATGGATAGTCAATCATCCGCTGCATTGAGTTTCCCTTTGTAAATTCCTGACTTAATTGGCAGAACTGTATGAATTGTGAAGATGTTTTGTGCTACTGTCCCTGTTGGAATAGACATCAATAACATTTGAATTTGTACACCAACTTTTATTATGCTTTTGTCCTGGTTTATCTTTCCGCTGGCTCAACTGCATAGTTAGTACTAGCTTAAGAAAAATATTAAGTTCAACTCCTATAACTTTCTCTCCTGATCTGCCAGTGAGGTGCAATTTCAAGTAATATAGTAACTTTAAAATATCACTGCTGCCAATCCCTTGTCTCTTTTGGAAGAGGAAATTGTGCAAATTCAGAAACACAAAATAAAAGTATCTGAGTGTGTGTCCAAACCTACAAGGTGCTGAACACCTCATATGAGGCAAAGCCAATAAAAAAGTGGGTACTCGGCACCTTAAGGGCCTAATCCAAAGCCCACTGGAGTCAATGGGAATCTTTCTAGTGGATTTCAGTGGGCTTTGGACCAGTCCCTAAAGGACGTATTTAGCAACTGGCAGGATTCGGCCCTTATGAAAATGCGAAGCACATTATCTGCCAGCTTTTTCAAAGCTTACTCATAGCTTTGATACTTCAGATGTTTATTGATAAGGTATAGAAAAACACTGAACTCTTAATTTTATCTGACTTCTGCCAAAGACTTAATTATGAATTAGGGCCTGATCTTGCAAACCCTTAATCATGTAGGAGTTAATTATCCCCTTGAAGTCAATTAAACTAGTTACATTAGAGCTTGCAGCATCAGGCCCTCCATTTGGAACTTGCATAAGAACACATTCTTACTGACTGGGTATAGAGATGTGGTTCATTGTTTACAAACATCATTGCCTGGCAAAAGTGAATTTGCCTTATGTCTTTGCATGGCTTCATACTGAACTGGTGTTGGACAATGTATTGATAAGCAACCTATACCTGTCTAGTATGCTGCTGGGTAGCATATTGGTCTGAATGAGAATGTAATTCCTCTGGGTGTAGGAACCTGGCTTTTTTGCATAGTCTTTAAAGTATTGTGGTTTATGACGGTAGCTAACAAAAAAAATTAAGTAAATGAAAGTGTAGTTTAGATCACAATGGGCCTGTGTCTGCTCTCACTTATGCTGGTTTTATACCAGTGTAACTCCATTGACTTTAATGAAGTTACTCTACAGTTATACTGCATAAGTGGCAGACAAATGAAACCCAAATTGTTTTCCTCAGATTTGAAAATCCCATCCCATCAAATAAATGGACTGTTTTATAGATTTTATTATATCACCATTGCAAGTCAAACTACAGTGTGGGTTTGAGCCTACAACAGTTACTAATGAGAGCAGTATCTCAGTGCAGGATACAGCGTTTAGTCTGTAGTTTTTGTTTCTCTGTATTACTTAAGCAAATGAAAGTAAAACACAAGAAATAGATCAAAAATCTCACTGAAGTGGAGATAGAGGAAATCACAGGCACCAAAGTTGTAGTGCTTGAAAACAGAACGTCATATATGACATCCTGTTGAATCACTGTGTTATTAGCGGAAGAAAATGTGACATTGTATTTGTTCAGTGATAATATGCTCCCTTTACAAGGAAGTGGCAAGGTGCTTTAAAAATAGCGATGAATCAAGATGTTTGATCAACATTTGCAAAATGGCTACTCAGTATGAATGGGTTTATGGACAAAAGATCATCTATTCCAGCAGTTCTCAAACTGTTTTAATGGGGTCTCCAGGGCTGGTGTTAGACTTGCTGGGAGCAAAAGCTGAAGCCTGAGCCCCACTACCCAGGGCTGACCCAAAGCCTACGGGCATCAGCTTGGGTGGTAGATGCCCTTACACTATTCCAGTATCACTGAAATTACTGACTAGCTACTAGACTATGTTAATGTTCATGCAACAAAAGGGAAATATAATTCTAGTAGATTAAAAAAAATCTCTTTTTTCTAAGAAGCAGTTGTGTTGCACAAAACAATTAATATTACATAGGATACAAAAAATGTGGAGTGTAAAAATATCTATATCTTTCAGTTGTGTGGCTGCTGAGGAAACAGTAGTCTGTAGCAATCATTGCATGTTTTATAAGGGGAAGATGTATTTATGGAAAACAGGATGTTGGTTTTCTTTCTAATGACTAAAAAGCGTAAGCGTGGTGTGCACTGACAGTTTTGCAAGGCAATTTTTTCAGTAATATACAATTCAGTTCCTGTTCACGTAATACATTTTGCACAACACTAGGCAACTGCTAACACGAACTGCTTAGGAAAGTTTATAAAAAACCCAAAGGATATACATAAACTGGGAAGTCCCTTGATCCTGCCTGGTCACTACCAGATATAGATTTATTAGGTCAGAGGGAAGGAATTAGCAACCATGGACCGAACTATGTAAACCTTGTGATTTAGGTTCACTGGACGAGGAAAAGAGTCAGAGAGGTAGCTGTGTTAGTCTGGAATAGCAGAGGTAACAAAGGCCTGTGGCACCTTAAAGACTAACTATAAAGTTTTGAAGCATAAGCTTTCGTGGGCTAATACCACAAACAATCTAGGACTGAACAAAGACCTTCAATGGCTTGCTAATTACAAAAATAGCTTCTCCTCTCTCCATGTTCACCCCTCCCCCCCATTCAACTGCTAGAAGAATAACCCACCCTCCCTGATTGGAGATAACAAGCTGGTTCAGCCTAATTGGACTAACCTTGTTACCTCCCACCTTGTTCTTGCCTACTTTTCTATACCTGCCTCTGGACACTTCCACTGCTTGCATCCACGAAAGCTTATGCTTCAAAACTTTATAGTTAGTCTTTAAGGTGCCACAGGACTTTGTTACCTCTGGATGAGGAAAGACTATCAACCACATTACTCTACAGACTGTTATATTAACAGAGCATCCCATATAGTCAGAAGTAATCAAGCGTTCTCTCAAACTTTGGCTGATAAAATAACATACCTCTGCAAACAGTGAGCTGAAATCCAGGTATGATATATGAACACAGCTATATTAGAAAAGCCACTCACTTAAGAGACTATAGTTCTAATCAATTTCTGACTTCCCTCTGAACTCATAGACATGTTACTCTGCAGGTTATTTAGTGGCTTTGTCTTGGAGTGCTGGAAGTGTCATTCCAAAGCACACTCTCAGTCACAGAGCATACCAGAAATTTGCATCTTTCACTGCATACACACCCTGATCTCAGTGCAATCCATAAATTCTCATTTGCTGAGCCTATTACTGCAGGAATTATTTTTACAAAGCAGTGGGGCTGTCTATGGGGCCATGAGAATCTGAGCTTTAGATTCTACCTCAGCTCTGCCATTGGCTTACTAGCTGGTGGCCCCAGACAAGTCACTTCCTCCTTGCTCCAGTCCGGTAGGGACACTCCCTTTTTAAATGTCCCGGTCACCCACAGGCAAAACAGTTTTCAGGCCATGGCACTGGCTTCCAGCCCAAGGTGCCTGGGCCCCAACAAGGTCCATGTGCCCTCACCCACAGCAGCTGCACCAGCCTTGCTTGCTGCACGGCAAGACAGGCCACCCAAGCTCTCCAGTAGCAGTCCACCATTTTCTGGTCTCAGTTCTCCACTCTTGAGTCCAGGCAATAATCTCAGTCCTTCTGTGCTGCCCCTTGTATCGGGGCAGACTATCTATGCCCACATTCTCCACCACGTGTAGCAGGGCAGCAACTCACCCCTGCAGCACCTCTTGCTGGTTCATCCAGGAATTAGCTCACCAGCATCCAGAGCACCCTCTGCAGGCCAATGTCCCGCTTGCTCCTCTGGCCCCATGTCCCTCCCAGACCCTGGGGCCCTCTTACCAAGGGTGCTGCACCCCTGCAGTACCCCCTCAGGTCTTAGGGTCTCCCCTCCCTGGGGAACCCTCCACCCTCTAGCCCCACCTTGCCTCAGTCTAGGCAACTGCCAGTCACCATTTGCTCCCATTTACTGGGGCAGACTGCAGTATAATTGCCACTCATCACAGGCAAGGGGGGTTGGCCTGCTGCTTCTATCTCAGTAGCTATGGGCTGCCCCCTGCAACCCAGTACCCCTTTGTTAGGCCTTCCCCTAGGCCCTGCAGCCCGGGGGTTTCTAGGCTAGAGCTTCCTCAGCTCCTCCTGCCTTGCCCCAGCCCTGCACCACTCTAGGTACCTTGCTCCAGCACCCAGCAGCAACCAGACCTGTCTACCTCTGCATACAGAGGAGACACTCTGTTAGGTCCCTGCCTCTCAGCCTTTTTATACAGGCCTGCTAGTGTATTTGGGGCATGGCCACCCAGATGAGCTTGCTCTCCCAATCAGGCTGGGAGCTTGCTTGCTCCCAGCCACAACCCCTTCCTGGGCTGTTCTACACCCTTCTCCACTGTAGTGGGGCAGTCACCCCACTACAGTATACATATTACTTTGTCTTTCTACCAGATTCAGAATAGAAGTTCACCAATACTTTTTTTTTGTGCCAGAAGAATATGCATCTTTCTCTAAAGGATTTTCATTTGAAATTTAATCTACTACATTTAACTATGAATGTGCTTTCCCTTAGGAATTAGCTTTAAAGGAGAGAAGCTTCAATTTCATGCACTGGTGCCCACGGCTGAACTGTGAAAGAAGACAATTTCCTGTTTTGTTTTATTGTCCAAAAGTAGAAAAACCCCATAGTGATGTATGTCAGTTTTTCCCAGAATAATGCAATTTCCACTCTGACAAAAACTCAGTCTCAGGGATGCAAGCAGTGTATTTGTATTTGGTTATCTATAGCGGACCTCGTTGCGATCCCCAAAGGAGCACTAACACTCACAGCCTGCATTACTTTTGACTAAAGTTATACAATTGTGTGTGAAGTACAGTGGTGGCAGGGCCAAAGTAAATATTAAGTCAACAGCTGTTTAACTATGTGTATCATGTGTGGGATGTTAACTGGCAGAAGTTCAGGTTTGTGTGATGTGGCTTAACTTATTTTTATCTGTGTTGAGACTGTACTTTATGCTTCAGCTCTTCTTATTGTGGCGTGCCTCAGAACCTCTGGTTAAAGTAATAAAAGGCATGTGAACATTTACTCTCCAAATAAACTGACAGTCTGGACAGTCTTTGTTTCTTTATGCTACAGTTTGTATGATGTTATGTTAATATATTTTGCATATTGATACATTACTAGTCTATCCTATTGCTGCATGTTTTTAATTCTAATATGGTAGACCCTACATGCTCTTGTGTTCCAAAGGTATTATCTGTGTTTAAGATAGTCTGAAGGAAGTGTTGGGTCTGCCATTGCTTGACAATGCTGTCTGTCACAAATCTTCACAGTTTAGAAAGCTCTACATGTAATGTATACTCCTTCCTTTCAGTAGGCAAGCTCATAGCTTTATTAATCCTGACCCACTTCAAAGCTTTTTCTTTTCCTGATCTGCAACATTCCCCAATTTAAAGCCTTGATTAACATACAAAGGTACAAATCATCATTGTAGTGTGGTGGTGTAAGTCAGAGGAATGATTCCAACTGGAATGTTAAATGGAATTTAGGAACTAGAACAACTGAAGTCTCAGAACTCGCGGCTCCAGGTTAGAAAATAGTAATGGCCATACTACGGCAGACCAATGGTCCATCTAGCCCAGTATTCTGTCTTCTGACAGTGGCCAATGCTAGGTGCTTCAGAGGGAATAAACAAAACAGGCAATCGCTGGGTGATCCACCCCTGTTGTTCACTCCTAGCTTCTGGCTGTCACAGGCCAGGGACACCCAGAGCATGGGGTTGCATCCCTGACCATCTTGGCTAATAGCCATTGGTGGACCTATCCTTCGTGAATTTATTTAATTCTTTTTTAAACCCTGTTACAGTTTTGGCCTTCACAACATCCCCTGGCAACAAGTTCCACACAGATTGACTGTGCATTGTGTGAAGGAGTACTTCCTTTTGTTTGTTTTACCCTGCTGCCTATTAATGTCATTGGGTGATTCCTGGTCCTTATGTGAAAAAGCAAATAACACATCCTTACTCACTTTCTCCACACCATTCACAATATTATAGACCTCTATCATATCCCCTCTTAATCGTCTCTTTTCCAAGCTGAAGCGTCCCCATCTTTCTAATCTCTCCTCATGTGGAAACTTCCATCTCCTTAATCATTTTTGTTGCCTTTCTCTGTACCTTTTCCAATTCTAATATACCTTTTTTGAGATGGGTGATCAGAACTGCACACAGTATCCCAGGTGTGGCTGTATCATGGATTTATATAGAGGCAGTATGATATTTTCTGTCTTATTATCTATCCCTTTCTTAATAGTTCCTAACATTCTGTTAGCTTTTTGGACTGCTGTTGTACATTGAGTGGATATTTTCAGAGAACTATCCACAATGGCTCCGAGATCTCTTTCTTGAGTGGTAACAACTAATTTAGATCTCATCATTTTGTATGTATAGTTGGCATCTGTGTTCCCTCTAAGCTGCATGGCCTCCAAAGAGTTAATCAAGCGCTGCCCTCTTGATGAGCAGAAACATGCATATCCAGCAATGTGTGTTCAGGTGCCCTTCTCCCACTGCTCTGCAGCCATGTTGCTCCTTCCCTCTGCCTTGGAGCTGCAGTTGGAGGGGGGGTTATTTCTGTATTGAAGTAGGTCCTCTTGAAGTATTTTGGTGGCCTGTTTCATGACAAGATCTACTTCTCTGGTGGAATGTCCTTATTTTATGAAGGGGGTTTTGAGTGTTGTAAGGTATAGCCTGGACTTTCTCCTCGGAGAATATTCTGTGGTGTCTGAGTGACTGACTATACATAACAGATTTCTTGGTGTGTTTGGGATGGCCACTGGATCTATAAAGGTATGTGTAGCGATCTGTGAGTTTCTTGTAGATAGTTGTGTGTTATCTTTGTTACATTTATTTGTACTTGTGAGACAGACAGTGGAAGTTCAAAAAGGTGATTACTTAGTTTCTGGTCACTATTCCAATGGTAAAATAAACATATTAAAACCTCTTTGTCTAAACAGATCTAATCAGAAACATCCTAGCAATTGTAAAATTTAAAACAAAAGAAACATGAGGATTTTTTTTAAAAAAATGAGCATATAATATTCTTTTCTTCTGGTTATTTCATGTCATGAGTTGTAGTAGCTGTAATTTATTGTTTAATTCTTCAGTTGTGCAGGGAGGGAAACAACACAAAGATCTCAAAGATGCAGAGTAAGGTAAATATAATGTCCCAAGCAAATGAAGAAACAAGCCAAAGAAAATTATATATGGGACTGGAAAACACACTCTCTGGGTGGAAAGTCATTGAACATGGAGAAGCAGGATACAGAACAGAGTTTAACAGTCTTTCCATGCCTTTACTACTACTAATAAATCTCTCTACAGTGAAAAAGTTAAATACTTTTCTCTTCTTGTTTTGGAACTTTTCCCTGCCATGGAAAGACCATATCAAACATTGATTATTACATTCAGAAGCTTTAGATTTCTAGATCAATGAAATGTGGGACTACGGTTTAGTTACGGTTTATAGTAGAAATGGTCTAGAGCTGCGAAGTTCAGATCCAGATTCAAAGTTCTAAGTTCAGGGATGTTTGGTTCAGCTCACTGAAATAAAGGACAAGCATCTAATTCAGATCCAAATTGGAACTTTTCCAAAGTTTGTGTGTGTTTGGACATGTAGTTTTTGATTTAGTCCTAGCTCTATTAAATCGTATAATCTAGTTTTTTAGGGAGTCACACTGAGGGCTCTATAGTAATAGTTACAGAGGCATTCACAGAACGTAAAAATATATTTTAAAAAATAGTCAAATATTTTCAACTACAACTAAAGCTGAGCCTCTGTTTGAACTGAGTCTCTTCTTCTGCTCATTGATTTTTCATGTGAAGATTTCCTCAAAGTTGTTTGTTTAAATTTATCAAACAAATTTTTGATTTTTTTATTCTGTGGATTGATTCTGAATATTCTGAATTTGAGTTGTGCATTTGTGGTTGGCCAGATAAATCATGTACTATTGGTTGTTCCCTAATTATATGAATGTGCAAGCTTTTATGGCACTGTGATGATGTGTACACACGCTACCCTGGAGAAAAAGGGGTTAAGGAGCAGTTGTGAGCTCAGTGGGTCCTGCTTCGCTATAAAGCCTGCACAAGCAGGAGGTGGAGCTTAAAAAGAGAAGCAGAGTAGCTCAGAGGGAGACACAGACAGTGGAAGGGAACAAACCTTGCTCTGAGCTCTTGGGAAGGAGTGTCCCAGGAGCTCTTGCTGCCTGAGGCTTGGAGGTGGACTCTATGCATCTGATGAAGTGGGGTTTTTTACCCACGAAAGCTTATGCCCAAATAAATCTCTGAGTATATAAGGTGCCACCGGACTCCTTCTTGTTTTTGTGGATACAGACTAACACAGCTACCCCTCTGATACTTGATATTTATTTTGTATATTTTGCATGGAATGTTGATATTTTGTGTTTTCACTGTTATAAGTCTCTTGAATCTCAACATCTACTGTCATTATATAATTGTTGTCTGACTCCTACCATAATGTCATCCAACTGTCAAAATGTAAATCAGTAATCAAAAAATGTGAGCAACAGTATCATCCATCCCCATTTTTAAAACAAATCAAGTTTTGCCAAGCCTAAGTATGTAGTTTGTGGGCTGTTATGCTAAATATTGCAATGGGCATTGTACACGAGATTATAGGATGAAATATTGCAGGTACTCAATGTTAGAGTAGTTCACACTCCCAGCAGAATCACAGCAAGCCTGGAAATCAAACAGACTGTTAGACAAGTAAAGGTATCCTCCTATCCCTTGACTCATACAAATGACTGAACCAGTTGCATTCAGGGATGTGAAGAATCATTATTGTGTTTAATACTCTGAAAGGAGAGCAACATCAGGAAGAGAGATGATAGAACAGACCCCCCCCCCAGAGTCACAAGCTCCCTTTGCTAATAACTTAAGTCTTCATCTTGTGTTTTCCTTGATCTTTTCACCACCCACACTTCCACTCCCCCAAAAAAACTCACAGTGGGCCCAGAGGTGAATGGGTGATAAAGACTGGCTCATCCCTTACTATGGTTCCATCAGGCTTGATGCATGCTGGTGGGATAGAGTGAGGAAGTTCACTGCTATTGCTCATGCTGTTACAGTCCTGCGGATAAAGAGAGAACTCTTGTCTGGCCCTTTTCACAAGAGCTACTGTAAATTCACTAAAATCAAAAAAATAAAGGATAAAGTGGAAAAAAACTAGGAAAAAGCTAGTTAAAGATAAATAGAGGAGAGGAGAGCATGTCACTGTATCTGAAGTACTCGAGGCCAAACACTGCTCTAACCAGTGCAGTGAGAGAGAGCAGTCCACAGACCAGTGTGTCATTGGGTACCAGGCTTCTTCTGGTACAGAGCAGGATTGTACAGGGCAACTTTGCTGCTCCTCTGAGAAGGTTCAGTGTGCCCATTTCTCATCTGCAAGTCTGCTAAATAGCAAGATGGACCTGTACATGCTCTGTAGCTCACAGACTACAGCCCCTTGAATATGGAGGGCTAGATCCAAAGCCTGTTGAAGTTGATAGAAAGACTCCATCTTGGGACTTTCTAGCCAAACCTCTTTGTTCTCAAGTGTTCTGTGTGGAGTGACCTGCCCTGCTGCTTGTATAGAATGAAGAAAAATCCAACTTCCAGCCCCCACTTTGTGCATGAACACAAGGCAAGAATGAGTCCTTTGTCTCAAAGGCAGAACAAATACAATGTATCCTACCCTCCCTGGGCAAGCACCAATGAACAGCCCATAGAACTCAAAGAGAAAAAGGCCTATTTGGTCATCAGGTCCACTCCCACCTTCACCAATACACAGAGAATGCTCCCTACAATGCATCTTCCAGGGCTCTGTCCAGACCAGTCTGAAAATAGGTCAGATAATGGAACTTTAATTACTTTCCTTGGGTGAATATTCCCCTGCCAACAGACCTCTCTATCGATAGCAAGCCTGGGTATTCCTGCACATTACTCCTGCCACCACCCAAAATAATGCCTTGTACTCATTCTTTATGCTTTTAAATAATATGTTATGATCCCACCCTATCTCAGTAATAATAACACCAAGGAGCTAAAAATATGATCTCACATCAGTGTCAGTCAAGAGTAATTCCATTGATTTCAGTGGAGCTATTCTGGATTTGCACTGGTTTAGCTGAAAGAAGAATCTGGCCTGCTATAAATATTTCACTTTTTAATCTGTCACCATCAATCAATCTCTCTAGCCCATTCACATGTGTTTTTTTCTTACATATCCCTATATTTTGTAATGAGGCACCTCAGACTGAATGTAGTACTCACCACAGCAGTATGGAGAAGGACTTTTAGTTCCCTGCTTCATGACATAATGACGCCACATGCAGGCCAAAACTACACTGGCCATTTTGGTGACTATAGCATTGCAAACTCGTGCAATTTTCTGTCCACTATCATTTCAAAGTCTCTTTCAGCATTAATACTTTCTAGGTTTCTCCTCTTATTTTTTTTAGACTGTTTTTGTCTTTTTCAGAGGACCAGATCCTCAGCTGGTGTAAACAGCCATGGTTCCATTGATTTTGATCGGGCTACATCAATTTACAGTAGCATCTGGGCCAGTGACTTCAAACACCATTCAAGCTCCATTTTCCTCTAGGCCAGAAGAAATTCAAAAGTACATACTTATATAATCCCTGGGATCTTCATCTGAGCATTGCATATAGTCCACGCCAGAAGAGATAGGATCTGTAAGCCTCCATTCCTTGTTGCAGTTGTTTCTTTAGGTTTCTCCTGACTTGTTAGAACCTGTTAGCATCAGGGTGCTCAGAGGTCCCATGTTTACAAGTATCCCATTCACTTTTTAAAAAGTTTATATTCAGTAGCTTCTGTCTTTGTTACATCAGTTCAGTATTCAGCACCTAGCTTCACTCAGATCAAGCTTTCTCATTGACTGGATTCACTTGGTTGCTATCTAACATTCATTGCTAGCTGGCCTCTTGCTATCTACCTTTGTGTACCCTCAGCAAATCACTCACTTCCTGTTCCCCACCCAGTTTTCCCAGGACCCAATACCAACTTCACAACTAGTCTCTTTCATACTTGGCCCAAATCACTACAATGGTCTCAGCTCAGAACCTCGTCTCTCCAATTCAGTGGGCAGAGCACTTGGATGAACTGAGAAACAGCAACAAGTAAATATTCTCACAGTTTCTATTTCAAACTCAAAGTTCTCTAAAAAATGCTAAATAAAAATACGGATTCAATTTTAGCCACTGCCTGATCCTCTGATCAAACACTCCTAGCATTGGTCTCTCTCTGGGTACCTCTAGACAGCATTCTTCTACATAGGTACATAAGCAGGTAGCCCACTAGCACTGGTAGAAATAGCAGTGTAGATAATGAGGCATGGCTTAGACAAGTAGGATAAAGACATGCCTGAAGGTCATAAGTATGTACCCAAGTACATACCTACACAGCTCTCCACTCGCCCAAGCTATGCCACCCCGTCTATAGTGCTATTTTTAGTAACTTAGTGTTCCCTTACTTTCCCATGATTGAAGACCTTCCCTCCCACAGGCTCCATCGGCTCCAAGTAGTTAGAGTCTTTCCCCATAAAATGAAAAGACTCCAGCCATGGAGAAAGGCTCTGGTAGGGGGTGAGGTTGCCTCCCCCTGCCAGCACCTTTCCTCACTGCAGTGAAGAAGGGCTCAAGCAGCAGGGAGCTGATGAAGCCTTTCCCCACTGCCTCCCTCTGTCAGTCTTTCACTGACACACTGCAGAACAGATGCAGCCGGCTGTTCGCTTTGGCGTGTAACTACACATATCCATGTCACTGCCAGTGGTGTGTAGGACAGGCACAGCCTAAGTTACAATCTTGTAGAAGATCAGCCAGCATTTCAGCCAGAGGATGATGGAATTTGGGAGTTATGCAAGCGTACCTAAGCGCAGAACTTATTCATAGGCTGTAAATAATGCAGTAGGAAACCATGTAATCTTTTAAAAACATTATTTCACAATATCTGGTTAATGATCACCCTTACTGAAGCCATTTCAGGAACAACCACTCCTGATGTTCACGTAACCAGTTGTGACTGTGTTGTTCCTGCTTGTGTCTATTTGTTTTTAAAATACCAGCCTGGATAAATGAACAGTAGAAGACACTCCCTTGGCTTAAGTTACTCCTGAGTAGAGAAGCCAACCTTGTTCATTTGTTTTGTTGTTGTTTCTTTACATGTGTGAATGTTTGGTTCACCTTGTAAAACTATGGGCCCATTAAAAAATACCAATAACTTTTACCAGTGAATAATAATTAAATTATTAATATTAGTATTAAATATTTGTACTAGGTGCTATACAGACATATAATGAACATTTCCGGCCCCAAAAAACTTCTGGAGGACAAGACAATAGTTGGATGAGATAAACAAACAGGTACAGGAGGGGGGAGTTGATAAAGGGATATAAATAAATGTAAGAAAACACAATCTATTCTTAGCCATACAGTAGTAGTGATCAAAGGCAACATCTGCCTAGCCCTTAGCAGATTGCAGTTTAGTCTATGGATTATGGAAGAAGTGAAGTTTGAGGAAGGACTTGATGGGGAACAGTGATGCTCTCAGCCTCTAATTAGTTCTTTCACTTCTTGAAGGAGTCAGAGTATGTTTCCAAACTGAAATACTTGTGCCAATTCATCCCTGGGTTGACTCCATTAAAGTCAGCGGAGTTGCACAAAGATTGGAATTGATCTCTGCTCCAAGGAATTTACAAAGGGCCACATTCCAGTGGGAAAGGGGGTTGTCACAATGACTTGCATCTGATGGGTAAGGGGGCTAATCTTCTCAGTTGAAAATTAACTGGAGCAGGAAAGGATGGGTGTTTAGGAGGCAGATGTGGTACAATACTACTCAAACTTGATATGTCATAAACAAACTAAACAAAGGTAGCAAAGAATGTGAAGAGAAGAAATTTTTCACTTGCTCATATACCTATGCTAGGAGTGTGCATAACAAGCAAGAGAAACTAGAAATTCTCATTGATGAGAAGAAGTTTGAAATCATTGGTATTACTGAAACCTGCTGCATAATTTGTGTAATTGGAATGTTAAAATCTGTTTAGGAATGATAGTGTAGGTAAAAGGTGTGCAGAGGTGACACTGCATTAAAGATGCCATTACCTGGTAAAGATACCATTTAGTGTTGATAACTCAGACTCGCAGGATCTCGAATGCCTAACTAACAAAGGCCAGATGAGGGTACTGGTGGGAGTCTGTAAAAGACCACCAACTCGAACTAGAAAACAGGATGAGTTACTCCTTAAGCAACTGTCTGAAATGTGTGGAAAGTGAAATTGTGCTGTTATGGGGGACTTCAATTTGCGGGAGACATGCTGGAGAGCTCAGGCAGCCGGTAGTAAAACATCATTAGAGCTTCTAAAAATTAGAGATGATTTTTCTAACACAAAAGATCACAACCTGATCACATTAAACAGGGGCAAACAGAGGACAATCCCATCTCTCTCTCTCTCTCTCTCTCTCTGTATATTTGGTGCTTCCAAAGGGCTAATTTACCAAAGCTGAGGAAAATTATCAGTGAAATTGACTGAGAGGAAAGATATGGACAGAAAAATGTGAATTAATTTTGGGAGTTCTTTAAGAAGAGTCTATTAGATGGCCAAACAATGTTTCAGGTCAGTTCAATAATCCAAAATGATATATTTGAATATTAGAATGTTTTATTTTAACTGAAAATGCTGAAGAGAAATGTATCATCACTTCTGAATCAAAGTTGTTCACAACTTTTCATTTTGTGTAAAATTTTGATATTCTAGTTTGGGGAAAACTAATCTTTCCCCATTGGCAATTTCCCACACAATGGCAATTATGATTTTTGCTGAGCTCTAGTTAGCTGATATGGATCCAATCTGTATAAACACCATCTTAAATAAAATATATCTGCATCCTGTATCTTCAGGATTAAAAAATTAATCCAGTATTTTACTAGTAGGGAATTGCAGTTGTTCCCTATATGATCTCTAAAGAGAGAAAATATAATACATACATGAAATTCAAATTCTCTACTGATGATATTTTTCCTTAGTGAATACAGTTGAATGTTGTTTATCATCACCCAAAGTCTACACTCCTTGGAGTCTGGCTGGAACATATTTCTCTCCCACAGTTCTTAACATGCCAGAATTTGGAGGAAGTTTGGATCTGCAGTGGAATTTAAGATTCAACCTCTAGTTTTTTATTGGACTGGATGCAATCACCATCTGGAGCTGGATTCTGATCCCAACTTTGACTTAGTCCCATCTTTAATGCTGATTCAAGGTAATATTAGGACATGCCATACTTTAGGATGGGAATGTAATTTAGAGAGAAGGGATGTGTTTTTCCTGAGATATGTCAAGGTCGAGGATACCACTGCCAAAAGCATGTTGTTTTTCTTTTTCTTCCCATGATCAAAAATGAATGTGCTCGACAGATGCTTTAAAACTTTTACTTTATGGTGGAAAATATGAAACTTTAAATGGCCTTTAAGCATTCATTTATTTAAGATGATAGATGAAGGAATGAAAATATGCTAAGAACACCCACA
The DNA here is from genome assembly GCA_032164245.1 of Sternotherus odoratus. Taxonomy (NCBI): domain Eukaryota; kingdom Metazoa; phylum Chordata; order Testudines; family Kinosternidae; genus Sternotherus; species Sternotherus odoratus. The sequence continues at coordinate 63,069,265 of JAVMKO010000008.1, forward strand.
GCAGTGTTATTAAATGCAATACTAACCAGGAGAAGAGAGAGACAAATGTTTTTTCTGTGATTTAAGATTACAAGGGTGCCAGTGGGATCAGCTCCATTGACTTCAGCATAAATGGTAAAAAGTAAACTAGTTAGTGAGATTAATATAATTTAGATTTTGTATTATTTGCTTCTATTTCTTTCTATAATTTCTTTGAATACTTTCTTGAATTCTTTCTCTGTGATTTTCCACAAGTGGCTCCAAATCCCACAATTTCCCATTGAGCTTTCTGAAATTTCCTAGTGGACTTGAGCTTTATAAAATAAAGTAATATGGAGGTAGGATCAGGCCCTAAAATATTAGCAGATAATATACCACCTTTCTTTAAAGTGGGTAAGTATTATCCCAGTCTCACAGTTGGGAAAACAGACAACAACAAAAGTTCCTAGGGAAAAGTGACTTATGGTGGTTTATGTTTTAGAGCACATCTCTTCCCTTTGCCTTCCACTGATAAGATCCTTGTTTTTCAGTGTATTACTTTTAATTTAACAATATTTCTTTTAAGAGCAGTGATCAAAATAGGTCCTGATAGAAGTCTATTAGTTTTAGTAGAGTCACCACCAGACCTGCATTTAACCAATGGTATTGAAGAAACACCATCAATTTGAAATCTTGCTGATTTTTAAAAACTGTTAAAAGCAGTTTCAGAAGTACATTGCACGGTGCCAATTTTTGTGCTTTCATAATCACAATCATAGCCACCATTATGAGTTTAATGCTGACAAATTTTAGGGCATGATCCTGAAAGGTGTGTTGAATAACTGCATCTCCCACTAAAAGTTGTGCCCTGAGAAATTAGGGCCTGCTCCTACTCCCATGTCAATGCAGTTAGGATAGGTCCCGTAACAACTGCTAAACTAAGATTAATTTCCTGCTTGGTGTTTATTCTACACCTGAGTGGCTTGTGGCTGCGTATTTTTGTCTTCTATTTTCATAATTTTAAAACTTATAGTAATTGACCAAACCATAGCATTTGTGTATCTGTGTGGGGGTGGGGGTGGGGGTGGGTGGGTGGGGGGAGTTAACCATGACAAAATAATAAGTGAAGAGTTTATCATATTAGATTAGGCATTGGCCAGTCAAATTAAATATCCTGCCTCCAGCAATGGCTGATGTGTAGTGCTTCAGAGGAAGGTGAACCTGTTAACAAGATACAAAACAATAGTGCAAAGCTGTGTGGATGTAAGAAATTCTTTTCTGGAGCCTCTGGAGATCATTTTATGCCCCGAAGTATAAGATTTGATCACCTACATCTAGGCTGGTATGAATAACCACAAATATCGTTATTGGTCAATGTTAAAATTCAACTACAGCATGACTTTATAAAGTCAACATAAGTCACATAAGTCAACAAACACATAAGTCACATAAGTCAACAAACAACTCTCAGATGGTAATTTTCACTCATCATACATCTGGGATGGATTCTTACTCATGAAAGGTTCTTATCCAATTAGCAATCTCCTGACCCATGCAGTCCCCTATTTTGTAACCTCTAGGTAAAATATGACCATGGCTTTCACCTGTTAACTGTTACTTTTCCAACTATTCTGTCGAAATTGTTTGGTGAGATTTTTTTTTTCTTGATGGATGCACAAAACCCTTATATACCTCATTTTCTGCATGTTTCTCTCTTTCTAAATTGTCAAATTTGAAAAGTTAACTTTAAAAAAATTCTCTGTGGTCAATCCCTAACCCATTTGTAAAATAGTATTTCAAAGGTAAGCAATGTTTAAGCAACTACTTATTTTTTTCCATTGCTGTGGTTACTACCCAGAGGAACTAATTCACTGGTGGATTACTTAAATATAGTTATATGGTATGATTTGGTAGAAATTATATCTGCCTTAAATCTGATATAAAAAGTATCTTGGTAGATGCTTTTCAGTAGTTGTAATGAGTCTTGGTACTGCCACTGTTCTTAAAGAAAGAAAACTAAGGAACTAAAAGGAAGAACTAAAACTAAAACAAACAAACAAACAAAAACCCACAACCCCCCCCCCCCAACACACAGGACTAAAACCATCTTATAATACTGTAATGTTCATCATGTGTATGTGACTTGCTGAGTAATGTTAGCCCCATAAAACCAACAATGCTATTCTTATTCTTGGAAACTGCTTGTTCATTCAGACCACATCCTCCGCCCTTCAAGGATCTTGCTGAATCTTCTCCCATAACATCAGTGGCAGTGGTTTTTTCTATCAGCTCTTTCCATTTCTAAGATTACACATTTTCCAATTTATTTAATTGCTCTAGAAAAAGCTGTGTCACTGTATGTGTGTAGCAAATGCTGTGTCAGAAATTCCTTGTAATGGTCTGACAGAAGTGCAGTGGATATGTAATTAGGTCAGATGAATGCTGTAGGAATTTCTATGTATTAAGCTATTACAACTGATATGCAATAATTATCTGGACACTGAAGGTGATCAGATCAGTGAGGTTATTCTGTATTAGGTAAAAAGACTTCCCCATGTTGATATAATTTTGTATTAGGGTTAGTTTATTATACACCTATAATGCCTGAATTCAATGGGAACTGTACAGGCAGGCAATACAATGGCTTCCCAGATAAGGATACTTAAGTACACACTAGAAAGTCAGTGGAGGCTAGGTGTTAGCTTCAGAGATCCTGTATCTTGTCTCCAATATGCGCCAAATTTTATTATGTCAGGCTGCAACTGAAGATCAAAAGACCACCACACAGTAAATGAAAACATGAAGCCCATGTTGCCATGTCTTCTCTGCTATTGTTATCCATGATGCAATCACTCCTTCATGGACTATATAGACATACCCTAAAGAGTTAAAAAGACTCTCTGAAGAGGCGAAGAGAAGCTTCATTTATAAACAGCTGTCTGGGCAGACAGGCTCAGAATGGCAATGCTTTGTCCAGTCTCCAGCTAAGTCTGTGTTTTCTGGTTTCAGTCTATTTACCTAAGGCTTTTTCCATTCTCCATGCATGTTCTTTTCTTTGTGCACACTAGTTAATGTTTAGTAGAGGTCCTATAATGCTCCCTTTGTGTATTTGTTTTCTTGGCTGTTGCCAGGCAAAGACTAATTTTCTTCCCTGAAAAATATAATTATTTATTTTACCATACAGGTAATGCGAGAAGAGATTAGAGTAAGCTGAGCAAATATTTGTATGAAATATTTATTGGAAAATATTTGTGCTGTACCTAGAGCAATACACTGTAGATAAATGTACCATGCCTATATAAAATCTGTATTGTATTTGCCAAATTACTGTTAGTTTAAGGATTTAATTAAATACTGTTCAGGTAAACTTGGGACAACAGAGCAGTCCAGCAGTTACACTAGGCACCTGAGAGCCAGGGCTCCTAGATTGTATCCCTGACTGTCACTGATTCATAGTTTGACTTTGGCCAAATCACTTAACCTCTCCGTGCCTCTATTTCCTCCTCTGTAAAAGGTAGAAACCTCCCTTTTGTAGAATGTTTTAAGACCCTTGGATGAAAAAATGCAAAGTATCGTTACTATTATGTTTTGGGTTTGCCTTCTCCAAAATGTCTAGTATGCCCTTCCTGCAGTGTAACAGAAAATCGAGAATGACATCCTCCTTCTTTGTGAGCTCTGTCTTGCTAGGTGCTGAGTACCCTCAGATCCTTCTGATGTCAGTGGCCTTAGTCCTCCTTTCTCACTGTTGTAATTCCAAATGAACTCATGTAAGAGATGGGGAGAAGGAGGCCCAGTGAGAGCTGGAAGTTCTTAGCACATTACAGGAAACAGTTGGCATCAGCCCCAATGATGGGAAAATCTCAAATGGAATTTTGGTTTGGTCTGATGAACAACCCGAAGTTTAGATGTTTGTCTGAATGTTTTAAACCTACTAAGAAAGTATGGAGCTCTCATGAGAAGAGATTTTTTATTGTTTTTGTTTGCATTTTGTTTTTCCCTCTAGGCCATTTCGAGTACTTCTTCTGCTTATCGTAAGGTCAGAAACAACATGAGCAGTTTCTCTCAATGTATATTTTCCCTTTCTGAACTGATTTTGGCCAGAACCCTCAAGCTGCTTTTTAATAAAAACTTTGTACATTTTTGGTGGGTCATGCAATGAAACAGCATTTAATCTCTGGGAACTGATTGAAATCTGGCTAGGGTCATGTGCAGAATCAGTTTAGTGGTTTCAGTTTAGTCCAGGATGAACACTTTCACATCATAAAACTTAGCACAGTTTGGTGTAATGGACAGTCTCTTCTCTGGTGACTTCTAGGACTGGAACAGACAAGCTTTTAGGTCACAATGGAAGTACATTGGCTGGACTATGCCTGGCAGGTTGGTGCTGTCCATGTAAGATTAAATATTGTTTGACATCCATGAAGCTTTGCTAGATGGCCTGCTATTGTGTGACTGGTGTGGCAGTTAGATACTAATGACTGTGGAAAAGATTTGTGAGGACAGCTTGGTTAAGAAAAAGCAGGGTCGTAGAAGGAACTTTACTTTGTTTAATTTTCTACCACTAAAGCGTCTTTACTGCCGGTTTGAAAAACAGGGAACAGTAATAAACAGCCAATTCATCCTAAAGTGATCTTTCCCAGTGCAGTTTCTCTTCTCAACATTTCTTCTAATCTAGACTATAGACAACATTGAAAAGTCATATGAGTTTGCAATAACTATTGTGGCAGGGTGGGCCTGACCCAGCCTGCCGCCCCTTTAAGAGGGAGAAAAGCCCTCTGCAAACCTCCCTGCAGAGAAGCCTAATCAGCCACCTGGGCTGCAGAGCAATCAGCCTGGATGGGTTGCACCTGGAAGCCTCCTCAGGGGGATAAAAGCCTGCCAGGCAGGAAGCCCAGGGTGGTAGTGTGGAGGAGTGAGATAGAGAAAGGGAGCTGTGTAAAGAGCTAAGCTGTAGAGCTGTGTATAGTAGGTGGTGGGGTCTGCACAAGCTGCACTATAAATAAAGAGCACTGTTTGGAGCCAAAGAAGAGTCTCCTGCCTGTGTTTGGAGGGGGGCAAGAAGGCGATCTGTCACACATGGTGTCAGAGGTGGGATCGCTACACCAGCAACCCAATTGGTGGCCCAGAGATGGAGGAGACCCTGCAGTGGCTCGTGAAGCAGCAGTCGCAGACACAGCAGGCCATGTTGGCCATGCAGCAGGCCCAGGCCAAGCACCAGGAGCAGACCCAGCAGGCCATGCTGGCCAGGCAGCAGGCCCAGGCCGAGCAGCAGAGGACGCTGCAAGACTTCATAATGGAGCAGGCGAGTACCCAGGCGAAACTGCTTCAGCTGCTGGTGAGTCCAGGGGCAGGAGAGGGCATTCGGCCACCGGGCTGGGTACTCTGTAAAATGAGCCTGGAGGACGACCCGGATGCCTTCCTGGGGACTTTTGAGAGGGTAGCCACCACAGCCGGGTGGGAACGGACCACCTGGGCCCTCAAGCTTGCTCCGTACCTCGTGGGCGAAGCCCAGGCGGCCTATATGGCCCTGGGCGCAGTTGAGGCCCAGGACTTCGAAACAGTGAGAGCGGCCATCTTGGACCGGGTCGGCTTATCTGCTGAGAGATACCAGCAGAAGTTTCGGGCAGCCCGCTGGTCACAGGCGGTGCGGCCCCGGGCCTTTGCCCAAAGGCTGAGGGACTGGGCCATGTGCTGGCTAAGGCCGGAGGCCCGACCAGGGGAGGAAATCATGGACTCCCTGATCTTGGAGCAGTTTCTGCTCAGCCTCCCCGAGACCGTGCGCACCTGAGTCAGAAGGCACCAGCCGGAGACGGTGGAGTCTGCGGTGCGCCTGACCGAGGAGTACGTGGAGGCAGAGGGACCTCGGGGAGAAGACCGACCACGACGGGTCCGGGACTTGGGGCGACGGCCCATGGACTCCCCCCCGGCTAGACGCAAAGGGACTAATGGGGAGCCCAGAGGGGCGCCCGAGAGAGCGGCCCGGCTTACTGCTGGCAGTGCGGGAAGCCAGGACACATTAAGCGGGACTGCCCAGCCATGGAATGTGACTACACTGACTGGTGTGGGTGGACTGAGGTTTGGGGCGGAAGCTGGGTAAGGGGATACCCACCCTGCGGGTGCAGGTGGGGAGGAAGTCCCATCAGGGGGTGGTGGATTCTGCCTCCCCCTACATGCTCGTTCGCAGATCGTTGATCCGCCCCGAGTGGTTGATCCCGGGGGCTACCATGGACCTGCAGTGTGTCCACGGGGACAGGAAGTCCTGTCGGGTGGCCCAGGTCCCCCTCAAAATCAGCGGCTGCTGGAAGCGGGTCGGGGTGCCAGAGGGGTTACCTTGCCCCGTAATTATTGGGCGGAACTGGGTCCCAGTGGGAGGTACGAGGCCCCGAGCTGCCCTAAGGCCGAGCATGTGAACCCGTACGGGGGTTTCGGCCGAGAGAAGGGGCGGGTCTCACCCCAATAACCCAGCGAAGGGTCTAGCTAGCCCTGAACAACAGAGGCTAGGGCAGGAGGTGAGCTCCACGGAGGAAGCCCCGAGCTCATGTGAGAGCCTGGTGGAAACTGAGGCAAAGGGAGTCACTTCCACCCTACTGTCTGCAGTGTGAAGAGTGGACAAGGCTCCCCCCCGAAAAGTAGGGGGTCAAAGAACCACAACCCCCTGCCCGGGCGGCGCCTATGGAAGAGGTGCAGGCGGAGAATGAAAAGTCCGTAGGGCTCTCCGCCGCAGCTGGGCGTGACACCCAGAAGCAGTATGATCATGCTGCTATAGTAAAAGAAATGAGGAACAAAGGCTCAAGGGCCCTATTAAACTTAATAGGGAAGTATTGAGGGGTCCGAGCTGGCCCGAAGGGGCTAGGCTAAGGGGGAAGGTGTGTGGCAGGGTGGGCCTGACCCAGCCTGCCGCCCTCTGCAAACCTCCCTGCAGAGAAGCCTAATAAGCCACCTGGGCTGCAGAGCAATCAGCCTGGATGGGTTGCACCTGGAAGTCTCCTCAGGGGGATAAAAGCCTGCCAGGCAGGAAGCCCAGGGTGGTAGTGTGGAGGAGTGAGATTGAGAAAGGGAGCTGTGTGTAGAGCTGTGTAAAGAGCTAAGCTGTAGAGCTGTGTAGGTGGTGGGGTCTGCACAAGCTGCACTGTAAATAAAGAGCACTGTTTGGAGCCAAAGAAGAGTCTCCTGCCTGTGTTTGGAGGAGGGCAAGAAGGCGATCTGTCACACTATGCAAAAAGTTCAGACTTACGGAAGATAATGTCTAATAAAAGCTGCACTAGCAATCATTAGGGTTTATATAGACAAGATAAATCCTGTTAATGTCAGTGAGAGTATGCTCACATACAGGAGTCTGCAATATGAGTTGTTTTTGGTTCCTTGATTGCTTACAATTTCCTATGTAGTACTGGTGGCCAAAGTTGCTTTTCTCCCTTTGTATTTGCTTACCCTATTGTGAGCATTTCCCTCAGATGCAGATCTTGTAACAATTATCCATGCCATTATCTCTTTAATGAAAGACTGCAACATGATCTACAGCAGGGTGTGCAAACTACGGCCCACCAGCCATTTTAATCTGGCCCTTGAGTTCCCGCTGGGGAGTTGGGTTGGGAGCTTGGGTTGGGTTGGTGCTGGCTTCCTTGCAAAGTGTCTTATTGCATCATCAGAACTAGGTCAAGGGAAAAAGTTGAAGATAGATAAAAGCAAGGAAAAATGAGGAAATGGGCCAGGCAGGTGGATTACCTGCCGCAATATTGACTGCTTATAATTGATCTAGCTCCATGCGGCTTCTGGAAGCAGAGACATGGCCCCCCTCTGGCTCCTATGTGTAGGAGCAGCCAGGGGACTCCTCTCTGCATACTGCACCCACCCCAAACACTGCCCCCAAAGCTCCCATTGGCTGGGAACTGTGGCCAATAGGACCTGCAGGGGTGGTGCCTGTGGATGGGGCAGCGTGCAGAGGTGCCTGGCTGTGCCTCTGCATAGGATCCAGAGAAGGGACATTCCGCTGCTTCCAGGAGCCACTGAACCTCCAGCCCAGAACCTGAATCCCTGTACCTCCCCCGTACCCCAACACCCTGTCCCAGCCCTGATCCTCCTCCTAATCCCTCAATCCTAGCCTGGAGCACCCTCCTGAACCCAAACCCCTCATCCCTAACCACACCCCAGAGCCCAAAGCCCCAGCTGGAGCCTGCACCCCTTCCCACACCCCAACTCCCTGTGCCAGCCCTGATCCCCTTCCCAACCTCCAAACCCCTTGGTCCCATCTCGGAGCACTCTCTTACATTCCAAACTCTTCATCCCCAGCCGCCCCGAACCTAGGCCCCCAGCCCAGAGCTCCCTCCCACACCCTTAACTTCTCATTTCTGGCCCCACCCCAGAGCCTTCACCTCCTCCCACACCCCAATCCCAATTTTGTGAGCATTCATGGCCCCTCCTACAATTTCTATTCCCAGATGTGGCCCTCAGGCCAAAATGTTTGCCCACCCCTGATCTATGAGGAATGAAGCACAAGGGTCACTTGAAAGATAAAAACTAGTGCATTACAGATAAATCCTCATTTCAATTGGACCAGTATAAATCCAAAGTAACTACAAATTGAGGCTGAATGTGCCTGTCTGATTACTTGGGGTGCTAGCCACAAGGAGCATGTTACATTTGCTTTCTTAGATCACTTCTGAGTACAATTTCAGGAGGTGGTTGTTGAGATCTGCATGTTTTGGGTCCTGACTACTAAAGAGATGACCTCTACCATTACACAGGGCTGTGACATTTGAGATCAGCTGACATGCTTTTGCTAAGAATAAGGTCTGGAGAACAGAGTCAAGGCTTTCTGAAGTGCATTTCACCAAGTGCATTTCACCAAGTGCATTTCACCAAGTGTTCTGACAAAGCCCTAGCTTGTTGGCCTTGATAGTTTGGTATCACATTAAATTAATCTGTTTTCATGGGCATCTTACAAGAGGGTTTATTTGAGAATTATATTGAGCTTTATTTGGATGGAGTCTGTCTGAGGTTGATATTTGCCAACATATTGTGTATTAGTTTTTACATTCTGTACATAAATGGTCAGAGATATCAAATTATACAGTTCTTGGTCGCAGAACAAATTAAAGAATTTAGTACAAGCTTTAAAATTTGGCTTCTTTCATGACACTGCTTCTGAGTTCTCATGTGCTGTATATTTCTGTATTCCAGGAATATGGAAAAGATTAATATACACGTGGGAGGATTGTAGAGGAATAGCAGGAGCTTCTGACTCATGTAATTAGAAATGCTAAGCCCACCAACTCTGCAAGCATGAGGTAAGAATGCTCAGGGGGGGGGGGGGAGAGAAATGTGGAAAACAAGAAATAGGAATTGTGTTCAGTACTGTATATACCTATGAATTTTGTAGCCCAGAAATTTTGCTTTAAATGAAAATTTTACAAAACAGACCATTTTGTGGTTCATTCAAATATTTGTATCTTTTTTGAGAGTGATACTTTAATTTTTATAAAGAAACAAATAAAAAAATACAAAAAGTCTTGTATATGTTACCAAATACAGCACATTTCACAGGATAACCTATAAAATTATGCAATTACACAGCTTAACAAATTGTCAAAGCTGTAAGCAAAGATTGATCTTTTGATATAAAAAATGATCAGTGGAACAAAGTAGAATTTCAAATTTTGAAATTCAAAAGCAGTCAATTTCACTCAAAATTGTTCCTATCGGGGGTGGGGGGCGGGGAGGTAGTTTTTTCCTCCCATTTTTTGTTTTGTGAAATCTGATCACTTTTACCAATTCATGTTAAATCCATAATTCTATTGCTAGGTTGTTGCATTTTTTGCTAATATTTCATATAGCCCTAATAGGTATGTGTCTGTGTTTACACTCCGATCTCCCCTAACAAGTTTATTAGCAGTCACCACACAGTGAGATGCCACAGTTTCTTCTTTCTACTTGGAAAAGGAAATAATTGAGGTACTGTAACTTTGAGGAATCCATTAGCAAATGCCAACTTTCTATCAGCAGCCACTGTGTGTGCATGTGTGTGTATAAAAATAGTACATAATGGAGTGGGGTGACATAAAGTGTAGCTATGGGGGCAGGGTTATTCCACATTTAAGGAGAAAAGGGAAAGGAAATCTTTGTGGCAGGTTTGATTATTTTTTTTAATAGTGTCTGAAGCATCTCAGGGATTTAACAATATTTAGTTCTTCTATTTAATTAACAATATTTAGTTCTTACACAGGGTTTTTTTCATCGATCTCAATTCCTGTACAAAAGGAAAGGTAAATGTTATCCCAGTGGAGGTACATTAGGGAACAGATGGTGGTTAAAATCATCAAAGGTACATGATAAATGCAATGTCTATTATAAGTGGTGGTCTTATTAAAGCCCTGTCATAGTATATACCTGTAAGAATAATAAAATATGGCAAAAACTATCTTTGTGGAAAGTCAATTCTCCATCTTACTTTAAATGAAGTTGTGGGCTGCTAATTATAAGCATAATATCAGCTCCCTGTCCGGCTTACAGTGATGGACTGTTATTCGTGAATGGATTGTTGGATTTTTCGTTTGCTTTAGTTCTCTGGGACAGTGCTATGGCAAAGAGGTGTGTTTTACAACATGACCTGAATTTGGTAAAGATAGGATTCTTTTCTTTCTAACTTCCTTATGAGGATGACAGAACATATCCAATATTGAAAGGCTAAGCTATGGAACAGAATGTAGTGAGAATATCTATATTGTCCATCACAGTACTAATATCTAAGTACAAAGAACTTAGTAAAGTAGCTGGGAATAAATCTAAGAATACTGTTTAAGGCAACAGTCCCCAGACTTTTGAGGGCTGTGAGCCCCTTTACCCCGGTTCCTCACCATCCCTGGGGCTGGGAGCAGGGCTGTGGCTGGGGGGCTGATTTAAGGCAATTTTTTCGTGTATTTTTTTATGCACAGAAGTATTATAATTTTCTCAAATCCACTTTTATTCCTTGTCTCTTTTCCCTGTTCCATGAAACAGTTAAAAGGAGAGGCACTCTTCCAATAAAAAAAAGATGTTCCAGTGTCTGCATTTGTGTGTGTGACCCAAGCAACGCAGACAGGCAGGAAGAGAGGCTACAAGTGTTACTCATTATACTGACTGCTTTACTTACTCACTAGTTTGCCATGTGTGGGTAATGTGGTCATTATAAACCATGGCTCTAAAACTCATACACACCCTTGCAAGATACACATGTGATTTATTTCCAATAAGTAAAACTTACCATGTTTTTGTAATTATATATTTTAAATAAATACTAATTGTTGGTAAAGTGTCTTATTCATTTTCAACTTCTTGGTGAAAATTATTATATAATTTCACGGACTTCGGTGGTATTATTCCCAACTTACATCTGCGAAAATGTGATCAGGACCATCATCTGTAATTTGCTTTGAAAAGCAGCTACTGTTTCTGAATAATAACTTGATAAATATTTTGTGTTGGGTGTGCTGATCTGGCTTGATGATTAATAAGAGATAGCATATAGTATTTTTTCATTGTATAGAAGGGACAGGTATAGTTGGTACTTAATTAGATAATGCACATAATGTTCTTTGACTATGGAAATACATGGATGATTTTAAATATGACATTAAAATCATTTTCTAATATTGGGGTAATATACTACTGGGCTAGTTTTTGGTGCTACTGAAGTCTGTACAAAAGGGAGAACTTGGATCCCTTATGTTCACTCTGCTCTCGCCATGCAGGGCTACAGGATTGTTGAAATAATCCTCATCCAGATCCCAGTAATATTCACATCATTAAATCTTAATCATTAGACCAATGTCTGTGATGGTCATTGGTATAAGATAAGCATTTCTAGTAAAAATCTTTCTTTCAGCCATATGACCAGCCCCACTGAATGTCTCAATGATTAACTGAATATTTATTTCTGGGAGTAGTAGGCTGACTTTGGTATTAAAATATCTGCAGCATACCAATGATCTGTGGGTAACCCCAATGTTCCCAAGAACCTGAATTGTTGCCAGATATTGGGCTGACTCTCTCTCAAGCCGTTTTCTTTCTTACTGTGATCACTCAGAGACCAGGTATGCTCTAAACATTGTCTTTCTACTCAATCTGTGGTAATTACTGGAACTTCCATATGTACTGAGTAGCCTCGTTGGCACTGTGTAATGGATGATGGCGTGGGAAACAAGCACAGAAACTGGAAGTGCTGGAGAATTGCAAAAAATCAGTCTTAAAGAAGGAGCATATTTAGTCACCAAATCTGTGGCTGGAGATTCAATTCAATGCCAGTTTTATGACCTGGATTTAGACAGAGGAAAATAATTAAAAAGCAATTACTCAGTAATTATTAGGTTTGGAATGGACAGTTACTAAAAGTTCAGTCAGAACCTAGTTGTTTCTATTAAAGCTCTTCTTTGAGTACTATAGCACTGATATTGCTTACATGGAATCAGGATAGCAGCCTAAACACAAGTTTTGAAATACAACCTCTTATAAAATCTAACTAAACTAGTACAGAGCTCTGGTGAAATAGCCTGATCAGCCTTGAGAAGACAGTTTTATTACAAGTCACATTTCAGTAATTGTATGCAATCTATTAGTGTAATGAGAGAGCCATCCACAATCCCTGTTTAACCCTGCAAGTCTTTAATGGAATGGCCAGGGAGGTTGAAGTGTTCTCCTACTGGTTTTTGAATGTTATGACATCAGGAATCATAACATTAAAAAACCAGTAGGAGAACACTTCAAGCTCCCTGGCTATTCCATTAAAGACTTGAAGGTGTCAATTTTAAAACATAAAAACTTCCAAAACAGACTCCAACAAGAAACTGAGGAACTGGAATTAATTTTCAAATTGGACACTATAAACCGAGGGCTAAACAGGGATTGTGGATGGCTCTCTCATTACACTAACTGATTGCATTTCCCTAGTTAATTTACCTTCAATAGTTCTTATCTCCTGTCAGACAGAGATTCCACTTCAAAAGGTTTTTTTTTCTCCTGCTGATAATGGCCCATTCAAATTAAACAGCGTCTTAGAATTAGTATGCTAATGTACAACTTTTTTTTGCTTTCTGTATATATAAATACATCTTACTTCTGTTCCATTCTATGCATCCGATGAAGTGGGCTATAGCACACACAAGCTTATGCTGAAATAAACTGGTTAGTCTCTAAGGTGCCATAAGTCTTCCTAGTCTTATTCCCTTGTTTATGTATCTTTAAAAGCATAGGAGGTCCTTGGAATGGGTTTGGGGGGATGAGGTTGTAGAATTTCTCTTAAGAGTTGTTTGGGGAGGCGTTTGATGATATCCTTAAATTCCTGTGTGAATTGTGGTGTGTCTTCTTGGAGTTCTTAATAGTAGGTGGCATCAGAATGTTGTCAGTTGTCCTCATTGACATAGTCATCACAGTTGAGGATTATGACATTGTCCCTTTTGTCTGCTGGTCTGATCACCACTGGGTGATTGGTAGGGCCCTATCAAATTCATGGTCCATTTTGGTCAATTTCATGGTCACAGGTTTTTTAAAATAGTAAATTTCATGATTTCAGCTATTTAAATCTGAAATTTCAGTGTTGTAATTGTAGGAGTCCTGACCCAAAAAGGAGTTGGGAGAGGGGGATTTCAGTACTGCTACCATTATTTCTGCCCTGCTGCTGGTGGTGGAGAGTGATGGCTGCTGGCTGGGAGCCCAGCTCTGAAGGCAGAGATGCTGCCAGCAGCAGCGCAGAAGTAAGAATGGAAGCTGCCACTCTCAGGCCATTCATCTCTGAAGGCAGCAATGCAGAAATCAGTGTGGCATAGTATGGAAGTGCCACCCTTACTTCGGTGCTGCTGCTGATGGGGTGCTGCCTACAGAGGTGGGCTCCCAGCCAAAAGCCACCACTCTCCTGCTGGCCAGCTCTGAAGGCAACGCAGAAATAAGGATGGCAGTACTACAACCCCTGCGAAAATAAGCTTAGACACCCCCTCTCTTCCGCAATTCACTTTTCAGTCAGGACCCCCAATTTGAGAAATTCTGGTCTCCCCCATGAAATCGGGATAGTAAAGGGTAAAAGCACACAAAAGACCAGATTTCACAGTCCATAGTGCATTTTTCATGGCCGTGAATTTGGTAGGGCCCTAGTGATTGGATTTCAGGGACAGTATAGCTTTCCAGTCAGCAGCAGAGAGATTGTGGTGGATGTGAGCTTCGTTAAGGATTTCACTCAACTTTTTTTTCCTGATGCAGTCAATGTAATGATTAAGTGTGTGGTTTCATCTGCTGGGAGGTGGCTGGTTAGATTATTATTTTTTCTTATGCCTATCAGTAAAGTTGTGGTAGTTCTGAGTGGTGTTATCTTTGTGGAAGAATTTCTCTAGTTCTCCACATGTTAATATGATATCAAGTTCTGTGGTGGGGCAGAAGTTCAATCCCTTGGAGAGTACAGATAATTCCCGTCTGCCTAGAGGTGGTTTTGATAGGTTGATAATGTTGGGATGTCCTGGAGGGTCCATGTGGTGGGTCCTGCTGTCATGGTTTTTCCCCAGCACGGTGTTCTGTGAGTTGTGAAATAGTAGTTCATTCCACTTCTTGGTTTTTTGTTGGATGGCTATCATCGGGTTTTGTTTTGGTTGGGTTTTTTTAATAGTTGTTTTGGCTTTCCTCCATGATCTTCAGATAGGTTTCCTGAATTTGTCCTTCCAGTGTGTGGGACCATGTGATGCTTTCTTGTTTAAAGTGGTCACTTCTGGAGTATCTCTTTTAAAGACCCAATTTTGAAGGCACTGTGCATTCTCAACTCCCAAATCAGAGAAAATTCAGAGAACTCAGGACTTTGCAGGAAGCTGCTCAGCATCTTGGTAGATCAGGCCTTTAAAAAATAAATTCAGCATTATGAATATAGAATGTTCCAGTGCTGATACAAACACATTGTCATGGCAATAGAATATAATGAAAGAGGGCAATGCTTTAACTAGCACCTATGCATGTTGTCCATATAGACAAAATATCCCCCAAAGAAGTGGAACTAGCTTTATATAATGTCCTGATTTAGGATGTATACATCCTAGCGTCTGTAAAATTGATTGTCATAACTTTCTCTATGCTAAGCCAAAATGCAATCATCCTTTTGTTATAAGCATTATCAGACAATACTCTGAATTTCTGTTTCCTCGTTTTAATAATTAAACAAGTCTTTCTATAAATACAAAATCCTATCATCAGAGGAGATCTCACTGACCTGGCACCTATTACCCAAAATGTTTGTGATTATCCAAATTGATTATTTGACAGATCTGTAACAAAAATCACAAATAGTACATGCATGATACAGAACAGATGTTTTGTTTGTGTTAGATAATGGTTAAAACACTGAAAGGAACATGACCGGATATCATTAATTCAGAAAAAATCAACAACTGGTCTGAAGTTTAATCAAGAGTCATTTAATCTCCATTTAAAAACAAATTACTGAGATAAGCCGTTAGTGAAGTTTGTGACTAATTCAATGCCTGAGCAACAATGACAGTGAACAGAACTCAGGAAAAAATAGACATGAAGTGAACAGTAAACTGTCTTTTACTCCCAACTTCAGAATTAAAATTAAACAAGTCTAGCTTTTTCCTGTCACTATCATATCATTCAAAACAAACCATCAATCTTTCCATCTGATGTAATCTTTATGATCAGTATAATCCTATACAGGCAGAAATAGTTCTATGGTGGGTGTGTTTGTAAGAGGACTGGGGGGTTATTATGCTTATACTTTTACAAGGAAGTGAAGTGAAATGAGACACTTTTTGATAGGTATTTTAAAGTAATTTCCATTAACCACAAGTCTATGAACCCACAGTCAAATTCATGTGGCCTTATTCTTGCTTACACTAAGGCCCCTTTGCAGCACTCTGTCTTTAAAAACCCTTTGAAGTGCCAATGTAAAAATAGTTTATACCCATTTTAAGGCCCCTTTACCCTACCGGAATAGTGTGATGAGGCCTT
Source organism: Sternotherus odoratus (assembly GCA_032164245.1). Classification (NCBI taxonomy): domain Eukaryota; kingdom Metazoa; phylum Chordata; order Testudines; family Kinosternidae; genus Sternotherus; species Sternotherus odoratus. The sequence continues at coordinate 63,085,195 of JAVMKO010000008.1, forward strand.
AGGATAATAAGAATTAGGCCCTTTATCATTCTCAAGGTAATTCTTACTCATCTCCCACCACACCCCAATGGGTGGTTAGTGGGCTCCCCAGGCTGGGCATCTCTGCCAGCACTCATGGTGGCTGGAAGGTGGAACCCAGCTGGGCCTGGGTGTCATACCTACTCTCCAGTGGCTGGCCCAATCTTATGCACTATGACATCTGCTCCAGACCTCCCCCGGGTCCTGCTCTCACCTCTCATAGAATATTAGGGTTGGAAGGTCATCTAGTCCAACCGCCTGCTCAAAGCAGGACCAATCCCCACTCTGAGATAGTGTGACTTGCCAAACACTGTGGAGGCAGAAAGGTTCCATCACACCCGGTTAGTTCTCTGCTGGCTCTCCACTTCCATGGCACAGCGCATTCAGCTGCTAGTATATATCTTCCTTTCTCCTCCCACACACAGGTTCGTAGGGCATTCACCAGTTCCTGCCACTTCTTTTGGCCTTGTGCTGCTCTGCTCAGGCTTCTGAGTGTCATACTGATGGATTTGGCTTCCTTCTCTATTGTTCTGCCTAATACTTCTCTAATCTCCATTTTTGATCTGTTCTAGGCTGACCAGACAACACATGTGAAAAATTGGGACGGGGTGAGGGATAATAGGAGCCTATATAAGAAAGAGCCCCAAATATCAGGATTGTCCCTATAAAATCGGACATCTAGTCACTCTAATCTGTTCAGGTGGTGCCCATATTAAATGACATAGAAGTCATTGGTGGCTCTCAAGCTCTCTGGAGTGGCTCATGAGTGACAGTATCAACCTCAGGGCAGACTGAAGAAGCAGGGCATAAACCCCACACTGGTTATAAGTTCTGTACTTGGATTTCTACTACCAAGTATCAACTCTTCCAGCACTACAACAGCCTTCACATGAAGTCACAGGCAGTCCCCTTCCGTACTCTAGTTAATCTTGCCATCTAGGTAAGCTTGCTTTTGTGATAAATGGTTGCTCACATCAAAAATCATAATAATCAGGTTACTCCTAATCCCAAAGGATTGGTCATTTACCCGAGGTAAATTGCACCTCAGAACCTACACCAAAGAGAAGACTGGTAGCCAAGTCTATAATAAATTAACTAAAGATTTATTAACTAAGAAAAAGAAACAAGTTATTTACAAGATTAAAGCAAGTAAATATACACACACAAATGAGTTGGTCTTAGGTTCCAAAAGGTAATAAACACTGCTGCAATATGCAAGCTCTATAAAAGCTCCAGGGTTAACCTAGGCTAAGCACAGGGGATCCCTTGCTTATGCTTAGAAATCTTGCCCTCTCCAAGAGATTATCTTCACATACAGCGCTGCAGCTGTGCTGCAGCTATAACACTTCAATGAAGACATTCCTATGATGATGGGAGAGCTTTTCCTATTGGTAGGGCCCTACCAAATTCGTGCTCCATTTTGATCAATTTCATGGTCACAGGATTTTAAAAATAGTAAATTTCATGATTTCAGCTATTTAAATCTGAAATTTCACAGTGTTGTAACTATATAGGGATCCTGACCCAAAAAGGAGTTGTGAGGAGGGGGTCTCAGGGATATTGTGTGTGGGGGGGGTTCACTACTGCTATCCTTATTTCTACACTGCTGCTGGTGTCAGTGCTGCCTTCAGACCTGAGCAGCTAGAGAGCGGTGGCTGCTGGCTGGGAGCCCAGCTCTGAAGACAGAGCTGCCACCAGCAGCAGTGCAGAAGTAAGAATGGCAACCATCACTCTCCGGCCATCCACCTCTCAAGGCAGCAATGCAGAAGTCAGTGTGGCATGGTATGGAAACCTTTCTGTGCTGCTGCTGATGGGGCACTGCCTACAGAGCTGGGTGCCTGGCCAACAGTTGTTGCTCTCCTGCCACCCAGCTCTGAAGGCAGTGCAGAAGTAAGCATGACAATACTATGAGCCCCTCTAAAATAACCTTATGACCCCCCTGCAACTCCCTTTTTGGTCAGGACCCCCAATTTGAGAACCTCTGGTCTCCCCCATGAAATCAGGATAGTAAAGGGTAAAAGCAGACAAAAGAGCAGATTCCACAGTCCATGACGTGTTTTATATGGTTGTGAATTTAGTAGGGTCCTATCCATCAATTTAGCTAATCCATCTTCCTGAGAGGCAGCAGCTACATCAGTGGGAGAACCTCTCCTGCTGACATAGTGCTGTCTACATGGGGGAGTAGTTTGCTATAATTATGTTGCTTGTGTGGATTTTTCAAGCTCCAGAGTGATGTAGTTACACTGATATAGGTCTGTAGTGTAGACCTGGCCCAAGTCCAAGCAGCATAGAGATCCAGTTTCTTCTCGTTGGGGATTTTTCTTTTCTCACAGCATTCAAGCTGATGGGATGAGTTCACTTGCAGGTCTCCGCTTCATGTGGGAAGAGGAATGCAATTAACAAAGTCTCTGTTCTTTGTTTCACAAGGGATCATTTGGGTTAAGCGGGCGTTCTTGTGTGCAGGACCTAACACCTTCTTTAGGAAGCTAGCCTTTACATTAATTATTGCTTCTTTTCTGTGTGAGTTACAAAGTTTTAGGTTTACAATGCAAACACTTAATATAACTTTATAATATGGGGTACAGATGTTAAGTGAGATTAATACATTCAGCATCCTACATGCATTTCATAAAGTCTAAGCATTAAACCCATCTAATTTTATTTTAATGATGCTAACACACAGGTGACCCAGACTGGTTTCCAGCTATGCATTTGTCAGTGTTCAGGTGGGACCTAGGGGTCTTGGCATGAACAGGCATCTGGTCTGCCAGTATCACATTGCCATCCTCAAAGGTCGTCCTAAATATGTCCATCTCCGTCTTCTTACCATGTCTGATGCTTTGTTGGTTGCTCTCCTTGGAATATCTGATGTTGCAAGAAACTCTTTCCAACAAACTCAAGATCTTTTTTCAGGCATTTACTTTGGAAGGAGTTGATTTTCTTATCAATTTCTGTGGTAGATTTCCATGAGTCTGATCTTTTTTGTCTGTGGCAGATTTTCCAAATCTTTTCAAGTTTATGAAAGTTGTTTGCTGGTCTGGATACTTGTTGCTTGACATCTAATATGGTGCCACTAACATTGCCAGTATATGGTATAATGCTGGCAGACTAGTTACCAGCTCATGCCAAGGTTCCCATGCCTCAGATGAGTACGGACAAATAATTGATCGATATGATATTTACCTGGAACAAGGATTTTCCCCAATAGGGAAAAATATCAGAATGTCAACAGAAAGTGGAATTGTAGGAAACATTGCCAGGTTAAATATCAGAGGGCCAAATCCTGAGGTGTGCTGAACAGTTGCATCTCCTAGGTCCTGGAGCCTGATAGATTTCCAACACAAGACGAATAGCTGAAAGGTGTAAAGCTGGAATAGTTGGTTCTGCACTTCCCCTTTCTCAACCCGCGGGGGAAGGATGTAGCTGAGACATAATGTACTCTAGCAAGCTCCAGCAGGCAAGTACCCTTTGGGGGCTGTCTTAGCCAGGGCATAGTTTGGAGTACAGTTAAGTTATGTGCTTTAAAAAACTAAACTAAACCAAACATTCTCTTAACTGTGTTGTTTGCAACAACTTAGATCATTAAAGCTAAATTAATTTTAAACATCTAATTTTATTTTCATTGTTCCTAATCTATTTCAATTTTACACCAATTTCTCACCAACAGAAGTTGGTCCAATAAAAGATATTACCTCACCCACCTTGTCTCTCTAGGCCATTTCAATGTTTTCGTATATCTTTTCCCTTTTTCGCTTTCAGGTGCTAGTACAATGCTGCAGGATTTGGGTTGGAAACAACGGGGCACATTTAAACAAAGTACTATGTACACTGGAATTGAAAACAAAATTGTGCATAGGTCTTGTAAGCACCTTATTTTTACAAGCTCTAAATTACATTATTATTTATTTCCTATTGGTTATAGGAATGCCCAGAGGCCACAATCAGTGTTGGGGAGGGGCTCATTTTCCAGGTGCTGTACAAACAAAAATACATCATCCTTGCCCCAAAGACCTAAATCTCAGGCCCAAATTAACCTTAGAATGCTCTTGTTAAACTATCAAAGATAAACACCACGATTTACAGGACAGGAACTACACTTCAACACCCTCCATGCTCAGCCAGCTATTACAGAGATGCCAAAAGCATAAAGCTATCAAGCAATGAACTTATTTCCAACGTTTTTAGGAACTTCCAAAACACAGAAATGCTAAGCTAAGCATATGTTTTTCTGTAAAGAATATTTTATACTTTACCCACCAACCCTAATTTGATGTTGTCATTGACGTTCCTGTGCAGCCTGCGAAAGGGAGATTTTCATACTGGAAAAACCTGGAATGCTAAGAAATGAATCACTGTTCATATAAATTACCTGACCTATCATTGTATTCCCTTTGATATTATTTCACATATTTGCACATGGATACGATACTACCAGTTCATGGCTCAGCTTCACCTTACGTGAAGCTGTGATCATGTCCATATGACATCACAAAATACTGTGAAGATTTACTGAACAGCCCAAAATTCAGCACAATGGCTTCACTGAAAGATGAAATGGGAGAGAAGATGCATTGGGGGAGGTGCAAATAAATACAATATTTTTAATAATTAATAGTAGGGCAGTCGATTAATCACTGTTAACTCACGTGATTAACTCAAAAATGAATCGCAATTAAAAATTAATCATGATTAATCACAATTTTAATCGCACTGTTAAACAATAGAATACCAATAAAAATTTAACAACTATTTTTGGATGTTTTTTCTACATTTTAATATATATTTATTTAAATTACTACACAGAATACAAAGTGTACAGTGCTCACTTTACATTATAATTATTACAAATATTTGTGCTGTAAAAAACAAAAGAAATAGAATTTTTCAATTCACCTCATACAAGTACCATAAGGAAATCTCCTCATCATGAAAGTGCAACATACAAATGTAGATTTTTGCTACATAACTGCACTCAAAAACAAAACAACGTAAAACTTTAGTGCCTACAAGTCCACTCAGTCCTACTTCTTATCCAGCCAATCACTAAGACAAACAAGTCTGTTTACATTTACGGGAGATAATGCTGCCAGCTTCTTATTTACAATGCCACCTGAAAGTGAGACCAGGTGTTCGCGTGGCACTTTTGCTGCCGGCATTGCAAGATATTTACGTGCCAGATATTCTAAACATTCATATGCCCAGTCATGCTTCGGCTACTATTCCAGTGGACATGCAGGATAGTATGTCTCCTGCTCTGTTTTACCTGCATTCTGCCATGTATTTCATAGTATAACAGTCTCAGATAGTAACCCAGCATGTGTTTTCATTTTAAGAAAACTTTTGCTACTTTGCATTTTGTCAGATCTGAAAGTACAAATGTAAGATTTCTAAAGATAGCTACAGTACTTGATTCAAGGTTTAAGAATCTGAAGTGCCTTCCAAAATCTGAGAGGAATGAAGTGTAGAGCATGCTTTCAGAAATCTTAAAAGAGCAACACTCCGATGCAGAAACTACAGAACCTGAACCATCAAAAAAGAAATCAACCTTCTGCTGGTGGCATCTGACTCAGATGACAAAAGTGAACATGCATCAGTCCATGCTGCTTTGGATGGCTATTGAGAAAAACTCATCATCAGCATGGACACATCTCCTCTGGGATAGTGGTTGAAGATGAAGGGACATCTGAGTCTTTAGTGCATCTGGCATGTAAATATCTTGTAATGCAGCTACATCAGTGCCTTGTAAAGGCCTGTTCTCACTTTCGGGTGATCCTGTAAATAAGTTGGCAGCATTATCTCCTGCAAATGTAAACAAGCTTGTTTGTTTGAAAAAGAAGTAGGACTAAGTGGACTTGTAGGCTCTAAAGTTTTAAATTGTTTGATTTTTGAATGGTTATTTTTTGTAAACTTTCATGATAAAGAGATTGCATTACAGTATTTGTATGAGGTGAATTGAAAAATACTCTATTTTTTTACAGCACAACTATTTGTAGTAAAAAATAGAGTGAGCACTGTACACTTTGTATTCTGTGTTGTAATTGAAATGAATATATTTTAAAATGTAGGAAACATCTGTGACAGTCCCCTCTGGTGTTGTCTGAACCAGTCATCTGCTAGGCCACTCCAATCCTTGACTTTGGGAGCCAGTCTTACGCTGCTCTGCTGTGAGAACCCCCACTCCTGGACTATTCACACACATCCTCTGGCATGTAAGCTGCATCCAGGTATAAGGGGTCGGTAACCTTTTAAAAGTGGTGTGCCGAATTTTCATTTATTCACTCTAATTTAAGGTTCTATGTGCCAGTAATACATTTTAATGTTTTTAGAAGGTCTCTTTCTAGAAGTCTATAATATATAACTAAACTATTGTTGTATGTAAAGTAAATAAGGTTTTAAAAATGTTTAAGAAGCTTAATTTAAAATTAAATTGCAGAGCCCCCCTGGAACAGTGGCCAGGATTTGGGCAGTGCAAGTGCCGCTGAAAATCAGCTTGCGTGCCGACTTTGTCATGCGTGCCATAGGTTGCCTACCCCTGCACTAGCCAATAGCTCTGGTAAAAGCAAAACACTTTCAATATCCTTACAAACTTAGATGCTTCTCACCACAGGCTGGCTGTTTACTTTTCAATCAGGCTGTCTCCTTTGATTTTTTTTTAAATATAAAAGCTCTTTATTCCACACCTTAAATACACTTATACTTAAGGACAAAACCAGAACAGATTGATCAGTGCTTTAGTCACTAGGTGGTGTTGGTGTTGGTAGATGTATGGGGAAGAGAGAGAGCATGGAAAATGTCTCTCCCTTTTATCATGTCCTTCCTTTCCACCTGACTTTGCCAACCCCACCCCCCTTCAGAGTCTGTGAGCATTGCCCAAAGGAAGGGGGTGACTCCCTCGAGGGCAGGGCCGGCGACAAAAATTTGGGGGCCCCCTACTCTGATCGTTTGGGGGCCTCCCCAGCCCAGCTGGCACTTCCCCCCCCGGCTGACAGTGGCTGGGGGGGCCCCCAGCCCAGCCGGGGCCCCCCACAGCCCAGCCGGGGCCCCCCACAGCCCAGCCGCCCCCCCAGCTGACAGCAGCTGGCGGCAGTGCGAGCCCGAGAGCGGCGCGAGCTGCCCTTGCTGCTCTGCCCCCCCCCGCGCACTTTCTCCCCCGGACTGCGCCGCTGCCGCGGGCTGGGCTCACCGCTCCTGCCGGGGACGCGCGCTCGTCCGCTCCGGAGGAGAGTCGCGCCGCCTCCCTGCCCCTTCCCTGCTCTCCAGGCCTGGCGACAAGGGGGGATGACTACAGGTACTGCTGTGTACCGGGGCCCCCCTAAAGTCCAGGGCCCAGTACAGCTTTACCCGTAGTACCCCCCTGTCGCCGGCCCTGCTTGAGGGTCTAACAGATTCTTTTGTTGCTGCCTAAGCCAGTGTCCATTGTTCCTGTGAGGCTGGGCTGGGTTTGTCCCATCCATACCCTAACGAGGTATGAGCTGCCTCTCTGTTCTTGGGGAGTTTTTGCATGGGCTTGCTGTAAGCCATGAGGATACATTTTCAGCCTCATAACTATATACATGAAATTATAACCTATAATCTTACAGTAATGGTATAGTAATTGTTACAGTAACAACCATGCTTAGTGCATTATGAGCCTCCTTAAGACACTCAACATGACAAACTTTGCATTGGATACCACACAATCATTTTGAGGGTGTTGGGTATTCCCCCGAGGTACAGAGCATCACAACATCCAAAAATATTTAAATAAATGGTATTCAGTTGTTTAACAGCACAATTAATCACGGTTCATTTTTTTAATCGCATGCTTAATCGTGATTAATTTTTTTAATCGCTTGACAGCCCTAATTAGTAGAAATAAGGGGAAGCGGTGTTGAGCTATGGATTAGATTTAGGCTTGGGTTTGCAGTTGGGGTTGGAGGATAAATCAGGACTAGGATTTGAGTTAGAGTGCTGACACTTCACCAGCCTCTCTTGTGAGATTATAGCCTCAGCTATTCTTGCAAGATTTCCATAACCTTGGGCTACAACTAAACCAGATCCAGAAGATAGTCATAGTCTGGTCATGCTTCCAACCTGACAACAAAACTATAAGGGCACAGTCAGATTTAAGGATCTGAATGTTCATCTTGCCTCCTTAGTCTTCCCCTGGGAAAATGGTGTAATTCATTTTTGTGATTCTATTCAGGTCCATGATTTCCAAGAGTAAATGTGTGTTCAAACACGATGGGTAAGATTCAATTAATTGTGAGGTAACTTCAAAGAAGTTGCATACAGGATGAAACTATCCCCATTTGTTTATGCTTTAAATCTTATACATTTACAAGTTCCCTCAATCTTAAAACTCCTTTTTAAGAAATTGGTTACAGCCACTTAGATTTCCATGTAGCTGGCCAGAGGGAATAGCCCATGTAGATGAGATTCTCATAAGCAAATTTCATTCTGTCTAAGGTAGCATCTGGCTATTATAAATGTAGGGAGGGTTTTTTTGGCTAATGTGCAATATAATGTCTTACAGCTGTGCACCAAGAAAATTGCTTTTAGTCACTCCCACACAAAATACCAGGACTCCCTCCCACCAACAGGCTTTTCTTATGAGTATCACAATTTATGTGCTTAGTCACTGGGGTTATAAATAGACCAATCACTATGTTCTGTGGAAATGAATAGCTTAGATATGTGGTTAGTTGTATAAGTGAGAATTGTGAGAAAACAGTCTGAATGTAATCAATGGCAGAAGTAATTTAAATATATTTAAAGGACCTCTACACATATTTGGAATTATTTCTCACTGAGGGTGAAATTCGTTACCCCAAATTCCCATGTAAAAGCCCAACTATTTGGACTCTGTCTGGGTGGAGTGCGGGAAGACTGAAGATGTCAGTAATAATTATATAAAGCCATTGCTTTGTATAGTTTGGCTTCTGGTCATGGATTTCCGGTTCACAACATTTCAGACTGAACTTATTAGAGTCAGCAGATTTTTCAGTAAAGAATGATTCAATCTAGTAGAGAACAAACTTGTAATGATGTAAGTTTCCCAAGACTTGTTGGGGGTATTTCTTATAACAAGATGTCTTCTGTTAGAATTAATATCTCTGTTTGTTTCATTATTCCTGGCATGACATCCAATTATTTGAAACTTTCATTACACTATGGCCTATAGGCTTAGCTGGAGAACAATAAAGAGATGATGTACGGTTTTAAGACTTAATGATGTGAGTGGAAAAAGATTCCAACTGACTTCAATAGGTTATGGATCAGGCCCTAAGAAAGAAGTGGTACTCTTTCCCCTCTGAATTACATGACTCATCTCTGAAAATCTCTGAATTAGACATGAGCCCAAACCAAAATTCCAGTTCCAAACAGTCCACATATTGTGAGGCTGCTTGGCTCACATTAAGCTCTGAAGAAATTTGTATCTGTATGTCTAGCCCAGGGGTCTCCAAACTACGGCCCGCGGGCCGGATGCGGCCCGCGAGGCCCTCTCATCCGGCCCGTGGAGATCTTTTTGGCTATTCAGGGAATTTTTGGCTCTTTTGAGCTTTTCGCTGGGACGGCTCCGCGCTGGGGCCTGGAAGCGCCGCGCGGGCCACCAGCCGCGGGGCCGGGACGCGCCGCGTGCTCGGCTGCCGCCGCGGGGCCGGAACCCGCCGCGTGCTCGGCTGCCGCCGCGGGGCCGGGACCCGCCGCGTGCTCGGCTGCCGCCGCGGGGCCGGGACCCGCCGCGTGCTCGGCTGCCGCCGCCGGCCGGGACACGCCGCGTGCTCGGCTGCCGCCGCCGGCCAGGGACGGCTCAGAGCTGGGGCCGGGACGCGCCGCACCGCCACGCAGTTACAGGCGGCGAAACAAGGAGCCACCCACTGCCAGGCGGCGAACCGGTCTGGGGTGAGAGACCTGGCTGGGTGGGTCATTTGGGGGGGGGGTTTGGAGGAAAGGAGGTTTTGGGGTGAGAGACCGGGCTGGGTGGGTCATTTGGGGGGGGGGTTGGAGGGAAGGAGGTTTTGGGGTGAGAGACCGGGCTGGGTGGGTCAGTTGGGGGGTGGGTGGGAGGGAAGGAGGTTTTGGGGTGAGAGACCAGGCTGGGTGGGTCAGTTGGGGGGTGGGTGGGAGGGAAGGAGGTTTTGGGGTGAGAGACCTGGCTGGGTGGGTCATTTGGGGGGGGGTTGGAGGAAAGGAGGTTTTGGGGTGAGAGACCTGGCTGGGTGGGTCAGTTGGGGGGTGGGTGGGAGGGAAGGAGGTTTTGGGGTGAGAGACCTGGCTGGGTGGGTCATTTGGGGGGGGGGGGGTTGGAGGAAAGGAGGTTTTGGGGTGAGAGACCTGGCTGGGTGGGTCATTTGGGGGGGGGGGGTTGGAGGAAAGGAGGTTTTGGGGGGAGAGACCTGGCTTGGTGGGTCAGTTGGGGGGTTGATGTGTAGTGTTCATGTGTAATGTTCATGTGTAGTGAACAGGTGTTCATGTGTAATGTTCATGTGTAGTGAACAGGTGTTCATGTGTAGTGTTCATGTGTAGTGTTCATGTGTAATGTTCATGTGTAGTGAACAGGTGCTCATGTGTAGTGTTCATGTGTAGTGAACAGGTGCTCATGTGTAGTGTTCATGTGTAGTGAACAGGTGTTCATGTGTAGTGTTCATGTGTAGTGAACAGGTGTTCATGTGTAGTGTTCATGTGTGGTGAACAGGTGTTCATGTGTAGTGTTCATGTGTAGTGTTCATGTGTAGTGTTCATGTGTGGTGAACAGGTGTTCATGTGTAGTGTATCAATGTGTTATTAAATAATAACTGAATAAAATAATATTAAATAAATAATAAAAAACAACATCCATGTTTTGATTCTTTTTTATTTGGACCTCGAGTGTGTTGTCGGCCCCCGAACTGCTATTTGATAGCTAATGTGGCCCTCGGGCTGAAAAGTTTGGAGACCCCTGGTCTAGCCCACAGGTAGGCAACCTATGGCACGTGTGCCAAAGGCAGCACGCAAGCTGATTTTCAGTGGCATTCACACTGCCTGGGTCCTGGCCACTGGTCGGGGGGGCTCTTTATTTTAATTTAATTTTAAATAAAGCTTCTTAAACATTTAAAAACCTTATTTACTTTACAATAACAATAGTTTAGTTATATATTATAGACTTATAAAAGAGACCTTCTAAAACGTTAACATGTATTACTCGCACGCGAAACCTTACATTAGAGCAGGGGTCTCAAACACGCGGCCCGCGGGCCACATGCGGCCCTCAGGACTCTTTTGTGTGGCCCGCCAAGCTGTGCGGGCAGACTCCGGGCGCCGGGGCTACACGCTTCCCCCCTCGCCCTGAACCACGCTGGGTAGGCAACACTCCCGGGGCCGGGGCTGCGTGCTCCCCACCTCCTCCAGTGCCGCGCCGGCAGCACTCTGGGGGCTGGGGCTGCATGCTGTCCTCTGGACCCACGCTAGGGGATCCGCGTGAGTCTCTCCCAGGGATGGGGTGTGTGTGTGTGCGAGACTTGTGTCCCGCCCCCTGCCCCGCAGCTGTGCTGGGGAGAGGCGCCGTTTGCAGGCTGGATAAGGAGGCCGGGGCGGTGCATGGTCAGTGACTCCGGGTTAACGGGTCGCGAGGAGGGGGGCGCTTGGCAAAAAAAAAAAACCCCGGCCGGGGTTTCAATGCCCCGCGCCGGGCAGCGCTCCGCGAGCGCGCTTTGCACGAGCCGGCGGCACGTGTGCAACAGGTGCCCGGAGGGGGCGAGGAGCGCGTGCCTGGGCTTCCACGCGCTGCTGAAGAGAAAGTCCCTGATTTCCGGGAATCCCTCCAAACCCCCCCACCCCCGAGCCGTGCGCGTGCCCGGGCCCGGCCCAGCCCAGCCCCCGGCGCTGCGAGCGGGACCGGGAGTCGCAGACCAGCCCGGGAGTCCTGCGTGCGCGAGACGCTCCCTGCCCGGCCCGGAGGCGGCCGCCAGGTACCCGGGGGTGTGTGTGTTAGGGGTACCCTGGGGGAAGGGGTGTGGGGGTACCCAGGAAGGTTAGGGGTACCCCTGAGGGGAGAGGTTGGAGGGTACCCGGGAGGTTAGGGGGATACCCCAGGGGGGCAGGGGTATGCACGGGGCCCAGCCCATGGAGCTGTGCACGTCGGCAGCACTCCGGGGGCCAGAGCTGCGCGCTGTCACCCTCTTCTGGAGCCGCACGGAGCAGCTAGGAGCCTCATGGTAAGGGGGCCCAGGACGGGGGAGGGGGAGTTTAGATAAGGGGCGGGTGCAGTCAGGGGACAGGAAGCAGGGTGGGTTGGATAGGGGGTGGGGTTGTAGGGTGATGGTTAGGGAGCGGGAGGGTGGATGGGGGCAGGGCAGTCAGGGAACAGGGAGCAGGAGATTGGGTAGGGGGTGAGGTCCTGGAAGGTGGTCGGGGGTGAGGGATCTCTGGAAGGGGCACTCAGGGGACAAGGTCAGGGGAGTTGGATGGGTCAGCGATTCTGAGGGGGCAGTCAGGGGGCGGGACATGGGAGGGGGCCAGATAGGGGGCAGGGTCTTCACTACCCGGCCCTCCCTATAATTTTCCAAACCTGATGTGGCACTCGGCCCAAAAAGTTTGCCCACCCCTGCACTAGAAGACATAAGGCAGCTCCCCCACCCCCCTTGGGTCCTTTGCATAGGTCCACTCCTATGTCCCTTTCTTCCCCTCTGAGAGCCTTTTTCAGCCTCCCCCGCCCCCTCCCGCTTGATACTGGGTAGAAACCTGTTTGCATTCCCCACACCCCGCACTCCTCCTGCATTCCCTGCCCTGAGCCACCTCCTGCCGCACCCCTCGCCCCTCTTGCACCCCACACACCAACTCCCTGCCCCCTGCCACATCCTGCACACCTCCTGCACTCCCTGCTGGCAGGAAGGGGACAGCATTGGGGAAAGAGTTGGAAAGGGGTGGGAAGAGGCGGGGCAAGGATGGGGCGTCATGGTAGGGGTGGAGTGGGGGCGGGGGCGGGAACAGCGAGGGGGCGTGTCAATGATGCGGCCCTCGGGCTAATGCACTTGTCCTTATGTGGCCCTCGTGGTCATTTGAGTTTGAGACCCCTGCATTAGAGTGAATAAATGAAGATTCAGCACTCCACTTCTGAAAGGTTGCCAACCCCTGGTCTAGCCATTTCTGCTCTAGCCATTTCTCCTCCTTACTTGTATAATGGCCCATACCAAAATCCCATGACTAGAGTTAGTCAAAACATTTTCATTGGAAAAATTGGGTTTGGTCAAATAACTAAATTTTTCACACACACATAATTCATTCACAACCAAAATACACAAGTTCACAAAAATTCTCCAAAATCACAAATTTCTTTTTTTGCCAAAAAAAACCCTGACTTTAATTATAAAACTAAACATTTTTGGTATTCAGTTTGTTTTTAAACAAAAACTTTAGAATGATTGATTTTTGTCTAAAATTTCCCCAAAACATTTTATTTAATAGGTTTTAGAGAGGAAGAACATTTCCTGACCGGCTCTATCAATAATCACATACCTACACAAATTCTGGGTAAGTTAAAATCTCAGATCATGACTACATTGGCAAGCATACACTGGCACAGCTGTACCAATGCAGCTGTGCCACTGTAAGATTGCTCAAATAGCCATTCTATGCCGGTGGGAGAGAGCTCACCCATCAACATAATGAAACCACCTCCACCAGCAGCAGTAGTTACACTGTCCATACTGATGTTTCTGTCAGTGCAACTTCTATCGCTCAGGCTTTTGGTGTACAACCCCGAGCAGCATAAGATATACCAACAAAAGTGGTAGTGTAGACATAGCCTCAATCTGACTTTTGTGGCCTTTCTACTATGAATGAAATAAAATGTGGGATGTTGCACCGTATTATGGTATAAAGGCAAGAGGAAATAATTCCATCTTGTGAAGAAATGGATTTTCTGAATCTATTACTTCACGCTATTTAAAAGAATCACTCAGTAGGACTTCTGTCCTCAGACATCACTGACCTGACTCATACACTACTTTGGTACTATGGATGAAAATCACTCTGTGCTCCCATTTTCATCGATGACACACATTTGAACCACTATGAAACTCCTTATAAGGCAATCATCTTGGCTTTGCTTTGAACAAATGCTAGTCTGTTTGGACTTAATTAAAAAAACAGCTAAGTATTATTCCCAAAACCAACAGATTTACAGTGGAGAAAGGGATTGCACAGTCTTTTAAATGATTTGGGATTGGAAAGCAGATGTACTGAGCAGGAAAAGCTAGCTGCAGTTTCTTGTGAAATGAGTCAGTTTCTCATTATAAGAGATCCCCTGGGGTCATTATATTTGGACAATAATATAAACAGTTAAGACATTTTAATGGGATTCACAGAGTTACAGGACATCCAGAGGTGGAGCCTTGGCTTTTCCAAGATGGTACATGGGCTTATAAGCCTTCAGAACTATATCTTTTCATTTCCCAAGAAAGCAGAATCTTGATTCTTCCTGTCTCTCACTCATGTCAATTAGTGTCTTACTTAGGATGACCAGTTGTCCCGATTTTATAGGGACAGTCCTGATTTTGGGCCTTATATAGACTCCTATTACCCACCATCCCCGTCCTGATTTTTCACACTTGCTGTCTGGTCACCCTAGTCTTACTCTATGAACAGTCCAACTGAACTCATTCATGACTAGTCACAGAGTGAGACACTGCTCAATGTGATCAAAGGTGACAGGCTATCAGGCCTTTATATTCTGGACACATCATCCATATCCACGGAGACAAGACTGTATTTCCTTGTAGACCTCAGCTATATATGCATGGGCAACTGCAGATAAACCAGGCCAAACACCACAAACACACACTTTATACCAATCATGTTGTTCTGGGCATGGGCTACTGTTGTAACAATCACTAACCATGATTAAGACTCCTAAGTACTATGATTATTACACATAAATAATAATCTGGTTTGGGGTCTTATTTATTAAATTTGTTTTAAAATGGAATGAAATATAACACTATAAACAATTTGGGTTTTTGTATTCAAAATAATTTTATTTTATAGAAATAATAAAATAGTTTTATGCAGGGGTGAGGATGCGGGTTAGGTTTGGTAGTGGTTGATCATTTGAGGGTCTAAAATAGAAATACATTTCTGGCTTATGTTTTTGAGGTTAATAACATAGTTAGCGAGATTGCTGGCCAGCATATACAGAAGTATTTGTTCAGTATGATATTTACAAAAACACTCTGGCACACCTTGGGCCACACTTTTAGGAGGAAATCCAGTAAATGTAGTGAATAAGCACAATGTACTGCATGTGTTAAAATTGAATGGCAGCAGATATTTCCTCTTGAACGTCTATTACATACAGTGGTATTCTCAATAGTTACTTGGTGTTGTGCATCCAATATGATATTCAGAAAAGCATAGTGGCTCTACCATAGAGATTTGCTTTAGCTCACATAGCGTAGTTTCCCCCCCCCCCCCCCCAAGAACTACAAAGATTCCACTATGAGTCCTGAATGAAGTTGTATGTGTAAACACAAAGATATGGGAACTCCGCTAAATGATTACATCCGCTAGGTCTGGTCGCCAACTGGTGAGACAGAACCTGAACGGGAATTAGAAAAGCAGGAAACTCCTCTTGATGTGACTACTCTTTAAATGTGAGTAAACTTTTCTGTAATTATATTTTAGTAATTCTGCACTTGCCATGCTAGTAATTTACTAAAAATAAATGGTGACCTAACATCAGACAAGAGTTTTAGAAGAAAAAAGGGAATCTGGATCTGAAATGTGGCACTGTTCCATACAAATGAAATATATGAATGAAACAGCCAAATAAAACATCCCAAACCAGTATATGGAGGTTAAAAAAGAAATTATTTATTGGGATTTTCCTATTAATACAATTGGAAACCAAAATCAAAAGAAGGAAATACCCTAAAAATACACCAGTTTATGATCTCAGCTACACCTGTGTGAATCAAGAGTAATTCCACTGACTTCAGAGCAGTAATTCCCAATTTATATGTAACAGATCTGAATATGATCCACTTTGCTATCTATCATTATTTATTTAGATTTAAGCTACAACAATAATGAATTCTAAAACAAAAAATGAACATAACTGTGATTACTTATGGAGAGTTATTTTAAAATAATTTGGACTTTTTAAATTTTTTTGGTAAGGGAATTTTTTCAAGGCAAATATTCACCAAATATTGTAGAAAGGGTACCATAGTCTTGGTAATAGTTAATATTAAGAATGGCAAGTTGATAAATATATTCTCTTTTCATATAACACATTTTATTAGTCATTATAGCAGGGCAGCGACTCACCCCTGCTGCGCCTCCTGCTGGTTCATCCAGGAATTAGCTCACCAGCCTCTGGAGCGCCCTCTGCAGGCCGATGTCCCGCTTGCTGCTATGGCCCCGTGTCCCTCCCGGACCCCAGTGCCTTCTTACTGAGGGTGCTGCACCCCTGCAGTACCCCCACAGGTCTTAGGGTCTCCCCTCCCTGGGGAACCCTCCACCCTCTATCCCGACCTTGCCTCAGACTAGGCAACTGCCAGTCACCACTTGCTCGCATTCACTGGGGCAGACTGCAGTATAATCGCCACTCATCACTGGCAAGGAGGGTTTGCCTGCTGCTACTGTCTCAATAGCTATGGGCTTCCCCCTGCAACCCCAGTACCCCTTTGTTAGGCCTTCCCCTAGGCCCTGCAGCCTGGGGGTTTCTAGGCTGGAGCTTCCCCAGCTCCTCCTGCCTTGCCCCAGCCCTGCACCAATTTAGGTACTTTGCTCAAGCTCTCAGCAGCCAGGCCTGTCTTCCTCTGCAGTCAGAGCAGACTCTCTGTCAGGCCCCTGCCCCTCAGCCCTTTTATAAGGGCCTGGTCTGTTTGGGGCATGGCCACCCAGCTGAGCCTACTTCCCAATCAGCCCAGATTTCCCTACTTAGCCTGGGAGCTGCTTGCCCCCAGCCATAGCCCTTCCCACCTTTTGGGTACCCAGGAGGTGGGCGGGCCTAAGTCCGCCTGTTACTAAAGTCCCTCCCCCAGCCTGGCGGGAGGGACACTAGTCCCAGGGCCAATTAATTACGGGGGACAACTAATGAAAAAAATGCAGGGGAGTGTGTGAGGGTCATAGGTTCAAAGCGAGGGTACAGGATGGGGACACATAGCAGAGAACCCTGCACAGCTTTCGAGGGAGCCAGTGGACGCTGCCCAGTGGAACTCTGCCCAGATGCGTGACTGGAGGAGTGACCTGAGGTAGGCCTCACAGTCGCAGCGTACCCCCTCGTCTAGCATCCTCCTCCTGGTGTTATAGATGGCGACTTTGGCGAGCGCCAGGAGGAGGTTGACGAGGAGGTCTCACGACTTCATGGGGCCACGGATGGGGTGCCCAAAAAGAAATAGGCGAGGGGAAAAGTGCAGCCAGAACCTCAGTAGGAGGTTCTGGAGGAGCCGGAATAGAGGCTGCAGTCTGGCGCACTCGAGGTAGGCGTGCGCCAGGTCCTCCCTCACACCGCAAAAGGGACAGGTGTCGGGCATGGGGAGGAACCGCGCCAAGTACACGCCCGTGCTCACGGCTCCATGAAGGAGCCGCCAACTAATATCCCCAGCGGGCCGTGGAATTAGGGTGGAGTAGAAGGTGGCCCACCGGGGCCGCTCACCCTCGTTCGGTGGAAGGTAGTCCCGCCACTTGGTATCGGGGCGGGACGCGAGGGTGAGGAGATGAATCGTGTGGAGCACGAGCGTGTATAGCTGCTTCCTCGGCGCGGTTCGAAATGAGACCGGCTGCAAGGTGTGCAACCGGCTCGGGGTGTGGGAGTGGGGAAGCCGGGAGGGCTCACGAAGCAGGGGCCCTAGTACCAGTTCCAGAGGGCCCGGGGTGAGGAGTGGGCGGGGAGTACCCTCTCGCAGGGCCCGCCGCAGGAAACCGAGAGAGACGGGAGGCAGAGCGGTCCTCACCTCCCGGAGTACGCGCAGGGGGGTCACGAGGGTGGAGAGCCCCATGCGCCGAGCGAGCACACGGGGATCTGCCCAGTCCCCCCTGTCGTAGTCCAGGAGGTCTCCGACTTTGGTGATTTCCGCCAAGACCAACCTCCGGCATAGCCCTTCCCAGGGCTGTTTTAAACCTTCTTCACTGGAGTGGGGCAGTCACCCCACTACAGTCATATATTTCTAAAGTATGATTCAGTACTTCTACCAGGAGACTTTAAAACTGAAAAAAATATACTTAATACTGGAATGGATTTAACTTGCGCAAAATTGGTGACCACATTTTAGTTTTGGATTTCTGATCATTTTATCATCTTATTCATATGAAGCAACTTAGTGAAATTTCTTTTGTCATAAAACTCAGTTTAAGATTGTCACCATAACAAATACATGTCTGCTAGAACCATGAAGGGT
Organism: Sternotherus odoratus; assembly: GCA_032164245.1. Classification (NCBI taxonomy): domain Eukaryota; kingdom Metazoa; phylum Chordata; order Testudines; family Kinosternidae; genus Sternotherus; species Sternotherus odoratus. The sequence goes on from JAVMKO010000008.1 coordinate 63,103,575, forward strand.
TGCCTGGAAAAAGGTGAATGTGTTTCAAAAACCCAGAGATAGAAAAGCAGAATTTGGGTCTTAGGAAGTACTGAGGCAGAACTCCCATTTACTTCAAAGTTAACAGGAAGTTTCATCCTTATTTTCTTGGACAAACTGTACAAAATAAAGACCAGAAATGTATCCACCTCTATTTACTTCGGCTTCCTGCACCCATCTCTCCTCAGTTGCAAGGGGAGGGATCCCTATACAGGGAGCTGTTCCCGCATCAACCCAATCCCCATGCATCCAGACCCTCCCCTGGAGCTTCACCCAATCACATTCAGAACCCCCCTGCTGAGCCCCTCTCTCATTGATCACAGTGATCTCTCACCTCTGAGCAGCTAGTGGCCTGTGCTCCCCAATGCCATGCTGGAGTCACCACATTGATTTGACAAATAGAATTTTGTAGAATTTTAAAATATTGTGTGCAGAATTTTAATTTTTTTGGCACAGAACGTCCTCCGGAATAAAAGATTTGCTTAATGAACTAACAAACACCCACTTTTAGAAATCATGGTGTGTATTCAGTGTCACAAATTGATATGCCACGGCACCTAACAAGAACTAGGAGACCCACCTGTGAGTCTCTCCTTTGTTTCAGCCTTTGTTTCTCAGTCCCTCCCTCCTTTCCTCTCATATACCGAAACAAGTGCTGGATGCGCCTCTGCACAGAAATCCCAGTGGGTTAATTTAAAATGTATATTTGTATTTATATAATAGAGCTCAGTGCCCTGCAGTAAGTGTCCTCTACTTCCTAAGGTAGATTTTTCTTCATCTCTTTGTTAATACAGAGGTTAACAATCACTTCTCAATGATTAGGGGGCTGGATCACATGACTTACAAGGAGAGGCTGAGGGAACTGGGATTGTTTAGTCTGCAGAAGAGAAGAATGAGGTGGGATTTGCTTTCAACTATGGATGGAGCTAGGCTGTTCTCATTGACAGCAGATGATAGAACAAAGAGTAATGGTCTCAGGTGGCAGAGGGGGAAGTGTAGTCTGGATATTAGGAAAAACTTTTTCACTAGGAGAGTGGTGAAGCACTGGAATGGGTTACCTAGGGAGGTGGTGGAATCTCCTTCCTTAGCCTGACTGGGCTGATTTAGTTGGGGATTGGTCCTGCTTTGAGCAGGGGGCTGGACTAGATGACTTCCGGAGGTCCCTTTCAACCCTGATATCCTATGATTCTATGATACCAATATATATGTCAATCTAAAGTATGTGAACCTGACAAAGCATATTTGATTATGAATGCAACTAGATTACAGTTTACTTTCTAAGGGATTACTGTATGTAATAAGCCCTATTCAGTTCCTGCTGTGCAATCTGCAACTAGAACTCATCTCCAGGTGTAAATTAGACACTCACAAGGATGAGTTGTTTTCATCAGTATCACTTCTGTAAAATAAACTAAGGGTATCTATCCATGGGTGGCCAGGGTTTGTGAAATATGAACCCAAAGCATAAACTATCCAGGGAATATTCCAAAGTGCAGGGGTTGGGGGAGCAGTGTTCTCCCATACCTTCCCCTTCTTCCCTGGCTGGTGATGTGAGAGCTGCCTACGTCTGAACCAACTATTGCCTTGAAGCCAGGTAAGAACAGCAAGAACAGTGGCATTTATTGGACCCATGATGGGGATAAAAAGGAATTTATAAATCCGAATCCACATGGGTACCACTGGTTTCTACAATGGACAGCTGGCATCCTGATTGGCATTTTAGTATAACATGCTGGCTTAATGTGTGTGACTGGGCCAAATGCCTACAACAAACTACTACCTCCTAACAGCTAGAGCAGTGGTTCCCAAACTGGGGTTTGTGAACCCCTGGGAGTTCACAAAATGTTACAGGGGGTTCTGTAATGGTCTCAAGTTGCAGTTGGGAAGGTTTAGATTGGATAGTAGGAAAAACTTTTTTACTAGGAGGGTGGTCAAGCATTGGAATGGGTTACCTAGAGAGGTGGTAGAATCACCTTCCTTAGAGGTTTTTAAGATCAGGCTTGATAAAGCCCTGGCTGGAATGATTTAGTTGGGGATTGGTCCTGCTTTAAGCAGGGGGTTGGACTAGATGATCTCCAGAGGTCCCTTCCAACCCATATATTCTATGATTCTCGGGGGGAAAATTCCCTAATGGCGGACAGAGCCATCCCTAGGAATCCCAGGCAGCATGGGGCCAGCAGCCTGGAGCCCCGGGACTCCCAAGAGCTAAGAAGATGAAAGCAAAAATATCTATCACACTGAGGAGATTTAAACTTCAAGACTGCTTATAAGAAATGGAAAGGGAGGTGGATATTTTTTGCTGCTTTTAAAATTAAACAGGCAGCTAGTATTGTTTTTTAAATTATGAAGAACAAGTTTAAGCTTTGTTGTAATGTGTGTTGTTTGCCTGGACTGCTCAAGATCTGAATGCTTATGTAGGAGGAACTCTTTGACATCTGATACTCATGCTCTTTCACATCTGATAACAAGCTTATTCAAAGTGATACAAAAGTGAGATCTTGAAAGAGTATTGCAATTTTCATCATGTAATAAAAAGACTGTAATGATAAATAATAATAAATAGTGTGTAAAAAGCATGTCATAAAAACAAACTTTATATTTCCAGATCACTGTTTTTATAATTTATACTCAGGTAAAGGAGAAAATCCCTAGAAATATTTATTTTTAAATGGGAGTTCACAAGACTTGACATTTTAGTGAAAGGGGTTCATAGGTTGTTAAAGTTTGGGAATCACTGAGCTAGATAATTTTTCCATTAGCTCAGCTGGTAGATGCTTTTGTTTTCTGCACAAGAGGTCCCACTTCAACCCCTGCTTATCGGTGTGGTATGTATATGTATGTATGTGGCCATGGTCCATTACTACAGCTGTCTGTTGTGGGTCATTGAGCATGTTATCTCACTACAAAACAAAAAACCCACAGCCACTCAGTATGGATTATATTGTACAAATAAACATATAAGGTATAATACTGTAGTTTTGAACACAACGATTTTTACAGTTTGTCACACATTAGATTTCTCCATGGAATATGACAGGTCAGCAACACTAGTTCTGGGACGTGAGCATTTTGGTAGATAAACCCATAAAATGACTTATCATTCACAATGAAAATGCTTCATCCGACGAAGTGGGTATTAACCCACGAAAGCTTATGCTTCAATACTTTAGTTAGTCTTTAAGGTGCCACAGGACTCTTTGTAACTTCTTCATTTTATGCAGTATCAAAATGATCTGCCAATTTTTCGTACAGACATCAAGTCTCATTAGTTCAGGTTTTCCGTCCTCCTCTTCCTAGACAAACTACATTTCCAGGATTGTTGTACTTGTTCACCTCAAAGCTTTCAACAGTAGAATCTGCCTCACTTATCTGCTATTGTTCTACAGAACATTCATTTCCTGAGAAAAACCGAAAGTAAAATGTATCCTAAAACAGATTTTAAACCTGAAGCTCAGTTATGAGAGTCATTTCTCAAAGCATGTGATGCCACATAATGGCACTTGCTTCCAGACCAGTATACTGGATGAACACAAAAGGCTTGTGATCACCCTAAGTCAGTGGTTCTCAACCCACATAAGCAGCCCACAGAGTATTAGCTGGGCCGCAGGTTGAGAACACCATGCTCCCCACTTAACTCCCCCCACAAACCCCTATGCTCAGCACCTTCCGCCCAGAGACCCCTCCACAGAGTGGGCCAGGAGTGGAGAGCTGGCCATCGGGTGCCAGGGGGCAACCAGCTGCCCAGACCCTGAGCCCCGGTGTGCAAGAGGGGGATTGGGTGGCAGCTGGCTACCCGGACCCCAAATCCCACCTGGGGGGCAGCCAGGACCCTGACTCTGGGAGCCCGCCAGTTGGCAGGGGAGCCTTGGCCACAGCTGTGTGTTAATTCGGCATTAGGCCGATGGGTTGAGAACCGCTGCCTTAAGCAGGTGCTTGTGTTGGCCCAGTCACGTATGTGAGACTCTTTCTATTGACCTCAATGGGAGTTGATTTGGCCCTTAATTCTCCGCCATCTACAAATGAGTTTACGGTAATTATCTAACTTATCTAAATTATCAGAGCTTTTTGCAGTCTGTCCAACTTAGACTTTAGCTTTCCCCCAATAGCCTTTGGCATGAAACTATGAGTTTCTAAGGTATCCTATGGCACTCATTAGTCAAGTGATCAAGTTGCATATCAAGTTTTTATAATTTATCCATAAACCAGGCAGTAAATCTTTAGTTCAGGGTGCCTCACAAACCCCACATTTGGAGGAATACTTTATATTTATTAAAAGGCTGCAGTTTTCTCAATTAATCTAAGTAAGAGTCACAACTGATTGTGATACTTTATTATTTGAATGGGATAGTCACAAGGGATTCTGGTGTAAGGGTTTACAATTAACTTGACTGAGAGTTACAACATGTTCAGGAAACTAAAATCACTGAGCTAAAAGATTGTTGTTTAATTACTGTCTAGAAAATTAAATTAATAGATTTCAAGGCCAGAAGGAGCATTATGATAATCTAGACTGACCTCCTGACTAACCCAAGCCAAAGAACTTCACCTAGTAATTTCTGCCTCAAACCTATCACTTCTTGTTTGAGTTATATCATATTTCTTATATAGATACCCAGTCTTGAATTTCTGACTTCAAATGATAGAAAATCTACCATGTTACTAAGTAAATTGTTCCTTCAATGGTTAATTTCCCTCACTATTAAAAATGTGCAACTTACTTCTACTCTGAATTTGTCTAGGTAAAGCTTCCAACCATTGGATCTTATTAGGCCTGTTTCTGTTAGATTAAAAGAACTATGATCATAATCTCTTCCCTATAGAAGGTACTCATAAACTATGATCAACTCACCTCATAATTTTCTCCTCAATAAACTATATAGAAGGAGCTTTTTAAGTTTCTCATAATAGAACATATTTTCCAGGCCTCAATCTCTTTTCTGAAAGATTAGAAAAAGTCAAACTTTCAATTTTTTATCTTGTTTCGAAAAGACACTTTGTATGGTGACTAAGCAACAATAGGACAATTGTGAGTAATTTAAGAACGAATATTCCAAGAGAGAGAACTGGAAAAGATCATCAGTTTCCTGACCCTATATGAGTCAAAATTAGTTTAACCTGTTTAGCCAGGAAGAAGGGTAAAGGGTACAACTAGCGATAGAGCAGGGGTGGCCAAACTTACTGACCCTCCGAGCTATATATGACAATCTTCAGAAGTTTGAGAGCTGAGGCACACCTGCTAGAGCTTGGAGCTTCAGCCCTGCAGAAGGTGCCTGCCAGGGCTTGGGGCTTCAGCCCTGCTCCCGCTGACGCCCTGAGTCCTGGCAGGCAAGAACTCGGTGCTGGGACCTAACACGCCAATGGAGGCTGAGATCTAAGTACCACCTCCATAAGGAGTTGCTTAAGATGAAAGTCTCACTCTTTTTTGGTTCTGGGGTGAAACCCTTTACAAATCCTGTACCGATTGGCTTTGTGAGCCTCCTCCAGACACTTCAGCCAAGTGTCGTGGGGGTCATCCGTTGGCATGGCTTGGAACAAGACTTGCACGACTTGAACCCCTGGGATTTGGGCACAAAAACCCTCCCAAGAAAAAGCGGTCAGAATGGAGGGTAAACTCCCCAGCTCAACTGCTAAGATCTAATCTCTATATATAAAAGTCAAATGGTGTATGTGTGTGTGTGTGTATGCGTGCGTGCGTGTATGTATGCTGCCTTACTCCTTCCACACCGTTTGAGCTAGAGACTTGAAATTTGGTACAGTTATAGGCTTTAGGGTCTTAATCAGGGTAAGAGTCGAAAATTTTTCAAATCTCACCTCTGACGCCCCCCAGGGGTGAAATGCTTTAAAGCCCATTCACATCAGCTGGGCAGCAGGTTAAAACCTGCTGTTCTCTGTGACATGGTTATGATGTAATAATACCCCCCTGCAACGGACCCCGCACTCGCTCAGCTCTCTCCCCCCTTCCCCCTCCAACGGACCCGAGCAACTGAACAAAATTTGTATTAATAAAACACATGGTAGTCTTTTTACATCCCAGTTTCCAATTACAAATACCCCGGGCAATGCCGGGTATTTTTGCTAGTACTAACTAAAAAACAATGAAACTAACTAAATGTATAAAGAACAGACAAGAACAAAGAGGCTAGGGAAATGTGGTAGAACTTGCTGAGCAAGACTCCACAGTTCCAATGACCATCACTGGCAGTAAGAAGGAATTTAGGAGGCGTCGGCTCAGCAGGGTCATATATTGAGCACTGTGAAGGCACCACTAAAAAGGAGTTAGAATGACAGTACCCTGTGACCTTCTGATTGGCTAAGCACACTATTTAACCCTGGAGGGTAGCCTAGAAAGTTGACTGGGTAACTATGCAGACTTTACCTTATCTCCTGGTCCTAGCCTGATTCTGACCTGACTCTTGCCTGGTACTATTGCTGATTCCCAATCTCCAACTCCAGCCTGGTTTTTGCCTCCTGATTCCAGCTTGGTGTTATCTCTGATCTCAGACCCTGAGTCTTGTTTGCTGAACCTGGCTCTTACAATTCCTTTGAATCCAGCTCAGCGACTACAGTCACTGATGTGCAGATTCCTGCCCAGCTTTGGCCAGGCCACCAACATCCTGGACCCTTACACTAGTAGACCTTGAGATTTAGAAAACCATGTCTTTGCAAATTCCCCAAGCAGAGAATTGTGTGTTAGGCTGTGATAGCTTGGCAAGTCACATGTGTCACACTGCAAAACTGTTAGTTTTCTGAACTCACCCAGCCAGGAAGGAAAATGATAACGCACACAAAAAGTGTGTTTCGGAAGACTCTTAGACTACAGAAAGAAAAAGGAAATGGTTTCACAGCTTGCAGACAATCTGGTCTAGGTGTCATCACTACCTCCGTTTTGACACAATCAAGATTAACTGCTAGAATTGGCTGAAAGAATTAGTTATTCAGTTGCCTTGATTAAAATGACATGTTGGATCCCATTGTCCATTATCTCTATTTTTATAGTACCGTGAATTCAGTTACCAACCGCATGGAGTAGTGACAGATATTTATTTAATTCACAGTACTGAAGAATTTTTAAGTGTCAGGTTTATTTTTAAAATATAGTGAAAGACAATGAATAATTCATAAATGGATTGGTCAAGTTATCAACCTAGCTCTCTAGCTGGATGAAATATATAAAGAAAACGTATGTGCAATAATTTATTTACAAAACATCAAACTCTTCAAATAAACTATCTGATACCTATAATTTGAACAGCCCTCTGCATCTGCCACACTTGCCGGCCAAAATAAAATCTGAAAACTATCTTGGCCAGATTTCAACTTTGTTTTTTATATTCCATCTCTACCCTTCCAGTTTGGGCATATATTATTCTTCACTTCTGTTTCTCAAAAAACAAAAACAAAAACCCAGCTGTGTTGTTGCTGGCACAAAATGGCTTCCACATTTCAAGTCACTTAAATTTTTTCAGAAGAAATTACTAAATGTGTGTTCCTCATTTTTTGGTGGGTACCTGACCGGAGACCGTGAAGTCTCATTTTAAAAAATGCTGAGCACTTACAGCTGCAACTAAAGTCAATGGGAGCTGCACTTTAAACATATAAAGTGCTACATAATGTGAAGGACCCTGAGAAATCAGGTCCCAGGTGTCTCAAATTTTGCACCCAAAATTAGTGGATATTTTTGTCTTAATCTCTTTGCCTCAATTTTCCATCAGTAAAATGGGGATATTCCTTTCATTTCACATGAGTGTTGTGAAAATAAATTCATTAATGTTTACAAAGCACTCAGATACTATAGTGATGAGTGTCATACAAAAACCCACAAGGACATTAATAATTCTGTATTCAGAGCAGGGTTTGAATAGTGTGCAATAAATACAGTGAACAATAAAGAGAAAACAAAATATTGAATAGCTGCTCAGTTAGTGGGCACCATCTATCCTATGTGTTGAATGACACAGAGGTACAGTGGGGGGAAAAACCCCAAAATGTGTGATTGAGTAACCAAAAACTGTATCTTTACATATGCATATCCACAAGGAAGTTGAAGTAAGGTTGAACTGGCAGACTTCCTTCTGCCTTTCCTAACATTTGGGAGCTTGACTTTGCAGTTAATAGTGTTCTTTAAACATAGTTAAATGTAGTTGTGTATGCAATACAGATAAAGGTTGAAGTATTCAAAGGCACTTACAGGAATTAGGCACATGAATTTCACTGGGAATTGATCATCTAGCTCCCCTAGGTGCCTTAAAATCTTAGCCTAATATAATAACAATACCTGCACCTACAAAGTGTTTTAAATAAGTTCATGTATTAGGTTTCACAACACTCTTAAATGGTAGAGAAATATTATTACCCTCAACTGACAGATGGGTAAATTTGAGTCTCTGGGAGCTTCAGTGACTTGAATAATGTCATATAGAAAATCATTTTCAGTCAGATATAGGATTCCTTACTCCAGGTGCCAGGCAAGTAAGAACAACTCTGGATAATACTCCGTCTTAATCAAATATCAGAATATGTTTGTGACCCTGTGTCGTACCGAACAGTAATCTCTCCTGCAGCAAGGGTTATCTGCAAGTTAGTACAGAGTCTTTAGAGTTTAAAGAATGTAGGGGTTGCAAGTTCCATAAAATTGATTAATGTGACAAAAATTGTCATGTATACATCATACTAAGTCACATAGAACATAATGACATGCTTTTCTGTGGGCTTCATCCAGGGAATTGTAGCTTTACCCCTTCAGTGCAAGTGCATTTGGGGTTTATAAACATTTAAGTGGTGTATTTATGTGGCTGAAATGGGATTCTAAACTGAGGGAAGGAGGAAATGCCATCTTCCATGTTAACATAAATATTTTATCCTTTGTTAAAGTTCTTCCACCATCCATCTTTAAAACATTTTCCATTGTTGTTACATTCTCTTGGCATTGTAGCAGCCATGGTTGCTGTTACCATTCTGTGCTGAAAGATCTGGCCTTCTCCGATAGGAAGGACAATGAGTAGAAGAGAGAATTCGGCACAGTGCCAGTAAGGGCTAGTGACAATACTAGTGACAACATGGAATAGGTATTTAATCAACAGGAGGATTACCTTAAAACTACTATATATAAATATTCACACTAACTGTCTGGTTAGATTTTAGATTGCTGCTGCTGCTGAATTCTGTATGAAGGGACAAATTCCATCTTCAAATTTGCACTGTATAGGTGATATTTTACTTGTGATTCAAATGAGGCACTTAAATCTGTCTCATTGGTGGTCTAGTATAGGGGTGGGCAAATTGTTTGGCCTAAGGGCCACATCTGGGTGGGGAAATTGCATGCAGGGCCATGAAAGTAGGGGTGGGGCAGTGGATTGGCATGCGGGAGAGAGTATGGGGTGTAGGAGGGGGTGCGGTGTGCAGAAAGGGGCTCTGGGCAAGGGATTGGGGCAGAGGAGGGGTGCGTCATGTATGAGGGGGCTTAGGGAAGGGGGTTTGGTGCAGGAAGGGGTGCAGGAAAGGGCACAGGGCGGGGGTTGGGGTGCAGGAGGTGTGTGGAGTATGGCAGGGAACTCAGGGCAGGGGGTTGGGGTGCAGGGTCTGGCCTAGTACCGCTTACCTAGAGTGGCTCCAGGGTGGCAGCAGCGTGCACTGGGGCCAAGGCAGGCTCCCTGCCTGCCCTGGCCCTGTGCTGCTCCTGGAAGGGGCTGGCACCACGTCCCTGCAGCCCCTGGGGAGGGGGGCAGAGGGCTCTGTGCACCACACTCACCTGTGGGTACCTCCCTTGAAGCTCCCATTGGCCGCTGTTCCCTGTTTGCGGCCAATGGGAGCTGCAGGGGGCAGTGCCTGCAGGCGAGGGCAGCATGCGGAGCCCTCTGCCTCTCCCTCCCACAGGGGCCACAGGGACATGATGCCGGCAGCTTCCAGGAGCGGCGCAGGACCTGCGGCACCATGGGGGTGGCAATCCTGCGAGCCAGACCCAAAGTCCTGACTGGCCAGATCCTGCCCACGGGCCATAGTTTGCCTACCCCTGCTCTAGTATCTACTACAGTGATGGACACTCTAGACTAGAAATACCATTCACAGGTAAGACAGATCTTAATATTTCTTTTCCATTAAACATTTGCCACATGACTCAACTGAAAATTATGCCATGTTCCCTGTTACGAAAAGTTGACATTTATTCAACCTACCACAACTCTCCAATCTATTAACAGCCTGTAGTGTTAACAAGTGGATTTTAGTCAATCAGTTGTTTGTCACACTATTCACACTGTGATGTTCAAAATGCTATTGCAAAGAAACTATTGCAAATGACTACCTACTACAGCTATTCTGAATTACTAATAGTGTGTGGCAGATGAGAAAGCAAATTCAGAAGGTAACCTTTTAAGGTCAAAAGGATGTGATAACAGTACTAGATTGCTGTAATAAAAGTATCTGGAGGAAGAAAGATCCACCCGCACCAAGACCTACCGTATATTCCAGCTCTTAAGAAAAGGAAGAGGACGACATGAAATAAATTATACCACCCTTTAACCATTGAGAATTCTGCCAAAAAAAAAATCTAACAAAACAAAAAACACCACAGAGAACCATACCAGGGAAGAAAAGCTGGAGACGCTCTAAATCACTGGACTATAAGGTGACATCTTGGCCTGGTCGTAGACTGTGGAATTTACATACATCCTTGTGCTGGGAGTGACGTAGAGCGAGCCACCCATTAGAATGGTGCAGCCTATTCCCTGCAGTTTGACCAGTCCTTTTCGTAAGCTAGAGAGAGGAAGGGAATGGGCCATGGCCATGCCTTCTCCTCCTGTTCCACTGGCCCCCATAGATGAACTGGAAGAACAAACTCCATGCTCCCCTAAATCTAAGGGCTGTGATTTGTGATAGGCCCTACTGGGGGCCATGCAATGAGGGAAGGGAGAGAGACTTGGCATTCCCCTCCCCCCTCCCCCCCCCCCCCCCCCCGGTCATGTAAGGCCTGTGGCAATCTAAGCTTTAAGGCTAGGAATGCACTAAAGGACAAGGCCATCTTTCTGCACATATGAGAATCATTAATCAATAACACACACTTGACTCTCTGAGGGTGCTTTGTGCTGCTAGCACCAAGAGCTTTCAACCTCAACTGGTATGTACGCAATAATTACATTAACACACACCCTTGAGTATCTCAGTGAGATTATGCATCATGATAAGTATTACATTAAGCAATATTCATCTAGCCAGTTTTCAGTCTGAATGTTTGCTTCATTACAGCCACATTATAACCTCACCATTCTGTCACATTCGTTTCACGTTCTGTCTCCCATGATTGGCACTTGCTAAGTCTAGGCAATAGCCTGCTCCCAGCCACTTACTCAAATTGTTTGGCTGAGTGGCCGCTTTAGCGTTATCTATTGCCAGCAAACATTCTTATTTTTGTATTAGAATACTAAAATCCAACAGTTTCTGTATTATCAGGATGCCTGGTGACAGCTTTAAAAAGCAATATAAACAAATGAATGTTTCTGGAGAATATTTAAGTTTTCATTTGAAGTCCTTAAATAAAATGTTGATACTATTTATCATAAATGATTCAAAGTGCTTACAGCTCTAACCTGCTTTAAGTCTGGGCTATTTACTCCAGAGAGAATTCTGCACCACTGTGCATACACTGAATTTATGTCCCCTGTAGATTTTTTTGCTTCCCTGCAGAAAAATGACTTTCTGATGGGGAAGCAAAGGGAAGCAACAAGAGCGGTCTACGACCCTTCTCATCATTGTTTCAGGTGACCAGGGAAGCCGGCAGAAAGATAAATCACTGTGTGGCATGGGGTGGGACTGGCAAAGACCTGGCTGGTGGCTCCTGCCCTGAATCAAGCTCACCTGCTAGTTCCAGCTGAGCTGGAGAGGACGGGACTTCCTTTTCCTCTGCATGGCAGCCGGGTCCGGGTCAAAGCCACCCCAAGATTTCTCCTTCGGCTGTAGGAAGCTCTGGAAACTCTTCAGCCTCCTCTATGCTTTCAGTCCTCATCTCTCCTTAGCTGTTGGGGGAGAGATGTCTGTACAGGGAGCTGCTCCCCCATCCACCCAACCCACATGCATCCAGACCCCCTCATACCCAGACCCTCCCACTGAGCCTCATTCCCCATACACACACCCAGAACCCCCCCCCCTCGATGAGCCCCACTTCACCTGCACCTGGACCACTCTGACAACCTACCCGCACCTGGATCCCCACCCCACTGACCCCCACTCCCTCAGCCTTTGTAACCCCCCACTGAGTCCCCCACACCCAGACCCCCCTGCCCAGTTCTACCCCACCCATATCCAGACACCCGATTGAGCCCCAGCCACCATCACCCAGACCCCACTGCAGAGTCTCATTACTATTGCACCCAGAACCCCCCAACAAACCTCTGTGCATATAGATCCTCCCTCCAGATCCCCCCCACTTAGCCACCCACACCCAGATTGCCCCACACAGAACCCTCTCAACCCACATCTGGATCCCCCCTATATTAAGCCCCTCCACACTTGGATCCTGCATTGCTGAGCCTGCTTGCCCACACCTGGTGCACCTGGCACAGAGAGGCACGGCCCTGGAGGTGTTTCAGAGGCAGGCCCAGTTCCTGTGCTCTGTCAGGGTTGGGTGCAGCCTCACTGTTAAGCCATGTCCTGGGGCGGGAGCTGCTACCTCTCTGCAGGCAGTGGCCTGTGCTCCCCAATGCTATGCTGCCACCTCCACATTTATTTGACAAATAAAAGTTGAAGAATTTTGCAGAATTTTAAAATACTGTGCATAGAATTTTTAATTTTTTGGTGCAGAATGCCCTCGGGAGTAGCTCCTACTAAAGATGACTGAAAATTTCCCATTGATCTCAATGATGCAGGCTAGAAACCTTAGATAGGCCTGAATTGTTAAAATGGGTTGCTAGGTATCTAGGGAAGGACTTTAATGCAGATATTCAAGAGGAGAAAGAAAGGAGAAGAGCAGTGCAGACTTGAGGGTGATCATGGACAGCAAATTAGACATATGTTTGCAATCTGATAGTGCAGAAAAAGTGTCAGGGAAATTTGGGGCTCTCTACACAAAGACATCACATCATGGACCAAGAAGGTTAGAATCTTATTTACAACTTGGGTGAGATGGCACTTGCAGTAATGCATTCAGTTTGGGGGAACATGCTGAGAAGATATCAAGAAGATACCAACAAACTGGAGAGCTTTCAGAAATAGCAACAAATCTGCTCAAGGGGAGGCAGAACTGATGTATAAGGAAAGGTTTAAAGAGCTAAATATATATAGCTTGGCTGAGTGATGGCTAAGAAGAAGCCAAGTAGCAGTTTATATATGAAGGGGATAAACATGAAGATGAGAGAGGAATTATTATAAATAATAGGATAAACTTGAGATACATGTAAGATTAATCTTAGTAAATATAAACAAGTAATATCTATTTATCTAGACCAGGGGTCTCAAACATGCGGCCCGGGGGCCACATGCGGCCCGCAAAGCCCTTCCCTGCGGCCCGCCAAGCTTCCGGGCGCCCCCCCCCCCGGTCCCCCCATAGCAGTTTGCAGGATGGAGGGGCCAGAAGTGGAGGCTTCTCTGCTGCCTGGCTGGGCCGCGCGTGTTTCTAGCTCTGAACTTCCTATATTGCTCTTGCTTTGTTTGCCAAACAGCTGTTGGTGGTGCCTAGCGCTTTCCAGGAGGGAATGGGGAGCTGCAAGCTCAGAGGAGGAGGTGGGGCAGGGGTGGGACCTCTTGGAAGGGGTGGAGTGGGGGCGGAGCCGGGGCAGCGAGGGCAGGGTGTGTGTCAGTGGTGCGGCCCTCGGGCCAGTGCACTAGTCCTCATGGAAGGGGTGGAGTGGGGCCAGAGCCGGGGCAGCGAGGGCAGGGTGTGTGTCAGTGGTGCGGCCCTCGGGCCAGTGCACTAGTCCTCATGCGGCCCTCATGGTCATTTGAGTTTGAGACCCCTGATCTAGACTGTATAACAGGATCCCAAGAGAACAGGTGAAACCCCATAGTCTCTGGGCCTGGATAAAGCACTTGAGTCAAGGGCAACCATGCTCTTGGAATGGTATGGACTAGACCAGTGGTCGCCAACCTTTTGGTCCTCACGGACCACTAAAGTGGCGCAGTGTGGCGCGGGCCCCCCCCCCCACTCGACCGGCACGGCCCTTCCCCCCCCCACTCGACCGGCGCGGAGCGGGGCCCCCCCCCCCACTCGACCGGCGCGGAGCGGGCCCCCCCGCTCGGGGCCCCCCCGGCTCCAGCGGCGCGGTGCGCCCCCCCCCCGGCTCTAGTGGCACGGTGTGGCTCGGGCCCCCCCCCCCCGGCTCCAGCAGCATGGCTCGGCCCCCCCCCGGCTCCAGCGGTGCGGCGCGGCCCCCCCCCCCCCGGTTGCAGCGGTGCGGCGCGGCTCGGCCCCCCCCCCCCCGGCTCCAGTGGCGCGGCGGGGGGCCCCCCCCCCGGCTCCAGCGGCGTGGCGCGGCTCGGGCCCCCCCCCGGCTCCAGTGGTGCGGCTCGGGTCCCCCCCCCCCGGCTCCAGCGGCGCGGCTCGGGGCTCCCCCGGCTCCAACAGCGCAGCGCGGCTCGGGCCCCTGGCTCGAGCGGCGCGGCGCGAGACGGGCGGCAGGAGCGAGCCAGCGGTTGCTGGCCGCCGAGGACAGGGCGGGACAGGCGCCCGCAGCCTCTTGCCTGCCCGGAGGGGCAGCCGTGAGGGAGCCCGGCGCCGCGGACCACCAAAATTTTCCCGCGGACCACCGGTTGGTGACCGCTGGACTAGACAACCTAAGTCCTAATAGTTCTTTCCTAGCTTTCATTTCTATTGCTTTATGCAACTACTGCAGGCCAAGCAGGGAAAAAGTCTTTTGGCCTATTATCTGGCATGTATACAAGACTTCCATCAGGAAAAGCTGTAAAATGATTCCTTAGAGCAGGGGTCTCAAACTCAAATGACCATGAGGGCCGCATGAGGACTAGTGCACTGGCCCGAGGCCCGCACCACTGACACACACCCTGCCCTCGCTGCCCCGGCTCTGGCCCCACTCCACCCCTTCCATGAGGACTAGTGCACTGGCCCGAGGGCCGCACCACTGACACACACCCTGCCCTCGCTGCCCCGGCTCCGCCCCCACTCCACCCCTTCCAAGAGGTCCCACCCCTGCCCCACCTCCTCCTCTGAGCTTGCAGCTCCCCATTCCCTCCTGGAAAGCGCTAGGCACCACCAACAGCTGTTTGGCAAACAAAGCAAGAGCAATCTAGGAAGTCCAGAGCTAGCAACACGCGCGGCCCAGCCAGGCAGCAGAGAAGCCTCCACTTCTGGCCCCTCCATCCTGCAAACTGCTATGGGGGGACCGGGGGGGGGCGCCCGGAAGCTTGGCGGGCCGCAGGGAAGGGCTTTGCGGGCCGCATGTGGCCCCCGGGCCGCATGTTTGAGACCCCTGCCTTAGAGTGCTGAATCACAAAAAATCCTATAACAACGCAATTCTCATTTGTTTGCCCAAATTTGTTTGTGAAATTTCTCTTTTATGTTGGGTGGGGTTGTGATAAAAAAGGGGAAAAATGCTAATGATTTCAGATTGTGAAACCTTTGTATGCTATTACTCTTTTGAAATAGAGCTGTATTGAAAAGGAATGTATTGACAACCATTGATTGTGCAACAGGGAATATATAAGAGTGCAATAACTGTTAGCCTATGCTGACACTAACACCGTCTACACTACAGACCCGGTGATGACACTGCAGTTATGCCACAGTTACACCGAGTGCAGACTTTTGCCACAGTGACAGAAGTGTTTTTTCCATTGCCAGGAGGAAATAGTTTCCTTAACAAAAAAAAGTCCCTATTATTTCTAAAATAAAAGAATAGTCAAATCACTTTGCGAACAATCCTGAAATCGGTAGCATAGAGGCAGACTGCAAAGCCACCACAGAGTCCAACTGACTCAGCAGCAGTTCACCTACAGGCTATCAGCACCTTATGGGCCAGAAGTCCTGTCATTTCTGAAGGTTCAGTCAAGAATGCTCCAAGTGCCTGCAAATCCTGCAGTATATGCTCAAACTGCTGAAGGAAGTAGTCTGCTAGGCTATGGGCATACATAGTGAAGAAAAGTTTCTATCTTTTCTCTTTAAAAAGAACAGGGAACTACATTTAAATTACAACTTTTCAACCTCTGCATATTGAATAAATTAACTGAGTAGAAAGAAGAGGAGTAGCATTTCAAAAATCCATTCAGAAACCATTTATAAGCAACGACTGGCAATGATAAGAAAAAACTATGGTTACAGGTCATGCTTTTCTTCCCTCATGGTAGATAATCTTGGCTGTGCAGTCTCAGTCTGGCAAGGCTAAAACTAAAAGTCTGGGAGATGCTGTCTGGAAAGAGGTGCAGACTTTTGTTGTCAAGGGGAGCACTGGGTGCAGCTCAACGAGCAGTAAACACGATTTAACTGCAAGTGTTGACAAGTGATCGGTGTTTTCATCAGCTTTCTTTATGCTGGACACATTCAGATATTCACTCCAAACACATTGCCCTATCCACCCACTTCATCCTCACCCATAACAAATCTACACTCAGTTATAACACTTTGGTAGACCGGGCCAGAACAACAGATGCTATGATGACCAGTACCCACCACATCACACCTTTCAAGATTCATGGGTCCCACACATGCCTATCACAACATGTGATGTACCTGATACAGTGCATCAAATACCCCAACTACAACCATGGGGGTAAAACTAGACAATCGCTATGCTCTCGAGTAAACACACAGAACAATAATACAAAAATACTGTCACCCATGGATGAACACTTTTACAAATGATCTCTGCATATCTAACCTCTCAGCCCTTGCCCTCAAAGGAAATCTGCACAATATCTTCAAGATGAGTCTGTGAGCTTAAATTCATAACTGCTTGACAGAAAAAGTCATGGACTCAACAGAGATGCTGGTTTTATGTCTCATTGCAACAATCTGTATTGCACTAACTCTCCTTTGTCTTAGGACCACAGAGATTTTAACTGCCACTTCACTTTGAATGGTGTCTTACAACATGTCTTTAACTCCTTATGCTTAACAATCTGTTTCACCTTGTAATTAGCTGTGATGGTCTGGGTATGTCTACACTGCAATAAAAGGCTCACTGCATGGGCATGACTTGGTCCATTGCCTCAGGCTCCTAACCTAGGACTAAAAATTGCCATGTAAACATTTGGGCTGGAGCCTGGACTCTGACACTCCATGGGGGGTGGGGGGGAGTAGGTATCAAATCTATATAATGATTTTACCACAAGTCTGAGGTAATTGATCTGGGCTCTGAAACTTTATGTCTCAGATTTTTTATTGCAATGTAAATGTACCCTCTGATTACCTTTCTCGGGCTAGAAGAGCACTGTGGAGCTAAGAAGCTTATCTCATTCACCAGCAGAAGTTGGTCCAATAAATGATATTACCTCACCCACCTTATCTCTTCTTTATCCTGGCAATAATCTTTTAGCCACCTTCCACTAGTTTGTCCTCTTTCTGCTCAGGTTTTCATTGGAGCAATTTATTTAAGAATATAGTCACAATCAAGCACATGCTTCTAGGAAACCTTTTTAGCTTCACAGACTAACTATGATTAAACAGAATAATTTAGAAATCTTGGTTGAATGAGAGCCACTAACACTACTTGTTTCCTCTTCATCATATTCTTGTTTGCCTCTCCATAAAAGCCATGTTTAAGTTGTGAGAGCTTTGGCAGCTTTTGAGGGGTGGGGCTTTTTCACCATTTACTGAAAAAATCTTCATTGATCTTTTAAGAGACATTCCAGGCTACAGAAACAATCTCGCTTTTCAAAGTAAAAAATTTGAGCATGTTCAAATGAGCAAACAAGTTCTGTTTGTTTTTCTTCTATGGAATTTCGAGATAGATGAGAAGATGATTTTGGTGGTGTTATATGCAAACAAAGCTAATGTTTTCCCAGTCTTCAGAATGAAAAACACTTGAAGCTAGACCCAGCCAGTTTGATTAATTATGCTGGCACAAATCAAAGGGTGTAATTTATAAAATACCAATTGGGAGTAATAGTGAAGGATCTGGAAAGCTGCTTTTATTTCCTATTAATTTAAATTAAGAAAAGCTGTAATAGCAGGTTTAAAACAAATAAAAGGAAGTTAATAGGCAGCAGGTTTAAACCAAGTAAAAGGAAGTTGTTCTTCACACAGCCAACCTGTGGAACTCCTTGCCTGAGGAGGTTGTGAAGTCTAGGACTATAACAGAGAACTGGATAAATTCATGGAGATTAAGTCCATTAATGGCTATTAGGATGGGTAAGGAATGGTGTCCTAGCCTCTGTTTGTCAGAGGGTGGTAATGGACGGCAGGAAAGAGATCACTTGATCATTACCTGTTAGAGTCACTCACTCTGGGGCACCTGGCATTGGATCCTGTCGCTAGACAGGATACTGGGCTGGATGGACCTTTGGTCTGACCCAGTATGGCCATTCTTATGTTCTTATGTTTGCAGAAACAGATAATAAAAATGAAATATGGAAGTCAGTTTGTTAAGGTAGACCTGAAGAAGAAGAAGAAAGGCATGCAAATCAAAGCTCCAGATACAAATGTACTTGAACTTTTGAGAGAATGTTCAAAAACCTAGCTCTGGATATAAATGTTGAGGCTTGTGCCTATCTCACTTCAGGAACAAGAATGAATGGATTTTTGCAATGTTAATAATATTTGTTAACAAGAAATTTGAAAGTGTGAGTGTGCTGCAATAAACACATTTCAAAGGAACTTTGTGGTAGTTTGCCTAAATAACTCTGTTACGAAGTCATCGAGCTATGTGTGCTCCCATGAACTTAAGCCACAGAATCCTACAGCACCACCTGCTTCAGTGAACAGGAACCTCAATGTGCATCAGTAATGTCATCCAATACTGCCATTCACCGCATTTTTACTGGATTCACACACACTGCTCTTGGCTCAGTGAGGTGCACAGCAAAGTGCTCTCACACCCTCTTTCTTTATGCTCCTGTCATTTCCCATCACATAACAGAATCCACTAGTTCAACATCTGGGATTTTGGAGCACTGAGCCATCTGTGTTGGGTGGGGAAAACAGAAAAGAGTCCTTGAAAGTGACCTTCCAAGGGTAAAGGTGAGGGAAATTCATGCGGCATTGTAGGAAGACTGCCCCTATTGTGTGGTGAGAAAAATTCATTTTCTAGGACTATCAACATGGCACCTTTTGAAGATGATTCTGTCGTCAAAAGTTCCCACTCAGAAGGTTTCAGAACTGGGATGTATGAATTACGTTATTGCGTCTTAAGAGGAAATAGCTGTTGCTGTCCATGCAGTAACAACGATAAAACCTCATGTACACATTTTGAGCAATTTCCAAGAGGTTGATTGTGACCCACTGACGGGAACTCCCAGGCTTGCAGCATGAATGGGAGGTAGGAGGGGAAGCATGGGCAAAAAGAGGAAACATTCATTTGAAGATGAAACTAAAAGAAAAAATAGGTAGGCTACTGATTAGCTAACACCTTAAAAATTATAATACTTGATAGCGGGAGAAAGAGGGCTGGTAAGTACATGGACTGGCTTGAATCCTTCTTTCTCATGTGGCTCAGTAGCTGTGAAGCTACTGACTTCCCCCTCCTGTATATAATCTGGAACTATTGATATGGGCAGCAGGTGAAGCTTCTCCTGGTGGAGGCTAACTCCCTGTCCCGCCTTTTCTGCTCATGGCCCCGCCCACACTCCAGCCTCGTTCTGACCCAGGTCCTGCTCCCGCTCCTCCCCAGGCAGGGCCGGTGTAACCACTAGGCAAACTAGGCGGCCGCTTAGGGTGCCAAGATTTGGGGGCACCAAAAAGCGCTTGGCTGGGGAATGCGCGAGGGTTCTGTGCCCGTGTCCCGCTTGGGGGAGGGTGCAGCGGAGTGCGAGGGCTCCGTGCTTGGGATGGGAGGGGGGCCAGCAGTGAGTGAAGGCTCCATGCCCATGTCCCCTGGGGGTGAGGAGGCATGCAAGGGCTCCGTGCCCATGTTTCACTCGGGGGGGTGGCGGCGCACAAGGGCACCGTGTCCGTGTCCCACTTCGGGCTGTATTCGTATACAGAGCAAGGTCGTGGCCTGACCTTGTAGTGGGTAGACCACTGGGCTGAGAGGGAGACCAGGAAATAAGTCCAAGGAAACCAATGAGACTTAAACAAAACGTGGATTTATTCGGCCGAAAGTGACAGCCGCCTCAAAGCGATAAGAAACTGTCACACCCTCCTGCATAACTCACAGGTCTTTATAGCTTTGCTGGCTACGTAATTTGCATATACATTACATGATTGGCTACTTTACATCACTAGGCAGACTTAGACTTTTCAGGTGAGGTAATCATGGTACCGAAACTGTCTGATTGGACGGAGTTCCCGCCTTTTTTACAGAGAGTTCTTTCCCGCCTTTTTACAGAGATTGTCGCCTTTACACAGAACAGTTCTGACAGGAAAAGTATGTTATCTCTCACAAGTTAAGCAGAAGCCATATACAGAAGCGAAATGCCAGATTAGTTATACATGTCTAATTAAAACCTCTTTCATAACTTTTTCAAGATAAACAACAATGTTAGACAGTTCATAACAAGCTCTTTTTCAGCCCCTGGTGGAAACCTTTAATGCCTTGATCTTTATACATTTAACATTTGCCTTTTTATGACCCTCTCAACCTGACTTTGGCTGAATGAGTACATACAAACTGGAAAAGGCTTTAGAGCAGGGGTGGGCAAACTACGGCCCGCGGGCCATATGTGCCCTGCCGGCCGTTTTTATCTGGCCCGCAAAGGCCCCAGGGGCCGAGCGAGCGCGGCATGCTGCGAGGCTGGGCCAAGCGCAGTGTGCCCCCGCCCTCCCCAGCCAGGGGCTGGGCCCAGCGTGGCGTGCCTTTCTGGCCAAGCGCTGGGCCCAGGGCGGCATGCTGTGGGGCCTGTGCTGCTGGGCCGAGCCCAGGGAGCTATGGGGCCCCGTGCTCCCGGACCGGCGGCGGGACCCAGCCTGGGGAGCCGCAGGGCCCCACACTCCCAGGCCGGCGATGGGACCCAGCCCGGGAGCCGCAAGTACCCGCACTCCCAGGCCGGCGGCGGGACCCAACCCAGGGAGCCGCGGGGCCCCATGCTCAGGCTGGAGCGCTGGCTGAGTATGGTAAGAAGGGGGGGTTGGGGGGGATCTCAGAAGGGGGTAGTGACGGAACAAAGCAGGGGGGCTTAGATTGGGGATGGGGCTCCAGGGGGTGGGGGTTAGGGTGGTGGGGTCTCGGGAGGGGGCAGTCAGGGAAGAAAGAATAGGGGGCTTACATAGGGGGTGGGGTTCTGGGGGGGAGGGGTCTCCCAAGGGGGCGATCAGGACAAGGAGCAGGGTGGGGGTGTTGGATGGGTCAGGGTTCTGAGGGGGGTAGTCGGGGTGGGGAGTGGGTGGGGGTCACATAGGGGGTGGGGCCCAGCTGTTTGGGGAGGCACAGCCTACCCTACACGGCCCCCTGCCCCATTTTTAAACCCCAATGTGGCCCTCGAGCCAAAAAGCTTGCTTTAGAGAGATAGACATACTGGTTGGTTTTCTCTTTTTGACTTTCTGCTTTCTTCAGAAACTCCCTTTTGTTCACAGAACTCTGTGTCACTTCCCCTAGTTCAGTGATTCTCAACCTTTTGAACTGGTGATCCCTTTCACTTAGCGAGCCTCTGGGTGTGACCCATCCATATAAATTAAAAACACTTTTTTCTACATTTAACACCATTATAAATGCTGGAGGCAAAGCGGGGCTTGAGGTGGAGGCTGACAGCTTGCAATAGCCCCTCTCATCCATGTAATAATCTCATGACCCCATGAGGAGTCCTGACCTCCAGTTTGAGAACCCCTGCCCTAGTTCATCCTTTCTCTTAGCTTACAGAACCTCTTCTTTATTGTTAATATTGCTATTATTTGCATTCTTTTTGCCATTTTTTTCTTTGCCCGTCTCTTGCTATCTATCTACCCCTTCTCACCTGTCTCAGGACCCTGCCTCTTCTCCAACCTGTAGGAGTTATATCTAGGTGACTGTGATTGTTCCTTTTACATAGGAACTGACATCAGATCAGACCAGTGGTCTATCTAGTTAGTCTCCTGTTACTGTGGGTATGTCTGTACTGGAGACGGAGGTGTAATTTCCAGCTTGGGAAGAGACATCCACACTAGCTTTAACTAAGTTAGTTAAAAAAAGTAATGTAGCCATGGCTGCAGTGGCAGTGGGGTGAGCTAGCTGCTCTTAGTACACTCCTGTCTGAAACTCCATGTATGTACTCAGGGCAGCTCGCCTGCCCCACCGTCTGTGCAGTTGCAGCTACACTATTAATGGCCTAGGTTTATATCTCATTCGACAGCAAAACCACCTCCAGTATAGTGCTCCCATACATCGTGCTGGGGGATTGATTCAAAACAGACTTGCCACCTTCTGAAGTCACAATGTCAGATTTGTATATTAAATAAGTGGTGGAAAAAATAAATATTTCCTCATCTGGAACAGTCATTGGGAAAAGGGGATAACTAGTTTCATATCAACTTCAAAAATCATGTGGCCAAGAAATGTTTTGTTAGAAGTCATATTTGTTTGCAGAAAGCTTAACCAAGTCTGTTCCTAATTTTCAGAATGAAAAAGGTTTGTGATTAACATAACATAGTATAAAGCTTTGCAGACTAAATTCGTTTATTATACTGAAGATATACACCTACAAGCATCTATGGGACTATAATAGAGTCCTTAGTGGGGTTAGGTGGCCTAGATGTTAGAATGAACCGACTCGTGGGCAGGTCTTAAAGTCCAGCCCGTTTTTAATCAGAGGTGTGATGAGGTGGGCAGTGGTAGGGGAGCTTGGGCCTGCACATTCCACCAGGCCCTGATTTAGGGCCTGAGGAGGGTCAACAGTATCTGACCCTGAAAGGTGCACACAGAGTTACCCTCCCTGGGTCACTTCCTACTGTCTATGGTTCTGCCCCATCTTAGCAGAGCTACTCTCTTTTCAGACTGGAGGGAAAGCCACACAGAAGGTTGAGCCTGAGACAGGTGATGATGCTGGTGAGCAGCACAGGTAGTGCCTTCTTCAAACTCTGTTCCATGCTCCCCCCCCCTTTTTTTGAGAGAGCGCGAACCAGCAGGTCCTGCAGGGCTCTGCTCATTTGAATTGTTAAACTCATGGTTATTGGGACTGTAGGAGACCATACCCCACGCTGATGGAGAGTATAGGTAGGTGTTTGGATTATCCCTGCACAGGGCTGGTGATGCTTCCCACGGTTCCCTGGGCTGGGACCTGATGGAGAGGTGGTGAGTTATAAGGGCCCATGGTGCCTGTGCTCCAGCAATATTAAGGGCCCAGGGTCTCAACTCCACCAGTGTTCGAGGCCGAGTCTCTCCCTTGGTCCCAACTGCCACCCCCACTCGCCTCCCTCGAGTGTCCCCGGCCCCACCTGCGGCCCCCGGGCACCTCCCCCGGAGCATCCCTGCCTACGCCCTGGTCAGCAGATGGCTGCCCACCCGCAGCTCCGTGTTGTGCTCCGCTCTGCCAGCTCCAAGCATCAAATGCCGCCACAGGGTCCTAGTGCCCCGCAACCACTAATGCAAGGGCAGGCTGCCCCTGCTCTTCCTCTTCAAACGGATGGGCCCTTCCCTTTTCTGGTGGGACCCTCCACCAACAAAGGGGGCCCCGCCCATCCGCAGTTACCGCTCCTGCCCCCCAATGAGGGGCAGCAGCAGGGGAGGAGGTGCACACATGATGGCAGCCCCTCCCCGCACCCACCACAGGGTAGGCGAGGCGGCTTCCTGGATCTAAGAGGGGCCCTATGAGCATGTGCAGTGACAGTGGTATGAGGTAAGTGTGCCACCAGCGGGGAAAAGGAAGCCCCTCCCCTGGAGCTCACTGGTGCTGGTGTGGGGAAGGCTATGGGGAGTCCTCCTCTCTGGCCCCAGCCAGGTGGCAGCCTGCCCCCACCCCAAACTCCTCAACCCTGGCCTGCCCTGTTCCAGAGTCTGCACTCCCAGCCAGAGCCCTCACCCACCCTGCACACAACCCTCTGCCCCAGCCCTGAGTCCATCCTGCACTGGGAACCCCTCATCCCTGGTCTCACCCCGTAGCCCTTACCCCCACACGCCAACCCTCTGCTGAGCCCCTCCCACAATCCAAACCCCTCAAATCCAGCCCCACCCAGAGCCCTCACATTTTTACATTATTTTTAAATATATATATTGGCTTACACAATGGGGGGGGGGGACTTGACCCGTTCTGGGCACCACCAAAAATTATACAAACCTGCTGTCCTTGCCTGCATCCCCCTAACATGCCCCACGAGAATAAGACTGAAGTGGGCAGAGACGGTGACGCCACCAACCTAGGAGCAGGGCCCAGTCATCTCTACCCCTTCCCTTTTTGTGAGGCCAGAGACTGGAAATCAGATATGCTAACCATTAAGCCATTTGCCCTCTCCCTCACCCCGCCACTGAATACCCTATTTCATTGCTCTTAAACTAAACCAATATTGTTATACACAAACCAATAACAAGGTCACATACAGTATTCACAAATTATTACAGAGCAGCTCTACATCCTTTAGAGGGGCGAAAATACAGGTCTGAATTTGCAATGACAGCCCGTGAAGTTTTTTAATGAGTATTTTATTAGGGAAACTTTGTGTAGGAGAATCAGAAAAGATAGGCTGGGGCTTCATATTTGGCTGGCTTTCAAAAAACACTAAGTGCACTTCAGATGAAAATAAGTTTGGTTTTAGAATACAAACTCTTATGTGGAAGGATCCTGTGTATTTGCACCAGTGCCTAGTACAATGGGATTCTGATGTTGATTAGGGCCTTAAGGAGCTATAGCAACAGAAGCAGTGATTGTACTTGTGTGAACGGGAGAGGAGGTAGCTTTAATAAAATTTAAATTTGCACTCTTTCAGTATCCCTATCAGGAAAGAAGCTAAAAAGGGGCAACCATTGCAAAGTGATGATTCTGGAGACAACCCCAAATGTACAAGTTATGCATGGCCATGCTGATCTACAAGGAAAACGTGATGCAAACTAATGTCAATTTAAAAACAATTTAAAATTTAAAAAATCAAGCCAACTTTTAATAGAGTAATACATTTTTCAAAGGCTGAGATTTCTTTCAGGAGTAAAGTGGGACAGTTTTCCAGTGTAAAGTCCTGATGAAAGACAGGAGAGGTAGTCAAGGATACTAACAATGCACGCTGTGTTCATGCCCAACGGCGAGTTCACATCATTGAGCACTAGCAGAATAACAAAATCGGCCTCTATTTTATTCTTGGCAGCAAGAAAGTGTGAATACTCGTCTTCAATGCATGATCTTTAGTTCCTCTGGGCTCCTGCTCTTATGTCATCGTGACCAGAATAGGTGATGTCTGGTCTCATCCTTTCTTGAATGGGCCAGTGAGTGAAGAGTTTGGAATTTTTGGATAAAATACCCCAAGTATCTATTCCGAAAGGGTGCCTGTTCCACATCTCTTGGGTCTACCACCATTTATATTCAAATTTAATCATGGATATTTTTAGTAAAAGTCACAAGCAAGTCACAAGCAATAAAGAAAAAGTCATGGAAGCTCATGACCTCTCTGTGACTTTACTAAAAATATCTGTGACAAAATGAGAAGCTGTGGAGTCCCCACACCGCCCATAATGGCTGGGCAGCTGTGGGGCCCCATCTCAGAGTTCTGGGGCCCTGACCACCCGTGGAGTTTCACAGCTGCAGGGTACCCTGCCACCTGTGGCCTGGAGGCATGGGGTCCCCCCTCCACCCGTGGCAGCCTGGAGCCCCGAGACACCCTGCCTCCCGCAGTGGCCAGGAGGCCCAGAGATGACCCCACAGCTTGGGGGCACCTCTGCCAGCTCAGGGCAGCAAGGGGGACCCCGCAGTTCCCAGCCACCATGGGCTGAAGTCACACAGCTCTCTAGAAGTCACAGATTCTGTGACTTTCGCAACCTAGCCTTAATCGTTATTGCTCATCTGTTGTATGTAAGGGTTTAGGAATTAGTAGCAGTACTGAAAGAGGTAAGTCTCAATGTCACTCTGTAAACACACAATAATTCAAAGAACACAGCTGAAGAAACAGAACTATTAACTAAATATTTTCTATTCACTACAATGCAAGATTTTTCAATTAGTGCAGGAAGTCTTTTCATAAACTCTCATTGAACTTTTAAACTAAATGTTCTCTGCACAAGAAACCACAAAGCATTCGAAAGTACAATGAAACACTGATGAAGGAACATAAGCATCAAAACTGGCAGAAAGATTTCTTTCAGGTGGGTGGGGGGGGACATAGTTTTCGAACTACCACTGGACAACAAGCCTGGACAAGAGTAGGATTGCGAGAGGCAGGAGTGTGAAAGGAGTTTTGAAATCTCATTAACCTCAAACTTACAGGAAAGGAATTCCAGCCTCCTAATCAGGGACCATCCCTGACTGGAGTGGCAGCAATAGTATTAAGTCAATAAATTGTTTTTTAAAGAGTAATGTCTCAAGTTCAAAAACAGAGTGTAAAATCCCCCCCCCCCCGCGCGATTTTGTGAGGTTTAAAATTCCAAGGCAAACACAGTCTTGGCTCAAACTTGTGTTTGATATAAGGGTGTGATGCCTGTGCCAAGCTTGCCTCCCTCAGGGCAAAAGGACTGAGGGAAGACGGAGCCTTGAAAGATATCATATAAAATACAATGCAAGATTTTATTTGCCATACAAGACTTAACGGGTTAGTTACAGGATTTAAAGGCTATTGAGAGTCAAACCATAGCATAACAAGATTAAGTTGAATTTAATGTGCAGCACATACTACTACAGAGTTTGTGCCTTTTAAAATAAGCATTTTGGGAAGTTATAGAGTCTGATGTTGTTAAAAAAAAAAAAAAGTCAGTGCTAACACTCTCACAGACTTCCTTGAAAGCAAGACCAGGACCATAATCGCCCTTATTCTGGACACATGACCTACATTATTTATAATCAACACAACCTTTACCAAGGATCATATTTTAAAAGATTAAGTAGCGAGTAAAGCAAGAGGCCATTGTAGCTGTTGCAGGTCACTAGCAAATAGATGTAATATACATGCATGTGTTAAATGAAAACAAAAACCTTGCTGCTATTCTAGAGTTAATGTGACTGAATTCTCAGTATAATCCATGGTTTTATTGATCCATAGATACCCGAAGGCAGAAACAGTCGGAACTGCTTTTATGAAAGTATTTTTCTTCCCACATCTTAGAGTTTGCATTAGAGACTGAAAATACGTCTGATAAGAATGAACCTTTGGACGTGGGAGGATCTGCATATGAACCATTAGTGCTACTCTTCGGTTAGGAACTCCAGTAGGTATGAAATGGGAGTGTCTGGGGTATAAATCCTTGCAGAATTGTCATTTCTATCCTCAGACACATTTCCACAACACTGTCCACCTCTCAATCCCAAGAACTTTTCATATGTAATGTAATGTCTTCTGTCACCACTTATGTTGTTTTCCTTTGCATCCTGTGACCACCTTGCAAATGCAGTTTGGAGACAGCAACCATTGGCAGAATGGCTCCTGAAAAGTGATTTTGTGGACTGGGAAAGCTGGAAGGCAATGTGGGAATACAGGACCTCTGCCAGGTCTATTGGATTTCTTAATGGCAATTCACAGTGCATTGTTGTAGTTAATAGTAACATGCTAAAATGATTCTGGATTTTTTTTAAATTATACTTATTCATTACTTCCACAGGTGTACACACGACTTTACAAACATATTAAAAGGTGAGGCTTTTCTTCAAGCAGTTGATAGTCTAATCTAGATACATATGCCCACATTAAAAACCAACCACAAAAGTGGGAGCAGGTACCGCTGAAAACAAACTTAGTGTTTTCCTGTTTATTGGGATCTTTATTGTAGAATCCCAATTTTTACAAACAATGGGCATGAAGTTTGTATATTTTAAGGGTTTCCTCTATCTTGTTGTTAATACAGCCAATTATTTGTATGGTTAGTTTTTTTAAAAAAACCCTATTTATCCAGGTTATTTATACAGAAGATTCTTTCCCTTCCATGCTGAGAGTTCTTTCCCTTCCATGCTGAGAGTTTATTGGCAGTATATGGAGGGCCTGATCCTGCACCATTTAAATCCATGGGAGCTTTGCCATTGGCTTCAGTGGATCAGAATTAGGAACTAGATAATATTGAGATTGACCATTTCCTCTTCTAGGTGTTCCTGGTGACCATGACAATATTGTCTAGTGCTCTGTGAGGTTTGATGGTGAGACAGAGCTCAGATGACCAAAGCATAAGATTTTTAAAATTGGAGATCAAACAGTAAGAATAACAAATAAGATCCAACTAACATCAGCTTTTCAAGACAGCTTATGTTTTACTTCCCACCAACTGTGGACTGCCTGTGTTTAACCGTTGTCTAAACACCACTAAATAAATAATGTTGTTTATCAGCAAAAGTCCCTGGAATGCAGACAGATCCATGCAGTTATGCTTTCTTAAATCTAAAACATTCAACATACAATGTTTTTTCCCTTTCCTGTGTCTACATTATATCCTATTAAATACTAGTTCTGAGGTCCAGAAGATGAGAGGCTGATCAGTTCAAAGTCTCTGAATAAAGATAAAAGGGGGGACAGAAAATAGAGTGATGGTCTTCTAGGAGTCTTCTATACACCACCAAATCAGAAACTGGAGGTGGATGAGGCATATCTAGAACAAAGAATAGAAATATGCAAAACAAGACCTGGTACTTTGGGAGACTTTAACTACCCAGACATCCGTTGGAAAAGTAATACAGTAAAACCTCCATTTAACGGACTAATTCGGGCGAGGGGATGTCTGTTAAATCCAAAAGTCCGTTATTTAATAATAATAAAAAACGAGCTGTGGGAGCAGCAGCCCGCCCGCCACAGGGCAGGGCTGGCGACAGAAATTTTGGGGCCCCCTACTGTGATCGTTGGGGGCCCCCTACTCTGATCGTTGCCCCCCCCCCCAGCCTATTCTGCCCCAGTCAGCTCCCGCTGCCAGCCTGGTTGTAGGGAACCCAGGCTGGCAGCGGGAGCTCAGACCCCGGCTAGCAGGAGCTTGCAGGGAAACTCTAAAGTGGCAGCCGGTTGAGCGCTCAGCTGGTTGAGCGCTCAGCCGGTTGAGCGCTCAGACTGTCACCGCTTTGGGGTTTTCCCCCCAGGCTCCTGCCAGCCTGGGTCTCAGCCCACTGCCAGCCTGGGCTTCCTACAGCCAGGCTGGCAGCAAGTCGAGACCCCGGCTGGCAAGGGATCCACTGGGGGAAACCCCAAAGCAGCGGCAGGCTGAGTGCTGAGCCCGCCACCGCTTTGGGCTCTCTCCCCAAGCTCCTGCCACCTGCCCCACTCAGCTCCCGCTGACAGCCTGGGTGCAGGGAACCCGGCTGGCAAGGGGCCAGCAAAGGGAAACCCCAAAGTGGCAGCAGTCTGAGCGCTAAACCTGCCGCTGCTTTGGGGTTTCCCCCGCTGGCCCCTTGCCAGCTGGGGTCTCAGCCTGCAGCCAGCTTGGGTGTAGGAAGCCCAGGCTGGCAGCGGGAACTGAGACCCCAGCTAGCAGGAGCCTGGGGGGAAAACCCCAAAGTGGCGGCAGTCTGAGCGCTCAACCGTCTGAGCGCTCAACCGGCTGCCACTTTAGAGTTTCCCTGCAAGCTCCTGCTAGCCGGGGTCTGAGCTCCCGTTGCCAGCCTGGGTTCCCTACAACCAGGCTGGCAGCGGGAGCTGACTGGGGCAGAATAGGCTGGGGGGGGCCCCAACGATCAGAGTAGGGGGCCCCAAAATTTCTGTCGCTGGCCCTGGAGCCGGCAGGCAGCCCGCCCACTGCCTGGACCCGGGCAGCAGCGGGGAGCCGACAGTCAGCCCACCCATTGCCTGGACCCGGGCGGCAGCCGGGAGCCAGCAGCCAGCCCCCGAAAAACGGATTTGGGATGCATCGGACTTGCTCATAAATTTTGTCCGTTGCATCCGAAGTCCGTTAAATCGGGGTTTTACTGTACAGAAAAACTATTTTATTAAGTTGTTCAAATGTATTGGGAACATCTTTGTTTCAAAAAGTGAAGGAAGTAACCACAGGGACAGCCATCTTAGATTTGATCCTGACCAACAGGGATGAATTGGTTAGGAATCTGAAGGTGAAATTTGGGTGAAAGCAATCATGATTCTAAGGAAAGGAAGGGGAGAATAGCAGAATAAGAACAAGGGACTTGGGAAAAAAGCAGACTTTAACAAACTAGAGTCCCATAGGAAGAAAATCTAAGGGATAAAGGAGTTCAGGAGACCTGGCAATTTCTCAAGAAGACAATATTAAAGTCACAACTGCAAACTATCCCGATGTGAAGGGAAGATAGGAAGAATAGTAAAAGGCCAATATGGCTCCATTAGTAACGCTTTAATTATCTGAAAATCAAAAAGAATCCTATAAAGTGAAAACATGGACCAGTTGTAAAGAGGAGTACAAAAAATAGCACAAACCACGTAGAGACAAAATCAGAAAGGCTGAAGCACAAATAAATTACATCTAGCAAGGGACATAAAAAGGCAATAAGAAGAAATTCCTTAAATACATTCCAAGCAAAAGGAAGGAAAGTGTAAGTCCTCTACTTAGAGGGTAAAAGGAGCTAATAACTGATGTCATCAAGAAAGCTGAGGCTTTTAATGCTCATTTTGCTTCAGTCTTCACTAAAAAAGATTAGTGATGACCAGATACTGAACACAAGTCAAAATAGGGAAAGAACAGGGTAAAGAATATTTAGATAAATTAGATGTATTCAAGTTGCACAGGGGCTGATGAAATTCACACCATGGGTAATTAAGGAACTAGCTGAAGCAATCTCAGAACCATTACAATTATTTTAGAGAACTTGTGGAGGATGGGTGAGTTCTCAGAGGATTGGAGAAAGGCAAACATAGTACTTATGTTTAAAATTGAAGGATTTATAAATCAGTCAGCCCAACTGCAATACCTGGAAAGATACTGGAACAAATGATTAAACAATCACTTTGTAAGGATCTAGAAGATGACAGGAATAGACAACATGGATTTGTCAAGAATAAACAATCCAAAATCAACCTAATTTTCTTCTTTGGCATGGTTATTAATCTAGTGGATGGGGGTAGGGGTAGGGAAGCAATAGAGGTGATATATCTTGATTTTAGTAAGGCTTAGACAGTCACATATGACATTCTCACAATCAAATGAGGGAAATGTGGTATAGATCCACATTTAAAAACAAGCGGGACAGGGCGTGGATACATTGTGACAGGCCTCTACAGACAGCTGAGATGTTACATCACTTTCTCATGTCCAGCCATGGATTTACTCACTATAACCCCATATTAAACAACATTAACTGAACACATTCCCTAATATTCTCCACAACCTGTTAGGAGATTTCAAATTAATACTGCTATCCTTCATTTTTGTATTTATTATTTATATCCAGGGATGAGGGAGAGTCCGGGACTGAGTGCCCTTTTCTCTGCCCCTCCCATGTCTCCCTGCCTTATAATGCAATCCGATTTATAACAAGCATGCTATTCTAGAACAGTTTGATGGAGAAAAAGGTCTGCGTTCAACATTCTAATATTCAACCCTCCTCTCCCCCCCTCCCCCCCCCCCACAGAGATGTAGTGTGCTTTAACACAAAGTGCAAGGGAAAAAATGCTGACTGACAGGGTAAAGGAAATAATAGATGCTATGGAAAAATATGTTCAACATAAGTAGTTTTTAATATTGGTAGGTGTATGTAGTAAATGGACTGGATATGCAGGGATGTCCTTAAATATCTGTTAACCCTGCCAGTGCACCCCTTTGGGAAACAGTAGTGAAGCGGATATAGTTAACACAGGTACGAATGCTTCCTATTTTATAGTCTGAAGGGCCTAATGGAATTCCTGACTGGGAGCTTAAGAGTTTAGCAAGTTCTCTTTCCACTCTGAAATAAGCTAATGATATACATATAAACTGATGGCACTTTCTGGGCCAGTTAATTCTTTCAACTTTCATCCCTTCTAATTTCTTCATAAGAAGGTTTTATGTATTACTTTCGGTGGAATGGTGAAGGCACAGTTGTTCCTCCAATTCAAGAATGATTTAACTCATACACAAACCCACCAGTGATTTCACAGTGGTTTAATTAGACAGTAACCTAGTATTTGGATATTGCTTTCTCTATTATTTAGAGGATTTTGTAAATAAACAAACAATGATATCAGAATATCTTCCAGTAAAAAAAAAAAAAATACAGCTGTCCCTATATCACTATTGTCCCTAAATAAGGGGGGGGGGGAGTATATATGACCATATATAGACCTATGGCATTTAATATGTCACTATACTAACCGGCATTGCTATGTTTGGTTTTCCAGAAAAAGCCCACTCAGATGGATACAAGACTTTACTAATCCTCACCATGTATTTGCTTTAAAAGTTTACTGCAATGTAAATACAAAAACCTCACCACACAAACTGTAATCTGTCCTGCCATGTGAATTCTTTCTCACTACACACAGAGCTTTCAGAATTACATCGTCTCCACTCTATTGTCTAGTCTTTCAAATGAAAGATGCTGGATTGACAGGTCTGGTGATTTAAACCTTCTATTTATCCTCAAAACAGAGAGATGATGACCAGCAGCAAGGTATTCTGGTTCATGCAACTCACGCAAAATACCTCATCTCAGATCTGGAAGGCAATTTGCTCTACATCAGGGGTTCCCAAACTTGATTCGCAGCTTGTTCCAGGTAAGCCCTTGCCATGCCACGAGACACTTTTTGTTTACCTGAGTCTCTGCAGGTATGGCTGATCGCAGCTCCCAGTGGCCACGGTTCACCATTTCCGGCCAATTGGAGCTGGGGGAAGCAGCAAGTCTCGAGGCCTGCCAAGGGCTTACCTTGAACAAGTCATGAACCAAGTTTGGAAACTCCTGCTCTACATGTTTAATTCTTCACCTTTCTGCTGTGACTGCCAACAAAAAGGACAACACTTGAGAAGTGAATAGCTTTGCGTAATTGGAATAAGAGTTAATGTAAGGAGTAGGTTCTCTAGGCCACCAAACAGTTAAACAACAATTTATCTTTCAAACTAGTGAGCCATAGTGTAAATAAAAGACTCCATTTCCCATTATCAGTCCCCTGAGCCATATACTCCCCTCCTATTGTCTCATACTTAACAAAAGTAAACTATGAACTAGAGTGTGCAATTGTGCTTGATTAGAGTTATTCAGGAAAGGACACAAACTACAATACTACGGTGGTAAATTCCTGAAGATACACTTATTTACATTATAAAAGACTGAAGCAATATCACAAACATATATACAAGTTCAGCCATGTTAAGAAAACATCTAAAAATGACCAAATTATGGTAGTTTCATGGGTGTCTTTGTTGAAAAACTAATCATTTAGGGACAAATTCTGTAGCAGAGGTGCAAAACAAATATAAAACGAGAAAAGGAGTAAATCCAAGATACTATTCTACTGTGTTGGTGTAATCCCTGGTGCAATGGCAGGACAAACTGTAGTCTGAGTGATGGGCCAGATTTACTGCACCGATGTGACTAGCAAATCCCCAGAGGAAAATCACTCTGGGACATAGTTCATGTTACAGTTTAGTTAGGCCAGTCACAAGTACCTGACTCAGAAGGAAATTCACACCCCTCTTTGTTTCTTTTTACATCCATAATATCTGCTGTGCTTTGATGGCATTTCTTATTAGCAACTCAGGATCTTCTGCCAGGTAACTAGTGGAAAGTTAGTCATGACACAAGACTGTATGTATATAGGAACCCTTCTACTCATGGCAATATAGCTCTGGTATTACTATAGCCACTCAGGTTCATGGGCTATTCCCTCCCTGTGAATGTCCATTGGCTGGTAGCACGGCTTTAAGCCTCGCAATGCATTTTGTTCCAAATGGTGAAGTGGGAGCTTTTTGTGTGTTGCCATGAGCACTGGGGAAGAAAGTACTGTCCTGCTAGTGCAGTGGTTCTCAAACTTTTTGTAGTGGTGACCCCTTTCCCACACCGAGCCTCTAAGTGCGACCCCCCGAAGTGTCGGGGGGGGGGGGGGGGCGGCGTGCCTGCAGCCCAATGTGGCAGAAGCCAGACAGGGTGGGGGGTCCAGCAGCCTCCCGGGGCAGGGGCTGGAGTCAAGAGGGGGTGCCTGTAGCCCGCTGAGGCAGGGGCTGGGATGGGGGGGTTCCAGCAGCCCACCGTGGCAGGGGCCGGGCTCATGGGGGTGCCGGAAGCCCACCTCTGCAGGGGCCGGGGCTGGGTTGGGCATGTGGCAGTGCTGGCAACCCGCCGCAGCAGGAGTCCGGGCCCAGACCGGGCTCGCGGGGCCGCCAGCAGCTCACCGCGACGGAAGCTGAGACCGGGCTCGCGGGGCCACCAGCAGCCCCCCCGCGGCAGGAGCTGTGGCCGGGACCGGCCTTATGGGGTGCCGGCAGCCCGCCGCGGCGGGGGCACTGGCTGTCTGCAGCAGCAGGGGCCTGATGCCAGCAGCCGGCGGCAGCATCATTGTTCGGGGCCGGCTGCTGGCAGCAGGGGCTCGCAACCCCCACAGAACTGGCTCACGACCCCCAGAGGGGTCCCGACCCCCACTTTGAGAACCAATGTACTAGTGGATTTTACAGTGAGCACAGGGACTGTTTTAGAGACATGATCCTACTAGTCACTTTTAGCTATGTGACTTTTCTTAAATGTATTAATCCCACACAGGCACACGGGTGCCCACACATATATCAAAACAGCCTAGTACTGCCTTTTTTCAAATAGGAATGCCTATTGGAAAGGTTTCCACAATATTACATATCAAACCAACTAAGCAAGGAGCAGTTTCCAATTTCAACTGCCTCCACATAATCCTCCTTGTGCTGTTTCTGAGTAAAATATTTCAAAATAAAGGAAACCAAATTAAATGCATGAACATGTGTACATATAAATCCCTTCAGAACAAGAAGGCAGCAAAAAGTGATAAAAACATCACAGTTCACGTCTGTATTGAGAAACAAGTAAGAAATCAGCAATTTTGAGTTAATCAGAGGAATGTTTATCAGTATGTTCAGTGTCTGAAACTGTCAGCAAAGTTTCTAAGGGCTCAGCTTCTCGGACTGAAATGCAGGGACGATTACTGTACCAACAGGAGACGAGCAAATCCAGACCAGAACAACCCCCACACAGTTTCTGTGTCTGGGAGTGCCTGGCTTTAAACTACTAGAATAATAATGGTTGATAGGCTGTTTCCAAGATTGAAGTAATAGGGGATGAATTTTAAAAACAGGGTATCAGAAGTCACATTCTCGAGTAATCAGGGATTTATCTAACTTTGGTCTGCTGAGTTTAACATTGTGTATGACCAATACAAATACAACATGAAATACCCTGTATTCATTCTGGGTGAAATTCACCCCAGTGCAGAGGGCTGGTACAAGTTGGTTATTCAACATTCTAGATATTTAAAGAGATATCTGAACAAATATTTTTATTTTTTGGGATTTCTCCTTTATCATCATTATAGTTCTTCAGTTTTTCCAGTGAGTTCAAACCCTGGTTATTTTGCTTTTTAATCAAAGAGGAAGGATGATCTTGTGGAAAAGCAAAGGAAGAGAAGTCAACAGGAAATCAAGACAAGAAGGAAATATAAAATGGAGATAATACTTCCATGTCACTTCCATGTGTTGTGAGGCTAAATTAATTGATAGCTGCAAAGTGCTTGAATCCCCAGGTGGAAAGTGCTACTGATACAAAATCCTCCTCCCCCCCCCCCTCCCATCCCAATACAAACACTTTGTGATGTTTAAAATGGGCTTTTTCTGTTGGCAAATAGGTTGGAATTGGTTAAGGAATTGATCTGCACAGTAATTTTGGACCATTTCAGCATTAGTTGTGTCCTCATTTGTCATACAGCCTTTTATTAATCCAAAATTTAAATTTTATAATGCTGGACAGTTCTTAAAAGACAGTGGAATGTGTATGCATCTTTTTATAGGAATACTGTATCTGACAGCATTAGATCTGTGAATGAGAGTTTAGGGTATGCTGTGTATTACATTACTATAGGTCAGAGTTGTTCCTTCAGAGTTGTTCCTTTTAAACCACACTTTATTTGATTATGCTACAACCTGCTGCACTTAATTAAATTATACAAGATATATAAATTCATCTCACAATAATGTAAGTCATTAGGGTTTGTTAAATAAAGATTTGAGAAGCAGGGTGAAATCAGCTACTATCTAGAAATATTGTGAATGCATTTCAGTATAAATGTCTTTTGGAGACAAAAAAGGGCTAAAGCAAAATTTATACCCAGTACTTCAACTCTTATTCATGAGAGTATGAATGTCTATGCTACACATTTCTCCTGGCAGAGCTATCTTGGTCAAGGGTACAAAGAGGTGTGATCCTTGACCAACAAAGCTCTGTTGTCAAAAACTATTAGTTTGGACACAGTTTTACTGGCAAAACTAAGCTTTTGTCAGTACAGTTTACTTTGCTGGTGGTAGAGGCTGGAATAAGCAATACCAGTAAAAGCACAGTTTTGCCAGGTGCATGCATATGAGGCACATTTTGTTGGTATAGCATACCGGTATAGTTATACAGGCAAAGTGCTCCTAGTGTAGAGAGCCTCTGAGATGGATACTGTAACCGCATAAAGTGCCATTGGGAACCATTACTGAATTTATGAATGATTTACACTTGTGTTCTACTGCATGAGGCAGGGTTACTACAGCTTCTCCAGGAATTAAAACCAGTGGGGAGTGATTACCTCTGGGACTAAAAGTACCACCCTCTGAGTTGGTTTTACATATCCTGGTTCAATCTGGGTTTTCCAAAGATCAAGACACAAAGAAAGGGCTTTGGGTATAAGAGGCTGAGATTAAACAGAATCAGGGCCTTCTTTTCGATTCAGCAAACAGGAAGGCCCTTATGCCCAAGGAAAGGCCTGAACCCTTACTGAATGGATATTGGCCTACCAGACTCCCCCCGTGGAAGATGAGGTAAATTCTGGTATGTTTAGTAAACTTGTGAATCCACTTAATGTTTTTGTATTTTCTCTATATGCTTCTTTTATTCTTAATAAATGTACTCTGCTAAGAGCTGTGTGGTAACTTTTAAACTGCAAGCAATATGCTGGTCCTAGCCCTTGGGCTTGGAGAGAAAGCAAAACACAGGCACTTGCCTTTAGACAGACTGGATGCACGGGACATTGCTGTCTGTGTATGGCAGGGAACTATGCAACCTTAAACCAGGCAGAAGGGAGTGGGATGTGGGTCCCAGAGATAAATGATGGCTAGACACCTGACTGGGCACTCCTGGAGTGGACAAAGGATGGAGGAATACAAATGCAGTTACCCTGAAACCGACAGCCTCTATTAGTAGGATTATTCACACTACCAACTACCTA
This sequence comes from Sternotherus odoratus, assembly GCA_032164245.1. Lineage (NCBI taxonomy): Eukaryota > Metazoa > Chordata > Testudines > Kinosternidae > Sternotherus > Sternotherus odoratus. The sequence continues at coordinate 63,141,016 of JAVMKO010000008.1, forward strand.
CTACTCAACAAGAGGAAGAGTTAAGAATCAGGATCATTGCCTTAGGGCTGGTCCTCACTACCGGGGGGGGGGGGGGGACGGGGGAGGGAGAGATATTGACGGCAGATACACAACTTCAGCTACGTGAATCACGTAGCTGAAGTTTGCGTATCTGCAGCCGACTTACCTGCCGTCCTCACAGCGGCGGCAGTCGGTGGCGCGCTCCCCCGTCGACTCCAGCTTGCGCCTCCCGGCAAGCTGGAGTTCCGGAGTCGACGGGGGAGCCGCAGGCGATCGATTTCTCGCATCATCGATCACCAAAAGATCGATTGCTACCTGCCGATCTGGCGGGTAGTGAAGACCAGCCCTAGGAGCACAGGTGAAACTGAAATAGTATGGGTGAAGTGGTATAGGCTCAGCCTTCTGAGGAAACTATGCTTTACAATTGTGGTGTGCCAATAGCAGAGAACAAACTTCAGGTATCTTTGTTTAATGTCTACTCTATTCTAAGAGAAAGCTAAAGTGCTAAATACACTAGTTTAAGTGTTATAAAGATTTTGCATGGAAAACAATTTCAAAGCTCCATCTGCTCTAGTAATGGACCCATTACCATTACTGGTGTCAGTGTATGGATTTTATTTATGTGTTAGTAATTTTGTATGAAGTTTGTCTACAAAGTGGATGGTGTTGAAACTGTTTTGCTCAGCAACAAGCTATTCCTTAGCTATCTAACTTTGCTGGTCATATAATTGCAGAATTGTTGTGATATACGGAAACATACCCTTTCAACATACCCTATCAATCCTACATGCAGCGCGTCTAGTGAAGTTGCTCTATGCGGATGGGAGAGAGCATAATAAAGTCACTTCCGCAAGAGGTAGTGGCTTTATCAGATATTTCTTGACATTTGTTCTTATGAAGTAACAATTTTGAAAAGGTGCTTAACATTATCGGGACAAAAATAATGTTTTACTTGTAATCCTTGTCCATATCCTAGGACAGCTATATCTCTTTATTCTTGGTTGGTTCCTGTTGAACCTCATAGCTGATTAATAATTTGCTGTAATCCTCTCTCAAAGACTCTTCTTTTTAGCTATAGACTAATAGAAACTTTTCATCTGTAGACATCTTACTGATTGCCAGTAAAGTCCAGTCCATGAGCACACAGATTTCTGATGTCTGGGTTTGTTTATTCACTTCTGAGTTGTCTCTTGTACAGTCAGACTGTTAATGAACAAATGATGATAGAGCAGGGACTGGTTTATTTTTGAAGAGCCAGACACAAGGGTCCACTCACCACCAGAGCGCATCCTCCTGGCTGCTCTGGGAATTAACTCCTCGCAGGTGCTGCACCTCATCTTGCAGTCTCATTGCCCATTGTTCTCTCTCACCCTGTAGCTCCTCTCGCTCCAGGAGCTGCAACTTCCTCTTTGTAACTTGGCCCTCTGGCCACATTACTAAGGTCCTCCCCTTCCAGAGTATCAGAGTCTGTCACAGCAAACTGTCCCAGGCAGTCTGCTCTCCATTGTCAGGTCTGGAAACCTTGGTCTGCCCTCTAGTCCTGGTTCCAACTCCGGGACCCTCTCTTCAGCAGCCAGCATTTGCACACAATCCTATACCTTGCTGGCTTTCCCCCAAATCTTTCCTATCTATCTGGCTATCCCAACTCCCTGGGTTTGATAGCCACATACCTCCCTTCTCTCAGGGAGTGATTGCAAACTACTTCCCAGCAATTCCCTCTGTGCTTAGCTCCTGGGCTTTATACCGGCCCACAGCTCAGCCTCATCTAATTAATCTCTGTTCCCTGGATCCTCCTCCAAGTGCAGCCTGGGTAGTTAATTGGCCAACTAACCACCTTCACCCCTTCAGGCCCTGTGCAGGGTGGACACCCCATCACAAGACTAAACATCTCAGGCATACTACTACAAAATATAATGATAATGCAACCAGGGCCGGCGACAGGAATTTTGGGGCCCCGTACGGCAGACCGTACGGGGCCCCCCCCCCGGTCTCCGGCCGCCCGCGGGCCCCCCCCCGCCAGTCTCCCGCCGCCCGCGGCCCCCCCCGCCAGTCTCCCGCCGCCCGCGGGGCCCCCCTGCCAGTCTCCCGCCGCCCGTGGCCCCCCCAGCCGATCTCCCGCCGCCCACGGCCCCCCCGCCCACGGCCAGTCTCCCGCCGCCTGCGCTCCCCCCCTCCTGCCTCCCGCGGCCCCCCCCGCCCCGCCGATCTCCCGCGGGGCCCCCCCCCGCCAGTCTCCTACCTCCAGCGGGCCCCAACCCCGGCATGTGCTGCAGCCGCGTGGCCGGCCGGGAGAAGCAAAGGGGGGCGGGGCTGGCTGCCGGGAGAAGCAAAGGGGGGCGGGGCTGGCTGCTGGGTGCCGGGGGAGGGGGCTGGTGAGCGTGCCTCGCTCACAGCCCCGGCAACAACGGTTACAGCTGTACCGGCCCCAGACTTCAGGCCCCCCCCCCCCGAAGTCCGGGGCCCGGTACAGCTGTAACCGTTGTACCACCCTGTCGCCGGCCCTGAATGCAACATAAATGGTCATTCTACAGAAGGAACGTGACCTATCATTGACAAAAGTTGTCAGTAAAGGTTTTCCTGTTGGTCCCACTCTACTGGTGTTGACTACATTCCACCAGGTCAGTCACACTTTATCTAATGATGTGGGTGGTTTTGTCCCATCTATACTAACAGATAAACTGTTTTCTATACTAGTTGCAGGGAGACGGGGTCACTCTGTGATTGTCAGAAATGGGTCATTTCCCCACTGCAGACAGGGCCTAAGATTCAGTATCATAGACAGGATTTATTGGACTGAGGACATGATATTGAAATAGTGGTCTTGGCATCATTCCCTGTTCTCTTTGAGATGCAACCGTGCCCTCGAATGAGACAGGAAAGGAGCGGTCCTAATACCCCTTCCCCCAGAACACAGGGACTCAAGTTCTATATGACCATTAGACAACAAGCCCTGAAAAGCCCATTAGACAACAAGCCCTGAAAAGGGAAGTGGGGCAAAGGCTCCTTGTTTTCCTTCCCATCCACAGCCCCTCCCCTGCATGGCACTGTAAGGGTCAGGCAGAGTTTGTCCTCATATTAATATGAAGTTTTAATTCAGTGTCGTGTCTTCTTCATATTCACAATTAAAAGTCTGACTTCACATTTATTCTACTGATTCCTGACCTGGGGAGTTATGAGACAGATATGTGAAAGACAGCACTTGAGTGATTTTTTTCTACAGGACTTAACATTAGAATTATCTTCTGAAATCAGTACGTCTTATCTACGATAACTGCAGACTACTACTGCTTATATTACTTCTTCCTGGAAATTCTACTGTCTGATCAATAGTTTTCACAAAGCCTTCACAAGACAACAGATCTTTAGTGGTTCTGAGTACCTCTTAATCCCACTGATTTCAATAGGCGTTTCAGGTGCTTGGCCCATCAAGAATCAAGCCATAGATCAAAATTTATTTGCTAAACATTACAAAATGGCAAATAGAACCCCTATATCCTGGTTAATGGCTGAGATTCCCCAAAATATGCAATAGAGAATGAAAGTCTGGAGTGTATACATGAGCATGCATGAGATTCAGCATACCTTCTACGGTGCTGAATAGCCTTCATTCCAATGTTAGCATGTAAGAGGGCAAAAGGTCATCCTCCTGACCCGGGGATGCAGCTCAGCCATGAGTTATGGTAACTGTCTGTGTTTTATTCATACTTAAAAATATAGGGGGAAATCCTAGCTCCATTGAAATCAATGGTAAAATTTCCATAGACTTTAATCATTCAAAACCCCCAATCATTCAAAAATCATGAGACAGGCTTAAAACCTTGAGATTTTTAAAAATAAATATATTTGGGATTCTTTTTATTTTCTCTTTGAGCCTTTAGGATTCACTCGGTCACATTTTCAAGCTTTCCTTTGCAAACATGAGAGCTAGAAACATACTTTTTTTCTTTTTTTTTTAATGAAAATTGGGATTCCAGGAATTGGGGAAGTTAAAAAGAACACTGAATTTTGCAAGGCTTGTGATAAAATTGTAGGAACTGGCACCTCTGTGAAATTTTTGCTTTTGCCTAAAAGCAGATGGCCTTTTGCATCTTGCCTCACAGTAGTCACAAAGGGTCAAATTCTGGCCTGACATGGGGGTTGCAAGGGCCGCAGGTGAATACAGACCCTGGCGTGCAGATGTGTGATAAACATACATCTTTTAATACATGGAGAAAACTTCTGCCCTGACTTACATCATGGCCTACTCCACTGAAATAGAGGCAGAACTTGACCCAATACATTATCTATGAATACTATTGTAGAGTATCTGTGTCTATGGAAGCTGTCCCTAAACTCTGGCTGCCAGAAGCTGGGACTGGATGAAAGGAGACGTATCACGCGATACATTTCCTTGTTCTGTTCAATCCTTATGGAGCCTCTGGTATTGGCCACTCTCAGAAGAAAGACTACTGGGCAAGATGGATCATTGGTCTGACCCAGTATGGCCATTCTTATGCTTTTACTTTCCATTCCTTATAGCAAAACTGTAAGGAAATTTAAATAGAAATAAAAGTTTATGGGAGCATAAAAACATCACATAAATGGCTCTTTTCTGTAACCAAAGGAAAAAGATTTATCCATATAAACTTCTCTTCAAATTAATACATAAACTAAAGAATTTACAAGGTCATAATCAAAAAAATGTATTGCAGAAAACAATCTAATCCCACATATAAAATAAGAATGTTATACAGAGTTAAAGAATGCAAGCTTTCTGCTGGAAAAGTGCAATTGTACAATGGGATACAATGTTGAAATTTAATTTAAAACAATGAACAAAAATTAGACTGTGTGGCTGGTGCTGATTGATCATTTTATGAGCTTTGTAAGCACCTTAAAATAGATTAGATTAATTATAATGCAACACAGGGGGTTGAATTTAGCTTGGTCCTTAAATACTTATTTTTAAATTATAAAACAGAACTGACTGTTTAAAAGATTTTATGTGCTGAGCCTGCAAGTAAAAGGCAATTGAAACTGAAATGTTTTGTAAACATATATAGACTCTGACCTTCTCTTTCTTCTCTCCTCTCTCTCCCAGACTTCAAGCATTAGATTTTGTCAAATTCAGCTGTGATTACAGAGGAAGTCAGTTTCACACCATAAAATCTGCATACCCTTTCTCATTGTATAGTATTTTCTATATCTAGCATTGCTTACTATTTTACATTTATTTGACACTTTTCAAATCACCAAATACATACAACAATACTGAAATGCCACAGCCAGAGGAGTCACTGCAAAATAGCGCAGGGTGGCATGCAGGAAGGAAAGTGCAACAGGGTATCTATATCTAGTATCCACATGCAGCATAAAGAACTTCTGTTTTTAAGGCTGAGTTTAAAAAAAAAAGTGAGGCTGAAAAGTAAGCAGTCAGAAAAAGAGATGGAGAAGTCAGGATGATGTAGTGAGAGGATGGATAGGCTTGTGGTTAGGGCTCTTGACTGGGACTCAGATGATTTGAGTCCAATGAGACATGGTTACAGACTTCGTACATAATTTTGTTCTCAGCGCCTCATCTGTAAAACCGGTATATGTTCCTACTTTCCAAGGAAATTATGAGACCAACTCTATAAACACTCTACAAGTATTTAAATACTATGTTGATGAGTGCTGTATAAATACTTAAATATATAAAAAAAAGTAGAGGGATAGGGGAGAACATGGAATGGTCCATATCAGCTTATCATCATGGGAAGGCAAGAGAGTTTACACAGGAACAGGGATGTTGGAACAATTTGTATAGTAGAAGTGCTGAGAGCCACTGAACCAAACTGTGAACTCTGTAGATGATGGAAACCCCTTCAAGCCAGGAGGTGCAGCAGGACCTCCAGCACCCCTGGTTCCAGCACCTATGCACAGAAGACTTTCATCTTCAAAAGCTACATGTTTCTAATTTGCTGAATAAGAACAATTCCCCTCGTTTTTCGGATATCTTATATGAGCAGGAAATTATTTCCAATAGATGGCAATGGCACACATTCACAAATTCATCCTAAATAGAGTTGCGCAAACCCCTATGTTTGATCTCAAGTAAAACATTTTTTCCAGTTTGGCTTTGATATGGTTTATACTTTCTGACTGTTTGAGTCTGGGATTTGAATGGACTAAACTCACAAAGCACAACTCAGCCCAATTCACAGTTTTACCTGGTTTCAGATGTAAATTATGTAAACCAATTATTTGTGCATATGTCATCAATAACAACAAATCAGCCCACACGCACTCAAGAAATCTGTCTCACCTGGACAAAGTTTGAATTTGTAATGAAGTGTAAAACTAAATTACCATCCTGGAGTTTGTTCCAAAGTTTTACACGGCTCTAATTATAAGGGTCCAATACTCGGGGATAACCAAGAATGGAAGATCTTTATATAAATACAGATATAATCTACATGGATATATGACATGGGTGGCCAAATTGTGTCTCACAAGCCACATACTGTTAAAGACTGGGGTGATGGGTTCTGCCCAGTAGCGAGACGAGTCTAGAGCTCCCACAGGCCCCTCTTGCAGGGCTAAAGACCTGAGCCCTGGCAGATGCGCCTCTGAAGATCGTAGCATGCAGCGTAGAGGGTCAGTAAGTTTGGCCGCCCCATACATGATGCAGAAAGGTGTTTCTATCACCTTGGAATCCAGATACTAAACAAGAAAGAACACTTCAAAAACAGGCCTGTTTGAATTAACTTCTTCCCCTCTCCTTTCCAGTTTGGGACCCTACACCTGTTCCAGCCCTCAGAGGCACACTGGGGGCCCCTATCGGGCCACTATTAGATCTTCACAGGAAAACACTTTCATGAGCAGGAGGAAGTTCCAGAATTTCTTCCTCTACCGCACCCTCCCCCCACATGAGCAGCAGATGAACTGAACCCCGATGTTGTGCCCTCTCTAGAACTAAGGTGCTGGGGGTGGAGGGTGCCACAGAAGCACAGGCTACAGACTCCCGAGGGGCGACCCATCCTTCCTGAAGGCCTGGCCAGGGAGCGCCGCCCCCCCCCCCCCCATGCAGATTGCTGGTCGGGTTAGAGCAGGGGAAGGGGGCAGAGCAGCCGCGCTCCCCGGGCAGTGCTGCGCTCTCGTCCACCAGGCTAGGGGGAAATAAAAGCGGGGACGGGGGGCGGAGAAGCCACACACAGTGACACACACACACAGTGACAGACACACACACACACAGAGTGACACACACACACACACCCCTCTCCCAGCAACTGAGGTTTCACTTCTCTGCCGGCCCCTACGTTGCACCATCCGCCGCAGTACAAGCAGCTTCCGCGGCTCATCCCGCCGCCGCCGGGCCCCCAGCCCTGCTCGCGGCTCCAGCCTCCCTCGCTCTGTCCCCGGCGCCAGGCACCTGGCCTCGGGGAGCGGCTCTGAACTCCGCACCTCGGCGCGGCGGCTGAATCAGCGCCAGTGACTCACCCCCCGCCCGCCCCGTCTGCGCCGCGCGGGGCTATATCTGGGATCAACCCCGCCTCCCGGGCAGACTTCGGCAGCCGCCGCCGCCACGCTCCAGGTACCTGCCCCGCGTCGCTCAGGTCGGATCCCGCTGCCGAAGGGATGGCGAGCGCTTTGGACGCAGCCTGGGGCCGGGCGTTGCTTCTGGGCGCGCTGCTCTCCCAGCTCGGGTCCTGCTCAGGTGAGTGCCGCTGCCCGCCCAGCGCCGCCAGGGATACGCGTGGGACGGGCTGCTCCCTGCGGGGGAGCGGGGGGCTGGGGCTGTAAAGACGGGGGGACAGTGGCCGACGGAGAAGCGAGGTTGCACGAGGGATTTCGAGGATAAAACATAACCCGGGAGCATCCCGTGCGGCGCAAGATGCCGTGGCTGGTTTGGTTCTTGCGCTTGGCACGATCAGTGGCCAGAAACCCCAGACAGCGAACAGGGCGAGAGTTACTTTGTGGGGTCGGAATTCCCCGTCATCTAACTTGTCCTGTGGATGGCTGGAGTTATGTACGTGGGCTCAGACCCCGCAAATGGACCCCATGCCTCCAGGAAGTACCCGAGAAATCAACAGGGCTCTACTTGAAATCTAGACTGACCCCAGCGGAGCCCATGAGCGCACTAGGGTTTCCCATTCCCCTTGCCAGGAAATGCCCCATATTTTTTGTCTCTCTTTTTAATACAAAGGTGGGTTTTCAAAGGTAAGATTCAGCTTTACAATTGTTCATGGGTAGGTTAGAGAGTGATCTTTTATGTTGGCGTATTTTAAATGCGGTAAGGTACAGGAGAGGAGGCACTTAAACTTATTAGTAATTATGTACTGGTACCGACCAACATTTGACTGGAATTAGTTAGTTTATTTTCAATATCAGTTCAGTTTGCACCGCTCTAATTGCTGGCTACATGTTAAAAAAAGCATGTCAACTAGGTGATATTAATGCAAGCAAATGATTATAAAAACAATTACAGTATGTCTATTTTATAGTGGTTGTGTGGAATGTAGGACATTTTAATGCACTACTATTTGACTAGTGTTGTATGATTTTTAGTTCTTTACGGTGACTTTAGACTTCATTAATTTTGTGATTGGAAATGGTTGGAAATTAAGATGTTAATACTCAAGTAAACAATAATACGATATACATGCACTTATTTTTCTTATTTATGCACAGAATGTTATACCTGTGTTTACATAAACTATTTAACTGATTAGACACTTTTATAGAATGAAATTGTGGGTTTATTTTGGTATGCAATTTGCTTGTCTGTGAGCTCTTTAAATGAAGAAAAATGTAAATAATATGCAATTACTATGGCTGAGAATTCATCTGAATAAAAATCAGGAAACTCAGTTATTGGATTCCACAGTAACTATAACTATAGATTAATTTTACTTCTACTGTATATGGTATATATGAATGTCAAATATGATGTAAAATCTCACATTTCCTTCAAGTCTTTGCCAACTCATTATAAAATGCTTGTGTTGGCTTAAACAGCAGAAGGAAACACTAGAAGCAAGCTCAATTCTGAACTATGAGATGTATCAAAATGGTCTTTCTGCGCATTTGATTTGGTGGCCAGGGGAAACAACTAGGCTGAATTACAAAAGATTCAGATCACCGGGAGGAAGTAGAGGAACTTTCTTCCCCCATTCAGCATTAAAAAGGAATTTCCCATGACAGAAGTGAAATGAGTATGATTTCTGTGATTTTTTTCTCACAAACAGAATTCTACTATAATCACTGATACATACTTATAGAAATCTCACGTCTACTAAATAGGGAATGTAATAAGTCTAGAATTCTACACAGTGCAACTCATTTTTTTTTTTTTTTTGGTCTCTAAAGGTAATTCAGAACAGTCAACAGCAGTTAATATAACTTGGTCATCAATCAATTTTAAAACAATACTACAGTGGCAACCTGAGCCAACAAACTATGTCTATACAGTAGAAATATCTGGGTAAGTAGATATAATTGTAAGTCTGAGTGCCTGATTTACCCCTGCTCTTCTTTCCATGCTCACTAGATGGTACTTAATGTCAATTTTAAAAATACATTTGTGATTGAGGCAGAAAATAGTGTCGTCATGGTAGAATATCTTGATCTATGAATGTAATGCAGAGTCCAAACATGAAAACTTTTAGGAAAGTCATGCTCTCTATTTTGCGTTTTGCGTGCAGGTATACCTGATTCTGGGCTCATTCTAGAAATAAAATGTATCGCTCTAGATCCTGGCTCTGCAGTTTCAGTACAGGCCACCTGCTACTGGAAAACTTGGCCCAAAATATTTTGCGCCAGTTTACACCCCTTCACAAAGACTGTAGAATTTGATCTTCTATATTTAAAAAAACCACCATAGTTTTCATCCGTCAAAACAATTTCCTCCTCTTAATGTTGAGTTGAGAGAATTTGCAGAGATATCATAGATACGACTAATTTTATTCTAATGATTAATGCATTAGTTAGGTGGATCACAACACTATTGATGAATATGAAACATTCACTCTGGACACAGTCTATGAATTAACATGAAAACAATGACTAAACATGCCTCAAAGAGAAACTGCATTATTAACTGTCTGCACACTTTTGGAAAGCATTGTACTGTAATAGTTTCTGGCATGTTCCAGTGTCTATAACTGGAGGCTAAATTTCATGAGCAATTGGTGAAATACTCAATAACACTTGTGGATTTTTTTTCTCTGGGCACATGGGGTGGGGTTAAATGTATTTTGTCATGTTCCTCATACAGCCTTTAGAAATTAATATAAAAACAAATGTTTAAGCAGAATGGCATAATGCAGTGGTTTTCAACCTGTGGTCCATGGAACCTGAGGGGTCTGCAGCCTGTCTTAAGATTTCTAAAGGAGTTCATGCCTCCATTTGAAATTTTTTAAGTGATCACAAATAAAAAAGGTTGAAAATCGTTGGTATAATGCAACCAAGGGCCCAAGCCTACAGACACAAATGGATATAGGCCCCAATCCTGCACTGTGATCCAGGCACGTTTAGTGCTGCACCCACACTGAGCCCTATCTATCTCAATGGTACCCGATGTGAGTACAAGGGTCTGCTTACCTGATTTGCAGTGTAAGATCCTGACATTATGGAGTTAGGCATTAAGCGCTTTAAAAAATCCCACTAGATACTATTTTCATCTTTAGGTGCCTAAATCTAGTCCTTTTACTTTTATTTGACTCTTGTGTAGGGCCAAATTCTCTTTGTATGTAACCTAACTGAACTGAATCTGATTGTTTGTGCAAGTAAACCAAGCAGGATTTGGTCCTAATTCAAGACACTGTCTCAGATTTTTTTGCATGTAGTTTCACAGGCAGAAGTGTCTTTAACACAACAAGTTCCAATTAATGTTTCACAAGAAACCTAAAAATAGTATTTCAGCTGATTTAAACTTCTAAAAGGATGAAAACTTTGAGAGAACTACTAAACAATGTAAGTTTAAGTAACCTTTGTTACTTGCAAGGAACATATGTCAGATGGATGTGGCCTTTATAGTTAATTTTTAAACTGAAGACAGCTGTAAGATGAGATGTGTAAATAAGTATTGTAGCTCTCCACAGGTGTGCTAACATGGATATAACTATGAATGTGTGCATGTGAATGAAACTTTGTTCAGAAAGTGTTACATCAATATTTCATTCTTGGTTTCTTTCAGAATCAACTCAAACTGGGAAAAAGCGTGCATCCAAACAAAAGAGACAGAGTGTGACGTTACTGACAAACTGGAGAAGGTAAAAGACACCTATACTGCACACATAGTGTCTGAAATGCTTTCAGGGACAGAAGAGTTTGAAGAGCCATCTTATGCAATCTCCCCAAAATTCACACCATACAATCAGAGTAAGTAGGATTACCTAGTAAGTCTGTTATATCACATCACTTTTTTATCACCCCCATTAATTCAATGGGGCATGTATTGAGCCTAGAGGTTTTTCTGTTTAGGGACACCTTTTAGCTGCAGCTGAAATCTTCCCACTGCAGGGGACTGCATAAGACCTCATGCACCACTCTGTCACTTAACACAGGATTTAAGTGGTATCTAGAGTTTTGTATGAACATGGGGCACTGGGTTGAAATTTTACTAATATGCATTGACCGTGCCAGTCACTTTGTTACATAGGCACTGTGTTTAAACATGGTAAAGTAGAGAGAGAGTGTGTGGGGTATTTTGTTTTGTTTACGATGATTGTGGAGAATATTGTGTGAAAAGGATATTTGCCAATAAAGTTTTTTCTATGCCTGGAATTAATTCTAAAAATGTTTTTGTGTGTGTTTTTAGCTACAATTGGGATACCAGGAATTCAAACTTATGAACTAACTGACTCCAAGCTGAAAGTGTTGGTTGAAGATCCACTTACACCATACAGATTTCCCAATAAAAGCTTTAAAAGTATCAGAGATATTTTTAAAAATGACCTGGAATATACACTCTATTATTGGAAAGTTGGAAGTACAGGAAAGGTAAGCCCTTATTTTCAATTTCCTATACCTCTAATTTTGTATGTTTTATAGTTACAAAACTACTATGTTATTATGAGCTAAAACTTTTACAAAGAATATTTTGAAGAAAGTGTCTTTTTTTTTTCTTTATACATAGAAAGAGGTAACGACAAAAAGTAATCAATTTGAAATAAGCGTTGACAAAGGGAATAACTACTGCTTCTATGTACAAGCAACTATTCTCTCTCGCAGAGAGAACCGCAAAAGTCAAGACAGCAAGATGAATTGTACCAGTCATCCGAAGGATGTTTTGAATGGTACGTATCTGGCGAAACAAATAAATTGACTATTTTTCTTGCTGTCTCTTGCATTTCAACAAAATTTCTAATTTTCTGTTCGAAACATTGAGACATACAAGTTTTATTGATTCCAGAAGAAATGGCTTCCGGTTTAAATTACTATGGGCCTTTTTACTCCTCCCACATGAGAAACCCATGAGAAAAAATCTCCATGAGATAATCATCACTGAGATTTCTACCATATCACAAAATTGCCATTGACTTCAGGGGGAGCACAGTTAGGTCAACACTGAGTGCTTTTGAACATCTCACCTTTGTCCACAATTACCTGTTCACTTAGAACAGATGTTTTTCCTCTTTGGGGCCTGCACTGATGACTTTTCACTGAGATTTCAAATTGCCTCATTATTGGGCCTGTAATTTTTCTTGTTTCCCTTTGTAAACTAGTATTTATCATATAATTAATTTTTCCCAACTAGTGGGCCCAGTAGTGACTGCTTGCATGATGACACCTTTAGATATGCGTGCCAGCAAACTATGTGCTGTGCATATATTTGAATGAGGCTAACTCCTGCTTTTTTTCCCCTGTGCTCTAGTCATTTTCTCAAGTGCAGTCTTTTAAGGTTTACTGTCCTTCAAGTTGTAGCACCCATAATCCTAACTGTTTTCCCCAAATTGTGTACATTACAAATGTGTCCAACCAAGCTCTTTATCAAACAATGAAGAGGTCATTGAGGGAATGGCACGGGGAAGGAGACTTATCCATGTGCTCTTTGATAATAATTTCTTTGCGGGGGCCTTTTTGGGGGATGTGTGGAATTGCATTTTTGTTGTGGGGTGTGGTTTTTTTTAAAAAATCATCTTTCATTGGTATCAAGACAAACACTTTATGGAAAAATATATCCGGTTGAATATCAGTGCTGTCAGCTCTCCCTCATGCTTCCTTCTCTTTCCCAATAGTGAAAAAATATGTGAATTTTATATTAATAAGCAGAAATCTTTTCTTCTCCCAAAACCTCATTGTCCTCTCCCTACCATCGAAAAAATAAAACATTCCCTCAATATAAAATTTTCAACGTGATATCACAAAATATTTGAGTTCAGTAAACTTTGTCCAAACTGTTTTTGTTTTTGGCAGTTTAAAACCCTAGAATAAGTTTGTTAGTGTACAAAACTGTTGCACAAGCATGGCATTTATGGCTATAACTGAGGACCTGATCCTCTGAGGTACAGAATCCCTCATATGAAGGGACTGGCTTCAAGGGGACCTGAATTGTCTTAGCATCTCGTAGGAGGTATTCAATCCCTTTGTAGGATTGGGACCCATGTTGGCTAGGATGCTAAGGTAAAGCAAATTACCACTTTATAAAAATCTATATGCACTGATGAGCTATTAATTCTTTGCTTGCTTTTTCTCTCCCCCAACCAGAGTATGGAACTGAAGTGTTTATTATCATAGCAGCCGCAGCCATTGTAATCCTCATTACAATCATTGGCTTGTCTGTGACCCTGTATAAATGCAAGAAAACAAAAGCTGCAAAGGAAAAAGAAACTGTGCCACTTAATGATGTTTAGGGAAAACACAAGAAGTGCCTTTTGTTACTAATTCAAATGCTGCTGCATTCCCAGACAGAAAAGCTTATGGTACTTGTGGGGGAAAAACTACTGTCTCTAAATATTATTAGCCTTTACTTAAGTGTAAAGGAACACTTCCTGTTTCTGTGAAACATTTTATATATATATATTTTTTATTTAAAGCAAAAAACACTACTTTTTAAACCCTGTTTTGTTTTGATTTTAACTGTTAATAAACTGATGAAATGTTAGCTGACAGATATGAAAACACTACTATTCCTTCTGCACTTTTTGGATAAGTCCATTTAAATTGGTTATTCTGTATATCAGTTGATATAGGTTATCAAAACTAAATATATGACTGTATATATGACATCCTAACAAGTTCATTTGTGAGGAAGTGAGAGTACCATATCAAAAACTAATGTTCAAAACCTTAATACAACAGATCCAAACGTCTAACAGTCATTTTCAAAAGAGGAACCTGTTATCAACAGAGAGACAGAATTACCTGTTTAAACTTTTAAATATACTTTAGGCAACTCCCAAGTGCTAAACTGAGTAATGTGCAATATTTGCAATTCATTTGAATCAATAGGTAACTAATTTCCTGCACATATTTAATAGGAAGTCAAATTTAGCACTTGTATTTTATACTAATGATTAAACACTCAAGAAATCATTATTTTATTTTTTTAATGGGATGTCTATCTAAATTAACTACTTAGGTGATGTGATTTGGAGGTACCTCATACTACAATTTTTAATATATTTATGATTTTTATAAATGGGAATATTTTTTATATTGGTGATATTTGTATATATTGTGGTAACTTATTTAATATACTTTCTTACTGAAATAAAGGTGAATGGGAAAACAAAAGACTCATTATTGCAGAGCAATGTTCATCCTAGAACTAAAGTTAAACATGGATCTAAGAAATGGAGCCAGAGTTTGGCCTCTTTTAGAAACTCAGGCCCCAAATTCTTGCTTTGTAAAATGGTCCCCACAGAGGGGAAAAACACCATGTGAGAAGACACAACTCTTGAACTCGACAAAAAGTCAGGAACTGTCCTAGGTTGCTCTTACTTTTGTATTAATTCCTGAGTAGTCCCAGTTCATGTTACTAGTGTAGCCTGGCTTGCTGTGTCATCCCTAGAGATTTAAAAATATATACTGTAGTTATGCTTAGTGCTCTTCAGCTGTCGATCTCAAAGCATTTTAACTGCCCTAAGGAACAGTCCTATTGAATTTATTAGGGAATGAATATCATCTTGAAGAATTTTTATACCAACCTATAGTAGGCATGTCCCATTCCATTCTATAAACGTTTAGAGCAATTTTTATAGAATTCTTATTAGTATAATCTCTATTGCGTTATACAGGACTTGCTATAAGAGAAGGTAAAGCACTGCAAATATGTGTGCCTGTTCTGCAGATGAGGTAGCTGAGTCACTGAGATGTTTCACAGCAAGCTAGGGGAGCCAGGAATAAAACCCAGTTTTCCTAGCTCCGACTCCTGTACTCTACCCAGTGGTGTGCAAATTGGGGGAGCATATGTAATCACAGTTCACCCCTCAAGGGGTTTACAGAACAGCATATCTTCCAGAATTTCATCCTCATGGGAATGCCTGACAAACACAGTGAGTTGATTCAAATTCTTTTCTTTTTATGGCATCATAATCTGTGCACTGCTCCTTAAATTGCGCATGCACCAAACTTAAAGGTCACACCGGGAAGGTGGAGGGGAAATACAGAGATGAGACTCTTCATTCAGTTTAGTGTTAGAGCATCTGACTCACTTGAGGTGTCCTGGGCTCTCAACTCTTACTATATGTTGACAGTTTATTGTCTTTTAATATTATTGCCTTAGATTACTTTTAAAATTAATGAGCATCAAAATTAATTTTAAAGGCATAGTAGGACTATTGTAGTTCTGAAACTTAATAAATTGCTGAAAATAAGCCAGCCTGTGCTTTTATTTGTATGTCTGTTTTTAAAAGAGCAAAAGGCTAAAGTTTTCTCATGCTCCCACCTCCCCCCAGGAGGTGGCCCCCAGTTTGCACACCACTGGTGTAGACAAAGCCTGAGGCAATGGTCAATGGAGGAGGATGGGGAAATGTCAGATCCCTAAATGTATTTTCAAGATGCGCAGGCAGTACTAGGAAGACAAGGGAGGTCACTGATGTGTTGGGAAGAGGATGTAAAAAGAGTAGGGGTCCCTGAACCACAAAGGCCTGTGTTACTGCACACCTCTAGCCAGCCCCAACACTGCACCATATTTAATCAGAACAATTATAAGGACACATCCATGTTGCCTACTCTTCTTCAGACATCACTGGGTCTTCCCCTGTTCTGCATACAGTTCCTTAGGCAATTAGTAATGCAACAAGGTCTTTGTTGTGATGCCCACTAATGTCTTCAGTTTATTAAAAATATTTTTTTGTTTTAAAACCTCTCAATATTATGTACTAACTGTTATACGCAATCATTTAAGAAAGAGGAATTCAATATTTCTATACTGTATAACAGAGAAACAAAATTGCATACTACCTTAATAACATGTACTTGAGTTAAGTTCTAAATATAATCAATGTGTAACATATCACACTAAAGTCTACTGAAGACTTTATAGCATTTTCCTTTTCTGCATCACACATTGTTCTCCCTGGTACTAGTTAATGAAGGATGGAGTTCTGCCAGGCAAATCCTACACTAAAAGACTACATTCAGCACATGTTAATGTGATTATTGAAAACATACATTCCTTTGTGGTACTATCATAGAGGTCTTCATTAAAGCAAGACCCTGTACTGACATAAGCTAGATACAACAATAACCAAGCAAAATATACATTTTACTTCTAGTATGGCAAAGTCAGCTCTTTGCAGTGGGAAAGTCTGCTGCTGAGAGGCATGAAATGAAAATAATGTGATTATGAGCTTAATTTGGATCACTACTCATATGACAACTCTGGACAAAGAGCTTATGGCATTGCATAAGTGACAAATTGTGAAAGAGATTACATGCCTGCATTTTTGAAATGCTGATTACTGTTTAGCCTGGTAGTAAATACTGCACAATTCCAGAGCCAGGCAACACGGGACTACTACAATTGTACCAAGGAAAATGTATAGCAGATTAAAATAGGCAGAGGGCCTCAGTGTGCTCTCACTTGTTCCTGCACAACTGCACTGCTTTCAAGGGGCTAATCTGGGTGTAGAGGCTCAGAAATTAGAATTTGGAACATATTCTTCAGTTTAATCAGTGTGGGTAGTTATGTACATGCAAGTAGTCTCTCCTTTCATGCATGGATGCCTCATTGAGGTCACCAGAAGAGGGTGTGTGTGAGAAAGTGAGGTATGCTGGAGCAGATCCAGAAAAAGGTGTTGAACTCATTGAATTTTATTTCCCGTAATTAGATTAATTTATATTTGCCAGCTTTCCTCTCCCTCCCTTCTAAGTAACTGGGCCTAAGGAGGCAGTCAAGTGCCACTCAGGGAAGCATTCCTTCTCCCCCTCTGCTGAAAGCAAATAGGGCTCCTGCTCTCATGTCTCTGGCTAGGGTAAGCAGTGCCCCTCCCAGCTCCTCCTCCTGCTTGGCTGGTGCAATGAAAGTCCCCATGCTCTTTCAATACAATCATACCACATTTTATTTAATGAGGCCTTGATCAGCACAGTTAAGATACTATCAGCATTTCCTGGCTCTCCATAGCTTTTCCTGGCTGCCAAAATTAATCATGTATACAAATAATGGCAAACTAACCCTAATTTTCCTTAGACCAAACCTTTAAAATAAACCCTATTGAAAATGTGGATTGTTGTGCTCTGATTCTTTTTAAGACCCTTCTTTAGCACACACTATAGAATTTTAATATGATGATTATTTCTGATCAGTTAACTCAGCGGTTCTCAAACTTATTGAGACCGCGACCCCTTTTCCTGCTCTGGCGGTGCGACGCGACCCCTCCGCCGAAAAGCCGCCAAATTCGCCCAGGCCCCGGGCTGCCAGCTGCGCGCCGGCCCCCAGTCTCCGCCACGGGCAGGCTCCCGGCTGCGTGCCGGCCCCCAACCCCCGCCACAAGTTGCAGTGGCAGGAGCTCATGACCCCCAGTTTGAGAAACCCTGAGTTAACTAGAGCTGAAGTCACCAATCTAAACCCAGGAGGATTTGCTTTCCCAGTTCTTTCTTACCCTTGGTGATGTTAATTTCATGCTTGTATTTTTTAAAATAATCATCTTACACAGGGAAATATTTAAACCACAAATTTACTTGAAACATTAGTCATCTTATGAAGAGAATCTGTGCTTTCTTTTGCATTAAATTATTTCACCAACAGACCAATTAAATTAAAATCCTTCACCTGGGTGGAGAAATTAATATTTTCCATTGAGATTGCATAAAAGTTGCTTATTTCATTCATTCCTCCAAAAGTAAATCATAGTGCCAGAACTAATTTCACAATGACTCTAGCAGGATTTTTTTAACTTACATCAATACAGTGTACTGTAATTAAGCAATATCAGATAAAGCCTACGAGAGCTTTTTAAAACATGCCACATATACTAGTTCATAAGCCAAATTTTTTTAGTAGCTGCTTCCCTAGGCTTCAGAACCCGAGCTCCAGCCCGAGCCGTAACATTCACACTGTTACTTTGAGTGAGCTAGCATGAGTCCCACCAGCATAAATCTGTGGGGGCCAGGCTGTGAGACTTACTCGCACTAGCTGTGTAGACATACTCTAAGAGCTACAGCTCCTTGGGCTCTGCTGCATTTTAGTGGGCCAGCCTCAGAACAGACCCTGGTGGAGAAAAAAACCTTGAAGGGAACAACCTTGCACCTGGAAGATACTAGTGATCAAGAAATCACTAGGAAGGGACTGCATTTCTATGTTGTATATCTCACCGCTGTATCACATGGGCCATTATGGTAGGATATTATATAATATTTGTATGATGTTAATATGTATTAAATTGTGAACATAGGAATTTCCAGGCTGGATTAGACTTATCGTCCTTCTAGCTCAGCATCCTGTCTCCAACAGTGACCAGCACTAGTTGCTTTAGAGAAATGTGCAACAAACCTCACAGGAAGCAGATGGGTGGTAATCTGTTCCCATTAAGGTCTCACCCTTATGCCCAATAGTTAGAGACTGGATTAAACCATGAAGCATGCAGCTTTATTTCCACTCCAAAACTTTTCAGTTAGCACACTATTAGAATTCTGGGTACTTCCATTTTTATATGTGAAATCTCTCTTTGAATTTTGATAAGTATCTGGCCTTATTTATATTAATGCTTTATCACTTTTTCTTTTAAATATGAATGTCAAGCTGCAAATTTGCATTGTAGCCTTTAACTCCCTATCACATGCAGAAAATAAATATTTTGAATATGTGGCCCGGTTTTCCATTAAGGCCCTGAATCAATATAAAAGATCAGAGGTACTCTGCACATCAAGTCATTAATTTAACCACTGCTTCCCAAAATAATTTATCTCATCTTCCATTTTTTGGTTTTCAGTTTCTCATACATCATATTTTGTTTGGTTTCTTCCACAAATGTCCCACATTAGCAATTCTCACAAGTAGTTGTCTCTGGCTGTAACAGACACTTTCTGTGTCAATGCTTTTTATTGTGTTCCTGCAGTATTTTACCATATTTTAAAAAGGCATTAGAAGAGTTTGGGGCTTGCATACTCCATGCAGCAGTTTGTATACTATTACTTATTTCATTGCTGTGTAGCATATCAAGCGTATAATTAGTCAAATAATTTTTGCTGCCCGCTTGCTATAAACCATTCAGTCTAAAGCAGTGGTCACCAACTGGTCGATTGCGAACTACTGGTCGACCCTAGAGGATCTCCCAATCAATCACGATCTCCAGCGGTGCACCGTGGCTGCCACTAAGGAAGCATGGCTCTGGTGGCAGGGGTCTCCCTCTGTGTGCTGTGCTCCTGCCTGCAAGCACTGTCCCCGCAGCTCCCAGGAGATGGTCAGGAGAGCTACGGGGGCAGTGTTTGCAGAGAAGGGAAACGCACGGAGCCACATGCCCCACACTCCTCTCAGGGGCTGAAGCAGCGTGTTGGCCCCTTCTGGGAGTGGTGTGGGGCCAGGGTAGGGAGGAAGCCTGCCTTAGCCTTGCTGCGCCTGCCATCAACTGGGAGCCACCATAGGTAAGTGCTGCCCAGCGGGAGGCTGCACCCCAACCCCACCCTGACCCCACTCCCAGAGTCAGCACCCCATACCCCTTCCTATACCCCAACACTCTGCCACAGCCTGGAGCCCCCTCCCAGAGCCAGCACCCTCCTGCACCCCAACCCCCAGCCCCCTCCAGGAGCCAGCACCTGAAACTCCCTCCTCCACCCCAACACTCTGCCCTAGCCTGGATCCCCCTCCTGCACTCAAACTCCCTCCTAGAACTTGCACCCCTCACTCACTGCTGCACCCCAACCCGATGCCCCAGGCTCAGCCCAAAGATTCCTCCCACACTATGAACCCCTCAGCCCTAGCCCAGAGCCTCATCTGACTTTGATGGTATTATTGCCGGGATGAGTTTAGCCTAAGCCCTCTGCCTTTCCTATCCCAATATGGTATTTAGAATACTGAAGTGGGGCTGGGATTCAGAGACAGCTTTGTTATATTAATACAGTATCATCAGTGTGTTATTCAACGCTGCTCTGCACAAAGTTTACACCATGAAATAGCTATTCCGTTAATCTTTCTGGACACTGTAAGCACCATTTGATACCTTGCCAAACAAACGTATTGAATGAGCATTCCTTAAGTCATCTTCTTTCAGTCCTAAAATGATCCATAATTATGAGTCAAACAAAAACGTAAGATCTCACTAAGACAAATGAAATTCATGACATTTGAAAACGTTGCTTGGACTGTAGAGGCAGTAAAGCAAACTGATGCCATAATAGTCTAAAATCAAGCTGAACATGATAGATTAGGAAAGCAATGGGATAAAAATGTATTAATGAAAGAACAACATTTTCTGTAATGTATAAACAATAAGACTTGTCTAGAGTAACAAAAATTGGTTGCTACCTGATGATGGTCTTCTAATACAGATGCAGGAGAATTTACTTTTAACATTGGATCAGTCTCCTATTACAAGAAGTTGCTTAATATTTCTTGTGCCACTTTCACTGTAAATTGAAACAAAGGGCATAGATTATTCTCCATTACATTGCTAACCCCCAAAATCTGACTATTTGGGGGGGGGGGAATTATATGGCCCTGATCCTGCTCCCAATAAATTTTGACAGCAAAACTCCCATTGACAAAAATAAGCAAGAATCGCACTTTAATATGTTTGCGAGAACTTCTTCCTAAAATGCTAAAATTAATGGAATTTTGAAAGATGATTCAATGTAATAAGCTATAGAATTCCCTAGAATTCTTCTGAACATACCAATGGAAATTATATCAACCATTACACAATCTACAACCACTTAAGATGCAGCCAGAGGACATAAGATCCTGCAATCCAATCCTCAATCTGCAAAAAATATCCTGCATTTCATTTATCACTTAAAATATTCTACTTGCCCATTAGCTTTAAGTCTGATACATGTAATTTTTTTAAACAGATTGATGTATTTCAACTTTTTTTTCCAAAGAAAGTATCTCTCTGCCTGCTTAACCTCTTGTCCTCTCAGTTAAACTGAGGTCATTACATTTCTGAAGCTAGTCATTCCCGTACTCATAAGTGCTTTAGTTTTATGAATGATGGGATAGACAAAGCACAATATCATCACATAGCAATCTTAAAAGCTATTCACACTAAAAGGTGGGGCTTTAATTCTCTTTGCAGACAAGGAAAAGTTAAATATACATTTACAATAGTTTATAAAAAGAGTTAAAAAATTAATAGATGTTATGACCATGCTACAGATATGGGTAGTATGTGCTGTACGTATTTATTAGCACATCAGTAGATGGTGTTAAGCCATCTAATTTATACACCATTTATAAGCAGGGTGGATAAAAATCAGTGATATTTAAAAAAAAATTAAATCAGATTTTTTTGATATAAGATAAAGAAAGTTTTAATTAAGGTACATTATAGCTCAAAGATATCTCATCATAGAATAGGGATTATAAATTCTATTTTCAAAATGAGACAATACAGTTATGTAATGTTTAAGTAAAGTTTTGTAAATGAGTTCCAATAGGTCATGGATTAGGGACCCAATCTTATTGGATTCCAGGGGCTTCTGTATAGATTATTTAGGTTAATCTTTCTATCTACCCAGTGGGACTCAGTGCTCAGTTTAGAAGATATCATCAGAGATGCTTAGTTTTGCAGTTCTGAAACTGTGGATTTGTGTCTCCAGAGATAACATGCATGTTAACAGCAAAAATGTTTTAAATACAGTAGACTCTCGATTATCCAGGATTGAATTAACCAGGATGTGGATTAACCAGGATGTCAAAAAAAAAAAAAAAACGCGCAACTCGCAGGGACGGCTCTGGCTTTGCTGCCGCCCCAAGCGCACACACAAAAAACCCCTACCAGGGTGCAGGGCAGCCAGTGAACCAACACCCCTCCCCCCCGGTGCAGGATGGCTGGTGAATCAAGGCCTCCCCCCCCCCCCCCCAATATTTCCTATCAATGGTGATTATCCAGGATTTTATTAACCAGAATTATTTTTCCCCCTATCATCCTGGATAATCGAGAGTCCACTCTAAATAAATAATATATGGAAGTGAGAAATAACAGCTCTCAACCCTATTGTCCCTCTACAAATTTGTGTACACAAAGTCAATCCATTACCTCTCTCTAAAGGTGCAAAGTTTCAAAAAGTTCAATGACTAGAAGATTGTTGGGGGTGGAATAGATCTGGACAAGGAGAAGAAGTCTGGAGATAAATGTGAGAAGGAAGGGACAGGCAGTAGAACCAAAAGTGAAACTGTTTGAGCAGCATATTCCAGAAGTCTTGAGGTCTTTCTAAGACTAGAGTATAGACTTCATTGATTTGAGATCTACCATACCAGTCTCTCACTAGAAGGGAAAACCTAGAATGGCAGCAGGCCATAAAAGAGACCCAGCTTGGGAATATTTTAATGAAGTTCCTTCCTCTACCTGTGGGTAAGACAGGCATGAATGCAAAATGCGAACAGTGGAACAAAGAAATGCAAGGCCTGGTTGCCGGAATGAAACAATATCATGAGAAGTGTTCCTTCTCGGAGGAAGCTGAGTTGAAGATGATGAAAGAAACACGTCTGAACATGCAGGATCTTCAGGTTGGTAAACTTTTTTATTTCATACTTCTTTCTTAAGGATTGCCTGTCTTCCTTCTGAACTATTCTTAAATTCTCATGTTTGAGCAAAAAATATAGTTGTTACTCTATGGTACTATCATTTTAGATGCAGTTGTGATTTTAAAAAAATAGCTGAAATACAGCAGATCTTCCTTTTACAGTTTCACCTTTAAAGTAGTACTGTCAGTGAATGCAATGTGTAATACTAAATGGCGATAATAATTAAGTAACTGCATTGACTTATTTTGTTTAGGAGAATACATTCTGAACATACAGGTTTCTGAAGACTATCCATCTTCAAGATCACCATCATTTTCTATAGTTTCAGAGTTATCTGCCAATGACAGTGTTTCAGTCACATCATGTAGGTCACATAGCCACAGTATAGCACCTGTAGCAAAAAGGTAAAAAATCTCCATCATCCAGAAACAACCATAGATAAATTTGTGATAAGAACCAGCAGATTACAAAAAGAGGTAACTCATGAAAAAATTGCCCAGTTTGTTTATGCAAAAAACCTCTAGTTTCCATATGATTTATAACCCACACTTCAGTAACATGGTTCAGTCATTAAGACCAGGATACAGTCTACCCAATAGAGCAGATGTCGCAGGCAAATTGCTGGATAAAGTTATGAAAGAGAAATAGAGCAGTGTGCAAAAGGTCTAGAAGGTAAAACTGTTAATCTGAGCCTTGATGGGTGGAGCAATGTCCACAATGATCCTATTGTATGTGCTTGTGTGACAACAGAAGAAGGGTGTGTCTTCTTTACAGAAACAATTGATACATCAGGAAACGCACACACTGCAGTATACTTAAAAGAAGCAGCAGTAAAAGCTATAACAAACTGTGAAAAAAATTCAAATGTCTAATATGCAGCTTGGTCACAGACACTACTGCAAATGTATCCAAGATGAGAAGAAATTATTTAGAAAAATGTATAGTGTGTACCTACCAAAAATGAAACCTACATCTAATTCTGAGTTGTGAAGAATATATAGTAAGGTTGTAACAAACAACAAGAATGCACTTTTATGCAGAAATCCATGATTAATTTAATTAAATCACTAGTCTTCCTACTAGTGATTTAAATTTGCTTTAAATCAAATCCACCCTGTTTATAAGGAAACTATTGACTTCTGGAGTCTATAACAATTTATAACACTTGGTTAACCACTTATTAAGACATCTATTAATCATTTATTAATGCTGTATAAAAGTCATTTATAGATGTTCATTAAAAATAAAAGTGTGGTCAACTAATTCTTAGCCGATGCATCAATTGCCATGTATTTGGGCACATACTACTACCTTAGTTCTGTGATCCACACAAACATAATCATATTCATCTACATAAGAAGTTTGCATCAGATATGGAAACTATATAAAATGAAATTAGCATTCAAAATGGAGTCAAGAGTGTGCAACAATGCTTATTTATCTCCGTCTCGGTACAGATGTCGGCACCATGTTAAACATTTGAGAGAACATTTCTAGCTTTTGACCAAACTGCAAAACTCCTAGCTATTAAAGGCGATTTTATTAAATTTAGATATTAAAGGTGTATTTTCAGGGCGATTCCTTTGGAAAATTTCTAGTTGGGTAATTACATGGGCCCAAATCCTAGCCACTTGTACAATGCCTGAGCAAACAGACCATGTAAAGTGCAACTCTGTTGGTCACGAGAGGTAGAATCCTGTTCTTAGGACATGAAAAACCACATGCTGGAACAGTAGCTGTGGCTGTCACATCCCTCCTTCTCTTGCAGAGATTTTACATTAGTGGATCATTGTACCATAGCTAGTCTCTCAGTGGCCCATTTTCCCACTCCCAAGACTCTATTTGGCAATGGCATGAAGAGTTAATGACCCACAGCACTTCTGTTTTATGTGCAGCAGATATGCAGTCCCCGTGACCCCCATTTTTTCTCCATAGCCTTCCAATCTGCAGTGAAAACAAAGAGGTTCTTCCGCATTTTAAAAGTCTTCTATCCTGAAATGAGAGGGCAGGACTTGACTCATTCTATTTTACATTCCCATATAAGTTCAACTGGGGAAGATCTCTTTTCTCTAAAAAATTGCCGAGTAGTATTATTAGCGCAGCATGACTGCTGAATTCCACTCTAGAGGGGGGTGTATTTCAGTATATAAATTATTTGGGGATCATTCTCAATGAGAAGCACTATATTAGTTATCTTCTGAGCATTTCACAAACCTTTAGGATTTCTCTTTCAGCAGGTGGAGAAATATAGCCCCAGCAAAAAAAAAAAAAAGTTTCAGAGATGGTAGCCTGAAACCATAGCAAGATGGTCTTTGAAAGATATTTTCCATGGAAATGACCTTTCCTTTCCCAAGGGTAGCGTCTGAGTGCCCCCATGTCTTGCATTTCATCAAAATACCAACGTCACACTGCACTATTTCTCACTAAAATACTGGCACCAAGCCCTTTGGTTATGAGGAGGCAGTATTCACAGAAACATCACCAGATGTTTGGAAACAAGATTTCAGTTTAAAGCTGAAGTAAAAAAACTGTGCGACAGATTCAAGTCTCCTTTGAATCATGACCCCTTGAGTCTGTGGCTTTTATGGGTGTTTTATCTGGCTCTTCTACTTCAAGCCAGAGGATGTTGCAGCATTTCAAAGATGACTGGGACAGCTTATTCCGGTAATTTAACTAACAGGAAGAAATAAAATGCAATGTAAACATAATATAGTTTCTGTGATAATCTACCCAAGATTAATTCTGTCTCAGTATCTGCAACTGGTTCCTGTGTGTGTGTGCGCGCAGTGAGAATATGAGAGGGTCAACAGGAAGTGTAGAACACTACACATTGTTCTACAAGGTGTGTCAGAATTTTAAACTTCTAGCTAAGTTTAATGTGACAGAGTCGACTTTGGAGGAGGATGTGTGGAAATCCGTCCCTTTGTACAATCAGTGGAAAAAGAAACACGTGGCAGATGGCCATTTATTCATTTAAAATAATCTAATAAATAAGGAAAGGCTGTACAACAGTAAATTAAGTTGAACTATTCAGGAGTTCATGTGTCTTCAAAACCAGGTGTGATACCATGAGCAGAAGGGATCATGTGACCCACCACAGCAGCTCCCTGGTGGTTAGAGCCTCATTTCAATGGGAGTTCTCCAGGAGGAGACCTTGAGGGAACCACCCTGAATGAACCAGATTTGAAAAACTGATCACAGAGATTTTAAATCTCTCAATGAAATACATTGCAAATTCCTTTGTTATAAGAGGGAGATTATTGGAAGTTACTCAGCTCCCAGACAAATGCATTTGCCTCTCAGTGAGCAAGATTTGGCAGGCCTCATCAAGAAATTTTATTGGAAAAATAAAACTATTTTTTTAAAAAATGTTGAAAATATAACCTCAAGCATACTGATGGCAAAGAGCCTCAAGAAATGGATCTGTTTTGAGTATAACCCAGGCTTTTATTTCAACGTCGCTGTCTATCTACCCATCCTGATATTTCTAGTACACCAACCGACATATTTGGGCACCAGGTAACATAGTTGTGTGAGTAACAAAGTCCTGTGGCACCTTAAAGACGAACTATAAAGTTTTGTCTTTAAGGTGCCACAGGACTTTGTTACTTCTGCTATTCCAGACTAACACGGCTACCTCTCTGATAGTTGTATGATAAACTTATTTTGATATTTCAGAAGAAATAGGGATGCATCAGAGAAATACAGGTTTCAGACAACGGAAACAATTTGCACAAGTGGGAAGCAAACTGGAAAGCTACTGAGAAGCAACAGTGAGATTGTCAAGGAAGATGTACATTATACTGGAGTGAAAGACGTTGTCTATTCTACTAACAGAAGATGATACACACAATTAGAATTAAAGATCTACATTTATCCAGTCTTTTGCTTCTCTTGTCTTCACAGAGGTCTTCAATTCACTGGACACACAAAAACTGCCACTGAAGCTGGGTACGCAAGGAATATGGGATCTGGCATACAAAATTTATGTGTTGCTCATCTGTTAGTTTCACCCTAATAAGGAGCATCTCAAACTTTTGACATTGCACCTTTCCAGCTCTCCTTCTGGAGAAAAAGATTGGGAAAGATTCCGTCACTTACTGATCCTTTGTACAGGTTTAGACATAATTCTTTTATTAAATGAATTAGTCAAAACAGTATATGTATGATGGAAAAAGGCATTCTGAGAAAGTAGTTTTACAGCTAAGTTTGGAAAACAAATGGTTATTTAGCAAAAGGATGAATAGTAATAGTGACACATAAAATGTACAAACCCAGGTAAACAATAGTAAAGATATTTTGGTGATAGCGCCATCTACAGCTTATGAATAATATTACATGACCGAAGAAAATTCTTAGTATTAAGGCTGTTTTTGTCAGGGTAGGTGGGTTTAGCACCCACTGCTGCTGGGTCTCCCAGGTCCCCCACCACTGCGGGTCTGCAGTGTATGGAAGCTCCAGGGTTCCCCGGCCTGCAGGGATGGGCTGTTGAGGAGTCTCCTCGCCCCGGGGCATGTCCCAACCCTGGTGAACTTCTCTCTCTCGTTTCTTTTTTTTTTTTTTTTGAACACTAGAGGTACTATCTACGAACACTAAACGATAGTCCAAACAGGGAAAGATACAGCAGAGAGCTGTAGCACAGCAGTTCCTAAGCACCTTCACTGGCAGTAAGAAGAAACTGAGGGTGGGGGGAGTGTGCAGCGCCCCTTATACCACACCATGGTGGCACCACTCCAGCAGTTGCTAGGGGTGCTCCCCTACGGGTACTGCTAGGGGGGAAACTTCCAGGACTGGGGCACATGGCGAGTACACACACACCTACTGTGGAATGCACATGAGCAATCACCGGAAGAACTTTTGGTACAAAGAGAAAATATTGAATGAGATCAAATAAGCAGCCAAATGTAAGATAGGGTCATAGAAGAGCAAGGCACCAGGCATTACTAAATTAGTAAAATGTCAGTAGTAGGCAGTGTGCTGGAACAGAGGAAAGTACAAGTAAGAGCTGAAACAATAACTCATCCATTATTAGAAATTAGAGGGAAGGAGAAATTAAAATGAGGAATAGAAATTAATAGTGGACAGTTTGGAAAAGTCCCCATCCAATTTTACTATACAGTAGACTCTCGATTATCCAGGACTGGATTAACCAGGATGTCAAAAAAAATATGTGCAACTCGCAGGGCCGGCCCTGGCTTTGCTGCTGCCCCAAGCACACACACAAAACAACCCCACCAGGGTGCAGGGCAGCCAGTGAACCAACACCCCCTCCCCCAGCGCAGGATGGCTGGTGAATCAACCCCCACTCCCCATATTTCCTATGGATGGTGATTATCCAGGATTTTATTAACCAGAATTATTTTTTCCCTATCATCCTGGATAATCGAGAGTCTACTGTAATTATTTTTGTATTCCTAACATGTACTAAGAGTATCTGCCAACATCTTCCAACAAAATAATAAATATTTATAAACATGCAGAAATTTTTAGAAATGAAATTAGGCTGTGTCTTGACTGGGGATTTGCCCCTATTACAGCCTTTAAAGAAACTGTACCAGCCCAACACCTAGCATCAATGGGCAAGGCTGCTCTTCACACCAGTGGAGTTTACCCTCAGCCTTTCAAAGCCGGAATAAACCCAGTGGATCCAATTAGTTCTTTTGTCTGTCTACATCAAGGGTAGCACTGGTAAAGCTACACCAGTGGTTGGAATCGGACAAAAGCCCAGTTTAGATAGAGTCTTAGAGTGACATTGCATGGGCTCCCAGCTAGTGACAGGGGAGCTGTCATGTGCTCTCCCTCCCGGGATTCCACCCCCCCCCCCCCATCAAGGGAGAGGAGCTAGAAACCTCCAGTCACGTGGTTCCAGACACTACCCCCATCAATTGCGGTGCCCAACCCCACACAAAGGCCCCACCCCGAGCTATCTGCTGCTCCTCTCAAATTAGTCTGTCATTTCCACAAACCCCCATTCACACAGCGGCCTCCTCAATAGACCTGCTCTTCCCTCTACAGACTCCCCCAACTGAATTAATCTGCTGCACCCTCCCACTCTGCACAGACTCCCTCTTTAATTAACTGGCTGCCCCCTTACACTTCCAGCAACTAGGCCTGGCAAACACACCTCTTCACATGCTGCTGCTCCACACTGTGCTAGGCCTCTGCTCCCCTCCTGGGACTGACGGAGGAGGGGTGAGTGACTCCCAGCTACCCAGGGCGGGCTCCAGACCTGGGGAGAGAGTTTCTTCTCCCCCACATGCCACAGGACAGCACGGGGCTGGGCAGTCCCGCTAGCAGGAGTCAGGAGCGTGCCTGCTCCTTGCACAGGAGGGAACTCCACCTGCTTCCCCAGATGCTGTGGGAAGCCCCCTGGCCCATCCCATGAACCACCCTCAGTCACTGCCTTTCCCCGGCTGGTGGGGAAAGTTAGCCAATCAGAGGCCTTTACTGTGTAAACTGACAGATTTCCTTTCCCCTCGAGCTATAGAAAGGTCTAGAAACAGTGTCTAGGGGACAAAGTGAACTTGCAAAGGGAGGGAAACCTGATTTAGTGACCACACAAGGGACCTGCAGAAATAGCTGCCTATTGCTGTGTAGTTTTAATGAAAGACTGAATAAAATTATACTGGAAGGATTGGAGATGTTTTAAAGTGGTCATTTATAAAGCTAGGATTTAATAAAGGTCACAGAATTCATGACTTCCAAAGACCTCTGTGACTCAGGCAGCGTGGGGAGCTGCAGGGTCTCCCGCTGTTTGTGGAGGCAGGGAACTGTGGAGTACCCACGCCCACTGTGCCAGGCAGTGGGAATCCCCCACAGCTCCCCACCACCACATATCCCCGGAGCTCCCTGCAGGTAGCACAGGAACCTGGCAGCAGGAGGAACCCTTGCATCTCAGAGCCACCAGCTGGTGGCAGGAGGAACCCCCACACAGCTCAGAGCTGCCAGTGGAGGGGGACCCTGGATGGTGGTGGAGCCCCGGAGTTCCCAGCCCACAGAGCTGCCCAGGCTCCCCATTTTGTCACCAATCTTTTTAGTAAAAGTCAGAGACAGGTCACTGGTTTCCATGAATTTTTCATTATTGCCTGTGACCTCTCCCTGACTTTTACTAAAAATATCAGAGATAAAATTGTAGCTTGTCATTTAACAGTGACCTTGTCTGAAAAAGTTGATTGGGGTTTTATTTTTTATTTAAAAACAAAGCCATATTTTTTCTTCTGCTTGTTTTTCATGCTAGAAATTGAGACCTTCAATAGGAGCAGTAGAAAGGCCTTATGCCTTCAATAGGCACAGAATCAGTTTAAAAAAAGACTATCCAAAACCTTTTGCTCTGTTAGAATGATAACTTCTGAAGATTTTATAAAATAAAAGCAGGAGCAGCTGGTCTGATAGGCCATTGTCTTAAAATCTATGGATCCCTCCTTCATTTCTGAATGCTGCACTGGGAACACTAAAGATGCAGCATGTTCAGGCCAGAAGCATAAGGGAAGAGAGAGTCTCACTTGGTCGTCTTATCTGGGGTGGCTCTGGGAAAGTAGTCTCCCGCTCTCAGGCAGAAACCATTCAAAGGTGTTGAAATTTAAAAGCAGGGCCAGCACGCCATCTATACACCACCCGAGGTCTCAACACACGATTTAAGTGGTGCATTGCTCTTATTCATGCCCTGTATTTATCTGTTCCCTCTCTCCCATCCTCAGAGTTTGGGGCCATTATTCCCTTTTTTTTCTGGACATAAACACTGTTGTAGAGATGAAACTTCCCTATGGTCTTGAGTAGAAATAGTCTTCTAAAGAGTTATCTATTCCTATTTAGTGGAAAGGACTATCGAGTGGGGGCTTATACTACTGCCCAAAAGTCCATCCTGCATAGAATTACAGAAACAGACACAGTGAGTCTTACTATTATACCTTTTCTCACTACATCCTATTATGTAGTGCTAAATTTATATTTAATAGTGTAATACTACATTGCCATTCTCCTCATACTACAAACTATCAAGTGGTTCTATGGGAATTTGACACTTACCTTTACAAACCTATATATAGAATACTACTTGCTGTAATGAGGGGAATGCAATATCGGAGCACCTGGTAGTAATGCATTAAGCAACATGAGTAACAGCTGTTACATTCAGTTCATTCTCCTCTCCCTGAGGAAGAATTGTGTCTGGAGTGGTTTGTTTTTTGATGGGTTGGGTTTTTTGGGGTGGGAGATGGGCGTGGGGTTTCCTTTGGCACAAAAGGGCAGAAAATGGTGAAGGTTTCCTTAGTTCCTATTGGAGTTCATTCCACAGTTTCAGAATAGTTGTTGAGTTAGCACTAACTCTTGCACAGACAACCTTTAAACCTTATACAGTAGACTCTCAATTATCCAGGATGATCGGGAAAAAAATAATTCTGGTTAATAAAATTCCGGATAAATCTCCATCCATAGGAAATATGGGGAAAGGGTGGTTCACCAGCCACCCTGCACTGGGGGGGAGGGGGTGTTGGTTCACTGGTGTGTGTGTGGGGGGGGTTGTGTGTGCTTGGGGCGGCAACAAAGGCAGAGCCAGCCCTACGAGTTGCGTGTATTTTTTTTTTTTTACATCCTGGTTAATCCACATCCTGGTTAATCCAATCCTGGATAATCGAGAGTCTACTGTAGTGGAAAGTTCCACAGTGCCTGAGGAGCAGAGTTGTGGACCACGCTCTTAATCCTGGAGATTTAGGCAGTCTTTTAGATATGCTCATCCCAGGCTGCAGGAGTATCTTGAAGATACTTAAGTTGAGAACTTAAATGTGATTCTTGAAAATGAACTTGATGTTGTGAAAACTAGGTCTTGTGCCATGAGGTCAACTGGAGCAAAACTGCAAGGGAAAATTACTTCATGTATTAAATAAATCAGACAATTCTACAAAAGCAAAAAATGTTATAGTGTTTAGCATCAGAATCCATATTGAGCAGCATAAAATTTATTACTCACATAAAAAGATTAAAAGCTACCATCATAGCCATATGTCTACTGGTGAAATTCCCAGCAGGAATCAATGTGAATTTCCTTTGCATAAACATTGCCTGTGAACTTTGTCTTAACTGGGGGAATGGATTCGGCTCACAAGATTAAAGAGAAATTACTTCTCTCACTTATAAGTTATTCATTCAGATTTGACCCAGTAAATAATTATTGCTATTAATAGTTGGCTAAAGGCATGTATGAAGTGAGCTGGTTGTTTTAGGGTCAATCTACGCTAGGAAATTGATCCAGTGCTGACAATGTTTTTCAGCAAGTGGCCCTCCAGCCTTCAATCAGCTGGTGTCGAAAATGGTTTTACTGCTAGCATAAAATGGATTTGTCCCTTCTACCACTGCCATAAGACAAAACAGGCTTCGAGCTATATTCAAACAAGGTCTCAACTATACTTTATGTAATAGTGATTATCATCATCTTGCACCATCTACATTACAAGCTAAACTACTGTCAAAACCCACTGGAATCCCCGGTAAAAATACGATGAGAGGTTCCAAAGAATGGACACAAATGCCCAGTTCCTAAGGGTGATCACTTCAGAACACAACTGAGGCACAGTGGAAAGTAGTTTGGAAAAGCTTGCACTGCTGCTGCCTGTCCATACTTTTTCAACAAAAAAGCTCAATTTCCAGTGGTACCATTGTGGCACTTTTCACAAATATTAACGTTTACTTTAAAATAAACCCATAGTCCTGTCCAGGCAACTCATATGGGTCAATTGCAATTCATATGGTCATTCATATGGTCAATTGCAATTCATATGGTCATCTGCTAGGGGAATCAGCATTGGTGATTGCCTATCTTGGGTAGCTCTTTACAAACAGATCATGTTTCATACTGAACCACATGACTAAAACTTCTAGGTGCTACTGCAACAAAAATGGTCCATGACTAAAACTTCTAGGTGCTACTGCAACAAAAATAATGAAAAACAAACTACCTCTTACTGTCTTAGGTCCTGATCCTGCAGTGAGATGCACACACATGGACTTCTGTGCCTATGCAAAGCTTCGTTGATTTCAAGAGGACAATGCAGGGGTGTAAGAGTCCACCCATATAGATCAGACTTCAGGTTCAGAATGTTAATTCTGGGTAACTGGTGATCTCTAAGGGTTGTCCCTGGGAATCAAGTTTTCAGCTGCTTTGCACTGAAATTCTATAACATTTTGTTAAATATGAACTCAACCGTGCAATTTGAATAAAATTTACAACCTGACTGCTCTCTGATATGTGCAGCAGGATCCAAATTCCAGAGTCTCCCCCATGTCTGAACGTGTTCACTAAGACCATCAACATACCACCAACAATGCAATTAAATAATTAGTCTTTTATGTGAGCAGTGTGTATCACATACTGGTTTTAATTAGATTTTGTATCTGGCAGTGACTTGATTTATTCAACAACTGAAATTTATAAATAAGTACTGTAGTAAAAGCTGCACATATTAAGACACCTTGATGCCCACGCAGAGGCAGTTAAAAACAAAAACAAATCTAGGCCCTGATCTTGTATTCTCCGCCCCCCAATCCGCACTTATCCCACATTGGTGAAATGGTATTCTCAGTTAAGGAATTTTCTAACAGAGGGCTATATCCTTTGAGAAACCTAGACAACACATTTTTATAATCTTATGATTATACTCAAGATCTATATCCCCATTAAGAGAATGAGCAATAGGTATATTGGATCAAAATGAATGAAAAGTAAGGTACATCACAAGCTGCTTAGAATTAATTCACAGACAAATGCTTGGTTCATCCTTCATACAACAATACTCTACATGTTCAGATACTGGAGAATTTTACCCTAGGAAAGAAGACTGAGGAAGCAAGAGAGGACAGGGTAGCCAAACAGGATTGGAAAAATTTTCTCTACAGCTTAAGTAATAGAGCTAAACTATAGAGCTTTGGTCTGCTCAGCTCAGTTTAAGTACAGTTTACTAGTCACACACCTTAGCTATTTTTCCAAATCAAATATTTTCTTTCCTGGATATATAGTCAAAGGCACAAACACTCAGTCAGATTTTTTTTAAACTAGGTCCTTCCCCTTTTTTCAGATACAGCCTGGCAAACATGAAAAGGAGATTATTCTTTTCATGCCCGAATTATTTGCTGTGACACCTATACCTATGTTGTATGAAGTGTTGTGCTGGTCCTGGATATTAGAAAGACAAAGTGGATGAGGTAATATCTCTTATTGGACCAACTTCTGTTAATGAAAAAAGCTTTTGAGCTTAGGCAGACCTGCATAAGAGCTCTGTGTAAGCTTGAATGCTTGTTTCTCTCACCAACAAAAGTTGGTCCAATAAAAGATATTACCTCACCCACACCTATAGCATTTAGCTCTTCTTTCCATTAACTTACACTGATTACAGTTTGACTGATTGTTTGTATGAAATTCATACTCTGATGTAATAGAAATGTATGAAGTTGACTCTAAAGAATTCAAATATCTCATTAATTGGTTCTAGGTTTGTCAAACATCTACCGTTCCCGAATCATTATACAAGATAATTGCTAATTACTTCATCAACAAATATAAAACGCCTAATGCAATTTTCTCTTCAGATTTATTATTTCAGAGGCACTTAAATATCTTACATTTATATAGCGCCTTTCTTCTCACAGCGCTTTACAAACTACAATATGTATACATACAGGAATATCTCCCAACACCATGGAAATGCAACCATCTCGGACTATCACTAGTGCTATTTTGAAATGTCACCAGCTTGAGAATCCATAGTTGAGGACATGGAGATGTTTTTATCTGACTTATCATATGACTATGACTGATTATAATTCATTATTTTCAAACTTCTAGCTTGAGCAATTAAAAAAAGACTACAACAAAAATGTACACCACAGTTCCATTTTATAACTGAACTAAGATTCAATGATTTTCACCGGATTAAAAATCTTCTCATTGACGATAAAAGTTTATCTTGTTAGGTACTTTATGTAATCCTTTAAAGAACAGTGGTCTAGAATCTTTCCAAATTGTTTTTACTATGCGTTTCTAGTTACTCACCAGGTTATTCTTTTATATATCCACAATATAAATAAAAGTTTTTAGTTATTAAGTGAGGTGACAACCCTTGATTTTCAGTACACTACAGGAGCAGACCTATTTCTCCTTGTTTATGAAGCTGGATCTGTTTTAGTTTAAGGCAAAATTGAAAACATTTATGCTCAGTGCTGTTTCTAATCAATCTTGAATTGTAAAGCACACTTGAACTTGCTGCAGAGAAGGATATATATATATATGTGCTTTGAGTGGTTTCTGCTTGTTAGTGTCAAAAATACACAAATACGTTAAGAAAAATATCCCAAAACCACTACTTTACATTACCTCAGACTTCTTTCTAGCCAAAAGAATAAAAACGGATACTGTACTTGAATTTAGAGAAATATTTCCTCTGTCTTGCTAAAAAGCTACTAAAACATTTTTTTTAAAAAAAGGTTGCAATTGGGGGACAACTTACACAAAACAGCCATTATTATAAACCCTGAAAATATAGGTCTATCATGAAAACACTACAATCTCACCTGTAGCAACACCACTTGCTTCACTATAAATTAGTCTGATATCAGTTAAGAATTTGAATTAAAAACTGGTTAAAAAAAAAAAAGCTAACTTGACTTCTTGTGGAATGAAACAGTTTATTTCAGTATCAGGTGATTCCTGGATGCAGTTAAGCTTCGAACACATGCCTTTTGGAGTTTCACTGATGCCATTTAATGTGTTGAATTTATTGCCCATGTCAGCAGGTACCTGTACTAAGACATGAGGTCACTAGCATTTCTTCTGCTATGTAAGAGTATTTTAATATTGAGAGTGGTATGGGCAGGAAGTGTAATAACCTCAAGTCTCAAGATAAAAGGGGAAAATAATAAGTAACCATCTTAATACGAAAGATATTCAGAATTCACAGAACTGAATGAGTCACTAAGAGAAACATATACACCCAAGTGTATATTGATTATATAAAAAGAGAAAAAAAGAAAACCTTGATAAAAGATGTACGGAGATCACATTTATTGTGTATTTAGTGCATGTCTTCATGTAGTGCATTCCTATATTACATCATGTGTGCAACACTACAGAGCCATCAGAACATCAGTGTATGGCAGGGATTTTTAAATGTCTTGACAGTGTGGACTATAACTGTACACAGTCCCATTCCTGATCTCACAAACCATCTCTTTTTGCATTTGTGAACACTTAAAATCATGTGGCAACTACAGTAATTGTTTACATGGAAAAGTAATATTAGGAAAGTATTTAATGTATTTTTAGCAGTCTTTTAATGAGATTTGGCAGTTGGAATGAAAGAACCATCACTCCATGGACTAGTGGTCCACGGACCACTGTCGTATGATTTACCAATTTAAATAAAAATTGCCTTAAAACCCCTCAGGAAATGGAGTCAAATTTTGATGAATTTTGAGATGTGGCAATCCAGACATCACATAAAAAAGTGGAAAGCAAAACAGAGGCTACGATCATCACTCCCTCTTAAAACCCAAATCTATACAGCAGCTGGACAGGGTATGTTCTATTTTAACAAGAGGGACAAAGAAGGACTCTGATGGAAGACCACCACCACCACCCATCTCAGGAATGGGAGAAAAGAGGACAATTGAAAGTCTGCTACTGAGCAACAAGATGTTGTTTTCAAGGAGGGATGCTAAGTGTTTTAGGAGGATACACTTTGGGCCCAATTCTTGATCCCATTAATATCAGTGGCAAAACTCCTATAGGCAGATTAGTCCTTTAATCATTCTCCCTCCTCCACCACTGCTTTGGGAACTAAAATCATACTCCTCAACTTCCCAGAGCTGTCATGTGTGTCTACTCAACCCCAAATGAATAATATTTAAGGACCCTGACCCCTGAAATGCAGAATACCATTTTCACTACTATTTTTTTCTGTCAGGTCCCTTCCATCTCAATTTCTTCCTAACTCTCCCCATTTGATTCCACTCCTTTTGCTGGGGGAGAAGGAGAATACAGTGCAGCATTGCTTTTGTTGAATGGGAGAAGAATAGGAGACAATGAGAAGCACAGGAGAGCTGAGCACAGAGAGGCTGAAACGGCCTAGGAATCCATAGTGGATAAGGCCTAATCTCTTTAACAGCAGAGGAAATTAGGCTTCTGCCATTTTGGATTCAGGCTGCACCAGGAATGGTGCATATACAACACCCATCACAAAGCCTGGCCTCTACCCAGGCCTGGCGCTGTACAGGAGGACATCCTGCATCATTTGGGATAATTCCGAAGTATGCATAGACTAGATGTGAAAATCCAGAATTGTTGCTAGAAACAGGAGAGGTAGTAACCCTAATTTTAACAGAGCTCTTCACTGAAGTAAAGGAAGGTCCATAAAAGTCAAATCAGCTGACTTCAAATGGTTTACATCCCAGGATGAATCAGGTTATATTGATTTAAGCCCAATTTAATTTAGGCAGGTTTTTAACCACAAGAATAAGGACATTCTTAGTACATATTAATAATTAAACCAACATATACACAATTAGCAAAATCCTACATAATAATAAATGCTTAATAGCTTGCTTTGGATTATCCTATACTTAGTTAATTTGTTTAAAAACAAGCCAAGTAGTTTTATCTTGCTATGTACTTTTCCTTTCTACATGTTCTCTGTAATTATCAGTCTCTGTAGTAGTTGCAGCTTTATGAACTTTAAGATCCAAATTCAATTGTGTCTTCAGTTATCTTCTTGAACTCATAATTTCCTCTACCATCCATGTGAAGGTAAAACTGTGGAATGAATAATTTACATCATTAACCAAAAGACAAATAATATTTTTATATTACCTTTATCATAATAAATTGTTTGTTAAAGAACAAAAACTTAAACTCTAAATCAACTGGTCAGAGGATGATCTCTACTTCAATGCTTAGCCAATTCAATTGCATTTGAGGAATAACATTGTATGATTTTTTTGGATATGTTCTGTCTGCATCTTCTGCTAGTTGGTCATACTGCTCATCACTGGAATTTGGTTTGTTGTGACAGATGCCTAATTTGCATGCATAATTATAACTGTACACAAATCTGGTATTTGTACTCGTAGTGAGCCACTTATACCAATACTGTATGTGAATTGCAGAAATGTGTTCATAAATTAAGTGTGAAATGGTATACATCGGGGTAGTTAACAGGCGGACTGTGGGCCAAACCTGGACTACCAGACACTTTTGAATGGACCCAAATTCTTTTTATTTACTTATCATCATCATTATTATTGGAGAGTAATTATTTTCGCTGGATTCTGGACCTTGATTATACCTTGACCAAGAAATGTGGACTTAGACAAAAACAATTTACTAACCTGATGTACATTTGTGCGTATACAAACTAGGCATGTGCTTTTCGAAAATCAGGCCCTTGTTAAATGAATATTGATTTAAGATTTGGCTGGTGCTGGGGGACAGAAATTAGCAAAGATGTATCCCCACAGAGCTTCAATTTTATATATTTTCTAAGATTAAAATTATTTCTTCAACTATTATTTATTGCAATCCCTATTTTGTCCACTTCAGGTCTATGTTAACAGATGAAATTATGAGAAAGAATTTATGGGAGTAAAAGGAATACCTTGTATCACAGTTTTACATGTTTAAAATGTTGAACATTCCTTATCCCAAGTATCTGCATGAACACTAATTTCCCCAATCCCTACCTGAACAAAATATCCACAGAGTTTACACTCCCCACCTACACCCCCCCTTTAGGGGGTAATCAGATCTTATTGTAACTGGATGGGAAAACATTTGCCAAAATTATTGTATAGGATTATAAAAGCCATGTGTATTTCAACTACAGTAGACTCTCGATTATCCAGGACTGGGTTAACCAGGATGTGGATTAACCAGGATGTCAAAAAAACTATGCGTAACTTGCAGGGCCAGCTCTTGCTTTGTTGCCAACCCAAGCACACACAAAAAAACACCCCACAGGGCACAAGGCAGCCAGTGAACCAACACCACCTCACCCTGGTGCAGGGTGGCTGGTGAGCCAACCACCCCTCCCAATATTTCCTATGGATGGTGATTATCCAGGATTTTATTAACCAGGATTCATTTTTTCCCTATCATCCTGGATAATCGAGAGTCAGATTTATTTTTTATACTTATAGAAGTGTTCTCTTCATTGCACCTCAGCACGCACACACAAAATTTAAATTCCCACCAAGAACAAAATTTACTTAGTTACAGAGTGAACAAGGAGTAGTTCTACAATTAAAAATACATCTTGCACTGCACAAAGGCCCTTTAAAAACATGTGCATTGGGACCTTCATCAGAAAAGTTTTACAGGATTGTTTAGCTACAGGTTCTTTTAATCAGTATCCACAGATGAAGAAACACTAACTTTGAATACTTTATATGGAAAACCCTTCAGAACAGATACATTCAGGACTGTCAGTATCTTAGATTTTCATAATAGCTTTTTGTGACTCCTTCAAACACTGCTGCTGGACTATGAAAATATCACCTATGCTACCATTTTTTCAAAGGAGTGTGTCCGGTTGGAAGGCAAGACATTTGAACACAACTGAACTCAAAGTCCACTTAATACCCACAAAAAGGCTAAAATATGTAATCATTAACAAAAATTAAAATGACATACATCGTGGTGTTTCCAGAGGGACTTTCTGTGAGAGACAGTGAAGAGAGTGATGCCAACCTATAGTAAGATGAGAATACAAACATTAAGTACAACTTCACCCATAAGACAAATTCAACTAATTTCCTCGGTCCCTCACACTTGGCAACATTTTAAAAGATGAAACTAAAAGCTCATATTAATAATAGAAAAGCCTTAAGTCCTTGTATCATTTATACTACATGTGTGTAGCCTCAATATTAAACATTTTAGAGGAAAAACAAAAGAGGTTTCAGGTGTGTTTTTTTAAAAATCTACTGATTTAAATGTTCTGTTTTTTCTGTAGGAGCTGAAAATGTCAGGCTAAAAAATTCACTCCCTGTGCTTAGATGTTAACAATATCAAAGGCTTTTGCAGAAAAAACAAATTCCTGAACTCGAGCCCTAGCCAGTAAGTAAAAGAGGAAATTATTCCAAATATTTTGTTTTTAAATATATTTGATTGCAAACTAAA
Source organism: Sternotherus odoratus (assembly GCA_032164245.1). Classification (NCBI taxonomy): domain Eukaryota; kingdom Metazoa; phylum Chordata; order Testudines; family Kinosternidae; genus Sternotherus; species Sternotherus odoratus. The sequence goes on from JAVMKO010000008.1 coordinate 63,181,263, forward strand.
GTGTATGATGTTAATGCCTTAAGAACTTAAAGTGCTTCTTAAATGCAATAAAATATTCACCTTTAAGATCACCTGTAAGCAACAGTTGCAACTGTACTGAATGGTTAGGTTGTAAATGGTTAATGGTTAAAACAAACAGAAATGAAAGTAATAATAATCATACCATTTGTTTTTTAACCTTCTGTAAGAGATAGATGACAAGGGGTTTGATTTTCCACAGGGATGCATTATCAGCCACTTTGCAATGGTAAATCCTCAAATTGGAAAGCAGTACAAGCTGGCATCCAAATGGTAAATGTATTTAAACAATGAAGTAACTGCTGCTCTTTCACACAGAGCCCAGCCAGCCTCAAAAATACTACTACAAAAAGATTCTTGGGTCCTGCTCCTGCTCCGAGAGATTTGGATAAAGATTTCAGTAACTGCAGAGTTTCTGTTTCCTTTCCAAAGACATCACTGCTCCATAGTTAAATTTAAAGCAAGTTTCCCATTATAAGCTCTATTTTCAAACCTGTCTCCCTTTTCCCAAAAAGATATTTCTCCTACCACATCTCATATGAGGGTAGATTTTTTTAAATAAAATTTTGAGAATTCTGAGTGAGGATGCAGAATAAAAAAGAAGTTAAAACTTCATGCTTTTTAAAATACTTCCTTTTCATTTACTTTTTGAAAGTTCTCCAAGTGTTGGTGGCTCCTATCTCCAAAATAGGTTCACTTACAAGTCGTTTTGTTTTGTCAGCCTTGCTGAGAAGGGTGATTTTCCATAAGGAAAGCATAAAATTGTTTTTGGTGTTATCTGAATTCCATTTCACATTTTAATCACGTTTTTGGAAATTTAATATCATCATGTCTAATACTGTTGCTGAAGTCCAGTTTTACCAATCTGTCAAGTTGACATTTTCCAAATTAGAAATTACATTCACAAAGAACAATTTAAATGCATCTCAGCCTTCTTTCGTTATCTAGAAAAAACAGAAACAAAACAAACTTACCTTCCGGCAATGACTGTAAATGTAGCCTTCTACATCAACACTAACAGCACTTGTACATTCATCCAGAATTGCAAACTGGGGTTTATGATAAAATAACCTTGCCATCTGGAATGCAAAACAATACATAATTTGTGAATAGACAGCAAAGCACAATGCAAGTTTCTTCATCTTTAGAATAGCATAACCTATTGACTAAAAGAGCATTTAAGAAATGAAACTACTGTAATCTATTGGATATATAACAAACATTTTAACAAATGGTTTGAAATATTTACACAATTGCTCAAAAACGTCGTTTTTTGCTCTACCATTACCTGTCGCTCACAAAAGTCATAAATGAAATCTATGACGCTATTTGAAGACATCCCATTACTCCTAAGTGTTCGGTAGATACAGTAATATGTACATTGCAATAATCAGAGACTTGAGTAATACTGAAGCACAGCGAGTTACAGCCAGTATGCAATGAAAATTTCCTTTGCTGTCCTGTCAGTTTGTCTTCTAGCAGATAGGCAGCTCACAGTAAATGTGAATACTTAATTTAAAAAATGGTAATAGTTTGTCATACAGTATAATCTTAAGTGTGTGTGTAACACATAAGCAGCTTTCCACAATTATGTGATTAGTTAATAACCAGGAAACGTTGTGTATGTACTGCCATATCATCATTCTGGCTTTATTTTTGCTAGAAGAAAAAGGATGAATGCCAAAATATTTATATCTATATAATGATCAATGCTGTTAGCAGAAAGTCAAGTGTTCTCAACAATCACAACTAATACTGTAGTCTTAGAAGTTTTAACCAGAAATTATTGACTGAAAATTAAAAGGGGAAAGAATTGTTTTAACAACCATTTACTGAACCTCACTGAAATTCAAACCTGTATAGTATTCTTTGTATACTTTCCAAGGGTAAGAAATCAATAATTTACAACAACATCTGATTACATAATAGAAGAAAATATTTTGATTTGATAAAAAAGCATTCAGAAATCTGCATTACAATGTGAAAATAATAATGCTCACCTGCAGTAATTTAAGTTATTTTCATGAGCACTAAGATTATTTCTTTAAAGAATAAAGCAGTAGAAAAATTTACTGACTAGATATCATTTACGTTTCAGATTACTTTCTAATTTACAGTATTTTTCAAGAACGTATAAGCTAGAGACGCACCGCCATCCTCTGTTTTTCTCCTCCGCTGAGCACATCCATCCAGTCCTGAACACTATCCCAGCCACCTTCTCGTTCCAAGATTTGACCCAACTGGACATTATCCAAGTACTCCTTCAGCACCTTTTAGCAAAACAGTAATGCTTACAGATACACCTAATCATACTTCATGTTGCAATAACTTCTCAGATTAGCATAGAGTAATTTTAATATTTTATAGTATACTATCACCCAAGATACTGGTACCAAAATAACATTTCAAAATGTAAACAAATCTAATGTTCTTACTTGTTACACCAATACAGTTAAAAAATTTATGATACTTCAGAACAAGTTTAAATGAACAGTGAAACTGTCATTAACATCCTTGACATCTGCTGGAAGGTAATATGAGAGGATATATGATAAATGGTGAAAGTTCCAGCCCGTTAGTGTGGCACATTTAAAGCCACATCTGATGACCTTTGGTTTGGTGAACCTTTGTATTTTACAGCCAGTCAGGTTCAAGATGGAAAGGGTGAATTAAGAGAAAAACCAAAATGCTATGAAGTCTCCCAGAGCAAAGAGTTATAAGGAAGCCATGGTTCCATCAACATTTCCTGTTTGGATCTACATGGGGAGGGGGAGGAACCCTCTGAAAAAAATTGCAGAACAAGTTCCCAGGTAACAGACTTGGGTTTCTCTATCATTTAACAAATTTAAAGTACAAATAATCCCATACTACAAAGAATCAGGAAAAGTAGTGGCTGCAAATAATGATTATTGAGGAGAATGTCTTTTTCACCTGGTCTGATATCCCCTTCTTCCTCTGGTCTTCTACAGTATCTGGATATATTACTTGGTCTCTAAGAGTTCCTAGGGTCATATATGGTCTCTGGGATTAAATTGCAAATAATTATTACAGCATTACAGACATGTGAAACAGTCATCAAATAAAGATTAACAAAAAATGCAAATATCAGTTACTACAGTACTTTGCTTTACCTGAGGAACGTAGAAAAGCTTTCCTCTCTCAGGCTTGGTTAAACGTCCACCAAACAGAGGCCACAACTGCAACAAGAAAGCAGAAGTAATAAAGAGAAAATTTCTCTTAAGAAATTAGGATTGGGGGGGAGGAATGTGTTTTTTAAAATGATAAATTTCATTTTAGCATTTCTTTACCTCACCAAGAACACGGAAAAGTGAACTCTTCCCACAGCCGTTTGGCCCACAGATCAGAACATTTGCACCAGACCGAACCTAAAATATATGTCAATACATTAAACAATAGGAAAATAATTTGAAAATCTATTGCTGTAGAGATGCCAGTATCCCCATAATTAGACTGGAAGCCCATCCTTTGCACATTAAGTCCAATTTTGACACACATCCACTAATATTAGATTTAGCCTAAAATAAATTAGTCTATTTGATATAGTAAAATTATTGCATAGGTGTTTTTTTTAAAAGACAAACTGAATAAAAATCATTTTGGAAATATTAATGTTAAAAAATCAGGTTTTAATTATTGGAAAGTTTTCTAATTTTTTGAGGGGGAGTGCTAATCGACCTCTAAGAAGCTTAGTTTAGAAACTTCAAGTTTATTTTATTTGATTGGCCTCAACGAGCGCTGCTAAGTGACTACTTGATGAAAGTTTCCTGAATTAGTAGGAGAGCTGGTTTGAAAAATTGATTAAAATACTGATATAAAATGGAAATGAATTTTCTTTTATGAATTTGTCTTTTCTGTTCTGGCCACCTCTGATATATAAATTAGACTATTAGCTATTTTCGCACTATTTGTTAAACCTGCATGGGTCACAACGTGAAGATTATAAATCCTACACAGTCCTATAACATCCAGACCATGACTTCCCAAGACCTCAAAACTAGAGTAAACCTCTTCATGTGCCATGATGGAAGGGTGGAGGGACTGCATGCGGTTTGGTCTGGTACAGGGGGAGTTGAGTGAAAAAGCCACATTGGAGGAAGAATGGTGAGCAGAAAACATTGCTGAAAAGTTTTGTGTTTGACTGGAAGGAGTAAATTGGCAAAACAGTGAAGGAGGAGGGAGAGAAGGAAAGTAGAAGACATTGTTATTCTTGAATAAATCCACAGAGCAATTATTTGATAAAAACAGTTAAAAAGCAAAAATAAATTCTAACACAAAAACCTTTGTTAAATTTTAGTTAATATTAGAAACATGGGAGTATGTCTACATAAGGGGACTACACCAGCAGAGCTATGGTGCCAAAACTATCCCACCATGACCTCATAGTTTAGACGCAGCCCTACACCGATGGAAGGGGTTTTCCCCATCAGTGAAGGAACGCTGTGACGATCATGGTCCAGACACACCAAAAGGAGAAGAGGTAGACTGAACCGCAAAGAATAAGCAACTGACTGAACACAATGTAACTGTACTATAAAAGTGTATTGATTAATACCACCATGAAATGTACGCATTAGCTATATGAGGAAATAGGGTTACTCACTGATATTATACTTCAAACTTTACAACCAAAGGGACAAACAGGTTTTCTCCCAAATTGGAGACAGGTAGATATGTAAATTAAACACTGGGAGACCAAAACAATGGAAGTCCCATTTACATATGAATCAGCAGGAAAATAGGAAGTCAACAGGAAGGGAAGAATGGTAGGAAGTCATCCTGACTCCGGGGAAAAAAAACAAGGTTACTTACCTGTAACTGTTGTTCTTCGAGATGTGTTGCTCACATCCATTCCACTATAGGTTAGGCACGCGCTGCGGGCCTGGTTGCCGGGTAGATTTTCCCCTAGCTGCAGACTGGGTGAGCAGGGAGCCCCCTGGAGTGGCGCCACTGAGGCACTCTATAAGTACCCCTGCGACACAGTCTGGCCCTCAGTTCCTTCTTTGCCGGCTAAACCGACAGTGGGGAAGGAGGGTGGGTTTGGAATGGATGTGAGCAACACATCTCGAAGAACAACAGTTACAGGTAAGTAACCTTGTTTTCTTCTTCGAGTGATTGCTCACATGCATTCCACTATAGGTGACTGCAAGCAATACCTAGGAGGTGGGGTCGGGTTGACCCATTGCTGATCGTAAGACCGCTGACCCAAACGCCGCATCGTCCCTGGTCTGCTGGACTATGGCGTAGTGGGCGGCGAAGGTATGGACGGAGGACCAGGTAGCCGCCCTGCAGATGTCCGTAATAGGGACTCCCTCCCGGAAGGCCGCAGAGGACGCCTGCGCTCTCGTGGAGTGTGCTGTTACTCTCTCAAGCGGCTTGTCCGCGAGTTCATAACAGGTGTGAATGCACGAGGTAATCCAGGAGGAGAGCCTTTGGGCTGAAACTGGCTGGCCCTTCATCCTCTCCGCAACTGCCACGAAAAGTTGGGTTGTTTTCCTGAATTGCTTTGTTCTATCTAAATAAAAAGCAAGAGCCCTCCTAACGTCCAACGTGTGTAATTGCTGTTCCCTTCCAGAGGTGTGTGGCTTAGGATAAAAGACTGGGAGACAAATGTCTTGATTAACATGGAAGGGAGAGACCACCTTAGGCAGGAAGGCCGGGTGGGGACGTAGCTGCACCTTGTCCTTATGGAAGATAGTGTAGGGCGGCTCGGAGGTCAGTGCACGGATCTCTGACACTCTACGAGCCGAGGTGATAGCTACTAGGAATGCCACCTTCCAGGAAAGGTGGAGTAAGGAACACGTGGCGAGGGGCTCGAACGGGGGCATCGCGAGGCGTGAGAGCACAAGGTTGAGATCCCAAGGTGGAATGGGACGCTTGACGCTCGGATACAGCTTATCTAGACCCTTAAGGAAACGGTATACCACAGGGTCGGAGAAGACTGAGTGGTTCGACTGACCCGGATGGAAAGCCGATATGGCAGCGAGGTGGACCCGGATAGTAGAGGTAGAAAGGCCCTGATTTCTGAGGCCTAAGAGGTAGTCCAATATGCGTGGGATAGTAGCCTCACTTGGAACGATGTCATGTTGTGTGCACCAGGCAGAGAAACGGGTCCACTTGGCGGTATAGGTACTTCTGGTGGATGGTTTCCTACTACCCAGAAGGACGTTCTGTACCTCGGCTGAGCATAAGAGCTCAGGACCTCTCAGCCATGGAGTAGCCACGCTGTGAGGTGAAGGGACCGCAAGTCCGGGTGCAGGAGGCGACCGTGATCCTGAGAGATCAGGTCTGGCCACAGCGGGAGGCTGATGGGAGGGGCCCTGGACAGCTGGAGGAGGGACGCATACCAGCATTGCCTGGGCCAGGCCGGGGCTATGAGGATGACGTGTGCCCTGTCCCGTCTGATCTTCAGGATCACCTTGTGGAGAAGCGGGATCGGAGGGAACGCGTAGAACAGGTGCCCCGTCCAGGGTAGGAGAAAGGCATCTGTCAGGGATCCCTGGGAGCTGCCTCGAAAGGAGCAGAACTGGAGGCACTTCCTGTTCTGTCTGGAGGCGAAGAGATCGATGTGGGGAAACCCCCACCTCAGGAAGATCGGCCGGATGACATCTGGCCGAAGGGACCACTCGTGAGTCATAAAGGATCTGCTGAGGCGGTCCGCCAGGGTGTTCTGGATTCCGGGAAGGAAGGAGGCCACCGGGTGAATAGCGTGGGCTATACAGAATTCCCACAGGAGAATCGCCTCTTGACACAGGGGGCTGGAGCGGGCCCCGCCTTGCTTGTTTATGTAATACTGGGCTGTGGTGTTGTCTGTCAGCACCGCTACACAGTGACCCCGTAATGTGTCCCGGAACGCCTGGCACGCGAGCCGGACGGCCCTCAGCTCCCTGATATTGATGTGGAGGCAGAGGTCTGACTCCGACCAGCGGCCCTGGGTCCTGAGTTCCCCTAGGTGAGCTCCCCACCCTAGTGACGAAGCGTCCGTCACTAGGGACATGGACGGGCTGGGGGGAAGGAAGGGGACCCCTTGGCACACATTGTCCTGGTCTTCCCACCAAGCCAGAGCGGATAGGGTGGCTCTGGGGATGGAGAGGAGGGCGTCCATACTGTCCCTTCTCGGTCTGTAGGCCACCGCGAGCCACGACTGCAGTGGGCGTAGCCGTAGTCTGGCGGGCTGTATGACATGAGTGCACGATGCCATGTGACCTAGCAGGCTGAGAAAGACCTTGACCGTAGTCATCGGACAGTTGCGTAGCTGTCTGATGGCTGACTGGATAGTGAGGAACCGAGGCTGGGGCAGGGATGCCCTTGCTACCGTGGAGTCTAGTAGGGCTCCTATGAACTCTATGTTCTGGGTAGGCTCCCGGGTGGACTTCTCCCTGTTGAGAAGGATTCCCAAGCGGTCGAACGTGCTGATAACGAGCCGCACGTGAGCTGACACTTGGTCCCTGGAGGTGCCTCGGATCAACCAATAGTCGAGGTACAGGTATAAGTGTACCCCGCGGCGCCGAAGGAATGCCGCTACTACCGCCATACACTTTGTGAACACCCTGGGTGCGGTGGACAGGCCGAAGGGTAGGACGGCAAACTGATAGTGTTCCCCCGCTACCAGGAAGCGGAGGTAACGTCTGTGTGAGGGTTTGATGCTCACGTGAAAGTAAGCGTCCTTCATATCGAGGGCAGCGAACCAGTCTCCCGGATCCAGAGAGGGAATGATAGTGCCCAAGGTGGCCATGCGGAACTTGAACCTGATCATGTAGGTGTTGAGTTCGCGCAGGTCCAGGATGGGCCGGAGGCCCCCCTTCGCCTTGGGGATCAGGAAGTAGCGGGAGTAGAACCCCTTCCCCCTGAACTCCTGCGGTACGGGCTCGATGGCTCCCAGTGCGAGGAGCGACCTCACCTCCTGTACGAGGAGTTGCTCGTGAGAGGGGTCCCTGAAGAGGGACGAGGAGGGTGGGTGGGTGGGAGGAGTGGAGGAGAGCTGGAGCGAATATCCCACCTCCACCGTGCGGAGGACCCACTGGTCTGATGTAATGTCTGACCATGCACGGCGGAAGTAGGACAGACGGTCTCCAAAGGGAGGATCCAGGTTTATGATTGGTGAACTGCCCTCGGGCGCACCATCAAAAGTTGGATTTGGGCCCCTGGGAAGGCTTAGAGCCTTGTTGTTTCCCGCCCTGCCTAGGCCCTTGCCGCCGGCGGTAAGGGCGGCTTCTCCTGAGGGAGGAGTCCTGGGGCGGGCGCGCAGGTGGGAAGAATTTCCTGCGTGGCGGGATGAAGGGACGCCTCTGTGGACCTGGGGTGTGCATGCCCAGGCCTTTGAGGGTTACCCCCCTGTCCTTGAGGGCCTGGAGACGGGCATCCGTATCCTCCGAGAAGAGGGACTGTCCCTCAAAGGGGAGGTCCTGGATTTTAAATTGCATGGCCGGGGCTAGGTTGGATGACGAGAGCCATGCTGCCCGGCGGAGAACAATGCCCGAGGCCATTGTTCGGGCCGCAGAGTCGGCCGAGTCCAGGGCCGCTTGCAGGGCATGACGAGATATGTCCCTGCTTTGGAGCAATAGGGCCCTGAACTCCTGTTTGCCCTCCTGCGGGAGAGCAGTCTCAAATTTAGTAAGGGCCTCCACCGTGTCAAAATGGTGCCTACTCAGGAGTGCCTGATGGTTGGCGACTCTGAGTTGTAGGCCCCCGGAGGAATAAACTTTCCTGCCGAAGTGGTCCAGCCTTTTGGCCTCTTTGGCCTTGGGGACCTGCGCCTCCTGCCCGTGGCGCTCCTTGTTATTAACAGAGTCCACCCCCAGGGAGAAGGGCGTGGGGTGAACATACAAGTATTCATATCCCTTGGCTGGGACAAAATAACGCTTCTCCACCCCACGAGCAGTGGGGGAGATAGAGGCGGGGGTCTTCCAAATTACCGCCGTGTGGAGTTTAATAGTATTAATGAACGGCACTGCCACCCGTGCCGGGGTGCCCTTAGTTAACATGGTGGTGACCGGGTCGTCCACCACTGGGACCTCTTCCAAAGGCAGGTTCATGTTTTTAGCAACTGCCTGGAGGAGATGTTGGTAACTGGAGAGGTCCAAGGCGGGCGGGCTAGTTGATGAAGTGCCCGCCACTGCCTCTACCCCTACGGGGGAGGCGTAGGGACCCGGCTCCATAGGGCTACGTACCGTGGAGGGCTGGACTGCCGATGATGGTCCTGCCAGCACGTCCACTGGACCCTCTGAGCTCACCGGGAACCCGGGTTCAGACTGGGTTTCCCGGGGCCGATCGTACCCCCATGCCGCCCACTCTGACCAGGCAGGGTTCTGGGTGACTTGGACTGGTCCCGCCGAGCGAGGGGCCCGCGTGCCGGCGGACTCTCGACGCTCCCGGTGCCGTGGGCTTCTCGACCGGTGCCAGGCGGTAAGGTGCCCATCCGAGGAGTCGTGGCTACCCGAACGGTGCCGCCTCGGGAAGTCTCGGTGCCGAGACGATGATCGGTACCGGGGGGACCTTCGGCGCCGCGACGGGGTCCGGTGCCGCTCTGTACACTCCCGGTGCCGTGGGCTTCTCGACCAGTACCGGGCGGTATGGTGCCCATCCGAGGAATCGTGGTTACCTGAATGGTGCCGCCTCGGGGAGTCTCGGTGCCGAGACGATGATCGGTACCGGGAGGACCTTCGGCGCCGCGACGGGGTCCGGTGCTGCTCTCTACACTCCCGGTGCCGTGGGCTTCTCGACCGGTACCGGGCGGTATGGTGCCCATCCGAGGAATCGTGGCTACCTGAACGGTGCCGCCTCGGGGAGTCTCGGTGCCGAGACGATGATCGGTACCGGGAGGACCTTCGGCGCCGCGACGGGGTTCGGTGCCGAGACGACGAGCAGTGCCTGGACGCGGAGCGGCTTGTGGAGCGACGTCTCGGACGGTCTCGGCGTCAGCTGAGGGACCGGTGCCGGGAGTGCGACCGGTGCCGAGAGTACGACCGGCCCTTACCAGGGTGCCGGGACTCTGATCGGCGGCCAGAGCGCGAGTGGCGCGAACGGCCAGGAGGAGACCTTGAGCAGGGTCTCAACTCCTTGCGGCGCCGAGACTGCGACCGGAGCCGGGCGGGTGACCGTTGCCGGGAGTCTGGTCGGCGCCGCGAGATCGAGCGGTGTCCATGCCCTGCCGGGCTCCGACACGCGATCTCTGCCTCGGTCATGGGCGGCCTGCCCGTCGACCGGACTTGTTGCTGCGGGGCGTCCCCGGCAAGCAACCCTCTCGCAGCAGTACACGCCTCCATCATGGAGGGAAGCTGCTGCGGGGTTGGCACCCCAAGTGGCAAGACCACTGGCACCGGACTCGACGGGGCCTCCTGCGGCGCCGGAGTCAGCGGTGCGGGTGCTGGCGGCTCTTCCTCAGGTCGGCTCCCCGGAGAAGGCTGAGGTCGCGGCACTGGTACCGACGGCTGGACGCGGTCCGGAGCAGGGCGAAGTTGAGCGCTCCTCTTCCGCTTGGTGCTGGGGGAGCGCGACCGGTGCCGAGGCTTGGCTCTCGGCGGTTTGGGTGCGGGGTCTGGTGCCGCACTGGAGTCCGGGGCCGCCTCCATCAGGACGTGCCGCAAGCGGGATTCCCTGTCTTTGCGGGTCCTGGGCTGAAGGTACTGCAGATCTAGGAAGAAACTGCCAAGTGCACTTACCAGGCACTTGAGAGGCACTTAGAGTGTGGGTCTCCCACAGGCGTAGGCTTCCCACACTCTGAGTGCTTGAATCCCGGAGCCTTGAAGACAGAGGCTCCGGCAGCAGGGAAAACCCCTGCACTGACTCTTTACACTACAAAGACTATGTAAACTAACTAACAACAACTGCTAACAACGAACAATTAAGAGAACAATCGACTAGCTAGGAGATAAGGAGAACGCTGAAACGCAGAGCTCCTCTTCCGACTACCAGCTCGAGCGGTAAAGAAGGAACTGAGGGCCAGACTGTGTCGCAGGGGTACTTATAGAGTGCCTCAGTGGCGCCACTCCAGGGGGCTCCCTGCTCACCCAGTCTGCAGCTAGGGGAAAATCTACCCGGCAACCAGGCCCGCAGCGCGTGCCTAACCTATAGTGGAATGCATGTGAGCAATCACTCGAAGAAGAACAATGAGTTTTGGGAAATATAAGCAGAAACTAAAAGTCATTTTGGCATCCATCACTTAGGGTACATAGGGAACAGCATACTGTGAAAGCTAGATCGACTATTCTGGTGAGCTAGTGATGCTGGTAACTTGATGCAAGTAAGAAAGCTGCTTAAGCAAAGATTGTAACTTGTTAAAATTAAGTTTTAAGTCACTAGAAAGCCTGTTTTATTTGTAACCATATCTGTCTCTTTTATTCTTACTTAGTAGCACTTAATCTCCTTTATTTGCTAATAAACTAATTCTTGTTTTCTTAAAAATCATCTCAGTGCTGTGTATTTAAGTGAAGCATGAGCCTTCAGCTAATCTACCAGATTGATGTGTGCCCTGCCTCTTGCCCTGTCACTGCCTATGAGGTAAACTACCTTAATTTCGCAGAGTGGCCGGTCAGAGAGACTGGAAACTGCAGACAGCTGTCTCGGGGCAACACTGTTACATGCAAGGCAAGATTTAGACTGGGATAGTCTTGAAGACTTTGCTGGCAAGGCAGACAGGCTAGGTTGCCAGGGAAGTAACACACAGCTTAGCATGAATATGACAGAGTGTTGGGAATCAGCAACTGAGCCAGCACTCTGGTCACTATTTAATCAATTAGGCCCCCAGGATGATCAGATTACCAGATCCCATTGCAGCTGGGTAGCTAAGAATTAGTCAATAACAAGGAGACTGGATGAAAGAGTTCAAGAAGGAAAGGTGGGGAGGGGGGTAAGCTAGTGGGGCCTGACAAAAGGTGGTGTTCTAGGAAGAGACACCTCCCCTCACCAAACTCCCTTTTTAGAAGGGACAGTAAAATTGCACAACACTAAATATTGTGATGGCACCAAGTGTGTAGAAAGTGGAGGAGTGAAATGCTGTAAATAAACTTCATGGTGGTATCTACATGAGAGAAGGTCTCTAAGCAGTCTGTGTGAGGCATAGAAGACAGGAGCAGTGGTGTGCCATCAGCAAAGCTCTCATTCTTGATAAGGCAGAAGCATGGCATCGTAACTTCCCCGAGTGAGGGTGGCTAAATTGATAGAAACATTCTTCTATCGATCTGGCAGCATCTATGTCATATAGCTACATCACTCAGGGGTGAGATTTTTTCCACATCCTAAGTGATTTAGTTAGGTTGACCTAAATTTTAAGTGTAGAACAGAGATAACTGTGTAACTTCTGAGATAAATCTCTTGAAAGAACGCTGTTTAAAAAGAACTCTCAGACATTAAAGTCAACAAATTCAAAGTTAAGACTACACTTACAATTTGGGAGCATGGAAATTAAAAATTAAGGTCTCCCTTTAAATGTACCTCTACCTCGTTTTCTCTACCTGCATACATCACACAAAACACAGAATCTACCTTATTCCTAAGCATTGCACATAGACTACAAAATTCCTCACCCTCCATTTACAAAATAGAAAAAGTGGCTGTCTACAAGTTATACCACTGACTAAAAAAGAGCAAAACCCCTTCTGTAGTATTAGGTAACTACCATTAAACTCGAGATATATAAATTTCAATACCTCAGTGGCTGTTCAGATACTCAAGACTAATATTAGAATTCAAATAGGTTTTTTTCCCATTAAATACATGTTATGTTTTTAAACCATCATGAGATGAGCACAAAGAACCTGCAGATACTTGTTCTATCCATCTTTACATCTGTCTGTATGTTTGCATACAAAAAATAATAATTGGGAATTTATAATCTTAAAGAAACAGATTCCTATGATCTCCTGTAGCCTGTAATCCCTCCTTGGCCAGTTCATCACACCATCCACACTTCCTCAAAACATACTTCTTCTAAGAACCCTAACAACCTTAACACTCCCCTCAAAGAAGTGTGTATTAAATAAGTAACAGCTGGCCTGTCCCATCTCCTTACGAAGAACCAGACATGTGCCAAACAACTCCATTTATCTTGCTTTTGTTAAATCCTTTCCCTAGTTTTGTCTGCAGGTTGCCTGCCTGGAAAACTAGTCTTTCAGGGTTGGGATCATATTGCATTGACTGCCTTTAGCAAACATAATAAAGGTAGGCACTATACAATAATGTCAAGATTTAGGGAAAATCACTGAAGTTTAAAATTTAAATGGTCAATCCTGTTATGACACTTGTGAGATTAAGCATAAATATGTAATCATCCTGTTTATCAAGCATTATCTACCAGTCTAACAAGCATCCTTAATTTATGCATTAAATGTATCCCCAAGAGCAATTATGCCACGATTTAACAATCTTAAGAACTTAAAACACTAGATCGCACAGGGAAAGTTAAGAATACCCTGTAAAAATACAATGTGAAATTCAATTTTCTAGCTTTTATGATTTAAAAAAAAATTCTTTTAAGGCATATCCACTGAAGTTACAGATTCTTATTTTTAACCATAAATTTATATTTATTTATTTATTTTTGTCTTGACCTTACCTTCAGTGTTGATGGGCAATTTAAAAGAAACTTATAGGACTAAAAAGTCTTATTTTTTTCAAACATTTTAGTTAAAGATTTTTCAAAATTACAAGATGCCATAACAACATTCTAGAAAGCAAAATAATATAATCAAGTCTTCAAGAATAGAATATAAAACTGGAATACTTGTTATAATGGGATTATACTATTCCTGCTTTGTGTCATAACTGGAACAAAAGCATCAGATGAAAGAGTACTGACTATTCTACTTAACTAACTTTGCACACCTATGGCATTGCAATTTTGTTTTCTAGAAAGAATGAATTTTTTACTGTAAATAAATCATTACAATCTAATACAGCCATGCAAAATGTTAAAAAGTGGCATACATATAAAGCATGCATTAACCGTGAAAAGGGAATGAAATTTTGAAAAAAATCCATTTTAATAGCCCAATATGTTAACATACTTAATTAAAAAAATATGACCACCACACTGACAATATTCCTATTCTACACACATCTTTTTGTTCTTATTCTTTGCTTTCTTTGTTCATAACACAGAATGAGTTTGTAGGAAATAGTCACCTTCATTTTTGAAGTGTTACATGAAGATTTATATTTTAGAACTTACCTCAAAATTAAGGTCTCGAATCAAAATGTCTCCATTAGGCGTTGCTAATGGAACATGATCAAACCTATGGGTAAAATTGACACATTACTACTACAATTATTTATAGTTCTTTACCGATTGGTCAACTCTGTGGAACAAGAGGATACTAGAACACAAGCAGGTGCTATAAAGATACAGAGCTGCATGTGGCCAGAGCTGGATTGATTCTTGGATTATTATTTTTTTTAATTTAAAGAAGAGTAGGTGGAATCTTGACAAACATTAACTGAAAGCTTCTTCATGGCATATATAGCAAGACTTAGCTAAAAGGGTTCTAAAAGTCACTAAAAGGATTGTAAAAAAAGACAAGGACAACTATATAGGCAAGCCATAGCTGTCAAGTGCCTCAAAGATGAAGTTGCTTGAAATGTATATGGAGACTGTTGGAAAGCCAGTGCAGAAATTCTAGTAAGAGATGTAGTCTAACTGATAAGAAATATAATGATCTGGGTGGTCATGTTCCAGGGAACAGCAGGACAGGTCAGAAGGGAGATTGATTCTGGAGAACAGGTAGTATCAGTAGTCTACAGTGTAGAATACTAAGGTTGTAGAATGCAGTGAGGATTGTGAGAAAAATTCTGCAGACATTGTACAGAAGGTTATATATAACGAACTGTATTAAAAATAGCGATATAAGGCAAGACTAAAAAACAGGTTTACATTTTCTATACATACTTGATAAGATTATCAGTGTTGATAATTTCTCCAGCCCCAGGTATCAAGGGAATAGTTTGGGTTCTATCTCCATCTTAAATTTTAAAAAAAGATAAAGTATTAGAGACTAGATTTGTCTTCCAAGGTGTGAGTATTGTGCATTAAACTTCTGTCATAAATTACCTTTTTCTTGTTGAGATATCATAGTACGCTGATATCTTCCCCTGTTCAAGTCCTTCAGCACTTGCATTAATTCTGTAATTCGAGCTGTGAAGCTAAAATAAGGATGTATTTAGAATTAATCTTCAGAAACATTTTAAGGAAATTATTGTAACGCAGAAAAATAAACTTTTAATAAGTACCCTAAATTGTCAAAATTAAAATCATAATAAGGAAGAACTGTAACCACATTTTTGCAGTGCGATTGGGATACAGTATTTTCTGAATGCAAGCTGTTTCAAAACATGTGTATTTATCTATTGTTCCATGTCTTGAGCTAGTTACCTCAAGCACTGGATATTGCAAAACTCTGGAATAGAATCAATTTTGCTCCAGAACTGCATTAAAAGCTTCCTAATTCCAATAGCTATCTCCTAACCTCTGCAGTTTACCAAGATGGCCCTTAAAACAGTGAAATATTTAACATTTTAGGAAGTTAAGCGTTAAGGAAAAACTTTCATATTAAAATATTTTCCCAACAGCATTACATTAAAATGGAAAATGGTTTACTTCCATACCGCCCATCACTGCTGATCTCACATTCAAAATAACTGCAGTTGCTACTAGGCTCAGAAATTACCAGTGTAACTGAAAACATTAATTTTCGCTAATATTCTCACAGTAAGATGCTTATTAATGTCTATATTTTTGCTACACTTATGGAAAGTGAGTACATGTTTGTTTTGTTTTAATCTACAATTCATTTATAAATAACAGCTATGGAGGTCAGGAACTACATACATTTAAAATATAAGTATTAAGCAGCTGTGAACACCAGTTATAAATCTTACCCAGACAATCTGGTCATTTCACGGCCTGCCAGGACTATTCTGCCCAGAGCTTGAGACATTCTCAACAACATTCTTCCACTTTGGTAGTAATCCTTAAATAGCAAAATACAACTATGTTTACTTATGTGAACTAACAAAATTCAAACAATTATTATATTTTACTTATTTCTATTCTGCATTTCTTACCTCCAGGAGTTCTGAATGGGTACTCTTTTGATGGCGAGGATGAGCTAGGTTCAGAAACGGACGACTAACGACCAGGTAACCAACCACAGTAGCTAGGTCTACAATATTTAAAAGTAAATGTTTTCTAGCAAGAAAAGTTAAATCAGAAAATAAAATGAACACAAAATATCTGTAACACCATTTGAACTATAAATAGCAGTCCACTAGCATTGGGAAAACACTTACATTTGGCGATGATAGTATCTATGAATCCCATAGAAAACCGAAACAAGATGAAATTATGCAAATGTTCCACCTGGGGGAAAAAAACAATACATGTGAAAAAATGTAGAGTACACAGATATTTGCCATGCACCCCGCAATTACAATAGAGAAGCAAAATTTAATTCTAAAAAAAGAATGTATTTTGTAGTAAATCAAAGGGCCCCAATAAACATTGTGACCTAATTGTGTTAGGCACTGAGCAAATCCAGATAGACGAAGTCCCTACCTGCAAGTGCTTACAATGTAATCTGAAACACCACACAAACACACACACAAACACAACTGAACAGTAAGTTTGCAAGTGATGGAAAGAAAGGACCTGGATAGTGAAATAAAGGTCACTGTTAGATAGATTGGCTATAGTTTCAAATAATCAGGAAATGAAAAAATATTAAATAAAATCAGCTAATACTAACTGCTAAAACATCTAGCTATAACTGGTTCACCTTTTTTGGAGATTGACACAACAGAAGTGGGTCTGGAGGAGGCATTTGATGAAAAGGCGAATAGTTTCACAAACTAATTTAAGGAGAATGTACCACTAACAAGGAAGTGTGGGAAAAAAGTGTGGAGATGTTTATAAGCGAAGTGGACAGAGATATTAAAATCTTGTGTCATTGGTGGAACAAAGATGGCAAAGGCAGTAAGAAACAAAAGTGGATAGGTAATGGAACAAGTGCTGAAGAACCATCAAGGGGAGGATGTGTAGTCTGAATTTTGGTGTTACGGGGAAAATTAGTGAATGGATTTAAAGACTGGGGGGTTGGGGGGGTTGGTTCCCAGAGTCAGAATGATAGGCCAGAAGGAGTCATAGTGGCAGTTTTTTGAATGGACCCAAGTGAGGTAAGATGGACGTCAAAAAGGTCCAAAGGGTTAAAGTAGTTAAGATGGGAGATAAGGATGTAATCAAGAATTTTAGGGGGAAAAAATCAATTTTGTTCTTCTGCCAGAATGTGGGCCCCTTTTGAATTTCTGTATGGCCAACTAAAGTCCACAGTTTTCAGTTCTTCCCTCATATTTCCCACTTGATCCTATTCCTTTGCTGAATACACCACCTATAATTCTTGATAGGATATGAGATGCATGCTCTCTCTCAATACTCGCATTGCAACCACTCAATTAACTAACAGGGGTTACTATAGAGGTTAGTACATGTCATCTTTTCATTGGGGTCCAAAGAGCACATTCCTCAAGACTGCTCCAAAATCTGCCATCTTCTGTACGACACTAGTGAGACTGCAGTGTAGTTGTAACTATGTCAGTCCCAGGATATTAGAAAGACAAGGTGGGTGGGGTAATAGCTTTTACAGGACCTGAAGAGCTTTGTGTTGCTTGAAAGTTTGTCTCGCTCACCAACAGAAGTTGGCCCAATAAAAAAATATTACCGCACCCACCTTATCTCACTAATGAGGATTATCACTCACTTGCTCAGTAGCACTCTTGCAAGTTTACATACTTAGGACTAAAACTAATTTAAGTAGTAAATCACACACACACAAAACCCACTAAAGTCCTGGCACATATCAGTGGTTTCAATGTATACAACCTTGCAAGAAGTTTAGAGTTTAATAAAACATTAGAAATCCAGGAAATTTCTAAGGGTTAAATTTCTAAGGATATGTCTACACAGGGATTAAAAACATCAAGAGGACTGTCCAATGCAAACTTAGAGAAAATAGAACTCATGGCTGAGCAACAAGGAAGATGAGATTCAGTCCTATGCAGACACGAATGATATGAAAAACTTCTATAATACTCTGAGGACAATCTATAGTCATATCCAATACTTAGTGCCAATGGTGCCACATTGCTCATTGGCAAAGAAAAGATACTGCAAAGGTGGGGAGAACATTTTAACAATATCCTCAATCAACAATCATCTATTAGTGAGGAGGCAACTGACTGGCATCCCCAGATTGATATCAGCATCTCTCATGCTGATCCCCCAATGCTGACTGAAAATGCGAAAGTGACTGACCTACTGTCAACTGGTAAAGAAGCTGATGCAGATGCTATACTAGCAGAAGTTTGCTTTATTAGCAGAGGCTTGCACATGGCTCTGAAATTGACTGAAATTTTTCAGTCAACATTGTCTCAAAGAACTATATCTCAGGAGCACAAGGATGCATTCATCATCCACTTGTACAAGTGGAAAGACAACAGACAATCTTGCAGCAACTATCATGGCACCTCTTTGTTGTCAATAGCTGGCAAAATTCTCGCCAGAATTTTTGTGCAACACATTTAACCAAGTGCTCCTGCCTGAGAGTCAGTGTAGCTTCAGGAAAGGACACAGGATCACAGATATGGTGTTTGCAAGCTTGTCAACTTCAGGAGAAATGCCTGGAACAGAACTCCAACCTGTATATGACTTTCATTAACCTGACAAAAGCATTTGATATGGTCAGTCGGACGGGCCTTTGGAAGATCATGGCAAAATTCAGTTGCCCAGAGAAATTCATCACAATGGTTCAACAATTCCATGATGGCATGTTCGCTTGCATTATGGACTGTCAACAGTGAGTCATCTGAACCATTCCCAGTCACCAGTTGAGTGAACCAGGGCTGTGTGCTTGCCCCAACTCTCTTCAGTATCATGTTTTCTGCCATGCACGCAGATGCCTTTCCTGAATGTGACACCGGGATTGGCATCAGATACCAGACTAATGGCAAGCTTTTCAATCTGAGGAGACTACAGGCAAAGACCAAGGTACAGGAAATGACTGTTTGTGACCCTCTGCTGATGATTGTTCCCTGAATGCCAAATCTGAGTCTGACATGCAGCAGAGCATGGGACTATTTCTCTTCAGCTTGTGACAATTTTGGTCTCACAATAAATAATCAAGATGACAGAAGTGATGTACCATGAAAGCATCACATAGAGCCTATTTTCACAGTGAAGGTCAAATCCTCCAGACAGTGGACAAGTTCATCTACCTCAGTAGTACAGTCACGTGCAGTTCACATCAATGATGAAACCAACACCAGAATTGCCAAAGCAAGTGTTGCCTTTGGCAGACTACATACAAATGTGTGGGCGTGCAAAGGCACTAGTCAACAAACCAAACTGAAGGTTTACAAAGCCATTGGGTTGCCAACTTTGATGTATGCATGAGAAACCTTGGCGGTATACAGATGGCATGCTATGAAGCTGAATCACTTTCACGTGGGTTGTCTGAGGAAACTAATGAGGATAAGATGGCAAGATTCCAGATACCGAGGTTCTCATGTGGGCAGACATTCCAAGCAGCCATCCTCTGTTGATGAAGTCACAGATAAGATGGGCAGGCCAAGTCACCAGAATGTCAGATAAGCGACTGCCAAAGATGATCTTTTATGGGGAGCTAAAGGAGAGAAAGCACTCTCAGGGAGGCCAGAAGAAACTTTTCAAAGATAGGGAGTCTAGTTATCGTTGAAGTATTTCAACACTGACCCAGCGTTATGAGAAGATCTTGCTAATGATTGTTCTATCTGGCAAAGTGTCATCTATACTGGAGCTACAGTCTATAAGCAAAGAAGAACTACGGAGGCAGAGCAGAAGCACCAGCAACATGTCCATTGTTAATCAGGTAACCCATAGCAGATCTCTTGTTCAGTGTGCCACAGACTTGTTCAAAACTCCAACTGGCCTGATCAGTCACTCATGTGTTCACAGAAACTAAATCAATCAGTGTTGTAACGCTTATCTTCAAACTTGAAGGCTGAGCAACACCACCACCTTTTAAGAAGTTCAGGGTTTAACAAAGCTCATTAGACATCCAGGAAATTTAATTACATTTCTAAGGATATGTCTACACAGGAATTAAAAACCAACAGCTGACCTGGGTTAGATGACTTGGGCTCTCAGGACATGGACTCTGGGGTTGAAAAATCACTGTGTGCATGGTCAAGCTTGGGCAGTATCCTGAACTCTAGGCCCCTCCACCCTTGCAGGGTCCCAGAACTCAGGCTCCAGCCCAAACCTGAATATCTACACAGCAATATTTAGTTCCGCAGCCCAAGTCAGCTGACACAGGCCCGCGGTGGCCATGCCGCTCTTTTATCCCTGTGTAGACATACCTTAAGAAGCTAGGATTAATTTGGTACATGTGCCAGATTGTTTGCAGTAAGATTTCTCCCCCTCACAATACAGTTTTGAACTGAAGGAAGGATTGAGGCAAAAACAAAAAGACAAGCACAAATTCGGCATTATGAACCACCATAACAATATTCCTTAGATTTTGGCTAAGTGGAAATTTAGCATTTAAGCTATAATCAAGTATTTTATGCTCTCTTACCAGTTTATGAAAGGTTTTATGAATCGTCTGTTTTTCCCTTAAATTCCCATTATAAAAAGCAATTTCTTCACTAAAAAAAAAAAAAGACAATTCATTTAATTTTTAATATAGATAATCCTTGCAGAGCGACCTGAAAAAGTTAGCTATAAAAATGAAGCTCCAATAAAAGACATTATTTTAGTACATTCTCACCAAAGATGAGTTTACAATATTACCACAAGATAACTGTAGGAGGTTTATAGTATCTCAACTACAGTTTGCCTTTTATAATGAATAAATAATGGACATGGGAGTTATTAAATAATTAGTCCACACAGAAATATAAGCATTTTCCTCAATAGTAATTCAGAAAAGTTTTTAGAATTTACTTGAACAAGTATCTTTCAATACTACAAAGATTTCATTTACAGATAGTCAACAAATAAATCCAAACCTGTTTGTAATGAGCCGTGAATTGACAAATCTGTACTCCCCTTCATATTTTTGTTCAGCAATCGTCATCTTGCCGATAGGTCTCCTTAGACGTGTAAGGAAAAAGCCTGAAACTATCAAGTAGGCCATCATGGAAGCTGGACCCTATGAACATTAAAGAAAAAGATAAGACTATAAAGACTATAAAAACTCTAAAACTAAGGCGCTGCACACTTGTAACTTCTGTAGCACACTGGACCCACCAGAGACTCCTTGCTTCCCTCTATTCCTCCTGCCACCAAGCTCCCTGTGTCTCACCTTCCTCAGCCCCTCTATTTCAGGAACTCCTGGGTCCTTACCCACTACACCAATGTCTCCCACTCTTCCTCCATGACAGGGGCTTTGTGTGTTAGGGGGAGCACTTCCCCTTATGATCACCAAGTCCACTGCCCTCCAAGTGCCTGCTTCCCCTACTACCACCAGCACCCCAGTCCTCTTTGAGTCCCTGCTTCCCCACCCTCCACCATCACTGCTCTATCCCTCCAGTCCCTGCTAATTCCCCTCTAGCCTCACACTCTTGCCCCTGTCCACACTGGATCTCCATTCCACCACCCTGCTTGCTCCCCCTCCCCCCTCCCCGCCACATACTTATTCTCCCACCCATCCTCAGGTCTCTGATTCCCACCCTATACTCCTTCCCTGTAAAGTCTCTTATTTCTGGTGCATTTCAGACTTCACACACTGTTCCCACACAGCAAGTTAAGCTGCTGCTGCTCTGATGTATGTAGACAGCAGCCGCAGGTGGCAGAGAGACTAGTCTGGGGGCCCAGAAACTTCTGAAAATCAAGGAATAGTATTCCAATTTTCACCAATTCAGATACGTGCCATAGATTTTTAGAACATTCCCTGGAATTCTGTTATTGATCAGACACAGCATTCCAAAGTTATGGCACTGCAGATAAAGGCCATCAAGTGTTGGACCTTGCTTCACTCATCCAAAAACGATAAGCATTTCTTCAAGCAACAGTTTACAATTTCAAAATCTTTGAAAAATAGTATATCATGCCATCACAGTGATGAAGGATTGAAGTCTGATTTCAATTCAAAGCTAGAACCCGGACCTTTTAGTAGGTGCTTCTGTAACATGTTAAACTTTCAGAGTGTCATACATAGCACATACACAGAAGTTTTGGGATTTTTTATTTTAAAATAAAATTTCTTTTCTTGTAGTTACTTTATAGTTAATGATGCATTAACATAGGCTTACTAAATTATGAAACCATCTGAAAACAGCAAGAATGTATTTGGTTTATTTGAAAATAAATTTTATGTTAACACTGGCATAGGTTTGCCATAATTAGTCAAAATATTTGCCACTTAACTTGCTTGCTTACCCTTACTCCAAGCCTGACAATGCATACACTGGTTACTTGCCATTGGAAACTGAACATTTTTGTTAATGAACAAAGTTTGTAAGATTTGGCTTTTAGACCAGTAACAGAATTGGAAAATACTTAATAAAATGACAGATTTTTAATTTTAGGTTTACTACAACTTTAGCACCACTAAAAGTTACCCAAAACAAAGAAAAAAAACTTTCATTTCCTTCATAGATCAAAAGTACAGTACACAGCATTCCCTGTTAAGTAGGCAACATTGAAAGCAGTTGTATAGTGGAATCCAAGATGATATCATTTGCTTTTCTAAATACAGAGAAATAAATGTGCTCTCGCAGATGTAACTGAGAAGAACTCTCCTACTAGAAACTTGAGACTATCACATGTTCTACAATTCTGAAGTTTAATAATTATGCAGGTCAGCTGCAGTTTTTAAGACAACCCTATTCATTCCTCCCTCTTGAGGCACACAGAGATAATAACCCTACTAGGAAATCTCGGATGCTGTCTTCAATATGAAATTATGGGAAATCAGTAAGCAACATTTATCCAGGGGAAAAGAAAGTGTGACATGTGCTGAAGGAATACTCCTTGAAAGAAAATTAGGTCCCCACTGTAAAGTAAAACTTTTTATCTTTCTACAACTCATGAGACTAGCAAATAGCAATGAAACAAGAATTAGATAGAAAACACCTGTATGTGGACGTTTCCCCCCCCAGAGAAGATAATGCAAATAATTTAAAAAGAGCTTGTACTGATTCTTTTACATTTTATATTAAGTCCAAGATGTTGCTTCACACATTTCTGTCTTCTTCCAAAATTCTGTGCAAAAACAGCTCTCCTTTGGTGTAGTAGGTTTTTTAGAGAGAGGAAATATGTTTTTGCGGAGTGTACAAAACCGTGATTAAAGACATAATCCAGCTAGAAAAGGTACTGAACAAAATGAGCCTTTTGTGCAACTGATGAAAGGAAACTAAGAACCTGCAGGTCTTTCTGGAAGTCAGCTGTTCTCTTGAAAGTCTCCAAATTCTCAGATATCAGTTTTTTTATTTTGCTTCCTTCAAAATAGTGAGCTTTTACGGCACTTCATAACTAGTATGAAAACAGATTTTCATTTTTTGGAAGAATACAGTATATTTAAAGTAGCTGAGTCTATGATTTTCATCAATCTCTAAATGGATATAATAGCCAAGAAACTGAAGGGTTTGTTTATTTATATCGAGCATAGTGGAAAAAATTTTTTTTAATAGATTTACCTGAGCTCCTATTGCATTTGTCAGCTTGAAGATATACAAAACTATATCCAAAAATGGCTGCAACAGAAAAAAGTTAGTATTAGAAGACACAGAAGAAAAGGGATATAAAGAGTCAAATAATCAGATTTTGTAGCATATTAACCTGGCACATACTACAGTTAACATAAATTTATAAAATTATGCATTCCATAACTAAACAAAGTGCTGAAACAAAAAGCAACATTTCAGACAGCCTGATAATTTAGGCTACATATTTTGCTCAGCAATTGAAAATAGCATCACATGTGCTTAATACTAATCTTCACACAGCCTGCAGAGTACATTAAACAAATATACTTCCCAATTTTGTTTTAGCTTGTTAAACTGAACATCACTGGCTAAATCCTACCCTTTCCATAAACAATCATGTAGAGTGGGGATAGAATGGAAGCAGGAGTGACAGCATACAGCTGGCCATGCATATGGCAGAAGGAACATTCAACTTCAAAGGGCAGGATGATACAGATTGTCATGATACTGTCCGATGCAGTTAACCACTTCTCTGAGCTGCAGCAACACAACTGCAACTTTGGATGCTGGTTACTACATACTAGATGACCCTTAATCTGAAAGCCCTCCTTTTTGGAGATCTAGTTCACATCCCCAGCATACTAGTTCAGTGTATCGCCTAACACGTTTGTGCTCTCTGAATTCATCCTGGCTGGCTCCTTGCACAAGCATGAAATGGTCTCCCTGGCACAGTAATATACCAGATGTAAGGATTTTACCTGGCATATTACTGTGTCCTAATGGTGGTCAGAAAATTATGATGGGAGATAGAAGCCAAACTGAAAGGGGTTATTTGTTGATCAAAATATGTTTTTTTTTTAAAAAAAAATCTAACTTTTTGCAATTTAATACATTACTAATATAAGATGATCTAACCGATATGGGTGGTCTTTTTTTTTTTTAAATGGATCACAGGTGTTTGAGTTGTGAAAACAATAACTTAAAAAATTTAACTTCCAACAGGCTTCCAATGTACTTTAGAATACTATGGGGGAAAAGTCACTGTTTTCTCATAATGATGTTCTAATTTATTTTATCAATATTGATCTTTAACACCTAAATGAAAGCTGTAGAGTTTTTCTAATCTCAGAAGTCTAAAGGATCATACCAGGAAAAGCATTTCTTATTCCAATGCATGTTGTTTTCAAAGTGCTGTATATTACATCAGAGAGTGTATACCGTATTTTTCGCCCTACAAGACGCACTTTTTCTTCCCCAAAACGGGGGGGAAAAAGTTGGTGCGTCTTATAGGGCGAATGTCTTATAGGGCAAAAAAAAAAGCGCCTCGCTCTCCCGTCCCCGCCGCGCGGGCGGGCTGCCGAGGTTCCCCCCTCCCCGCCGCGGGCGGGCTGCCGGGAGCGTTCCCGGCAGCCCGCCCGCGGCGGGGAGGGGGGAACCTCGGCAGCCCGCCCGCGCGGCGGGGACGGGAGAGCGAGGCACTTTTTTTTTTTTTTTGGTCCGGATTTTTTATTAAAAAACGAGGGGGCGTCTTATAGGCCGGAGCGTCCTATAAGACGAAAAATACGGTACATATTCAGTGTAAAATTTCTCATTCGGGGTTACAATAATTTGTGTATCCCTCAGAAAGTGCTTATCCCCGTGTCTGCTTAAAGAAATAGAGGAGTACACGTTATGCTATAAACACCAATATCTTAAAAGCAGGAACCATAGAAACATACATCATGGTAACTACATCTTAAGAAGAGATGTATCAATTGTGTGACTCTCCTTTCTTACAAAAGAAAACATATCTAATAGTTTTTTAGTTTTGTTACCAATACCATTCATGAAACAATTTTCAAAATCTTTTCAACATCATTTGTTTACTTTGTATATCTCACTCAGTTTGGTCAAGCAAATACGTATCACTGGACAAAGGCTGTGTTTGTATTTGCCTATGAGAAAGGAGAGTGCAATGAACTCCTACTGCAGGGGTCACCAACTGGTTGATTATGATCGACTGGTCGATCCTAGACTCTCCCAGTCGATCGCGATCTCCATTGGTGCAGGGGGGCTGCCACTATGGCAAGATCCCTGACTGCCCTGACCCCACACTACTCCCAGAAGTGACCAGCATGGCTCTGTGGCCCCACTGTGGGATAGGGGGTCTTGGGCAAGCTGCTCCTGCCAGCAAGCACTGTCCCCACAGCTTCCACTGGCCAGGAATGGGAAGCTGTGGCCAACAGGAGCTGCAGTGGTAGTGCCTGCGGGGAGGGGAAGCACACGGAGCTACATGCCTCTTGCAGGGGCATGCTGACTGCTTCCGGGAGCGGTGTGGGGCTGGGGCAGGCAGGAAGCCTGTCTTAGCCTTGCTGCGTCACCAACTGGGAGTTGCCTGCAGTAAGTGCCACCCGGTGGGAGGCCGCACCACAGCCTTGACCCTCCTCTCAGAACCAGCACCCCAAATCCCTGCCCTAACTCCTGTCCCAGAGCCAGCACCATACATTCCCTCCTACACCCCAACACTCTTCCAAAGCCCAGAGCCCCTCCTGTACCCTAACTCCCTCCAAGAGCTTGCACCCCTCACCTCCTCCTGCACTCCAATCCCCCACCCCAGGCTCAGCCCAGAGCCCCCTCCCACACTGCGAAGCCCTCCGCCCCAACCAAGAGCCCACAGCCCCTCCTGAACCTTAACCCCCTGCCCAGTTAAAGTGAGTGAGGGTAGGAGAGAGTGAGTGATTGGTGGAGGATGGAGTGGGCAGGGAAGGGACAGGGTAGATCTTGGGTTACCCTTAAATTCAAAAAGTGATCTTAGGTAGGGGGTTAAAAAGGTTGGAGACCACTGACCTATTGTATGACTTCATATACACAAATATTTCATTTAAATCTATTTCTAATATTTGGACTGAAATACTACAAAGGAATATACAGTAGACTCCCGATTATCTGGGCGCGGGTTAACCGGGCTGCGGATTAACCGGGATGTCTAAACGGGTCGGTAAGGGAAGCCCCAAAGCTGCGGCGGGCTCAGCCTTAGCCTGCCGCTGCTTTGGGGCTTCTTCCATTGGCCCCTTACGAGCTGGGGTCTCACCCTGCTTCCAGGCTGGGTGTAGGAAACCCAGGCTGGCAGCGGGCTGAGACCCCGGCTGGCAGGAGCCTGGGGGGAAAGCCCAAAGCGGCAGGAGGTTGAGTGCTGAGCCCGCGGTTGCTTTGGGCTCTCTCCCCAGGCTCCTGCCACCTGCCCCACTCAGCTCCCGCTGACAGCCTGGGTGCAGGGAACCCAGGCTGAGAGCAGGAGCAGACTGGGGCAGGTGGCAGGACCCCGGCTGGCAAGGGGCCAGCGGGGGGAACCCCAAAGTGGAGGCGGGTTGAGCGCTCAGCCTGCCGCTGCTTTGGGGTTTCCCCCAGTGGATCCTTGCCAGCCGGGGTCTCAACTTGCTGCCAGCCTGGGTGTAGGGAACCCAGGCTGGCAGCGGGAGCTCAGACCCTGGCTAGCAGGAACCTGCGGGGAAACTCTAAAGTGGCAGCCGGCTGAGCGCTCAGCCTGCCGCTGCTTTGGGGTTTTCCCCCCAGGCTCCTGCCAGCTGGGGTCTGAGCTCCCGCTGTCAGCCTGGGTTCCCTACACCCAGGCTGGCAGCGGGAGCTGACTAGGGCAGGTGGCAGGAGCCTGGGGAGAGAGCCCAAAGAAGCGGCAGGTTGAGCGCTCAGCCTGCCGCAGCTTTGGGCTTTCCCCCCAGGCTCCTGCCAGCCGGGGTCTCAGCCCGCTGCCAGCCTGGGCTTCCTACACCCAGGCTAGCAGGGGAGCTGACTGGGGCAGGTGGTGGGACCACCACCATCCCACCCCCACCTCCCCCCGATCCCCAGGGCGGCTGGCGAACACACCCCACCCACCCCCAGTAGACGCTTGATTATCCGGGATTTTATTAACCAGGATTAAGGTTTTCCCCGATCATCCCGGATAATCGAGAGTCTACTGTACTTCTATAAAATTAAACTGGTTCCTTTAAAGAAAAATATCTGTTTCATAAACAGATTTCTGTTGATGTTCAATTTTGTGAAAGTCTTTTGCTTCATCCAACTGGGTCTCAATGAAACATGCCAGGCTAGATGCCACTATTATAAAACAGTGAAGCATTAGGTTTATATTCACAACAAATCTAGCATTGTTCAACCAAATTTTCACGCAGGAGTTATTTCAAGGACAAAAAGTCATCCAAATAAGTATTTTTAAACCTGCTAGCTCTGCTTACTTACCCACCCACTTCTGCACATAGCACCAACTTCTAGCCACTTTGACAACAAAAACTCCTCCACTAAATTACAAAACGGTCTTCAGGATAGACACTTTTGCTTCCCTGCTGTAAAGTTAGGAAACACATCTGAAACCATTAAGTAAAAAGAGGGCATTTCCTTATTCACTGTACCCCTCTCCACCACTGAAAGACAAACTACTCACATATTAAAATCAAAGAGAAAAGACAAAGAAGAATAAGAATTTTCTTTCCCTTGAAAGCTAAATAATTGACAAAAGACTGTGCTCTCACAACCTTCTCAAGTGGTGAATATAAAAAAAAAACCAAAGGAAAAATTACAGTTTGTGGAAGGAGCATGGAAGGAAAATTTTTAAAAATCACAAATAAGGAAAAAGACCACAGTGTAAGGAAAAATATTTCCCTCATATAACTCTGACTGAAATGAACTCACTAAATATAAAGTGGACTCAATCCTATACAATAACTCATAAATGAAAGTGATCTTCCTAAACTCTGACAAGATTTATCACCCATACATTTATTTAATGCTATTTGTATTTCTTGACTCTTGTAAATGTTTGCACACTGTTTAATGATTCCGAACAACAACTATTAATAAAAGATTAAAGTTTTATTAAAGGAACTCACTTTACTAAGGTTTGAGTAGAGGTCCACTACACTGTTACAGAATTTTTCCACATCCTGTGTGAGCAGTTGATCTGGATTAGCTATTCTGTTGTCCAGATTTCCCATTTTGTAATACGTGTAAGCCCTAAAACATCAACAAGAGAGTGATTGAGAAACTTGTTACGTTTTACCTAAAATAATTCAATGATTCAAGTAGTATTAAATGAACAGCTGAACGCCACTTTGGAACATTTATAAAATCCACAAACTATTCCATCTCTTATTTGATATTTACTTGGATTTATTTTAGAGTTGATATATTACATCGCACTTTTAACATTTTAAGCATTAAAAAAGTTATGACTTACTGTAAATATTCCTCATAGAGGTATTTTGTGAGTCTTACTCGGAAACAAAGTTTAAGTTCATTTAGCCCATACTTCAAAAAGTTATTTACCAGGGAGATCTAGGAATAAATAATAGTAATACAAGTTAATACAAACAAACCAAAAACAGTTGGATTAAATATATCATGCAAATTGCTTGCTTAAATTGATGAAAGTACAAAACACAATTTTGCCTAGTCAGACTTTGTACACAAATTGATTTAAATTAGCTATGACCCAGATCTTGCAAATGTCTAAAATATCAGAGTAGTCTTATTTAAGTCAATGACACTAAATGTCATGTCATTTCATATACTTAAAGTCAAGCAAGTGCATAATTATTTGCGGGTATCATGGCTTATATTTCTATTTCAATTTTAAAAAGCTTTGGATCATCAAATGAGTACTAACAGTACATACTATAGTACTGATAAAAGTTAAAACTGGTCTTATTGTGTCAACAGATTTAGCTTAGAACTCTGTTACAACCAAACATTTAACTCTCAATCAGTCTTAGAATGTATCTACCATCTCAGCCCCACACCCTACCTTTAAAATTGTATCAGCTTGTTTTCTGGCCAATTTTAAAATTTGGTTGCATTTTTCTTTAATTAGTGAGAATCATTCCCCTTAATGTGCTGGGTTTATTTCCAGAACGCTTTATTTTTAGCATTCCTAGGAGATATGAACAGGCTGCAAGTCACTTAAGAAAAAAAACCTGAATGTTAAAAATGTGTTTTGAAACATGAAAAATCTTACCTTGATTTTGAATCTGCTTGAAATCAAAAACTAATTATTTAAGTAGTTATCTGATCACAAGCCTTGACCGCTTATTGTAGTCAATTGGCAACAGGGATTTTAATTACTCATCAATGCCAACAGACAAACCTAGCAGTCTAAAAGAGTAATCAAGGGCAAGTCAGTTCTGCTGAATCAGTAGGCAGCCAGTAGAGAAACCTGTACTCAAATACTTCCCTACTTCTTACAGCCAAAGTGAAATCAAAGCACCCGTTCTAAAAACAGTTTACTTCTAAAGTTCTGAGAAATTCATTTGGAATCTCTTCATGATGTCTGAATTTATATTTTAAATCACTTTTAACAAAAAGATAGCAAGAAAAAAAAAGCACTTACAGCAGGCATGGCAGCGATGAAGTTGAACAAGTACCTCTTGAAATCTTTTCTGCTGCGACCAATGATAGCACTGCAAACCACCACATGCTATGTGTTAGTTGTGAGAGAAAGCAAGTACTACACACACACACACAGTGTTTCCCAAGGGGAAGGCAGATGGGTAGTACTGACTAGTTCAGGAGGGCAGGGGTAACAGGGTATAAGAAAGGATCACTGTGGAAAACTGCAGTACCAACCGTTGTATCAACAACATCTTCAGGTAAAGTGGAAGGTGGCTCATTGAAAACCACCTGCGTTCTCTCCTTGTTCTTGTTGTGGCCCCTAACATAAGAAACTACAGGAGGAGCTCACATATACTCTTCTCTACTCCCATGGAATTTAGTAACCCTGGTTAATTGTGTTCAATTTGAAAATTAATTCCAGTTCCTCAGTTTCTCGTTGGAGTCTGTTTTGGAAGTTTTTCTGTTTCAAAACTGAAACCATCAAATCTTTAATGGAATGGCCAGGAAGACTGAAGTGTTCTTCTACTGGTTTTTGAATGTTCTGATTCCTGATGTCAGATTTGTGTCCATTTATTCTTTTGCGTAGAGACTGGCCGGTTTGGCCAATGTACATAGCAGAGGGGCATTGCTGGCACATAATGGCATATATCACACTGGTCGATGTGCAGGTGAATGAGCCTCTGACGGTATGGCTGATGTGATTAGGTCCTATGATGGTGTCAACTGAATGGATATGAGGACAGAGTTGGCATCGGGCTTTGTTACAAGGATAGGTACTTGGGTTAGTGTTTTTGTTGTGTGGTGAGTATTTGTTTCAGGTTGTGGGGCTGTCTGTAAGCAAGGACTGGTCTGTCTCCCAAGATCTGTGAGAGTGTGGGATCATCTTTCAGGATAGGTTGTAGGTCTTTGATGATGTGTTGGAGAGGCTTAAGTTGGGGGCTGAAGGTGACGGCTAATGGTGTTCTGTTGTTGTCTTTGTTGGGTCTGCCCTGTAGTAGGTGGCTTCCAAAATAGACTCTAACGAGAAACTGGAATTAATTTTCAAATTGGAAACAATTAACCAGGGGCTTAACAGAACTTGAGATTGGTTCTCTCATTACAGTAATTGATTGCATTTCCTGAGTTAATTTCACTGACAACAGATCTCCATTTCAAAAGGCGTTTTTTTCTCCTAGTGATAATGGACCATCTACATTTAACAGCCCTCTTAGAATTGGTATGCTAATGCACAATTTTTTTTCTTTTTCTTTCTTTCTGTGTGTATAAATGCATTTTACTTCTGTTCCATTCTATGCATCCGATGAAGTGAGCTATAGCTCACAAAAGCTTATGCTGAAATAAACTGGTTAGTCTCTAAGGTGCTACAAGTATTCCTGGCTTTCATAATATCATGTAACTCAGATTTTTTTTTAAAAAAAAAAAAATCAAATCCTCTTTCCACCCCACAAGTTAAGTTGGAGGGGGGGGGCGGAGGGGGAGCTGGGAAGGACACATGCAGTGGGAGTCCAACAGGGGTCTGTGCTGGGTCTAATACTATTCAATATTTTTATCAATTTCTCGGATAAGGGAGTGGAAAAGTACACTTATAAAATTTGAGGCTGACACCAGGCTAAGAGGTGCTCCTAGAACTTTAAAGGACTAGATTGGATTAGAAATTAAAACAACCTTAACAAATTGGAGAATTGGTCTGAAACCAACAAGATGGAATTCAATAAAGACAAGGGCGAAATACTACACCGAGGAAGAAAATAAATAAAAAGCACAACTACAAAATTAGGAACAACAGGGTAGATGATAGTAATGCTGAAAAGGATCTGGGGCTGTAGCGGATCACAAGTTGAATGAGTGAGAACAATACGATGCAGTTTCAGAGAAGGCTAATATTCTGGGATGTATTAACAGAGTTGTATGCAAGACACAGCAAGTCATGGTCCCATTCTACTCAGTGCTGGTGAGGCCTCAAATGGTGTAGAGCAGTGGTCCCCAACCTTTTGTTCACCGCGGACCGGTCAACGCGTCCTAGTAATGCTTACGGCCTGGGGTCTCTGTGCGGTGCGGCGGACCATTGCATGACCGCCGAAAACCCGCAGAATTTTGTAGCTTATCTTTATTTTTTTACGTTTCGGCGCGGCGGGATCTTGCATGTCCGCCGAAAAGCCGCAGAAAAACGGCGGAAAAGCCGAAAAAAGCGGAACTCTTGCCGCACCGGAAGGGAAGGCGGGGCCAGAAGCGGAAGAGAAAGCGGCCGGAAGCGGAAGGGGCGGGACGGAGGGGAACGCGGCCGCGGACCGGTACCGAATGCTCCACGGACCGGTACCGGTCCGCGGACCGGGGGTTGGGGACCACTGGTGTAGAGTCCAACACTGGAGAACATCCTTAAGGAAAGTGAGCGTGTGTCCAGAGGAAAACCTGACTTACAAGGAAAGGATAAAAAAGGGGGATATGTTTATTCTTGAGAACAGAAGACCGGGTGGAGGGGAGGAGGAGCGGAGACAACCTACCAGTCTTCAAATATGTTAAGAGCTGTTATAAAGAGGATGGTGATCAATTATTCTGAACATCGACTGAAGGTAAGACAAGAAATAATGAGCTTAATTTGCAGAAAGGGAGATTTAGGCCATGTCTACACTAGCGAACTTACAACAGTGCAGCTGTACCGATGTAGCTGCGCCAGTGTAAGATTGCTCATATAGCTGCTCTATGCTCTGAACGAAAGATTAGACAACCACCTGTCTAGGTGTCCTTGCCCTGCCTCAGCACAGGAGGGTTGGATCAGATGACCACTCAAGGTCCCTTCCAGTCCTACATTTGTAGGATTTTAAGAGTGTAGTTTTGTGTTTTTCTTTTTAAAATCTTACCATTTAATCAGTGTTGCAGATGTTCATATATCATGTCATTTCACATTATTTGTCTTAGACATTTCATATTTATCACAGAATTTGTCTTCCACTACCATCACAATATCATTGTATATGAGAAACAAGACAATATTTTAAAGTAACTACTTAAATAATTTACAGGTACCTTTCAATGACTGTTCCATTTTGAATCATCCAAATATCACAATATGTGCGCACTATCAGCATAATGGCAATAAGTACCAAATAACCGGTCTAATTACAAAAAAAAGCAAAGCAATTAATCAATGTTTAGCAATGACAACACAAAAATTAAAAGTTTACCTAATGGAAAATTATCAGGAAAGTAGAAATCTTCCACTCCTTTTAAAGGGAAACACTTTGCTTACCTTATAGCAGCGGTCGCCAACCAGTGGTCCGCGGACCACTGGTGGTCCGTGAGAAAATCTGGGTGGTCCGTGGGGAAATTTCGGGGCGGGGGGGGGGAAGCAGCGGGAGCAAGCAGCGGGAGCAGTGTGCTGCGGCGCAGCGCCGCGAGAGTGTGCCCCTGTGGGGCGGGGAGGCAAGCGGCAGGAGCTCCCGCCCCCTGCCTGCACAGACCAGGGTGCAGCGGCGCGGCGCCGTGAGAGTGTGCCCCTATGGGGCGGGGGGGGGGTGAGGCAAGCGGCGGGAGACCCCCCCGCCTGCCCGGAGCATGGTGCAGCGGCACGGCGCCGTGAGAGTGTGCCCCTATGGGGCAGGGTGGTGGTGGTAAGGGAAGCAGCGGGAGGCCCCCCCCCCCGCCGAGATAGAGAGCCTCCAGCTACCACGGCCGCTCCTGCGCCCCTCCCCCCCCCTCGAGCGGTGCGGCATCGCAGCCCCCCCCCCCAGCTGGAGCGGGAGGGCGGGGCTGTGGTGCCGCGCCGCTCGAGGGGGGGGGGAACTTTAGTGGTCCGTGAGGTCTAAAAGGTTGGCGACCACTGCCTTATAGGACAGATTCTAATATGTAATGTTTTTTACAACAAAACTCCATTTCTACACTTGTTATCAGGAAGATCTCTTTGGTAGAAGAGGTAACTTTTCTGCATTATAAAGGCGTCTATGGTTTATTACATATAGCCTTAGGTACATTATAGACAAGTATTTTTAGTAAAGGTCATGGACAGGTCATGAACAGTAAACAAAAATTCATGGCCTGTGACTTGTCTGTGACTTTTACTGTATATCCCTGACTAAAACTGGGGGGAGGGGAGGGAGGACCAAGGCAGGGGGCCCTGAGGGAGGCCCAAGTATTTGGGGGGGGGGGCCATGCGGGTGGTTGGGGGAAGGCAGCCCAGGGAAGTGACGCAGGTGCCGGGGATGATGCAGGAGGGCACCCCGGGTGCAGGGGAGGGGGACAAGGCCCAGGGAGGCACCACAGGTGCTCGGGGAGTGTAGCCTGGGATAGCGTTACAGGTGCTGGGGGGTGGGGCTGGGGCAGGTTTCCTATCCAGGTCCTGGGAAACAGGAACTCCAGCTCCTGGCTCCACTTGCTGCCTCTGCTGTGCCCCAAGCCCCAGTTCTGCAGCTCCCATGGCCTGGGAATCATGGCTAATGGGAGCTGTGGGGGCGGTGCCTGCAGGAGGAGGTAGCAGATGGAGCTAGAAGCTGAGGGAGGGGACTTCCTGTTACCCTTCCAGGGACTGCCAGGTAAGCACTGACTTGCACCCCAATCCACAGCCCTGAGCGCCCCCCTCCCCCGCCCCACATGCTCAAACTCCTACTGCTGAGAGGCAGGAGGGGGCTGAGACTGCCCGAGCAGCAACCAGTGTTCCTGACCCAGGGGCTGCCTGAGCTGCACAGGCAGTTCCTGGGCCAGCTGCACTGGGCTGCTGCAAGTCACGGAGGTCATGAAAACATGGAGCCTTATGTATAACCCACTGAAAACTGTAACCACACCTGACACAAGTATTGTAACAAATAGAGAGAAGTGTAGACACGTCAGGGAACAAGCTTATGTACCAAATTTAAGAATTTAGGGGCAACTTTTCAGCCTAGGAAGCCAAACAATGCAATCTGTACTGAGCTTCTAATGCCTGTACATCAGAACTTTTGTTCAGAATTCAATTGATTCTCTCATTCCAAAAATATCTTCAGATGTTTAGAGGATATGCAAGTCTGGTGTATGGTGGCCCACGGTAGGTGCAAACAGCAAAGAATTTTATTGTGCAAATTCTAGTCTGAGCAGTTTTCCTAGGAAGACATTCATTTATTTTGGCCAAAATGGCTCTTCAGTAGGCGGAACTTGGCCACCAAAAGCTAAATCACAATTCACAGTGATGGTTATTAACCTCTGGAAGAAACTGCCAAGAAAGGTAATCAATTCTCCATCATAAATCGTAAATAAACACTAGCTGTCCTTAAGATACTCTACAGCTCAACCACAAGTTACTGGGCTCGATTCAGGAATTACTACGCCAAGTTCTACAGCCTTGCTATAACTGTCAGACTCGATATCGATTTCATTTTAAAATTAGCTACTTGTAAACTTCAATTTCTAAAATTTAATAAAAAATCGTGATTTCTTTTTAATGTGCCACTAATGACATGCTACTTTCCTAGTCTAGTACAAGTAAGAGAGCAATCAATGTATTTATGCTTTCAGAGCAATGATTACAACACAAAGTTACATGACTAAGAAGTTTGATCATTTTTATTTGTAACCGGATGGCAAAGCTTACCTCTTTACAAAATGTTCTAGGGACCATTATTTTCAGGATTCGACATATTCTTGCAACAAACACTCTGTCCACGACTGCTCGCTCTTTCTTCCCTTCTTTCTGGATAGCATGAACAACATGAGATAAGAAAATGTAGGTCTTTTGTATTAAGTTAAATTGTTACAACAAGCTGATATAACCTTTTTCCTATCCATGTTATGAACAAGTTGCCTTGTGCGATAACTTGACATTTCTCTGTAATTAACATATGTTACAACATACGTTAATTACATTATAAAAAATTAAACTAAATAGATACAAGCAATGCAGACCGTAAGCCATAACAATAATTGGTACATTATCTATGAGTGTGTTTCCAACATTAATAAAAGTAATTAAATAAAAGTAATTAATAAAAGTAATGCCTTCGGATATAGAGACCTTAAATCTGTCATCTCAAAATTGCTAGGCTATAGAAGACGTTACCCTTTTGATCATGCAGTATTTTTAAAAAATTATTCCCTCTCTTATCAAGCAGTTAGAGAAAAAAATAGTTCATGTTAATACTAATCTTTCACACTGGGCTCTTATAGCATCAGATCAGTTTATCTATTTTTTTAAGTTATCTCAAAACAGATTATATAGAACAAGAGATACTGACAAAAGGCTTAGTTTAAGACTCATCAGAAATGAGTAAAAATGAACTTCATCCAGGCTGGATAAAAAATCAATGCTTTTTTTTAAAAAAAGTCACACACAAAAAATCAGATTTTTTTTTTTAATAAAATGCTTTTTGAGGAAAAAACCTATCTAAATATAGATTTAATTAACATACATTATATCTTAAAGAAGCAACAAAGAGTCCTGTGGCACCTTAAAGACTAACAAAAGTTTTGACGCATAAGCTCTCATGGGCCAATACCCACTTCGTTGGATGCAAGGTATCAAAGATATCTCCTCAAGGAATAGGAATAATAAATTCTATAGTATGAGACAGTATATTCATGTAATGTTTAAAAAAAGTTTTGTAAATGAGTTCCAATAGCTCATGGATTAGGGACCCAATCTTATCAGATTCTAGGGGCTTCTGTATAGATTATTTAGGTTAATCTTTCTATCTACCCAATGGGACTCAGTGCCATGTCTAGAAAATACCATCAAAGATGCTTAGTTTTGCAGTTCTCAAACTGTGGATTTGTTTCTCTAGAGGTAATATGCCTGTTAACAGCAAAAATATTTTAAATAAATAAATAAATAAATAAATAAATAAATAAATAGAGGTGAGAAATACCAGACCACAACCCTGTTGTCCCTCTGCAAATCTGTATAAACAGTTAATCCCTTACCTCTCTCTAAAAGCGCAAAGTTTCAAAAAAATCAATGAATAGAAGATTGTTGGCGGCAGAATAGATCTGGACAAGGAGAAGTAGTCTGAAGATAAATGTGAGAAGGAAGGGACAGGCAGTAGAAACAAAATTGAAACTGTTTGAGCTGCATATTCCAGAAGTCTTGAGGGCTTTCTGAGTGCAGCCTTCATTGATTTGAGATCTACCATACCATTCTCTTACTAGAAGGGAAAACCTATAATGGCAGCAGGCCGTAAAAGAGACCCAGTTTGGGAATATTTTAATGAAGTTCCTTCCTCTACTTGTGGGTAAGAAAGGCATGCATGCAAAATGCAAACAGTGCAACAAAAAAATGCAAGGCCTGGTTGCCCAAAAGAAATAACATCATGAGGAGTGTTTCATCTCAAGAGGAAGCTGCATTGAACATGATGAAAGAAACATGTCTGAACCTGCAGGATCTTCAGGTTGGTAAAATTTATTTCATAGTTCTTTCTCTAGGACTGACAGTCTTCCTTCTGGACTTTTTCTTGAATTCTCAAGTCTGAGCAAAAAATATAGTTGTCACTCTATGCGTTAGGTTACACTTACATGATTATAGCGCTTTTGGTTATAGCGGTACCCATATACCGCAATAGCTATAGCGCTGTAAGATGCGATGGCGTGGCCACATTTCCTGCAACTGCCACGGCACAGGGAGTGGTGCATTATGGGCAGCTATCCCGGCATTCAGCTGGGTGCAACATGCTTTCCAAAGGAGGGGGGCAAGGGGGAACAGGGAACGTGTATGGAGGGAGAGCACTCCATGGTGTCAGTGATTTTTATCTACAGAAAAGTATCAGGCTCTGAATTTCACTCACACAGCTCCATTGGTAAGCATTTTCACTGCTTTAATTGCTGAGTTAAGAGCGGAGTTCTGTAAAGAAACTTCCGCATTGCTAATTCCCTTTGCAAAACAACACAAAGACGTCAATTGCCTTAAATGGCTTCTTAATTGCCTTAAATGGCTCAGAGGCGTGCCAGAGATCCCTTATACCGTAATGACTGATTACACTTGCCATAATACGCTACAGGAAATACGCAAAAGCTTTTAGTCCTTTCGAAAAGGTGGTTTACAAATAGCGCAATAAGATCAGACTTTTAGCGCAAAATGTGCCTTGCCAGTGTGTTCGGGGGCAGCTTTATAGCGCTCTTGGAGGCTTTATAATGCTTTAAAGTGCCAGTCTAACCAAGCCCTATGGTATTATCATTTTAGATGCAGTTGATAAAAAAATAAATAACTGAAATAGGCAGAATTTCCTTTTACAATTTAATCTTTAAAGTAGTATGAGCATCAGTGAATATAATGAATACTACTAAAATGAGCAGGAAGGCAATAATAATTAAATAAATGCATTGACTTATTTTGTTTAGGAGAATCCATTCTCAACATACAGATTTCTGAAGAATATTCACCTTCCCGATCACCATCATTTTCTATAGTTTCAGAGTTATCTGCCAATGATAATGTTTCAGTCACACTATGTATGTCACATAGCCACAGTATATCACCCATAGCAAAAAGGGGAAAAAAATCTCCATCATCCAGAAACAACCATAGATAAATTTGTGATAAGAACCATCAGATTACAAAAACAGGTAACTGATGAAAGAGTTGCCCTGTTTGTTTATGCAACAAACTCTCCTTTCCATATGATTTATAACCCACACTTTAGTAACATGGTTCAGTCATTAAGACCAGGTACAGTCCACCCAATAGAGCAGACGTTACAGGCAAATTGCTGGATAAAGAGTATGAAAAAGAAATAGAGCAGTGTGCAAAAGGTCTAGAGGGTACAATTGTTAACCTGATTCTTGATGGGTGGAGCAATGTCCACAATGATCCTGCTGTATGTGCTTGTGTGACAACAGAAGAAGGGAATGTCTTCTTCACAGAAACAATTGATACATCAGGAAATGCACACACGGCAGAATACTTACAAGAAGTAGCTGTTAAAGCTGTAGAATAATGAAAAACAATTCAAGTGTCTAGTACACAGCTTGGTCACAGACAATGCTGCAAATGTATCCAAGATGAGAAAAAATTACATGGAAGAGAATGAAGAGAGTCCCAAGCTAATAACATACGGTTGCAGTGTTCATTTGATGCATCTCCTAGGCTTGTCCTCACTGGGGGGGGATCGACGGCAGATATGCAACTTCAGCTACGTGAATCACATAGCTGAAGTTTGCGTATCTGCTGCCGACTTACCGCTCGTCCCCACGGCGGTGGCAGTCGGCGGCGCACTCCCCCGTCGACTCCAGCTTGCACCTCCCAGCAAGATGGAGTTCCGGAGTTGACGGGGGAGCCGCGGGCGATCAATTTATCACGTCTTATCAAGAGGCGATAAATCGATCGCCAGAAGATCGATCCCGGAGCAGCCTCTTGAAGACAAGCCCCTAGTCAAAGACTTCAGTGTTCCATAAATAAAAGCTAAAGTTGTTGAAATTGCAAAATACTTCTGTAACAATCACTTTGAAGCAGCTGCTCTGAAAAAAGTGGGAGGAACCAAGTTAACTCTCCTACAAGATGTGCGATGGAAATCAGTAGTGCACTGTTTTGAGAACTATATCAAGAACTGGCCTAATCTGATGATAGTTTGTGAACAAAATCATGAACAAATAGATGAACAAAGTTCCCTCACATGCTGAGTACCCTGAAGCCTATTTCTGTAGCCTTGAACAAAATGCAGGGAAATAGTTGTTTTATTGCTGACACTGTTGAAATTTGGAAGGAACGGAGTCAGATCTTAAAAAAAGAAATATGCAATGACAGAATTAAATTACAAGCATTAAAAAAACAGAAAAGGACAAGCACTATCTCCAGCTCATTTTCTTACAAATATTCTCAATACTCAGTACCAGGGTCAAACCTTAACTGCTGAAGAAGAGCAGTTGGCTATGACATGGACATCCAGCAATCATCCCTTCTTAATGCCAATTATAATAAACTTTAGAGTTAAGGGGAACCATTCAAGAAATATATGTTTGCTGAGGATGTTTTAAAGAAAGTCACACCAGTGAAACGGTGGAAGTCACTTAAGCACTTGGATTCAGAGACAGTTGAAGTGATAATCTTCTTCTACCTGTATAGAAAAAATATTTTTTTCCTTTGGACTAATTCATTCAAAATTGAGAAATCATTTGGGATCTGAAAAAGTAGGAAACCATGTTCTTCTTTTCTATATTATGAACAAACAGGAAAATGAAGGTGAAGACGACTGAGTTAGCTGCAGAAGCCAACATTTTACGTTTCTCATGCTGACCTGGCTGGCGTTGATTTAATTTTTGTTTTTTTAAATATTTCATTTAACCAATTTAGTAAAAACAATTTTAACAAAACCAAACCTGATTTTTAAAAACTTGAATATTTAACTAAATTCAAAAATTCATATGCTTGTTTTGTTAAAATATTACATTAATTGTTGAAGAAAAAAATCCAGAATACATAATGTTGTTTTAAGTTAAATAAATCAATTTAAATGTCTGTCTGGTGCTGTTCTTCTCTTAATACAGCATGACAAGAAAATCCTCCAAATATTAATGATTAACCTGTTGAAATGGAGATAGTTCACCTCCCAATGACTTCATAAATATCTACTTCAATTACCTCTGTCAAATGAAATAGCCAAACAATCGTTCATTTTCTGATATAGCTGTAAAACTAATCTTAAAAATTTTCAAAATAAATCACTTAAAAAATGTCTAGTGCGCACCTTCTAAAAATGAAACCTACATCTACAGTAGACTCTCGATTATCCAGGAGTGGATTAACCAGGATGTCAAAAAAAAATACGCGCAACTCACAGGGCTGGCTCTGGCTTTGCTTTGCTGCTGCCCCAAGCACACACACAAAAAAACCCTACCAGGGCACAGGGCAGCCAGTGAACCAACACTCCCTCCCCCCGGTGCAGGATGGCTGGTGAATCAACCCCCACTGCCCATATTTCCTATGGATGGTGATTATCCAGGATTTTATTAACCAGAATTATTTTTTTCCCTGGATAATCGAGAGTCTACTGTATCTCTGAATTGTGAAGAATATGTATTAAGGTTATTATATCCAAAAAGAATGCACTATTATGTAGAAATCTCTTATTACATCAAGTCTTCCAGACTAGTGATTTAAATCAGGATTAAAATCAATTTGATTTAAATCAAATCCACTTTGAGGTTTGTCAAATATAAAACAGCTATTTGGAAAATAAACAATTTTCAAGCTTTTTAGGGGGTATGACAGAAAACTGCAATTAAGTGTTTAAGTCTATATAAAAACCCTCAGCCAGTTGTATGGTATTTTTTCTTTGTGATTTAAATAAGTATGCAGGATGGGATCAATTTTAGTCATGTTAATAATTTTTTTAAATCTAAATAAACAACAAATCTATCTAAAAATCAAACAAATATACTAACAGTAAGGCCCCAATTCTGCACACTCTTATATGCATATCATCCCACTGAAGTCAATGAGGGTCCTGTGATGCATAAATTTAAACATGCATACAAATGTTTGCAGGATCATGGCGTACAAATGCAGTGAATTGACAACAGATTAGGCAACAAGAAATTCTATCAATGAACATTTATCTTGGACCACTCTCAGGCCTTCTCAGAATTCAAGTTTGTAACTGAACTCCTAGCATCACTTACAAACAGTTCATTCTGTCTGCAGTAGCCATGCACTATCATGTTAACATCACATCCACACTAGCACTGATCTAAACTGTTCCACTTGCAACCTGCTCTGGATACCCATCCCACAGTTTCCAACATCGTTTCCAGAAACAGGACATTCTGGAGATTTCAAAAAGATAGCTGTGCACTGTGCACAGAGGGTTACATGAACTTCAGGTAATCTGTGTCCATATGATCACTTACAATGGTTCACACGTTGTATTCAGCCCGGCTGCAAGCAAGTACAGTCCAAATGGTATTTAGCACATTTATTAAACTGCTTGATAACATTCACATGTGGACGCAGAACACATTACAAAACAGGCCAGAGTCAATAAACACTTTTTAGCACGATACATTTCTCTACTGTACACAGACCTAGGACTATGTTACAGAAATTATAAGTGAAAATAGCCTTTTGTGCAATGCTGCTTAATTGTTCTAAAAACTATTACAACCTAAGTTCTCTGTAACCTATGCCAGCCTATTTAGCACTGCGCAGGCACTCAGGGAACCCACCCACGGACTGGCCGGGGGAGTGGCACGCCTCCTGCAGCCTACCCTGGCCCCCAACCTGCTGTGGCCAAGGAAGGGGCACCTATCTAGCAACCCCAGAGCAGTGGCCTGACCTGCACTGCTTCCCGCAGCTCCCATTGGCTGGGAATGGCGAATCGCAGCCACTAGGAGCTGCGAACGGCCGAACCTACGGACACTCCGGTAAACAAAATGTCTTGCGGCCAGGCAGGGGCTTACCCTGCACAAGCCGCGGAACAAGTTTGGGAACCCCTCATCTACAGCAAAGGCACTTTCTCGTGTCATAAGATTTATTCACAGTAACAAAGAGACTGGACCCTGCTCCCATTGTATTCAATTCAGAAGGACTGGGCCTGGAATCTTTCTAGCCATTTCCTTTGCTATAGCTAAATTATCTGTTATGCGATGAAAAAATCCTGAAATAGAAAATTAAAAAATAATTTTGTTTTAGGGTACAAGATGGTTTTTGGAACTAAACAATGCATGTGTGTCAGCCTCTACAAATAAAGGTCCCAAATACAAAGACCTTATATTTGTGAAAGGCTATCTAAAATGTGCCCTTTTTGGGGAGGTGGGAACAACTATTGCTCCTACTGCTTAATACTGCATTAACAGCCTGAAGAGGGACCCCTCGTCCTTAAAACACCTTTAGAAAGAAATCAACAATCTAGAATGCCAAATCTGGTATTCCACAGTTTTACTCATTTCTTTGCATATCAGGGCTGATGTATAGCTGAAAAAAGTTGTAAAAATACAATTAAACTGATCTAGCAACTTAAGGTAATTTATTTAAACAGGATTTAAAACAATTTATGTGTTTTTACATTAAGGCTTTGCACTGCTGTAGGTTGGCTGATTTACAAATTCATTTAGTTATCACATGCAATATTTCTAGTCTAGGCCAGAATTCAAACACTACCAAAAACTATCACTAATTAGACTCTTTTCCCCATATTTCTAAAACAGACTACCTTGGCATATTATTAAGGATTAGGTATGCCGAATCTGTCAGATGTCCTTCCTCCAAATGTTAATAAAGCACAAAAATGTACTAGATGTTACAATTCTAGAGTGGCTAAAAAACTCCTTCCTCTCTCAGTTTTTGTTCTATTATGAGAATTTCACTACTTCTTCAGTGATCATGGAGTTTTTCCAGGCACACAAGACCTGAACATCTAATGAAAGACAAACAAACAAACACAAACAAACATTTTCAGGCCTTGATTATACACCATGACAAAGTAAAAAAGGAACACGGCTATTTTATTTTCCCTTTGGAGAGTAACCTTTAAAGAATGTGAAGACATTGCAGCCTGATAGTTTCACAATGTACCCATTTTATTTATTAAATGCTTTGCGTTTTTCCCTTACAAAAAGAAGCTTCAGTACTTTTTTTTTTTTAAAAGAAACATGCCACAATCCAGTACTCAAAATCTAGAAACCAATCACCACAAACCTATGCATCCTTCTTAGCTACAACTATGATAGCTCAGATTTAGAAAGAATAGAAGTTGTTCAATTTTGGGAAGAAGAGGATTAATTAAATCTAAACCATATTTTATTGGTATTTAAAATAATAAAAAAGACAAGAAAGAATTACCTCATTGTTCTGCAATGTTGGTTTTTCATTTTTCTTACTGTGGAGGAAAAAAGGATTTTACTTAGCTTTTGTCTAACCTTTGTTGGTACTTAATTTTGCAATATCTTGGCCTCTTTAGAAATTTCTAAAAGAGCATGGGGATTTTCAGGAAAGACATCACATCTATATGGTACAGTACATACACTATACAAGGAAACATTTTATGTAATCTGAGAATTGTAAGTGCACTTTATGCACCTGTACCAAGTCTAGTTCAGAATTTCTGGTCACTTTGTTTATATTTAGGCATACAGTTGAACTAAACAAGCAGTCAGAAGTCTCACCCGATACTATAATCTTTAAAAAGATTAAGAGGATTATGTTTTTCCCTATGTTAGACAAGCCTGATTAATCACAAAGAACACTAGATCTTAATCCTTTAATTTATTGCACAATTACCAAAAACCGTGGACTCATTTGCTGAATCTATTAGTCCAGATCTCAAAAATTCTAAGAACTTTTCCATATTCATACCTGGAAATCTTAAAAGTATTTACCAACTGCATTACTGGAGAACATCAATCTAGATATTTACCTGGCACTCCCATCACTATTGTATTTGAGTACCCAACACATATAAATGGATGTCATGTTCTGAACACTCTTAAGGGATGGGAAGTATCATCCCCCATTTTATAGGGAGGGAATTGAGGCACAGAAAGGTTACACACATGAAGTCTCTTGCAGAGCTGGTAACTGAACTAATTTTCTTAGTTCTAAACCACTGCCTTCGCCACAAGACCACTCTTCTTCTCAAAGCTATGTATTTAATAGATACATTACAACGTTTTTCACTCTAGATGATGGCAAAATACTTTATACTGGAACTTTATGCTGTATGTTGTTTTCTATATTATACATTGCTGGGATTTTCATCTAACAGATGAAGCCTCTCCAAGCATATTTGCAGTTGCTCCATACCTAAAAGAGAGAGATCTGTGCCCAGTTAGAAAAATCCATTCATTTTAGCTTTGATGTTTCACCCCATACACAGAAGCTG
Source organism: Sternotherus odoratus (assembly GCA_032164245.1). NCBI lineage: Eukaryota > Metazoa > Chordata > Testudines > Kinosternidae > Sternotherus > Sternotherus odoratus. The sequence goes on from JAVMKO010000008.1 coordinate 63,226,112, forward strand.
AACCAATATGTTTTGTATGGCATTTGATATGTAACTACAAATAATTTTATTATAATAGAGATCATTTATTTTAGATAAATATTTTACAGAAGAAATTAGACTTCTTAAAACCTAATTTCTGAAAGAACTTTTCCCCCCATCTCTCAAAACTGTTAAAAAAAACCTCACTTACTAACAACTGTCATTAATTAGGAGTTCAAAGTCACTCCCTCTCCCATATTCCTAGAACAGACTACTTTGGCATACAAAAACACTGAATCACTGGAAAGGAAGAAAGATGGTAAGCATTCATAAAGCACACAGAATAAATGGAACATGTAAACATGCAGAAAGTTTAAAGCATACCCAAGTAAAGTTCTGTCAACAAACGTATTAGTTCCAAAATATGTTTTTAGCAGAGGTCCTGAGGCTGTAACGGCACGCAGTTGCAGATAGCACCTCAGGAACCCAAGATAGGGTATCAGCAATAGCAGGCAAAAAGAGGAAGGAAGGCAGGCACCAGCAGCAGCACCAATGTCTGTGCTGGGTGGCTACTAAAGTGCCTATAATGTGTCCAATCATCCTGCCATCATGGCAACAGCAGCATTCTCCAACTCTTGCACCTGAAAGCTCTGATCTGACTGCACTGAAAAAGGGTCCAGAACTAAGTGTAAATTGTAACAAATCCATACTGGAAGGATCCATGTGTCATGGCCCAGCCAGAAGAAAAAGAGAACTGAACTACATAAAAGGAGGAGGAGGTCAGAGGAAGGGGAGGAAAAGGGAAAGAAAGATCAAAGGTGATGGGAAGAGGAGACATGCAAAGCGGGACAGGGAGAGCGTGAAGAGGTTTACACTTGGAAGGCTTTGCTGGTGTAACTATACCAGTACACAGGTCCAGTGACACAACATAATTAGGAGAGATGAAGCAATGGTAATTTAACGTTTAGTGTTTCACAAGACATGCATGCCATGAACTTCACAGCAATGACAAGTAAATGCTTGTTTTATAATCAACCCCGACAAAGAAAAAACTCAGAGAAATGTAAATTCCATTACATAACACAAAGAAACTAACAACTGTCAGAAACTAACAGGTGAATTCATTGTCATTTTAAATAGTAAAAGTTGTATGTCTTAGCTATACGGGTATTCTGTTGATGATAAAAAGCAGTGTCACAGAATGTTTGTTACAAACTTACTTCTAAAGACTGATTGCTGTAGGGTTTGTTTGTTTGTTTGTTTTTTCCCCTCCATAAGAGCCTAATGAGAGCTGTCCTGCATTATCTTCGAAATACCCATTAACCTTTTGCATCCTGCTGTCAGCCAGACAGGCGGGTGAAGAGGTTAATGGCTGCATATCATTTCATGATCTCATATGTGTACATAGATCAAAGCCTGGTTAATGGCCCGTACAGCTAGGATTTGCATTTATTTAAATTTTCAATTTAGGCCAGCGTGAGACTGTCCCCTTCCCGGGGGGCCATGTCCCTCTTGCAGAGGGATTATTCTGACATCTTGTACAGTTTGCTGATCCACAGTTCCATAATCTCAGTGTATATGTGTGTAGATACCCGGAGCGGATCTGTACATGGTTGTATTTTGCACCTCCGGCTGGGGACAGTGCAGTAATTTCAGCTATTGCCAAGATCATGGTGCAATAAAGTAACCAGTTTTGAGTCAAAAAACTTCTTCAGCTTGGTTCACACTGGCACTAATCCAGATTTTATTATCCTATTGTAAAGCTTTCTGTAGGAACTGTGGTTACATGTTCAGTGGATTCAAAGGCCAAAGAACACCCTCAAAATAAGCTAGCAATACTGGTGACTCTGAGCAACTCTGCACTATATCGTGACCAAATATATTTGGGTTTAGAAAAAGATTAAGCTCTCCACTATTCCAGGACTCTCTCTTACATACAAAGAGGGTCACATACTTAGTTGCTTATTTAAATCAAGCACTGTATGTTATCCAGTGTAAATAAAAATGACTGTTCAGGTCTAAGGGCCATCTAAGAGATACCCAGAGAGCAGAATAATAGTTCAGCTGTCTCCAGCAACTGAGAAGGTAGCTGAGGCTGGAAGCATCCTAACAGAGAAATCGGGACAGGGAGCACAAAATTCCCAAAAGATTTGGATGGGAGTAAAATCGTGATGGTGACGTAAAAAGTATCCTGAAAGAAGAACATGAGCATGTTGTAACTCTTTTGTAGGCCAATTGCACACCAGTGACTTCTTGCATTCCTCCATTCCCCACCAAAAGCTCCCTTGATGCCACCCTCCCATCCACTTTGATTTCATGGATGCACTCCAATCCACCCCTAACCCGTCCATGCCAAGTGTTCAGTGTGCCCCTTCTCATCCTGCCCCCCCCCCCAAGAGCTTTGTGTACTCCCACATTCTCCCCACATGCCAGGGCTTTGTCTCTCCCCCACACCATTATCGGCCATTTCCCTCCCATGCCAGGGGTTCTGCATGCTTCCCTACCAGGATCCAGCATTCTTCCTCCATCACAGGTCCAGTATGTCCCCCACACTTCCCCCTTTCCTCCCACCATTTTCATTTCTTTCTGTGTGGGAGACAAGTCTTTTGGGGTGTCAACATTTTAAACTATTAGAAGGCTGGGCAGAGCTTCCATTGGGGCTACTTTTATGCTGGAATATATGAATGACTGCTATCAACGAGTTCTTCACTCTATAGACAATTATAGAGGTATTTAAAGATGTTGGTGCTGCCAACCAGATGCAAGGGGCTCTTTGTGTTCCCCATTTCTCCCTTTTAGTTTCTCTAAGTTTTCACTAAAATCAACAGAGTACTGGCCATTGATTTCTAGAATTCCCTGAGGTTTTGGAATCAGAATGATAGGGATAGAAGGGTCACTGAGGGCAGGTCTACTGTATCAGGGGTGGGCAACCTTTCAGAAGTGGTGTGCCGAGTCTTCATTTATTCACGCTAATTTAAGGTTTTGTGTGCCAGTAATACATTTTAATGTTTTTAGAAGGTCTCTTTCTACAAGCCTATAATATGTAACTAAATTATTGTTGCATGTAAAGTAAATAAGGTTTTTAAAATGTTTAAGAAGCTTCATTTAAAATTAAATTAAAATACAGAGCCCCCCAGACACTGGTGTCCAGGACCCGGGGTGTGAGTGCCACTGAAAATCAGCTCTCATGCCATAGGTTTTCTACCCCTGATTTAGCGGGTCTTTCCCCTGATGGATCAATTACTGCAGCGCTGATCCACGAAAAGTGGAGACAAGCCCCTAGGTTTAACCTTCTGCCAACATACAGGATTTGTTGTGTTTAATTCTAAGGTACAGCTGCTCATTAATCAGAAGCAGTATTCAAAAGTTAATAAATTACAAACAAACAGAAAGAAAAATTCCATCATACTCAACTTAGGACCTTGCTTTGCTCAGCCAAAGAGTTATACTGAAAGAATGTGATGATTGAAAGGGCAAGAAAAAAAGTATGTGATCATGCAAATGAAGATTGTACCACAAGGCATATATTCCAGGAGACTCAATTGTGGCCTTTCCTAACTTTTTAATGCTTGACTTTGCAATCCTAATGCTTGCTTACTTTAGTATTTTTCTATGAACATTTCTTAGGGTTCAGTTAAAAAAAATCACTAATGACTCAGCACAGTTGCAGAGATAACTTTAAAAAGATGACCCGATTGTAAATTGTTATAATGACATTTGCCTCAGGGCCAGTCTACACAGAAAAGTTAGATCAACCCAGCTGTGTATCCACACACGAGTGACGTAATAATGTGTGTATCAATCCACACACGAGCGATATAATAAAATGACCTAATCCCCAGTTTAGATAGCACTAGGTTAATAGAATTTTTCCATTGACCCAGTAACAGGCTCTCGGGAAGGTGGATTAACTACAGTGATAGGAGGACCCCTCCTATTGCTGTAGTGAGTCTACACTGAAGCACTGCAGCTGTGACATTGTAGAATTTAATTATAGATCAAGACCATATCTACACTAGCACTTAGATATGCAAAACATGTCACTCAGGGATGTTTTTGTCACATCCCTGAGTGACCAAAGTTTTGCTGACATAAGTGCTCATGTGCACAGTGCTATGATGTCAATGGGTAACCTCTGTCCTGTCGGCATAATGCAGTTACACTAGCGATCTTAAGGCAGAATAGCTGTATCAGTACAGCTATGCTGCTGTAAGCTAGAAGTGCAGATATGGCCATAGCATCATTCTACACAGAAACTCATATAGCTCTGAAAGGTATGAAATTGGACCCTATGACGCTGCCTGGAATTTGATATTTTCCAAGATGCCACAGAATTCAGTACTTTTGTAGTATTTAACATTTTGCTATAGCCAAGAAAACAAATTGTTGGTTGCCATATACATGCCTTGCCTCAATTTGCTTGCAGCTCCTTCTTGTCCTACAGTTTTCCTCACAGGAGAGTGCTATTTGGATTACAGGGCATGTTCCCTGCACTGTCCAATTGAGCCAGCCAGGGAGCAGTATGTCAGGGAGCCAAAGACTGAGTTCAATTTGCAGCCATGTAATAGCGGAAGAGTAGGATGTCCGGATGGGCTGCCTGAATACCAATACAGCAGCCAAAGAAGGCAGGGAGACTAAACCTACAACAAACTTCCCCACTTCCCAGGGAGAGGATGGAAGAGAAGGAGGTTTGAGCAGGGTTACACAGACAACACTTTGATAGCTAAGGCCAATTGAAATGAGACATTTGAAGAAGATAATGAAAAAAAGTCCATTATTGAAAAATTAGTCAATGATTTTCAATCAATGAGTATTTTCAACTGTGAGCAATAATTGAGAGTCTTTGTAAGGGAGGGAATAAAACTGGGGAGAGAGAATTTTTAAGAACCACAGCATTATTATTCATTCTTTCTACAGAATTTGGTCCCATCATGACATTGTATACATGTTCAGAGAGAAGTGTTAGGTTTATCACTATGCACTTTACCTGTCATCAACAACAAGTTCTATCCTACAACTCAAGTCCCTCTCAGTCAGCATCTGACGTCAGTTTAAGACGTTGATCCTAATTTTCAAAATAAGTGGATCCAGCTCTAGGTACATCAGAGACTTCATTTTGACCTAAGAACCACATTAATACCTACACTCCTCTGGGACAATGCACATCAAAAACCCAGGATAAAGCACAAATGCTAGGACAGAGCATTCTTGATGGACGGGACCCAATTATTGAACAAGCTTCTACAGGAGATCATACAAATCTGACAGTCTTTAGGAAATCATACAAAACCTTCTTCTTTGTAAAAATTTCCGCCACTTGGATATTAATAACTTCCCATTAATAGCAACTCTGCCCAGAAAGATAATGGATCAAATAATTAAGCAATCAATTTGCAAACACCTAGAAGATAAGGTGATAAATAACAGTCAGCATGACTATGTCAAGAACCAATCATGTCAAACCAACCTGATAGCTTTCTTTGACAGGGTAACAAGCCTTGTGGATGGGGGAAAGCGGTAGATGTGATATATCTTTACTATACTACAGCTTTTGATACGGTCTTGCATGATCTCAAACAAACTAGGGAAATGTAACCTAGATGGAGCAATTACAAGGGGAGTGCATAACTGGTGGAAAATCGTTCCCAGAGAGTAGTTATCAGTGGTTCACAATCGTGCTGGAAGGGCATAACAAGTGGGGTCCTGCAGGGATCAGTTCTGGGTCCGGTTCTGTTCAGTATTTTCATCAGTGATTAGACAATGGCACAGAGAGTACACTTAAAAAGTTTGCAGACGATACCAATCTTGGAGGGGTTGCAAGTACTTTGGAGGATAGGATTAAAATTCAAAATGATCTGGATAAACTGGAGAAATGGTCTGAAGTAAACAGGATGAAATTCAATAAGGACAAATGAAAAGTACTCCACTTAGGAAGGAACTATCAGTTTCACACATACAAAATGGGAAATGACTGTGTAGGAAGGAGTACTGTGGAAAGAGATCTGGGGGTCATAGTGAATCACAAAGCTAAATATGAGTCACAAGTGTAACACTGTTGCAAAAAAAGTAAACATCATTCTGAGATGTATTAGCAGGAGTATTGTAAGCAAGTCATGAGACGTAATTCTTCCACTCTACTCCATGCTGATTAGGCCTCAAAACTGGAGTAGTGTGGCCCATTCTGGGCACCACATTTCAGGAAAGACGTGGACAAACTGGAGAGAGTCCAGAGAAGAGCAATCAAAATGATTAAAGGTCTAGAAAACATGACCTATGAGAGGAGACAGAAAAAATTGGGTTTGCTTAGTCTGGAGAAGGGAAGACAGAGGGGACATAACAGTTTTCAAGAACATAAAAGGCTGTTACAAGGAGGAGGGAGAAAAAATGTTGTTCTTAACCTCTGAGAATAGGACAAGCAGCAATGGGCTTAAATTGCAGCAAGTGTGGTTTAGGTTGGACATTAGGAAACATTTCCTAAGTGTCAGAGTGGTTAAGCACTCGAATAAATCGCCTAGGGAGTAGATGGAATTTTTAAGAGCAGGTTAGACAAACACCTAACAGGGATGGTCTATAATACTTAGTCCTGCCTTGAGTGCAGGGGACTGGACTAGATGACCTCTCAAAGTCCCTTCCAGTTGTGTGATTCTATGAATCCTGTCCCATTGACTTTAACGTCAATGGGATTTGGATATTGGTAATGGCATGTTGCTTATTAACATTTTTTTGGAACAAATGCCCCACCTGCAGCAGGTTTTCAAGGCTGCAGCCAGAGAAGGAAGCACTGAGATGTGCCAAGCATGCAGGTTTGTGGGACTTCAGCCTGGAAATGAAGTATTGGGATGCACCTTCCCTGGCCGTCACCCTGCAAACTTGCCTGTGGCCAGTGCTCAACCCATCCAGCACTTCCTTCTGGGGCTGCAGCCCTGAAAAAAACCAGCCTGCACACATGGACAGCACCAGAGAGAAGGGGCTGCAGCCCAGAAGTTGGAGCTGTGTGGCACCTCTCTGCGCAGCCTGGGCTGCTTCCCGCTGGGGGACTATACCTAGAGAAGGAATCGCTGGGTCATGGTGAGTCCCAATTCCTGAAGAGTGCAGAGGAAGTATGGTGCAGCCCTCCCAAATATCTCACACTCCCATCCTGTAGAAAGCCTCTACATTTAGGCTGCAGCCCCACTCCGTTCTGTTGCCCTGCCACAAGCAAGTTTGCAGGTCTGAGCCAAGGCAGGCACATCCCAGTGCTTCTCTCCCTGGCTGGTGCCTTGCAAATTGGCCTTCCATTTATTAGTAACTGCCAGAAAATAGAAACTTTTTGCTGGCAACAGAGGAGTTGCTAATAAGTGGAATTTACAATATGTCTTCTTGCAGTGGCAGAGAGAAGGATATTCTCAATGAAGTCTATAATTATGGAACAAACTTGCACGCAAGTCAAGCCATAATCTTACCATTTGCAAAGCAAGGTGCAACACACACATATAAACAAAAAGACTTCCCTAAACAATTATGCAATAGTTATACCTATACAAAAGGAATTCACCCTCACTCTACTCTGTAGAGAAATGTCAAATGAATAAGGAAGAAGAGCTCTATCTTCTTGACATAATTTGGATATAAACTATTATTGTGATTTGTTCAGGTATTTTGGTGATGAGTGCCACAAAGCTTCAATTAAAAGTTGGTAACAGAGAAACACATCAAACAAAAGTAATTAAGTACAGTTGCAGTTGCTTAGGGCAAATAACACCTACTTCAAAACCACAAAAATCAGGAAGTATGGAATGAAGCCATACTCAACTACTTAAATCACCTTCCCAAATGGACACACCCAGACAGTCTTTATCACAAAAAAAGTCATCAGTTATTGCAATACTGGGTGTTGCAGACATCTACAACTGTAACTCTGCTGGGGGGGCCAGACACACTCATTGCCTCCCACCCAGTCGCACCCTCCCCCTCCGGCAGAGTGTCATACTGGTGATGTCTGACAACACCAAGTGTCTCAGTTTCAGGGCAATGGCATCTGTATTCCCCCTCTGTGTCCACTAAAGGCACCTCCTTTAGACTTCCATCGCCCAGCCTTCTCCTGTGTGGAGACCTATGTTTCACCCCCTTCTGACTGGAAATTTTAATGCTGCACAGCTCACTGATTTACACTGTGATATCCCTAGCAAGCAAGCCTGCTTTACAGTGTCTGGGCTTAGCTTTTTCTCCAAAGACTATGACTAACTATATCCACAGTTATAAGTTAAACACACAGATCCTTCTAAGCAAGCACATTTACTCTCAAGCTAAAAGCATTAAACATATTTAAATAATATTATCTTGTTTTACTATATATCATATACTATATCTTAAACAATATTAAAACAACCTACACACATGCTAAAAAGCTTACCAGAGGTCACTTTAACGCCAACCTAGGGCTCTGATAGGTTTTTATCCTTCAAAACCCACACTGGGGTTTCCCTGTGGTAGTTACAAGTTCATCTCTCTTAGATCCAGAACTAGGACCCGGGTTAGGCAGATCAGCAATTTCTCTATATAGCTTGGGCCTTTGACCTTGGCCCTTTGTAACAGGTAATCAGCAGACAACTACCCTCTTCTCAGGGTACATCTTCAAAAGATGAAGTTTTTGCATCACCAGAACTGGGTAATTTGCATTAACCTCTGCCTAGAGATTGAGCAAATAAGCCAATCCTGGGACTGAGCCAGCTTTTAAACAGGAGAGGGGCCATCTGGACAGCTTGGTCCCAGAGCAGTGGAGGGCACCCAGATAAACACACAGCTCAGTCATCAATATCCTTGAAGTGGTGTGGATAGCTGCTGGAGGACTATCAAAATAGCATGCGGCAGGCAGCATTACGTGCACAAGAACAGATTGCACTAGCTCAATTTGTATTAGTACTCTTTGAATGAGAATTCCAAAGTTCAATGACTAGAAATTTTTATTAAAGCTAATGTTAAACATGAAAATATACACAGATTGATAGGTAAGGTACTGGACATCTGGAGTCAGGCTGGGGTTATGGGTGATTGTAGGTAATAGGTACAGGGTTTACAAGGCACATGCATATCACATATCCACAATAAATGCAGAGTTAGAGCACTCTAAGGAGTTGTGTTATGTTTATGCATACGTTTCCAGACCAGAACAACTCAAGTCAGTGTGGACTAAACCCCTGTGTAGACAAGTACAAAGCTTAAACTAATTTGTAAAATTCTCTAACACTGCTAATCAATAGGTATTACATTTTCTTTTAAACTATACCCATGCTTTACTATTAAAAGGTAACATCCATAGCACTCACTGGAGACAGTTATGTATTTTATATATAAGCTAGAAACTAAAAGTAGCACACAATTCTGGGGCTTTGTACCAGATACTGTATTATCTACATTTGTACAAGGCCAATCAACTATTAGCACACAATAAGTAAAATATATTGCTTTTGTTTTTACTCAACTAAATTTTACTACACACACACACACACAAAGAGGAACAATTCTCATTACCTGAAACATTAGAATCAATATCACAGGGGTTTGGTTTTTTTAAGAGATTTTATTTCTAGAGTAGTCAAGCTCTGAACATATTTTTGCTTTTCCAGACTTTTTTTTCTATGTGGTATACTCACCGCATGGTAATCAGAGAGCATAAGTAGTGTAATCAGATAATACATAACCTTACAACTAAGAGGACGTAGTACAAGTGTGTTTTAGTTCAACAGAAGAGCATATATTGCTTTTCACCTGAATTACAGCAGGTGTGTTTGTTCATACTACAAATACATCATATGATCACTGTCACAGGTCTCGCCACAGGTAAAGGGTGGGTTAGTGGTGTTCCAGCAGCAGTGTTTCAATCCATATTGATTTGTAAGGAAGCTTCTACAGTGATGTAATAACACTGGGATCTAAAGAGGGAGACCAATCTATCTATATATATAAAAGTCAAGTGGTGTATGTATGTATGTATGACTGCGAACTCCTCACGCACCGTTTGAGCCAGAGACTTGAAATTTGGTACAGTGAGGGGTCTTGGGGTCTAGATGCTGGTAAGGGTCGAAAAAAATTCGGATCTCAACTCTGACGCCCCCCAGGGGTGAAAGTCTTTCAGGGCCAATCACATCGGCTGGGCGGTTAGGTGGTGGTGATGTCATAATACCCCCCTCCAACAGACACCTCACTCGCTCAGCTCACCCCTCCCTCCTCCAACGGAACCCCGGAGGTCCCTCAGTTCTCTGCCCCTCCCAACAGAACCCCAGAGATCCCTCAGTTCTCTGCCCCTCCCCCCTCCCAACGGAACCCCAGAATCCATCAGCTCTGTGCCGCCCCCCACCTGCGAAGGTCCCCGGAATCCCTCAGCTCTGGGCCCCCTCCCCCCCTGCGACAGATCTGAGTTGGATTTGGTGGGACGGTAAGTGAGGTGGGGGTGTCGGGTTCGGTCGGGGGGTGAGGTGAGGGTATCGGGTTTGCTTGGGGGGGTGGGAAGGTGTCGGGGTAGGTGAGGGGTGAGGTGTGGGTGTTGGGGTTGGTCAGGGGGTGTCAGCTGTCTGCCACCTCCCCATCTCCGACTGACCCGAGCAGCGCCGGGCACTTATGCTAGTCTATTTATATTTACTGTATAGCACCTGGAAATTCTAGGAAGTTCACAGAAGCCACATAGCTGCTTTGCTGAGTTTATAATATACATTAGTTTCCAAGCTCTATATTTCTTAAATAACTTTAGAAACAAACTATCAAATTAGTAACTATTACATTTTTTAAAACGTTAAAAAAGTTACAGTTGCAAAGTCAAGCACTCAAAAAATAGGAAATGACTGAACTAAGGTTTTCTATACAATCTTAATTTGGTCTCCTGTGTATTATACATTAGGATATAGTCTTTGATTACATGATTGCATACTGTATAGTTAATTTTGGTATTTCTTAACTTCTGAGTGTTTCACTTTTCAACTATAACATTTTCTAAATGCCATTTTCTGGATTTTAGTTTCCTAAACCTTTAAGAAAGCAAATGGAAAAAAACAGAAATTCCATCATGGAACCATACTTATCCCCTATCTTATGCATCATCAGCAGAGTTGGGACCTTCAGGTCTACAGGACAGACCTTTACCACTTAAGTTAAAATACCCATAGCACAAGTAAACTGTTATCCTCTAATCAGTGATCCTCAAACTGGGGTGCACGCAGGACCACCAAAGGGGATGAGCGGCCCCAGCCAGAGGAGCTGGGCACCGCGGCGGCAGGAGAAGCCAGGCGGCCCTGGCGGCTCCTCCGCAAGAGCAGCAGCAGCCCTGGCCAGAGGAGCTGGGCACCACGGCGCTTGCAGAGGAGTCACTCCTTCTGCCGACGGGGCTGCCATATAACTTGCAGGGGAGCTGCCGGGGCCGGCTGGCTGCTCCTGCCGTATTGGAAACCTCCCTGGTTTCCAACACAGCAGGAGGAGCCAGCCAGCCCTGGCAGCTCCCCTGCAAGTGCCGCGGCAGCCCCCCGCCGGAGGAGCTGGGCGCCGCGACTGCAGCCCCGGCCCCGGGAATCGGGCGCCGCGGCGGGGACCGGCCCTGGGAGCCAGGCGCCACGGCTGCAGCCTGAGGAGTCAGGCACCGTAGCGGGGACCGGCCCCGGGGGGGCAGGTGTCCCAGGAGGGAGCATTCAGGGGACAAGGGGGAGGTTGTGAGGGGAGCAGGGCTGGGGCAGGGCTTCCCCTGTGTGTGGGGGGGTCCTCAAAAAAAAATTTACGCTAGGGGTGCATGAGGAAAAAAGTTTGGAGATCCCTGCTCCAGATGGCCCAACCATTACAAGAAGTAGTCAAGTTTTGCCAGTAAATTTCATATCTGTTTGCTAGAGATAACAAAGGAATGTTAGGCTCAGGAATCCTGGGTCAACTCCAGGTTCTGGAAGGTAGTGTGCTCAATGGTTATAGAATGTTCTGCCCCTATACTCTAGCAGCCTATCCCTATTCCACTCCTATCCTATCCCTTTCCATGCTCCAGTCTATGTCCCCTTCTGCTCATATTGCTCCCAGACAGCTTCTGTGCCTCCCCGCTTTTCATTCCATGTAGGGACCTTTCTCCTTCTCCACACTGCCCGAGCAGTGAGAGCACAGGACAGTCTCCTGGATTTCAATTCTTATTGCTGGTGCTACAGTGCCACTGAACACCTAGGAGGAGCAAATGCGGAAGTCCTGCTCGCCTCTTGTAACTCTGAGATGAAGTATGCTTAGTCCTGTTGGCATGTAGGAGCTGTGTAGAGATGGAGTATTGTCAGTACATAGGGAATCTTTGGAACACTTAGCTTCTGGCCTCCAAAACTAGTGATACTGAAAATTGTGATTTGCATTAAGAGTTGTAAGGTGGCCAAATTTAGCCAGGTTTTGTGGGAACAGCAAAAGATATATCCTTGACAATAGGGCAATCCCCTATCAAATTTTACGTTCCTGCTCCAAAATATGAGAGCACTACAGTGTCTCAATAACTGTCAACATTTTTAACATTGTTTTCCCTATGCATTTTCCCCAGCCTCATTCCCAGAAGCTGTCGAACCATTTTAGCTGAAACTTTCCATAAAAATTCATTCTGAAGCAGACACCCAACCGGAAAAAATTCAGCCCAATTTTACAAAGATCTGAACAACTCAAAACAGTCTTATAAAGAAAATGTTAGGCAACCTTAACTAGAATGACACTACCAGTTCTATCCCCAGAATGTGAGTGACTTAAAAGGAGGGTGACACTAGTATATCCAAAAATAGCACTTAGCCCAGTGTTTTTAATCTCAAAAAGTAAAATATTCAGGGATAATTTGCTTCTTGTATGGCAAATTCTTTAAGAATACATTAATTATATCACACTGAAATCCATGGGTCTTTAAAACACCAAAGAATTCTACTCTTCCGGTACCACCACCTTCAATTAATCTGAAATATGCCTAGAAAGCCAACAGCTACACATTAGAATGTTTTGACCAGTATCTACTACCAATATTTACTACCAAAGATATTTTACATTTTTTGTTATATTGCAAATCACATGGTCTTTGGGCCCAGTAACTACTTCTAACCACAAGCAGAAGAACAAAATGAAACCACAAGAAGGTTTCTTATGACCAGCTTATTTATTCCCAGTCACTACATGAAGGTCCTTGGTCACTCTGTCAAGGGAATATTTTTCCCAGTGATGGTAATTCACATAAAGAGTTCTTAGATCTTGCAAAATATTATCCCTCCATCTACTTTTTGGTTGGACACATCTCAAGAGATGTGGTATGAATGACAAAATATATCAGAAACTTCCTGCCCTACTGAAGTCAATGTAAGTTTTTCCACTGACCTCCAGGGGATCAGAATTTTACCCAGAATGTGTTTGTATGCAATCAGATATTATAATTATACCATACCAAAACAGATCTCTGCCTAGACACAATAAAGTTAGTATGTACTAAGTAGACCTGTAGATATATGGATTGAGAGTTATCTTCACTGGTTAATTAATATATATATTATATATATATTATATATCTGAAGTCTGATTTTTGGGATATATCTATATCTATCTATATATATCTATATATAGATAGATATAGATATATCCCAAAAATCAGACTTCTTTGTGACAAAGTTCTAAAAGATTAAATTTGCTTATTGATCTCTGATGATATGGGGCAAAGACTGAGGCAGGTTTTCATTCTTGGTTGTCCAATCTTTCTTTTTAATTTATTTCAATGGCTGCCACTGGAGAATAGAACCCTTGATTTTGAAAGCTAAAATGGATTTTAAGTGTCAGTCCCTTGCACAAAAGCAACAATTTTCAGCTGTCAGATACGGATCACAATTATTGGATTAATTTTTGTTCACAACAACAAAACCTAATTGATGTACAAGGGGAAAAAACAGTTCAGCATGCTGTAATCTCTCAAGTAAGACTAGTTTCTATGTATCATATGTATCTACATTTAAAATTCTAACAGAAGCCACAACTTCACTTATATTTTTATGCAATAGCCTCAGCTCTGGAAGTAAACTAAGCAAGTCTAATCCACTCCGGATAGACAAAAATCACATCCAGGAGGATAATATAGATTGAAAAACAGGGCAATTTATTGTGAAACATTCCACTACATGGATATTTCAGTCAGAGGTATTAATATAGAATACTAACAAAGTAGTTCCAGTAAAAACCTGCTTTGTACCACTTCTTTTTAATAACTTCTGCACAGTTTGGTTAGGAGAATGCATACAATGCAAAAGAATGTATGCTCCTAAATGATACTACATTTTAAAGTTTTATAACATCATTCATTAGTTTTGTGGATCTTCTAAACAAAATGTTAAGATACATTCACAACTAGATGGTAGTAATTGACCTTTCCCCTACTAACATATGCAATATATGATTATTACACTACTTAAGGAACTTGAATGTTACTACATGACTTGAGTCATACTTCACCTTGCCCTGAATTCCAAAGGCATCAGAAAAGCAGGTGAAAGTTGACAGAGAAGAAACATTTTTGCAACTGCCTTGCATAAAGCAAAATTAGGATAGGTACCCATGACACTTTGTGCAAGAAACATTTGTTCTGGCTCTCCGAACAAGCAACTCCTTGATTTGTTTCAGAAAATGGTTTTCTAACCTTTATTTTATTATTTGATTCCTAAATTAGGGCTTACAATACCTACATCATCCTTCATGATACTCTTCAAACAGGATTTCAAAGTACAGACATTTTTAAAAGTTAAATCCACCTTTCCCTACACTCAGGCAATGTTAGTAACATTGGCAGAGAAGCTGAATAGAGGAAAGAATTCAACTCACAAAAAAGATCAATTTATAGGCTAGAATAGAGGTCAGAGCTCTTGCACATCCCTTACGCCTTGGATACACTTGCAGGATTATAGCACTTTTGGTTATAGCGCATCCCATATACTGCAGTAGGTATTGCGCTAGAGCGTGTGCACACTTAGACCCGCCAGCGCTAGAGCATGGCCACATTTGCAGTGCTTCAGGCAGCATTAGGAGCAGCGCAATAGGGCAGGTATCCCACAGAGCACCTCTTCCCAATCTGGCGCAATGCCTTGTGGGAAGGGGGGCGTCACTTGCGGCCATTCTGCATCCTGTTCCAACTCCCCTGATACTTTGGGTCATATCCCAGGAATCCCTGTGTTTCCGTCGACCTCAGGCGCCATCTTTCAACGGTTTCAGCAAGGCGTGCGCGCTCCGTCGTCCGTTTTCCTTTGCCGTAATGGATCGTGAACGGATGAGGAGCATGCTGGCGAGTGTCGTCAGCACAACTCTCTGCGCAGCGGAGTTCATTCTTGACATGGAAGATGACAGTAGCGATGGGTCTGAAGAAGACGAGCTCGAGCCAACGAACGCATTGGACACTAAACTGATCATCGCTTTAACGGACATGCTCACCACCGTGGAACGCCGCTTCTGGGCACAGGAAACGAGCACTGAATGGTGGGATCGCATAGTCATGCAAGTGTGGGACGATGAGCAGTGGCTGCAAAACTTTCGCATGAGAAAAGCTACTTTCATGAGACTGTGTGCTGAACTCGCCCCCGCCCTGCAGCGCAAGGACACCAGATTGAGAGCTGCCATCCCGGTGGAGAAGCGGGTGGCTATAGCACTCTGGAAGCTGGCCACCCCAGACAACTACCGATCGGTGGCCAACCACTTTGGGGTGGGAAAGTCGACCGTTGGAGTCGTGTTGATGGAAGAGTGCAGGGCCATTAATCGCCTCCTGCTATGAAAAATCGTGACTCTTGATGACGTGCGTGACATCGTGGCTGGCTTTGAACAGATGGGTTTCCCTAACTGTGGAGGGGCGATCGATGGGACCCATATACCTATTCTGGCGCCCGACCACCTAGCAGAAGAGTACATTAACTGAAAGGGGTACTTCTCCATGGTTCTTCAGGCGCTTGTGGATCACTGTGGGCATTTTACTGACATTAATGCAGGCTGGTCGGGAAAGGTGCATGATGCACGCATCTTCCGCAACACTGGCCTGTTCAGGAAGCTGCAAGAAGGCACTTTTTTCCCAGACCGGAGGATCCCCGTGGGGGAAGTTGAAATGCCCATTGTGATTCTTAGCGACCCCGCCTACCCTCTAATGCCCTGGCTCATGAAACCCTACACGGGGAGCCTGGATAGCAGCCAGGAAAGGTTCAACTACAGGCTGAGCTGCTGTCGAATGACTGTGGAGTGTGCTTTTGGGCGTCTCAAGGCGCGCTGGCGCTGTCTTTATGGGAAGCTAGACTTGGCAGAGGGAAGTATCCCCACGGTTATTTCCGCGTGCTGTGCCCTACATAATCTCTGTGAGCGGAAGGGCGAAGGCTTCACTATGGCATAGTCCTCGGAGGTTCCACAGCTGGAGGCCACGTATGCACAGCCAGAGAGCAGGGGTCTTAGATGGGCCCAGCATGAGGCTACAAGGATCAGGGATGCCTTGAGGGAGCATTCTGATGCTGAAAGCGAGTTCTAATGGGAATTCCAGAGGGAGGGAGGGTGCATTCTGTTAATAGGATAAGGCATTTGCTTTTCTGTAGCTATTAGATACATATGTGCACCAAATAAAGAAACTCATTTATTAAAAAGAATTCATTTATTGAACAGCTTTTTCAGAATTTAAAATAAAAGTTGAAAAAAAGTAAAATGTGTGAGGGAGGAGGGAAGTTGGGGTGGGAAGAGGAGGGGGGTGCAATTGGAGTGGGAAGGGGTCAGTCAGAGATTGGCGTATGTCCTGACCTCATAACCTCCAATGCCCTTCGAGTTGCTGCGTTCCCCATTTGCGGAGGGTGATTATGCTTGTTGTTAGGGGTTGAGTGCAGTGGATAAGGGTTCTGGGTCTGTGGGTTGGTCGGTGAAGACAGGGGGGTTGGAGGCATCCGTGGGTGGTAATAACCAGGCAGCTGTTGACAGTGGACCAGCAGGGGAAGGGTTAGGGGGCAACTGACAATGGGGTCGGCGAGCACGGTGCTCCTTCTCCTCCTGAACGGCAGCGATCCGCTGCAGAGTCTCTACTTGCAGCTGTAATAATGTGAACAGCTTGTTAGCGAGCTGCTCGCGAGTCATCTCCCTCAACTGGATCTGTTCATCCCTCCGCTTGCTCTCATTCTCCCTCTGCTTGCTCTCATTCTCCCACCACTCCTGTGCAATGCTATTCCGTTGCAGCCTGTTGCATAACTTGCATATCTTCCTTGCTCTTTCGTGGTCTCTTTTGAATCCTCCTCAGCTTCTCAGCTGCAGATAAGATTGACGTTGATGGGGTGTTCAAAGAACGAAACTAGGGAAAGTCAGTGCAAAGTTAAAACAGAGGATTCCCTTGTTCACAACAGACAGTGCTATGATTCCCATGCATTCCATGTTTCTCTGTCCGATTTGCCTGTCCCACACAGCTATAGCACACAGACAGCAACGGAACCCCTGCCATGGTGAGTTGTCTCAGGATGCAGGGGGAATGATTGTTTCCCTGCCTTCCTGTCCTTTTGAGGGCATTTGCGGGAACTGTACTCTGAGCACTGTCCCAACATTCTCTGTGTAGGTGTTCGTGCTAGAAGATATCTCGCTGCTGCGGGTGACGGACCAAGAAAGGGAGGGCATTCTAATGAGATGCGGATTTCGGCCTGGGCCAGATGCAGCTTGCCTCTGTGCAGCAATGTTCCCCCTACCCCTCGTAGAACAGTGGCGGGGACTAGTGACCATGGCCAGGACAGGGACCATGCTGGCTCTCCCAAGAAACCTGCGCAGGCACATTGCAAGAGCTCTTATTGAGACCTTTGAAGAAATCACTGAGGACGATGACTGTGATGTGATAGACTACATCAATGCACTATTCCACATGTAGACAAGCATGTGGCAAGCATCCCTTTCCACCCCGGCCAAGCTGTCTGCCTTCCCAATAGAAAAGTAGCTGTACCTGCGCAATCTGCTGCTGCTGCCCTGCCCCCTGCAACCGCCGGACACTGTGGCTGGCTCTGGCTGTCCTCCGGGCTTGCGAAGAGTTCCTGGCTGCATGTGTCCTGTAACTCCTCCGTGCCCTGGGTCGCTGTCGCTGCCGCGGCCGCTGCCTCCTCCTCCTCCTCTCCATCCTGCTCCTCTCCGTCCTTCTCCTCTTCCATCTCCTCTTCCCCCCCCCTTCAGTGGTGGGTTGGGAAGAAGTGTCCTGGGAGGTCGATGGAGTGCACGTTGCATCACCAAGTATCACGTCCATCTCCTTGTAGAATTTGCAAGTCACTGGGGCTGCCCCAGGACGGCTGTTTGCGTCGCGGGCTTTGCGATAGGCAATCCTAAGCTCCTTTACTTTTGCCTGGCACTGCAGAGTGTCCCGGTCATGGGCTCTTTCCACCATGGCCCGTGATATCAGGACATATGTATCGTAATTCCTGCGACTAGAATGCAGCTAAGCCTGGACAGTCTCTTCCCCCCAACTAATGAGGTCCAGCACCTCACTATTGTTCCACGGTGAAGCTCACTTATTGCGAGGAGGCATGGCACGTGGAGCCATGGCCAAGCAAAATGGTTACCGAGGAGCACTCCACGCCTGGCTGGAGCAAACAGGAAGGGGATTTTCAAATTTCCCTGGGAATTTAAAGGACGGGTCTGACGTGTGGTCACCTGAGGACGCAAAAGAAGAGTTTGAAACTGATGAGCAGAGTGGCTCGAACGGGAATTATGGGCCAGGCTGGAGGCTAATAAATGCGCAATGGGTGTCCACATTTGTGCTGTAGCGCTACAGTGGTAGCGCAACAGCCCTTATTCCCGTGCGGAGGTGGATTACCACGAGCGCTATAAACTCAGACTTATAGCGCAATACGTACCTTGCCAGTGTGGACGGATAGAGAGTTATAGCGCTCCTGGAGGCTTTATAGTGCTATAAAGTGCCAGTGTAACCAAGACCTTAGTTACTCAGCCACTAGAGCCATAGTTTAGGCCACTGCCCCTTCTAGAGAGACCTGCTCAGGACCAGCAAGAAGCCCTCAGCTCATCCACTCTGCCACACTCTCCAAATACACATATATCCTGTGTAATAGCGCCATGGGATTTAAATGGTGCTACACACTTTGAAATATTTTTTTGAACATTGCACAAAGACTTACTGTTGATTATTATTTATAGTTTAATAACTAAGAGGCCTCACAAAAAAACTGGTAAAATGATCCCTGCACCCAAGTAATTTACCATCTAAATTAATGACAAGATGCAATAGGTGAATGAAACTGACAGACTGCAAGCAGGGCAAGGCAAAAGTAATAAAAGTGTGTTTTCATATAGCCTAATGGTGCACACAGCGTAACTCATCATTTGCCTAACTTTTGACTGGTAACATTCTGTAAGCTACATGGCTGAAGTAAGTCTTATGGAAAAGTCTGGAGGATAGCATAGTGGATTAATGGATTTTTGGTGGAAGATTGTATTGGTAAAAAGCAATCATGGAAAAAAAGCATAAATACTTGTGGGATAATTAGCTGGATATGCGATAGACTGGAGATGATGACATGATAAAATAGCAGAACTACTAGATAAGGTCTAACTAAGTTGTAGAGGGCCTTAAAAGTACAGACAGGAAACATATATATTGGATGCACTGGAAAACAGTTAGCCAGTAGAGGAATACTGAGGAGAAGGTGACATGCTTAAAGTGACAAGCAAGGAAAATTATTTTAACAGAAGCATTTGGATTAGATTGGAGGATGGCAAGATTGCATCAGTCAAGGGTGGGGAGAAGAGATTACGGCAATCAAGATACATTTTTAAGGGCCCTGAAAATATCTTTGGCAATCTGGACAGAAAAAGAAGGCCAAATTAGGTCAGACAGTTTTAATTCAAACCACCTGTTTAATTAGTTGGATGTTCTCTCCTCCAAAGATATGTGTACACTCACCACAACATTCTAATTCATCTTGTAATAACAGCATTTGGGCTCCTCTCTAAAGAATATAACTGATCATTAGGAACAGTATTTTTATGGTTACACCTGGCAAAACCCCAATGCATCACACACAATGACACACTCCACATGCAAGTCTCTTAAATTAAGGTTAACACCCCACTTCCACATGTTCACTGACACCCATGAAAATTAATCTATTTGACAAAGAGTTTCTTTTTACCACTTTCAGTACAATATATTTACATATGTACAGTATGAAAACCTAAGACTGTAGTACCTGAATACCTCTCCAATCTCACCACTGCCAGGTCCTCAAACAAAATCAGCACAATATTATGCCCAACAACTTGTCCAAGCAAACAAAAGAAATAACTACAAAAATCCTATAAGACCCCAAATCCTTTAATTTTGAAACACAGGTTTGGCTCTTCACCACAAATTGCTTTGGCATAGTTTGATGAATTAAAAAATAATAGCCTGAAAAATACTGTTTTTTACTGTCATTCTGATAAACGATCACTTCCTACAATAGTTGGAGCCCTTTCTTACTCTGTCATTGTACAATACAAAATGTGCTCTGGGAGTGGGGTGAAGAGATAGCTCAGTGGTTTGAGCTTTGGCCTGCTAAACCCACAGGTTTGTGAGTTCAATCCTTGAGGGGGGCCATTTAGGGATATGGGGCAAAAATGGGATTGGTCCTGCTTTGAGCAGTGGGTTGCACTAGATGATCTCCTGAGGTCCCTTCCAATTCTAGGATTCTTCATGCATACTCTATCCAATAATTTTTAATATTGCTTTTATGACAATTTGTATGAAAGATCAAAATAAAACTGAGCTATTGCTCAATCATTACTAAATTCTTACCTAAATCTGCTATTTACACCTACTACAATATATCTTGCTACAAACCATTTCATCTTCTAGATTTACCATCCTGATTTGTTTGTGAAACACTTTGAAGTTAAATGCTGTGTAGGCGTACACCGAAGGCCTGTAATACATGTTCCATTATTCAGTCCAGCAAGAGTAACAGCAAAGGAGGGAAGGTTGAATTTAATATGCATTCCTAACGTATCACACAACTTCCCCTACATTTCCCCAACAGGAAAAACTTCATAACACAATTCACTCTTCACTTAGACACATTAGCTAACACAATGACATACAAAAAAAAAATATAACAAAATCATATGCTACAGAACTAAGGTTGCCAAACCTCCGGGATTGTTTTGGAGTCTATAAGAATTAAAGATTAATCTTTAATTAAAGATAACGTCAAGTGATGAAACCTCCATGAATTCGTCCAACAAAAGTTGGTAACCCTAAACAGAACCTGATCTCCCTCTCCCTGAATTTCTTATTGATAGAACATACTTCACTATTATAACATACAACATAGAACAGCGGTACATTATTCACAGCCCAATCTCCGTTCTGTGCAACAGGGCCCATTATTTGTTAAGGGCGAATATAATAAATTTACCTTAATCCTCAAAGTTGTATGTCTGTGAATTCTCTCTCCAGCAGCACTTACCACACCGAGGGAGAGTGAATGGTGAAGGAGAAAGTCAGCTTTGTCTGCCGAACAGAAGGGGTTTTCTTGGCAGACCATGTCATGCACAGGGGGGAGGCGATCACCCTCTGGCATTAGAGAAGAATAAACCCGTGGCCAGGCCTAGGGGTGGTGGGAGACTAGCAGAGCTCTCCCCATCTTCCTTCTGTCTTTCTCTCTCTCTCGTACCCCAAACATCACTCACTCGTCCCCTTTTCAGCCCCTCAATCATCCCCTCCCCTCCCCCCCCACTTCTCCATCTGTTTCACCCCCATCCCCTCCCCTCCCCCCCACTTCTCCATCTGTTTCACCCCCATCCCCTCCCCTCCCCCCCACTTCTCCATCTGTTTTACCCCCATCCCCTCCCCTCCCCTCCACTTCTCCATCTGTTTTACCCCCATCCCCTCCCCTCCACTTCTCCATCTGTTTCACCCCCCTCCCCTCCCCTCCCCTCCCCCCCCACTTCTCCATCTGTTTCACCCCCATCCCCTCCCCTCCCCCCACTTCTCCATCTGTTTCACCCCCATCCCCTCCCCTCCCCCCCACTTCTCCATCTGTTTCACCCCCAACCCCTCCCCTCCACTTCTCCATCTGTTTCACCCCCATCCCCTCCCCTCCCCCCCACTTCTCCATCTGTTTCACCCCCATCCCCTCCCCTCCCCCCCACTTCTCCATCTGTTTTACCCCCATCCCCTCCTCCGCCCCCATCCAACTCCCTGCAGCACCCCGCCCCCACTCGCACCCCTCCCCCACCCCTTACCCGGGCCGCCCCTCACCCGTGCTTGGCGGCCGCTCTCCGGCGCTTGTTGAGCAGGCAGAGCAGGGCGCAGGCGGCCGCCCCGGCCACGACGGAGTGGCGCGCGGTCAGGTACTTGCTGTAGGCGGCCATGGAGCTCGCGCGGCGGCCGAGGAGTGACCCGGAGCGAGCCAGGCAGGGAGGCTGACGCGGGGAATGCCGGGAGCGGACGGGAGGTGGATGCGATGCCCCGCCCCGCCCCCTCAGGCCGGCTCCGGTACTGCGGCCTCACCTCCTCCTGTCACTCAGGCGGGCTCCGAGGGGAAGGCGGGGCGGGCCTCGGCACCTGGCCCGGGCTGCCGGGATGTGTGGCAGCGCGGCCCCTGCGCCCTCGGCGGAGCGCCCCACGGCTCCTTCCCCTCTCCACGGGCTGGGTCCCCGCCCCGGGCAGCGCCCTCGAGCCCCGAGAGACGGGCCACCCGTGGCGGGGGGCGGGGGGTTGCTACAGTGTCGGGGGAAGGGCGAGTGGGCGTGAGGGGTTTCCAATGCCATCGTGCTGGGCAAGTCCCCTCATCGCCCCGTTTCTCTTGTAGCCGTTTCTGATTTTAATACTTATCCTTGTACTCGCTGAAAAATCTTTTTCTAGTTAAACAAACTTGTTCTATTTGTTAATGAAAAATAATCCAGTGTTGTGTTGCATATTGCCCCTTATGGGAGGAAGGGCCTGGACAGTGCAGAGCACTTAGATTTGGGGAAGATTCAGCACTGGGTGTGTGTGGAGCCCATCGTATGGGGAGTAACCGAGGCTGCTGGAAGCCAGAATGTGGCTGGCATGTTGCTAACAGGGTCCACACTGCTGGACCAGGACTGTAGCTATACCCAGATACTCAGGATGTGACCTGCATGCTGTTTACGAGTGGCTCAGTTCTGTGCCACAACAGCAAAGCATTATGAGGCACCCAGCGTTGCAGAGCAGGTGGTGATGCAACTCCTCACTGGTCTAGATTACACCCCAGCAGTGACAGGCCAACTCCTATTTAGACACCTAAACACCTGCTGGAAAACTGGCACCTATCTGGGAATGGTACTCTTTAAAACATGCCTCTGTATTTCCAGATAGAAGGGAGGGGCTGTGGTGCCCTAGGTACAAAAACAAGTGTGTGTAATCTGAGACAATATCTGCTCATGTAACTTCCAGATTGCTTGTCCAGCTTCTTTCTCTTTTTGCCTTAGAATTTGTGGTATTCTAACTGCAATCACCACTGTGATGTTTGAGCACCTTATTTTAAAAGATTTTTTATTCCTTTTTTCTCTCTATCCACTGATTGTGGGGATTTTTTTTTGATGCAGTGGAAAAGTTAGCTCAAAGAAAAGCTTTTACATTTCATTCTGAAATGTGTTTTCTCATTCTTACTCCAGTTCCTATTTTAATCTTCCAATGTCAACCTCGTTTTGGCCTTATTTGCACGTAAAGAGCTTGTGTACATGCGGAGTTGCACAAGTTAAAAGCTGAGCTACATACAACCTTGCCATGGAATAACAAAATATGTGAATTAAAAATCTTGTATTTATTTTGGTGCAAGTTAGTTTGTGTGACACTTTTATTGGGGCGGAGGGGCGCGAGTGGCTAAAGGGGATTTTGTTAACTTTAGTTAGTTGAAGGGATAGGTTAAAAACCCCTGTAGTGTGGGCACAACTATATCAGTACAAAAGTGCATTATGCTACTATAATTATTCCTGTACAGCAGGGGTGGGGAACCTCCGGCCCGCGGGCCTTATACGGCCTGCCAAGTCATTCCATCCAGCCCGCAGCGGGTCAGGGCTGAGTAGTGCCTGGAGTAGAGTCATTCGGATCACTGCTAGTGGAGTAGCTGGTGATGAGCAGCAGCAGCAGCAGATGACGCCACAGCAGACTGAGCGGGAGCAGTTGGGTGACTGCTAGCGGAGTGGATGGTGATGTGCAGCCGCAGCAGCAGCAGCCGACGACGCCACAGCAGACTGAGCGGGAGCAGTTGGGTGACTGCTAGTGGAGTGGATGGTGATGTGCAGCCGCCGTCGCCGCCTGTGGATAGAGCGGAGCCATTTGGGTCACCGCTAGTGGAGTGGCTTATGGTGAGGACTACAGCACGACCCCATGGAGAGGCGGGGCAGTCGGCCCCTGACCACGTAAGGTGCCCCTTAACCTGCCCCCCCTTCCACCCCGGTGGGGAGGTACAACTCTGCTAACGAACTTTTGAACTCTGCTGGGGCTGTTGGACTTTTGGGACCTTGGGTGACTTTGGGGCTTGTGGGACTCAAGAACCCAAGGGAAAGGACACAGCCCATTGGCTTGTGTATGTGTGTGTGGGGGGGAGGGGGGGGGATTCTGGTTCATGGTTTGGTTTGTGATTTTTGTTTGTGGTGTTTACCCAATAATATGCCACAGTGTTTCTCTCTGTCATTAAAAGGGTTTTGGTACACTCAGACTCTGTGCTTGCGAGAGGGGAAGTATTGCCTCTTAGAGGCGCCCAGAAGGGTGGTATATGGTTGTCCCAGGTCACTGGATGGGGGCTTGAGCCGGTTTTGTATTGTGTCATTAGAATGGAACCCCTGGATACTGAACCCGGCCCTTGTTGCTGCCAACTCTGATGGGCAGAAGGGTTACAAAAAAAAAAAAAAAAAAAACACCACACTCCTGGCTGAGATAGCAATGCTAGAAAAACTGCAGTGTAGACTAAGCCTTAAGTCAGAAGAGCATCCCCCTAATGTGGACACTTGTACTGATAAAAAGGGGACTAGCAACTATTTCTAAACTAATATAGTTAAACTGATATAAAAACTGTATAGACCAGCCCTTGATTATCAGACTTTCGCTTCACATAAAAGTTTCTGTTTTTTTCTCTCCTTACCAGCAGGTCCTTTCTTCTCTCTTCCTGCTCAAGCCCTTAACCCAGGGGTGAGCAAACTACGGCCTGCAGTCCAGATCTGTCCCACCAGCTATTTTAATCCAGCCCTCGAGTGTCCTCTGGAGAATAGGGTCTGGGACTTGCCCCACTCCGTTGCTCCAGCCAGGGAGTAGGGTTGGGGACTACTCCACGCGGCTCCCAGAAGCAGCAGCATGTCCCCCCTCTGGCTCCATGTGTAGGGGCAGCCAGGTGTCTCTGCTCCGCACACTGCTGCCTCCTCCCCAAGTGTCACCCCTGCAGCTCCCATTGACCAAGAACGCAGCCAATAGGTGCTGCAGGGATGGCACTTGCAGTTGGGGCAACATGCAGCAGAGCCACGTGATGTTGCCTCCGCATAGGAGCCAGAGGGGGGACATGCTGCTGCTTCCAGAAGCTGCTTGAGGTAAGTGCTGCCCGGAGCCTACACCCCTGAGCTACCCCCACCCTCACCCCGCATCCCAACCCCCTGGCCCAGCTCTGATCCCCCTCCTACCCTCTGAATCCCTTGATCCCAGCCTGGAGCACCTTCCTACTCTCCAAACCCCTCATTCCAAGCCCCACCCCAGAGCCCGCAGCCGGAGTCCTCACCCCACCTCCCAGCACCCTACAATCCTGTCCCAGCCGGGAGCCCCCTCCCTCACTCTGAACTCCTCATTTCTGGTCCCATCCCAGAGCCCGCACCCCCAGCCAGAGCCCTCACCCCCTCCCACACCTCAACCCCAATTTCATGAGCATTCATGGCTCGCCATACAATTTCTATATCCAGATGTGGCCCTCAGGCCAAAATGTTTGCCAACCCCTGCCTCACCCTCTGGCTAGTTCCCACTCTATGTTCAACTTCACTATTTTGCCTTCAGGGTGGTGCTTTGCATACCTGTTGTCAGTTTTCTCCTGCTCTTGCCTCTTGGCTGGCCTGCTACATCTGACTGACTGTATCTAGAGCAGTGGTTCTCAAACTTTTTGTATTGGTGACCCCTTTTGGACACCAGGCCTCTAAGCGTGACCCCCCTTAGGGGTCGGGCTGGGGAGGGGCTGCTGGCAGCCCTTTGGGGCAGGGGACAGGCTGGGGGGAGGGCGTGCCTGCAGCCTGCCATGACAGGGGCCAGGCTGGGAATGGGGGGTTCCAGCAGCCCCCCCGGGGCAGGGGCCGCCTGGAGACGGGGCGCATGGAGCTGGCTGGGGCCGGGGGGGGGGGAGGGCTCTGGGAGCCTGACGCGACTGGCCTGAGCTCGCGGAGGCGCCTGGAGCTGGCCGGGGGGGCGGGGGGAGCGGCGCGGGGAGCCTGCCGCGACCAGGACTGAGCTCACGGAGACGCCTGGAGCCCGCCGGAACTGGGGCTCGGCTCCTGGAGCCGGCTCGGGGGGGGGAGGGGGCCTTGGAGCCCGCTGTGACTGGGGCTCGGCTTGTGACCCCCGCAAAACTGGGTCGTGACCCCCCAGAGGGGTCCCGACCCCCACTTTGAGAACCAATGATCTAGAGCGTGCCAGATTGCCATTCCTATTCCCTACAGCCATTCTTAACTGACTTACAAACTACAAAAGATTCCTCTTCAGGGACATTTCAAACCCACAGTGTCTAGGAGTTTTCTATATTTCCAGTAAATTAGCTGAACTTTTCCCAGGTCTGATTCCTTTCTCAGTTTTTACAATAGTAGCTGGTCATACAGGTACATGCTTCCTTGAAATCCTCAACCCAGAACTCATCCTGAATAGCTGGGCTGAGCACTCTGTTCCACCTGTTTAACAGGTAAACCTCTATCCATCCTGTCTCTCGCACCTATCCCCCATCCCCAAACCTGAGTTCTGGACATGTTATCATTTTCATCCCCCGCCGGCAAAGTAGAGGCATTTTTGGAATGAGGCTCCAGAGAAAGTGGTAGGAAGAGGTATAGGCAATCAAACGGCTTCATGGTTCCCCAAATTTTCTTCAGCTGGCCCTGCGTCCTGCACTCTTTGCTTCTTTAGTGTGTCTGCATATGCTTTTTTCTGCATTGTCAGGCACTGCATATATTTTTGTTACATTTGTGATGATCTAGTCCCTAATGTCCTGTCCTTGTATAAATCTAGAGTCAGCACAGAGAAAGACAAAGCATGCATTTTTTGGAGTCAGGACTACTGAATCCACTTTTTTTTTTTTTCTGCCACTGACTCATTATATACTTTGGACAAGTTGATAATTTCTCTGTGCTTCAGTTTCCCCGTATGTTAAGTGAAACCTCACAACAATGTTTTGAGGAATAATGCATTAGTATTTTAAGGGCATTAGATTCTCAGAAAAATAACGCTATAGAGATATTATTGTTGCCCCTCTTATTGTTCAGGGCCATGCGGATGTTTCATTGGTAGTAGAAATTGATGCAGTCTGATATTTTCTTTGATGCCATCTTCATTATGAGGAATGTACAAAGTTCCGCTTTTCCAAATGCAAGAACTACCCAGAACAAAAGGAGCAGTTTCTTGCCTTACAACCCTAAGCCTCTTTAGCCAGCAGAGACAGAAGCTCTCTCTCACTTTTTCCAGGATCCCAGTATGTTCACCGACTACTACTTGGCTTTCTTGTTTTTTTTTCCTCTGCCCCTCTCTGTTCTCAATTTCTGTATATTCTGTCTTCCATCACATGCAAACATACACCCCAACCTAGTGATAATAGCCAGTGGAACCGCCTGCCCATGACCTAGTGAATACTTAAATTGTTGATTGACCTACCTATATCAGAAAAAATTAACACCCCTGAGCACAACAGTTAAGCAGAGCTACACCTTGATACAGATGCAGCTATAATTCTTCCATCATCCTAGCTACCACCACTCAAGGAGGTGAATTACCCACATTGATGGAAAAACCCCTTCTGTCAATATGGCACTGACAGGGCCGGCAACAGGGGGGTACTGTGGGTACAGCTGTACCGGGCCCCGGACTTAAGGGGGGGCCCTTAAGTCCGGGGCGGGCCGGTACACATCTGTACCCCCTTGTCGCTGGGCCTGCACAGCAAGGCGCGGGTCCGGGCAGCCGCTGCAGCGCTCGTCAGCCCACCCCGGCCCCCAGCAGCCTCCCCCCGCCCCCCTTTGCTTCTCCCAGCCGGGCCACGTGGAGCCCCAGCGCGCGGCGGCTCTGCACCCCCAGAGGGGGAGAGCGCACGCGGGGGGAGGGGGGCGTGACTGGAGCGGGGCGTGTCCTGCCTCTGCCTGGGGAGGGGGCTGCCGGGCTCCCTCCTCCCCGCCCAGCGGCATTAGCAGCAGCAGCGAGCGGAGCAGGCGCCTCTTGCCGGCAGGCGCCAGGTTCGAGCAGGCATGGGTTGGGGGCCTGGGGTGGGTCCGCTGTCCCGCGTGGGGCAGGGAGCAAGCCAGCCACGCTGCCGTGGGGCGGGGGGCACCGTGCACCTTGCACGCCGCGGGGGCAGAACAGGGCCGTGGGGGGCAGGGCATGGGCAGCGGGAGACCGGCCGGGGGGCCCCACAAACGAGCAGAGTACAGGGCCCCAAAATTTCTGTCGCCAGCCCTGGGCGCTGAAGCAGCATAGCTGTAGTGCCACAGCTGTTCCATCGTAGCACTCATAGTTTAGACATACCCCTAGTTCCTAGGCAGATTCTGTTAGGATTTGATTTAGGAGTTGTCCCAGCAGAGACTGAACAGGGGTACACACAAATAGAAAAAGAGCTTCTGGCAGTGATATTTGGCATGGAATGATTTCCTGGGTACTACTGGATAGTACAATCAGACTACAAATCCCTAGGCCTAGAGGAAATCATGGCAAAGTTAGTATTCCAAAGAGACTGCAGCATATGTTGATGTGCCTCCGGTCCTACCATAGAGATATTGTCCAGGACAATACTTAAGTTGGTTGATGAGCAGAGCATATGTACCCCCAGCAAGTTTGTGGAAGGGAATCGGGACAATTAATCCATTAACATGCAGCATTATCTCTCAGCTTCAGTAGCAAAGCTGATGAAAATCAAAGAGGCTATGGAAAAGGAAATCAACTATAGGCAGGCATGAAAGCAGTAACAGCAGCACAGACAGAAGACAGAAGCCAAGTACCAATCGGAGTAAAACCATATTTTCAAATTTAAAATGAGCTGTGTGTGCACGATGGAATCATTTTGGGGACAAAGAGCTGATGTCCCCACCTTATTATTTAAGGTTGTCACGCAAAAATAAAATAAAAAGCATGCCTGACACCTGCTCACTGGCAGCTGTATTAGACAAGTTCCAGGGTATGTTGACTGGCCAGGAATGAACGCACAACTACATTCCTTGATAAAAGGCTGTGACACTCGTTGGTCATGTGATAACTGCAGCAGAAAGATTGTTACCACATGAGCTGTTGACCCAACCATGATAAAAGGTCGGAGTGAACTTATTTACTTTCAAGGAAAAGCCGTACTTGATTATAGTGGATTGCCATTAATTTTTTTGGGAGGTCAGTACCCTGCCTGATACAAGCAGCAAGTTAGTGATTGGTAAACTGAATGCCCACTTTGCGAAACATGGCATTCTAGACTCTGTATTCGCTGGAAAAGGATGAATTAAAGCAATTTCCACACAAATGGGAGTTTGACCACAACACCTCCTCCCCAGTTTACACACAGAATAATGGTACAGTGGAATCAGCTGTGAAAACAGCTAAGAAACTGTTACACATGGCTGTTTTTTCAGATGCATTTTTGACACATAAGAATAACCTTCACAAGGGTGCCAAAACAGTCCATTGTAGGAACTGATGGAATGAAGGACCAAACCACTTCTGTCAACAAAGGGAGACCTATTGCAACCAGAAGGATGGGGACAACATCAAGAGGAGGCGGCCAACAACCAATGAAAGCAGGCACCAGTGTATGACTGGGCTCCGGCCTTGGAGACAGGCATTCCTATGAGTATCCAGCCAATAGAGAGAGACCAGAGGAGTGGACTAAAGGAGTCAGGAGGGGTTCTGTGCTATTAGATCATATGCAGTGACTATACCAGAGGGACAAGGAAGCACTTATGAGCCAACAGACACAACACTTATAAGCACTTATGAGCCTACAGAGATCATCACAAAACAGAAAGATAACCTACAGGGAAGGAGGAGACTCCACAGAGAGGTGGTTTGCTAAACTCAGAGACAGGGAGACAGAAATAGGCAACCACAGCAGGAGTGACCTGTTTGAAAAGGCCAAACTGTCTCAAAGACTACATAACCAGCTGACTCTGTGGTAAAGATGAGACTTTTGGCTTGGCTGTGTGCTAGAAGCTTCTGGCCAAGGGGCAAGGGCGGGGGGAGAGAGAGAGAGACAAAGGGGAACGGTCTGGGCACCAATATTATTTGTTCCTGGCCTCTTACTAGTACTGTTGTGAAGAGAATCCAAGTCTCTCTACTCTGGATTCCTTGGGGCATAGGCATCCACTCCAATGGGTGCCTATGGGTGGAAAAAAATTGCTGCCTGGGAAAGTCACTCTTGCCAGTATGCTGTACCGGGGCATACCAGCTTACTTGTACCTCTGCCTCACCCCCCTTTCCACTCAGGCTGGGAGGTAAACTCTGCGGATGAACTTCTGAACTCAAGGTTCCATTGACTAAGGCCAGAAACCACGGGTGGGGTGACTGTTAGGTTGCTGGATTTAAGACCCTGAGGGGGAAAGGACACTGCCAAACTTACTTGGGCGGGGCGAGTCTTTTGCTCATGGTTTGAGTTATGAATTCTGTTTGTGGTGTTTCCCCACATAATGCCGCATTGTTTCCTTCCTTTATTAAAAGGCTTTTGCTACACCCCGACTGTGCTTGCAAGAGTGGAAGTATTGCGTCTTGGAGGCGTCCAAGGGGGTGGTATGTAATTGTTCCAGGTCACTTGGTGGTGGCTTAAGCCGGTTTTGCATTGTTATCGAAAAGTAACCCCTATATACTAAACCCAGTCCTTGTTGCTAACTCTGACGGGCAGAAGGGTTACATAGACAAGCCTTCAGGTAAAAGTCAGGGAGCAGAAATACTGCCTACATAAATAGCTCTAGAAGAGGGGAACACTTTTTTTTCTCATGTATTTATTTATTTATTTGTATTGGGGTGTTTTACCGGTTTTATCCTTTGAGAAGCCCTATATATAAAACAACATTAGATTCTGTATGAACCTCTAAGATAGCCCACTGTTACTTTTGCCACAAAGAAAAATATTGTTTAGCTAGAGCACTGGTCTTCAAACTGGGGTGTGCGAGACCACTCCTGGGGGGTGCGCGAGACCCCGGCGCAGCCAACAATCCCACTTGGGAGACCGCCAAACTCCCTAGCAGTCTATTTTATTACCGTTGAAATGCAGCCATGGAAAGCGGAAGCTTCCGCTTTCTGCGGCAGCACTTTGGCGGACATACCCCCCAGGGGCCATGTGATTTTTTCCTCCATGGAAAGGGGCTGCAGAGGAAAAAGTTTGAAGACCGCTGAGCTAGAAAACCCAGAAAAAGGGGTGGGAGAATTTTAAGGGAGTATTTAAATGTTTCTATCACTGAAGTAAGATATTTTATTGAAAAAAATAAAAAATCACTTGTTCTTTGAAGAGTTAATGTGCCATATTTAGAGACTAGATTTAATAATTAAAATAGAAAACAGAAATTGAAATGAAATTTACAACAGAACCTTAACTACAGTGAACCCAGAGGGGAAGACTAAGACTGGCTGGACAAAGACAGTGGGACTGGAAAGAGAAGCCTAAGGAGTTGAGACTGGATAGGGAAGGAGAATGGGAAACAGACAAGGAGCCAGAGATAGAAAAAAAGGACTGGGACAGGTTAGACGAGATGAGACTGAAGGAGTGAAGTTTGGGGGCAATAAACAGAAGAGTCTGTGCCCACTAGAATACACTCGTCTCCAGAGCTTGGAATGGAACCTCACCATTCCTCTGCTCTAAGCAAATATATGTGAAAACTACAGCAAAGTATGTCTTATCTTCCTCTAGTGCTGGTCCACATACAGGTTGACAAACTATAACTGCTGTCAGTTACTCTAGTAACTCAAGTGGCAGAAGTCTGTGCGATGGATCTAAATGTTCCAGTCCTAATTATGAACTATGTGAGTGTCAATATGATGCCACATGATGGAATTTCTATTTTTAAATTTGCTTTTTTAAAAAACATAGGAAATTACAAAAAAATGCAGGGTCAGGGGCTGCTCCACGCGGCTCCGGGAAGGAGCGATGGGGGCCGCTCTGCGCAGCTCCCGGAAGCAGCGACATGTCCCCCCCTCTGGCTCCTACATGTAGGGGCAGCCAGGGAGCTCCACACACTGCCCCTGCCCCAAGCACTGTGGCCAATGGGAGCTGCAGGGGTGGCACCTGTGGACAGGGCAGCACACAGCAGAGTTGTTTGGGAGGGGCGGGGGAGACATGCTGCTGCTTTCGGGAGCCGCTTAAGGTAAGCGCCGCCCAGAACCTGCATCCCTGAGCAACCCCCCTGCACCCAAGTCTCCTGCCCCACCCCATAGCCCACACTTCCAGCCAGAGTCCTCACCCTCTCCCACACCCAAACCCCAATTTCATGAGCATTCATGGCCTGCCATTGCCATACAATTTCTATACCCAGATGTGACCTTAGGGCCAAAAAGTTTGCCCACCCCTGGTTAAACCTCTTCACTGTTCAGCTGGGTGCAGAGCACATAAAATAAATACTTAATAAACAGGTAGTATTCCCAACCTGTTCCTACTACAATAATCACACAATGGCTATGGGTCAAGCCTTCCTGGAGTTTCACTTTGTCATTAAACAAGAAATATAAAACTCATCCTAAAACTTTATCCTGATCTTGATTATATCTCTCTCTGTAAAAACTCTCTAGTCCTAACCCTAGTTCATAGAGATTATGACTCCTTTTATAATCCTGGGTTGGAAATTAGAGGATTTTCCTGGTGTGGCTTCCAGGCTGAGTTAGCAGAAAGACTCTAAAGGCATCCTATTACAAGTACCTTTCAACCTAAGGGTTCCAGATCACTGGGTGAAGTGGGATCGGGGAGTGAAGAAGCAGACAAATTAATCTTACCTGGGGTGAAGAAGGGAAAGAAAGAAGTAATTAAGATCTCAGAAGGAGGAGTGAGAGAATTAAAAAAAATAGGAAGAGGGAATGCTGGGAGGCTGGAGAGAGAAAGAAAAAGTGCCACAAAGATAGTGAAGGGGAGAGGTGAGCCTTCTGCTCTCGCTGAGGATACCAGAGATGGGTACTAGCCCAATGCTCAATGTTGCAATGCCTACGTCCGCTTTGTGAATTTAGCTAATAATCTCTGTTGACAGAAGGGGAAACCAGGACTCAAAAAATTACAATATTATAATCAGCTGGGGCTGTGAAAGACACCAAATGAGTATGCATAACACAGCCTTCCGTACCTGGCCCTCCATACAATTTTGTGACCCTGATGTGGCCCTCGGGCCAAAAAGTTTGCCCACCCCAATCTAAAGTATATCATACGTCTTTAAGAAAAATATCAGATTTTACCAACCACATTAGAAACTGTCTAGACAAAAAAATAAATATTTTTTTTTGTATATGGAAAACCATAGTCATGGGTCCTTTTGTTTTTGGGAAGATCCCCAGGTCAAGTTTAACACTGTAACAGGGGGAAAGAGGGTTACAGGCTACCACTTATGGCACTAGGGGTATGTCTTCACTACAGCAGTAGTTCGATTTCCTTTATTTCGATGTTGTGAACGCGACTGTATACAGTCGATGTTGTGTGTCTTCACTAGGCACAGCTAAGCACAGCAAGTCGACAGTGTCTGTCCGCAAAACTTTTGCAAGCGTCGACATGACGAGCGTTGCACTCTGGGTACCTATCCCACAGTTCACTGATCCCCCAGCAGGCACCATTTCGAGTGCTGCACTATGGGTAGGCATTTCCAAATTTCGCGCCCTTTTTCCGCGCCGCCGACCCCCATTACGAGCGGTGCACTGTGGGTAGGCATCCCATAATTCGCGCCCTTTCTCTGCGCCGTGCTAACGCCATAGCACTGCAAGCATGGAGCCCGCTGACACCACGGCTGCAGTAATGGCCGTTGTGAGGACCTCGATCACGGTTGCGGAGTTCCTGCTGCACCGTCTGCAGAGGAGGAATGCGATCCGGGGAGAACTGCGCTTTCTGGAAACCGACGACAGTGAGGAGAAGATGGACGAGGACGTGCACGAGATGGACGACAGGGACACTGACGGTTTTGGAAGTAGGGCGACTGACAATCTGTCAAAAATGGTGGCAATGGGGCAGGCTCATGCCCTTGAAAGCCGATTCTGGGCCAGGGAAACAAGCACGGACTGGTGGGACCGCATAGTGCTGCGGGTCTGGGATGACTCCCAGTGGCTCAGAAACTTCCGCATGCGAAAGGGCACCTTCATGGAACTTTGTGACTTGCTGTCCCCGGCCCTCCGGCGCAGGAATACCAAAATGAGAGCGGCCCTTACAGTGGAGAAGCGAGTGGCGATAGCCCTCTGGAAGCTTGCAACGCCAGACAGCTACCGGTCAGTGGCGAATCAGTTTGGGGTGGGTAGGTCTACAGTGGGCTTTGCTGTGATGCAAGTAAGCAGGGCAATCGTCGAGCGGCTGCTACACCGGGTTATAAACCTCAGAAACCTGCAAGCCACAATAGATGGCTTTGCCGCCATGGGATTCCCTAACTGTGGTGGGGCTATAGATGGGACTCATATCCCTATCCTGGCACCGGACCACGAGGCCGCCGAGTACAGAAACCGGAAGGGATATTACTCAATGGTCATGCAAGCAGTGGTTGACCACAAGGGACGTTTCACCGACCTCTACGTGGGGTGGCCGTGAAAGCTTCATGACGCTCGAGTGTTCAGGAACTCTAGGGTTTTTAGACAGCTGCAGCAAGGCACTTTCTTCCCCGACCAGAAAATTTCCGTGGGGGGGGGGGGGTCGAAATGCTGATTGTGATCATTGGGGACCCAGCCTACCCCCTAATGCCCTGGCTTATGAAGCCCTACACAGGAGCCCTGGACAGGGGTCAGGAGCTGTTCAACTACAGGCTGAGCAAGTGCAGAATGGCCGTAGAGTGTGCATTTGGCCGTCTGAAGGGGAGATGGCTTTCCTTACTGATTCGCTCAGACATCCGCGAGAGAAATATCCCCATTGTTATTGATGCTTGCTCTGTGCTCCACAATATCTGTGAGAGCAAGGGGGAAACGTTTATGGTGGGCTGGGAGGCAGAGGCAAATTTACTTTCTGCTACTTATGAGCAACCACACAGCAGGGAAAGTAGAAGAGCACACCGTGGGGCCCTGCGCCTCAGGGACGCCTTGAAAGACAGTTTTATGAGTGCCCGAGATGGCGTTTGAGAATCTGCTCCCTTGCTGTGCTCTAAGCCTGCTGCCCTTGAACCCTCTTTCCCTCCCCCCTCCCTATGCTTCCCCTCCCCCCTCCCCATGCTTTCCCTCCCCCATCCCCATGCTTGCAGAGGAAATAAAATCACTGTTTGAAAAATCATGGTTCCTTTATTGGTTAATCGGAAATACAAATACAGGGGATCACTGTCCTGGTATCCTGGAGAGAAACCGGCAGTCGCAGTGGGGGAGGAGTGGGCAAAGAAGGGGGGGGAGAGGGGGGAGAGGAGGGGTGGGCAAGACACAGCAGCTTTTAAAAGTTTTCCGAGAACGTCAGCCTGCTGCTGCTGCTGCTGCTTCTGCTGGCTTGTGGGGTAGAGTGGAGCGGCCCACGGAGCTTGCCCCCCCGTGTTCTCACCCCGCGTCTGGGTGGGGAAGCTATGGGAGTTGGGGAGGGGGGGAGGTGGTTACACAGGGGCTGCAGAGGTGGTCTTTGGGCATGCTGCAGCTCCACCAGAGATCGCAGCATGTCGCTCTGGTCCTCTATTATGCGGAGGAAAGCATCCATGCGTCTTTCCTCACGCTCTTCCCTCTTTTCTGCAGCGGCTCTCCATGCCTGCCTCTCTCGATTCCTTTCCTCTCTCTCTCGATTCCTTTCCTCTCTCTCTCGATTCCTTTCCTCTCTGTCTCGATCCCTTGCCTGTATCTCTCGATCCCTTGCCTGTATCTCTCGATCCCTTGCCTCTATCATTCTTTCCCTCCAGTCCGTCTGGCGGGCTGCCTCAGCGCGCGAGTTCTCCACGAGTTCACTGAACATCTCATCGCGTGTTCGCGTTTTCTTTTTACGCTTTCTTATCTGCGGTGCACGGCGGGAGGAGGAGCAGGACGGGGGATTCTGACATATTTGTTCGTCTGTGGGTGAGTGTGGGAAAATAAAGTTTGAAAGTTATGAGACAGATACATTCAAGGTTAGGAGGCGGATGCAGTCTCGGACGGTACACAATGGGAGTACTATGCCATTTGCAACCTCAGTATTCAGAGGCCTGATATGATTTCTGTACAAGGTCATGTTCTACACCTAAAAGTGACTGAGAAGCTCACAGAAAAGTCAGAGCATCTCAGACACATATGCGTACCTCAGCCCAAGACGGCTTCTGAAATCACCGTGCAGCCGGCCATGGTAAGTTAAAAGTGGCGCTTGCATACTGTAGAGTAACCCCGCCCCCTTCCCCCCACTGCGTGGCTGGCTCCCACTGAAACCGCAAACTGCAAAGCAAATGCCAAAAAATCTCTCGCTAAGGGCTAAGGTCTTTTTGGGGCTCTTCAGACCGCGTGCAGACTGCTCAGATTCCCTGCTAGCTACCGCTACGGGCTGGGGGGGGGGGGTGTTGGGTCCGCGTTGGATGTGAAGCGGAAGCAACCGCGTGCAGACTGCTCAGATTCCCTGCTAGCTACCGCTACGGGCTGGGGGGAGGAGGTTGGGTCCGCGTTGGATGTGAAGCGGAAGCAACCGCGTGCAGACTGCTCAGATTCCCTGCTAGCTACTGCTACGGGCTGGGGGGGGGGGCGGTCAGCATTCGGGGGTGTGTGTGTGTGTGTGCGGTTGATCGGTCCTCAGCAGAAAAGAGTACTTTGCAGCTGGGAATCTTTATCTCCCTACTAATTGCAGTCCGTATCTCAAACAGGCAACCCTGAATTACATCACTTTGCTGAGAATTTCTCGGAGAGATAGGGAGCGCATGCTCCTTGACTCCATGCAAAGTCCTGGTCCATACGCCGCAATGCTAGCCTGCTTGATGATACCAGACAACTTACTACTTTCGTGGCGTGGGTTGGTGTCCTATCACGGGGGACCACATAAGGCGGCTCTCCCTAGAAATCTGCTGCGCTGGATTCATCACTACCTCCTGGATAGCTTCATTGAGATGTCCGCGGAGGACTTCCGGTCAATCCCGGAGTATATTGACAAACTCTTTGAGTAGAAATTGACCAGCAGTGAAAGCACGCTAAGTCCTTAGAGCAAGTTACTCATTAATAAATGCTTCCTTTACAAAATCACGCGTCATGTAATCCCTTAAAAAAGAAACACTTACCCCCCTGGGAGGCTTGGGAGGGTACTGGCTCCAGGGTGACAAACAGCTCCTGGCTCTCTGGGAACACGGGTTCTCCGCTGGGCTCCTGCTGCTCCGTGAGACGTTCCTCTTCCTCATGGTCGTCCTCCTTGGAATCAGTCTCCTCCCTGACGATTATCCCATCGGTGGTGTCCACGCAGACCGGCGCGATGGTGGTGGGGGCGCCCCCCATTATCGCATTTAGTTCATTGTAGAACCTGCATGTCCGTGGCGTGCCCCCTGATCGTCCGTTTGCCTCTTTGGCTTTCTGGAACGATTGCCGCAGCTCCTTAATTTTCACGCGGCACTGTGTGGTGTCTCTGTTGTGGCCCCTTTCTAGCATGGCCTTGGAGACTCTTCCATAGGTGTTGGCATTCCGTTTGTTGTTTCGTAGTTCCAACATCACGGATTCCTCTCCCCAGATAGCGATGAGATCCAGCACCTCACGAGTGGACCATGCTGGAGCTCTTCTCCTCTGGCTGGTCTCCAGGGTAGATGAACTCAGCATGGATTCCTGTGATGCTGAGCTCTGCATGGCAGCTAGTGCTGCTGATTGCTCTGAATGGCGACTGAGCAGTTCAGGTGAGCTGGCCACGCTGACCAAACAGGAAATGGCATTCAAATGTTCCCGGGTTTTATCTACCTGGCCAGAGCAGCGAGTTCAGAGTGCAGTGCAGAGCGGTCACAGTGGAGCAGTAGTGAGGCAGTCCAGAGCGGTCAGAATGGAGCATTGTGGGACAGCCTCTGGAGGCTATTAATGTCGGGTTCCGTCTTCACTAGCCCACGGTCGAGCTTGGAATGTCGAGATTAGCCTTATTTCTCTCGTCAGGCTGGAGTTCCAAGATCGATCTTGAGGGCCCTTTACATCGACGTTAAGAGCATGTATGTGAAGACAGGTACACGTTTAATTCGACCTAACGTCGTTAAAATCGAATTAAAGTGGTAGTGAAGACAGGGCCTAGAACAAGCTTCCTCCCCAACCAGCAGCCAGTAAATGAGCTTCCTCTTCTGATGAGTAGTTGGTGTGACCTGTGGCCACAAGGAGGGGCAGTGAGGCTGAGTGCAAGACACTAATCCCATGACTAGGGGATTCTAGACATTTACTGGGGAAAGCCCACAGTCAGTTACAGCAGCTGTAGAACTCTTTCCAAAATCCATGTAATTCCTGAGTGTGCCACAAGAGGGTGCCAGCAATTTAGTTTTGTAAACCTTTCAGGGGGAATCTGAGAATAGTTATTTGAAAAAACTAATGGTAAAGGAAGTGATCAACACAAGTATTAAACCCATTAGTTGAGGACATGCTCTTATAGGCTTCCCAGTTTCTGAGCTCCCGACATTGCGAAGATCTGCCACTGCCACACAGCTTTTAATTTGCTTTCCTGACTTTTTAAAAAAAAATTAAAATTTTATTTTCCAAAACATGTAAAAATATAACATTATTATCAAAAACATAAAACATGTTAATTGCATAAAGTAAGACTTTTTCTAAAAGATGTATCTACTCTGTTTATAGCTGCAGGAAGTGACAACTATATTAATAATTTATGCAGCCCTCAGAAATTGGACCACATCTACTTAAAGAGACATTGTCAGATAGTTTAGATAGAAAATTTAAATTTTGTGTGTGTTTAAAAAAAAAAAGCTTTACAAACCCTATGGTATTATTACTAAGCAAAACAAATGGAACCAATATTTTGTTTGATTTGTAAACTCTTTTGAAACTGACTACAACTCAAAAGAAATGTACTAATCTATTTTCACTACAAGAAGTCCAAAATGTAAGCCCAGCAATAACAAGTAACAAGTAAACCAAGTCCCAGCCCACAAACCCAGCCTCAAGCATGTAATCCTTATGGACTACATGCTTGAGTTAAGATGAGTAATACCAAACCTACATTTCTAAAGTTCTTCTCATTATAATAATGTAGTATAATACAAGTAAAGAATAACAAAATCTATATCCATTTTCCCCTTCAATGTCCCTTTAAACTTTTGCATACTATACACAAATACTTTTAATTTTTGTTACAGAGCAATTAGCTAGCTTTAAAGTTTATTAAAAACGGTTTTTGTTAAAACCATGTTGAATTTATTTATGTGCAGAAAAGGCAAAGCTAGTAATAACTGTTCTTTCAAATTAAACTCCTCCATGCAGTGGAAACTTGGTGAAGAAAATGGGTATCAGCCAGCACATGATTGTTTCTTTAATTTAATCTGGCATAGTGCTGCTCTTCAGCAATGTCATGCTGAAAGCGAGAGATGGGCAGTGCATATAGTATATAAAATACTGAGAATTAACAAATAAATGAGGAAGGATTTTATGTAAAAGGAATGATAAAGTAATTATTGGAGGGTCACATTAATTGACCAAAACTGCAACCATTCTTGAGGTGTGCACTGCTTCCTTTCTCTAATGTCATAATGCCTACAGAAAATTAGCCCTTGGGTGAAAAGTATCTGGTTCAAGCAAAACCCAGGCAAGATCAAAATGAAGCAGGTTGGTAATGGAAAATGCTTCCAAGAAATGCCCAAGATGTTGTCTCCACATTCTACTGAAGTCCTAATTTGTCTAAGTTGTGCCAAGCTTTGGGATCTTGTTTGACTCTTCACTAAACTTGGATGATCAGGAACCATCATTTTCCAAAAATGTTTTCTTTAACTCCAGCTTGCTAAGAAACTTCACACTTTCCTTCCAGAAGAGGACCTAGCCACAGTAATCCATGCATTTGTTACCTCCTTGCTAGATTACTGTAACTATTGCATTGAAAACTGAATGCGATGCAGATTCCAGCTAATATAAAATGCAGCTGTGCACCTTCTCCATGGTGCAGGCCGCCCTAAGTACATCAGGTGTGAGTTAAAGTCCTTCTTCCACTGGCACTCAGTCAGCTTCCAATGGCAGTTTTAGGCCTTAGTACAAATTTTCAAAGCAAAAAAGGGTCAAGCGCCAGCTACACTGAAGACCAAATTTTGATCCATGAACTGCTGTGACAACTGCACTCCTCTGAGACAATGCAGAGATCACTAAGCCCAGGATGAAGCAGGTGAAAGCTAAGGACAGAGAACTCTTGATCAAGGGCATCCAGCTATGGAACAGTCTGCAAAAGATAGGTGATCCAGAGTCTGATAAACCTTAGGAAATGTTGCTTTTTCATCATGAGAGATGTTCATTATTTGACACCTACTTTTATTCATAAGCCCCTCAACTGCCACCTCCCAAAAAAACAGGCAAAGCAAGCAAAGAAACCTATCCCAAGCACTGTTTTGACTCTGAAAAGGGAGAAGTGCAAGAGATTCCATGAAATTCACTAGGGATTTCACTATTACTAGGGATTTTACATGGATGGAGCTCAGATGCTATAGTGAGGGGCCACAATATAAAAAATAAATAGGTACTGAACAGTACATCTTTTTGAAATTCAAGTAGATTATTTAATCTTATCTGATCCATGCTTCTATTTGAAACAAATTATCACCATCAGCTCAGATTTACCTATTATGAATCAAAGTTAGAAAATTTATTGAGTTCATACTGTTCCAAATATTATCTGATTTTATCCCGTACTAATGCTCCTAGAATCTTATGTCCCATCAGGGCCAGTTTTACTAGTCTTTAATTTCCTGGTTCTTGCTACTGTAATTCCTTTCTGAGTGAATAGTACATGTACTTCCTCTTGCTCAAAGAGTTCCTCCCCTCTCTCCAAGGAACCATCAGAGGTATCCCATTATGCATCAGTAATCTTCTCAACCATCTCTTTCAGGATAATAGGGTGTAACCCATTCCATTCACAGTTTGATCTGTTTTTGGAAAGACTATCAAGATTTGCTCAGGTGGAATTGCTAATGTCCTTAATTTCTCACTGTCCTGTCATTCTCCCCCACCCATCAAATTTAATTCCATTTTAGCCATCTTGTTTATTTTGAGCACTAGTATAATAAATTGTTTGTTTTTGCTGCTCCTTAGTTGTCAGCAGGTTCCCTGGTCATTCAGTTCCATTTTATGCATTTAAATTTTTATGCATTGTTTTAAATCCCCCCTTCTGCCACTCACTAAGTTAAAGATGACATTGACCCTCTTTCACCTTCAAAATGGGTCTGAGTGGTGAGATTCAGAACTAGCCTGAGACCCCAAAGGCTACATTTCCGAAGAGAGCAGGAGTATTTTAAGTCAATGTTTAAGTTTCTTGACTGTTCTGAGTTGCTGCTTTTAAAAGGACCTGCATGGTTTTGCCGATGTCGTAATCCTATGTTGTTTTCAGTCATCTGTGATCTCCCAGGAAAGTCAGGAGGAGTAATCACTTGAGTTTCTAGTATAAAAAACAAACAGAAAAAACACCTCTATTATCCACCATAAGGAAGCAAAAATTGGCTCAAGGCCATGCCTTCCATTAACTCTAATAGGCATTGGATCAAGTCCTATCAACTAGTAGAAACACACTTTTATATAATGCAGAATTGACCCATAGATTGCTTAGGGAAAGGACACAGCAGTACACTAAGTGACCCTAATACAGAACATTCACTGGAAACCAGGATGCATTGCATTGTGGGATAGAGTTAGTGCAATCAATTGAGCAGAGCTAGCTTCATTGCTGTCAGCTATCTACATTTTGGAGAAATCACTGCAGACTGTACTGTTTCAGCCAAACTCAAGATAAAGAACTCATTCCAGATGTGTTAGCCAGGCAGGGAATTTGAGGATGAATGTTTATGCTGATGTTATATTCAGGGCCGGCGACAGAAATTTGGGGGGGCCCTACTCTGATAGTTTGGGGGGCCCCCCAGCCCAGCCAGGGCCCCCCCCAGCCCTGCCGACTGCGGCTGGGGCCCCACCTCCCCCAGGCTGACAGCGCCTGGGGGAGGAAGCCCAGCCGCCCCCCCTCCCCCGCCCAGCCGGCGCTCCCCCCCAGCTGACAGCTGGCCGCAGCAGGAGCGAGAGCCCGGGAGCGGCGTGAGCCGCCCTTGCTGCTCGCCCCCCCCCCGCCCTTTCTCCCCCTGGACTGCGCTGCTGCCGCCGGCCGGGCTCACTGCTCCGGCCGGGGACACGCGCGCTCATCCGGAGGAGAGCCGCACCGGATGACTACGGGTAGAGCTGTATCGGGGGCCCCCTAAAGTGCGGGGCCTGGTACAGCTCTACCTGTAGTACCCCCCTGTTGCCGGCCCTGATTACCAATATGTGCATATTGTAAATAAAAATAGACTAGGAAAGAATATCTTTCCCAACAAGTAAACAACTCATTCCTGTATTCCAAGTTCTTCTTGACTTCTGAAAACCATAAAAATGTATAATCAATAATACCAAATGATTCCTTACTGCACTGCATAATTTGTTACTCTCAATTGCTGTTATTGGTGGTGAATTGCAGGAAATATTCCACCTCTCTTCCTGCCCCCTTCCTTTGCTGCTGTTCAAATGACAGTGCAGGCAGGTGGCATACATTATGTTAGTCTTCCTGGCACTTACAGCAGTAGTGAACTCTGGTGTGCTAGGGGTTTTCAGCTGGTAAAATGCAGTAGCTCTTTTTGCTTCCTCAATTTTGGTTTCTCAAAATTTGTGCAAAACACAACATTTTAAAATAATATCAGGGATGTAACTATTATTGGACTTATTATTGTGCTATAGAAGACATTTTTGCTTTGCTTTTAACCTTTCCAAGGCATATTTAACCAGCATACAAGTCTTGCTGCAGCAGTAGTTGAACTAATACAGATCTCTCTGTTATAATCTAGGTAAAGTTTCATAGCAAAGGACAGGCAGAATTGCTAAAAATCAGTTAAAATTAAATTTCTGTGGTGTGCAGTGGGAAAAGTTACTGGGAACATGGAGTTACTGGAAGAGTTTCACATAAGGCTCCTAGCATTACGTCACCCCAATTTGTTGATTGAGACTCTGAACCAAAATTAAACTTCCAGGCAGCAAGTCAGCAAGAAAAAGTGAATACATGAATATTATCAGTTCCCTCCATCCACATGATTGCAATCTTGCAAACTCTGATACATCAGTCCACAATGATACATAAAACATTCATAAAATTAATATATATGGTCCCCAAAGATATTGGGGTTGCAATATCTGTCAAAAGCTTTATCACCATCTACTCTCTTATGCAACTGGAGGCCTGAATAAAGAGCTGACACTGTTATTTATTGGTATGGTTTATGCTGACACTTATGTTGGCAACAAGTATGATACTGATTTGTACTGAAGAATGTCTAGTTACCTACACAAAACTGCCAGAAAGCTTTTCTAGGTGGAGGCCGTTGTTTTCAAAGCTATTCCAAACCAAAGTCTTTATTCCTCTTAACAATGTTTCCTAAATCTGATCTGTTCAGAGTTAGATTATATAATAGGTAAAATGCCAGTGGTGGAGCTGCACTTTTATAGTAATGATAAAAAAAAAAAATCCTGAAAATTTCCCATCTGTACTTCCTGCAGTTGTGTATCCTGATCCTAATCCTACCTGTTCATGTGGTTAATTCTACTACAAATCATTGCTGACAATTTGTCTCCCCATTCTGATCTGACAAGTCGGATCCAAGTAATTCTGATCATCCAAGAAGTAAGATGGAGAGTAATACATACCATTCCAGACTGTGGAATGCAATGGCATAATATGAAGTCTACCACGCTCTGTAAGGAATTGATAGCTACTGCCACTTTCTTATTTCTAATCCTATTTCCTGCTGATTGTCCTGCATGGGGTAGAGCTCCAAGCTCAGTCACAGATTTCCAACTCCTGCATCTTTCATACCGTGCCCGTCCTAGTAAAGGTCAGATAGTGCTGCAAACCTGCTGGCACCTGTATGCCATTCTGGCAGAGTACCTAGGCCATGCCCTTGCAAAATTCTGCTTGTATGGCGTGAATAACTTTTAATGGTTCATCATCATTGTAAGAGCGAGTAAATTTTGTGCCTGGACTGGTTCATTCTCATGACAGTTTTACAAGACTGC
Organism: Sternotherus odoratus; assembly: GCA_032164245.1. Taxonomy (NCBI): domain Eukaryota; kingdom Metazoa; phylum Chordata; order Testudines; family Kinosternidae; genus Sternotherus; species Sternotherus odoratus. The sequence continues at coordinate 63,270,525 of JAVMKO010000008.1, forward strand.
CAGTGCATCTATCTTGGGCTCTGCTCATCTGTCTGTGGTGTGTTCTTATTGCTGATCTCAATTAACCTCTCATTTCCCTCAGGTACTGATCAGTTATGTTAGTGTGCAAAAAAGTTTTGTTTTTGTTTTATTGTTTGTTTGTTTTTTACCCTGTTCTCTAGCTGTGCATTTCATTGGCATTTCAGGCATACATCCGGTCTCTGAAAGTTGCACTTCATGAAGCAATATATTAAGACCATCCTATATGATCAATACAATTGCTCATTCAAATAATTAATGCCACCACAAACAGTTATATAACTAAACAGACGAGAGCGTCTAAAAATTCAGTAGTCCCAAATTTAGAGAATCTCAAATAAAAATAGTGAGCCTACTTCTGATCTGACTCACAATGGTATAAATCAGGAGTAACATCATATAAGGTGTAAAACCAGCATGAGATCAGAATCAGATCCAGAGGTTTCTTCCTTGTCCTTGGCAGGCTTTGAGTTCTTGGAGCCAAGATGTTTCAAGACTCATCATGGACTACTACTTTATGTAGAATTGTAAGAGCGGGAATGTTACAAGTGCTGCTACTTTGATTAGGTTTGTATACTAGTCTGTTAGTTTAATTTTGTTTGGAAATGAGTATAAACTTTATTGTACATTATTGATTCCAGTGTTATTTGCATTCCACTGTGATTTAGATCTCATGACTCCCCCAAATTATTCTGTGTGGGTTTTTTTGTCATTGTCTGACACCTTCAGAGAACTGAATTTGGTCCATCCTGGGAGAAGGATTAACTGGAGTCTGTATTGCAGAGGTGGCTTTGAGATATTTGGTTTACCTCTATAATAATAGTGTGCACCAAATGGTGCATTGCCATGCTTTGTTCTACTTTTGCAAAACCAGAAGCAAAAATAGTCTTTAGTTGTTATTGCCCTCAGACAAATCTGTATGGAATAATTATGATTAATTATAAAATCAACAACTAAATAACCTCACTCATCACCTCTCCCCATTATGGTATAAAATTCCCTTTTTTTTCTTTATCTTTTATCAGTTCTAAATCTATGATGATAAATTGTACTCAAAATGTTTTACCACACCTATACACATGTGTTTCTAAAGAGTCATTTGCACCTACATAGCTCACACATATTTACATAATAAGTGACAAAGAGTCCTGTGGCACCTTAAAGATTAACAAAAGTATTGAAGCATAAACTTTCATGGGCTAATACCCACTTCATCGGATGCCATTGTGGTATTAGCCCACAAAAGCTTATACTTCAATACTTTTGTTAGTCTTTAAGGTGCCACAGGACTCTTTGTTGCTTCTGCAAATCTAGACTAACACGGCTACCTCTCTGATTCTTTACATAATAACTGAAGCTATGGAATTACACATGGCTGTGGGACAGAGTGTATAACCCAATTCAGGACTTGGCAGTGAGGTGTTGGGGGAAGAGAAGAATTTTCCATTCCATAAGGTTGTAGTAGTGGACAGGAATTCAGGCAAAAGCCTCCAGGTGAAGACAATTAAGATTTCTTAGCAGATCTGGAATGTGCTGGGAGCAAGCAAATGACTGCTTAAAAGGGAAGGAAGGAATGTGTCCTGATTTTCCTTGCTGGGGCTTGCTATCACAGTGAGGACAAGGGAAATATTTATTTTCCACCCCTGGGAGAAAAGGTGTGGTTTTATTTTCCATCTGGGAGAAGGCTAATCTGAACAATTTAACCCTTTTCTAGTGTATCTGACAATAGACCATAAAATTCCCTTTTAACCTTAAACTGACTGATGTTGTATTGTTTTGTGTGGCTATGAAGCAGGACAATTATTTGATGTAGCACAACTACCTGCCCACAAACTCTTTAAATGCTTTACTTTTGCTAACCTGTCAGAGGTCCTTAGAAATAATTTTCCTCTCCAGTGGCAAATAGTGAAGTCTTACCTCCCAGCCTTTGTAAGTTTTAAATTGTATTAAGAGATCATAAGAGATAAAATTGCATTTTAGATCATTTGTTTTTACTATAACTTTTAAATTCCAAATGAAATTAAACCCAGACATTTGTTAAGATTGTAAATGAAGCCATGTCTACCTTGGCACCAACCTAAGTTAATTTTGAACATGCCATAGCGTGCTACATGAAAGTTTTAAAAACTATTCTGGAAAGCACTTTACTACTCCATAAAAAAAGGTCATAATACAGTTATTCATCCTCCCTCTTCTCAACCTGATTGATTGTTGCATCCAGCTGGTGTGCCTTCTCATTAACTAAGGCTTGAACCCGGACACCTGCTCAGAAAAGGTACAGGGATGTATCCAGGAACCATCTTGCAGGATAGGGACCTAAAATTGTAAGCTGGGGCAAGGATATATCTAACTAAATGTTTATATGGCACTCAGCACAATTGGGACCCCATGGCTTTCCGTTCCCTCATTCTGAAGCACGTCACTAATTTCAGTCCCAAAGTTGCCTACCTTTACCATTGGTGGAGGCGGGAGGTGGGGGTGAGCAGGGCTGCCCATGGGGGAGGCAAAAGGGGCTGGGACATTAAAGCGCTACCCCTTTATTTAATATTTTCTTATACAACTTGAGCTAGCTTCTTCATACCTTATTTAAGTAAAACTGTAATAGATTTTAGATGGATTTCTGCATGAACAAGTACAAGATCTGGACCCAGGGGTGACCAAACAGATGAAAATACAATTCTACTTACTTGGTGAAATACTAGCTCTGTCTTCTATAGAACTACCAATAACATATTTTCTTGGCAGGGACTTCAGGATCCCATTCTTACATATAATAGCATTTGATTATATCCTTCACCCCAACACTTCACATCTTGTTTGTCTTTATCATGCAAAGATTTACACCCATGCTTAGCTTTCTTCACAGTGAATAATGCAGCTGAGGTCTGGAACTACTTTCAATGTGAAGTTAGGCCTCTGTAATGTCTTTACAATCATGGCCTTAGATGACAAGCTTTTTGTGTATGTTATCATTTCAGAGCTAGCCCAGATGATTGGCACCTGAGTCTGAGCATGAACGTTATTTTAGCTGAGCATGAGCTATCGCACTACACCGTCATACCTGAGTTACTGCATCCTCACTGGTGTGCTCTCTTGTGTGTGTACCTAGGACTTCTTGGGGCACATTCCATAATTTTCTGTTTTGTTTTTTTTCCCCAGTGAATTGTGAAATAACTTATTTATTTAATATTTGGCGTATGCAATCTGGTTCTTATCAATTATATTCAAGCAGGAGGATCTCCAGGAAGTTGAGTTATTTTGCAGTCCTCAACAATGTGTGTCATGGTTTGTGGCTGTCCACATTGGGATAGGGGATTGTCTCTAAAACTTATCTGTCCTTCTGGATGCACTGGATGACTCAAGTGATTTAGCCTGCATCCTCACTGCAAAGTAGATGGGTTATCGGCCTGATTGAAAATGGAAACGGCTGCTCTAAAATTCTAAATCATACCCCCAGCTACTCCAGGTTGAAAGCACTCCTGAGTATGAGCCCAAGTTAACTCTTAATGAAGACAAACCCTTTATGGGAGAATGCTTACCTTCTTATGTTTGTACAGGGCCTTCTACAATAAGATCTAGATCTTTACTGGAGTCTCCGGCTGCTATTGCACTAGAAATAATGGACATCATAATCCGGATTCTGTAGCTGCTTAAATATGAAACAGTTGGCTTGGGATAGAACACACATCTTTCCTGCATGCCGATCTGCTGATGTATTTTTCTGCAGTTCAGAAGAACTGCTGTAGTCAAACCTCATTAAACAGCCACCAACAAAAAAGGATGATAAACTGTTAGACGTAAGAACGAGTGCAGGAGTTAAACTTTCTCCGGAGTGTCACATGTTGGCCTCTTCAATAATGAAGGGCATCACAAATACCTGGTCTGAGCTGGTATTGAAAGTCTTATGAGTCTGATTTTGCAATCCTAGCAATGCAATTACTTTTGTGAGATAAAGTCATTGGGCTACCACAACTGGACTACCTTCTACCAGTAGACTACAGTATGACAGGCACACCTAGCACAGGATCCCTCCTCCAGAGTCCCCAAAAATAGTCCATACTGTCTAAGGGTAGCCCTTGTGGGATTAATTTATTAAGAGTTCCATGCATGTATAAATCATAACAGAAGTTCTACTATCATAGTCTAAGCACTACATGCAACATTTATCTCTGGCATCTCTCACCATACCCTGATTTTCCACTACAGTTCGCAAGTCTCTCAGCATGTCCTAGCTCTCCAGTGCAATCCCCTCCTATCCCTGTACTAGGACAGCCCCCACACACCTTCCAACTGGAGTGAAATCCTACTCTTCCCCACAGTCTCTCTGCTGAGAGATCATATTTCCCAGGGGAACATCCTTCACTCCCCCTGGAGTAACAGTTCCTCTAGGTTCAGCTCTCCAACCCAGGAGATATTGGCAAATATAAGCTCCTTCACTGCTCTCTTGCATTCAGCCCTCATCCCCAACTCTTCAGCCTAGAGCCAAGAACTCCATCTGCTGGTCACTGGCTTTCAGACCTGCCACACTACTTGTCTGGCTTGGAGACACCCCACCCAGCAAGATCATCTTACAATTTGCTCCTGCCTTCTCCTGGGAACTGCATAGTTTCCAGGCCACAGCCACTCTCATCCTCCTCTGGCTAACTCAATCTTCTACAACCCTGTGCATCGCTTCCTGGACTTTTATAGCCTCTGGATGCTGCCCCATCTTTCCAATTGACCAAACTGGGAGCATTTGTTCTGGCACAGGGGTGCTGGACTACTTCATTTACAAGGGTCAGCCACCCTCTGACAAAGGCTACTTGAGTGAGTAAGGGATGGGAGGATTGTGTTATATGTGAGTGGGATTACATAATTCTATTTGTAGTATGGCTCTATTACAGTGTTTTTCAACCAGGGGTACACGTACCCCTGGGGGTACGCAGAGGTCTTCCAAAGGGTATGTCTACTTAAATCATGGGCCCAATTTAAATTACAGTTTTTCAGTGGCAATAGAGTTGAAATTAAGGCTTTACTTAAACACAGAAATTGTACTGCTTTAACTATACTGGTATAGTGAAAATACTACAAACCTCCTACTAAGGATACACTTATGCCAACAGTTTATTCCCACATTAGAGGGGAATAATAAAGAACCTTTACGGGGAAGTAATTGCATTCAGGGGTTGTACTAATATATTGTCATTATTTAGGTTAAAATATCATACCCCTAACCAAAATAGTTACACTGCTCAAAATCTGTGTGTACACTAGGTCTTTGCTGGCATCCAAAAACAGTTGTTACTGATACAGTAGTGCTGTCCCCAGCATAATCGGAAGCTCTGGCAATAAAACTGCTTTTGGATGCCAAACAACATTTTTGAGATTGGTACAAAAACTAAGAGTCCTGCTTCACCACCTGATCTTCCCTGACAGTAAAAGTACCATATTTTATTTCTTCAATATATTATTTTTTTTAACCTTTACCACAAGCCATCTCTGTGTTGAGACCCCTCTTCAATTACAGTAAAACGATATGATGGATCTTTTTTTCCAACTTAAAAAGGCATATTTTGTAGCTGTCAACCACGTTCATCATTGTTGTGAAATATCAGTTTCTCTGCTAATCTACAGTGGAATTTTTGCTTCATAACTGTTTTATCTGGCATCAGGGTAACAAAAGCTGATTATCACAGTGTCCAAATGGCACTTTGTTTTAACATTCAGGGCAATAAATAAAGCAGCGAATGGTACTTCTAGGAGGATTCTAAAGGGCCCTGGCAGCTGAAAGACAGGAATTGAGTGAGATATACTAGTCAGCGGAGCATCTGGCAACTGAAGGAGGTTCTGGGATTTGCCTACTTCACACAATCCTTCCTCCTATTCCTGACTATCCACCGGCTTTGCAGTTGATCACCAACTGAAGGGTAACATTTCAGAGAAATTACTTGTTAAAATTTTGGAAACACAGCACTGGCCACATACACTGCAATGCTTTTATCTGAGGTTGATTGCAGACTTGGTCATTCTATGTCTAGCTTTGCATCATCTTTGAGGGACAGTTTATGACTTTCAGGGACACTAATTCTATGTAGCTTATCATGGCTAATTATGATCATAAATATATATGTTGCCCCTCACTGTGGCATCTCCCCCACAACCATCCAAGGACATGGCCTTAGAGCAGAGGTGGGCAAACTACAGCCCATGGGCTGAATCCAGCCCATCAGCCATTTTAATTCGGCCCTCGAACACCTGCTGGGGAGTGGGGTCTGGAGCTTGCCCCGCTGCAGCCAGGGAGCAGGGTCGGGGGCTCCTCCACCCAGATCCTGGAAGCAGCAGCATGGCATCCCTCCAGCTCCTATGCGTAGGGGCAGCTAGGGGGATCCACTCTGCATGCTGCCCCTGTCCAAGCACTGCCCCCACACCTTCCATTGGCTGGAAACCCTGGCTGTGCTTCCACCTAGGAGCCAGAAAAGGGACATGCCACTGCTTCTGGAAGCAGCTTGAGGTAAGTGCCATCTAGAGCTTGCACCCCTGAGTCTCTCCCTTTGCCCCAACCCCCCACCCTAGCCCTGATCCCCCTCCAAATCCCTCGATCCCAGCCCGGAGCACCCTCCTGCACCCCAAACCCCTCATCCCCAGCCTGCGTTCTCCCTGCCTCCCCCTGAGCCTGTATCCCTTCCCACATCCCACTCCCCTACCCCAGCCCAGAGCCCCCTCCTGCACCATGAACTCATTTCTGGCCCCACCCCAGAGCCCGCACCTCCAACCAGAGCCTTCACCCCCTCTGCACTCCAAGCCCAATTTTGTGAACATTCATGGCCTGCCATACAATTTCTATTCCCAGATGTGGCCCCCGGGCCAAAATGTTTGCCCACCCCTGCCTTAGAGAGTAACAGTCTCAATTTTTGTGGGTCCTATCTGTTGGTGAATAAAGATGGAATTTCTTGTTTGCCTTTTTACTACTGCTGTGCACTAAGCTGATGGTTTCAATAACTTATCCTTTATTCCTCACGTGCTTTCCCTTATTTTATGATGTATTTAGCACATATTCCGTAACTTAGTTTCTTGCTCTTCCACTAAATTACTTTACAGTTGTTTGCCTTTCCCTGATTTTGGCATCTGCTGGATTATCCAAATCCTTTTGAAGCTCATTGCATTGTTCTTCTTTGTTTGCTTTTTCTCCAAATTTAGTATCAGCAGACTTGGATGGCTTGTAACCATTTAATGGATTTATAAATTTACATTAACATTTATTTAGGCAAATGATTACACGAAAGGAAAGAAACAAAGTGTTAAGAGTGGTGAAATTTAATCCAGTAAAACTATTGTTACCAGCGGATTTCAAAAGACTTTGTTATTTGTCATACGCTGATGGACTGCTCATTAGAGAGATACGTAATGTAATACAGTAAAACCTCCATTTAATGGACTAATTCGGGCGAGGGGGTGTCCGTTAAATCAAAAAGTCCGTTATTTAATGCTAAAAAAAAACAAGCTGCCGGAGCAGCAGCCCGCCCGCCACAGGGAGCCGGCAGCCAGCCCGCCGCGGCCGGGACCAGGGCGGCAGCTGGGAGCCGGCAGCCAGCCCGCCAGTGGCCGGGACTGGGGCGACAGCCGGGAGCCGGCAGCCAGCCCGCCAGTGGCCGGGACCGGGGGCGGCAGCCGGGAGCCGGCAGCCAGCCCGCCCGCTGCCGGGATCGGGGCGGCAGCCGGCAGCCAGCCCGCCCGCTGCCGGGATCGGGGCGGCAGCCGGCAGCCAGCCCGCCCGCTGCCGGGATCGGGGCGGCAGCCAGCCCGCCCGCTGCCGGGATCGGGGCGGCAGCCGGCAGTCAGCCCGCCCGCTGCCGGGATCGGGGCGGCAGCCGGCAGCCAGCCCGCCCGCTGCCGGGATCGGGGCGGCAGCCGGCAGTCAGCCCGCCCGCTGCCGGGATTGGGGCGGCAGCCGGCAGCCAGCCCGCCCGCTGCCGGGATCGGGGCGGCAGCCGGCAGCCAGCCCGCCCGCTGCCGGGACCGGGGCGGCAGCCAGCCCGCCCGCTGCCGGGATCGGGGCGGCAGCCGGCAGCCAGCTCGCCCGCTGCCGGGATCGGGGCGGCAGCCGGCAGCCAGCCCGCCCGCTGCCGGGATCGGGGCGGCAGCCGGCAGCCAGCCCGCCCGCTGCCGGGACCGGGGCGGCAGCCAGCCCGCCCGCTGCCGGGATCGGGGCGGCAGCCGGCAGCCAGCTCGCCCGCTGCCGGGATCGGGGCGGCAGCCGGCAGCCAGCCCGCCCACTGCCGGGATCGCGGCGGCAGCCGGCAGCCAGATTGCCCGCTGCCGGGATCAGGGCGGCAGCCGGCAGCCAGACCGCCCGCTGCCGGGATCAGGGCGGCAGCCGGCAGCCGGACCGCCAGACCGCCCGCTGCCAGGATCGGGGCGGCAGCCGGCAGCCGGACCGCCAGACCGCCCGCTGCCGGGATCTGGGCGGCAGCTGGGAGCTGGCCCGCCTGCTGTCAGGACCGGGGCGGCAGCCGGGAGCCGGCAGCCAGACTGCCCGCTGCCGGGATCGGGGCAGGAGCCGGCAGCCAGACCGCCCGCTGCCGGGATCTGGACGACAGCTGGGAGCCGGCAGCCAGACCGCCAGCGGCTGGAACTGGGGCGGCAGCTGGGAGTCAGCAGCCAGCCGCCTGCGAAGGTGACCGGGCCGCAGCCGGGAGGGGTCGTGGTCTGATATGGATCAGAAATTTTGTCTGTTGCATCCGAAGTCCGTTAAATCAAGGTCCGTTAAATCAAGGTTTTACTGTAATTTGGTTTTTGCTCGAGGAGCGGACCACAGTCCACAGAGTTCAACAGTGTGCTTTGCAGCCACAGGATCATCATATTTGGAGTGGATTTTTTTCTAACCAAAACAATTTCATTCTGCACAAATCCATGTATGTCACTCTCCTAATTTTTCTAGGCTTCATTATTATGACTGGATCTGGTAATGCTGCCTATAGTTAAGTTTGCCCGACATTTCCCATTACAAGACCCTTTCCCTCCCTCCAGTTGCTTATAACTTTGCCAAACTTCTGTTGGTTGGGCTGGAATTTTCCATTCTGGGTGTCTGCCTCAGGCGTTTTTTTTTTTAATTTTATTTTTTAATTTCAGTTAAAATAATTCAACCATTTCTGAGAATAAGATTAGAGTAAAATATGTTATTTTCCCCAAGTTAAACAACATTCTTACAACAAATCTGTTGAGCTCTATCACCCCCATGCTTTGGAACAGGAACTTGAAATTTGGCAGGGATGAGGGCTGGCTATGTTGTCATCTCCATGAAAATTTACCTAAATTTGGCTAAGTTATAAGGTTCTGAAATCATTTTGCACATGCTCAGTAGAGACTTGTTAAAGTCTGGCACCTTAATATCTCTAAAGATTGCACCTGTACTGAACATGCTTCAGCCTACGACTGCAGTGGCAGAGCAGGACTTTCCCTTCAATTGTTCCTGTCAGCAGCCAGGGGCCACTGATCTTGTGTGGTACTGGGCACAGGAACTGAAAGGACAAAGACTCTCTCGCCTGTGCTCTCAGTGCTCCCCCTGCTGGTGCCCTGGCATCATGGAGGTGTGGAGAGAAATACAGAAAGATGAGGAGCTGGGACTTGAGGGAGGATGGTGGGAGGATAGATGGAGTAGATTGAGTCCAGAAGCCTGCGGGAAGACTGATTCTTGGAGCTGGGAAGAGATATTGGGACTGCTGGACAAGGAGAATTGGATCGGGAGCCAGGGAAAGAAACTGAGACCAGTGTTAGGTGAGGTGAGGGACTGGGAGCTAATCTATGGGAATGGAGGTAAAGACATATTGGATGAGGAGCTGGCGAGGGAAGATTGAGACTGGCTGCGCAAGGAAAATGCAACATGGAGCCCCTAGGGGGGAAAGACAGGAATGAGGAGCACAGAGAGGGAGACTGGGATTGGACCCCAGAGTGTGGAGCACAGGTAGTCCATATGTAGACTGCTGGCCAAATCCAGACTGCCAGATGCTTTTGGAAGGACCCCGGAATCTTTTTATTTATTTTTTATTATCATTATTGTTGGAGGTTTTTTAAATACATACTTATTTTCTCTGGAGTCTGGACCTTGACTATACTTTAATCAAGAAATTTGGACCTTGTCAAAAATAATTGACTACCCCTGATGGAGGTATGTTGGTCTTTGGAATCAGAGCCTGGAAAGGGAGACTGGAGCTGGTATGAGGAGCTTTGGGAGGTGAAGACTTGGACTGGCTAGGCCAGGAGATTAGAACTCAGATTAAAAGAAAGATCTTGTGTGGGGATAAAATGGGGAGTGATCTAATGTGCTCACTAGAGGTTCTAAGAGCACAGTCCTCCAGACCCTGGATAGTAACCCAAAATGTATAAGTCCAAACATTCCTCTGTTGTCACCAAATAGCTGTCACTACTAGCAAAATGTGTGTCTTTCCCCTCTAACCACTAGACCAGATAGAGGATGACAATTTATTTCTGCTATCAGTTATTACTTTAGCTCCATTGGTAGAAGTTGGTGCAGTTTATCTAAAGGTTACAACTTTGCTGATGAACCATATGGGTTTCAATATTATGCCACATAAGGAAACATTAAAAAAAAATTAAGATTGCAAAGTCAATTACTCAGAAATTAGGGAATGCTAGAGTTAAAGTTATCCATGCAATATTAATTTGGCTGTCTTTTACATATACATTATGATACTGTCTTTAACTACATGATTACGTAATATTTTTCCAAAATGCCCCTGCCTCATTCAGAGCACAGGAAGGACTATACTCTGGGGATGAAACAGGGATGTGTAGTCAAGGAAGTTGTTGTTTTCAGGACCCTTACATATTATGCTGCAGATGTTGGAAGTTGTGTAATGAATGAGACAGGGAATTACAGAAACCAAAGGGATGTTCTTGTAGTTTAGGAAGTTGAATATTGCCCTGCAAGACTGGATTCTATCCTTGCCTCTGCCACTCAATTTCCTGGTGATGCTGGGCAAATCACTTAAACTCTTCACAAGTCAACCAAGCACAGACCGGTTTAATTCTCATTTACTAACTTCTCAGTGCTTGTCTTTGCAACATAAATGTTTATTTAACTTATTTTTGTATATAGTAGTATGCTACATTAAAATAAATCCTTGACTTAGGCCTTGTATATATACATTGGAGAAATTTGGTATGTGAACCACTATTGGACTTCCTAATATGACTGTCCTTCTGGCTAAGAAAGCATTATCTAAAAAGTTATACCATGTCTTCATGGTCCCAACAATGTCCAGGTACTCACACCAACATTTTGAGTAACTTGCTTCAAACAAGGCTAACCACCTTATAGTCCTCCATCCCAATATACACTAATGCAGAACCAGCCTAAACAATAGATGCTAACTTAGTACCCTGCATAGTACTAATACTCCTCCCACTGTTATCCAATAGTGCACCAATTGATGCTTAGGAGGTCTGTCTGGCCTAGTTTCCAAATTTTAAAAGCTAGGGTAAAGTTTTGTGGAAGCCCCTTTTCCAAACAGTGTTGTACACACCATAGAATTGACTCCTTTTCCACTGATGTAGCAAGACAATTTTTCATCAGTGTTTCTGAAGACATTTCCTTATGATCACATGTGGTGTGGTACTTTTTTTCTCCTGGTAATTTGGCAGTGTTATTTGCCAGTTATGCTTGGTGATATGAGGCAGACATTTTGGCAGCCATGGCTAACAGGTAACAAGATCCAGTTGCGGCTAAACTGTTGGTGGGCCTATGACCAAACGTCCAAGTGGATGCTGAATACAGCATCGTTTGGTCCATTAATCAGTACCGGGGGGGGGGGGGGGAATTAAAAGGGCTGGAGGCTCAAGCAAGGCCCAAGACAGTGAGGTAAATCAGATTATTTTATGAGGAACTAAACCATAGTCTTGGGATTTACTCATCAATGCCACCTGAAATACTGAGAACAGCACCAAGGCATCATGTACTGTGATGGCGAAAAGTTCAGAGGGAGAGAAGGAAGAAGAAAACAGTATCTCCATTGCCCCAGAGGAGATCAGGAATGAGTAGGAGGATTGGGAGATCGCTGAAGCAATGCCAGCATCCTCTCTTGGGAGTGTCAGGCTTCAGAGGTGACAGCAGAGGTGACGGTGATGCTGATCTGGGAATGGAGACGCCTGATGGGGGGCTTGCTTCATAACGTGTTTTTTTCAGTAATTATGATTGTGGCTGGGTTTGCAAACTTAAGAGGACACCACATTGTTTGGACTGTTCTGAGGTGGGGGGGGGGCAACCTCAGCTGAGGATGAATGTGCCCCCTGCATGCTGACACTACAGCCCAGGGCAGGTGGCAAGGCCCTATTCCAACCCCCTCACACCCCAGCAGGGTGACCAGATAGCACATGTGGAAAATCAGGACGGGGGGGGCGATAATAGGAGCCTATACAGGACAAAAATCAGGACTGTCCCGATAGAACCGGGACCTCCGGTCCCCCTTCACCCGAGCTCATCGCCGCCCGGTTCCAGTGCCGCCGCCTCCCAGCACGTTGGGCAACACGAGCGGACACCCCGGCACGCCCGCTGCTGCCCACGGGCCGGTAGTGCCTGGCGCGCCCCCGCCGCCAGAGGCACGCGCCCTGCGGCCCGCTGCGCGCTCCCCCCTTAGCGGGGCTCTCGGCGGGCGGGAGAGGCGCGTCCAGCAGGGGCTGCGCGCGGAGTGCCGTGCGCCCGCCACCTCACCCCCCCTCCCTCTCCCAACCTGTTGCTATTAGCATAGCCCCGCCCCAGGCACGGAGCTGCCCAATGGGAGATGGCGAGGGTGAGGGGGCGTGTCCGGGGCGGGGCTGGGAGCGGCCGGGGGTCGGGAGGCTGCGGCGCTGGCCGCAGGGTGCGAGTTCAATGGGCAGCGCGGAGGGATGCGCAGGGGCCCGTCGCGGCCCGGCTGCTGCTGCCCGCGCTTGGGGACTCGCTTCTGTCGCCATCTCACGGCGTCCAACGCCGCCCTCCGCTCGGTAAGGACCCGCCTTAGGGCGCGTCACGCCCCCGCTGTCCGGCCCGGGCAGCTGCTGTCGGGCCGTAGCGTTGGGCGCCCACATGGGGTTGCAGGGGCCGAGCCGGGGGCGGGGGAGCCGGGGGCGCGGCCCGGGTGTGGGGAGCAGGGTCCGGCCGGGAGCTCTGAGGGGCTTCGGGACTCGGCTGTCGCCGCGGGAGAGGGAGCTCCCCGCGATCCCTCCGCCAGGCAAAGTGCGCCCTCTGCGGGGCGGGTCCGTCCGCCCCCTGCGCCCCCATCCTCTCCCGCCCACCCCCTCGGGGCACCTCCCCTCTCTGCGGCCAGCGAAGGGGACCGAGGGGCGGTTAGGCGCGTCCCCTAAATCTCCTGCTCCATGAAGTGGCTCGGACCCCAGTGAGACCCCTCCCCGGGCCGGGCTGCTACCTGCGCCCATTGCCGCTCAGCCGCCCCCCTTCCCCTGCCGGGTGTTTGCGGCGACGGCGGCTCCTCTCCATTGTATGTAAATCCCGGGCAGGAGGGCGAGGACGTGCGAGTTGGCAGCTGGCGGGTCGAGGGGGCCCCTGCCTGCCGTCCAGAGTCCTGCCAGGAATGCGAGACATTCCGTGCGCGGGGCGTGGGAGGCGAACCCTCGCTGGAGTCGGGCCCGGGTGCAGCTACACGGCGGCACTGCTGGGTGCTCTGGCTGCCTTTTATAAAGAATCGGGGTTGAGAGCTTTTTACTGCCCCTTTTGCATGGGGGGGGGGGGGGATTTTCGGTCCAAAGGAACTCTTCAAAATGTGGCCCTGGTAGGGAACTTGATCGTCTGCGGGAGAAGATTGTGCTGAGAGAGCAGATTTCTAAAATAGTTGGTCTAGGGGTGTGCGTCTGTTTTGGTCTTTTTGTGTGGGGGTGGGGGGGGGGAGGTTGTTTGCGATGGGAACTACCTGCTCTTAACCGAAGTCTGGAGATACTTATAAGAGTTGTTTTGGACTTCAAGAGATTTTAGCCTAAAAAAGTGTGTAAGAATGAACATGAAACTTTTTTTTCTAGTAATGAAATGTGTGTGTTCTGGGAGGGAAACTTTTTTTTCTCCTCCCTCTGTCTTGTGACAAGTACAAGTGAGGAGAGAATAGAAGAGTGTATCTACAGCAAAAATTTGACTAAAGGGGATAAATATTATGTAATTCCTAATATCACAACTGAAAGAGATTATAGGAAAATATCTTTAATTTTGTGTATTTGTGTCCCCTGAATAGTCATTGCTGTCTTCCCCTTTTTTGTGTGAGTTAGTCACACAATAGTAAAGTAGAGAAAAAGACTTTCAAAAGAGGGAAATGTAAAAGCATAGTCATATCGAGGGGGACTGGTTACATGAAAGACAGGATTGCAAAGTAGCTTTCTGGCTAGGAGAAATACACATGGGAACTGCAGAAGGTTGCACAAATGTTTTGCTCAACAGTATGTTTGTTTAATGTAAACTTCACCTGTAATCACCTCCTCCACACACGTTAGCAGGTTTCTATGAATGTAGTTGTTATGTTAAGTTGCTTATTTTATTTTCAGCACTGTTTTATATTTCTATATAGTGTTATATGTACTACTTCAAAACAACAAATACTATCAAGGCAGTTAAACTGGGTTAGCTAAACTCTAATTTTTCTTTCTTTTTAAGCATCTGACAAACCAATAATGCTGTAGCATACATTTTTTTGACCTAATTTCCTTATCTTTATTATTCCTGGTAGTTTTAAAACAAAATGGAAAAAAGTAATTGAAATGCATGAGAATACTACCTGTCAGAACATATATAGTGGGAGTACTCAAAACAGAGGAGTTACTGGCTTATTTAGATTGTCTAAACAGATTTTTTTTTTAAAAAAAAATTATGCAATACCCCTTTCAACCTGCCACGATTGTGTTAAAATAAATTCTTGCTTTCTTGTGTTTATAACAGAAATAGTTAAACTAGAACAGTGGCTCTCAAACCTTTTTACTGGTTACCCCTTTCACATAGCAAAACTGTAAGTGCGACCCACAATTATAAATTAAGAACACTTTTTTATATAAATAAGCCATAATAAATGCTGGAGGCAAATTGGGGTTTAGGGTGGAGGTTGATAGCTTGAAACCCCCCCCCCCACCTTGTAATAACCTCGTGACCCCCTGAGGGGTCCCGACCCCTAGTTTGAGAACCCTTGAACTAGAAACTTCACTGAGGTGCAAACAAATGTATTACAATCTCTGCAATTCAAAGTCTTAACCATTTAGCCTTTATAGTGCTGTTAACATATTTTTTTTCTCTGGGCTAAACATACATTGTAAACATAAATTCTCTTCTTTTGGTGTTTAGTGGATAAATGTAGTCATTTATCAAAATGGAACCAACCATATCTGACTTTGCTACCTGGAGGTTTATGCTTTGAAGTGAATTACTTCACTTGGCACAATGAAGTAGGAATGACTCTGGTTTTCTTAACTAAGCAGCCATCTGTGTTCATTTAATTTATCAATTCCAAAGTATAAAGTTTTTTTGGGAGTGAACTTCCTAAAATGTGCTGTGCTAAAACTAAACTAAAATAGAACCCCTGAAATGAACGCCTGTAGGTTTTACAGATTGAATCTCAATATCTGACACTCAAGAAGTTGCATTTTTGGAATCTCAGTAGTTTATTTACCTTCTTTTATATTTTCAGTGTGGGTTACTGTTTATTCAAAACAAAAAAATGGCAGTTGGCTTAAAATCTCATGTTGCAATTAAACTTTAGCCTTTTTCAGAGTATTTTCCTTTTTCCATCAAACTGGTAGGCCAGTAGGATTCCTATGAAATTTTACCATGTCTAAACATGGAAACCAACAATCTTATTAACTGAAATGGTGTTGAACATGGCCTAGTGGTCCATGTGTTTTTGTTCAGCATTATGCCAGTTTTTCATGGCTGTTGGCAACTGTTCAGCCATAGTAAAAAAAATTTACTGTAGCCCAGCCTCTGTGTATGCATTATATAGTTTATTACAATTAGGGATACATGAACACATGTTCAGGAAAGAGAACAGTTCTTTGGAGTAATTTAGAGATTAGTTTGTGTAGCTGCAGGATAAAGCTTATAGACTACCTTCATGCACCGCCTCCACCTGGTCTTCAGGTAATGCTAGCATTTGTTATTTGCTTTATAACTTCAGATAATCAAAGGATTTTTAAACCATTTAATTAAATGTTTCAATATCCAACAATTCAACATTGAAAATATTTTCAGGCATTGTCCGTATGAAAGTTTTACCTTCTAAATGTTGTTCTCTTCCATTAAATATTCACCCTCTTTTCTCCCCCCCCCCCCTTTAATTTTAAGGGCTTCGTCTTTGGCCTTTCAAATGGACATTAAGTGACTTTGATCATTAGCTGCAAGAATCTTATACATACTGCATCAGCTGGGATGTTGCGACAGAACGGTGGAAGTAACAAGCGTGGTTTGGGTTTAGCCCGACTGTCTACATCCAATTTCTTCACCATCTCCAATTCAGGAAACTGGGGAATGGGGCGCAGCACCAAGAGCAACTCTCTGAGCAGTATTAGCTCCAACTCTGATTGCTACGACAGTCCTATTGTGGATCCAGAATATATCATGCAGTTGGTGAACGATGTCAGAATATTTGCAGATGTGCTACTCTATTTAAAAGAAGCCATTCTTTCAGAAGGTGGGTCAGCTGCTTTATCCTATTTCTTAGCTGATTTGAAATTTACACACACAGCTGTACTCTGTGGGAACAGTAGCAAACATTACTGTGGTTTTTACTCATGTTTTTTCTTTCTGCCAAATACTTGCATGATTACAGGAAGTGGTGGATGTTACTTTGGGTGCTACGTTTCCTCAGCAAACACAGTGCATTCTGTTTCCTAATGAGACATAACATATAGAGCTGATACCGTTGGTAAGACTTGAGTAAAAGGGAGAAGGGGAAAGTCTGGTTCCCATCAGACTGGGTGAACTGATACTGGAAAAATAGTTAAACTTTAAATCTATCCTTTAAACAACTGACATTTTTGGAATTACAAAAACTATACTGTTGATAGGTTGGCCAAGATCCAGGTTTCCATGCTATTACAATTGTTACTGCTTAATAGGCTCCTATGTTGTTAATTTGAATGTAGTTTTAAAAGATCTAATTTTAATGGAGTTTAAGTTTTCTGTAACACTTGCTTTTTCCAGGTCAAGGTATTTGTTTACCATCTTTTGCTAGCAGGTCGAAACTACAAATTTGCTTTTTTAGTCCTCCTCTTGGAACATATCACTTTTTTTTTTTTTCTTGTCCTGCCAGGGAAATACTATCAGTTTTTCTTGGTTAAGAACAGGAAAGCTTTTCTGAAGAGTGGTCTCTTGTTAATAATATGAGCTATGTCCAAACTAGTCTGTAAGGGATCCATTGACTACTACTTACAGTTTCTTCCACCCATTTGTACCTGTAGATGATTGCAACTCCTTTTCCTCCTTCCACCACTACCATCCAATTGCCCCTTTTCTCTTCATTGCAATTCTATACTTGTAATAAGTAAGTTGACTTAATTATCTACTTTTAGGAAAGGAAAAAAATCCATTGAAGTCCCGATTTTCATGAAGCCTGTAGCACGTTAAATATTTTTAGTAGACTCAGTACTCTGTATAATAGATAGAACTACTTTGTGGATATGGTCTAATGCTTGCAGCTTCTCAGTGAGAAACCACTTGGGAAAAAAAATCTTATTGCTGTTACCCATGTAGCTTATGATTTCTTAAATCTGATTTTTGGTTGTGTTTGTATTTGTAGTGTGGGGCATCATCTACCTTCCTGTTTAGATATTGGGTCAGTGTAACAATTCTCACATCAATATTCTGAGGATTTCTGAGTTAGAGGATTTAGGATCACCCCAATAACTGCCTTCGGTCACAAAAAGGGATAATAAACATAAGCCAGAATGGAAAATGCTACTGTCCTGTCACTTGAGGTATTCCCACCTATGTTGAGATGGCCTCCAGAATTTGTCTTGTCTTTTTCCTTCTCTAAATAAACGATTCAGGATGTGAATGAGTCCATCATATTGTACAGAATATACTGTTTTAAATACACAATTGGAGTGAAAGTGTTGCACCAGAAAAGTGGTGAACAAGTCTTGAATGTACAGGTAACTTTGAAACCTAATACTGACTTAAGCATCAATATTGTTTATCACTGCTTGACACATGGGCTGATGTGGTCAGACATGTTTGGCACCTCTTAGCATCTGAATGGACAGTCGACAGGAAACAGCTTCCAGAACACAAGTGTATTCTAGCAGATAGAGGCAGTCTTAATAAATAAACGCAAAGACTGCAAGATATAGTATGGAAGGTAGGTTATGCAATCTCCTTTTAGTCTAGAAATCATACAACTTTAATAAACTGTTTTCACTTTTGTCAGTTTATGGAATTAATACTCTTTAAAAAGGATGGATCTTTAACATTTTTCTGCAGCTATTGGGTGCTGTTACTTGACACTTTGTCCAAAGTACATCTACACAGACTAAGAATGTGTGTAACGGTAAATATAAAAATCTCAGACAATGAATAATGCAAAGGGGAGCGTTCTTTCAAATGAGGTGCTCTTCTTTGTACTGCTGACCAATAAATTGGCCCAGCATTTCAGCTGAAGTTAGCAATTGGCAAATTTCAGAGTAAACAAGGAAAAGCAACTTCACGCAACATGTAACTTATGTGTAGAAATCTCTGACACCGGAGGTCACTGAGACAACGAACTGTTTACATATAAAAGGATGGATAACTTTTTTGTCACTAATAGTATTTATGGTTTACCACCTTCTGAAATTATCCAACCAATTACAAGTTTTAGAGTGTAAAACAATCAACTGATTGATTGAGAGGCTGAGGGAACTGGAATTATTTAGTCTGCAGAAGAGAAGACTGAGGGAAGATTTGATAGCTGCTTTCAACTACCTGAAAGGGGGTTCCAAAAAGGATAGATCTAGACTGTTCTCAGTGGTACCAGATGATAGAACAAAGAATAATTAATGGTCTCAAATTGCAGTGGGGGAGATTTAGGTTGGATATTAGGAAACTCTTTCCCCCTAGGAGAGTGAAGCACTGGAATGGGTTACCTAGGGAGGTGGTGGAATCTCCATCATTAGAGGTTTTTAAGGCCTGGCTTCACAAAGCTGTGGCTGGGATGATTTATTTGGGGATTAGGACCTCTGGAAGTCCCTTCCAACCCTGATATCCTATGATTCTATCACTATGCCAGACTTTTGAAGGTCTTTATGTGCCTGTTGAGATTTTCAAAAGTGCCTAAGGTGCCTAAAATACCTTTTAAACATGTCGCCTACTGTGTCTAGATTCACTACAACATTGTTTCCTTGGGGAAAGGCAGTTGCATTTGTAGCACATACAGCACAGTTGGAGATGCAGCTCTCAGCTGTTACTTTTTCTATTTCCCTCAGGTAACCTCATGATGTGACTTAAAAGCAGGCAACCAAAATCCATGTCTCTCCTCCTGCTTGAGTTAAGTGATTCCAGCAGACAGCTGGCAAACCTTGGTCAGTGTGTACCATTCTATATGCTCTTCTTTGCTGTGTTCAGACTCTCTAAAGCTATCTATCTAGATTTTTTTTGTACTGCACTCAACCATAGTATTGTAGTATGGAGCCCCAGTTCCTAAGGAGCCTCTTCCAGTTCTCCACCAGTCTTCTTGGAGAGGATGAGAAGAGCAACTTTATTTTTGAAGACTTTTGTCCTTTGGAAAACTTAAGTCTTTCGGAGAACCCAAAATCTACTTGCTGAAGTTTTTTGTGCTATTGTCAACTATTTCTCTGTCGTACAGTGATACATTGCTACATCACATTGATCAGTAGAACAGCCTCATGTGCATGCAAAGACTGATCTAATGTTTTTTGACTTCCAGAATGAGATGTAGGTACCTTATGCTACTTCCCTTGTTGCTTCCAATAGATCTCTGTTTTCCATTGAAAAGGTAAAATAAGTTATAGGCTAAGTACCACCAGAATTCTCTTGGAAGGGCAGACCTGGCAAAATGTTTATTTTGCCAAACAAAAATTTGTGTTCTGTAGCATACATAGATATGTTAACTTGATAACAGGCAACCGTTTATTGGCCTCTGCTACTTCAGCATTGCTGTGTTTTACCTAGTAGTCTTCCATTTATTTGACACACATTACCCAATTCTATTAAGTGTAGTGTCTTGACTCCATAAATATAAACTTTTCAATGCAGATGAACAACTTTTTGCAAAGATTATTGTTAGTGCTAATATTGCGGGCTTTGACCTGAGGAGGAAGGTTATATAATGCAGAGGCTTCACTTACCCAGTACCCTGACCTGGCCACAGAGTGCTTGAGCTAATCTACAGTGGCTGACCTTTCTCGCATTGGAGTCAATATCAGAAATCCTGTTGATTTCAGTAGGCTTCAGCCCTAAATTTCCAACTGGATTAGCATTTATTTTCCCTGTTGGAATGGTTTGGCAGTTTATCATTTTTCTGATTCTTTTGAGGTAATGGCAGTTACTCTGCACTGAAGAATGTATTGTCTGAACTAGATTATAAACTCCTTTTTGAATGTGGACTTTATCTAATGCTTTGTAAAGCAGCAAACATACTGGTGGTCAATAAATAATTACATGAATACTGAAATGCAGAACTTTCCAGAGCGGAGAATGCTACGTGTTTTGAGTCGTCTCACTTTTTATGTCCATTGCAAATGGCATTTCCATTTGCACTAATTAAATGAACCTTCTTACAGACTTTTCTAAAAAAATTATTTTTGCTGTTTGGACTTCAGGGAGAGCGCTGCTTTTAACCTAAAGTAAAGTCAGTGGCAAATCACTGCAGTACTGTTCTTCATGGTTTCTTATGAGCTTTAGTCAGAACTTTGTCCTATCTATCAATTGTTATAAGATAAAGTGAGACTTAAACAGAGTTTTCAAAATCCACTCCGCTGGTAGGAGTGTGGGAAGTTTTATCTCTTGAAAAATTGCTTCTAGTGCTTATGGATAGTGCTTGGTAGGTTCTCTCATGAACAGAGTGTAAACTATCCAGTGCCATTTTCCTGAGCATGTAGACAGCTTTTGTATTTCCGCTCTGGTAACACACCTGATACAGCTGTGAACATCAAGGCAATATTAACCAGACTTTGATCAGTGCATGGCTGTTTGGAATTTTGGGAGGCTTCAAAACTTTTGAATCATGTCAGTTTCATGTTGCTTTGTGAGCAGCAGCACTGCTAGCCTCTGGAGTTATTCACGGAATAAGCAGAACCAGAAAATGGTAGTTGGGGGGGGGGGGGAGAGGGATAGAATAATTTTGGATTTCTTTTCCACCCATCACAGTAGCCTAGTAGCTGTCGAGTAGGGGATACTTGTCAAGGAATATTGCAGCAGTCCGGAGGTTCCAGGTTGAGGAAGTAAACCAAGGCCTTTTACCTTTTCAGAAGCTTCAGTTATAGGGGGCTGAGTTGCCCACCAGCATGGTGCCCAGGAACCTCACTGGTGGGACCACTCCCACTCTTATTTCTGTGTTTACCTCTTTAGTAGGTTTGGTCTTCCAATTAGCGGATACCTGGTCCATTTTTTAAGCCCCAGGCTTAAGGCACCAAGCTAGAGAAATAGTTTACTTCTATGAAGAAACTGAAAACCGTCAGTTTTTTTTGAGTGGATCAAAAGTGGAGTCTTCACTCTAAATTCATCAAAAGAAGGTTTTGAATAGCTCTTGTGGCGCATAATCGTCAGACTTTATAAGGCAAAAAAAAGTAAGTGTACAGACTAACTTGCTGTCTATCCCCCTCTCTGGGCTGGTCTTCATTAAGGGTGGAGATCGGCTGAAGATACACAATGTCAGCTACGTTATTAACGTAGCTAAAGTCGGTGTATGTACAGCCGACTTACCTGCCACCCTTATGGTGGCGGCAGTCGGCTGTGTGCTTCCCCGTTGACTCCAGCTTGTGCCTTGTGTCAAGCTGGAGTTACCGGAAACCGCGGGCGATCGATTTCTCATGTTGTAACCAGACGCGAGAAATCGATCGCTAAAAGAGCGATGGCTACCTGCTGATCCGGCAGGTAGTGAAGACGTACCCTCTGAATACCCCTTCCTTTTTCAGTCCAGGCATTAAGTTCAAAGTGAGTGTTTGTTTCTACTCATGAGATGTGAGGATCAGCTGAGGGGGACTTTACCCAACTCCCTGATCGATCATTGTCCTTATGTTGTTAAAAGATCAATCTTCTCTGTTTCTCTTGCCAGATAATAAATCAGTGTGGCTAAAGAGGAAAGTCTTGATTCAAGTTCTGCCCTTGAGTAAGAATTTCAGGATGGAATCTATTTGGTAAATTACATAAATCAAAGTTAGTAGATCTCTTGGTGAAAATAGTCTTGACTTCAGGGGACCAAGTGGGGGTTCGTATAGAAGCAGAGTTTCTGTTCCTAGTGTGAGTCCGGTTCCATTAACTTGGCTTATATACTTGGTTCAGGGAACTACTAGAACCATGTTTCACTTTGTTACAATAATGATTCTTAATTGTATCAAATTAGAGAAGGAAGAAGTGATTTTTTTGCTCTTTGGCTTTGATGTAGTAATTGACAGGGATTTATATTTCTGTCTTTTCCACTGCTTAGAAATGTGTAGTACAGGCGAGTCTCATCTTATGCTGGGGTTCCATTCCACGGTTAGCGCGTAAAGCGAAAACCGCATATAGTGAAACACTCATTGAGTTGAATGGCAGGCAGAATCGCCCGCACTACAGATGCAGATTTTAAATGATTATTTTTCTTTTTCTGTTTTTGACAACCGCGCAAAGCTGAATTTGCACGTTAAATGCGCCTAAGATGCGACTCGCCTATATACTGCTCTTTCATGACTGTACCTGCTGAAATTTACTGAAATTTTGCATCCTTAGTTAAAATTCACTTTTGGGTATTAAAATGCTGAAATGTGCTTAGATTTTAATTCTAGTATAGCTGAAGGTACTTTTGATTGTAGAATAACGACTTCTTAGTCTTTTTTTGAGGTAAGAGTTATCTTCAAAATATAGTGTTATATACTATATGTATGGTTCTGGGTTCTTTTAATGAACGATGACTTCTTTCTTTCTGGATTCATCCTACCTTCTTCCTGTCTCCAGTCACTTTAAGTAATGTATGTAGTTAAGCTCTAAAATGGTAATGTGGTATCTTGGAATTCTACCTCATTTAATGGGGATGATTCTGTTTTGTAGTTATAAAATATCAAATGTCTCTAAAGATCAAATTCTATAGTATGGCTTCTAAGAATCTGATAATGCCCTGGTCTCAGATATTAGCTACCAGTGAAGTAGGTACTAGAATACTCAAGTCAATGGGGCTGGAAAGAAGTGTGTTGTTACATTTCTGATCAGAATGAGTAGCAGGCTTTCCTCTTCTATAGGTAACAAAATAAATACTTTGTTAGGTTAAGTATGGCACTGCATAGGGCTATTTTCCTCTCCGTGCAGGGGAAATATGGGGGGTGGGGGTATACCACTTCTGCTCATGTATTTCATGTCCTGGTGAAAAGTGAGGGTGTTAGTTTGGGGTAGCTGTGAAGTTGCCTTGGTCAAGGCTGGCATATTTTATGACTGATGTAAAATCAAGTGTTGTACATATGTGCAGATCACAGCTCTT
This sequence comes from Sternotherus odoratus, assembly GCA_032164245.1. Lineage (NCBI taxonomy): Eukaryota > Metazoa > Chordata > Testudines > Kinosternidae > Sternotherus > Sternotherus odoratus. The sequence goes on from JAVMKO010000008.1 coordinate 63,294,167, forward strand.
GTGCACTCTATACGATGTCTTTGCCTTGCTGTCAGCCAGCCAGCCAAGGGCAGAGCAGAGAAAGCAGCCTTGTCAGAGAGATTAAAGCACCAGTTATGTCTCTCACCGGTTCAGTCAGACAGCACAATAGGTGCCACATTATGGGAGTTGTTCCCTCATGGTTGATCCAGCAATACCTGTGGATGAGCCCTCTACCTGTAAACAAGTGGAAGACAAGGTGGGTTTTACAAGGCAGGAAGGGAAATAATATAGGAGTGAGAGCACCTACTTTCCTGTTTGTACTTGGGAACTGGGATGATGACTTCCATATAGAAGCATCTGCATTAGGACTTTCCATTGGTCCAGCATCTGTACAGCTGGATGACACTGGTTAGAACTGCCTGCATCCTAGTTACACTGGGATCAGGATTTTTAAAACGACTAGTGATTGAATGCCTCTTTTTGGGGGGGAGCTGCCTAATTTCAGACATCTGAGTCCTGATTTTCAGTGAGGATGTCCAGCTCTTCTGAAAAATTGAGCCCCTTTAAGGTCTTGTCTGAAAACCTTCTATTAGTGCTATCAACTCTAAAACTCTTCCCACTCTTAATCTAGTGTAGACGAAGCCTCAGAGTCAAACATGAAAGGTCCCCTGCTTCCTGCATCCCATTTAGTTCTTGGTGGTCCTGTCATGGTCAGTGTCTTAATCAAATTAAAAATATCATAGTATTATTGTTGCATTCAATGTTTCTTTATGGACATTTTTTTTTCTTAGTCCAAAACATAAACTTCCACATTTGCTTCCTAATGCCTTGCTGACTGGAAAGCCTGCCTATAATCAAAGCAGAAATCTGACAGCAACCATTAGCTGTAGCATGTAGGAGCTAATTAACGAGAAAATACAATGATCGCTTGTTATAATACCAAGAATAGTTTGTATTCCTTTAGTAAACATCTTCAAACTGCTTGCATCTCACGAAGTGGGTATTAGCCCACGAAAGCTTATGCTTCAAAACTTTATAGTTAGTCTTTAAGGTGCCACAGGACTTTGTTACCTCTGCTATTCCAGACTAACACGGCTACCTCTCTGATCTTCAAATCTGTTATTCTGGTCAGTTCCTTTCTAACTGAATAGTTCTGGCATGTCAATGAAAGCTATGGCTTGTCTTCACTAGAGCCGGCAGAGATCGATCTTTTGGCGATCGATTTATTGCATCTCGTTAAGACGCGATTAATGGATTGCCGGCAGCTCCCCCGTCGACTCCGGAAATCCAGCTCGTCAAGAGGCGCAAGCTGGAGTCGATGGGGGACCGCGCCACTGCCCGCCGCCGCTGTGAGGACGGGAGGGAAGTCTGCTGTAGAGACATCTATTTCAGCTACGTTATTAACGTAGCTGAAATTGCGTATCTACAGTCGATTCCCCCCCCCCCCATGGAGACCAGCCCCTACTGCTTTCCCAATAGGAGGATTGGGCTGATGACATCTGAGAGTCCCTTGAATTGCAACTGAGGATCTGAATGCGTGAGAGTGGTAGGTAACTTGGATAGCTGCTCTGAACTAGGCTCTTGTTTTTTTTCTTAATTTCAAGTGTTGAATTTGTTCAGCAGCAGTTATGGGGACAGCATATGAATTTGTGAGAGGCAAGATAAGCTACATTTCTTGCCTCAAACTGTTTTAAGATCGCTATTGTTGACCTCTTTGTTTGTCTTATTAAATTCTTAAAGAAACTTATGGAAGTACAGAAAGTAAATCATTACCTTATTACAGAGAATCTGTCTTTAACAGTGGCCACAGGAGCATAAAATGTTGTCCTATATCTAAGCAGTTAATTTGCTCATTAAGTAACCTTCATATATCTTGGGGAAAGGTCATAACAATTCAGGGAAAGAACTGCATGTTGATTCTGCCTTGGCAGATAACACTGAACAAAGGGGAAAAATAAATTAACATCTACTATTAAATGGTTGAATCCTCTTACAACAGCTCCAGAATTTCAGGACAGTGGCAACTAGGGGTATGTTTGCTTTGCAAGGAAAAAAACCATGACACTGAGTCTCAAAGCTGAAGTCAGCTGACTCATGCTCCAGGGCCTGGGCTGTCAGACAAAAAATAGCAGTTCAGGCAGTCAGGCTCAGCTGAAGCCTGAGGCTGGCCCTCCTTGCTGGGACTCAGAACTCGATCTCCAGTCCAAGCCCAAATTTTTACACTGCAATTCTGTAGCCCCACAGCCCAAGCCTCGGGAGTCCAAGTTAGCTGGCTTGGGCCAGCCACAGCCATGTCATGGGTCTTTGCTTGCAATGTAGACATACTCTTGAACTTTTACTACATTTATCAGAGGAGCCGGGCTGCTCTGGTCAGAGGAGCCGGGCGCCGCGGGGGCTCCTCGGCAAGCACCGTGGCGCCCTGGTGGCAGGAGGAGCCAGGTGGCTCTGGTGGGACCAGCCCCAGGGGGGCAGTTAGGGGACAAGGAGCAGGGAGGCTTAGATAGGGGGTGGGGTTCTGGCGGCAGTCAGGGGCAGAGGTCCCAGGAGGAAGAGTTAGGGTATAAGGAGGGGGGGCTCTGAAATGGACAGTTGGGGGTGGGAAGAGGGAGAGAGTGGATGGGGGGGTGGGGCTTCCCCCACGGGGGTGCGTGCTTAATTTTTTTTTCTGCTAGGAGTGCACGATCAAAAAAGTTTGGAGATCCCTGCTCTAGGGAACTGGGGCTGCTGCTTTCCAGGAGCAGGGTAAGGAGCCTGACCCAGTCCCACCAACCCCTCTTCCCAGCACCTGCACTGCTTCCCTGGGCTGCACACCACCTCCCCAGCATCCGCAAAGCTTCCCTGAGCCCCCCTCCCCAGCCCTTGTGGAAAATAATTGCCATATTAATGTTGCTAGCTCGTTGCAGAACTCTTATCTTAACTGTAAAATGTCACATGCATGGAAAAATTATACTGCTGCATCTGTTACTCATAAACAAAAGAAATTGTGAAGTTCACATCTAGCAAAGATGTTTTCTGGGTCTTTACAGTTGGCCTCAGAGTCTCTAATGCAGATTCTTAATGATGGATATTAAATACTATTTCAATTAGTTTGTTGTTAGTTTTAAGGTTAAATAACAACCAAATGGACCCTTTGATTAGCAGAGTGGTTTGTTGTTGATACTATTTCCCCTCCCCCAGCCACATAGTCTGCATTCCTTCAGAACAAATGTTCACTTGTTGCTATAGAGTCTAAGATCAACAGTCGGTAGGGGTGTGTGTCTTGAGCACATGTGGCTGTTCAAAATGTAAACTAAACTTTTATGTGAAACTTTGTTGACTTAAAATAATTTACATACGTCTTTAAGAACAACTTAAAACTAGGACTGTCAAGCGATTAAAAAATTAATTGTGCTATTAATCACGCTGTTTTACAATAATAGAACACCATTTATGTAAATATTTTTGGATGTTTTTGACATTTTTAAATATTTCAATTACAACACAATACTAAGTGTAAAGTGCTCACTTTGTATTTATTTTTATTACAAGTACTTTCACTGTAAAAAAACAGAATAAATATTTTTCATTCACCTAATACAAGTACAATAGTGCCATCTCTTTATCATGAAAGTTTAACTTTATGTACAGAAAATAACTACATTCAAAAACAAAACAATGTAAAACTTTAGAGACTGCAAGTCCATTCAGTCTTACTTCTTGTTCAGCCAATCACTCAGACAAACAAGTTTGTTTACGTTTGCGGGAGATAATGCTGCCCTCTTCTTATTTACAATGTCAGAAGAAAGTGAGAACAAGCATTTGCATGACACTTTTGTAGCCAGCATTGCAAAGTATTTATTTGTGCCAGATGTGCTAAAGTTTCATGTGTCTCTTCATGCTTCAAAAACTATTCCAGCAGACATACGTTCAGGCTGATGACTGGTTCTGATTGATAACAATACAAAGCAGTGTGGACCAACATATGTTCATTTTAATTATCTGAGTCAGATGCCAACCGAAGGTTGATTTTATATTTTGGTGGTTCATGTTCTGTAGTTTCCTCATTGCAGCGTTGTTCTTTTAAGACTTTTAAAAGCATGCTCCACACCTTGTCCCTCTCAGATTTTGGAAGGCACTTCAGATTCTTAAACCTTGGGGTCAAGTGCTGTAGCTATCTTTTGAAATCTCACATTGCTACCTTCTTTGTGTTTTGTCAAATCTGCAGTGAAAGTGGTCTTAAAATGAACATGTGCTGGGTCATCATCTAAGACTACTATGAAATATGTGGTAGAATGTGGATAAGACAGAGCAGACACATACAGTTCTCCCCCAAGGAGTTCAGTCACAAATTTAATTAACGCAATATTCTTTTAAAGAGCGTCAGAAGTGTGCAATCTGGAATGGTGGCCGAAGCATGGAGGGCATACGACTGTTTAGCATATCTGGCATGTGTAGCTGGCATTGCAAGGTATTTACAAGTGCCATGCAAAGTGCCATGCAAATTCTCACTTTGTTGACATTGTAAATAAGAAGCCAGCAGTTTTACATTATTTTGTGTTTGAATGCAGTTATGTAACAAACAAAAAAAATCTACATTTGTAAGATGCACTTTCACAGCACAGAGATTTGCATCTTCATGATGTACAGAGAAGATTTTAAATACTACTTATTATAATTCCTCTTTATTCTCTTAAAAATAGTAGATCTTTACTTTCCTGTAGTTGCTAGAGGACTGAACAGCTAATGGAACCAACATCAAAAGAGTTGAAACCTGACTAGCTAAGTAGGCAAGGATTTTTACTCAAATAGCTTTTTTTGTTTTTTTCTTGCTTTATTTTTTTTTTAACTGAAAAAGGCTAACAAACAGGTGGGGGAAGTGATTTGTTAAATATTCAAGCATCCCCACCTCATGAGCTGAAGCTTGAGAACTCCCCTTCCAGCTCTTGGATCCTTCTGAGGAATCCTCCAGTAAAACTTAAGAATGCTAGATTTGATAATTATGATATTTATAAAAAAAGCAGCAGAAGGAAATTTGTGGACAGAAGCAAACTGTTCAGGCCTTCTCATAGATCATTCAGAAGTGCAGAAGAATGCAATTCTTTGTCTTTGCATAGCATCCAAATTCAATAGCCTTATCTTTAAATAATTTTTTAAAGATCTTAAATAACAGACACGTTAAATTTTAGAGAGAGAACAATGGCCAAATTTTCAAGTAAACACACTTCTGTGAGGTCCTAGCTTTGGCTATACCTTCATATACCTGTGCAAATTTCACAAGCATGGTATTATATTATTAACAGTAGTTCATCTATAGCAACTGAATGCTGTTAATATCTATATATAATAACTTAATTAGAATGAATGTGCATTTGTATATTATAACATGATTTCTAAAAGTGAAGTCAGAAACAGAAATAAATGTCAATGTTGTGCACGTGCTCCTGGAAACAATAAAAAGCTTGATTGTTTTCCTTCAAACCCCTTCTTCTCTCCTTCCTCCCCTTGCCCTCCCCCCCACCCCCCAAGTAACTTGATCATGACTCATTTGACTTAGGGCCAGACACGTTAAGTTAGAAGGTTCCTTGTTCACATAAGATTTTGATTATAAGCATAATTTAAAATGGCACAACTTCCATGGCATCAAATGAACGGATAAAATGCATATTCAAACTTCCATTGTCTAACTGTTCTCTTGTGTTTGGGTGAAATGAAAATTTGTTCCTTAGGTGACTTAGCATTAATGTTCTAAATGGGAATAAGGGTTTGCGGAATGTGCAAGGAACAAAGGAATTGCTTCAGATTTTTCAACTACTTCTGTACCCCGTCTGAAGAATGGACACGTTAATTTACTATATATGTTGCTGATTCGGGAACTTCAAGTCCAAAGAGTAAAGAGAAGTTCTGCTTCCCACATTTGAAGAAATATGAGCACATGATTTGTTTTGCAATTGGTTTACTTCCCATAAATGCTTATTATGCATGCTTCTTATCTCTTAGAAATGATGGGGTGGATAAAACTAACATTGTAAGTTGAAAAGGATTCTTTACTTGAAACACTTTTCCAGCTATTAAAGCAGACACTGGATTTTGCTCTGATGTAATTGGACTACTTTAGATAAGTTGTGTGTGGTGATCAAAATGTGAATCTAAGGTGTTTGAGGTTGCTATGATATTTAAGAGTCCTGTGGCACCTTAAAGACTGACTAAAGTATTGAAGCATAAGCTTTCGTGGGCTAATACCCACTTCGTCGGATGCAAGCACTTCCACTGCTTGCATCCGACGAAGAAAGCTTATGCTTCAATACTTTAGTTAGTCTTTAAGGTGTGTGGCAGGGTGGGCCTGACCCAGCCTGCCGCCCCTTTAAGAGGGAGAAAAGCCCTCTGCAAACCTCCCTGCAGAGAAGCCTAATCAGCCACCTGGGCTGCAGAGCAATCAGCCTGGATGGGTTGCACCTGGCAGCCTCCTCAGGGGGATAAAAGCCTGCCAGGCAGAAAGCCCAAGGTGGTGGTAGTGTGGAGGAGTGAGATAGAGAGAAAGAGCTGTGTGTAGAGCTGCGTATAGAGCTGTGTATAGTAGGTGGTGGGGTCTGCACAAGCTGCACTGTAAATAAAGAGCACTGTTTGGAGCCAAAGAAGAGTCTCCTGCCTGTGTTTGGAGTGGGGGCGAGAAGGCAATCTGTCACAGGTGCCACAGGACTCTGTTACCTCTGGTATTCCAGACTAACATGGCTACCTCTCAGACTTATGATATTTAAGGCAATGCATTGATTGTGCTAATCTAATGCATATAGCTCTTCTTGCTTCAGTGCACATGCCAATTAATCATTTTAAATGCTTCCTTATTTGTATCTGAAGGGTATGAATTTAGGACAGACACTTGAATTCAGTATTTTGTTTACTAAAGTAATTGATAATGCCTTTAGAAAGTTTATTCCTTCATCTGTTTTGTTAAAACTATGCAAGGGTTACATGGAAGCAGTTCTCTAAACTGAGATTACTTTTGAATATAGTATTTTGCATTAAAAATAAAAACCATGAAAAAATGGGGAAGTATCACATGACTACTTTCAGAAGGTGACTGACTGAAAAATACTGAAACCTGTGTTTGTGAAGTTCAGTGTTGTGGGATTCCCTTGGAGACCTCTCTTCACTCGGCTTCTCAGGAACTTTTTTTGACTCCAGCCTTCGTCACTCAGGTATTTTTATCTGGCATACAGCAGTGCTAGGCTGAGTTTATTAGACTCAAATGTAGGGGAGAAGGATGCAGGGTAATCTCAGCTGTTTAGGAGCTGCAGAACATTGTAGAGAACCTTAAGTGATGTCCCACTGCCTCACAGGCAACTGTTTTCCCTTTTGTCCTCCTTTGTCATTCCATGGAATTGCCAGATGGCTAGGCAAAGGTTCTGAGGCAATTTATACAGTGCTTCCTATCTAGCAATTTTTGGATCTCTAAGGCTCCAATTTGGAGGAGCCATTGGTTGTTCCCACAGATAGAACAAGTCAACATTATGACCACAGTGTCTGAAGGCAGACTTTTAGGAAAGAGTAACTTGTTTCAGCTACCAAAAAGACTCTGGGCAAGTAACGGTGTTATTATGTAGCTCAAGTTGCAAATAGATTATTTTAAATTCAATATATTCTATTTTAGTCATCTTGTTTGCATGCCTTGGCTTTGAAATAGTATTCTAAGAGTCTGAATTGGGAGTCTTACACACTGAAGTCTAATTTAGCTCACTATATAGCAAGAGTTGCATGCGGTTTAAAGAATATATAGCCAGAGATCTTGCATTTCAGGATAGTTTAGTGTATTAATCTCTCCCAGTCTCTATTTCATCTGTATTTCTTGGGAGGTACAGTATTCTTCTTGTACTTGGTTTTTTCATTTTTGTTTATTTGTTTTTACAGCTAAGTAGCATTATCTGTAGGCTCACAAACCATGCTTAAACTGTTTCCTTCCCAGTGACTAAAATCAATAAACCAAATAATAAATAATTGCTGCAAAAACCCTGGAAAATGTATTCTTGTTTTAAGGATTCTAGTCTATATTTCAGAGCCTGGAGACAATTTTTAATTACACGGATAACTATGCACAGTGTGTAAACATTGAGAAACAGTTTTAAAGTAGTTTAAGTAGGCTTTAGTGTGCTATGGTTGTAGTTTACTATGGTTGTAGTAAATGGCAGACATTTAATGGATTAAAAGTTGCTTATCTGATAAATCTCAGAATGTAATTGTAAATGGGGAATGATTATGCAGCAGTTGTGTTTCTAGTGGGGTCCTGCAAGATTCTTGGCCCTCTGCTATTTACCATTTTTATTGATGACCTGGAAGAAAACAAAATCACTGATCAAGTTTGCAGATGAAATAAAAATTGGAGGAGTGATAAATAATGAAGAGGATAGTTCAGTGATGCAGATTGCTTGGTAATCTGGGCACAAGCATACAATATGATGCAAATGTATACATCTAGGACCAAAAGAATGTAGGCCATACTTGCAGGACGGTTGACTCTAGCCTGAGAAGTAAGGACTCTAAAAAGATTTGGGGGTTTATGATGGATGATGTGCTTAACATGAGCTCCCAGTGTGACACTGTGGCTCGGGCTACCACAATCCTTGGATGGACAAACAGGAATCTCAACTAGGAATAGAGAGGTTATTTACCTCTGGTTTTGGTATTGGTCAGATCACTGCTAGTCCTGGTTCCAGTTGTGTCCATGATTCAAGGAGATGGTTGATGAATGGAGTGGGTTGTGAGAAGAGCCACAACAATGATTAAAGGATTAGAAAGCATCCCTTTTATAGTGATAGATTCAAGGTACTCAGTCCTTTAGCTTAACAAAGAGACGGTTAAGGGGTGACTTGATTAGTCTAAAAGTACCTACACAGGGAACAAATATTTGATAATGGGCTCTTCAGATTAGCAGACAAAGGTGTAATGAGCCAACAGCTGAAATTTAAAGCTAGACAAATTCAGGCTGGAAATAAGGCATACATTTTTAACCGTGAGGGTGATTACAGTTTACTAAGGGTCATGGTGAATTCTCCATCACTGGCAATTCTTAAATCAAGATTGTAAGTTTTTCTAAAACTAAGTTTTTCTATGCTCTAAGAATTATTTTATGGCAGTTCTCTGGCCTGTTTTATACAGGAGGTCAGACTAGATGATCACAGTGGTTCCTTCTGGCCTTTGAACCTATGGGAGAAAGTAGAAAGATGCATGCTCAAAAATGTAATAAGTGGACTGTGAAGGCTGACATCATTGGTTGACGGGAGGCATGAATTGACATGTCAGTAGTGAATGCAAAATGAAGGGAGGGTCACATGGGCCTTGAAAGTGGAGACAAGTAGCTTATGTTTGAATCTCTACACTGGCTTCCTCCTCTCTATCGTATCAAAGAAAGGGGTGACATGGTCAAAGCAATAGGCTAGAACAGCGGTTCTCAAACTTCATTGCTCTGCAACCCCCTTCTGACAATGAAAATTACTAGACAACCCCAGGAGGGGGGAACCAAAGTCTGAGCCCTGCCGCTCTGGGCAGGGGGGAAGGAGATACAGGGTTGAAGCCTGAGGGCTTGGCTTCAGCCCTGGACAGTGGGCTTGGTCTTTGGCCCTGGGGCCCAGTAAGTCTAACACCAGCCCTGGCGACCCCATTAAAACAGGGTTCCGCCCCTCTTCGGGGTTCCGATCTACAGTTTGAGAGCCACTGGGCTAGGAGAATGATGGTTCCAGCAGAATTCTGAATGTATATGAGCGGGCAAGACTGCATATGTCAAGACTAGAGTACTGTAGTGATACTCTAGTAATCGAGATGCAAGATGAGAGCCTGGATGAATTTTTGCTGTGTGGATGGATAGAAAACAATGTATTTTAGATATTGTGCGAAAGAATGTGCAATGTTTAGACCTAGCTCTCTCTCATTTCTAGACTAAGTTGAAGATGACTCAGGTTGTGGGCCTGAAGGACAGGCAGAACAGTGCTGTTGTCAAAAATAACTGAAAAAGGAGGTGGGGGGCAGGGAGAAGATGAAGGAAAAAGGAGATGCAGGAAAGATTGAGCTCTATTTCCGTCATGTCGAGTTTGAGTGCTGATTAGATATCCACTTGGAGATGTAATAGAGGCCAAAAATTTAATTTGGATGGAAAGACAGGTCTGGAATAAAGGGGTAGCTTTTAATAATAAAAAAATTGTCAAATCAGATGAGGCTAAAGTGCTTAATGACATCAGCCCTGACTGATGATGGAAATGTAAGCTTAATTTACATATGCCTTATATTGGGAATGGGGGAGAGGTGTTTCTTATTCAAAAATACTTCCCCGAGCCTAGCTATCACCTTATCCCATTCTGTAGCTTTTGGACAGCCCCGCATGTTCTTAGGTTTTGGTCAGTGTTTAATAGCTAGGCAGTTGGGGACAGTCTTGTATAAGTACAGAGCCAAAAAGTAAATGCATGTGCAGATTAGGCCTCTTCCTACTGTATATTCTGGGTCATTTTTAATTGTAAGATGTTCATGGCTGGGACATATGTTCAGCACTTTGTGCAATTGAGAGCTCTTTATGCAGTAGCCTAAGGACTGGTCTTGAGTGTCTCGGTTCTCTCTCTGTTTCAAAAGTTATGTTGTACATCTGTTTGCAGTCACGTTGCATCACAGCAACTAAACTAGTCATATACCCAGGGTTTTATGTCTAATGCTAGTTGGGACACTCTACCCACAGTAAACTTTTCGTACACTTCTGAATATCTTAGTACTTTCCTCTGTTGCTCCATGAGTGAGCTATGTAAAATGAAACTGAGACTTATCTTGATTTAGCACTTCTTTCTCCAGTTCATACCCCGTGATGCTTACTATATTGATTTGAATCCTACTTAAAGTTCAAGTTGATGTTGCTCAATTTTTTATCATAAAAAAATGTTACCATGCAGTATCTAAAACACTAATAATAAATTGTGGAAAGTAGCAAAGTTCCTTTTTTATGTTGTTTTGTTGTATTTTTTTTTAATGCTCTTTGCCAGCATTCTATAATCTCATAATCCTGGTTTTGTGTGGCCTTTGAGTAGGTGGGCTGTCAGTAAGTAATAGCTTCTTCATTCAATCAGTTGTTTAGGCCAAAAGAGGAGGGATTGGCTGTGCAGAACAAATGATGGATCAGGATGTAAAACATAAAATGAGTGAAAGGTTAAGTGATTTTTGTAATCTGTTGATATGGGTTAGCAAAGGTTAATTTTAAATCTTCAGTTTAAGGTGTGGTTTTTGTTTGTTTGTTTGTTTTTATCATCAAGAATGGGTTTTTCCTGATCATGGGATGGTAATATCAACTTTCTGAGGATAGTCTTTCTGAAATGTTTTCCTTCTTGAATTTTTTCATACATTTATAGTGTAGAATGCCTCCTTTTTTTTTTTTTTTTTTTTAAGAACTTGGACCAACACGTGAGGTAGCTACTTACTTAAAATAAAATTAGAAAAACATGTTGGATTGTAAACTGTTCAAACAGGGTACTGTCATTCAACATTTCTGTGAACTCTCATGTGCACCTCTGGCACTGAAATAATTAAAGCAGAATATTCCCAATTTTAAATATTTTAAATCTATTTTTAATTAATTTCTGACTTTCCAAAAGGATTATGAGCACTTTGATTTCATTGCTTATATATTTGTTATGGAAAATGTAATTTTAGATACACAAAACCACTTACAATTGTAACATCAGGATCAATACAATCTTAGTGTTTCTGTAATTAAAATGTGCCAAAAGTAAAGGCTCCAAAGCAACATATTCATTTAACTTTATTCCCTGAAATGTATATTGCCAAACTATTGGAAGACACTGGAAAATTAGCAAGTTATTGGTTAATAGGGCCAAGCATTGTGTTCAGTCAGTTTTCCTTGACTGAAGCAGATAAACAAAGAGATTCCAATAATTATCTGTACTATATTTATTTCTCTTTTTAAAATAAAATATAGGCTTTAAATCTGGTTTAAAAAATTAATATATTCTAAAGATTAAACTGCATGGCTGAACACAACTAGGTTTCTTAAGACTGGAATCTCAAGGCTAATAAAATACAAAAGTTGAAGGAATGTGGCATACGGCATATTGAAATAGATTGATGAAAAGGTACTTTGTGGTAGGCTCTTTTCCCCTTGCAAGGAGAGTTAATCTATGAATTTAAATGTGAAATGGATGCAAAGCAACAACTGGCTTGCTGATGTCAGTTGACAAGTCAACTTGCAGAAAATATTTAACTACTTTAAAGGAATGGGCAAATGTAGGAATTTTGACTGTTTCGTGTACAAATGTGTGTGCATTTTTGAAGACATACCTGTCACTGCTTCTTTTAGAACAAAAACTACATTTGGTACATTTGTCCACTGCTTGCATCCGACGAAGTGGGTAGTAGCCCACGAAAGCTTATGCTTCAATACTTTAGTCTTTAAGGTGCCACAGGACTCTTTGTTACTTCTGCTATTCCAGACTAACACGGCTACCTCTTTGATTCTGTACATTTGGTATGTGGTGGTATCCCTTTTAGAAGTACATAATATGGACATTTTGATATGACAATGTTGTTTTCTTTGCTTTTTTTAAATGATACGTTAATTAAGCTTTTAAGTGTCCTAAGCATACAAATGAGAGATTGTCTAGAGTCTTCCTGCAAAAGCTGAATATTCAGAAAGATCAGGCTGTAATCACTCAAGTGGAGATCTGACTGGTTGCAAATATTTATTTTCCTAAATTGTGCTTCCAATTCCAGAATGGAAAATGTCCGTTTCATCAGATAAAACATCCAGTCATTTGTGGGGAATAAAATATATAATCTCATAATTTGTTAATGACAATATTATAGTTAGATCTGTAAAAGTTGGCTGCTCAGATTTATCGCCCACGATTTCGCCCACACACAAAAGGCAGATTAAAAATATTATGTCCCATTTAAGGATGTAGACTTTATTTTCCCATCCATCCCCAAATTCCTTTGTTGTAGATTCTGTAAATGGGCAGACAGCACAATGCTAAACCAACACTGTACAACAAGGAATGTAAACGACTCAACTATTTGGCAGGAAATCATACTCATCAGCAACCCTTAAATTTAGGATTGCTAATTATCAAGCCCTTACGGCGAAATATAATCATGTCAATTACTCAAAGCTCAGTGCCTTTATTGAACATCTCCCAAATTATCAAAGAGAACAGTACTAAGCCACTATCGCTGAGGGTCAACTTCATGTGAGGACATCATTGCAGACTTTGTTAGATACTGCTGACAAGCTGCCCGTTCCATATCAACAGCAATAGTAATGAGGAGAGCTTCATGTGTCTGGTCTCCCAAGAGGAATCCAAACTACTGTGGAGGATCTTCCATTCGAAGGATCCAAACTGTTAGAGGGAAAAACAGACAAATCCCTCCATACTCTAAAAGACTCAAGCCACATTGTGTTCTCTGGGGATTTATACACTTGCACAGAAAAGGAAAAACAGCAAATCTCAAACATCCCAAAGATCCCGATTTGCTAGTTCCCTCCATCCCTGAGATGCTATGAGCCCCAGTGGAAAAGGCAACGAATACAAAAATGAAGAGTGACAAAGCCCCAAACCTCAACTTCACGACCCTCAACACCAAAACGCCAATTTTGATGCATTGGTTGAGCTATCCACTCCTATAATCTCTTGCTGCAAAACTTGGATCATCTACATCTTTTCAGAAACCACCTTGTTCTTTTTTTGACAAAACTGGAAGCGTATAACAGACAAGTGGACACTAGAGATCATCTCCAATGGTTATTCAATCCACTTTTCCTTCCTTCCCCATACCTCTTCTCAGCGATCCTTCTCATGAGCACCTGTTAACATCAGGAGAACCAGTTCCTAATCAATACAGAGGGAAGGTTTCTATTCCAAATACTTCCTGATACTGAAAAAGAACAGGAGATGGAGACCCATTCTGGATCTGAGATCACTCATCAGATATATTATAAAGACACAAGCATTCAAGTTGGTTGTTAGTAGCAATCATTCCATCGCTGGACCATGAAGGCTCGTTCTTAGCCCTTGACCTACAAAATGCTTATTTTTCCAGTCGTGATCCAACCATTCCACAGGAGTTTTCTAAGATTCACCATTTTCAATACAAGGTATTTCCATTTAGCCTATCATCTTCAGCCAGAGTGTTCTTGAAGGTCCTGTTTGTGGCAGCAGCACATTGTTGCAAACTAGGAATTATATTTCAATATCTAGATAACTGTCTACTCAAGGCATTATCCTTTGATGCCCTGTCAGCCACACAGAAAACTATTGATGTATTCATGCAGCTGGGACTGCAACTAAATGTTCAAAAATGGACTGATGTCAGTACTAGATGCTGTAAAGGCAAATATCTTCCTTCCCTTAAACAGGTTCAATACTTTAACTAACTAACTTAATCTACACAATCCAGGCCAGCCCCAGACCTCAGCCAGAAATTGTCTTCAGCTACTGGGACACATGGTGGCAAGCACCTTTGTAATAAGTCATACGAGACTCCACATGCATTGCCTTTGAACATGGCTCAAAACGGTTTATGCAATAAATATGGACAGATTAAGCAAACTGCTGTTGATGTCGTTGACGACAGTCAAAAATTCTCTTGAATACTTGAAAGATCCGCAGAATGTCTGTGCAGTTTTCTCTTCGTTCAACCACCTCTGACTCTCGTACAACAGATGCATCTCTGATGGGCTGGAGAGTTCATCAAGACAACCATATGGTTCAAGGCAAATTGTCCCCCTTAGAGTTCCCACTGTGTAGCAATCTTCTAGAGCTCAGAGGGGTAAGGAATGCCTGTTCACATTTCCTATCGCTACTCAAAGGCAAACACAAAGGTTATGATAGACAACATAGCATGTATATTTTACATAAATCTCTAGAGAGAGGAGCAAGATAGTCTTCCCTTTGTGCCAAGGCAATAAAACTATGAAATCTGTGCATTCAGCATCAATATAGCAGCAGCCTACCTTTCAGGCATACAGAACATCACAGCAGGATTTTTTATCAGGAACATAGAATGGGAAGTAGACCATGTTATTTTCCATTACGTATTTCCCCCTTGAGGTGTCCCAGAAATAGACTTATTTGCCACAGCTAAAAACTGGAAATGCTCCCAGTTCTGCTCCAGAGCCAGATTGGATCATCATTCTCTTGGAGGTGCCTTTCTCTTTCACTGGAACACAGATCTCCTTTACACCTTTCCTTCGATTCATCTAATATTGAAGGTCATGCTCAAGATAAGAAAAGAGAGAGCAATGGTTATTCTCCTAGTTCCCACAGGCCAAGACAAACACAATTCCGATACTTTACTTTGTTAGAGATCTGCCTGCCAATCACTCGTTAGCCACTTCCTCACCTCCTTTCTCAGGATGCTGCACAGATACATCACCCCAACTTGTAGGTTATTCCACTCAAGGCATGGCTTCATGATGGTTCAAAAGCATAGAGTGTCTTGTTCAGCGAATGTGAAAGAGGTGCTATTCTACAATAGAAAAATGACTTGTCAGAAGTCTATTCAAAGTAGAAAAGATTCCAATTCTGGTGTTACTCGAAACATGCCCCCCCTCTCTCCCTTCCCAATAGTGCTAGACTACATCCTACATCTAAGAATATCAGGATGATCTCTACATTCAGTATAGGTGCACCTCGCTGCCATAATGGCCTTCTATCATAAGATAGACCGCTACTCCATATTTGCTCATCTTACTGTGAAAAGATTCCTCAAGGTATGGGTAACCTCTTCCCATAAATCAGACATCCTGCATCAACATGGGATCTTAACTTTCTCCTCAAGTGCCTCACACAAGGTCTCCTCTTGAACCCATGGCCACATGCTTGCTTACCCTTCTGTCTAGGAAAACAGTATTCTTAGTAGCCATTGCTTTGGCTCAAAGGATCAGAGAAATAGGGGCTCTATTTAATCTGGAGTGATGTTTCCACTTCTATCGCTTTAATCAAAAACATTCCCAAACAAAGAAGAAAGATTTATTCACCTTGTGCAATAACTGGTTCTTCAGAATGTCTCCCCTTATGGGTGCTCCACTAACCACCCTCCCCTCTACTTTGGAGCTCTTACCAATGAGCTCTGCAGTAGAGAAGGAATTGAGGGAAGTTTACCCATGCAGCACTAGATCGTCTCATACTCTGCCTCGAGGCTGAGAGAGTGCATGTGTAAGCCAAACAGACACTGCTCCCTAAAATCTCTGATTTGTGGTGCAGGGACACCGATACACCTGCAGTGGAGCACTGATAGGGGATACACCTCGAAGAACCTACAATTACTGCACAAGATGAGTAACTCTTTCATGCTGTAGCTGATCAATTCCAGAACTTCAGGGAGTGCTGTAGACATCAATGGACGCAACACTATTAATTTGGAGGGAAATTGGAAAACTGAAAGGGGAAAAATGGGAGACATAGGGAGCCCTGCCATCTGATTAGCAGGACAACGGCTATTGGTTCTGCAGTTGTTTTGAAGATCAAAGAAGTGTTGGCTGGAACCCAATAACGCTTTCCAGACAGAGTTCCATATCTCATCTTCCCATCCTCCCAATAGTTTAACACGTTAACACTCTGAATGACTTACCTCCCAGATAGAAAGAATGGTGGTGATGGGGAGAAGGAAGAAGTGGGGATGTGCACACAGCCCCTCAAATGGGGAGGGAGGTAATATGAGACCCTGGGATGTGGGGAAAGGGTTCAGAGCCCTCGGCTTCTGGGGAAGAATTGGGAATGGAGTAGGGGAAGTTGCAGGAAGTCCCTAAAATAAAGTGCCGTGGGAGATGCATAAGGAACTAGGGAGCATAAATGCAAGGAGCCGCTGGTGTGTTCAATAAGCTCAGCCTACACAATCTATAAAGAGCTTCTCTATACAAACACTTAGTTTGCAGCAAGCTGAGGTGTAAATCTACCCAGTGCTAGTGTGCAGTGCACTAAATGTGTGTGTGGAATCTACTGCCGTACTAAAAAAAACTGTAGTGCGCTTTGATTTACCCCACTTTGAAATGGGAATAGACTGAATGGCATCATGTAGTGGGCACTTAGTACATGGCAGGCTAGTGTGGAGCAGAGTTACACCCCAGCGTGCCACAAACTGTTCATATAGACAAGCCAGAAGTGTGTGACCTCCTGGTAAGTACACAGAAAGGAGGAAATGCTAAAGATAAAGTTAGGTGCATAACTTTAACCCAGGCCCTTTTGAATATACAACTACAGTAATTTCTAATTACGTAATTGTATTTTGTTTCTCACATGCAATTAATTACATTGTTTCTTTGGTCTTAGGAGGAAATTTACATGTTATGTGGGGGTTTTTTAATGACTCATAGCTTGATCAAATAAAAACTTTTATTTTTCTGGAACAAGGTACGTTTCTGTTCCCAGTAAGGGCTTTTTTTTACATGCCAGACTTCACCTTTCAACCCCTAGATATTTCAGTATTTGGGCTGTTCAAAAGTGATTAGAGACTTTTTTTTTTTTGGGTAATAGAAAGCATATTCCTCTTCACACTTCAAGCTCCTTCTGCTCTAAAGCAGTTAATGGGTTTGCTTCTTTCTCCCCCAAAAAATCACTTTGGGGCAGAGGCAAGGGCATCACACCAGAAGTGGGATCTTGCCTCACGAGTCCTTAACTCAGTGCGATTCTGTAGGGATGATTTGGGTTACAGAATGGGGAGTTCATGGGGACTGTTGTCTGCAAGACAGAAGTAGAAACTTGATTGGCTGAGACCACAAGTTTATAAATGCAACTGTCTTCTAATGCAACTGTAGTGAAACCTTAACCGTAACAAGCTATGGCCTGTGTGTTTGTATACTAACAGCAGAAAAATACCTCCCGTGTCACAATCTTTCAGATGACTGGACTTCGTTGGTTAGTAGCAATATTATGTTGGCCTTGGTTGAGGGATATTTTGCCCATTCACTCTTCTGGTGATGGTAAAAGCTATAACTACTTTTTAAAAATTGAAAAATAGGCTTGTGTAGGATCAAAAGTGTCAAAATCCTGAAATATCTCAGATATGAGATTAATCACTGAGAGTCTCCTTTGAAATGCTATACTGACAGTAGACATCACAGATTGTCTTGGACGACAAAATTCAGAGTTAAACTTGTGGCAGGGTTAACATATATTTTCTCTCTTCTGTTAATTTCCGGTGGTTTTCCTCTGCCTGGTTTCTGTTTCCTGTTTAGGGAGCTAAATGCGTGGTGTTGATTTGGTTAAGGTTTGTCTACACATGGACAGGAATACCTGTTGCACTTTAAATTCATGCATCACCTTAATCTGGTTTAACTTTCAAGTGTAGATATTCCCTTAGTTGTATGATGTACAGAAACATACTTGTACATTAGGAATCAACACACACTAGTTTACCTTTATGTATCTATCCATCCAAGCATGTTAAAGTGTCTTCTGATAGTTATTAAACTTTTAAAACACCCATGATGTCAAATATGACTATCCTTAGACATACCAGTAGGAGTTGCTGTGAATCAGTGTCTGTCAAGAATATCTCCTAGGACTTAACTAAAGAGCAATGGTAACTTTTTGATTTGGCCATGTATTGGGCTGATCAATAGCAATATTAAAGGACATTAAGAAATATTTTCAATGTTTGACTTCAACTGGTCATGACCTCTGACAGATTAGACAGTAATGTAATAGAGTCTTGTCAGTCAGTGGCTGGTGAGGGAGAATACAAAAATGAGGTTGGACTAATCTTGGATATCTTCCAAAACCTGCAAATGCCTGGGTTAGACCGTTTCAGCGCAGTTCATTGTTGTAC
This sequence comes from Sternotherus odoratus, assembly GCA_032164245.1. Lineage (NCBI taxonomy): Eukaryota > Metazoa > Chordata > Testudines > Kinosternidae > Sternotherus > Sternotherus odoratus. The sequence continues at coordinate 63,312,914 of JAVMKO010000008.1, forward strand.
GATCATTCTGTGATGCTCATTGGGAAGTCTGAGTCTGGGTCCAGTGCAGATCAGAATGCTGACTGTTTCCTCTAAACAGTATGGGAGTTGAGTTGGCATGGATGAGACTTCAGAATAAAGTTGTCTGTTTTGTTTTGATTCTGATCTTCAGTCATGTGATCTAGATCAGTGGTCCCCAACCCCCGGGCCGCGGACCGGTACCGGTCCGTGGATCAATTGTTACCGGGCCGCGGCCGCTTTCTCTTCAGCAGCGGCCGCCTTCTCTTCAGCGCACTTCCGTATCGGCGCACTTCCGCATCCGCGGATTTCAGCAGCGCCGCGGGGCAGTCAATGCACTTCCGCATCGGCTCGTGAGCTGTATTCGGCGGCTTTTCGGCGTACATACGTGTGTCTGCCGCCCCGCAGGAAAAACTGATGCCGCTCGCATCCACATTTCAGCTGCTTTATTCGGCGGCTTTTCGGCAGACTTACAAAGGTCCTCCGCGGCGAGTGAAAAAATGAAAAGGGGTTGCGGATCTCAGTAGCATTGGGCCGTGAGCATTGACCGGTCCGCGGTGACCGGTCCGTGTTGTAAAAAAGGTTGGGGACCACTGATCTAGATGATGTAATTGCTGATAAGTTCTTCAGAAAGATTAAAATATGGTATGGGAAACATTATTGACTCAATATTGTTGTCTAGGGAGAGCAATCCTCTATTATCAATGATTCTGGAATGGAAATTTCTGATAAATCAGAGATCTGTTAAAATCTCAGTTCATGAGGGCTAGTATCTAAGAGAACTATATATTGCCTAGATATATTTCCTTTAACATTTGAAGTATACCAGTGAGCAGAGGTAGTAGGCCTTGTGGTAACTTTGAATTAACCATGTACAACTTCATATTAAACTTAAATCTTCATTAAAAGCTTTGGGTCTGAATAGTTTGGCAGTTACTACCTATTTTATAATTTAGTGTGTGCTTTCCATAATAGTGCATATGGATGTTATCCAAAGTGATATTGCTAAAGAGCTCTGCAGAAAATCCATAAACAGAAACTGTTAAATTAAATCTATGCAGGAGATCAAATATTAGAATCCAAGAACAATGTAGGAAGTGTGGCAGCCAACATACCTTTTTCTTTGCTGTTAAACAAAGTATAATGTAATCTTAATTTTAATCTCTGCATTTTACCACTTGTGTAACCTGTTTTCAAAAACACTTCTTGGAACATACAACTTTTCATAAAACGTTTGGGCCTGGAGAAAAGCCACGGGAAACTAAGCAATCCCACTGATACCACAGTGCTTTTCCCAACTATGTGTACTGTAATTGAAACTGACTTGGCAGGACGTGGAGTTGGAGTTGACAAGCTTGATTAGAGAACTTTATTTTGGTTTGGGTGAGCAGAATCCATAGTTGCAAAGCCATTATCGCTAGCTAATCTTTATTAGACAAAAGCTTCACTTTGAGAAATGTGTCCAAAATTAGAAAATAGGGGTAACTTGTGGTATGCTGACATTGATGAAGATGAATGAGTAGCCATAAAGCAATGGGAGACTGGAATTTCTGGTGTCTTTGGAACTGAGGCTAAACTATGTGCTGACTAAGTTTTAGTAATATTCTTATGCTTTTCAGCCATTTAGCTTCTATTGCCTTCTGAACTAAAGACTTCTTGAAAGCTTTGGAGAAAAGACTGACCGGCAATATTGATCACTTTTTAGTCTGATATGATTAATACATTTAATCTGATTCCCCACCCCAATTCCCCTTCTCCACACCTAGTTTGAAAATGACATTTCTTGTGGGTATATTTTAATTTTGAGATGGTCTTGTTTTCTGCTAGAGAAACAGGTGTTGAATTCAAACCAAAGTTTATCTGTCATAGGCAAGCTACTGAACTTTTTAATGTCTGAAAAGTCACTTTCTTAGCTTTGTGAAAATACCTTTAGGCTTTTCTTGCAAAAAACAAAAATAAAAAAGAACCCTCATATCTCTGTAGTTGGATTTTGAGGTTTGATTTCTCCCTCCCAGAGGTGATCCCCCCCCCCCCCCCCAAATCCAGGCCTCTTGCATCCTTTGGAAAATGTCATCTGCTTTTGTGTTGCTGATACAACTTTAAAAAACAAAACTTTCACTCTGGAGAGCGATAGTGAAGGAAGCAGAAAGTCCTGGATTCAGGTCCCAATCTTTTCATTTAGGAGATCAAGAGGGCCAGTGTTTGTTGTAGAGGTCTCCAAGAAAACTCTTGGCTCTTACACAAACTAGCTAAACATCTGCACTAGTTTGATTGTGCAGAAGTTCAGAGTAGTCGATCACAGTCCTCATTCAAGAAACCTATGTGTTCTTTTAGGTATCAGAGCCCAGAACAATAAGAACAGAGGGCTTGAACTTGATGCAATATTCATTGATGGAGGAAATTCTCATTTTTCTTCATATAGATAAGGTAAACTGGATGGTGAGGGAGAGAAGGAGGAAGGCAAATTGAAAGCAAATATGGTCAAGTGACTTCTTGAAAGTGGAGTGAGATTGAGTCAGCATAGAAACTTGTCTGTTTCACATTGTCCTGGGTATTGTCTTTTCATTGTAAACTGTATTTTTTCTAGTCGAAGGTGATAACTGAACTAGATAGGGCAGCTTGGTAATATACATTCTATTTTTATTAACCTGGCATATTGCACTTTTGTTTCTTTCCCTAGTACTATATATTTTTCTCAAACTGACACTAACACAAGAGACTTCCTGTCCTGGATAAATTAAAATTGCTGACTGCAGTTCACCCATAGTTCACGATGGCATTTTTCTGTCAGCATTACTTTCATCACAGACCTTTTTGTCTTTTCCTACCACTGGAAACAATAAATGTTTTTCAAATATTTTTGTAAACAAAATAGTGCAGTAACATAATGCAAACAGATTTAGCCATTGAACAGAGCTTTTTTACTTGTCTTGTTAGATGAGTCTAATTTGGACCTAACCATATTTCCCCCTTTTAGGCAGACTTGCATAGAAAATGTGTTCATACTCCGTGTATTAAAGTGTAGACTTTAATATGTATTTGAAACTTTAATTCGTCACCAGTTCTGCTTTAACTCTGTATGTAATTTTTGGCTTGTGAAATATTCTGTTTTTACAGATGTTACTTTTAATGTATAAATAAATGTGGTTTTATAAACTCTCTAATTATTCAGGCTCCAAATTGCTTTAGAATGAGTTGCATATTAATAGTACAGTACTCTCTTGGGATTGTTTGGATACTGCTGTGATCTAATTTTAGTTTCAGTATAGGTCTGTATTGCACTGCCATTTATTGTTTTTCCTGCTGCTCCTTTTCTGTTATTGCCCCCAACCTCAAAAAGTAGTTAAGTAGAATGGGAGTGAATTTTTCATAGAGCTGGTCTTCACTATGGGGAGGTTGACACTGCTGCAATCAATGCAGCCAGGGGCAATTTACTTGTTCCCATAATATAAGAACTAGGGGCTACCAAATGAAATTATTGGGCAGCAGGTTTAATACAAATAAAAGGAAGTTCTTCAAACAGTGCACAGTCAATCTGTGGAACTAACTCCTTGCCTGAGGAGGTTATGAAGGCTAGGAATATAACAGGGTTTAAAAGAGCAATGGATAAATTCATGGAAGTTAAGTCCATTAATGGCTATTAGCCAAGAGTAAGAGTAAGGAATGGTGTCTCTAGCCTCTGTTGTCACAGTTGGGTGATGGATGGCAGAGATCACTTGATCATTACCTGTTGGATTCACTCACTCTGGGGCATCTGGCATTGACCACTGTCAGTAGACAGAATACTGGGCTGGATGGACCTTTGGTCTGACCCAGTACGGCCATTCTTATGTTCTTAATTTAGCAGGTCTAGTGAGGACCCGCTAAATAGATGGCAGAGCACTCTCCGGTTGACCCCGGTACTCCACCACTCGAAGAAGAGTAAGGGAGGTCAATCGGTGTGCGTCTCCCATTGACAGAGCACAGTAAAGACACTGGGGTAAGTCAACCTACGTTACATTATTCACATAGCTGGAGTAGTGTAATTTAGGTAAACTTAACCTGGTAGTGAAGACAAGCCCATAGACTGAGGCATGAAGGGACTACTGTGATCATCTAGTCTGACCTCCTGCATAACACAGGCCAAAGGATTTTACCAAGCAGTTATTCACCAGATGTTATTGGTTTGATTAAAGTTAGAGCATATCTTTTTATACTTAGAAAGACACTCCACTTGCTTCAATGGTTAATTAACATTTTTTTAAATGTCCACCTTATTTCTAGTCTGAATTTGTCTAGCTTCAGCTTCCAGGTATTAGATTTTGTTATGCCTTTGTCTCTTCCCCCCCCCCCCTTTTTTTTAAGTCCTCTATTTTGAGAACTCTTCATGTAGGTATTGGCTTTATCTTAATCTACAAACACTTAACCCTCTCTTGGATAAACTAAATAGATCGGGCTTCTTTAGACTCTCACTCTCAGGAAGGTTTTCCAGGTAAGCACGTGAGGTTGCAGATTTTGGGGGTCATTTTTCCCCTCATACAAAAGGATGATCTGAAGTTGTGGTGAAGCTATATGTAATTCACTTAACCTGGAACATAAAACATTGATATTCTTAAAATAGGTTCAGAGTATGATTACCACTTGATCAAATGTAATGCAATTACTCAAGCAGAAAGGTCATCTGGTATACCATCTATATGGGATTTGCTCAGTTGGGATGTGGAACGCGAAGCACAGAGTTGTCTGTGTTTGAGCTGGAAACCTGTTTATCCTGATGTTGGGACTGGAGGCTTAGCATGTTCTTCTATAAAAGGCTATGATTTCCCCTGTCACCACTGTGGCAGAAAATTGATACATCCCAACAGTTACACCACACTGAACCACCAACATCATGTTGGTATTTTAACCCAGAGCAACGTTTTACAGCAAGGCCAAAACTGTTGTGTTCTGAAACTATCATTTAGGTAACATTGTATTGATTTCTGTTACTGTGATCACAAACGTCACAGTCACTTCCCTGTAGAGCAAAAAGGGGTCATGACGACTGTTAATCAGCTTGTATTAGATACTCTTTTTTATTCTTTCTTTTATAAGCTAGTCTCTCATGAATCTGACAGCTTTTTACCACAGCTTACAAAGCAGCACTCTAGTGCACGTGAAACTTAAACTCCGTGCACGAAAGCCATATCTGCAATGGAACGGAAGAGTCTGTGGTTCAACCTGTACCATGCATACAAAAAATACCTACAAAAAAACTGCATATCAAGAGAACTTTGCTGGGAAAAAGCACGTATGCCATTTCGTAGCCCTACTTTTTAATTAGTTACTAGTTTTTCTGGAGTAAGCACCATATGATGCTGAAAAGCTTTTGGTTGACACTTAGGCTACAAGCCAGCTAATCTTAATGTGTTCTCTTGCACTAAAACTTGCTATTATGCTTTTGGTTGATGCCATATTTCAGATATATTTTAAAAAATGAATATTGTTTCATTAGGCATTATTCATACTTTATCTTGAATTCCTTCAGAATAGAGGCAGATGAAATCGATTCTCTAATACCCTGGCAGGGGAACAAGAGGGACATGGTTTAAGCCTGTTTATTTTCTTAAGTATTGAGGATCTCCATCTCTCGCCTTTGAGTGATTTGGTTGGAATTCTTTTGGGTAAATGAATTTTTTAATCTCGTAGATAACAATGAAGCAAAACAACTACTGGCAAATGCCGACACACAAAGTAACTTTTGTTAGTTTAGAACTTATTAATGAAGTTGAACTTTCAGTGCGACCTTACCCACTGCAGGGAACAAAACCCAAAAGACTTGTGTCACTGTGAGACCATTTACAGAAGTCAATGATAGTTTTCTAATTGCTTTGACCCAATTTTTTAAAATCTTTCAGAAAATGAAGACTGTCTGCATCATATTGTTCATGAACGTTTAGGGGAGCTGCTGCGTGTCCTAAAGGCAGTGATAAGTAAACATCAGACTCTCAATTCAGTTGACATTCTTAGTGCTGCAGGAACAGTCATCGCAAAAGTGAAAGGTAAGAAAATATCACCTCTCAAATTCAGGAAAAATGGGGAACTAGTAATTTATAACACCAGGGTCTGTTATTTCAGTATATTAGCTATGGAACAAATAAAATGTTATGATCTAGATTGCAGATATGCAAAAGGAAAATAGCCTTATATGAATTATTTTAAACTTCTGAGTAGTCCAGTACATTTTGAAGTCTGTCTCTTCCCCTCCTCTAAGTCAGGTATTATTAAATAAGCTTGCTCTTCCATATTTAATAAAGGAAAATTTGAATTACAGTACTACAGGAAGCAACCTGTAATACCTAATGTTTTGACAGCTCAGTCTTGATATCAATCTAACTGTACATGTATGTAATTGAGATTAACACTAATATATTTGTCATCATGTGAGATTTTCCTTCCTGAATAGGCTTACTTTGATCTTCCAGTGAATGCCTCTTTAATATTATCAGATTTCTATTGGTTCATAATATAAATGTATAGAGAAGATATGAAATCATATCCTGATTGAATAAACTTCCAGATCAGTAACAAAAATCCGTAATACTCGCTGGGCCTTATTTTTGTAGTCCCTAACTGGGGAATGAAATGAATATGATGAAGTTGTCCATAAATGACAGACTATCAGAGTTGTAGATGTTGGCACATGGTGCTCTGAGCACTTGCTGTGGCAGTTCTCCAGCTGGCTGCAGACCCAGCCCAGACAGGAAGAGACCTCACATGGGTACCCTGCATAATCATTCTAGCTCTCTGCAGTGGCAGTGCTTTCTACTCTTAACCTTTGACAGACCTTTCAGTCACAAAAGCTCCTGTCCTGTTTGAAGGGCTGGCTGGCCTCAGATCCCCATTCTGGGCATTGAGACCTGGCCCTGGCAAATGGGGTGGCAGTGCCACTCAGATTTGAGCTGGCCCCCTGATGTGGGATGGCCAGTCCAAATTTGAGTTAGCAGCCCTATGACTCCATACACCAGGGAGCGATGCCTAGAGAGGGAAGCTGAGACCAGCCATCCGTGAGGGATGAGTCACTGCTATGGGTAGTACTGTGGCGTGTGTTCCTCGCGGATGGCTGTGGGCAGGCTTGCTCTGCAACACTTTCTCTTCCCACCCCTCAGGCTTGCCAATCCCTGAAGGGAGCAAGACTTGTTCCACTTTAGCCACTAGAAATCTTGGCAGGTATTGTTGGATACAACTTTGTCTAATCCTGGGATCATCCTGTCCCCCAGGAAGTTACTGTGGAGCAAGCTAGGGCTGCTGTCACTAGGCCCTGCCTACATGACATGAAGAATGCTCTGGGTAGTGGGTAAAAATCCCACCTGCTTTTCTTCCTCTGTTAAGAGCCAAGCAGATGATTCTCTGTGCTGACATCTTGTGTGTCTTTATGTAACTTTTTCCTTACTCTAGGTATTTTCTCTTGTTCTCTTTTGTAGTGATGCCCAGCATATTATTTCTTCCCCTCCCCTCCCCTCTGGTATAGATACTTGCTGCTGTGTCGGTTAAGAATACGGTTTGATTTATCTGTATCTTTCTCATACATGGAAGTAAAACTTATGGTTATTTTCTTCTTGCCAAATAGGTCTTCCTGCTTGTGCTTTAGAAGTATTGCAGATACTAGAACCCTAGTCCTCTGTCTCTTCATGGTGCAAGCAGTTTCCTGTAGGGCTTTCCCTGAGATGGAGGTTCCTGTGAAGTCATAACTCCACTGGTTCTGTACTTGCTGTCAGCACTGTCAGAGCAAATGACCTGAATTTCTAATATAAAAAAACAAGCGGAAGAGTAAACTTTAAAAACACTCACTTCATCCCCTGGCTCAGATCTTTTTGATGTTGTTAGTAATCATAGCATGGGTACAAACTCCACTTGACTTTCTTTGGAGGTCATCTTTAAAGCCCTGGCTTAGTCTATGTAATTTGTACACTCACACCAGAAATAGACTTGATAACTAGTGTTCAGTTTAGTGCTAATTAAACAGAACGTACTGTATTCTGTTAGGTCGTTTGGTTCATGCAAAGTTTGAAACTAGATGGGCAGTTTTATTAGCATTTGAGAGTAATAGAGTTCCTAAACAATGTTTTAGTGAAACACAATTGTGTAATAGTAGTGCTGCAGATTTGTCGTGCTATTTTTAAAATAAAAATAGCAGAGTAGTCATGGTAAACTTAGTAAAAATCGTGTTTTAGGGGGAAATGGTGTGTAAAGCCAGAGGTATAAGAACAGCTATATCTCTTAAAATACAAAATGTATAAATCCCACCCCTCTGAGGGAGGCACTGACCACCTGCAGCAGCATATCCTCCATCCTCGCACCAGAATCCTAATCCCAACTTGGTCAAACCAAAGTGTAATGCCTAACACTAACCTCTGCAAACTGAGTGCAGGGTTGTTGACTTTCTCTACATCCCTCCCACCCGAGTGGGACTTCCCCTTCTCATTGGGCTGGTGACCTACCTGTTTCCCACCATATGGGAAACATTGCTTTCTTAAAATCACAGACAGAAAAGTAATGGTCAAACAGAAAAATTACAGTATACATGATGCTTTTACCCCCATGATAAACCAGCACCTTATAATGAATTATATCAAAGTATCACTATCAACATACTTTAAATAAAAAGGCCAGAGTATAACAGTGCAGTCGCATCATCCAGTCTTTTTTCAGCAGGTGAGCCAAGCTAGGTCCAGTAGCATGGCTATAGCTTTTTATGTACACCTGAAGAATTGGCATGCAGCCATAGCTCATTTAGGGAATTTAAGGTCAGGTCTATACTGTGAACTTATATCGGTATAACTGCATCATTCAGGGGTGCTGTCAACCCAGTCCTCCTCTCTCCCTACAGGGACTCTTATCACCTGGGGAAGGATTTCTTCTCAGAGCTCAAACCACTCTAGCTGTTCTCCAGAGTGGCATGTAGTTCCTCTGTGATCTGGACAACTTGCTGCTGTTTAGTAAGGTCCTTCTCCTTATGGACTTGGCACTCTTAGTGTGCTCCCCTTTCAGAACCTCTCTGGTTTAGGAATACGTTTCCTAGGTCCCCTTTACTGGTGAGCTCCCTAAATAACTTCCCTGAGAATTCATTCTCTGCTGGAATTTCCTTCTTGTCTTTTGAAACTATGAAGCCTCATAAACCCTTTATTAGGCCTCGTAGGTGTTCATTAGCTAATTAATTGCTGCCCAGCCAATTAGGGCATCCAACTACCTGCAGGTGGATCTGGGTTGTCTTGTTCTCCTTAACAGAGCATATCACACGTAGACTGGGAGCCTGCCCCCCTCAGGAGCCAGCTGTTCTGTGACAGGCATGTATGCTTTGTGTGCAGTATGTGCTTTGTGCCAGCTGTTGAAGCAGAAGATGATTTTATAGGAAGTAGGCATCTACCTTAATCTGAGCTCTCAACCACAGGAATCTTTGCACAACCTGTTCAGTGGTCATGAAGTAGATGGACTCTCCTCTCCCACATCCCAACTTCTTAATTCCTTGCTGTGTGTCACACCAATCCCCAACTCCATAGATGCTCTAATACAAATTAGTTTGGGAAGTTGAGGATGAGAGTTCTAAAACTGCTGGCTCAGACATCCAGCAGGCTGGCCTATGGTCAGAAAAGCAGAGCGGGAAGGCCAAATGTCTGTATCAGCTTCTCTTGACATTGCAATGCAGGAGTGGATCTTTTCACTTGTTGGGGGATGCTACCTCTTGAAACACTTTCCCAAACAGACTGCAGAGGACCAGGTTCCCGAGAAGTGCCATCAGTGCAGAAGCCCTTTTTATGAAGAATTTTCCCACTTGGGAAACAATTTAAAAGTACATAAGCAATCCTGAATTTAAGTCTCTGATCAAACAATGCAATGGATAAAAATGTTCAAATATTTCCAATTTGCCTCCTCTGTTGAGAGAATTGGACAGCTTGCAAACATGTCCTCTCTCTCCCCTTAGTCTGATGCAAATAAGTTCTAAATCTGGAGCAAAATTCACTGCACTGACTGCTGTGGAGATATGCTTTGTTATGCCATCAGTGAATTTAAGCCTTAGTTCTTCATACCATCTTAAAAAAAAAAAAAAAAAAAAAGACATGTTATTGCCAAGTTCTGTGCGAGTTTCGTTTGTAGCTGATGTTTAGAAAGACATGGATTGCAGCGGTTGCACAGCCAATGTTTGTTTGCTTATACACGTGGCAAAGAGGTACAGCAAGGTGTTAGGGACTGGGGGATTATTGGTAGAATTCAAAAGATAAAATCAGCCCTAAAATGGTGGTAGGGAATTGTTTGAAATTGAATAAGATTAATAGCAACAGAATAAGATCTAGCAGCAACTTCTGCTCTTTTTAAACAGGACACTTTGTCTCAGTTAAATGGTGTTAATAGTAGAAATATGTCAGCATCTCAACTAATTAAATATATTAATATGGAAGTTCAGTTTACTTTTAGCTAAGCTGTTTTTCCTGTGTCAGTCAATATACCAAGATAAAAACTGCCATGATTAACTGCAATTTAAGATTAGACCTTCCATTAGCGACATTGTGCGTTTGCCCTAAGGGCCTCTAGCAAATTATATTGCAACACTGTTCCATACACATTTGTCCGTAAACATTTATGAAAAATTTGATGTTCCTCAAATGCATTTAGTTATGCCTCTCAAGACAGATGTACAGCATGCAGTGAGCATGCGTTGTATTAAGAAACAAAATAAAAAGAGCTCAAATAAGCTAACACTCTTGCATCCATCCTGAATCAAAAGCTTAGGGGAAAAATTGGTTTTCCATCAGCTGCTAAAAGTAATTGGAAGTGGGAAATCGCTATGCTGGGAAATGTTGTCATGATGACATAAGCATGATATGTCTCTCTGTAGATGTATATTGTTGTATTAACAATTGTCAACTAGTCACAATTAATCCTAGTGTTCCCTAATTAACATGTACTAAGGCAGGTGCAGGCAAGTCCTCGTTGAAATCAGCTAGGTCCATTGTTGAGGGCACTCTCAGAAAATGCCCAGTCCTACCGCTGAATCTACAAACTGTTGGCTTGAAAATCTCATACAATTACCACTCCTGCTCGGCAGTAAATAGTGTGTGTGTGTGTCACATCTAGCCCTTCAGATGTTTTAATCTGGCCCTTGAGCTCCCGCTAGGGAGCAGGGTTGTGGGCTTGCCCTGCTCCATATGCCATGGCTCCTGGAAGCAATGGCATGTCCCCTCTCCAGTTCCTATGCATAGGGATGGCCAGGGGGCTCCACATGCTGCCTCCGCCTCAAGCCCCCCCAGTGGATTCTCAGCCAATGGGAGCTGCTGGGGTGATACCTGAGGACACGGCAGCGCACAGAGCCGCCTGGCCGCACCTCCACATAGGAGCCAGAATGGGGACATGCCTCCTCTTCTGGGAGATGCTTGAGGTAAGCTCTGCCCAGATCCTGCACCCCTGACTCCTTCCTACGCCCCCATCCCTTGCCCCATCCCTGATCCCCCTCCTGCCCTCTTAACCCCTTGGTCCCAGCTCGGAGCACTCTCCTGCACCCCCAACCCTCATCCCCAGCTCCACCCCAGAGCCTGCAACCCTTATCTGTAGCCCCACCCCAGCCAGAATCCTCACCCCCTCCTACACCCCAACCCCCAATTTCGTGAGCATTCATGGCCTGCACTACAAGTGCCATACTCGGATGTGGCCCTTGGGTCAAAAAGTTTGCCAACCCCTGAGCTATAGCTTCTGAGTGGTCTTCAAGTGTAGTCAAAGGTAGAATGCATAGGGTTGTTAAAGCAGGAGATGCAATGTTATGACTTGATTGCATTTTTTTCACTGACTTCAAGAAAGTATAAATTTGCAGAATGAGGATTTTAGGCGGGCATAAATTGTAGACAAGACTCAAATATGGAGACAAGCTGTATCATTTTACTACCTATGAAACGAATGGTGACTATAAGCTAGTATTTGGAAGTCATGGCATTTTGATGTTTGTTTTGTCAATAAAGTCCTACATTCAGAGTAGAGGTTAAACTGAAAGTTCATTGAATAGAACTAGGACTACAAGGCTTCAAGTAATCGAAATTTTTTTTTTTACTTTTAGAAGGCTATTATTTAAAGACCTTTGAATACAAAAGCCAATGTGCCTCCTCGAGTCATCCAGTTAAGGAGATAAAACAAAATTTGTATGAACTTGGGTAATAAGTAACTGAATCGTTTGGCAACAGAGGGAGGCTAGAGCTGTTGACATCATGCTGAGAAAAAGGAGTAGTTGTGTTGTTAGGTCTGTTCAATTGGAATTAGCCTTTGAAAAAAAGAATGTGACGCATAAGGTTTGTCAGAATAGAAATACCAGGAAACCCTCCTCGCATGGACACAGACTGGCAAAAGGACTGTTACTGGTATAATCGTGTCTGCATTAAGGATATTGCCAGCCAACCTAACTGACATAGCTATACTCGCGAAACTTTTAAGTGGAGATCATAATTTGACTATCTCCTCATTCAAAAGAGCAGATTCCAAGTCTCTCTTGGCTTTAGAGATGCATGGGTATCTATCTCCTGGAATATCTCTGGAATTCTTATTTCTAAAAATGTTCATAATCCCCGTTTTCCAGACAGTCTGTATTGTTAGCCATTTTATTTGGATTAAGCTTCTGATTTCTTTTGCTTTGAAGATACAAAATCTGAAATCTATTTTTACAGTGTCCTAATTGTTAGTCAAGCTGACTGTCAGTACATATCCCTTTTATTCCCTTAAGAATACAGTTCACCTTTAATATATATTACACATATTACTTTTCAGGCACTAGATGGCAGGTATGTTATCTTTGTAGTGTGACACAAAATAATTAACATTTTCCCTTGCAAATGCTATTAAGTTGCATGCTCACTTTGAAACTTGCTTCACTGTAGATAGATGCCATTTCCAGACAGGGAAATATTACTACAGTCCATTGTTGTCAGTAGCTATTGTGTGCAGTCAGGATGTCCTGGGGAAAGAGTGTGCATGTTTAAAGTTGATGTTAAGTACATCAGCAGTGCACTAGTAAGAGACATGAAGAAAGCTGTCTGTATCAAACTTTATTAGTAGGAATTTTTGGGACTCTTATTAGCTGAGAGGTGGGAGTCTTGAAAGTTCTTTTGTCATATAGTTTTTGCTACCCCACTTAATGTGATGGAATCTGGAAGGGAAAGTTTTTTTCCATCACTGAAGATGAAGGTCTAATGAGGAGCACGAGTCTTCCTGGAACAGGAAAGTTGATTCTTCGTGCAGACCGCCTTTCTTTAGGGTGAGGTTGCATGTTAAATGTTTCCCAAGTGAGAGAAGCACTGCTTCTCTGAAGATATATTGCTTAAGGATTTATTAAATATTTTCATGGTAAGTCCTTTGTGTTTGATAAGTTGATATATTTTATGATTTTTCAAATAGCAGGATTTTATGCTTTCATTTTAATGTTTTTTCTAATCATGGATGGCTGGTAATTCATAAATCCTTTAGTTAAATGTTGTTGCTTAATGATTATGTTTGGAAGACTTTCTTTATAGACAGATTTTCTGCAAAATTGAGGGTTTTCAAAATGTTTTCTTCTGTTGATTTTTACAAATCCACTCAAAACTTGTAATCTAACATATTTTCTCTGTGGAACTTTATACAGTGTACTTCTTTTTCTTCAGAAGTACCAGAAGCATTATTTTCATGTTTATCACACAATATAAAATGGAAAGGGAGAAAGAAATCTTGATCTTAACAGGGAACAATGACTACAGTAGTAACTGCTGGTATTTTTGTCATGTGACTACTATTAAGCTATTGTTGCCATTTCATTATAGTATGTTTTTCACATGCCAAAGAATTGTTATACAGCACAGGACTGTTAATGTCAGGCTAGCTTGCTATAAAACCACTATTTAAAAATATTTTTGAAAAATCAGTTGTCATGCTGAGTACATGCAATGAGGGAGGAATGAATTTGTGTTAATTTGCTAGTGAAAACGTTTCCTTTCGCAAAGGAAGTCTGAGAATACCTGATCTACTTATTGTATTTTCTTTGTTTTGGTGAACCATTAGGGTTTTAGCATCTGGCAGGAAGCCTTGATGTAGTTTGGGCTGAAGCCTTAAAAAGCATAAGCTTATTAGGAAATCTGTACAGTGAATTACATTTTCACTTAATGTTGGAGTTACTAATTCTAGAAATTCATACACTGAGTTCTTTATTTCCATATTGCAATTTTTGTATGTTTGAAGCGCTACAAATACAAATAGGTTGAATTATTTGTGTTGGGTTAATATTGTCATGAACGTTGCAAAAGGTGTGTGTGTGTGTGTAAACTTCCTGGCATCTGGGTAAACCAGAATTTCACATTGCCCAATTAAGCCTTCAAGAATAGATATTAATCTAAATTCAATTGGCTCGGGCAAGTCATGAAGATTGTCTACCCGAGGTCCACCCCAGATTCAGGGGAGAGTATTTTGGAGAGAAACGGAAAGAAAATTGTTCTTTGCATCCTTGCTGAAGGTTTAATTTGGGAATAGACTAGAAAAAATCCTGCTTTCCCCCCTCCTCTCTGCCACCACTTGCTTTTGATTACACTTGTAAGAAGTTCACTCCTACCCCAAGGGTAATGACACAAGCTACCAAAATAAATCCTTTTTCCCTTTTTATTATTGTTTGTACTGCAGTAGCACCTTGAGGCCCTAGTCAGGGTCAGGTGCTCTAATACTAGTGTTTAACACTAAGGGTATGTCTTCACTACAGCAGTAGGTCGATTTCCCTTAAGTCGATTTTCTAAAGTAGACTTTATAAAGTCGACCTAGTGCGTCCCCACAAAGCACAGCAGGTCGACCGTGTCTGTCCTAGAACGTTTGCAAGGGTCGACATAGCCAGCATTGCACTGTGGGTAGTTATCCCACAGTGCCGGGAGTCCCCAGCAGGCACCACCTTTCGGGGCAGCCAGGCACGCTCCGCAGGGGACCAGCCACCAGTCCGAGCAGCCCCGCGCCGGCTCCCCCGTGCCCGCCCGAGCAGCCCCGCGCCGGCTCCCCCGTGCCCGCCCGAGCAGCCCCGCGCCGGCTCCCCCGTGCCCGCCCGAGCAGCCCCGCGCCGGCTCCCCCGTGCCCGCCCGAGCAGCCCCGCGCCGGCTCCCCCCCAGCCTGCCCGAGCAGGGGGGGGGGGTCCGGCGTGGGGCTGCTCGGGTGGGGGGGGGAGGGAGCCGGCGCGGGGCTGCTCGGGTGGGCGGCGGGGGGCGGGGCTGCTCTGGCTGGCACGGGGGTCCGCGGAGCTGCTCCGACTGGTGGCTGGTCCCCTGGGGAGCTAACGGGCATTGTGGAAGGTCAGAGGCTTAAAGTCACATGCATCCTCACTAATTGACAATCGACCCAGAGAGGTCGATTTCAGCGCTACTCCTCTCGTTAGGGAGGAGTACAGAAGTAGATTTTAAGGTCCCTTTAAATCGACTTTAAGGGCATGCATGTGAGGACGGGTACAGGCTTAAATCGACTTTACCTTGCTAAAGTCGACGTTAAGCCCTAGTGGGGACCAGGCCTAAGGGTATGTCTTCATTACAGCAGTAGGTCAATTGCCCTTAAGTCGATTTTCTAAAGCAGACTTTATAAAGTCGACTTAGTGTGTCCCTACAAAGCACAGCAGGTAGACAGTGTCTGTCCTTACAACTTTTGCAAGCATCGACATAGCGAGCATTGCACTGTGGGTACCTATCCCACAGTTCCCGGAGCCCCCAGCGGGCACCATTTCGAGTGCTGCACTGTGGGTAGGCATGTCATCATTCCACGCCCTTTTTTTCCGCCGACACCATTTCGAGCTGTGCACTCGTGGGTAGGCATCCCATTATTTGAGCCCCATCCCCGCGCTGCGCTAACGCCATAGCAGTGCAAGCATGGAGCCCGCAGATGGCATCACTGCAGCACTGGCCGTTGTGAAGACCTCCCGCCTTGTTCTGGATTTTATACTGCAGAGGAATGCGATCCGGAGACAACTGCGCTTTCCAGAAGCTGATGACAGTGAGGAGGAGGAGGACATGGACCTGGACATGCATTGCAGGGACAGGGACACTGCGGTTTTTGGAAGTAGGGTGACCGACAATCTGGCAAATTTGGTGGCAATGGGGCAGGCTCATGCTATGGAACACCGATTCTGGGCCAGGGAAACAAGCACTGACTGGTGGGATCGCATAGTGCTGCGGGTCTGGAATGACTCCCAGTGGCTCAGAAACTTTCGCATGCGTAAGGGCACGTTCATGGAACTTTGTGACTTGCTTTCCCTGGCCCTCCTGTGAATACCAGAATGAGGGCGGCCCTCACAGTTGAGAAGTGAGTGGCGATAGCCCTCTGGAAGCTTGCAACACCAGACAGCTACCGGTCAGTCGCAAATCAGTTTGGGGTGGGTAAATCTACAGTGGGCTCTGCTGTGATGCAAGTAAGCAGGGCAATCGTCGAGCAGCTGCTACCCAGGGTTATAAACCTTGGAAACCTGGCAAGCTACAATAGATGGCTTTGCTGCCATGGGATTTCCTAACTGTGGTGGGGCTATAGATGGGACTCATATCCCTATCCTGGCACCGAACAACGAGGCCGCAGAGTACAGAAACCGGAAGGGATATTATTCTATGGTCATGCAAGCACTGGTTGACCACAAGGGACATTTCACCGACTTGTACGTGGGGTGGCCGGGAAAGGTTCATGACGCTCGTGTTTTCAGGAACTCTAGGATTTTTAGAGAGCTGCAGCAAGGGATTTTCTTCCCCGACCAGAAAATTTCCGTGTGGGGTGGTGGAAATGCCCATCGTTCTCATTGGGGACCCAGCCTACCCCTTAATGCCCTGGCTTATGAAGCCCTACACTGGGGCCCTGGACAGGGGTCAGGAGCTGTTCAATTACAGGCTGAGCAAGTGCAGGATGGCAGTAGAGTGTGCATTTGGCCGTCTGAAGGGGAGATGGCGTTCATTACTGATTCGCTCAGACATCAGCGAGAGAAATATCCCCATTGTTATTGCTGCTTGCTCTGTGCTCCACAATCTCTGTGAGAGCAAGGGGAAAACGTTTATGGTGGGCTGGGAGGCAGAGGCAAATTTCCTGTCTGCTGCTTACCAGCAGCCAGACACCAGGGAAAGTAGAAGAGCGCACCATGAGGCGCTGCGCCTCAGGGACGCCTTGAAAACCAGTTTCATGAGTGCCCAAGATGACGTTTGACAACCTGGTCCCTTGCTCTGCTCAGCCCTAAGCCTGCTGTCCTTGCACCCTCTTTCCCTCCCCCCCTCCCGATGCTTGCAGAGGAAATAAATACACTGTTTTAAAAATCACGGTTTCTTTATTGGTTCATCACAAATTCAGGGTGAGGTGGGGTGGGGAGGGGAGGGAAACCAGCAGTCGCAGTGGTGGAGGAGCGGGTGGGGGGGAGGGGTTAGGGGTGGTGTAGGGTGGCCAAGACTCAGCAGCTTTTAAAAGTTTTCGGATACACTCATCCTGCTGC
Organism: Sternotherus odoratus; assembly: GCA_032164245.1. Taxonomy (NCBI): domain Eukaryota; kingdom Metazoa; phylum Chordata; order Testudines; family Kinosternidae; genus Sternotherus; species Sternotherus odoratus. The sequence continues at coordinate 63,330,357 of JAVMKO010000008.1, forward strand.
TGCTTGTGCTGGCTTGTGGTGTAGAGTGGGTTGGTCCTCGGAGCTTCCCCCACCGCGTTTGGGTGGGGAAGCTATGGGACTTGGGGAGGGGGAGAGGTGGTTATACAGAGGCTGTAGAGGCGATCTTTGGTTCTGCTCTACCAGACACCTGAGCATATCGCTTTGGTCCTCCACTATCCAGATCAAAGCATCCATCCGCCTTTCTTCGCGTGCCTCTCGTCTTTCCTCACACTCCAGCCGTTGTTCTTCACGCTTTTCTGCTGCAGCTCTTGATTCCTGTCTTGACTGTAGCAATTTTTCCCTCCATTCAGTCTGCCGTGCGGCCTCAGCGTTGGAGTTCCGGAGTAGTTCATTAAACATGTCATCACGCGTTTTCTTTTTACGCTTCCGTATCTGCGATAGACGGTGAGAGGGGCAGTTGGGCGGATTCTGAGATAACTGTGCAGCTGTGGGCATAGAAAGGCACAAGTTTATGAGACAGAAACATTCACGGATCACAACGGGAGTACTATGCTACGGGGAACCACATTATTCAACGGCCTATTATGAGTATATTCCGCACCTAAAAAGTTACTGGATGCCTCACACAAAAGTCACAGAAGCATCTCACATACAGCCTCAACACAACACGGCTACTGAAATCACCATGCAGTGGGCCATGTTAACCTTAAGCCATACTCGGATATTCCAGAGTAACTCCCCTCCCCCCCCCCCCCCCACACACATATGGATCCCTCCTCCAGCTCACCGCGTGGGGCTCACTGCGAACTTCAAAACAAAACCGGGCTGTGTACAGGCTATCTGTTGGGAGTGGGGGGGGAGGGGCGCTTGTGCAGACTGGCAGGGGGGACGGGGGCGGTTGTGCAGACTGGCGGGAGGGACGGGTGGGGGGTGCAGCGTGGCGGGGGTAGGGGGTGTGGCTTGATTTCAGGCGCGCTGCACCGGGACATTTAAAAACCAAAAGAAAACCATGGGCTGTGTACGGGCTACCTGTTGGGAGTGGGGGGGGGGGGGGGCGGTTGTGCAGACTGGTGGGGGAGATATGGGAGGGGGGGTTGTGCAGACTGGCGGGGCGACGGGGGGGTGCAAAAAAAGACCACTCACCAGAGGATCCTTCGTGGACTGGGGTACCCCCTTTGGCTGGTCTCCTGTGCTGCTGAGCTCTGCATGGCGGCTTGTGCTGCTGATTTCTATGAATGGTGACTGAGCTGTGCGGGTGAGCTGGCCACGCTGACCAAACAGGAAGCTATTCAAATGTTCCCGGGTCTTTTCCTGTCTACCCGGCCAGAGCAGCAAGTTGAGAGCGCTGTCCAGAGCGGTCACAGTGGAGCAGTGAGGCAGTCCAGAGCGGTCAGAATGCAGCATTGTGGGACAGCCTCTGGAGGCTAGTAATGTCACTTGAGTCCTCACTAGTCCACAATCGACCTAGAGAGGTCGATTTTAGCGCTATGCCTCTCATTAGGGAGGAGTACAGAAGTCGATTTTAAGGTCCCTTTAAATCTACTTTAATGGCATGCATGTGAGGACAGGTACATGTTTATATCGACTTAATGTCGTTAAAGTCGACGTTAAGCCCTAGTGGGGACCAGCCCTAAGATAGTGTGAAGAGCAATCTTACCCTTTTCCTATTTTGAAATCACATATGATGGTGGTAGAGAGATTCTCTCTGTACACTTCACTGCCCCCAACTAGCATAGTGGAACAGAATGGCGATTGCTAAAATGGATCACCAGATTGCAGGGCTAATAGTGAATGAAGGTTTCTGCCAAGGAAACAATGTATGGTATTTCCATGGACCTCCCATTTAGATACAGGATTTCTGTTTTCAGATATGAAATAGGAATATATTTGTATGGAGCCCTTTTATTTTGGTAAACTGTGTTTGGACTTGAGCAGACTGGAAGAATGAGAAGCAGTTTCCTATATCAATATTTAAATTATTTATGTGTGAGTAACCATCCTTCCTCCTTTGCTTCCACTTCCTTTCTCCTCGCCCTCCTTAACTGGAAATAGGGAATTGAGCAGTGGTACCCTTATTGCCAGTTTGGAAGTTTTTTGGGGTTATTGTGCTTGTCTCTTTTCCCTGAAACTGAGTTACATTTATTAGTTTGCTCCTAAATGTTTTTTATAAGCAATTCTAGAAATATACTTTCATGAAGTATAGGGTTACTTTTCTCTATAGATGTTTTCTACAAGATTGTTGTGTGAATTTTCCTGTATTTTTTGCAAACCTGAAAAATTTCTTCTTTGGATTCTGTTTTGTTTCCTAAGCTGTGAACTTCAAAGAAGTGAATGAAGAAAACAAGAGAGAACTCTTCAGTGAAATATTTTCATCTATTGACACATTGGCGTTCACCTTTGGAAACGTGTAAGTGGTACAGGTTGGAATTCAAAAGGAATAATACTGAACAGAATTAATACAGACTTAATAGTAAATATTCATTTGTCTTCTAGCTAAAGTTTGGTTGAGAGGAACTTAAGTTAACCACACCTTGAGCAGTCTTGGGATTTTGCTGCTCTTGTAGATAGTTTAAGAACAATATTGAGTTTGAGTATGCTAAAAGAAAATATTGTTTTGCAGAGGTTTTAAAAAATAGATGGAATCGTTAATATGTACCTAACTTTGTGTTTGGAGTGACTTGTAGAAATTCTGCTCAGAAGTAACAAACAAATGAAACAGATTTTTTTTTTCTGTTTTTGTGGCAGTGTTTCAGACTTCCTTATGGGAGATGTAGACAATGGTTCGTCATTGGGACTTCCTGTATCTCGTAGAAGTCGGGTAGGCCGAATACATTTTTTGGGTGTATGGAATCATATTTGTAAAGGAAATTTTCAGTCTCTTCATCTTATTTAGAATATCTTTGTTTCTGGATTAATTTGTTTCTGAAAGATTAAACCATTTTATAGTGTCCTTAAGGCTTAGCTGTATAAAATATTTTCATGTTCTTAATACCAGTGCCAGTCTTGTTTAGATTATTTCACGTTGAAAATACATTTATCCAACAGAGCAATTACATTGTTTGATTCCAGTAAAATGTTTGTTTTTTAAGCATTTTGGATCTAGAAACAGAGCCGAAGTTTAGTTATCCATGAATACATATATAAAATGTAGTATAGTAAAACCCCATTTAATGGACTAATTCGGGCGAGGGGGTGTCCGTTAAATCAAAAAGTCCGTTATTTAATTTTAAAAAAACGGAGCTGTCGGAGCAGCAGCCTGGCCGCCACAGGGACCCGGGCGGCAGCCGGGAGCCGGCAGCCAGCCGCCCGCTGGCGGGACCAGGGAGGGACCCGGAAGCCAGGCAGCCAGCCCGCTAGCGGTTAGGACCCGGGCGGCAGCTGGGAGCCAGGAGCCAGCCCGCCTGCTGCCGGGACCGGGGCAGCAGCCGGGAGCCAGCAGCCGGCCGCCAGGGAAGGGGACCGGAGCCGCAGCAGGGAGGGGTCGCGGTCTGATATGGATCAGAAATTTTGTCCGTTGCATCCGAAGTCCGTTAAATCGAGGTCCGTTAAATCGAGGTTTTACTGTACATTATTGGTGATGTGCAGGCTGGGAAAAACAAAACAGAAACTTGGTAAGCCATGCCAGGTGTATTACTGTATGCAAGAAAATCTAGTTAGAATCAATGTGTATGATAATCCATCCTGTTAGAGTATCAAGAACGAAAGCTGAAATTCAAGCCCAACTCTTTGCATGCATCATTTTAGGCGCTATCTATACTACTAGAAAACATCTTTAAAATATAGCTCTGTAGCATTGTTATGGTCAAGTCTTATGTTAAAGTTTTCTTATCTGTACTGTGTTAAAAAAAAAAAAAAAAAAAAAAAAAAGTTGATCTTCTAGAGACCAATGGTTATAGCAAGGCTAATACACCATTCTCCATGGCCTTGTCTACACTAAGGAAAGTGGGGTTGGTTTGTTTAATTTCAGAAGCCTTCATGTAGGCAGGCTTCCAGCAACTGTAACCGTTTTCAGCATTATGTAGTTTAGACTTGTTCCCAACAGAGTCAGGTGAGGCAGCCAGTGGGCCATCTACATAAAGGGGCTCCCAAAGTTAACACTTGTTCATCTGCAACAGTGAGGGAAAACATTTCAAAAATGTTGGTAGTGTTTAATTAGGGACTTAAAGGAGTGTGTGTTAATTCTGGGTTAAAAAGTAATTATTACTTATTTTTCTGTCCATGCAGGCAAGGAAAGTACTTTTAGAACATACTTTGGCCTCAGTAATTTTACACAAATGTGCGTGACCATGGTTTCTTTGGAAGTGCAGAGGGCATCCTAAAGAGTAGATCATGAATGTCATGTAGCTAAATGATTAGGAGACTGAGAAAATATGAAGTTGGATGCTGTGTGGGAGTCCCAGGGGCCTGTCGGGATGGTGGTGTGGCTAGGGGTCGAGATAGTCCGCAGTCAGGGAGCCCGGGAATTAGATAGGGGGGTAGGGTCCTGGGGGGTGATTGGGGGTGGAAGGTCTCGGGGGGGGGGGGGCGTGCGGTAGGGGGCTTAGATAGAGGGGGGGCTTTGAGGGGTGATGAGGAGTAGAGGGTCTCTGAAGGGAGTAGTCGGGACAAGGGGTTTAGATAGGGTGGGGGTTCTTGGGGTGGTGGTGGTTAGGGTTGAGGGGTCTCAGAAGGAGGCAGTCAGGGGACAGAGCAGCAGGGCTTAGATGGGGCTGGGGTCCTGGGGGGGCAGTTAGAGTGGGGGTGGTCTCCAGAGAGGTCAATCAGGGAACAAGGATGGGTCCGGAGTTCTGAGGAGGCAGTCGGGGCGGGAAGGGGGCAGGGCCAGCTGTTTGGGGAGGCACCGCCATCCCTACCCGGCCCTCCACACAATTTTGAACCCCAAATGTGGTCCTTGGACCAAAAAGTTTGCCCACCCCTAGATTAGAAGATTGCATGTATAATTTCTAATTCCCTCTACATGATTGAAGTCAGACAGACATCTTGCATATTATGGGCTAGAAGAGGCTAGATGAATGATCAGTGATTTGTTAGTAGACTTTACCATGGTCAGTTGTGTTAAGATAAAAGTGCCATGTAAACAGCTTGATGGTGATGTTACTATTGGTATCTTATAATACAGTGGTTCTCAAGCAGGGATCTGGGGACCCCTGCGGGGCTGTGAGCAGGTTTCAGAGGGTCCACCAAGCAGGGCCATTACACTCACTGTGGCCCAGGGCAGAAAGCCGAAGCTACACTGCATGGGGCTGAAGCCCGGGGCCCTGAGCCCCACCACCTGGGGCTGAAGCCAAGGCCTGAGCAACGTAGCTTTGTGGTGGGGGGGGGGGCGTCTGTGGCATGGGGCCCCAGGCAGTTGTCCTGCTTGCTACCCCCTCATACTAGCCTTGGCTTTTATATACAGAAAACAGTTGTTACACAGGTGGGCAGCAGCCGAGGGGGAGGGGGGGGGTTGGGGGGGGATTATAGCATGTTGGGGAGGCCTCAGAAAAAGCATTCAGAGTAAGTTGCAGTTATGTCAGTTGTGTGTCTCTTCAATATATGTTGTGTCTTCTATATTCTTTAGTATACTCTCCATAAAACTACTGCCTGAATTTATTTGTTTGGATTAATTTATTCAGTTACAAAACTAACAGACAGGAGTAATTGAAGTATTGGAGGAAATCTGCTGGACAGAGTAAAGAGAACTTCTTAGGTAGAGGAGAAATCTTTCTGATAATGATGAGCATTAAGCATATTAATTGGATGAGATTGTATCGAGTTCTCTTGGTTTTTCATAACTTCTTTGGGCAGTTTATATGCTTAACCTTAATGTACATAATGAATGCTTGTGAGTGGGTGGAGAAAACGTTTATCGTAGTTCTATCCCTTTCCTGATTCTTGTCCAGAACTACATTGATTTGCTGAAAGGTGTGTGTCTGTGTGTAGGGTAGGATGCGTGCTTCAGTAAACGTCAACTGCTTTGTTAAGCAATTAGAAGACTTCTGCTCAAAAATGTTTAAAAGACAAGTAAAAATTCCCAGGCATTTAAACTGTCTTAAGGAGCTTAAAAGTTCTTAAGCATGAATAGTTAGCAGCCAAGCCCCATCTGATACTGTCAGTGGTAAATTATGAAGAATTAAAGGCAGGGTAGCATCTCTTGTTTTGTTAATATGCTTTTGTTCCTTGGTTTAACTCTTCTGCTCGAACCCACTTTATTTTGTTACATGCAAGTCTTTTGAAAATCTTTCTGTGGCGTCTGTGGGATCACTACATGAACGGGAAGATGTTCAAGATACAGGTAGATGTTGTTTTTTACATGAATGAGTGTACATTCTGTCTTGCATATGTTCATAACCGTGAACATATTCTCTAAATAAACTCGATATTTCGGGGGGGGGGGTTATTCAGGAATATTAAGATTAAAGCTAAAAATAAATTCAGAAATCTAAATTTTGAGAGAGAATCCATATTTGTGCTTACTAACTTTTTGGAGAAAATAGACTACCACTGAGCCACATTTGTGTGTAATTGATACTAGTGTTTTTGGTTATTCTTTTTTTAAAAGAAAGTTATGCTGATCATACAACTAGGCAAGATAAAATACCATGACCCTTTAATTTGTTCTAAAACCCCTGTCAGTCCTGTTTAGAGTCAACAAGCATTAAAGAACTACTGTAGATCAGAGCTGCTTTAGTGTTCACAGTTGGCTGGTGCTGGCTTTGCTGTCGGTGTGTGGTCATGTCTAAAATTCACTTCTTTGCATTTGACATTTTATTTTCAGGACATCTTCGGGCTGAAGAGGTTGATAGCATGCTCCTAAGAAATGATAGTGGAATTAAATCAGCTCTGTCTTATGCTAAAGCTTGGTCAAAATATGCCAAGGATGTAGTTGCATGGATTGAAAAAAAACTTACCCTGGGTGAGTAGCTCTTTCTGGCATCTAATCAGCTTTGTCACAGTGGAATTAAATCTGTTGTCAGGCTTGTGCTGCGGACTGTCAATAATCTGATTTCTAAATTAGGAGCTTGTTCCGCTGAAGTGAATAGACGTGTTACCCATTTCCTGTAATTGAAAGACTGTAACAAAATGAGGATGGTGTGTCTGTCTTTTTGTTAAAATAAAAATGCAAACAGTTTCATGTTTGGTGTAGTTGATGTTACTGTTAACGTTTATTGTGTGAAATCCAATTTTTTTTCCCCACAGAAGTGGAATGTGCTAAAAACTTAGCAAAAATGGCTGAAACTGCTAAAGCTGTTGTTGGACCCCAGGTGAGTGTTCAGTTAATTCATTTTTTTTTTTTTTTTTTTACATTTAAAAAAATAAAAACCATATGAGATATTTAGTCTGGTATCCAACTTCAAAATAAAAATAAATTCCTTGCTCTTGGATGTCCCAGTTCTGGGCACTGAAGAGTTAATTTTTGTATAAGTGAATGTAAAGGAGATTACATGGCAAATTATTAGATCAATTGTTCTGAATCTCATTTGACTCAGTGTGGGAATTTTGATAACCGAACATATCTATTGGAAGTATGGAGTGGTCTTTATGTAATTAACTTCAGTAAAAGTTCCTTGCGTTCCTTACAAAAGCTACCTTGCATCATGCTTCTATTTTATGTGCTATTTTTCAATGTGTTTAGTAACCACAAAATTTAGATTTGTAGGAAACTTCTCTTTTTAAGTATTCTCTTAATGGAAGTGAAATTGTTAGAGAAAATTATATCATTAATCTTCACATTACAGCTTTAATTCTGGGTTTCACACATGCAAAAACCCGAGGATCTAGTTAAATTCTATTAGGATCTGGAATGACTACATCCTTCTCTTCTACCCTGCATTGTTACTAATTTCTTTTTTGTTTAATATAGGATTACATGCCATTCCAATCCATATTCATAAATGCTTTTCAAAACGATATTGAAAACAGTCAGCTTTGGCAAAAAACAGCAGCTGCTCTCCAGACTAACAAATTTGTGCAGGTAAAATTTTATTTCTCATGTAATTATTACAGTGCATAGCAGCATAGTTTCTAACAAAATATGACTTTTTTTATTTAGCTTATAAACTTTTTCTTATCTAGCCTCTCATAGGAAGAAAAAATGAGTTGGATAAACAAAGGAAAGATATCAAGGAACTTTGGCAGCGAGAACAGAAAAAAATGGTTGGTATTTCTGTGTACTGAACACTGTGTCCAACATTTTCAAAAATTGCTTAATATGCAGGCCAGAACTGACAAACTTGAATGCCTAAAGTTAGACATCTAAACCCATATTAAAAGCTTAATTGACTGCAGTTCATAACCCAGAGGGTTATGCTGTAGGGTTCAGGCTTCTCAGGTGTTGCTTGTAGTCAGTACTGTAAAATGGAGGCCTTTACATAGCTGTCTCTTTTCCAGTTGCATAATTGCATTGATTGATGCAAAGAGATTCATTATTTGCTTTTTCACTGTATATTGTATAGCAAGAACTAGAAACTACTCTAAGAAAAGCAAAGCTACTATACCTGCAGCGTCAAGAGGAGTATGAGAAGGCAAAATCCTCCACCATTCGTGCTGAGGAAGAACATCTGAGCTCAAGCGGTGGTCTTGTGAAAGATGTCGGCAAACAGTTGGAGAAAAAGCGAAAGTTAGAAGAGGAGGCTCTTCAGAAAGTAAGAGCTCTATCTGCTTATTCCAAAAGTACTTTTTGCATTGACAGTATTCTCGGGTTTTACCTGTGCTTGGCAATGCAAGGTAAGTAAACCAGTGATTTGCTCGTAATTTACCATAATCCATGCTTTTTTAGATTAATGGGACCCTCAATTACAAGCTTGCTGATCCTTTTTTTTTTCTTAACTTATTTCTGATACCAAAGCTCTGTGGTCCATTGGTTATCTATATTTTGCAGTTTTGGGTTTTGTTTGTTTGTTTTTTAGGCTGATGAGGCCTGTGAACACTACAAAGCAAGTATGGCAGAAGTTGAAGAAAAGCGAAATGATCTGGAAAGCTTCAAAAGTGATTCCTTAACACAGCTTCGGGAACTTGTTTTTCAGTGTGATCTTACCCTTAAAGCTGTAAGGAGACCCTTTTATAAACTATTTCTAAACTCAAAAAGAAAGTCAGGCTTTAGAAAATAACCTTTAAACAGCTGTTCATGGGAGTGGGATGTTGATACATTTACTTAAAGGGGTAACAGAGTAAAAGAAAACCAGCTTAGGGTGCTGACTATATAAAAATGTGTGTTCTCATGCTAGTGGCATCCCACTGAAAAGAATAGAAAAGTACGTAAGATATGTTCTTCATAAATGACTGCCTTGCAAGAATTTTGAATTTAGATGGGATTTTTGTAAACTTGTGTATGAACACCACTGATCATTGCAGAGAGCCTTTGCCCTGGGTTTACTTTGTACCTGTTGCTCATGAGTACCGCTTTTGTTCAAATTGTTTTTGTTTGAGGGTTAGAAAAGACATTTCCTTGTTCAAGAGTACAGAATGAAAGCTAGTAACTTAACACAAGTACAGTTCTGAACCCATTAACATTGATGTGCTTGAAGCTGCCGTGAATTCAGTTTTGATTGGCTACAGTATATGGAATTCAATAGAACCAGCATAAGCAAAAAGGTGGTTGTATTTAGAAATGCTAAAGCTGTCACATTGGTATAATCAGTCAGGTACTAGCTGGATGAAGGAGGAAGAAGCGAAGCCCCCCGTGTCTTTGGTCTTTTAGATGACTGATCTACTATGCAGACTAACTCGTTACTTTAAACTTTGTTAGAAGAGCCAAAATACTGAACAGGAGATATTTCTGTTCACAATGAGGACAACAGTTTTGCTACATAATATTTATATACTTACTCATGGGACCCATATCTGTTCACATTGTGCATCTCAGCTGCATGGGGTTCCCTCCTTGTAAGTGCAAAGCAGCAGTGGTGGCGGGGCCATGGGTATATGAATCTACAAGGCAAGAATCCATCCCCTCTGGTGGGTGGAAGTGCAGCAGTGATTACCGTAACCTTGAGGCTGCAGTAGCAGCCATGAAGGGTGGCTCTGCTCCTATTTCTTGGCCCGTGAGGAGAGGATTCCCTCTGCAGACCTCCTCAGCCAATATCCTTTTAAATTAGTCTGCATCCTGGGGAGAAAACTTGTCATCTATTACGTTAAAATATAGGGTATAGGCCAACCTGGATTTGGAACTCCCAGTCTTTCACCCCGATAGACACTATTGTCCTGTTGACCAAAAAAAAAAAAGCTCTTCTGGTCACCCCAGTCCAAATGGAAAGACACTGGTGCTCTGTTCACCAGCTGGAGGTGAAGTAGATGTATGGAGAAAGAAGTTTGTGACACTGAGGATACTTCAAAGGGAATGAACAGAACAGGGCGATTATCAAATGATCCTCGCCTGTTATCCAGTCCCAACTTCTGGCAGTCTGAGGTTTAGGGACACTCAGACACGGGGTCGTCTCTCTGACTTGTCCAGTATTAGAAAATATTTATAATGATAGAGTTGGCAAACTTGTTTGAGTAAAGAAGACTTCAAAACCCAAAATAAAGTGGATTATTGAATATTTTTCCTAGCAAAAGTTAACTTAGGGGTGGATTACTTCTAAACTGTCTTGTAAATGTTTTAAAATGCCCCAAACTTTTTTTTTATCTTTATTTCATAACAGGCAACAGTTAACCTGTTCCAAATGCAGCATGCCCAGGTTGTATCCCTTCCAGTTAACTGTCAGACCCTCTGTGAGAACGCCAAACTCTATGACCCAGGACAACAGTATTTGGAGTTTGTGAAAAGTTTGCCAAAAGAAGACATTCCCATTGAATCAGATTCTTTTGAAATTCAGAGTTCCCAGGTTGATGGGTGAGAGCTAATATTAATGACACTGGTTTACTTGAAATTAAATGTGAGGAAAATGTTTACAGAAGTATGCACCTAGCAGTGAAACAAAATTCATACAAGAGTAAAATAGAACTTTGCTGTTTTACCATGAGTTGTGACTTATGCCCCTCTGAATTATCCAGTAGCCACGTTAAATTAGTACATCAATGCTATAATTAAAATTCCCACCGGTGTGTTTTGTGTTGTCCCCTTTATTTATATTAGGACTAGATAGACCATAAATACATTGTTTTGATTCAATCACTAGAATCAACTTGCTAATGTCTAAGTGTAGCTATTTGGTAATATAAAAGATCTTGATCTTGAACTGGGTGTGTAGTTTGTAAGACATGCTGTAACAGGAGTGAACGTGAGTTCAGTGAAGCAGCCTTGGAAGGTGGGAGTGAGAGAAGGCATGAGAAGTATGCAGCTTTTGCTGCCAACACATCCTCATAGTTGTAGGTTTTTAAGCATTTTGTTGCATGGAGTATTTCTGGTGTTCAGTAGATTCTGCTTATTAGCAATCTCTCATTTCCCAGCAAAAAGAGTTGGCATTATCTGGAAATAGCTACGAAGCAGAAGGCAGGTTTGCACGGCTGAAGACAGGGAAGGAAGCAGTGGGATGTGCCTTCTGTGCTGCAGCCCTGCAGATCTGCCTGTGGCCAGTGCTTGCTCTGTCCCTGCACTTCTTTCCATGGCTGCCGTCCTGCAAACCCACCGGCGGCGTTGCAGCCAAGGAAGTACTGGGATGTGCAAAACCCTCGCCCCAAGGGCAGGGGCAGGACTTAGCTCGGACAGTGCAGGGAGAGGTACTGTGCACCTCTACTGGCCCTCAGTGCCACGACATCTAGGCTTCAGTCCCTCTCTCCGCTGCCGCCCTGCCTGCAGTCTCCCCATCTGAGCCCACAGTGCCAGGACTCTGGTTGGGGATTCCCCCATTGGGGAGGGATGCAAGTGCCCCAGTCTATTAGCTCCTATGTGGCCAACGGGTCCCCAATTGCAGGCAGGTTTGCTGCAGCCAGGGGAGAAAGTGCTGGGATGTGCTGGACCCAAGCCACTGGTGCCAGGACAGGATGCAGCCTAGAGAGTGCATGGGGAGGCTCTATTCAGTCCCAGCACTTCCTTCCTTCCCTGCAACCCCCCAAGCCTGCCTCTGGCTGTTCTCCCCCCCCCCCCCCCAAAAAAAATAAAAATAAAAAGGTTGTCAGAAAATGACATGCCTGTTGCCCTTATCCAAATCCCATTAACAATTAAAGCCAATGAGATGGGATTGGTTCCTGACAAAATATTGCTATTAAATTAAAGTTGCTAATATCAATATCCATAAGAAATGGAATGTACTATGTGTTTGTCCAACCTGTAGCATAATAGTGTCCTGGTCTGGTGTAGCCTAGATGTTACTGTAATACAAATTGTTAATAATGACACAAACCTTTTATTGGCATGAGTTTGGGATGGCTGCCTTAATCACAACTGTATTAAACACTTACCCCAAACAAGTACCATTTTCTGGGTACCATGGGAACATTTACTGTTTCACCTCAAATTCTGTTTATATATAATGTGATACTGGAAAGACTGCAAAACAGCATCTCAGCTGAGCATGTCAATAGGTTAAATGCCTTTCAGTCTTTTAAACTCAATGTAAAATTGTCATTGTGGCATTTTACAATTTAAGGGGGGAAATAGCCATTCCAATCTCTATTTTCACAGTTTAAAATGAGAGTTGCCATCTTGTTTCAAAAGGAAACTAAATACAAAAACCTAGTGCTTGAGTCAGACTTGCACCAGCCAAAGCCAGGAAATTCAAAGTTAAGGCTGAGATTCTTAATGCTTGTCTGTAAATGTCCCGCCTTTCATTAATTTAGACCCATACTCCTGAATTTTCAGAGTTCAAGGGTTTTAGCTATTCAGCTACCAAAAAATCAGTGGGAATGGCATTCCAAAACCATGACATGTTTACCTCCTAGAGTTTGTTTCATAGCTGATTCCTTTTCCACACCATGCTACTCTTTTTTTTCACATGGCTTTGTGATTCCTCATGCACTTGAAATGGTCACTTTTTTAATTATTCTTTAGAATTGTATTTACCTTTTAGACACTCTGTAACTGCTCTCTTGTAAAGAAGACTTCAGAACAATTCCTTTCTCCTGGATAGAGGAGAGCTGATTAAGCGAAGGCTTTCCTAACGCTACAGTTGGCCAGTAAGCCATTTTGTCCCTACGGTGCTTCAGCATTTTAGACTAATTAGATTAACAGCTTTCTTTCCTTGCATTTTGAGAGCAGACTTACCAGAGACTAGAAGCTTTCTGAAGCACTGAAATCTCTTGGGTACTCCTAAAAATATATTAAATAGTATAACTGTTCTGAGCCTTATAAAAGTCTGTATGCTATAGATGCATAATCATGTTCAAGCCAATGAACCATGGAGCCACGAAGATACACACCTTAAATTTAGATTGATTTTAAGTAGCAAACAGCTATGTATTATAGGAGAAAGTATATTTAGGCTTTGTCTACACTATACAGCTTTTAGTGACCCGGTTGTACTGCTACAGCTGTCGCTAAAAGGCAGTGTAGCCACTGTTTGTTGGCAAGAGAGCGCTTCTGTTCACACCCATGCTTTTCCTTGACAAAACTTTTTGTCTTTCGTGGGGGGATAAGGGTGTGTAACACCACTGAACGACAAAACGTTTGTCGTTCACTTGCCAGTGTAGACCGAGCCTTAGAGGGGAGTACAGAACTGGGAAGCAGAAACTGCTGAGGTCCAATTTCAGATCTACCATTGAATTCCTCTAGTCTTGGACAGACCTGTGAACTTTTTCTGTAACTTCACAATCTGCAAAATAGGGGCCATAACCACCTGATGGAGACATTTCAAAGATTGATTTTGTGAGAAATATTACTGGTACGTGAATACCAAGAGCCAAAGTCTGCTCTGTTACATAGGTGTGACTCCCCTGATTAATTGACAAGCAATATTTTGCCCTAAATATTTGCCATGATATGCTCTGAGATTGCCATTGATGTGAATGCTAAAAATAGTAAGCATTTTAATGCGCTGGGAGTTTTTAATTGAATACTGTATTCAGGCCCCTTCCTAATAAGTGGCTTTTTTCTTCAAAGGGCTTTTAGTAAACAACCAACAAACAGTGCCCATACATCACATGGAAACTTATCCCAGTGTTCAGGAGACTTTCCCATCCAGTCTTTAGAAGATGTTGGAAGCCCATCTTACCGTCGTTTCCAAAAAATTGGGGAGAAGAGGTCTTCCAGCAGCACAGATATCCAAGGTGGGCTTTTCTTATTTCATTAGACTTTGATTTCTAAATAGACAGGTCATCTTAAGCAGGTGTGACTATGATGTGTCCCATTTCCAGTAATTGGATGTCCCATATGATAGGTGATACCAGCATTTTTGTAGAAGAGCTTTTCTAAGTAACTTAAGCCCACAATATAGCATTTGTTTAACAAAAAAAGAGATGTATTTTAAATAAAGCTTTGTTTGCATCCTCAACACTGCACGTGAGCTAGTGCATGTAAACCAGTTGTAAAACTGACCAGCTGAGCAATCTAGTTTCATTGCCAAAAAGAGTGAAATACAAGTCACAGCAAATCCTCATAATAAATTTATGTATAAAAATTTTCATTTCAATAGTAGAGCAAAACAAACAGTTTAAAGATGCTTTTCAATCTAACGCTTAAAGAAAACCCTTTTGGTTTCAGCTGGTCACTAAACATGACTGTCAAGTTTCTAAAACTTTGTTTTTTATACATGCATGTATTCTTGAAAAAGGTTTACAGTAACAACTTTATGTTCAGTGGAGAGTTTTTATGTAACCTGGCTTGCAGTAATATTTCTCTTTTTCTACAACCCTTATTGAAGATACCCTCAGTTAAGAGCGTTCACAGAAGGTTGTGTTTAAGTCTTAGTGTTTTGTTTTTTAAAGCAGTGAGAGGACCCCCACCATTCAGATCATGGTCAGTTGGCAACCAAAGTGGAGGAATGTGCAGTGACTCTGAAAGTGCAGGAGGAAGCAGCGAATCACGATCCATGGATTCTCCATCTGCTAGTCCAGGTACAGCTCATTCCTAATTATACTTGGATTTGAAATCCTCTCATTGAATGTGACCCAGAGTCTGTTTGTCAATGGAAGAATTTTAATCTACTTAGTGGAAGTTAGGTTGAGCCCATATTGAGAATACGAATTAGAGGATTGGGCCAAAAGAAATCTGATGAGGTTCAAGTGCAGAGTCCTGCACTTAGGACGGAAGAATCCCATGGACTGCTACAGACTAAGGACTGAATGGCTAGGCAGCAGTTTGTGAAAGTGCACGAGAAGCTGGATATGAGTCAACAGTGTGCTCTTGTTGCCAAGAAGGCTAACGGTATCTTGGGGTGTAGGGGCATTTCCAGCAGATCAAGGGATGTGATCATTCCCCTCTATTTGGCATTGGTGAGGCC
This sequence comes from Sternotherus odoratus, assembly GCA_032164245.1. Taxonomy (NCBI): domain Eukaryota; kingdom Metazoa; phylum Chordata; order Testudines; family Kinosternidae; genus Sternotherus; species Sternotherus odoratus. Next base: position 63,345,614 of record JAVMKO010000008.1, read on the forward strand.
TCATCTGGAATACTGTGTCCAGTTTTGGGCCCACACACCAGAAGAATGATATGGATAAAGTGGAAAGAGTCCAGAAGAGGGCAACAAAAATTATTAGGGTGCTGGAGCACACAAGGAGGGGCTGAGGGAACTGGGATTGTTTAGTCTGCAGAAGAGAAGAATGAGGGGGGGATTTGATAGCTGCTTTCAACTACCTAAAAGGGGGTTCCAAAAAGGATGGATCCAGACTGTTCTCAGTGGTAGCAGATGACAGAACAAGGAGTAATGGTCTTAAATTGCAGAGGGGGAGGTTTAGGTTGGATATTAGCAAAAGCCTTTTCACTAGAAGAGTGGTGAAGCACTGGAATGGGTTACCTCTAGGGATGTGGTGGAATCTCCTTCCTTAGAGGTTTTTACAATCAGGTTTGACAAAGCCCTGGTTGGGATTATTTAGTTGGGGATTGGTTCTGCTTTGAGCAGGGGGTTGGATTAGATGACCTCCTGAGGTCCCTTTCAACCCTGATGTTCTATGATTGATATGCAGTTGGGTAGGTTGTATTTTCAAGAGTCTGAAAATGTCTTGTATTCCGTAGCGGATTTTAAGAGAAGGCTTCCCCGAACACCATCTACTGGCACTATGTCATCTGCAGATGATCTTGATGAAAGGGAGCCACCTTCTCCTTCAGACTGTGGTAATGTACTATGTTTCTGATCCATAGTTCCAGTAAGTTAGTGGAAGGCTTTTGTTGGTCTTAAGAGTGATTGTATTTTTATCTGCTTTGTGTAAAATCAAACTGAACGCATCCAAAGTTGACATGCTCACAAAATTGTTAATACACAGCCAAAATGGCTCGGTCATCTAGTTAATTTCTATAGAATAATGTAGCATTGTCCTCACTATATTTAGAGTAATGTACCATCTTCATTTGAACACTTCTAAAGACAGTGCTTCATTGATCCCTTTAGCTCATGTTTTCTCAGCATCTGATGCCAAGAAGTTTTCAGCATTCTTGCTCACAGCAAGAGCTACACTGCTGGATCCCAAGTATTTGGATGTTCTCTCTATTGCCAGGTACAACACCTGGACAAGGAGAGAGAGAGAGAGTTATCCGCAAGGTCCAAATGTTTAGGATGTTAACTGAGGTTTTATCCTTTACATCCAGTTGGCTTGGCATCATGTTTGATGCCCCCAGCTTAAATGTGAAAAACATACTTTTAGATTGACAATATGACAGCCTTGGAGAAACAAAACCAAATACCACTTATGCTTCTAGACTGTGTTCTTATATTTCATAAAACCGAACTGAAAGCACAAAATTGAGTGAGATTTTGCATTGTTAAGGTTTGTCAACATGAATTTGAATAACAATTCACAAGAATTACTGGTAATGGCATGATTTTTCTAGAACTCTAAAATACTACTTCTGGAGTCATAGGAGAGGAATAGAATTATTTAGCAGTTTCTGTGTAATTTGATATTCTCTTTTACGGCTATATATAATTTGAATGGATTTATGGCAGGGAAGAAGCATTAGTCAAAGGATTTCTAGAGTATTTTAACCAGTATAGGCCAAATTCTGTAAAGGCAGCTTCCATTTTTGTATGCACAATTATTTGGGCACATATGATGGAATTTACACAGCTAGCTGCCTGAATTATAGGGGTGATCAGTTAGAAAGCTAAATGCCATCATTTTAAACCCATAGTTGATCATGGGCGCAAAATTGCACTCCTATATGTGACCATTTATTAATATGATGGATTAAAGTTTGTATTAGGGCTGATTATTCAACTATTAATGTCTGTGTATTATGCAGATTATATAATGTAGTGTTGCTTTCACAGGTTTGGTGTAAGTTATTTCCTGAAAGGTGAAGTAATGTAACTTGTTCTGTATCCTCATAATCTATGTTTAACCAGATATTTTGGGGAAATGATCATAACAGCAAAATTCTATTTCAAGGTTTAAATGATTTAACATCTGAAATTGCTAGTTCACCGGGACCTTTTAGAAACACTCTTCTGTCCAAGGCAGCTCAAACACACAAGCTGCGGAAGTTGAGGGCTCCATCTAAATGCAGAGAATGTGACAGCCTAGTGGTATTCCATGGAGCAGAATGTGAAGAGGTAAGAGGTTGGAAAACACTGAGGTATATTGTACAGCTCTGATTATAGGTATTCACGTGAAGATAAATGGGAAGTGTAACACTTGTATTCTTTTGGTAGCAATAAGCTACAAATTCTTAGGCAGTGTTGTGACCTTTTAATATTAACATGTAGCCAAAGAGCAAGGCACTACAGAACTGTAAATTTGCCCTCTAGACAACATACGGGATAATATAAACAAGCACTAAATATGAAACTTTAGTGCTGTCCGATTATGTTGAGGTATGTAACGTTATTTTTCTTATGTACCTTATTTCTTATAGTGCTCACTTGCTTGCCACAAGAAATGTTTAGAGACTTTAGCTATTCAGTGTGGGCACAAAAAACTGCATGGAAGACTTCATTTGTTTGGGGTTGAATTTGCTCAAGCTGCTAAAAGTGTCCCTGATGGCATCCCTTTCATCATCAAAAAATGTACCTCTGAAATTGAAAGCAGAGCCCTGAATGTAAAGGTACAGCTTAACTCAACATTATAACGATTAAATACTACCAATCCTGTCTAAAAATACTTTAAACTGATAATTGTGTACTGTCCAAATCAAATCTGAGTTTCACAGTTGCGGTTAGAACAAAAAGAACAATTTTTCTTTTGTTTTTTGATTTATTTTTCCCCTTTTCAGGGTATCTATCGTGTGAATGGAGCCAAATCAAGAGTTGAAAAGCTTTGTCAAGCTTTTGAAAATGGGAAGGACTTGGTGGAACTGTCAGAGCTCTATGCACATGACATCAGTAACGTCCTCAAATTATACCTTCGCCAGGTATGTACTCTGACCACTCTAGAGTTCAGATGGCAACGCAAAACTATTGTTCTAGCAAACCTCTTCTTCCATGAGAGTGGAGAAAAAAGTAGCCCAGAGTCAGAGAGGTAGCCGTGTTAGTCTGGATCTGCAGAAGCGAAAAAGAGTCCTCTGACACCTTGAAGACTAACAAAAGTATTGAAGCATAAGCTCTTATGAGCTAATACCCACTTCGTCGGGTGCAATACATGCATCCGATGAAGCGGGTATTAGCTCACGAAAGCTTATGCTTCAATACTTTTGTTAGTCTTTAAGGTGCCACAGAGCTCTTTGTCGCTTCTTCCGTAGCCCTGTAATTGTTGAAGAAAATTATTGAATAGAATATCCTGTATTTTCACTCTGCAAATTGGATTTCATGTTGCTAGGCAATGGAAATAATGAAACTATAATTAGAATGAATACTGTATTGTGCTTTTCCACTCAAGGCAAGTATACATACGTATTCATGCCATCTGTGGAAGTTTTTTTTTTTGTTTTTTTTTTAATCAATTTGGGGGCATGATGCACCATTTTGACATTCATGAAAGTTCATATGAAAGCACAATCCAGCCCTTTAAGTGGCAGCCTCATTTATTAAAGGTCTGACCAAAAAGTTTGGATTAAACTCCTATAAACGCGTGTTCTGTTCCATAAAATAGTCAATACAGAAGGATTAGACCATTTTCTTTGGGAAAGAAAGATGTTTTGAAAATTGCATCTTAAAGCTTTAAAAATGCTTAAGTGACTTAGGAATACAAATCCCAAAGGCTTCCAGTGGGATTTGTGCTCATTGGGTTTCTTAGGTGCTTTTGAAAATGCCACCTTAGCCTTTTACTGCTACGTTAATAGTCAAAATCTCTGTGCATTAAAATTAGGATTTTGTGTGGCACTATAGGAAGACAATTTTAACTACAGTCACTTTAAAGGAAAATCTGAAAATAAGTAACATAACTATCTGCTGTTTTATTACTTCCCGTGTGTCTAATCCTTTCAGTGCCATTCTAGCTAGGCCTGGCTCTTAGAATGATTCTATGTGCTGAAAACATGCACTCACAAAAGTGCTAGAAACCTGTAATTAGGACACTTTTTCAAGCTCTAGGAAAATATTTTTACCTTGAAGTGCATTCTTTGTGGTGTTAAAGTTTAATTTCAGTACAATTAGGCTGTAAAATCTGACTGACTGGGGATTATTATATGCCTGAGGTGTATTGTGAGGCAGAGTGACTTTAGCCACCCAGGAAGTACAGTAATCCCCCAGAAGTGCTGTATTTTGAGAGGTCAGTTGAAATAATGGGATAATCTTCCAGCCTTTCATATCTGGAGACTTTGCTTCAAATCTGTTTGGAATCACAGGTAAAACTCGTTTGCCTTCTCAGCTTTGTCCTTAGCAAATGGTGTATCTTACCATTAAACCACCTCACACTTAGTATTTATTCAGGAGATGTCTGGGGCATCAGTGCTAGTTTTTAGATGCAGTGATAGAATTGTGAGAGGAAGCCTGTCCAAATTTTAAGTGAGGATAGACGACAGAAGGAATGGTATTTGAGACTTCCAGTACCCCCATGTTAGTGAAAGTTCAAAGAAAGTGCTATAACATTGTTTAGAGACCCTGAGTTAAATCCTATTTAAAAACTAATTTTTAAAAGATCTGTTTAATTTTGCTATTTTGTGTTATCTGAGTGTGGGCAATGAAAATAGTCCAAGTTACTTGTTTTTGCTGTTGTCCTATTTGAAACTCTCTTCAGATGCTCATGAACTACTGCAATGCACAGCAAGGGAATATTTAATTGGAGAACATTTTCTTTGGAATTTTAAAAAGAACAAAAACAATAGAAATGTTAGACAGTTATGTTAAAATTGTTTGTGACCATTATGACCCAAATTTAGCAGCAATATTTGGTATAATATAATATATCCTACTACTTCAATGTCTTTGATTCTGTTATGCTCATTCTGTGTCACAGTGCTTATATACACACATTGTGTGTGTCTCCACGCATGTGCAGTATTCTAATAATATGCTACCCCGTAACAGTCACTGTTGATATAATATGTGCCTCTTTACCATGAACATTAATTATTTGAGGCTGTTATTTACAAGCACAATACCGTGGTATTGTGAGAGGAGTGTTTGTTTTTTAATCCAGGCCTCTCTTTGCTAAATTGTGGTATGAATTCTAAGAGCAATGACTAAAAAACCTTTCCAGAAAAGGAAAGACTCTAGACTAGACAGCAGTTGGTAGTAGACAGGAAGGAAATAGACACGGTAAAATGTAGACGTGAATATATTTCTAACATATTCTTATTCCCATAGCTCCCAGAACCTTTGATTTTATTTCGGCTTTACAACGAATTCATTGGACTTGCAAAAGAGAGTCAGAATCTTAATGAGGAACTGGACATGAAACAGACTAGCCCCAGATCAAAGAAAAGACAGTCAGTTTGTATTGAACTGAACAGAATAATCATTAAAATGAAAGATCTCCTCAAACAGCTGCCTATACCAAACTATAACACTCTTCAATACCTTGTAGGACATCTTCATAGGTGAGAGTCAGATCTTAAAGGTAACCTGCAAATGTTGCTTTGAAAAGTAAACAGTGTTATATACTACAGGCTAGGAAACTATTTTTTTTAAGGTAATATGCGCACAGTTTTGGATGTCTGTCCTGAAAATTACAGGGTTTTATTTGTGTATGTAACTCCATTCATTTTCAAAATCAGTTTGTGTTTCTTAAGGATAAGCCACCGCTCTGACCTGAATGTAGACTTTCCGGATGTACTGCCTGAAAATGAGAACTGGCCTCCTGATTTTTTTTCTCCCAAGTAGCAAATTGTACCCCACGCTACACCTCAAAGAGAGGGTTACGTATGTAGCCGTGTGCTGTTGCCAGAGAAGAAATTTTGGCAAAGTGGTCGGCTAAAAAGATAAATCTTCCATTTCTTCTGAATTGCTAGTGTTCTTCTGGAAAGAGGCAGGTCTGCATTTGAATGGGCCAGTCAGTCATTACATTCAGGCGCTTCAGAGCCAGATTTGTATCTTGACCAGCAGGCCAGACATACATTAGGTTTTGTTTATTGAGACCTGCATTTGGTTGTCCCATCCCTGTTGTCAGACAACAAAGAAAGCTGCTTCCTTACCAAAACTGCTGTTTGAGCATTCAATATATCAGGAACACTAAACCTACGCATCTTCATTTTTTTAGTTCCCTGGAGCTATGGCCAACCACCTCCTGGTCTGTCATTCTACGCTGTTCAGTAAGATCCTAGCTAGAATCCAACTAGAGCATGGAGGTGAACTGTGGAGAGTGTGGAGGAGAGGAAAGGAGGGTCAGGTTAACATCAAGTAATGATGCAGAGTTGCAAAATGTATATAATTTTAAATGATTAGGAGCCACTTTGCATCCTGTAAGCCATAGAGCAGCTGGAGATGGGTCAGTGGAGAATTCTCCTTGTGCATGGAAACTCTGCCTGTATATAGCTGTTGGAGGGGTCTCCATTGTCTCTTCTCACCCCCAGCATATAATGCATTCTGAGGAGGGGGCATGATGGGGCAGAGCTCTACTGCACCAATTCTCTATGGGACAGGGATCAGGTGGCTCTGAATCTGAGCCGCAACTGGCTCCCAACAGCTACCGCTTCACTACATGGGAACATGGCTTGGCTATAGTGGGTGAATCACAATCTGTTGGGTTTTTTATGCATATTAAAAAACAAACAGAACTTTGCAGATCTACCTTGTACATTTTAACAACTATTTTCTAACTTTGCTTTCCCATCCTCCGCATCAGCTCAAGGCTCCAATGGTAAGGCTGATCTTATATAGTTAGGTTACATGGTAGGGCTGGTTGGTAAACTGGTGCATACAGGACAGTGTAGGATCTCTCTGGCCACAGCTTCACGATAACCAAAGGAAAGTCAGACTTACTGCCTGATGTGTCAGAGCTGCTGAGCACCCACAAATATCACTGAAATAAATAGGAGCCAAGGGTACTCAGTACCCTTGAGATTCAAGTCAAACTTATTTAGGCACCCACTGCTGAAAAGGTTGGCATTGGAAACATTTTTAAGTTGTTATATATACACTTTAAGTTTAAGAATCACATTGTATTTATTCATCAATAGGAGTGTACAGTACTGTGTGACCAGAATGATACTGATTGACATCTTAAAGGTCAACTGTAAAGCTAAAACAAATCTTATAGAAAGTATAATGATGTGTTGGATGTCGCCTCCAACATACTGATTAATGGTATCTGGCATAAGTCACTTCTAATGTACTTTTCATAAGCTGAATTGGAAATGTACTTCCATGCTGAATACGACCTTCCTGGGTCTAAGTAAGAGCACCCAGCCCACGTGTGGGCTTTGTAGTTTGTTTCAGGATAGCTGTTCAAAAATTGAAGATTTATAGTATTATTCCCAAAGAAGCAAAAACCCCATGTAACTTGACACCTTTTCTTTTATACAGAGTGACTGAACAATCTGATGAAAATAAAATGTCAGCTAGCAATCTTGGCATAATATTTGGCCCAACTCTAATCAGGCCACGTCAGACAGATGCTGCGGTTTCTCTCTCTTCGCTTGTGGACTATCCATATCAAGCTCGGGTGGTAGAGCTGCTCATAACTTATTATGAAAAGATCTTTGATGTTTCGCTGCAGCCTCTCTCAACTGCAGTTCAGTCTGAAGAAAATGCTGCTCTATTTAAAACTGCTTCATCAACAGAAGAAAGAGAGCAAAGGAAGTCCTTTATTGCTGTAAAGGAAGTGAGTAACTGTTGTGAAACTATAATTAATATGTTGAAGCGTGTGGAATTGAGCTGCATTTTGGAATGTTGCATACAACACTCTGAAATCTTTTAACATTTTAGTCTCAGAGAGAGTTTTCTTAAATTTGCATTCACTTCTGATCTGATTTCTGTTAACAGGGCATCCTGTTACTTCCAAGTGAGGGTAAAGCTTCAGAAACAGATTCATCATTTGAGCAGCTGGATGACCGCAAGAACACAAGAGAGAGATCAGATGCATCTGTGACTGGTTAGTGGCTCTTCATGAATCTTGGGGCATGTGAACAAATGCCAATCAAATACATTAGGGTGAAATGCGTCTTTTACTCTGTGAAGGTGAATTAAGTGCAAACAAGGGAATTTTGTTAAACTCCAAGAGCTACTTAGCATTCACTGTTCTGATGTTTGTTAGAGGAAGGATGGAATAAATACTTCAGGTGGCCCTGAAGAAACCTGTATTTATGGAGCCAAATTTCATATACCGGGGGGGGGGGGGGTGTTTAAATGCAACAACTCTTCAGTATTTTAGGCTAATTTTTAATAGGCTGTTGTACAGGCTTTAGATTGTTGTATTTCAGCAAAGGTTATGGGGCCCAGCAGTAAAGAGGTGTTTGACAGCTGTTTTTCTATTCATCCCTAGAACGCATCTCACTGCCACTCACTGGAACTAAACAGGAGGACTTTGGCAAGAGGAATTCTCCATCAGAACCCCAAGCTAGCACAGTTCTGGATATTAATATTCCTATTCCAAAAGAGCCAGGTTAGCTTCTTTAATTACATAACCATTTTCCAAAGAACATTTTTTTTGCAGGTCTGCCTTGTGCTAGATAGTTTTTGTGCAAAAACAACAATACATTTGTACATAGGTAAAACAACGACTATTTGCCTAGTGCTGGCAACACACAGCCCTTTTTTATAGTAGCAAATAACTAAATTAAAATTTGGGAGCAATGGAGGAAAGATGGCATTCCAGCAGAAAATATTTAGCTTCTCTAGACAACAACTGTAAGTATGTCTCCTTGGGCAATACTTCTTTCAACATCTGCCTAAATCTAGGTTAGGCTATCTCCAGCCCCACTTCCTGAGAAAAGAGTTTAACACTGGGCAAAACTAAGTACCTCATCACAAATTTGGCTGATTAAAGCCCAGGCCTAGAACAGTCCATCACCCCTCTCTGAATTCAATGTGTGTACTATACACGCTTGTATGGCCCCATCTAGGAAGGTTGTCCCAAAAATGAGTAGGGAAGAGTGCGAATGCTCAAAGCTCACTCTGACCAATAACTCTTCAATTCCTTGCTGTGGAATTTTTTCCCTGCAGCATCCATTGCCTTTTGTGGCTTACAATGTTACATTATGGAAAAAGAGACACTTTAGCAGGCCTTGTGTTCATGTCTTAGCTCAGATACAGTAGGCCAGTATTTGTTTTATCTGTACTGAATTTGTATTTGGTACCTTCAGAAGAAATAGGCTTATTCGTTAATAAATAATGCAATGAAACAGTGGTCCAGCAGGATTACTTAGTGTTATCCAGCATGATGAGGCAGAATCCCTTCTTCTTCTGAATACACCATAAAGTATAAATCTGGATTTAAAAGTGTATTTTTAGGGTTTATTGCTTTCTTTATCGGGGAGGGGGCAGGTGGTGAGTACTTGGAACTGCACAACCACCTCAATCTCTTTTAAAAATGCATATATAGTTTCCATGATACTTCATACTTGATTCCATCAAATTCTTGTTCTTTAAGTCCAATGGACTGGAGAAGAGGAAATGTACAACTTCTAGGAAATGCTGTTTCAACTGTTATTTTGGTGGTGAGGGGCTTGGTAACACAATGTGTTGGGATTGGTTTAAAAAACACTTGTGGCATTGCAGTCTAACTCCTTAGCAGCACTAATGGCTTCTGTAGTGACTTGTTACTTCAATTTTGAGGTTACAAAATTCTAAACAAACTTCTTTCCTTTTCTTCAGCTACCATGTGCAGTTAGGTATATTAATAAGCCCAAATGGTCAAAGTTGCATTGAATCTGTGAAGTGTTATCTAGTGAAAATTGACAAAGTAAAACTCATTTGTGTTCCCTCTAGGCAATACTGTGACTCCAGTTTCAGACAAAGACAATGAACTGTCTCTCTCTCTAGCTGAAGATGGTTGTAAAGTCAATAATTTGCCACCTACAAAACCTAGTCGCCAAATAACCAAAGTTCAGTTACGGTCTCCAAGGTCAAAGCCAGTTATTCGTCCTGTGAGTTTACCTGTAGATCGAATGCTTCCTCCATGTGTTTTGAATGAGAGAAACTCAGGAAACGTAGGAGTTTTAAGTCCTGAGAAGTTTGGCAGGAGTCCTACCATTGAAGAGGTATCGGAGACTAAGGCACTTCCTGCTGTTAATGCCTGCTGCAGACTTTCTTGTTACGACACACAGACTCTGAGGAAAACTTGGGACAAGCAGTATAAACAATATGATATGACTCCAAGGACAGCAATGATTATGACCAATGTTCCCCAGGAGAACCGAGCACATGAGAGTGGGAATGCATGTGCCTTATCTTCATCCTACAGTGTGGGTAACAATTCAGTGAACGCCATACTTCCCAATAAGCCATACACTGTACCTGTCAGATCTGTGAGGATGACAACAGAAGGGAATGGTCCAGATTCTAATCCTCTTGCTGCTTTCAGACCACCAAGAACTTTGCAGCCACCACCAGGAACTTTTTATAAACCTCCTTCTAATAACAAAGCTAAGCAAAATGAGGAGGGTTCTGTTCCTAATGCTAGTGCGGCAGCCAGTGCTAGCTCTGTTCTTGCCCAAGATAACACTGTGAAACTGATAAGGAACTCTGCACTTGTATCAGGTGCTCCTGGACAGCATGCAAATCAACAAAAAATGAGCTCAGAGGACCATCATCCTGTTGACCAGAAGCCCACCTATAAGAGACTAAGACCAAAACGTATGCAAGAATTAGAACACAGGGAAGCTCACTTTGTATAGGGCAGCAAATACTACTTGGAACGTTAATACAATTTACTGATCTTGTCGATATAGATTTTTCCCCCCTCCCCTCCATTGAGGATTCCTCTTTTGTGCCATATTGGAAATGTGTATTTATACACACAACACAGCATTTTTAAAGTGAGCAAGGAAACTGTGAAGGAAAAATGAAGTTTAATTTTTTAATTCAGTCCATTTTCATAAAGGTCTATTTAAATGCATTCCCAATGTAGATGGAGCTAATAGAAGGTGCACTTGGTAAGACACTGAGCTTCAATTCCCTGGGTGAAATGAATTATTTATAGCAAGAAATGATTGCTCTTGCATGCAGCAATGGAAGGAGCCATTTTTCAGTATAAATTGTGTACTAAAGATGGAGAGTTTGATGCTCAACTGTTTAAGCATAAACCAAAGCTTGTGCTTTTCTCTGTAAAAGATTCTGTTCAGTTTTCCAGTCTTTGCAATTAAAGCTTTGCTCCTAAATAGATAACATACTGGCCATCATGGCCTACAATTGTGTATTATATATGTATATTTTATGCCAATATGTTCATCTGTTGCCAGTTTTCAGTGTTGTCACTTTAATGTTGTTTGTACAGAAAGATGCACTTACTGAGCTGTAGTAGTAGTAGTGAAAACCAGAAATTACTTCATATCCAGTTACAGGTAGTATAACTTACTGAGTGGACCAAATACATACAACCTAGCTAGTTCAGATGACGTTTGGGTGAGTACCTGTTGCAGTGGTGCTGTCATTCCCAGTTACAAAATAACCGGTGTTTTCCCTTGTTATAGATCAGTTTCACTTTTTGCCTCATGTAACTGAAATGAAGAGTATAGTTTTGAGATATGGTGAAATAAGTGAAAATAACCAAAAAACAATCCGCATTAGTAGGTGCATCTAATGGGTTTTTCACTTTGTATTAAATGTTTTATATGTACACTGCTATATTTGCTTAAAAATATATTAACTTGTTAACATTTTGCTGACTCCATGGTTTCTGTAATATCTTGCTTTCTTCTTTTAAAAATGATTAAAATACAGACTCTTGGTCTTTTGGTAGGGTTTAGTATTAATACACATACCTAAGTGATTGGGCAACAAAATGGCAAATGAAATTTAATGTGGGTAAATGTAAAGTAATGCACATTAGAAAAATTAACACCAACTATACATACAATATGATGGGGGCTAATTTAGCTACAACTAATCAGGAAAAAGATATTGGAGTTATCGTGGATAGTTTTCTAAAGACATTCAAGCAGTGTGCAGCAGCAGCAGTCAAAAAAGCAAACAGGATGTCAGGAGTCATTAAACAAGTGAGAGAGAATAAGACAGAGAATATTTTATTGCCCTTATGTAAATCTGTGGTGATTTATTTCTTTTAATGTTTCAGTTTGAAAAAGGAGTCATTTTTGTTCCGGCTTTAAAAAACTAAAGGTCTCCTCAAACTTCCCTTCCTGAAAACAAAACAAACATAAACCCTGATGTTGCAGTCACTAGCTGTACCCTGAACTTAGTTTTAGGAACATAAATGTTAGATTCACAAAGCTGAACTTCCACTATCCCAGGGAAGTACGACTTGTGCATTTGCAAAACTATGAGACATCTCTTGGCAGTTCTGAGATGTCCAGATTTATTTCTTTCATTTGAGCACATGGCTTAAAAGCTAGTAAAACAATTTGTGTGAGAACCTGGCTAGTAGCAAAATCTTTGATTCTGGCAGCAGTAGGAGGTCAGAAATGACAAGTTAGGAGAGGTTGAAGATGACTTCTTGAGATGTGAGAACAGGTTCCACTTCAAGAAAACAAGAAATAATCTTGATCAGTGGGCAAAAGTAATAGGTATTCTTGAAAAGACTAAGCATGGACATGGCATAGCACTAGTGAGAGGATGGTGGTAATAAAACTTAAAAAAAAATCTCCAGTAGACAAATGAGTGTGTAAATTATCATTAAATCTCTACTCTGCCCCATTAATACTTTCTTTTGCTTTGGGAATGTTTCACATAGATTAGTAAACTATCTTAATGACTTTTGAAATGCTAGTATAAACTATTTTTCATTAACTTGTACCAGTTTGGCCATTACAATCAGTGGTCAGTCTAGTCTCATAGACCATCTCTGCTACCAGATGCTTCTGAGGTGTAAGATCACCATATGTATGTAACTGTGTAATAGTATACTGGGTGGGTCTCCTAACTCTTCTGCCTTTCTTATTCCCTGAAGCTTAATCTTTTATTGTTGGTGATTACATCACACCACTGTTTATACCCCCATCTCCAACGTCATGCTCCCAGCACACACTTCATTCTTTTTGAACATATGAAATCTGGGCTCTGCTACACCCTACCTCAGAAAGGCATAAATGATTAGCTCCAAATCGCTCTAGATTGCTTCCATCAGACTTTCATGTTGCAGTATTAATATGTATTTACTAAGGTTTAGTGTTCACTTACTTATGAGCTGTTACTTTGAATCTTGCATTTTGGCTTCAAACCCTTTTACTGATGTATAATAAGTAAAGTTGGTCAAAAAATTAAACTATTAAGAAAGAGAACAATTGCACTCTTAGTTTTTAAAGGTTAAATGGATCATTTTTTAAAAAATTACTATTACATGAAACCAAAAATATCAGTCTTTTGTTCAAAAGCACAACTTGTATGGGAAATTTTTTTTGACAATGTTGATAGCTTTCAGGATTTTTAAAGAAAAGGTCAATTTTCAGTGAAAACGTTTAATTTCTAAATTTCAGCCACATCTATATATATGTAATTTCCAGACATTGCTGCATCTGGAACCTTAAAATATCCTCAGCCAGCTTGGTGTAATATCTACCATAAAACAAATGGTCACTGAAGCAAACGTCACTGAACCAAAGGGGGGAGGGGGGGGACCAAAGGCCACTGAACCAAAGGTGGGAGGGGGAATCCAAAGAAGCATTTCTCTCTCCAAACCCTCAGGCCAGCTCTATACAGTGGGCTGTTAGGATGGTGGTTAGGAGTCTATATGGAGGGAATGTGGGGGGACAGCATGGCTTAAAAAAATTAATGCCCACTCTCTTTGCTAAAATGACTTCAGCCCTCTCTGAGACTAGCCTGGCTGCTGTTCACTCAGACAGTTGCTGCACTATGGGAGAGCCCGTGATACTGCACAGTAGCTTCTGAGAGAACTCCCCAATTAACCCATTAGAATTCATGGTTGTGGGGAAACTACCATTTCCTGCCCCCTTCCCCAGTCTAAAAAAATTTAAGGAGACCTATTCTCTAACTCATCACCCAGCCCACCACCAGTGCAGATTCACACAGTCAGCCATGTAATAGTCAGAGGCCAAAGAGCCTCTTTAGTGCTGTTAGGAAAAGTTGCCTAATGGAGAAGCAACTCAGAGGAACTTCTATGAGCTGTGTAAGGGGAAGCCCCGGAGATGAGAAGCGATTGGAACAAGGCCTGGGGACAGATGGAATTGGGGTCAGGGGAGCGTATAGAACTGATAGTGCAGGAAAGAAGTACAATTTCACTGACAGATGCACAGCAGATAGCTGAAAATGGTGAACCTCTTAGATTTATTGAAAAACTGACTGGGCAAGGCCAATCTCCTCCTGAAAGAGAGAGATCCCTTGATCTGTGTTCCACTTATCCATTGGCCAAAACTGCTTCAGTCGGTGATTCAAATGGGGAGAGATTAGGGTCTTTCAGTGTGCTAGGATGTGGTTGACTCTGTGTACAAGAGAACAGATTCATGTACGTTGTGTGCTCATTAATGTACTAAATCCTGAACTGTAACCTTTTCCAGTAATAAACAAGGGAAAATCATCCATATTCCCTCCTCTAGTTAGCTAGCCACAATACCAGGCTGTCTAGTCTAAAAAAAAAAGTATATGGTGTTTATGAAATGTATTGGGTTCCCACATCATAACTGATGAATGCTAGGTACAGTCTCCATTCCAAGTGCGTTAGTTCTATTTCTTATTGACAAAATATGGAGAACTATTTCTCTATATCCTCCATATTGCCAGAAAGTGAAGAGTCCAGTCTGCCCAAATTCTGCACGGATTCATGCTCCTAGTGACCCTGCAACACAAATCCAGTGGGAGTAAGTTACACACACTAGAAGCTACTACAACAAAGGTTCAGTCACCTCCTAACCCCCATGCAATGGTACATCCTCCCAAACAGAAGCCGATGTCGGAGTCCAGCTAATCAACAGCTGGAGACTTATGAAGATCTGAAAACTCAGGTCCCTTGCCAAGCAATGGCTTTTTAATGAAATCTGCTACTTTCTAGGCAGCCAGTGTAAGGAATGTAGGGTGAGTTTATTGGTATGACTGCTCAATCTCGTGGGAAAGATTTTTGTGACCATTTTGCAAGACTGTGCTAGCACAAAGCTGTAATATTAAGCTGCGTTAATTAGTGTTGTTGGTGTAAATTCATTGCTTTTTAAAAATAAAATTGTCATTTAAATTTGTTTTTAAAGTATTGGGACTAATTTCTGTTCACATTTTAATCCCTGTATTTATGAAAATACAACTAACTGGTTTACCTCTTTTTAAAAGTTACTTGAAAATCTTTTTCCCCTGTTTTGTGTAATTTTTTTTTAAAAGTTGTATGCGAGGTTATATCTGGTTTAAAAAAATATAATCTGCCATTACTATATTAATGGTTTGTGTAACAGTAGAGTTTAGGAAGCCCAACTGAGATGCGATCTCAGTTGTGCTTGAAAGTCCCTAACGAGCTTATTATCTAAGCAGGCAAGACAGAGGGTGGGCGGGGAAATAGATGCACAGAGGTAAAGTGACCTCCCCAAGGTCTCGCAGCAAGCTAGTAGCAAAGTCGAAAATAGAGCCCAGTTCTCCTGACTTCCAGTCCCCTAGACCAGTGTATCTTGAGTGGGTCATGACCCCAGAGGGAGTCACCAAAAAAATTGGGATTATGAAATGCAAACAAATTCTCACTCTGCACACCCTCACCCTTCAAGCTCCAGTATTGTCAGCTTTTTTTTTCTCTCTCTCTCTCTCTCACACACACACTCACACACACACACAATTCTATAGACTAATCATTATTAGCATTGACACATTTTAGTTTTTCTGTAAATATAATGGGGTGGGGGATTGTGACAAATATTGATTTCAAATAAGGGGTCACCATTCTGAATAGATTGAGACGCTGCCCTAGATCACTTTAAATCTTACAAACTTTGCAGAGAAGATTTTGGCTTTGTTTTTAACTGGAGATACTAATTTTACATATATATATTTTAATTTTAAGGCAAATTATAGTATAGGGAGCTCAGAGACAATATTCAACGCAATTAAGAGCTTATAATGACTGAACTGCTTTTACGATATTACCAGAAGCTTGCCAAGTGCAATAGAGCTTGGGGTCAGTCACAACGTTGATATCCTGTGGGCAAGCCCTTTGGCAAGCTGTTTTCCTTGTACCTGATCACGTTCTCCCTAGTTACACTACACTTACCCAGTCCTGATGGAGCTTGGTAGAGTGCTGATTTCCATAACGTCCTGACCTAATTAGTCATGACAACTTTTTTTGCAGGGGTCCCTAATATTACTGGAGCTGTAGTCCTGAATCCCCTTGTTTCAAATGTAGCGTTTGTTCAGGTCACAAGGCCATTCTCAAGGAAGAATCAACTTTCTTGTGCAGGCTCCGTAGTATGTGTATATCATATGTTTGTTTTTCATGCAACGCGCTTACACTCTCAGACTGAGTTATTCCACATCAAGCTGGGGATTAAAACAATCTCCTTACGATTGAGCTGTGTTATTTTGCAAGTGTTAACTGCTCCTAAGAGATGCATTCCTTTCCAGCCAGGCTGAACATCCCTTCAGAAACCTTTTAATTTCCTCTAGCAGGGCAATGCTCTCCATACCTCTTCGTACATGAGGTAAGTTGGTGACTTTTCCAGGCTTTTATTGTTACTAGTTAAATCCTTGCTTTTTCTTGCAAATCCACAAATTCTTTAGTTTCTGTACTCTGGCAAAGGACTAATTGAGTCAGTTTGAATGCTGACTTCACATGCTCTGTAAAGTGCTCCAAGTGTGGTAGGAAAACTGGAGCAAACCAATTCAGGGTTCAATTGCAAAAGCTTTTCGAGTGTTGTCTATTAATGATATGCTGCTGCTTATACAAAAATGAAAACAACAAAACTAAAGTGGGTAGTATCAGTACAACTTCCAGGAGGAGACTGTAGAGGCCAACTTGTCTTTACAAAGGTTCATTTCTAGGTGCAAATGTTGTTTTAGGAGTCCATTTCTATGATGGTGATACAAAGGAATCTGGAAAAATCTTAATGTTTGACTCTGAATGGCGAGGGCTGTTCCTCTCTCTTTTAAAGGCATTAAAGGTCACCGTGTTAAATAGCGTGGGTAAATCCTGCTTACTTTCCTCACACAAAACGCAAGTGCCCTGAATGGGAGTATTCTTGTGTAAGATCAGACTTTGGCCATAAGCAAAGAACAGATACAATATGTGTGCATCAAGTATGCTTTGGACTTATTTTACAAGTATGCGTCCTGTCCATATACGGATCTTCTATATTGCCCAACTCTGCAGGTACACGCTGCAGGAGCAATCAGTTTATGGTGCTAAGCTTGTCCTTGCTGTGACATGCAGTGGATTCAGTAGTACTCTGAATGCTCTTGGTTTCTTATGCTTCTGTCTTTAGAAGGTTTCCTTGGCCTTTTCTTCCTTCTCTTCACTGATTTTGTATCCATGATCTCTTCTCATTGACATATCTGCGACAATGTGCACAATATAGCTTCTATGAGCGCCTCTGCTTTCCCTTCATTTCCTCTCTCTCTCTTCTCCATGTTTACTTCCACTTCATATCCCTGTAATGCCCTCTCTGGTCCAACCTGACACAACTCCACCCCATGCTTCTTCAAGCCCTAAGAAACATCCCAGCCCACCCCAAGGGAAGTGTTCAAAAAATACATAAACCCTCCAAAACTGAAAAAGACAAAATGAATGGTACAAAATTCAAAGACCAAATGAAACCAGCAAGATAAGTCACCGCTCCATCCTTGCTTCCCATCCTCCATCTGTATGTTGTCCATTTGGCTTGTAAGCCCTTTGGGGCAGTGATCTATGATATGTAGACATTTTGATTTTTAAATGTTTATAGCAGGGATGGGCAAACTATGACCTGTGGGCCACATCTGCCCCGCTTTCCTCCCTCCCCTGGAGCCTTAGGGCACCATGCGGGCAGTGGGGCTGTGAGCTCTTGTGGGGCAGCATAGGCTGGAGGGTTGGATAAGAGGCAGAGAGTCCTGGGGGGCAGTCAGAGGACGGGGGCAGTTGGAAGGGGCAGAGGTTTGGGGCAGCAGTTGGGACAGGGGGGGTTGGGTAGGGGGTGGGATCCCAGGGAGTTGTGGGGGTCTCTGGAGGGGGCAGTCAGGGGGACAAGGAGCAAGGGGGTTTGGATAGGTTGTGGATTCTGAGGGGGGCAGGAAGTGGGAGGGGGTTTGATAGGGGGCAGGGGCAGACTGTTTGGGGAGGCACAGCCTTCCCTACCTGACCTTTCATACAATTTTGTGACCCCAATGTGGCCCTTGGGCCAAAAGGTTTGCCCACCCCTGATCTAAAGTGTTCAAACCTTACTGACTTGCAGTGACTCAAGGGAGAGGAACGGATTATAAATTGCTCTTTCTGAAAATTGATCACAACATCAGGACAGATCTGAGTTGGAGCCCCTACTGCCTTGATGCCCTTTGATTTACAGAGATGAACAAATAGTATCTAAAGCCCAGCTCCCCGGGGTTAGAAGAGAACATTCAGAGTATCCAAGGACATTTTTAAAACTCCAAACGATTTTCTGCTCGTACTTGCATGTCCTAAATGAATTGCTTCAGAAGAAGGGAGGGTCATGCTGAACTGAGGCATCTGCCCAGCATAGACATGGGGAAAATGGCTCCTAGCTAAGCTTGTTATTAAGTTGTTACAGGTCTTTTTTTCTTCAAGTGAAAATAGCCTTTGTCTATCAGTTCTCTACCCTTAACCTTCATGTCTCCTATATAATGTTAATACAAGCTGTGCTTGGTTTGATATAAGGGCAAAAAAGAACAAATATCTTTGTGCTCATTTCACCTGTGCTGCAAAACCTCGATGCTGGCCAGGATTCTCAAAGGAATTTAAATGGAATTGCTTGGGCACCTAAAACTCCCTTACTCTATTGGAAGCCCTAGCCCCAGTGAGCACGTGTACATAGGGAATTGGCATGTGTACATTTCTTTGTATGTATACAGCTTAGCTCGGCAAAATGTGCAAGCGCTTATTAAAATGTGGGTCCATATGGGGCTAGCGGGGGCAGGGGTCCTGACCACTATGCCTGTAAGACAAGACATATAGTAACTAATTGTATGGAAGCTATAAAAAAGTGGCATTGTCTCTGAGACAGTGGAGAACACTGGCCGCCTTTGTTCCACTACCACACAGAGGGGTGTATTAACGACAGTACTAGATGAGATTGTGCAACACACACTTTTTTTCTAATTTTTTTCCCTGCTTGTGCTTATCTTAAAAACAGCAGGGATGTGAACTCTCGTCTTCCCTAGATTTGCTGGAGGACTCTCTCCTAAATTGATTGGACTCATGACACTTATGGAAATTTCCTTTTGCAAACTGAAGGAATAAGTGTCCCAGTAATACATTGCCCTTTTAAAAATAGCTTTTCTGTTAAAATGGTGGCATGTCCGGAATACATGATGGGGTGGGATGGTGTAAAGGTTTTACTGGGACCCAGGGTGACCAGCAAGACTCACTTGCGGCTTTGTAATTATAAGTCATGGGGCCACCCCAAACTCATGTGTGTATTTTGTGTACATGTTACACATCATAGAGTCTTACACCATCCCTGATAAGAATAGCTCTAGGTCTATCTTCAAGAATGCAATTACATTATATGCACTTATTGTTATAGTCTTATTTACTTTAAGCGGAATATCTCCTTTACTAGCAACAATTAAGGATGGTTCAGAAATCCTTAGTGATAAGACGCTGACTGTAGTGGGGCTAGTTAAGAACCTGTATTCAAACTACAGGTGCTATCCGTTTAAGTTTGCCAATCCCGGTGTGTATTGAAATGCTGCACAAAAACATTTCATGTTTGTTCTCATAAATCCCACCCTTCACACAGAGCAGAAGTAGGTCACAGGCACAGCCTAGACAAGGGAACTGGAGAGAAAATTCACCCCACCTTCCAATGTGATGGTATTATCTAATTAGAGCGATTACAGTTTAATTTAATCCGTTAGTCAGATGCAGCCTTCTGTGCAGGCATGCGGTCAGCAACCAGTCCCTCCTTTCTCAGAACAATTGAGTGTTGGTTACAAAGTTTAATGTTTGCTTGTTGACTGTGTGAAGTGGTGGACTGTTGATGGCCGTGGAGATCGAGTCCTTTGCTTATCTGCAGAACAGGTGTAGCACAAGGTAGAAGCCATGCAAGCTCCCCCACTCTGCATTGCCAATGTATCTCACCCTGGTCTGAACAGACCTCCGTCTCCAGGCCTTGTTCCACCCCTCATCTCTTTGCTGAGTCTAAAGCAAGGGTGCCCAGTTGTAATCTGAACATCTGTCCAACTGAAGCTGAACCAGGACCTTCAAACTGATGGTAGAAGTCCCTGAATGGCTGTCTGATACCAGTGACTTGTCATTTCTGAAACAGAGCAGATGTAGGCACTACTTGAGCTACACCTACACTATGGCACTGAGCTGCTGGGATAGCACCAGTGTAAGCATGGAGGGTCCCGTGTGTCAACAGCAGTAGTCATGCTGTTGAGTTGTGGTTTTGCCCTGCATCCACACATTGTTGCAGTTAGACAGTGTCATGGTTCCTGGCAAAACTCCATGATGCAACAGCTTGTGCAAGATTGTGAACAGCCTTGGGAGCCCAGTTAAAAGGCCTGACTGCCCATTTCTAAGTCCTTTTCTCCCTTTCTGGAGGAGCTTGCTGCTCTCTGTCCTTACTCAGCAAGAAATGCTTCACCTGGAGCTTTTAAACAGCAGGCACATAGTTGAGGCAGTGGAGTAGGTTGTGGTAGTGCCTATGGAGAGCCAGAGGCTGACATGAGCAGCTGATGCTGAAATGTTTGTGTGCCCCAACTCAGGTGATCTGGAGCTATGCAGTACTTGTTGGTTTTGTGGAGCAGCTAGGGTGACCAGATGTCCCATTTTTGTAGGGACAGTACTAATTTGGGGTGGTTTTTTTCCTCTTATGGGCTCCTATTACCCCCGATCCCCATCCTGATTTTTTCACATTTGCTATCTGGTCAGCTTATGGAGCACTGCTTTTGGCTCTAGACCCCTGGGCAGAGACTGATCTGGACGGAGGTGTTCTTGAGACTTGGGATGAGCCATCCAGGCCCACTATGTAGCTTTTATTTAATAAACTGTGAATAAATAGAGTAGGGGACAACTTAAGACTGAGCTACTTGAATGTACCTTGAATGCAGGGCTAGAGCACCCATGGGGAAAAATTAGTGGGTGCTCTGTACCCAATGGCAGCCAAACTCCCCACTCCCCCTTCTCTTCCTCCTCCTCCTTCCACCTGAACATGCCACATCCCCGCTTCTCTGCCTACCTCCCAGCGCTTCCCCCTGGCCACCACCAAACAGCTGTTTGACAGCATGCTGGGGGGGGGGAGGGAGCAGGAGCGTGGCACACTCAGGGGAGGAGATGGGGAAGAGGCAGGGCCGGGGCAGGGAGTTGGGGAAGGAATTGGAATAGGGGCAGGGAGGGGCCGTAGTTGGGGTAGGGACTTTGGAAGGAATTGGAATGGGAGTAGGGCAGGGGTGGGAAGAGGCGCGGCCACATGGAAGGAGGTGGTGTGGGGTGTGGCTGGGGGCAGAGGGGGGTTGAGCATCTAGGGGAAAGCATGGAAGTTGACGCCTATGCTGTTAGCTCAAAAGCTTGTCTCTCTCACCAACAGACGTTGGTCCAATAAAGCTATCTCACCCACCTTGTCTCTCTATATCCTGGGACCGACCCACTAAAACAACACTGCAGTCAGCTTCCTGTCAGCCTGATGTACTGTATTCTTAAGTGAGCTTGTCTCAGGATTATGGGCAAAATGTTGGTAACTTTAACATCTCTAGAGGGAAGAGTAGGAAGGAGAGTGGACTTCATCAACCTGCAGAGAGATATTGGCTCTCCAGCCATATTGTGTGGCCTCTACCTTTATCTCTTCCTGTCCATACCTCTAAAGAATGAAGATCCATGAGGACAAACTGACCTTATCTTACAGGTATATCTGGAAAGCATTGAATGTCAGACCTGAGAAACTCAGGGGCACAATGGAAACAAAACTGAGGTGTAACGTGAACCTGTCTGGAATCCTTAGCAAGGGTAATATGGGAACAGAACTGAGTTTTGAGAGTACACATCCATCCAATGTGTCAATTATATTTAATGTCCTTTATGGACAATTGAATCTCCAAGTTACTGTGCCTGAACACCAAGATGATCTGATTTATCTACAGAGCCTACAAAATTCCAGCAAGACAGGTTGTAGTAGAAAAAGGTGAGTCTTATGTCACTTTATCAGACACCTAGCCTTCAGAAAAAGTGGTGAAAGCTGTATGAACTGATGAGATTTTTACGTAAGGGCAAAAGATCCTTTCTTTCCCCCATCTGCCTTGTAAAACATGCATCTAGAGGGGAATTTCTGGCACTTCAGGCACTTTGCTGTTTAAGTTCTAAAGAATGGTGATCATGTACAAGAACAATTTGGGGGGAAAGAGGAATTTCTCAGAACTAGTTAACAAGTAAACTGTTGCTAAACAACTTGAGGGGAAGAAATCTGCAATGGATATTCTGTTGCTCAAATTCCTAAAGCAGAGTTGAGCATCCTGTAGATATTCTTTTAACTTACAGTTGTTTCTGTATTGCATAGAGAAACACTGGTCAGCCCTTGATAATGTGGAGTCATTGATAGTGTAATGTTTTATATGGGATCCCTTGCTAACCACTGAAAAAGTGACTTTACTATCTGGCTCCAGAATAAGGGAAAGCCATTGCTTACTGCTCAGGAGCCAGTTGAGATGCAATAATTCTTATACACAATATCCTTAATGCTTTTCTGGACCCCAGTACTGCAGAGCTCAGATGAAGTATAGAAATTTCATGATTTGTCATATGACTGTCTTCAGCCAATAAGGGGCAGGGTTTTCTTTCTAGGACGTAAAACTAATTCTTCTACTCTGTAATAGCCCAGCAAAGAAAACTGAGCAAGAGCAGGGTTTTTGTTTTGGTTTTTTTTTCCTATAAGCAGGAACCTTGGAAGAGACTTCCCACGCTTTGCTAATATTCTTGTGATAGAACTTTTATTTTTTTTGGCCCTTTTGCCCAGACTCCTGGAAGGGAGATCACTTCCTGTAAAGGAAAATTAACAAAGCACAAATGAACACATGCAATGTATCTATCTCACATCCTGTGCATGCATGAGCATCAGGAGGGAGCTAAGTACCATTCTAAATAGTAATGGACACGAATTTGCACTAGCTTTTTATTTAAAAACTGAATAACCCATTTGTAATTTGTTCCCCCAATTAAAAAAAAATCAACAATTCAAGCTTTAACATGCCAGAGAACTGTAGTTCTTCTAGTACGGGGGGGGGGGGGGACTTTTTGGCCCAAGGGCCACATCGGGGTTCTAAAATTGTATGGAGGGCTGGGTAGGGAAAGCTGTGCCTCCCCAAACAGCCTGGCCCTGCTCCCATCCAACCCCCTCCCACTTCCGCCCCCTGACTGCCCCCCTCAGAATCCCTGACCCATCTAAACCCCTGTCCTTGCTCCTTGTCCCCTGACTGCCCACTCCAGAGATGGCCCCCGCCCCAAACACCCCCCTGGAGCCCCACCCCCTATCTAAGGCCCCCTGCTCTTTGTACTCTGATTGCCCCCTCCTGGCATCCCCCACCCTAACTGCTCCCCCCAGGACCCCACCCCCTACCCGTCCCCCCGCAGCTCCCTGTCCCGTGACTGCCCCAACTCCTATCCACCCCTCCACACTCTGACAGACTCCTGGGACTCCCACACCCTATACACCAACACCCCCATTCCTCATCCCCTGACTGCCCCCCCCAGAACCTCCACCCCATCCAACTGCTCCCTGTCCCTGCTGACTGCCCCCTAGGACCCCCTGCCCCTTATCCAACTCCTCAACCCCCTTACCACTCCATGCGGCCCACAGGAGCTAGACACGCTGCCCTGCAGGAGCGCACAGCACCACCAAAGCCGCTGGCAGGAGCTTCGGGGCACAGTACTGTCTGCGTGGCACACTGAGGCTGCGGGGGAGGGGCATGGGGAGCCTCCCCTGCCGGGAGCTTGGGGGCCAGCAGGAGGGGCCCGCGGGCCATGGTTTGCCCACCCCTGTTCTAGTACAGTAAAACCTCCATTTAACGGACTAATTCGGGCGAGGGGGTGTCCGTTAAATCAAAAAGTCCGTTATTTAATAATAATAAAAAAAAATGAGCTGTTGGAGCAGCAGCCCGACCGCCACAGGGTCGGGGCGACTGCTCCGCAGCCCGCCTGCTGCCTGGACCCGGGCGGCAGCCGGGAGCCGGCAGCCAGCCCACCAGAAATGGATCAGGAATGCATCAGACTTGCTCAGAAATTTTGTCCGTTGCATCCGAAGTCCGTTAAATCGAGGTTTTACTGTACCTGCAATTGGAGGCTGACAATTCAGATTGCTCATTAATACAATGATTTCAAGTCTACACTGATCTTTCTGGCTGGCATGCTGCCTTAAAAACTGAAGATAGAGCAAAACTCATCTCAGAAGTTTGCATACTTCTGAGCCTAACTTCTTTATCCATGATTTTATTATAGTGTTTTGCTTTATTTGACCTACTAGGACCTGTATCTGAAAACTTACAATTCTCTTCTTTCTGTAGGTCTCGCCATACCTCCAGGCAGGAGGAAGGAATACTTAGGAGTATTCCTAAACTAAAGTTGTCCTGCTCCAGAATCTGAGATATGTCTCTCATCTTACTTTTCTGCCTAGTCCTTATATCACTAAGAATTTTTCCTTTGCAGAAATCTTAATCTCAGCCTGTGTAATTATAATACTCTAAAAAGGCAATCTAGCACCCACATCTTTAAAACTATTCTTTTTTTTTTAAAATAGGAAATTGGGGGGGGGGGTTCCTTTTGTAAAGTCTTCACTAATGATGCTGCTTTTGGAAGCAAAAATATATTCTCCTTCATCTTCAGAAAAACTGGAGCCATTGTTGAAATGTGACTTAATAGCTGATTGTGATCTTCCCTCTTTTGTTTTCTGTGCCAAAAATACTTCAAGTATTAATGTCATAAAGGGAACTTTAATAGTTTGTTTTAGGCCAAGAGGAAAAGTCCCTTTAAATTCTTCTTTTAATTCTACAGCATTAGGGGATTCTTAACACTGTCAAATGAACAGTTCAGTGGTTTGTTTCTGTCTTAATAAGGGATTCCTTTGGAAATTTCCACATGACCATTAGCTTGTCCCTTGTTAATGAGTCCTCCCCGGATAAGGAACACTTGTATTATGACTATTTCCCTACTACCGTCAGCAAGCCTAACTAGCAAATTAAATTTCTAAGCAAGGTCTGGATGACCTCATTTACTGCCCCTTCTATTCCCCAAGATTATTTCTGCTGCTGGAAATCTCAGTGAGATTCAGAAAACAGTGGCAAAAATACCTAGGTGTCTCAGGATGAATGTAATTGTCCTATGTGGCAGTCCTCACAATGCTTATATTCTTTTACTCTAGTGCAGCGGCTCTCAAACTTGTTGAGACCGCGACCCCTTTTTGTGCTCTGGCGGCCCCTCGCGACCCCTCCGCGGAAAAGCCGCAGAATTTTTTTTTTTAAAAGCGCCGACCCCCCTGCGCCCAAGCCCCCCGCGCCTCCCTCCCCCGCCGGGCTGCCGGCTGCACCCCGGACCTAGTCCCCGCCGCTGCCGGTGGGCTGCCGGGTCCGCCCGGCCCCCAGTCCCCGCCGCTGCGGGCGGGCTGCCGGGTGTGCGCCAGCCCGCCCGCTGGGGGGACTGGGGGCCGCCGCACAGCCAGGAGCCCACCCGCTGCGGGGGCTGGGGTGCAGCTGGCAGCCCGCCCGCCGCGCCCCCGCCCCAGTCGCCGTGAGTTGCGGCGGCAGGAGCTCGCGACCCCCCAGGGAGCGCTCGGCGACCCCCCGGGGGGTCGTGACCCCCAGTTTGAGCAACCCTGCTCTAGTGGGTCCGGTCAGCACTGCTGAGTGGGCTGTTAAATGTCTGGTTAGCATGGGGCTGGCTGGCTCCCTACCTGGCTCCTTGGAAGCGGCAACATGTCTTTCGGGTCTTCGGTGGAGGGAGGGCCATATAGGGGCTCCATACTCTGCCACCACACTTCCCCAAATGCTGGCTCCGCAGTTCCCATTGGCTGGGAACTGTGGATAATGGGAGTTGGGGAGGGGGGGCCCAGCATCTGCAGGCAGAGGCAGTGCACAGAGCCACCTGGCTGTGCCTCTGTCTAGGAGCTGAGGGACATGTTGCAGCTCCCGGGGAGCCCCCCGAGACAATCACTGCCCAGAGCCTGCACCCCAAAATTCCTCCCTAGCCTGGAGCCCCCTTCCATGCCCCAACCCCCAGCCCTGAGCCCCCTTCTACACCCAAACTCACTCCATTCCCGGCCCCACCTCAGAACCTGCAGCTGGAGCCATCTTGAACCCCACATTTCTGGCCCTACCCTGGAGCCTGAACTCACAGCCCAAAGCCCATACCCCCTGCCACACCACAGCCTCCTGCCTCAGTCCGGAACCCCTTTCCACGCTCTGCACCCCTCAGCTCCAACCCGGAGCTTCCTTCTCCACTCCCAACTCTTCATCCCCAGCTGATTTGCTCACCATCTCCTGCATCTCAACCCCCGCCACAAGTCGGTGAAGATGAGCAGGTGAAGGTGGGGGGAGAGCGAGCCACAGAGGGAGGGGGATGAAGTGAGTGGGGGTGGAGCCTCAGAGAAGGGGTGGGGCTTCGGGAAGGGGCAGAGAAAGGGTGGGACAAGGGTGTGCGATTTTGTGCAATTAGGAAGTTGGCAACCCTAACAGAACCCTAATGCTGTTCCATGCCGCGTGTTGTGAAGCTTTTGTTTGGGGCACAGGAAGTGCCACATGGAAAAGGAACATAAAGGGAAGCTGCCTCCTCTTCATTTTGTCCTCATTCTTGTTTCTTATCTCTGGAATAACTTTTCTGCAAACTGAAGCTCCGAACAAAGGACTGAATGAGGATCCAACCTGTGCATGTGTTCCAGGACTTTCATGCTAGCAAACTCACCAATATTGCTAAGAATCTGATACATGGACTTTGAGTCTCTGTATGTATCTGAGTGCATTGTCATGTAACAACTCTTTTCTTGTTCTTACTTGTTTCTTTATAATAAACCTTTAGTTTTAGACACTAAAGGTTTGGCTGGCAGTGTGGTATTTTGGGTAAGATCCAACCTAATACTGACCTGGCAATGAGGCTGTATAGTTGGCCTCAAACTCAACCCTTATATATATTTAAGCAGATTTTTTAAAATAATTTCTCACTGTACAGGACCTAAATGCTGACTGGGAGCCAGAGAACTGGAATGCAATAAGGGGGCTGTGTGATTTTTTTTGGTTGTTGTTAAGTTTCTTGATAACCAGTGTGGGGGATCAGAAGCTCAGTTTGTGACTGGTTGGAGAGTTGAACTTCAGTGTTGACCACCAGTTTTGGGAGTATCTGCTCTCCCTTTCTCAGCCTGCCCTGACCTTGGCACTTTCAGTTAGGTCTGCCCCAGGTCACAGCGGGTTTCCTGGCAGCCGCCTATATGCAGTATGTACATGCAACATATCAGAACTTGGCCTTTGTGCCCAGAACATTTCTCCTTCATCTTGAATAAAGAGAGTGCTTTGATCAGTCAGCAGCTCAAGACAGGGGACCTCACTGGATATTCCAGTTGAATCACAGACCGGGCCCACACTAACATCTTCCAAGTACAGTTCTTCCTCTATATTTTTTCTCAGTCTATGCATTTCTGATCAGAATGATGTAATGTCAGTTTCAAGTGTGTTACTGCTGAAGCTGTCATCAGTGAAGATCTAGGACCCCCTTTCTGTCTGAGAACACTGTTGTATTGCTGGTTAGCCTGTTTACACACACACTCTGCAGTCACTAGTGCTGTTGCCAAATTGTCATTATCAACTTGCTGATGCTCAACTTCATCTCCCCGTCACCTTGGCGCTTTTGACAACTAATTCTTTAGAGATGTTCCTGAAGGATGTGTGTGTCTCCATGAGAACTGAACGTGCCTGTTTCCAAATCTGAATGAAGAGGAGGAAAAATGGCTATTTGGTAGTGAATTAGCCCATTACATAATCTGAGTGCACAGTGTAGCATTTGAAAATACATCAGGATTGTCCTCGTTAGAGTCTCAGCTTTGCAGAAATGAATGCGTGTCCACACTCTCTCTTGTCTGTAAAATTTTGCTTAGCTGGTGAGTATCTGGCTGCTTTTCACCTGAACAAGATTTAGCCTTTTCTATGAAGAAGTTTTCTTGTTCCCCTGCATTCAATATTTTGTTCTTCTGTATCTCGGTCAGGTCGTCTTCCCTTTCCAGAGTCCCAATTAACATTCCTTCCCAGCACCAGTAGCACATTGGGATTGGCCTCAAGCTCCAACAGCAATAAGAAAGGAAACACCCTCCCACCCTCACCCCCGAATTACGGTGATCCGATGTCCCGATTTTATAGTGACAGTCCCTATTTTGGGATATTTTTCTTACATAGGATTTTATTACCCTTCACCCCCATCCGATTTTTCACATTTGCTGGTCACCTTGCCCCGGATACTGGACCTCCCTCTCATTCAGCTTGTGATGCCTGTTCTGGGTCTTCAGTCTACCAACAACACCCATTAAGAAGCTTTATTTCTTCAGTTGCAGCATTATTATAGCATTCAACAACTGTTTGTGTGAATAATTGGGGGTTTGTTTGTTTTTTGGTTAGGTGGCTAAACTAAAAAAAAAATGCTTGTTTTGGGCCAAACTAAATATTTCATTCAAAACTTTTTGTTTTATTTTAAAGTGTTTTGACCCCTTTTTGTTTGTTTTTTTGTTTTGTTTTTAAAATATAGCTACATTTTGAAACAAAGTTTTGAATGGGGGGGGGGGTGACATTTTTTTGGCTGAAACTACTTGACCCAAATTCACAGATAGTTTTGGTCAACCCAAAACTTTGGTTTTGGTGAATAAACTGCATCTGAAAAATGTTGCTCAGCTCTATGTTAGGCAAGACAACCATGCAGTGTGGTCAGTTGGTTCCCTCCAACCAGATGTGTAATAGATGCAGAGCTGCATCCTTTCAAAACATAATACAAAATCCATTTTCTCTCTTGTGTCCCAAAAGCTTTCTACAGACAATCTAACTTCCTTTTGTGCTGTGTTTGTAGTATGAGCAATTAGAGCTTATGGGATGTTACTAAATAGTGTATGCAACTGTTAACCGACAAAGAATGAGAACCCTCCAGGCATTAGTGCTGGTAATTTTGCATGAAAACTCCTGCTGTGAAGTTTTTCTCTTTTTATCTGACAGCTGATAAGCAGCACAATCAGTGTGACCTAAATTTGGCCTTAAATTTCCTGCCCCAATCTCTTCCCTGCTCAAAATGAAAAGAGAGAGGTAATTCCTAGCAGGTTTTGTCATGATTAGTGCCAGGTCTTCTGTCCAAGGCTGGCCCTTTTTATCTCTGGTTGAGGTTTAAGTGCTTTCTCAGGTGATGAAAAACTCACCTTATATGTTTTCCTTGAAGAGTCAAGTAACTAATACTGATTTTATTCTAACACTTCTGAAAATTCAAGTATCAGAGTTATTAGATTAACCAAACATACTGGCTCATTGTCATCTTTGAGTCTACAAAAAAAAAATAAAGGCAGCAGTTACAGGTAGAAAATCCAAATGTTTCCTCCAGGGTAATAGTTGAAATGAGTAAAAAGGGGTCCATATTTTCATTTGAAAAATATGTTCTCTTGTTTATTGACCCAGAAAAATGAGTCATGAGAACCACTCTCCCAACAAGGGAAAAACACCATATCCTGTAGATCAACATTTGTCTAGACTAGAACAAGATGTATAAGGTATGATTGAAAAGCACTGGCCAGTAAAGTAAAGGGAAAGAGAGATTGTAAAAAGAACAGAAGCTACAGGCAGTTATTCTGCTGCGAATTTTGTTTCAAGTATTATCTGAGCCCAAGTATGAGAGATAAAGATGGATGCATTTTATACTACAGGTTTGTGGCGCTGTTGATGCAGAAGAACAATGAGCTTCCTTAGACAGGTCAGACTTCTGCTGTGGAAGAACTGGACACTCAGGAAAAGGCAAAAGGTAAAAGATAAATCCTTAGTCTAGGGTTTCTGCTTTAGAACATGCTGAGAATAATACAGTGTTGCAGATAGTCAAATGACTGGTGCATTTATCAGCCCACTAAACACGTATATACCAGAAGAGAGTGAAATCGTCTATGCTGTCTCTGTAGGTCTACCCTTGGAGGCTTAGACCATTTATTTGCAAGATGCATTTTACAGAGTAAATTTAAAACAGAGATCATTGTACTGAGTTTC
Organism: Sternotherus odoratus; assembly: GCA_032164245.1. Taxonomy (NCBI): domain Eukaryota; kingdom Metazoa; phylum Chordata; order Testudines; family Kinosternidae; genus Sternotherus; species Sternotherus odoratus. The sequence continues at coordinate 63,375,917 of JAVMKO010000008.1, forward strand.
TGACAAGCAGCATGGCATACAGTGAAGATAGTTCTGGGCGCTGAGGTTTTAAAGATGGGTACCACCAACAATGACTCGTGCACCCCACAACTTAGGGCAAGTCTGGTTCCAAATCTTAATGTTGCCACTCATGTGCACTTATATTTAGATGTGAATCCAACTGCACAAAGTAACGCTCAATTTTTTTGATTGCATGGTTGAATGACAACAGTGACAGGGTAAGCAAGAATTGGAGAAACATTTAAAATATTTTCTCATAATACTTTCTCTAGGACAGAACAACTAATACATATTATGTAAATGTCTTTACCATTGTTCATTTTCTAAACCAAATTATTTTAGGGCCACAGCAGCACTTTAACGTGATTTGTGTGGTCACGGCACAGTGCTCAAAAAACCCACCTCCACAAGAGGCGCGGCTCCCAGCCCTGGTGCACTGTCTACACTGGTGCTTTACAGCTCTGAAACTTGCTGCACTCAGGGGGGTGTCTCTTCACACCGCTAGTGCAGATAAGTCTTTACGGCCTGGTTCACTGAGGGCTGGAAGCTTTCCGTTTCCACTGGCTTCAAGTCAGAGGAAGCTGAGGGAGTTCAGCAGTTCAAAGGATCAGGGCCCTATATTTCTAACTAAAGATAAGTTACCATATTTCAAGTTCTCAAATAGAAAACACTACCAGGAGGAGGGAGAGGGGAAAGGAGAACCGGAGGTAGGGCGCTGGAGGGAATATTAGGGGGGTGTTGGTGGGTTGTGTCCTCAAAGAGGGAGTATTTGAGGGCTGACTGAGGGGGTATTTGGGGGGGGGGTGCTGGACTGGGGTGTTTGTACTGGGAGGGGATATTTGGGGGATGCCAAGTACCTGGTGGATGCTGGAAGGGGTACCTGTAGCCTCTCACTCAAGGTGGATGGCAATGTCATGCTCCCTGTCATGGTAGCTGAGTAGCTGGCACAGGCCCAAGATGCAGCATCAATCTATCAATCACAGGCTCCCTGCGGGCCTCACCCCGTCCTTAGGGCAGGGAACCCGGGCCAAGCCCAGTCATCCCTCCTGTGTGGGTTCTGAGGCCCCGCAGCAGGGCAGGTGGTCCAGCATAGAGGCTCTGCTTACCTGGCAGGCTGGCTGGGGCTGGGGCGGGCAGGCATGGAGACTGCTCTTTCTGAGCTGCAATGTCGGGAGCAGAAAAAATCCAGACATTTTCTCTTATTTCAAAAATCTTCCCGGTCGGAGGACAGAGGATGAAAAAAAAAAAAGGGTCATGTCCAGGAAAACTTAGACTTATGGTAACCCTAACTAAAGACAATATGGATTAAACACGAGACGTGAACTATAGTAAGTGAGACATTCCTGTGGCTATCACAGAATCATGGGATGGGTTGAAATGATTCCCTGTACAGACCCGATTCTTAGTGTGCCTTTGTCTTTGAGCCTTATAATAAAAATAGCCAGTCATCTGCCACCAGATCTGAGCTGAATCTGCTGTGGGCTACCCTTAATGTTGTGTGCAATTTTGCATACTCAACTGAGACTATGAAATCAGGTTTCACACAGCATCTTTCACATTCATGCTAACCCCAAATATTTTGTGGTTTAAAAAAATTAATAACAGAGGCGGCACTGGAAATGGCAGCACCTGCAGGAAATACAGCAGCCATTGTGCCCTCTACAATAGCTCCTTCAAACCTTGAGGTCAGTAGAGACTAGACTACCTGTCTGTTTAAGGACTGCAGAATCCAATCCATCAGTCTGCTTGTCTCCATGTAAAATCTGCTCGTCCCTTCTCCCATTGCTGCCCAGTACATTTGCTCCTGAGATCTGCCTCACCAACAGAACTTGGTGATCTATTCTATGCTGTGTTGCCAACTCTCGTGATTTTATTGCAAGTCTCACAATATCAGACATTTTTTCTTAAGGACCCAGCTCTTGGAATTGTCTGATTTCCTCAAAATCTCAGCTTTGCTTTTCCTTTTTCTTTTTTATAGCAAGTTTCTAGCAGTTGTGGGTGTGAAGAAAATCTTGAAAACATGCAGCCTGTGCTCAGCTGCTCAGACCAACAGTACATCCCATTGACCATAATATGTTTGTTTTAAAGAAAGCAGCTAATTGTGGCAGGAGTTTTTGGTGCTCATCCATTCTGTGCTATAGACTGGGAGCTGAAAGGGCTGCTGCAATCTGGTTTCTAAGTTTTTGTTTAATTTTAAGAAGCTCTCCTGGCTCTAAAGGTGAATATTTGGAGAACTTTAGAAGATTTTGTTATTTTAAAATACTAATTCTTTGATAGAAAATGGTTGTTATAAAATATCACTATTTTCAATGCTTGAAATAATAATTTCATTCAATAACCCTCTTTAGATATTTGACCTGTCACTTCAAAATATCTCTGCATTATGAGGCTTCAGAAATAAGAAACAGTGGGAGATTTTCATGCTGTTTTTTTACATGGAAATTTCAGTATTGTTATGCCAGGTCTTTCCTGATTTTGCATGAGAGCTCTGAGGGGTGTTGAGGATTCTTAGCCTTTAAAGCAGGCTGTTGAATCTGTATAAATCAAACAACTGAAAGTTTTAAACATCAGTAAAAACCACTTCCCCCAGCCTCTTCCGGGTTTCATGTAGTTCTCTAATTGTACAGAAGAACATTTCAAGAAAAACAAGGTAGCCAAGACTTAAACTTCTAATGTCAGAAGCCAACAGAAAAGATATTATTTGGGGGAAAAAATAATCATTTATTTATTCACCCATCAGAAGCAACCTTTTAAGTATAAACCCAACTTTTCCCCTTTCATTAGAGGAATGTCTTCACAGTGGAAAAAGCTCAGGCGATCAGAATCCAAGGTAGCCTATACCAGGTATGAGTAGCCACACGGCAAAGCTGTACCCAAGTTACTATGTCCTAGCTGGTGCCAGGACTGGATTAACCTTTTGTGGGCCCCCATAGGACACTACAGCAGGTGTGCCAGAACCTCCCTGCCCGCCCTGTTCCCTGCGGCCCCAGCCCTGCCTCTCCTCTTCCCCCTGTGACTCGCAGCTCTCCCTCTTCTCCCTTTCCCATTGCTGGATCCTCTCCACCTCCCTCTTCTGAGGGATTTAAGCAAAGTGAATGTGAAGTCACTGTTTGCTTTGCTTTTGTATGTCCATGTGTTTCCTTTCTGACAAACAAGGAAACTTAATTACACGGACCAACTTTCAACATCCAAGAAACACAGGAATAAACATGCATGAAACTTTTCCCTATAAATGAGCCTATATTGGTCCTTCATAATCCCTTTGAGCACTCAGTGCATGGCACTTTTTAAAGCCAGACCTTAAAACTATTATTAAATGTAATTAATCTAATAAAGAAGAGGTGTGTTTAATTTCTTTGGCACCCAAAAATCAAAGACTTCTGGATATGGTAGTAAACTCTGTATAATAGTAACATTATAAAACAAAGCTATATATTGTATATATAACAGCAGGATTAGAATGAAATCCTTGAGATTTCAATATCTGCACAGAGGATAAGATGCACAACTTTCAGTAACAAAAATTAAAAAGTCGTGTCTAATGCTCTTCTCACTGTGCTGAAGAGGGTGTTTCATTTCTCCCCCCTTCATCTATCATTATTCCTTAATTTCTCTGGGGGAGCCCAAGGAGGGGCTGGCAGCGACCTATGGCTTGGGAGTGAGGGCCACTAGCAGGGCTGGGAGGGGGATCCCAGGTTGGAATACCAGGGGGTTGTGGGTTGGGAGTCAGAGGCACTGGCAGGGATGTGCTAGTAGGGGGCTGCCCAGTTCAGTCCCTGGAGTGTGGCAGGAATGGGGGGACAAACAGTGAGAGCGGGGGGACAGACAAGATCCCGTCCAGGGCGGTGCGGAGTCAGCACCTACCTCTCTCTCTGCCAAAGCCAGGTCCTGGGGAGCCTGTTCTCTCTCTCTCTCTCTCTCTCTCTCTCTCTGTCTCCCTCTCCAGCAGAGCTGCAGTTCCTCCACCGTCCTGGCAGGGAGGCTGATTGTGGATACTCCTGCGACTGGACTTTTAGAGTTCAGTCAGCGGTCTGACCCAACACTACTGGGTCTTCTTTTTGATCTGACTTTCTGATTGAAAACCGGACACCTGGCAACAGGGGTGCCTGAATGGGGGTTCAGGAGACCATGGCCCCACCCCTTTTAAAAGTGGAAGGGCTATGCCTTAAGGGTGAGCAGTGGTGGGGGGATGGAGGAGGGGCAGGGCCAAGGAGTGGAGAGGAGGAAGAGAGGAGAGGGAGATAGGGCCAGGAGGTGGAAAGGAGCAAGCATCGGATGTGGGGGCGGGGCCAGAGGGTGGAGAGGAGTGAGCGGCAGGCGGGTGGGAGATGGGTGTGGGGAGAGGGGCAGAGAGGACTGAGTGGTGGGGGGTGGGGAAGGAGAGGAGGGGCCAGGGAGCAGAGAGAAGCAAGCGGCCGGTGGGCATGGGGGGAAAAGAGGAGCCAGCTGTGGGAGTGTGAGAGGGGTAGGAGAAGTGAGTGAGGGAGATGGGGCAGAGAGGAGTGAGCGGTGGGTGGGGCCTCAGGGAAGAGGCCAAGCTGGGATGGGGCCTCAGGGTGGAGCACAAAGAGGATGGGGCTTTGGTCTGGGTGCTGTGCCCCTTTCTGAGTGTGGGCCTGGCACCATGGCAACCCGGTATTGAGTGGTGGCGCACTCCCCCGTGTGAGGCGCTTAGACCTTCTGAGGGCATTTAGCCCATGGCTCCGTATGGTGCAGTAAACTGGGCTCCTCAGATTCTTTCCCAGTGAGCTGTGGGAGAACTTGTCTTTCCTTCTGTGCTCATCCAGGGAATTGTGGGAAGGCATTAGAGTATTGTCAGCGCTCAAGTGACTTTTTAGCTGGTTGAGTGAAGCAGCATGCGGTTTTAACCTAGCACATGAGAGGAGCCAGCTGAGCTGGGTGGGGGAGGTTGGAGAAGAGAGAGAATAGCTACCGGTAGCCTGGGTTGAGACTGAGATTTTTGTATGTGGACAGGAGGAGATTAGAAGCAACAACACCCAAGTAAGAACCCTGGAGAACGCTGCACTGAAGACATATTGAGGAACCTGTTTGATTTTTCTTCCAAATCACTGGTGGTAGGGCCTGTCCAGTCATCCTAACAAATGAACTGAAGCGGATGTTACTTTATAGAGAAAATCCAGTTTAGCTGCTGAAGAGGTGTAAACTGGGAGAGGCATCATTCCCAACTGCTGCGCCTTACCCCAGGCCAGAGAGGTAGGACAACAGGAGGATCTGCACAGTGGCAGGTTTCCCAGTCCCACTCCTGTCTGGCTTTTAGAAGCACTAAACTGTATTTTTTTAACTCAAGATTAAACGTGTGAAATAGGAAATGCCTGCTTGGCAAAAATTTCTCCACCCTTTGGCCGTAAGCCTAGGCTGAGCTTAATTAAAACTAATAGACAAAGTTACAGTGGAAAAGACAGGGCAGCTCCAAAACCCTGTTTTTAATTATACTGTGGAATTTCTTTCTGCTAGAGCCCCTGTCACCATTTAGTCTGAAGAAGGCCGCGGGCACATGATGCATTCTGCAGATTGCTGTACGTATCTGGTGCCCAGGGGAGAATTTCCTAAGTGCAAGCTAACTACTCAGGATTCAGTGGGAATCTGTTGTGGCTGTTACAGAAAAATCTAAAGCAAGGTAGATAGGCACAGAAAAATGCAGCCTCCCATCCCAAATAGAGTACAAACAACAATAGCAATAAAGGGGCAGAGAAGTGGGGAATGTGTGATAGTTGCTATAGCTATCGAAGAAAGATATCAAAAGTTTAAAAATGAACAGTTTTAACTAGCCAGACAAGCATCTGAAGGGAGAAAAAAAATTGTGTGTGTGTGTGGGGGGGGGGGGGGTACAACTGCTAACTCAGCAGAAGGAGTTGTTTGCAGGTGTTACTACATGAACCTTGTCCTTTTTCATCCCTATAATTTCCTGTGGGCCACAGAGGCTGTTAATCCCATTTCACAAGGAGCTCAGTGGATGGGTTGTTATTCTTTCTCTTCTACAACCTCCCCCACCCAGCCCAGCAGTCCTGTGTCACTGTCTGACTAGCTGCTCTTCTCAACAACTGTCTAGGATTATTAGCTTTTGCTATTATTTTAGTCATCTATCCTTAGCTGTTCATCACCTTCATTTTTTTTTTTTTTTTTTTTTTTTTTTAAATGGAGATATACCAATCTCCTAGAACTGGAAAGACCTTGAAGGTCATCGAGTCCAGTCACCTGCTGCCGCCTCTTTTTTTTCAACTTAGCTCTTTAATCACCCTTGTTTTTTAAACATTTTCCAGGGGAGGGAGAGGAGCACTGAGTTCATGGTGATGATCACTGGGCTCTGTCTGTCTGGTAAATTATTGGATTAATTATGTTACATTTCTTTTCTATACACTTTTTCCTCTCCAGCTTCGTTTTCTGGTGGAGCTTACATGGCCTTTGTCTTTATTTCTTGTCCTTGTCTGGCTGAGGAAGGCTAACCCAGTCTATCGCCAACATGAATGTAAGAATATATATTACAAAATTAAAACATAATAATTAAAAAAATGTATTACACTAATGTCTAGTGGCCCCAATCCGGACTCAAGGCCCAGTGTGCTAAGTGTTGTACACATAAAAAGATGGCCCTGCCCTAAGTAGTTGATAGTTTTAGTAATTTTTAGTCATAGAATGTCCCTGAATTAAAGTAGCAAAACAAAAAACGTTAACAATTTATGGGTCATTTCCCTACTTATAAGGGCAGCCGCAATACCGATACTATCTTAATAGTAGATACTGGGAGTTGTCTATCCTGTGGGTTCTGAGTGCTGCTTATTTCTCTGCCATTGATGGAATCCTGCCCTGCCAATAACCCCTCCTCTCATTTCTGAATGTAATTGCTTGGCTCTGTGCACATATTGGTCTAAACACTGGTCTAACTTATCCTCTGGGATATCGGTTGGGTTGCAAGGTTATAGATCTGGCCAGAATTAGGCCTGCTGTTGAAAATCCTCCCAAAAAATTTCCCAGAAGTTTCCAGATCACAGGCCCTGGACTTCAATCACTCTGACATCTCCTGGGAGGAGAGAGAGATACAGCAGTGTACACAATCCAGGAAGTTTTTTGCAGTGTTGGGGACAGTTTGCTGGTGCAAGTGGTGGAGCAATCAACTAGAAGCCATGCTCCTCTTGACGTGCTGCTCACAAACAGGGAAGAATTGGTAGGGGAAGTAGAAGTGGGTGGCAACCTGGGCAGCAGGTCGTGTTCAGGATCCTGACACAAGGTAGAAAGGAGAGCAGCTTCACCTCAGTCCATGGGCAAATCCTGCAGCAAGTCCTTAAGGAATCAATTTTGAAGCACTTGGAGCATAGGAAGGTGATCAAGAACAGTCAACATGGGTTCACCAAGGACAAGCCATGCCCGATCAACCTGATTGCCTTCTATGATGAGATAACTGGCTTTGTGGATTTGGGGAAAGCAGTGGGTGTGATATATCTTGACTTTAGCAAAGCTTTTGATACATTCTCCCACAGTATTCTTGTCAGCAAGTTAAAAAAGTATGGGCTGGACGAATGGACTATAAAGTGGATAGAAAGCTGGCTAGATCATTGGGCTAAATAGGTTGTAATCAATGCCTCAATGTCTAGTGGCAGCTGGTATCAAGCAGAATGCCACAGTCCTGGGGCCAGTTTTGTTCCACATCTTCATTAATGATCCAGATGATGGGATGAATTGCACCCTCAGCAAGTTCACGGATGACATTAAGCTGGAGAGAGAGGTAGATAAACTGGAGGGTAGAGAGAGGTTCAAGAGTGACCTAGACAAATGGAGGATTGAGCTAAAAGAAATATGCTGAGGTTCAACAAGGACAAGTGCAGAGTTCTGCACTTAGGACAGAAGAATCTCATGAACGGTTACAGGCTGGAAACCGATTGGCTTAAGCAGCAGTTCTTACAGGTCATGGGGATTACAGTGGATGAGAAGCTGGATATAAGTCAACAGTGTGCCCTTGTTGCCAAGAAGGCTAACAGCATATTGGGCTGCATTAGTAGGAGCATTGCCAGCAGATAGAAGGAAGTGATTATTCCCCTTTATTTGGCACTGGTGAGGCCACATCTATAGGATTGCATCCAGTTTTGGGGTCCCCACTACAGAAAAGATGTGGACAAATTGAAGAGAGTCCAGTGGAGGGCAACAAAAATGATTAGGGGGCTGGAGCACATGACTTATGAGGAGAGGCTGAAGGAACTGGGCTTATTTAGGCTGCAGAACAGGAAAATGAGGGGGGGGGAATTTGATACCTGAAAGGGGGTTCCAGAGAGGATGGAGCTAGGCTATTCTCAGTGGTAGCAGATGACAGAACAAGAAGCAATGGTCTCAAGTTGCAGTGAGGGAGGTCTAAGTTTGATATTACAGTAAACCCTCAATTTAACGGACCTCGATTTAACGGACTTCGGATGCAACGGACAAAAGTCTGATGCATTCCGGATCCATTTCTGGCAGGCTGGCTGCCAGCTCCCAGCTGCCGCCTGGGTCACGGCAGCGGGCAGGCTGGCTGCCGGCTCCCCGCTGCCGCCCGGGTCCCGGCAGTGGGCGGGCTGCGGAGCTGCCGCCCCAACCCTGTGGCGGTCGGGCTGCTGCTCCGACAGCTCGGTTTTTTCATTATTATTAAATAACGGACTTTTTCATTTAACGGACACCCCCTCGCCCAAATTAGTCCATTAAATGGAGGTTTTACTGTACTATTTCACTAGGGGGATGATGAAGCACTGGAATGGGTTACCTAGGGAGGTGGTGGAATCACCATCCTTAGTGGTTTTTAAGGCCCGACTTCACAAAGCTCTGGCTGAGATGATTTAGTTGGGGTTGGTCCAGCTTTGAGCAGGGGGTTAGACTAGGTGATCTCCTGAGATGTCTTCCAACCCTAATCTTCTATGAGTCTATTAAATTAATTATTTGATTTGAAAGTCCTGGGATTTCTCCCCACTTACTATCACATTTGTGAATATTAATATGACATGGTCATTAACATAATCATATTAGTAAATGTGGAGGGTGGGATTTTCAAAATGCTCAGCATTGACCTGACTCTGCTTCCTTTGAAATCAATGGGAGTTCTACCACTGACATCAGTGGGAGCAGAGTTAGACCAATTCTGCGTGGTTTAGAAAATTATATGCGGAACATATGTCTTTTTAGTTGACAAAGACAAAAACCTGACAAAAACTTTCCTGGCTAACAAAGTAACCATAATATTCCTCTTGCAACAAGAAAACCTGTGAAGCTCCTAATGTTCATTCAAGCTTCTTTAGGAATTAAATCCACCAATTAATATTTTGTCTTCTCTTCTCTGTTTCATATACACAGGCCATTTTCCAAACAAGGCTATGCCCTCTGCTGGAACGCTGCCATGGTTACAGGGCATCTTCTGTAACATGAACAATCCTTGTTTCCGAAGCCCTACCCGTGGAGAATCTCCTGGCGTTGTGTCCAACTACAACAATTCCATGTAAGCAAAGAGGGATCTCCTTCACTTAAGGAAAAGAGATGTGTGCACTATGTTTGGCTGCATTAGTATACCGAGGTCCTAGAGAAATGCCTAGCAGCCTGTCTCTAATGCATATCACAGATGTGACAGATCTTGATGAGTGGCCATGGAATAACTTCAGCCACAGAGTCAGCCCTCAAATTGGCTGTAATCCCCTACCCTATCAATGAGGTGGTTTCATGATAAAAGATATTTTATAGTATTATTCTGTAGTGTGAATTCAAATCCAACTCTTGGCAGAAAGTTGAGCATCCAGGAAGATTGGATGGTTCAGGATAGAGGTAATGGAATATAGAGCTTTTCAACTGTCGCATGTAGATCTAGATCTAGCCCTGGTCAATAAAGACCAAAAGGTGACATCTAATGGCAGTTCTATGGCCTGTGTGAAATGAGTTTGGTGGTGTCCCTACAATTGCCAATGAACAGGTGTCCACATCACAAAAAACACCATTGACTGCATATGCTGTATCTGTCTTGGGAACATATAAAAGACTTCCCTTAGTCTGTCAACTCTCAAACACTAAATTCACTAATGGAGAGATGGGCAAAATTCTGATCTTTTGGTCATAATGAGCTTTGCAAGTGCTTCAGTGTAGTACAGCTGACTCATGCAAGTCACAGAGTTTAGCAGAGCAAGGACCTCTAGAGTAAAATGAGGACAATTGCAAAATCTGTTAAACATGCAGAAAATAATGGCCACATGCCCACTTGTCAGGGGGTCGTTTTATCTTTGAGCAGTGATACTCAGACCTCCAAGGTTCAAGAGCCAAATTAGCAATCAACATTGCATATTGCATTAGCAATCAACAAAGCCACAGTAGTGTGAATTCATTGTTTCATTTATTATAGCACTATATATTCCTATTTAAACAGTATGACGGGAAATATTTAGGTTAGTGTAGTCTCACAGCAAAATGATCGACCCCTTATTATTTCATCAACCACAGTTGGTTAATATAGTAAAAGCATCCTGACTGGCTAATAATGAAATCACAGTTTTAATATCATGTGCTGCTAAGAGCCACAGAAAGACTCATTAAAGAGCTAACTGAGGTTCATGAGCCTCAGTATCATTGCTTTTAAAGCAGAAACATCCATGAGCTAACAACATCCAGGCCATCAAAGGTGCAGCCATTTGAAACAAGCTGTGGCGGGGTGACCACCCGCCCCCTACCGGAAGGGGCTTGGAAAAGCCCCAAAAGGGGTTTGAAGCTGGGAGCCAGCAGGCTTTTCAGGCCTGATTGGGCATGAGGCCCAGCTGGGCGGCCACGCCCCAAACACTCCCAGCCAGGATATAAGGGCTGGGAGGCAGAGAGGGAGGGGCAGTCTCCTCTGCAGTCAGAGCGAGACAGGCCTGCTGCAGGAAGCCTGAAAGAAGGTACTAGGCTGGGTGCAGGGCTGGGGCTAGGCGGTGGGAGCTGGGGGAAGCTCTAGCCTGAGAGCCCCAGGCTGCAAGTGCAGGCAAGGGCCTAAAGTCAGTCTCCTCTGTAACCAGAGGGAGACAGGGCCTGGCTGCACGGAGCCTGTACCGGGGTACCCAGACTGGGACAGGGCGAGGGCAAGGCAGCTGGGAGCCAGGGAGCCTAAGCTCTAGCGAGAAGGCCCCAGCTTGCTGAGCCTAGGGAAGGCCTGACTCACGGGGTACTGGGGGTTGCCAGGGGGCAGCCTAGGGCTGGAGATAGCAGCAGCAGGCCAACCCTCCTTGCCTGTGATGAGAAGCCATGATACTGCAGTCCGCCCCAGTGAGCGGGGGCAAGTGGTGACTGACAGTGGCACACTCTGAGGCGAGGTGGGAATAGGGGGTAGAGGGTTCCCCTGGGGAGGGGAGATCCTCACACCAAAGGGGGTACTGCAGGGGTGCAGCCCCCACAGTTGGAGGGCTCCGGGGTCCGGGAGGGACACGGGGCCAGCAAAGGAGCGGGGCATCCACCTGCGGAGGGCGCTCTGGACGCTGAAGGAGCTAATTCCCCAGAAGACCAGTGGGAGGCGCCGCAGGGGTGAGTGGTGACCCCGTTACACAAGCCTACTTTGGTTTTCCCGTTTTTTCATTCCACTTCCTTTTTTTGTTTATCTGCGAACATCTAAAATGTTAAATCAAACGGAGTGGCCTATGAGCTAGTGTCTTTGTTTTCTGTATAATGCACCTTTACTTTTCTAGGTAGTCTCTTTTTCAACTGCAGCTTTGTGAGGCAAATCAGACTCTACAATCAGAGGAGGCAAACACACTGTGCTCTCTGAGGGAGTTGACTTTACTTCCTTCTTGTTTTGTTATTTCCTGTCATCTAAAATAAGTTATTTAGGTTGAAAGTATCAGTCTTTATATGGAAAAATATAACATTCTTAAAGAAATGCAGTGATTCAGCACCGATGTATGTCCAGGTTCTATCTCATGTCCACTGCATAGGGAGTGGTCATCTGTGACAGCTTGATACTTAGATGTGCTGTTTCTCACTGCTGCTTATTAGAATTTATTTGTACCTGTCCCATAAATACAGAGCTTGATTCTTCCACCCTTATTTGTATTGTACTACTTTACCTTACTCTATGGGGTGAGAGGGCTACTCCCTGAGTAAAATACTACTCAGCATGAGTAAGCATGACCAAATTGGGCTTAAAGTAATTTTCATTTTCAAACTGGGCATATAGGTTCCTGCTAGCTGGTGCAAACTTTTATTCTGTTACAATAGCTCATATAGTCTCTCTAATATTCATTAGTGATGCTGCTGTAATGAATCCAGAGATTGACATGTCTATAGCCTGACCACACTAAAGTAATTCCAAAGGGTTTAAGTACAGAAATAGGCTTTAACCAAAATCCCAAATCTTAACATGCTCAAACTTCCAGGAAGTTTGGATCCTAATCCAGATCTAATGGACAGTGTGACCAGATTAATTTGAGAAAAGTCTCATGCTCTTTGTTTCCCATGACATGTAAGGTTTGTCTTACCTGCCCTGTGTCATTAGTCTTTGCTAATGACTCATTGATTCTTCTTTCAGTTTAGCAAGAGTGTATCAAGATGCTCAAGAGCTTCTACTCCAAGCACCTGAAATCCATGACCTGGGCAGAATCTGGGAGGAATTGCACATTATGATCCAGTTTATGGAAACAATGAGGACTAATCCTGAAAGAATTGCAGGCAATTTGTTTCATTATTTTCTTTAAATTGTAGTACATTCCCGCCCAAGAGCTGGGTAATCCTCACTTCTGCAGACAATGTCAGGAGTGACCATACAATTCACACTTGCCTATTGGTAAACATACATTTAAACATTCTGTATTTGAATAGCCTCAACATTATTGATTTAAATTCTAAAAGGACACTCCCAAAATTAGTGGGACAAAATTGGATTGGCCCTGAGACTGACGGTGACCTATCCTAGCTACAAGTCCTTCATCTCAGGAGTGTTTTGTGTGTGTGCGTGCATGCTAAAATCTAATGTCATGACTCAGTGAATATTTGTTAATAAGACAATATTTACAGTGACTCCAATAAACCATCTGATGCAGGTGTTCTAGGATAGAGTGTGCATATACTGTATGGATGCCATGAGGGGACTAACTCACTGTGACTAGCTTTGGGCACCTCAAAATACCCCCAAATGTAGGCTTTTTAAGAACACAAATATATTCTGAGCTGCATTTTGGAAGAAAGCTGCAAAAACTGATCCCAAACAATCAGCTCTGTGGGAGTGAGGGAAAGCACAAAATGCCAGAGCTTTGAAGTTCAGAGTTCCAGGGCCGCACTCCAGGTTTTTCAAGCTTTTCAACTTTCTTTGCAATCCCAGTTCCGCAGTCGGTGTTCCTTTACAGGGCATGTCAACTCTATTTAAGTCAGAAAATAAATAAGTGTGTTCCAGCTGCCAGACATCCCGTGTAGCCCAATATTAGTGCTGCTTCAGAATCCCAGGTTTTTTAGAAAAAAAAGTCAATATCCTGATTTATTTTAAAATAAAAGTTGTATTCTGCTTGTTCATAAAGCAGACAACAAAACTAATGTTGGGGATAAAGAAACAGGACGAGAAGCACTACTCTTTCCTCTCAGGAAGGAATTACTGCATGTGTGTGTGTGTGTGTGTGTGTGTTGTGTAAGTAAATTACATATATAAAATGTGTTAAGAGAACATTAAGGGGGAAAAGTCAAGCACTCAAAAATTAGGAAATGCCACAATTAAAGCCTTCCACTAGCTCTTTGAACCAGTCCCAAGATTTGGCCGCCCCATCGCAGTCCCCATACCACCCAGTCTCTCCCTTTCCCCAGTCCCAGCTCCTAACTTTTCTGCATGCCTGTGAGCCTGATCCCTTCTCCACACTACAAGGAAGGTCTTTCTCAGCCGGTGGTCTCCTGTGTATGTTCAGTGCTGATGGAGTCTTTGGAGTATTTACCTGCCAAACCTGAACAAGTCTCTACTGAGTGTGAACTGAGATATTCAGAAGCTCATAACTTGGCCAAAATAGCAGATTTTCCCAGGGATGGCAAAAGATGACACAACCTGACACCAGTGCAACCTCCCTTCCCCAGGCAAATTTCAAGAGCCTGCTGCAAAGCATGGAGAACTAGAGTTTCTCAGTTAAACAATTATAAGAATTGTTTTGAATATGGGCAAATAACCCATTTTTCCCTAGCTTAATTCTGAGAAACAGATGAACTGTTTTTGCTGAACTTTTCCAAAACAATTTGGTGTGAGGCAGACATCTAGCATGGAAAATTTCACCGCAAACATTAATCTGGTGAAGTTAAAAGCAACTGAAAATAGTATCTTATAATGGTATGTGTCCAGCAACCTTAAGTATGGGTGGCACTATCTGCACTATCTATGAGATACACTAGAACATTCAACAGTAACGGTGCAGAATTTATGGGCCAAATTCTGAGATCCTTACTGAGTTTTTAGTTGAATGCTTCTCATGCAAAATTCCCATTTATATCAGCAAGAGTTTTAACTGAGAAAAACTGACCAAGAGCTTTCAGGGTTTGGCTAATTAGCAACCTTATCAGGAGTTAAAGTGTTTTGGACCCATTAATGTAAATTATATATATTATCATAAAGGTGAAAGGAATGACATTTTGTGGCCTTTCTTGCCTGTGTGTGTTGTTTCTTGAGTGGGATTTGTTTAATAGTAGGAACTATAAAGCTTTTATGCTGTTCCTTGAGACATGCCAAGTTTTGCTTGTGAAAGATTTTAAAAGGGCCATTTTTACAAAGTTTTGCTTGTGAAAGCTTGTGAAAGATTTTAAAAGGGCCATTTTTACAAAGTATACAATCAGGCTGATTGCACACATTGCTGTTGACAGTGAATCCAAAGTGTGTGTAAATGACACAGATTGTCAAAGGTTGCACAACACCCAGTAGAAGGGGGAGGGGGAGCATGGGACGTCATGACATCATAGTAACTGAATATGCAAAACAAAACATTACTTGGAAAGAAAAGGCCAAGATTTCCAAATGTGACCGGTGATTTTGGGTGCCTCAGTTTTCAGTTTCTTACCTTGAGTTGCTTTTAAAAGCACGGCTCAACTACAGGGGAGTCCCCCTACTCACTTCTAGGATGACCAGCTGTCCCAATTTTATAGGGACAATCCCAATTTTTGGGTCTTTTTCTTATATAGGCTTCTATTACCGCCCATCCCCATCCTGATTTTTCACACTTGCTGTCTGGTCACCCTGCTCACTTCTGTCTCACTCAAAGTACGGAGGGGCAGGGGGAAGGGGAGATTCAAGGTGTGTGTGTGTTTTAAATAAGTATGTTCATTAAGGGCCCACAACTTCCCTCCCACCATAATTCAAGCACTGTTTAGGAGATCTGATTTTCAGACGGTGGGTGCACAATATTTTCTGAAAACATGGCCCTATTAAGGTGTCTTGTGATGGACTTCAAAGTCACTAGTAACTATTGAAAATCCTGGCCAAAGCATACAGTTTCCAGGGGTCTAAGCAGGGCATTCTTTAATTCACTTTGTCCAGCTTCTCAGTGCTCTTTACATTGCTTCCCTCTGCATTAAGGAAGAGGATTAAGAATCCGAGACATCTTGAAAGAAGAGGAGACGCTGACGTCCTTTCTGCTCAATGATGCTGGACTCTCTGACTCAGTGGTTTTCCAGCTGATTAATTCTCAAGTGCGCCCTGAACAGGTGGGTTGATAAAGGCCATGGCTACACTTACAGCAGCGGGTAGAGCGCATACCCTGCAAACGCCCCCAGCGTTGGTATAAATAGCAGTGTAAATGATGAGGCACTGCTTAGTTGAGAAGAGCAAAGGCATGCCAGAGCCCTCAGGTGTATACCAGGGGTGGGCAAACTACGGCCCGCGGGCCCGTCCTGCCTGGCCCCTGAGCTCCCAGCTCCCCCTGGCCTCTCCCCTGTTGTCCCCCCTCCCTCGCAGCCTCAGAGTGCCACACAGGCAGCAGCACTGCAGTGGTATGGCTGGCTCCAGCGGTGATACGAGCTCCTGCAGGGCAGCATGTCTGGCTCCGGCAGGCCGCACGGTTGCCAGACACTCTGCTCTGAGCGGCATGGTCAAGGAGCAGGGGGGGTTGGATAAGGGGCAGGAGGCTTCAGGGTGTCCTCAGCAAGGGACAAGTTGCTGGGGGACGGTTGGATGGGGCGAAGATTCTGTGGGGGTGGTCAGGATGAGGAACAAGGGATTGGATAGGGTGTGGGAGTCCTGGGGGGATCTGTCAGGGGATAGGGGTGTAGATAGGGGTCGGAGTAGTCAGGGGACAGGGTGGGAACAGGGGGAGTTGGTTGGTAGGGGATGGGGACCCGGGGGGGCTGGATAGGGGTGTCTCTGGAGGGGACAAGGAGAAGGGAGGGTTGGATGGGTTGGAGGTCCTGAGGGGGTAGTCAGGGTGCGGGAAGTGGGTGGGGCAGGATAGGGAGAGGGGCTAGGCTGTTTGGGGAGACACAGTCTTCCCTATCCAGCCCTCCATACAATTTTGCAACCCCTCGGGCCAAAACGTTTGCCCACGCCTGGTATATACCCTACATGGCTCTCTGCATGCCCAAGCAGTGTCTTCCCAGTTCTACACTGATATTTTTAGTAGTGTAGTGTCCTGGAGCCCTTCACCGCTATGCATGTAGCTACACAACAGCCTGCCTTTCACGGTGGCATGTAGCTACATGTACCCTACCCAGTGTAGACAAGGTCTTTTAGTATAACAGCAGCCACCTGCTACTGTAAGGCAGTTATCTGTGTGGAATGGAATCCTTGTACATTCAGGAAGCAAAAGCAGCCCAGCTGGAGGCACTGGATGGGTGATGGTGCCTCTTCCCCCTTCATTAGTTTTTCCAGAATCCAGACTTATTTTGGCCTTAAAAAATACCTGGGGGATGGACTGAACCAAGGCACTATGGTTTGCTGCCTGCGTTACTCCAAAGCAGCTGAGTTAGTATCTGCCCAGCAATGTATCTGTCCCTGTGATCAAAGACTTGGCTCAGGAACATCATGCAGCTGTGCCCCATTTTAACTCAACAATGTGGTGAACAGCAAGAGAGAGCTCTGTGGGTAGAAACGTTTAACTTCACTTCCCCGATATCAGCTGGGTCACACAGGCTTTATGGCACTGTCTCGTGGAGAGAGGTGGGAGCAGTGAAAAGCAGACCAGCTGTCCTGGATCCTTAATGAATAATAGATCTACTCAGAAAATTCACAGTGAAAATGGCAAGTCAGATCATTCCTGAGGTAGCTGCTCAGAGGATTGTGTCAGACTAAGTCCAAGCTATCTTTGGCCTTCTGTGTGCCGGTGGCTGGGGAGCTCTGAGAGGAATGCTGTGCTGATGAATGAACGTTGCTGAATCAGACCCCTGGGATTATTGCTCTCCATGCTGTGTATGTGTGTGGGTGGGAGGGAATAATTCAGGCTGAATGACACAATTCTTCTTTTTCATTGTCACATAAAGCACAAATGCTGGAAATGTGTGGGCCTGCTTGTGGCCAGCAGGACAGGGGATTAATGAACTTGCCTTCACTTCTTCTCAGACTTTACAGGTTCTGGCAACCAGTCACACCAGCTAGATTACTCATCCGCTACCGGTCTGACTAGAGCTGCGGGAAGCTCCCTCACCCAGTGAGCCCTCCTCTCCCCCAACCCTGCCCCGTCCAGATCCATAGCTCGTGTAAAGTGGCAGATCTCAGCTGACTTCAATGCCACTTTGTCCATTTACACGAGCTGAAGAGCTAGGGGGTGCTCGGGAAGTAAAAATACAGGAAAGGGCCCTGTTGGGGTTCACTTCACATTTCCTTTCATTCCCCATCCCCCTCCTGGGTCTGCTATACTCAGGAAATGACCCATTGCTGACTGGTTGTTAGTAGTGGATTGATTCCCTTCTCCAGTATTGAAACCAGTTTGGCTATACACAGGGACAAAATATGTTCGGTGCAGCTGCAGCAAGCAGGATCCTGACTCCCTGACACGTGGATATCTGTCATGCTTCCTGTAATGGCATTTTGAAAGGTTTGGCTCTTTCTACATCAGAATCAGATTTTCAGCGCCAGCTAAGGAAGAGCCAAAGGAAACCTGTTGTTGACCATGAGTGCTGGTCAGGAATTTTCCAACCAAATACTTTTAAATTGGAAAATGCCAATTAGAAAAAACTAAAAGGCTTTGCAGAAAACATTCTGAACTTCAACAAGCTCTGTTGACTGCCATTGTAAATTTCCATGGGTACTGTTTATTTCTAGGCTTTTGGCGGCTAATCTTACAAAAGTTAATTTCAGCCATGCTTCACCCATCGGGAGCTGAGATGCAGAGAGATTAAGGGCAGGTCTACACTTAAAATGCTGCTTCTGCGCAGCTGCACTGCTGTATCACGTAAGAGAAGACAAGCCTACGCGGATGGGAGAGCTTTTTCCATCAGTGTAGTTAATCCACCTCTCCAAGAGGCGATAGCTACATTGACAGGAGAAGCTCTCCCATTGATGTAGCCCTGTCTACATGGGATGTTAGGTTGGTATAACTATGTTGATGAGAGGTGTGGATTTTTCACATCCCTGAGCGACTTAGTTATACAGATATAAGTCTATAGTATAGAGCTGGCCTTAGGCTGTCATTTTCAGAGGGCCTATGGGAGTGACTTTCAGTGGGAATTGCGTGCCTCACTCCCATAGGCCCCTTTGAAAATCACAGCCCATATAACTTGCCCCTGCTGGAGGAAGTGGTAGAGCCAGGACTAGAATACAGATCTTCTGAGTCTTGCTCCAGAGGCTTAATCACAAGACCAAATGTCCTCTCAAGGATCTTCTGCTATTCCAGATTTGAATCTCTTGCGCATATACATAGTTAAACACAATCTCTTCCTCTCCCCCAACATCAAAGCAATTTGTTAACAAGAGTCTCACTCCTTGGCAAACAGCTAGCTGCTGCTCTAGCTCCAACCTCCTACCATGCTGGGTGTGCAGGAAATGATGCACTGAAATAAAAGCAAAAACTGATCAAAAAGCCTGCTAGTTGAAAAAATTTTCATACTCAGCTTGCATGCTCTGGCTAAATAATGACACACTGATAAAATTAGTAGCTTTTTCTTCTAAAGACTCCCTTTGGGTTGCAGCACAGATAAAGATAAGCAGCTCAGAAAAGGTTGGCTTCAGCCCACATTGTAGGACAATTTAAGAGTGAGAGTTTTTCTAACCTCTTTTGTTCCTGGGCAGTCCCTGAGGGCAGCTACATTGTGTAAATAAAATAACCTCTTGCTGTTCTGTGATGAATTCCTCCCTATCAGTAACATCCACATCATGGTTTCCTCACTTGCTTTACAAACCCAAACAAAACATTCTGACTAGCCATCAGTGCAGCTCCCTTTGAGCCTGAAACTTGGGGATTGCCAACCCCAAGCCAGGCATCTGGAGCACTTGTGAAACACTTTAAAGCCGTCACAGGACATCTTGTAAACTTGGGCTCCGTTTCAGGTTTGAGCCCAAACCCCCACTACTGTACACACACAGATCTTTCTGATGCGGGTCGCCAACTACTCAGAACAGGATTGACTGGAGTGGTGGGGAGTGAACCTAAGTTCCACTGTGAATTTAGGTCCAAGCCCTGTCACTTTGTAGTGTGGCCATAGCTCAAGCCACAGACCCAAGTCAATAGTAGTGTAGTATGGATGTGTTAGGTTGGTTGTGTGACCAAAGGTAGAAGTCCAGCAATTGTTTACAGTGTAGTTTACAATACAGTGTGGATGCTTAAGCACGGACTTGGAAACACTCTCTCCTCAAGCACAGGCCCCACAAACCCAGGTTTACAATGCACTGTAGATATAGCCCATGTGTCCACATTCAAAAATGCTACCTATGCTTCCCAAGCTTTGAGCAAATGCCTTCACCACAGTGGGTTAATTCAGTCAAACTGGAACAATCCAACTCTTCGTAATGACACAAGCTGTATGTTTTCTCGCCCATACTTCTTTTGATTTTGCCTGAAAACCACAAACCAAACTTAATAGTCCAGTCAGTATTGACATGTCCTCTGTTACTTTTGATCCTCTCCCTTACTATCAGAGTTGTGCTAATAATATAGCCATGGGCCCTTTTATCTGGCTCGCCATAGTGTTCATGTATTTAGGCGGCAATATAAAGTAATATTGCTTTCCCAGTGGTGCCTGCAACAGAAGATCACTCTTGGGGAACATCACACTGCACAGTCACAGGCCACACTCCATTGATCTGTCATATTTAGCTTGTGAAGATTGATCATCTAATGACTATATTATCCCTGCTGCAGATTAGCCTGAAGCAGTGGTGGTGCCATTGCAGAGTATGCTTATCCCAGCACAGTTAGAGGGCGAGAACCTATCCTTCCCATAGTGCAACGGGCAGGGCCGGCTCCTGGGTCCCATTTTGGGCGGTGGGAAGGGAATTGGGTATTTGGGGGCCTCTGGATATTCCTGTTTAAAAAACAAGCAACCTTCCAGGTGTCTAGGGTCTAGGTAGGCCCCAGGGGGAAACCTTGGATTTTAAGAGTTTAAAAAAATAAAATTTGGCTACTGTGTCAGGATTTTGCTGTGATTTGTAATTTGTATCATGGGTGAGGGCTGTACATACTTTGGCCTTTCAGACAATAATTTGGGGGCCTTTGAAGATCAGGGTTGGGAGGAATGTTTCCTTAGATCCTGTGTGATGCCGGTCCTAGCTACGGGTATTGCAGTGTCTAGTAACTTGGATTGCACACACACTCAAAATACAAACAATCATTGAAAGTATCAGAAAGCGGATTGATATTTTTTATTTTAAATTCTGTTGTGTGCTATATTCCATATGTGAATGTTGCTTTAATTGTGTCATATGGTGCATTCTCTATAGCCTTGTCTACACACACACAATTTGTGCTGCTTTAATATACTGCCATAGTTAAAGTAGCACAACCCTCCTTTTATGCACACAATAAGCTATAGCCACATAAGGAACCTTTATACCAGTATAACTGCAGCCACACTGGGACTTGTACCACTATAACTATTTTGGTAAAAAGTCAAACCCTAACTGAAATAATTACAGTGGTACAAAATCTGTGTGTAGACCAGACCTTTGTTGTCATTGGAGGTTTGAGAATCAGAATAGGGTAGGTCCTTTGCTCTCTGGTCAGACAGGGTTAGGAGTATGCATGGCCCATACCAAAGGTAGAGCCACATAGCATGTTTGGCAGGTTCTAGGGCAACACTGACATTTACATGGGAGCCACAGTCATTCCTCCTTAGCCAGCAGGATGGCTGGGTATGACACAGGCCCTTCTTGAGGTGGTGGGGAGGGAGAAGAATACTTCTGTCTCTGAATCTGAAAACAGTTTTGATTCCCCAGTGAGGGAAGAAAAATCTTGCCTAAAGAGGAGGTGATTACACATGACATCAATTGGTGGTCACTCACGGGCTGTGGCTTCAGATGGCTGTGTCGCCCTACAGTCATGAAGGTATTGGTAGGGTCTAATTGTAAGCACCAAGGCATTGGTATTGTCTCTTGTTGTTACTGAAAAGCCTGAAGGTTCCACAGTGATAAAAGCGAATTGTTGTTTTTGGCTGCAGTTTGCCTATGGAGTCCCTGACTTGACTCTGAAGGACATCGCCTGTAGCCAGACCCTACTCAACCGCTTCATTATCTTCAGCAGCCAAAGGGGCATGCATGCTGTGTACAATGCAATGTGTGCCCTTTCCCAGGAGAACCTGCAGCGAATAGAAGACTCCTTGTATGCAAATGTTGATTTCTTTAAGCTTTTCCAGCTGGTGAGTACTAACACAGATCTGTCTGGCGTATGTTGTTTCTGGTATTCTACTTGAAAGATTTTCTTTGCATTATGGCACCCATGTTCTAAGCAGTCATTTACATTTTTGCTAGAGGAGATAATTAGGTTATGTTATAAGTAAGGCGAAGATTTAGTCAGAGGTAATTTGGTAAAAGTCATGAATAGGTCACGGACAATAAATAAAAATTCACGGCCTGTGACCTGTCCATAACTTTTACCAAAAATACCCCTGACTAAATCTCTTCTTGGGCCGCACTGTTCCACAGGGCCCCTGCTCAGTGCTGTGGGGGTTGACTGCCCCATGCCGCTGCTCCCTGGGGACCGGTCTCTGGAAAGCCTCTGGGCACCCCTGGGGCTGCTGCTGTAGGTGGCCTGGTACCACTGCTGCTCGGGCGGTCCCCAGGGTGCCTGCAGGATCGCTGCTGAAGCGCTTTCTGGAGCCAGCCACTCGGGTTGTCCCTGGGGCTGCCCACGCAGCAGCCTCTGGGACTGCTGCTCAGGCCTTCCCCAGGGCTACACCCAGAACCGCTGCAAGATGAGGCCTCACCAGTGCTGAGTAGATTGGGACAATTGCCTCCTGAGTCTTACATACAACAGTCCTGTTAATATACCCTAGAATTATATTAGCCTTTTTTGCACCTGCATCACGTTGTTTCACATTCAGTTTGTGATTCACTATAACCCACAGATCCTTTTCAGCAATAGTGCCCTCTAACCAGTTAGTGCTCATTTTATAGATGTGCACTGAGTTAATGTGCCTAAAGAACCTCTTCAGTTATTGTTACCTGCATGGGCTCAAAGAATCCCTTCCATTCCGAAGGGCTCCATTTTGTAATGACGTCACCTTCTCTCCCAGTCATCCAGAGTGTGGAATTTCTATCCCAACCTGTGCTGCAGCTCCTAGTACATTGGGGTGCAGTAAGCTGCTATAGAACTGTGCTCTATGATATTTGGGATAGGTGTGACGGTGCTGTTCCTGGTGGGATCCAACTGTGAGTGTCCGATCAGGACAGATTGCTTCCAAAGGGGCAACTACAGCCCAAAGCTGGGGGTTTTCCACACTAAGGCAAACCAAACCAGCCAAACAGAAAGACTTTGGTTTCACCCCACTGGCTAACCACAAGTCACACAAGCAATTCCCTTAGACACTCCAGATTCCCAGTATCACCACCAGCAGCCACCTGTCCTGGGGACCAATGGTTATGAAAACCAATGCCCCAAATAAAGAAAACGGTTCTCCCCAATTCCAAAGAATCAGGCCCCAGACCCAGGTCAATATACAAATCAGATCTTCCCACAAATCACACTGTTGCCAATCCTTTAGAATCTAAAATCTAAAGGTTTATTATACAAGGAAAAAGGTATAGGTGAGGGTTAAGAATGATTAAAAGAAATCAATTACATGCAGTAATGGCACATCTCTTGGCTCAGGCTTACAGCAAAGGTAGAATAAACTGCAGGTTTAAATTAAAGTCTTTAGAAAGCATCCCCTCCAGGGATGGTCAGCACCCTTGGCCAGAGTTCACCGGTGTAGCAAAGTCCATTCAGAGCTGGAAGCATGGCAGGCTGAAGGTAGAAGACAAAATGGAGGACGCTTCTTCCAGCTTTTAAAGACTCTCTCTTCTGGGCCAAGACCCTCCTGCTTCTTTTGCAGAGTCTGGTTGCAAAATGGAGGTTCATAGCCACAAGGTCCAATCACCAGACTCTCCAGGATTTAGTTTCTGACCAGGAAGTTGACATTCCTAGAGCAGCTCGGGTGTGGACAGGCATATATAAAGTCCATTGTGTGGTTGATGTCCCTTAATGGCCCATCAGCCAGGCCAGCCAAGTTAACAACAGCTTGTCTGATATTTCACCCAGCAGCCAAGCATCAGTTTGAAGTACAGGCACCATATATCCAATATTCATAACTTTAGTTTCCAAAAAGATACACACATATTAATGGCATATTCATAATTAGCCCTCCATAATCTGGTCATAGACACCTGTTATGTCCCCCTTCACATAAGATTTGGTGTCACCATAGGACCTTGGTTGCTCCAATGATCTATATGATCCCAAATAATTCCTGTAACGTGACAATAGGAGAAGCTCACTGTCTGCACATGACCCGCTCCCCACCAGTCCTGTCTCACCCCATACTGTAAGAGGATGTTGATGGGGCAGGATTTGCCTCCTAGTGAATTATTCAGTCATTCCAGAGCACATCTAGAAGGCTTTCTGTGACCTATGAATCGTATCAGATGCATCACGCTGGAAATATTTAAAACCAGTAATCAGCACACACGCACGCATTGCTCTGTGATCTGTGTACTATGGAGGTGGAAGTGACCATTTCTCTCCCTTTCTCCTCTGGCTAATGAAAGCTATTTCCATGTAGGGTACGTATCATGGGCTCTTTTCTGTTTGCTTAGGAGGAACTTTGCTAGCTTTTTGTTGTTTACACTGGTTGCTATTCAGTGTTGCAAAATCTTTCGAAGAAAAGGCTGTTCTCTGCCATTTCACAATTGTATCTATTTTTAGGCTCATGGAGGCATCGGGGGAAAGTCAAAACATAATTTGAGGCTGTTTTTGTAGCAAGCTCTTCCATTCATTGCACCTGATATGTTGACAGGTGCAAGCATGTGCTTTCCATGAAACTGCTATTTTTGTGATTCCCTGTTAGTTATCTGCAGAGTGCAGCTTCTTCTGCTTTCTGAACTACCGCCATTTGAAAGGGAGAGCATAGGGTTGGAAAGCAGTATAGACATGCAGTCCAAAGGAATCTTTAAGAGACAGCCTGATTATAATGTGTAATAGTTAATTTAAAAGACCATCTTTATATTTTGTTGTAATCCTAAAGAAACCAGCAGCCTGAGGAAGGAGAGCGAATGAGATAGTCCAGTGCAGGATGGCGGCTTTGTGCCCCACCACTGGCATAATCTGGCCTAAAAGCCATTTTTATTGGTCCAAGAGGATAACCCCAATGCAAAGCACCTGACACATGGGCTTTTAAGCCATTCCACATACCTGCTACTGGTGTAGCAGAGGAAAGGAATGTAGCCAGGACTACTATGCACCACACAAATCTCCAGCTGTGTTTTCAGTGCCCCATGGCCATTTCATCCCATTGAAAGTTAGAGCAATTACTTACTGTACTCTGACTCTGGCCTTCCCACCCCCCTCCTGGTAAATAAATTGTATCCCTCCAGGATTTCACAGTCAATAGCTGGGACAGAACTCTGAACCTTCGGCTCAAAACCAGACTCCTACCACTTGAGCTAATGGAGAATCTACAGCCCTTTATACAGAGCTTTCCATTCCTTGTTATGTAACTTGGTAGTAGATACCATTGTCTCATAGACACTGGACTCATTTCATCTCTATTTTTAATTTAATCACAGCTTCCCACTGTTCTAGACAGTAAGGCGCAAGGTATTGACCTGAGATCCTGGGGGAGAGTGCTGTCTAATGTGTCTCAAGCAATGCGAGAGGTAAGCTATCTGATAATAAACTGAATCACCTGTTTTGGGCAGTGCATAGCTCTCCTCCGCCCTTGTTTGGTCCATCAGTTTGTCTCACTGACTTATCTGAAAGAATCGAGACTACATCAGTGGAATGGTCAAGGAGTGATCATCTCTGGAAAATACATCCTTAGTCTCTATCCTCATCATAAATATGGGTATAAACTTCAATGGCTATGAACCCTGACAGCCTTTTTCAGTAGGGCAGAAGACAACAAGCACCGAAACTGTCTTGTTGCCAGTGTGGGGTAAAAGAGGAGAAGGCACCTTCAGGGCCAACTGCTCACCACCAGGAGGGCTGGGCACAATCGAGTCCTACCCATTCTTGTTTTCTTGTAGAGTGTTGTTGTTAACAAAGAAGTCTTGTTTTGCTACAGCTAGCCAGGAGGCCAAGCATTCAGGACCTTTTGTTGGTTCTGCAACCGTTTGTACAAGGTGGAGGGCCAGAATCCTTCAGGCACCTGATGAGCGCCTTGTCTAATCTTCTCTGTGGCTATCCAGAGGGAAGTGGTTCCAGAATATTCTCCTTCAACTGGTATGAAGATAATAACTACAAAGCCTTCCTAGGGATTGACTCCACCAAGAAGGAATCCATTTATTTTTATGACAATACAACCAGTAAGTTTTTTCCAAAAACTCCTGCAAATACTTAAGTCTTTGGGGTTGGTTATAGCTCTAGAGAGTGGTGTTTTAAAGCAGTTGATTTGAACAATTAGTGCCTGGATGGTTACCCTTCACATTTGGGAACTGGAGAAGGGAAACCCTGTGCTGATAGATCTGACCAAGGTACACTTTCATTTACAATATAGGAACTTAAATGCCATATTAAAACTAGACGATTGGTGTACTGGGTCCGGTATCTGTTTCTGACAGTAGACAGGACCTCCTGGTGAACAATTCTGGAATAGCCTTCCCAAAAGGGAATTTTCTTCTTAAGTCCATGAGTTAATGGCTGATTTATGACCTCAAGCACAAGGAATTTTAAATATCTTCCTTTTTTTAACAATCCTGTGTAGTGTACGGTGGACATCCTTATTATGCAGATAAATGAACTCCTGGCTTTAATCCTACTTTGTGGCAATGAGTTCCATAGATTATGTAACACATAAAAAGTATTTCCATGTATCGGTTTTAAATTTGTTGCCTGTCAGTTGCATTGACTGTCCCCTTGCTTTTGTATTATGAGAGGAGGTAAATAGAGACATGGTTTTTTTTTACCATCTTTACAGTTCATTATTTTATATCTATTAGGCCCCCTCCTGATTGCCTCTTATCTAAATTGTCCCAATCTTTACAGCCTTCCCTTATACCAAAGTCTGTCCATGCCCCTAAACATTTTTCATTGCTTGTATATGAGCTCTTTCTATTTCTGCTGTATCTTACCATCTGTGTCATAACCGAGGCTGGGTATCTTTTTGTCCCATAGAACATGGAACACTTGGTGATAGATATTGTTATTGGATCAGTTACACCCTGGGGTCTGAGCTCTGCTGCTGTAGGATCCTTCCTCTTTTTTACCCTAAATCCTGTATTTACCCTTCTGCCATTTAACTCCCCTTTCTCTCTATGAATATATATCCACCAAGGATTATAGATCTATCTACACATGCCCAGTATTCTGTTTCGTCAGTCAGGGAACAGATTAAAGAAATGCTATCCGACTAAATGACCATGCTAAATGGAAGAATTAGATGGAAATTCTTTGCACAGAGAGTTTAATACCAAGTTATATCTTAGGATCCAGTTGCAAACTTTCCCACAGTTCAGGATGTTCAGTCCCAGGGCTCTTAGTTTGGACTCACCTCCTGTTAGTACCATGTTTGGATTAAACTACCATGGGCAGGGGTAGAATAACTGTACAATATCAACAACCATACAAAGAAGCTGGATCATTGGAGGAAAAACTATAGTAGTTAGAAAAGAGAGAGGTGATCCAAATGGGTTCTCTAGTTTCCTGCCATCTGAAATCTCCTGTGAATGAAAATAAGCAAATACTGAAATTCACGATGTCTCAGCTTCCAAACTGCTTTGTGTCTTTGTTTTTCAGCCCTAAAATCTACTGAGAAAACTTTGCCACTTGTTTCTCCTGGGTAAAGAGGTATTTGAGATCCCACACTGTTTTGTTGCTTTTCAGCTACAGTGTGTCTATTTAGTACAGCACAAAATAGCTGGTTCAAACCCCAGAGTTAAGGCGGGTTACATTTGTGATTTGGGCAGACTGAAGATTGCAGAATGCTATAAACAATAGAGCATGGATATGGTTACATAACATGTGTCCTTGTTTCTTCCTGTAGCACCCTTTTGTAATACATTGATCCAGAGCATGGAATCAAACCCTTTAACCAAAATAGCCTGGAGTGCTGTGAAGCCCCTGCTGATGGGAAAAATCCTCTTTGCTCCTGATTCCTCTGCTGTAAGGCAAATACTGAAGAATGTAAGAGATTCTGATGTATACACAACTAGTTTTTTTTAACCAGCTGTCCCCCCAGAGAATAACCCAGCCATTTTGCCCTTGTGATCTTTTCTTCACACAGTTCTTTTTGCTTTGATGTCAGGATTGAATCATAGGATGGAAGAAATTGTGACATTCATTGAGACTTGAAATTCAGAGATTTTAAACCAATGACGTCAAGGTTAAGATTATATTTAGAGGTAATTGAAAGAGTGGGCCTAAGTCTCCACTCACACTAGTGGTATTAGGAGTCAGTGGGATTATATTAGTGTATACCGGATCAGAATTTGGCCCACAACCTCTTTGCAAGCCTGAAACTATTCTATCTAGATGACAAAGGAAAACCAGTTGTAACTGAGACAGGATAATGGGAAATTACCCATCGTTCTGTGAAGGTTCTTTGGCCCGAGAAGTCTTTGTCAGTGATGATGAACAAAGTTTCAACCTTTTTCCCAGAAGAAGACCTGTGTTGGACCCATTTTTTAAAACACTGGATAGGAACAGCAGAGAAGAGAGCAGAACATTATATGGGGTGTGGGAAAGGGGGCAGGCTGTGGCAGTTCCAGTTCCAGCAGCACATGGGTAAGGAAGGATGGTCTCGTGGCTCAGACACTGGACCAAGATTCAAGAGATTGGTATTTAAATCTCAGCTCTGCTTTAGGCTGTGGCAAACTTCTCTATGATTCCATTGGTAAAACTGGGTAGTAACATTTCTGTCCTTCACAGGGAATAAATACATGTTAGTGAAGTGTGCAGCTACTATTGCGATTGGGGGAGGAGAGTAATATAAATAGATTTATCTAGCCATCTAGTCACGCTTGCTTCTATTAAACACAGAAGAAATGTGCTGTGGGTGTCTTGGATGAGCCCGATAGAATTCAAGGAATGAATGCCCTTTGTGAGGCACACTCTTTCCGTCACACTCCATTACCACAAAGTCTCTTCTATCATGTTTATTGAAATATTGTAATTAAATTAAATTACATTAGTAAGCTTCAGATTGCTACAAACTGTCAGGGTCAGCATCGCTGCACACATCTGACCCTGAGTGGTCTGTCTATGTTCAGGTTATCTTTCTAACATATTGATATTCCTGTCTGGTTCTTAATGCCTCAGGCAAACTCCACATTTGAAGAACTTGAGCGCCTCAGACTGT
Organism: Sternotherus odoratus; assembly: GCA_032164245.1. Classification (NCBI taxonomy): domain Eukaryota; kingdom Metazoa; phylum Chordata; order Testudines; family Kinosternidae; genus Sternotherus; species Sternotherus odoratus. The sequence continues at coordinate 63,404,765 of JAVMKO010000008.1, forward strand.
TGACCAAAGCCTGGGAAGAAGTGGGACCTCAGCTGTGGCACTTCTTTCAAAGCAGCCTGCAAATGAATATGATACGAGTATGTTGTACACTGGTTGGGGAACTGTGATTAAAGCAGCCCTCAGCTTCCTTATTTCATAGGGGATAGGAGAGTTCACTTGGAAAGTTTGGATGGAAGCACAACCTTTGCATGAAGCAATGTTATGTGACTCTAAGAACATATGCATCTCCAGTCACTGGGGGTATGATTAGACTACAGGGTGTAGCGCTGTTGTTTATAGCGCTTCCCTATTTAGCGCTACAGGTGTTGCGCTAGAGGGTGTGCATATTGAAGCCCTCTAGCGCCAAAGAGTGAACAAATTATCAGCGCTTCTGGTGGTACTGAGAGTACCGGAATAGCACAGGTATCCCACAGAGCACCTCTTCAGTGCTTTGTGGGGAAGGGGGCGTTTATTGCGGCCATTCTGCATCCGGCTAAGTCAGCCCGCCCACCACAGCCCTGCCGCCCGCAGTGGCAGGGTCCGGCAGCCCGCCCGCAGTGGAGGAGGGTCTGACGTGGGGTCACCTGAGGAGGTGACAGAAGAGTTTTAAATGCTGGCCAGAGAGGATGCAATGGGGATTCTGGGCCAGGATGCTGGAGGCTGGAGGCTCACTATAACGCAAGGGGTGTGCACATTGCAATCCTTGCGCTAGAAAGCTTTATTCCTCTCGTTTTGAGGTTTTAGCAGTAGCGCTTTAAACCATCAGTAAAAGCGCAAAAAGTGCCTTGAAAGTGTGTTCTGGCAGTGCAATTGTAGCACTAAAGAAGGGTTTTAGCGCTAAAAAAGCCCCAGTCTAACCATACCCCAGGTTTATTTTGCAGACTTGTCTGATATGTATTATGAAGACACTGATCTCCAGGTCTAGCTAAGCTCTGCTTGGTGCAGGAAATGAAAGGGAAAAGGTGGTATTGTGCCTCTTTTATACCACCTGATCCTTGGGTCAGTGTCACGGGGCGGCACAGGCTTCCTGCCCCTAGTCCCTGTGCCCCGTGCTTAGGCTGGACAAAGAAAGGTTTGCAGACACTCCTCTTTTATTTACAGTGCCTTCAAAGTCCCCACGTCCCCAACATCAGGCCCCTCACAGACCTCTCTTAAGGTCCTCTGGCCCCTCGAGGCTTGTATCCCCCAGCAGAGACAGAGCTAGGTATCCCCTGTCCTCCTGCCCGGCTAGCCTCCCTGACTGCCCCTGAGTCAGGGCTTTTCTAGCCCTTTCTGCTCCCTGCCCCAGCTGTGGTCAATCTCTCCAGCCAGGGGCTGTGAACTAGCCTTCATTAAGGCTTCCAGCTGGGCTTCTTGCAGGCTGCTCCCTGCATCGCCCCCTGGCCCTGCTATCCACAAGCAGGGTTTAGCTTGCAGGGGCAAGGCATTCTCAGGGTTTTTACCCTTGCCCTGCCACAGTCAGTCAGGGTTGGGTTGCTCCCTTGCACAACTTAGAGCAGTCTCAGGGTTGCTCTAAGTTCTTCCAGTTGCCCCTGTCCCCAAGGTCTATTCTGGCAGCTGGGGATAGCAGCTGTGTAGCCATGTTATTTTCCTTCTGACAAAGTCCCCTACATAGGGGCCTGCAAGTAAGATTCTTCCAACGTTACTGTTTACATCTGCAAAAGGATCAATATACTGGGTCCCCTAAAGTTGAGAGGAAACTGTTAAGAAACTCATGTAGCTTAGATATGAAGAGCAACTCATACTGAGGGATGCTGTGTGTGAGAGCTGTTTTCTCTGCATGTGAATCACATGTTTTTAGACTTATTCCAGTAGAATTAAGGGTCAAATGAGGATCTGTTGCGTGTAACTCTCCCCTTTAGATGTCCCTTTACAGACATAACTCCATGGCCTGCTCTTTCCCTGGAGGCCTCTGTAGGGTGGCATGTAAATCTTTCTCATTAGCGTGAGCTTGGTCTAGAGCACATAAAGAGCAATGTAGTCAATCAGAACTGATGTGTTTCTCAGGACACTCTGAAGAACCCCACAGTGAGAGACTTCTTGAATGGACAGCTGGGTGCTGAAGGCTTAACTGCTGAAGATGTGATCAACTTCCTCCAAAATGGATGTCCAGAGAACCGCGAAGAGGGTGTGGCAGACTTTGATTGGCGGAATATCTTCAATGTCACAGACCAAGCTTTGCGTTTGTTTAATCAGTATTTGGAGGTAAGGTTGGTCCTTGTACTATGATGATGGGCATCACTGGAAATCCTTAGAGGGAGAATATATCAAAGCATCATCGTCAGTGCTTAGATGCTATGGTGATATGTGCTAAAACAGATTTAAATCAAAAGGTTTTTCTGTTATTTCACCTTACTTGTTTTAAAAGAATACAGTGACAGAAGAACAAGCGCCTTACTGTGATAGGGAAACTTTCATCTGATGATCCCCACATGCTTTATTAAAAATATTAGTTGAGTCTGGAAAAATCCACAGGAGACAGAAAAAAGTCATCATAGCCATTTTACAGAAGTGACAAGTGACACACACAGTGGGAATTTCAGAAGACCTGCCATTGGCTTTGGAGGGTTCCGGGTTCCGAATGCTTTTGAAAATCCCACCCTGAGTTTAACCACGGGATCCAAAGCTCACTGAAAGTCGATGTTTCCGTTGACTTTAACGGACATTGGATCAAGCCTCATGTGAATTGCCCAAGGCAGATGGCGAGTCAGTAAAAGAGCTTAGAATGGAACTCAGGAAAAAGACCATTGGACTCCCTTCCCTTGAAGCTATGGTTGTCGATTCTAAAACATCTAGCAGGTGTAACAGTTTCATTCTCAACATGATTTTTGCATTGAGATAAACCACAATTTCAGTGACTCTTTTCCTTTTACTTCTTATTTAAAAAGAAAGACTAGCTCTGGGAAATCCATCACTGCACAATACCGATGCCTTTCCTTTACATAAAAAACAAAAGTTAATACCACTGTGGCCACAGGGGATGCTAAAAAAGCTATCAGAAGTGTGAGGTATTTAGTGTCCTTTCTACAAAATCCTCCCCCTTCCAATGCATTAAACACTTAGAGAAATGTAAAACACAGGTGCCTGCCCCAAAGAGTTTATCACCTAATGAGATATATCCACGGTGTTTGTATGTTATTATTCTAGGAGAGGCAGGGAGTGCATGAAAACACAAGGTGATAATTGGTTGTAAATTCTCTTCCCTCCTGTTATTTTTAACCCTGGGCTCTTTGCCTTTCTCTTAATTAACTCATAGTCATTTGGTTTTTAACAGTTTAATTCTTCTTTTTATTCCTCTCTTTTTGTTTATTTTTTAAAACCTCACTTTGCTTCATTTTTATTGAACTCCTGTCTCTTTTGTTTTATGATTTTGCCTTTTTCTTAGGACAAATACCAAAAATGACCGTCCCTCCCTACTGCCTATATATAAATAACCAAACCACTCTTCCCATCTCCTCATTGCTTGTATTATTTATACCTGGGAGCAGCCATAAAGTGAAAACTGCCTTCCAAACACCCCAGGAGCTTGCAGACTTCCCAGACCTTATTTTCTAAGGATTGTCCAGGTGCCCAGCTCCTGTGGAGCCTCCTCTTCCCCTCCTCTTATTCACCTTGCTGTATATCTGGTGCATTTACATGACACACTCATGACAGGCATTTAAAAAGTCATTCAGATCGTTGTCTATGATGGACCCAGAGCCACTTCATTTATGGAAAAATCTTTTAGCATCTAATAGGGAATCAACCAATGGGGTTCTAGAGAAATTGCCTTAATATTTTTAGAATTTAACAGAGAGTGATCTTCTTTATATTGGTTTTTGACCATCCATGGTACTGTATAATTCTCTAAAATATATAGGCTGGTTCAAAGATTCTGTAGAATCATCATTTTCTATTAAATTCTAAGAGACTTCTCTGTAACAGGGATTCAGAGCAGAAAGTTTTGAAATAAAACCAAAATTATAATTGTATTTAAAGATTGCAAATACAGCAGAATGTTACAAATATTCCCCAAACAATAGTAATCTGAAGACTCTAGCTAGAGGTTTATATTTGATCCTGTGCGTAATCGGGAGTAGCCAGAAGGAGTTCCAATTCAGACTGTCATGCTAAGAGAATGCAACTGCCCAGCTCTGCTTCTTCCCAATCAGATTTAATTATCCCTTTAAAAAAAATAACACTGTATTCTACAGGAATCAGTCCAAACACACAGCAGCGCCATTGTGGATTATAATATTTTCTCATGTAAGGGGTCTCTCCATGCTATTTTGTAATTCAGATTATAAAAACACCCCTACACCTTGGGTATGGTATGCTGACAACTATCACATCTGAACTATCATATGGTCACATTTTCTAAAATGGTTTCCATTTTGGGGTGCCCAAAGTGTTTCAGTCCAGATGTCCTGAAACAAAGGGATCCAAAACCAGCGGCCACTTCAGAAAATATGGCTGTGTACCATTTCTTTGACTTAGTGCTTCCATTCTCTACTCATAGGCCCCAAAGAGAAAGTTAGATGCAATTTTATTAGATAAATAAAGCACTAAGGGCTTGATTACACTGGCACTTTATAGCGCTATAAAGCCTCCAGGAGCGCTATAACTCTGTCCCCGAACACACTAGCAAGGCACATTTTGCGCTATAAGTCTGAGCTTATCGTGTTACTCGTAAACCACATAAACCAGAGGAATAAGGGCTGTTGCGCTACCACTGCAGAATGTCCTGGTCATGGCCTCTGTCCTTCATGGCCCGTGATATCAGGCCATACGTATCGTAATTCCGCCGGCTAGACCGTAGCTGAGACTGGACAGCCGCTTCCCCCCAACAACTGATGAGGTCCAGCAACTCATGATCGAATCACGCTGGAGATCGCTTATTGCAAGGAGGCATGGCACGTGGTGTCATGGCCAAGCAAAATGGTTACCTGAGGAGCACTCCACACCTGGCTGGAGCAAACAGGAAGGGGATTTTCAAATTTCCCTGGGAATGTAACGGGCGGGTCTGACGTGTGGTCACCTGAGAATGCGACAGAAGAGTTTGAAACTGATGCCCAGAGTGGCTCGAACGGGAATTATGGGCCAGGCTGGAGGAGGCTGGAGGCTCATTAATGTGCAATGGGTGTTCACATTCGCGCCATTGCACTACAGCAGTAGCGCAAAAGCCCTTATTCCCCTGGAAAAGGTAGTTTACGAGTAGTGCGATAAGCCCGTACTTTTAGCGCAATATGTGCCTTGCCAGTGTGTTCGGGTATAGAGTTATAGCACTCCTGGGGGCTTTATAGCGCTATAAAGTGCCAGTCTAACCAAGGCCTGAGTAAATGTTTGTTTTGCCCAGTAGCAGGTAAGCAGCCACTGTCAGAAACAGAGCTTTGAAAAGGCACTTCCGCATTCCTGCAGTGATTTCACAACAAAAACAAATGACCACATGACTTAAGAGGATTATGGGGCGTTTCTGGATGTCAATCAGTGCAGTAATGTACCTCCTCCACACTGACCCTGAAATGTCTCACCCAATACACAACAACCGTTAATCCTCTTGGGGAGGTGGAGTACCAGGAGCGCTCCAGCCAGGGAGTCAGAGCTCTCTACGTGCCTTGCCAATGTGGATGGAGAGTAAGGTAGAGCGCTCGGGGGGGGCTTTATTGTAGTATAAAATGCCAGTGTAGCAAAGCCCTAAGATAAATGATAGGTTAACATGTCATGCAAAAGGTGTTATTTTCAGTCATGGGGGCCAGGCTGAAGGGTGGGAAAATTACTTTCCCAGGATTTCTAGCAATGACCTTGATGGGCCTCTAGCTTCCTCAGTGCAGGCAAAAGGAGTTAATAAGGCTATCTGGAATTAAGTAGGAGATGGGTATGGATGGGGGGTGGGCTCTTAATGAGGAAGGGAGAAAAAGAAATAAAATACACTCTGATTTGTAAATTTTTGAGCACAGATAACCCTGTGGGCTCAACCCTGGGGGAGAGTAGAGCTGACAAAACTGAAGCCATTGCTCGTGGTAATAATTCTTAGTACTTCTGTTTATATTACCTTCCCCGTGAGGATCTGTAAGTACCTTAAAGATGTTAATTACATCTCAGACCATCACCATCAGTTAAGAAAGCTGAAGCACAAAGAGGCTACCTGAGTATGATTTGCCCGAGTTCACACAGAAAGTCTGTAGCAGAGCAAGGAATAGGACCCCGGTCTCCAGATTCCCAGTCCTGTGCTTTAACCACAAAGGAAGACTGTCTCTCCTATGGAAGAAGACAGGGAGTGAAGGCCTAATTAGCTTTGTCCTATCTATAGCGATCACAACAGAAGGAGAGAGAGCTTTTGCATACTTCAGAGTAGTAGCTGTGTTAGTCTGTATCAGCAAAAACAATGACTTTTGCATATGACCATACTAACTTTACTTCTGCTCCCTGCACTGTGTTAGCAGAGTAATTTATCATGCAAGTTGGATTGCAATACTCTGCTCTCTGTGGGGCCTGCACTGGAACTTTCATAGCCGAGGCAGTAGCTGTGCCTGGCAATCATGTACTTTTGTATTCTAGTGTCCTTTAAATTTGCTATTTACACAGCGCCAGTGGTATTTGGAGATAAGATGAAATAAGAAGGGCCAAACAGAAAATGAATTTATTCTACCATAGTGACACAAATGCACAAATTATTCTCTCCATCTGTTACTGTTTGTTGTTGGTATAATTAATGTTAGATGTAGCATAGTCTAATGGTTAGAGCAAAGGTATGGGAGTCAGGACTTCTGGCTTCTATGTAATCTCTTCAATGGGCTAAAATATCATGACAGTCAGAGAGAAATATTTATTCCAATCTGGGCTGGGCAACCCAAAATGGATTCTATTAGGCCTTTCTGTGTCTGTTTCCCCACCTGGAATAATACCTACCAGAGAGATTGTGTGGCTTAATTAAAGTTTAATTCACATAGTCTGTTTTACAATGTTTCTAAAGCACTTGGTGATACTTGTATGAAAGATGCTATTCAAGCACAAAGCTACAAAGTAATAACATTGGCAGTGTAAGTGTCTCTTTGTTGTTTTACTGTCAATTAAAGATTATCACACATATTACCACCCTAAATGTAAAATAGTATTACAGAATATTATCAGCTGTAGTAATGCAAGAACCTTAATTCTGTTATGAGTATTCTTCTGGTTGTTTTTTTTTTTTAAAGCGAAGTATAATTCACAAGATAGAAAGGTTAAACAAAGGAGTCTTTATATTTCAAAGACGTCTGCCAGTTAAATAACAAGTTGTCTCTGAGCACTTTGATGTAGAGTAATTGTTGGTTATTGACCTTCGAGAGATGATCAAAAAGATAAAATCAAACAAGTTAGTCTCTTGGCATTCTGTGAACTGAAGTAATTGAATACATTTCTTCCCAGTCAGTTTAGAGAGGCTAAATATAGCTACCCTATGCTAGAGTCACATTGATTTTGGAGTTAAGAGGCACAAGATACAAACATTGGATTCTAATTTTCCAGGTTGCTGACTCTGTCATTTACAGAGTCCACAATGTGCTCTCATTGTAGCAAAGGTGGCTGCTAAATGTAAAATGGGCAGGGTTTCGCCAACGTTATTATACATATAATGATGATTTGGTGCCTTGTGCATGTGATAATAATATCTTTCTCAATAACAATAGAGACTGATGAAGAAGATATTGCATTATGAAGTGCAAAAAAACAACATTTATTGATGAGCTAGCTAGCTGATATTCAATGGAGCAGTTAGTCACAAACCCATTTCACTGCAAAATGAAGAAGGTAGATGATGATATTAGTGACAGCCAATTCATTAAATGGCTGGCTAACATGAGTTGCTATGTTAAACATAAAACAAATACAGTACCAATATAAGCCCTAATCCTGCAAACACTCAATGGCTAAGTGTTTTCCAGATGGGGTCCAGGGTTTCTTTGCTTTGTGTTATGAATGAGCTGTCCTTTAACTGTCAAAAACATGCATGGGCTTTGTTGACACTGGGGAGATTCCCCCCAAATTAAAATTAGAAACTGTTTTATACACAACACCCACTGGCAGCTCCCCGTGCCCCCCGCCCTCCCCAGCTCACCTCTGCTCCACTTCCTCCTCTGAGCGCACCTCAACTGCTCCACTTCCCCCCTCCCCCAGGAGGGAGGGGGGAGAAGAAGAGTGGCAACGGCGTACTCAGGGGAGGAGGCAGCGGTGAGCTGGGGCAGGGAGTGGTTCCTCTGCCCCCCCCCCCCAGGTTACTTCCTATGGCGCTACCCGCACCCCCTCCCCGCCCCAGCTCACCTGTGCTCCACCTCCTCCCCTGAGCACGCCGCCACTCCGCTTCTCCCCCCTCCCTCCCAGGCTTGCGCAAGTCTGGGAGACAGGGAGGAGGAGGAGAAGTGCAGCATGCCCAGGGGAGGAGGCGGAGCCGGAGATTTGGGGAAGGGGTTGTAATGGGGTGGGGAAGGGGTGGAGTTGGGGCGAGGCTGTGGGGGTGCAAGAACCCACCAGCGCTGGGTAGAGTTGGTGCCTATGGCATCTACCCTACCTTTCCTCCTTATGTCCATTCTCCTACCCATGACTGTATCCTTTCTTACTTCATTTTCTTCCCTCTCAATGTTAAAATCTGGCAAGGAGATTAGCTGGACATCTCCCAGTCATCTCCCCAAATTCCTCATTAAAGCTCTCTTAATCGGTTGTGCCAGCCTCCATCCTAGAAGTCTATTTCCCTCCCTACTCAGGTGAAGTTCATCCCGAGAGAACAGTCCTCTGTCCATGAATGCTATAAGGACTGTTCTGCTTAGCTGAGAAGCCTCTAGTATATCTTGATATCTGCAGTGTTACAAATGCCTGAACTTATGGTTATATGATCCAATAATTTTGGGGGAGGGGGAGATTTTAAATAATGGCATTATTTTGAAGAGTGGAAAGTTTTCTGACTGGGGGACTCTGAGTTGGTTAATGGTATTTGGAGATTTTTCATCTGTTGGGGTCCACACTATAGGTCACGTCAGAGATCTTAGAGTCTGATTGACCCCTCCTATGGGATAGGGTGCACAGGTGTAGCAGATCATGGAGATTCTTGTGGCAGAGTTTTCTCTCAGCTGCTCTGGGAATGGAGTTTGCCATCTCTCCACTGAATAGGCTGTAGGACCGGATCTCAGATCTCCATACAGGCCAGTATAGACCAGACTGGCAGGTTTGTGGCACTGTCCCAGATAGGAGCAGGCAGTGAATGGGGATCTCTCAGTTTACAACCCTTGTGCAGGAGGCAGTGTGTTCTCAATGCAGCTGAGGGAAAGGCAGTAATAATACTCTGATGTGTCCTCCCTCCTCCACCCTACTCCCCAACAATTATTAGCTTCCCATTGAAGCGACACACTGATTATCAATGACTGTTGTAGGCACCCCTCATGCTAGAATAGGACAGGGTCCAGGAGGGATTTTTCCCATTTGTCCAGAGGTTTGCAATGAGGTAATGCTTCAAGTCCTACTGTTGTTAGGCTATTGCTACCAGCGGGCTAGGATGGACGTATGAGTGGGGCCTACTGGCAGTTGCATGCATTTTATTTGGCTCTCTCTTCGCTTCAAGGGCTATATTTTCAGAGGGGCCTCAACCCAAGTCCCAAAATTGTGCCCAAAGGCCAGATTGTGCAGATGCATAAAGAAGGAATGGAGCGTACATACACTTTCCAAAGGGGCAGATCAGCAGCCAAGCTCTCGATGATCACCAGGGGGCTCTGGGAATCACTGTCTCCTCAGGTGCCTCCTGGTGCTTGCCCTGGAGTGTAGCTGCTTCACACAACCCCAGCTGAAGGCAGTAAATTGCTGCCACCATCTGCCCCCTCATAAAATATCTGCACTTGCACATGCAAACCAGCATGTTTGATTTTTGTTTGACGTCTCCTCACAATTTGTACAAACACAGGGTTTTTCATGAGAAAAAAATTGTGGCACAATTGTTTTAAACTCTTGTTTGAAAAATTAACTCAGGTACTCACAGTACTTGCAAATATGCTCTGTGAAAATCAAAGATGTGCAAACCTTGCTGCAGCTGTTGACAAAAGCAGCGTAACTCAACGGCCCATACCAGTTATATTAGCCATTGGCTTTTTGCGGAGGAACGGTGTGTGTGGCTACTAAGACCCCCAAAACACTAAAGAGAAAAACAATCCTACTTTCTCTCGCCCTCTAAACTGATAACAGCTCCTCATCAGTGTTTATCTGATGGTTTGCTGTGATTTTCCCCCCCAATATTTTTCTAGTGTTTGCTCCAATTTAAAGCAATTATTTAACTTTGTTTTGCTATGATCTTATCAGATATGAGCTTTGGTTTTCACTAGATACTGTAATCCTGCAAAGGGCTAAGGTGGTGAATACTTCTCCCCCTCCCCACTTGTTTTTAGCTGGTACTTTTTATTTGCCCTCCTGGTGGGTGCTATCCTCGTTTTCCAGGCAGTAGGTTCAGAATATTCCCTCTGTCTGTGTTAGTTTGTTTATAGAGATGAGGGTTCCTTGCAGCTCTAGTGTTCTCTTCTTTTTATCTTGCTGGCAAGACACTTGCTTTTATGAGCCATCTCCAAAAATGTGTTTCATGATTACTTCTGCCAATTCCTCCCTCCTCGGTTTGTTGAATTAGTTGTAAGGTAGTTGCTGCATTTTTTCAGTTGTCTTTAACTGTCATGTGTATCGAATTTGTCGTAAGAATTGGACCAAGTGAGGAGTCTTCAGGGGGAGGAAAAATCAGCTTTAGGCACAATTTCAATATAAGTATTAAAGCTGAAAAATGACATCTACAGCCAAAGTTAACTAACCTACCTTCCTGCCCCATTGCGAACCAGTGATGTGTGTTTTCAGTGTAGAACCCCTGCTACTGTAGTACCATATGGCTGTCACCTTTGTGATTATCTGCAGTGCTTGACCCTGGATAAATTTGAAGGTCATGCTGATGAAACCCAATTGACTCATCGAGCCCTTAATCTGCTGGAGGAAAACAAATTCTGGGCTGCAGTAGTCTTCCCTGACATACACAGCGGGGCCAGCAAGCTGCCACCGCATGTGAACTACAAGATCCGGATGGACATAGATGCAGTGGAGAAAACAAATAAAATCAAAGACAGGTGATGATTTCTGCTTTCCTCAGCTGCGTCTGCCATTGAACCAGTAGTGCAAAACATGGGAACCCTCTCCAACATTATGGGAGCCAGAGGGAGGGTCAGAGTCTGCATCCAAATACAAAAGTGAGAGCTGATTGAATTCAGTGGTGTTTCACATGCATAACGCAGGGCATAAGTCATATCCAGACCCTAGTGCTTGGCACGGAGCAACTACGTCAGGGGCTGGGCGGAGGGAAGAGGGCACAAGGGAGGACTGATGGCTGGAGTAGCCTGCACAGGGTCTTCTAGGGGACCTCCCCATGTAGGGAATGACAGGGAGTTCTACTTATCTCCTCCCCCTCTGCCCCCTGCATGGTGCCAAACTTGACATGCACATCCAGTCTTCTCCCCCTATGCTGGAGAATACACTGCCGCTGCTGTCTAAGGGTTCTCTGCCACCTTGGATTTACTTCTTAAAGTGTCAGCACAAGTGTTTTTCTGAGACTACTTCTATATGGGCTGGGAGTTTCTAAGCGGTGTTACCAGCACATATGATTTTATGGCAAGTCAGACGAAATTTGCAGTTTTCCTAAAGCTGCCAATGCTGGAATCGCATATTTACCTGAGAGTCTCAGCTTTCAGTTTAAATAAAAGCAAGTTTCTAGACATCATGACTGCAGAGAAAAACTTGAAAACATGATATCTAAATGCTCTCCAGAGCCACTTGGCAAGCCAATCTCAGGAGTTTTGGGAGCCTGACACATGATCTTTTTGAGCACTTGTGGTTGAAAATACTATAATGGTTAAAGAAAGAGCTATTCACATTAGAGTTGTGTAACAACTATTGAAAACTGTGGCTCCCGGTGTCATAAGGAGAAGTGGTCTGATGCGTCCCACCCCACACACCCCGCAGAAATTTTTGAGTTCTCACTGAAAAAAAAGTTTGCTTTCATTAGATTTTTCCTCAGAAATTTTTGAGTTTTCACTGAAAACTCAGAAATCCAAAGCTTTTAGCTGAAAACCAAAAGACCTCAGCTGAAATATTTTGATAAAAAAAGCAAATGTTTCTGCAGAAAGCAGCTATGTTTTGTGAAAGATTTAATTTAGTTGCAAATCCAATTTTCCACTCAAAAAACAGCATAGATGGAAAAATTTTGACCAGGCTTGGTCACAAGATTAAATTCCAAACCAATGAAATAGTCATCGGATTTGGATCTTTAGGATAGAAACTGAAAGGTCAGACACACGTAATGGAGCAAATCCATTCAAAACCTTCAACATCCAGAAAATAACTTTTAAAATATAAAGCTGAGATTTTACAGAGGCTACTGGGAGCTGAGAGTGAGTCAATCTAGTTGAAGCCATAATACTTTTTAAATCAAACAAAACAAAACAAATCCATAAATGCCAGAAACATTTTGAACAAATTGGGCACATTGGAATATATAATCGCTGTTTTATTTTGAACCACTTTTATGCATTTTTGGCCAAAATTACTGTTTTACATAACGGTGTAGAGAACTTAAAAAACAAAACAATAACTCATTTTTCTGAATCGTGAATGACCCCTTCTCATGCAGTGGAGCCTGAGGGCTATAAGTTGGAAGGAATGGCACTGGGTGGAGCCCGTGGGAACTTCTCAGCTAAATGTTCTCTTTTAAACTGCCTGCCTGTCTCAGTGATTTCCATGTGTTTTTTCTTCTCAGGTACTGGGATCCTGGTCCAAGAGCAGACCCAGTGGATGATTTACGTTACATCTGGGGAGGGTTTGCGTATCTGCAAGACATGATTGAGCATGGGATTATAAAGACCCAGACCAACACTGAAGTGCCATCCGGAATCTACCTGCAGCAAATGCCCTATCCCTGCTTTGTAGATGATATGTGAGTAAGAGCAGCTAGTGATCCTATTTCTGATAAGTAATCGGGTGGCTGGATGATGCAGTGGATTTTCAGGAAACTTGACTGCTTTTGCCTTTGATCTTGTTTAAAAACCAGAAAGAAATCCCAGGACTATGGCATTAGTGAAATACCCCAAGGAGCCAGGGATGTGCTTCCCTATTTAACACAGATAAGGAAATTGGAGAAGCAGAAAACGTCCAGTACTTTGAAACTTTGAAAAAGGAGACTGAAGAGTCTGATCCTGCTCCCACTGAAATCAGCGGAAAAGCCCCATTGACTTTAATAGCAGCAGGAGAATGCCTGGAAACTCAAGGCACATAAAAAGTTTCACAGTTCATAGCTGTGCCTGTGAGATCTGGGGGGAGAAAGAAAATTTCAATTAAAATTAAATGAATAGTTTTGTTGATTAAAATGGGCCCATGCAGGGAGCACTTCCCCATAACACTGTGGCTCTGAATCATGCACAGTCCTACATCCAGGAATCCCATGTCATGAATAGTGCTGTTCTCTCCTTCACTAACACCCCAGCTAATTGCAGATTGCAGGGGGGTGTATCGTGTGTGTTATCATTCCCCACCTCTCATTACCTGTTCTGACAGAAAGGTGCTAATGGGTCCTGGGTGTGGTATTTTATTTTATTTTTTACCAAGAGAGGTTATTGAAGCTGCAGAAACCCAAGCTAGGCAAAGGTTGCTGAGGGCTGGTCTACACTGACAAGCTACGCTGGCATTGCTACATCTCCCAGGGGTATGACAAATCCCTGCTCTGAGAGGCATAGTTAGGTTGACCTAACACCCTCTGTGGACAGCGCTAGGTTGACAGAAGAATTATTCCATTGGCCTAGCTATCCTCTCTCGGGGAGGTGGATTATCTACAGTGGTGGAAGAACCCCTTCTGTTACTGTAGGGAGTGTCTACACTGTTGGGGATTGGTCCTGCTTTGAGCAGGGGGTTGGACTAGACGACCTCCAGAGGTCCCTTCCAACCCTAATATTCTATGATTCTATGAAGCGCTACTATAATGCAGCTGCAGCTCTGTAGCTATGCTGCTGTAGAGGTTTAAGTGTAGACATAGCCTGAGACCTGCAACAGTCACTGTGGGCTTGTGATGGAGGGTTGACCCCAGAAAAACACAGAGAGAGCCCACGTTTAGTTGTGGCCCCTTCAAAGAACCTAGTTAAATAAAATAGCTAGACCCTTTTGGAAGAGGTCTGCTGCTTTTGGGTTGACACTGGGACCATGCTTGCCAATCCAGTGACCAGAGCTCCCACAAGAGGCAAAAGCCTCTTCCCAGTCGCCCTCCACAAAGCATTTTCTTTTGGTTCAGCAAGCCAGGTTGCTGTATGGAAATTTTCAGTGGGAAATGACGTTTTCCTGCCTGTTTTGCTGACTGGCACTGTCCTGCTAACATACTAGAGGGACAGTGCTAGTACTCAGATCAGTCTGACTACTCCTGAGGAATGTCTCTTCCTTTGATTTTTTACAGTCCCAGGCTTCTATCCAATACAGAAGGGAGTGCAGGGCAGTGGTGGGGGCTCCCTCTGGCTTTTTGGTCAGTTTCATTCAAATGTCACTGTCACAAAACTGGTGCAAAATGGGAGTCAGCTATCTCACATAATGCTACTCTCACCTCACAACACATGTAAAGAGATGCCAGCAGGAAACGTGTTTTATCGAAGCTCATGGTGGTCCTAAATATGCTCTCCATGGCTACCTTTTACTGCTAATATCTGTTGTAGGGATGGGGGACAAAACTATGGCAGCCATGCATAAAAGGTTCCAGGTTGTGACCTAAAATTGATCCAATGTTATCAGAGAGAAGGCGCCCTCTAGCTGTCTGACACAGTAGTGCAGATTTTGTTAGCTAACTGGCAACACTGACCATCTGTGTCAGGCTCAAGACCTTCCAAGAATGATGTTTTGCATATAGCATATCAACATAGCATCTGTCTGCTTTTAATAGTTAATATGTATTTATTTATTTGCTAATTAAACTTGGGGAAACATTTCCAAGATGTAACACATGGGAGACGCATTTCTTACCATAGCATCTCTCTCAAAATGTTCTTTGCAAGTTATAATAATTACAGCATGGCATAGTGTTCAGAAAGTGAGGTGTGGCGTAAGATCTATACTTGGGCAAGTCTCATAACTGCTGTGGGTCTTGGTTTCCCCATGCGTAAAATGTAGATAACACCTAGCCCCGGGGATGGGGGCTGCAAAGTTTAATTAATTGTTTATAAAGTTCTTTTAGAGTGGTTACTACAGTCATAGACTGGGATTTTCAGAGACACCTAACCTTAGGCTCTTTTGCAATGCTCAGCCATAAATGCAAATAATTCTTCATACCTCTTTTTCCTTTTCCCTTTCTTTCTTCCTTCCTTTTCATCCCAAACCTTGCCTGCTTTACCTGCATTTCACTCACTCCTCTCTCCCTGCATGAGCAGCTTCATGATCACCCTGAACCGCTCCTTCCCTATCTTCATGGTGCTGGCTTGGATCTATTCGGTCTCCATGATAGTGAAGAGCATTGTGCTGGAGAAGGAAATGAGACTGAAAGAAGCCATGAAGAACCGGGGAGTTACTAATGGGGTTATCTGGTACACCTGGTTCCTAGACAGCTTCATTATGATGTCTGTGAGCGTGTGTCTCCTAACAGCACTAATTATGGTAAGGATTAGCTTGGGAGTGACTTTAGAAAGCCCCAAACCTGCAGTTCACATTTGCACTGTTGATATTAGCTGTCCATCAAGAAACAATAGCTATACATAAGAAGACCAGAACCACTGGTGGCCTACTCTGCTTTTAGCACGTAGAATGCTCATTCTTGTAAGCAGTCCTCCAGGCTGCATCAGCACTTGGCAGAGACAGAGAGAGATAAATTCACTAATGAGACTCATTGTAAGACTGTCTGCACAAGGATGCGTCAGGCCTGATTACACTGACAGGTCATGTTGCATTTGTTGTATTTCCAGTATACAGGGCAAGTCTTTCAATACGTATCACTGCTTCAAACGTAGAAGATCTCAATCTGAGGAATTCTAATCTTTCCAGTCACTGTCTGAGTCATTTATCATAAACCGTGCTTGCCTGCTTTGAAACTAGGACACTATCACAAAGGGGAGAGAGAGGCACCAGGGACTGACTCAAGCCTAATCTATCCCTCACTCCCTGGAAAGAACTCTCCTGGCTATGTAGTCTCAAAATTGCTGCTTTTTCAAAGTGGCTTATGTTAGAACTGGACCCAATTTTCAAGGTCACCCAACCCTTTTCTAGACGATAGACTAACTCTTTAACTGGGCTGGAGTGGTGGTTCCTTAATGGGTGCTGCTCTGACATTTTCCCCAATGCACTGAATTGTTACAAATACAGAGTCAGAATTCAGTGTTCCCTCTCTCTCAGTCCTGTCCTTATAAGCTCTCCCAGTGTATTTGCACTCTTAGAGCTTGTCTACACACACAGAGTATACTACTTTAACTGTACTGATATAGTTAAAGTGGCACAAGCTTCCTAGTGTAGAGGCTGTTATACCACTATAAATGTGCTTATACCAAAATAATTCTTCTGCTACCTATGGGGGACTAGCTATCCCAGTACAATTGCATCCATGCTAGGGACTGTACCAGTATAACTCTATCAGTAACAAAAATCACATCTCTAACTTGCCTACAAAAATGTGTGGAGATCAGCTCTTAAGGAACAAAAGAGCCCTTCTCCCTAGAGTAAACTGACAGTCAGCTGAGACCACAGTCTTCAATGAGAGGGGACATTCAAGATTCAAAAGCATTAATGAAGAAAGGTCAACACAAGTTCATCCATGCATACTTTCTGCACAAAGGATTCTGGGAGATCTTAGTCATACTCTTCAGCCCTCACAGACTCTGGAATATGGATGTAATTCAGGTGCAGAATATAGTACTTTATAATCTGCCTACTAGTTTTTCTTTTTACATATGTGTCGGCCTACTTTTCCCACAACCTCTCTCCAGGTAAGGGCCCCGGGGAGAACAATGGGAATTTGTTCTGACAATTCTGGCAATTTTATTTTAACAGAATTGGTTTCCATGCAGACATGCCTCACTTGAATTTGTAGGGTTGTAATGTCTTCAGGGAACTTTCCTTTGAGTAATGCAGAGGGAGAACATCCGATTTTCATCTGTTACAAGGACAACAGAAACTCATCAAATAGAACTCTGGGCTGGGCAACTAGTGAGACTAGCAACAATGCCAGGTGCCTCAGAGCCAGCGAGAAGGAATGAAATTGGACCACTGTCTTACTTTAACTGTGATATATTTTTAAATTGTCAAGCCCTCAGATGCTGTGGTAAAAATGCCTGGAGATAGATATTAAATAGATTAGGTAAAGTGGGTAGGATAAATTGATTAACCATTATAGCTCTGGTATCAACGGTAGTTCTAAGCTCTGCTGCTAGCTTGTGAACAGCAGTGTACCTAACCTCATTTGGTTTCTTTTGGTTGCAGTGTGGCAAGGTGCTTCACTACAGCAATCCCCTCATCCTCCTTCTGTTTCTGCTGACGTTCACCACAGCCACCATCATGCAGTGTTTCTTGCTCAGCACCTTCTTCTCCAAAGCTAACTTGGCAGCCGCCTGCAGCGGAGTCATCTACTTCACCCTCTACCTGCCCCACATCGTCTGCTTTGCTTGGCAGGACCGCATCACTATTAACCTGAAGATTATGGCAGTAAGGCACCTTTTGCCTCCCTCTTTGAAAATCTATGACCTCAGGCTCTCTCTGGCTGTATAATTCCTTTGTGTTGACTGTCTCTGTTTCTCTAGCCAGAGTGTGAGGAACTGAGAGGAATTGAGAGTACAGTACCTGGTAAAGAGAAAAAGACCTGAGCCACCATCCTCCCTCCTTACGCTGGTTTTGCACTGGGGAAACTCAACTGACTTCAGTGGAGTTACTCCTGACTCAGAGGAACACTATCAAGTAATTTAGGCTGAGAAGTTAGATATCATGCTGAAGTTGATGGAGTTACACTGGTATAAAAGAAGTAACCAAGAGTCCTGTGGCACCTTAAAGACTAACTAAAGTATTGAAGCATAAGCTTTTGTGGGCTAATACTATTATGCTTCAATACTTTAGTTAGTCTTTAAGGTGCCACAGGACTCTTGGTTACTTCTGCTATTCCAGACGAACATGGCTACCTCTCTGATTATTGGTATAAAAGAAGGGAATCAGGCCTTTGGTGACAGAAACCAGAATGGGGGGAATTGATGAAAGGAGAGTTTCCCTGTGTGTTTTGTTGTGTTTGGGTTTATGTTGTTTGTTTAGAGCTTCACAGACTGAAATAGAGCTGGTTGGATCGGTGTGTGTGTGAGAGATTTTCCCATGGAAATTTTCAACTTTTTGTAAAAAATCAAAAAGTGAGAAAATTTCACCTGAAACTTAACATTTTGATTAGGAGATCCAACCACAGTGGCTCATGCCCTCATTCTGTATGAGCTGGGCCGGGCTACTACTTCTGTGATGCAGCACAGCATCCCCTCTCGCTAAGCTGTTGCAGTGCACCATGGGAAATGATAGCCAGAGATTATTCTGATTTAGTTGAACAAGAACTGTAATAATAAATTGGAAACCCCAGAAGGGCAGAGGTTGTGGTTTTGCTTACGATGGGTCTCCTGTGAACTTTCCCTTCTGCTGCACAGATACCGGCAATCCATGCACACTGTATAATTCCTTTTTCCTGGTATTTCTTGTGCCCACATCTGTCTCTCTTGTCAATGTGAGAGTACAGAACACTTGGTAAAGAAGAGGAGACCCGAGACGTCATCCTACATTTTATTTCATACATATATTTCATTCTGCTGAGGCTGAGAAGACACTTTTTGAATGAGCTCAAACTGCCAAAGTCATCTCTATTAGTCTCCACATGGAGAGATAACAAATGAGTTACACCCTCATGTGAGCATATGCTGCTCCATTGAAGTCATTGGGAGCTGAACCCTTTTTTGCTAGGGCTAAATATGGACCATTGTGTCTAAATCCTTTGTAGCGTTGCCACCAGTCCTGAGATTAAAGATGTCCCAGTGTTCTTTACTGAATACTTGACTTTCCAGTCCTACTGTTCCTTAGATTGTGTTTAAAATAAAATCCTTTCCTTCGGTTCATCTTGATCATTCCTGTGCACAATCAAGCTTCATACTTCAACTCTAAAATATTTGTTTATTGATGTGGGCTTTTCCCTTCCCTGAATCCCTGTTATATCACCTTTATTCCAGAGCTTGCTTTCTCCAGTGGCTTTTGGATTTGGTACAGAATACTTATCACGCTATGAAGAGCAGGGTGTGGGGCTACAGTGGGACAATATCAGGACCAGTCCTCTGGAGGGAGATGAATACAGTTTTTTCTTCTCCATTGAGATGATGCTTTTTGATGCTTTGCTATATGGAATGCTCACATGGTACCTTGAAAATGTTTTTCCAGGTATGTCAATCTCCCATTCATATGTGGTAGTGGTTGTAAATTACACTGTCCTAAATTAATCTCTAACTATTAGGGAGTAAAACAGGAATTTAATGGGCGGGGATGGAGGAGATAGAAGATTATCCCATATCTGCCTATCTGGTGCTGGTCCCTCTCAGACACAGGATATCAGACCAGATGAACCACAAGTCTAATCCAGTCTGGAACATATTTTTTTTTTCCATTTCCTTTTTCTCACTTTTCCCCTCATCCCCCCACTTTTTCCACTTTGCAAGTGAAAAGGAGTAGGGAGAAATGAAAACAGATTTTTGTGGTATTTTTGGTGAATAAAAAAGGGAACATTTAATAAAACAACCTTTTTGCAAAATTTTCATGCTCAGAAAAGGTCATTTTTCGTCAAAAAATGTTGATATGCTCTAGTGAAAATGTTTAAGCCCTGACAATGCACTTTGAAGCACAAAATACAAACTCCAAGGGCCGCCTGACTCACTATTGTGTTATGGCCCCGTTATGTCAGCTGTTTCTTCTGTGGGGTTAGAACTCCTGTGGAGCATGAGACAAACGGTTCTTCTCACTGACTAGATGGTCAGGAACATTCCCTAACGGGTTTTCATAGAGAATCTTGGATGTGATGTTAACAACGTGGTACAAATTAAGAAGTAAGTGTTTAATGGGCATGGGCATTTCCTTGTAGCTTAAAAAAAGTTGTTTAGCCTGATGTTAAATATGTTTGAAATACCACATTAAAAGCTGTAGAAGCTATGGGGTCAACTTTGAACCGATTTGCTACTCCAGCATACATACTGTAGCTCCACTGCCTGTTGAAGCAGGAGGCAATGGTTAGCCAAACTTCAGAGTGTGGGGGATTATTCTGTTAGGAGAAGAAGTTGATCATGTGATTCTGTTTAATTACAAAGAATGTACAGTCCTATATCCCTGCACACCATGGGAGTCAAACAGGAGACAGCTTCTTTGTTCACAGTTCCAAGTCTCTTTTTAACCAATAGTTTACCCCAAAAGCGTTCTTTGGGCTTTTTTCAGGGCCACACTCCCACTGTTTGCTCTGGCTGTCTCCTTGGCTTTCTGCTCCTTCTCTATTTCTTTGGTGTCTGTGTGTTTCTCACGGCTTTTCTCTCACATTCAGACACATACAGCTTCACCAATCAGTGCCTCAGCCCCTGCATTTTCTGTATCTGTCCCCAGGGAAACCCCTGGGGCTGCATTGTTCAGCTTTTTCTCAAGCCTTTCCAAGGTTTGGGTGGTGACTCCTATTGCTTCAGCTATCTGGTTCCATAAGGAGCTTAATTGTTTTTTATACTTACCCTGAATGAAAGGTGGCTGTACATCCACCAGCTTCCAGGAGGTTTAGCTCAACCCATAGCAAGCCAAGGCTGCTTCTGTGAGCAGACAGAGAGTTGAGTGCATTAATGTGATCAGAGTAAGTCAATTCTAAGAACCTAGAGGGTAATATTTTAAGTGGAAATCATATACATACAATCATTGCAAAGTTCTTGTATCAGGTGTGAAGCAGTGATGGAATAAACTGCTATTTTTGAACAAAAAGTCTCTGGAAATTACCCAAACAGCTTGGGGGTCATCCAGTTCTTGTTTAGAGCTCCCTTGTTAGAAATCCAATCCAGAGAAATGAAGTGGAAATTGAGCAGGCATTCTAGTAACTATTACACAGAAATAGACTACACAGCGGTGTTTATTGCAAATCTCATTACTGATTTTGAATAAGTGGCAAAAGACAGTAAGCAGATAGGCTTGCAAAGAATAAGACTTTGAACGTAGTGGATCCGATTCTTAGGCAGTGTAAATCGCCATCACATCACATTTTTAAAGTTGTTTTTCCTGGAAAGCTGCATGTTGAAGTTTTGGTCTGAATAATTGCCTCTTAATTTAGTTTTGATGCCTGTTGTGCATTCAGGCCCAGTGTGATCTTTGTAAACATGATGAGCTTTTCACCCATTCAGTCTCTAGAATTTTGAAGTGGACTTCAAAAAGAAATCAGTGCTTGGGGTCAGGAACCTACCTGCTGGAACAGGGACATTTCTTGGCAGCTACTGCCTGATATTAAGGGTTCAAACTAGCCCCAGGCAGGGGGTAGCCTAATTCCTTAATTAAACCACATTTTGCTTTAGAAAACTAAAGTTAGCTCAGATCGCACATAATGTGTTTATTTTCCCTCCCTCTCCCAAAATATTTGGAAACGGGGGATTATTCTGCTGGAAGCATGGTGGGTGGCTGTGCTTTCTTAGATCTTCTAATATGCTGGAACATGACTGCGAATGAAACTCCAAGTATTGATATTTACATTATGAGATTTGCGTACCTGAGTTCCAGAAGAATGTGGAGACTCTGTATGGACTGTACTTGTTTGTGTTTTAGGGGAGTATGGGATACCACGGCCTTGGTATTTCCCTCTTCAGGAGTCTTACTGGCTTGGTTCTGGCCACCCAAAAGCTGAGAAAACAGCAACTGCTGATGGTGAGTTATTTAAAAACTCTGGTGCTCGGAAATAATTTCAAAACCCACTGATCCGTTTAGAGGCGAATACATTGTACATTCATTATGTGAGCCACTGAAAAGATTAGAGACAGACATACAGTGGGAATCTTAGCAGGTGGCTTTGAACTCTGAGTGGCCCACTATTATTAGAGAGTTATTAGAGGATGAGTCAGTGTTCCATATGAGGGCTTTTAAAGCATGCGTAGGTTAGCTGGGAACATCAGAGCCACATCTCTCTAATTCATGCATATGAGGATATTTGATGAGCTGTTATTACCCAACTCAGAATATTGGTGACTTGAGTCACAATGGGTCTGATACTGATTTTAATTACACTGTGTTTACACTGGGGTTACACCTCTCTCTTTGGACCTGAGTCTCTCCCACTTACTTTGTCACTAGTGTAATTATTATCTTCAGTAGAGCTGCTCCTGATTTGCACTAGAGTGAGATCAGAATTGTGCCCCTTTTGTGTGTATGTGCACACATGTAGGTATATATATCCTATTTTGAGAGTGCCTATCTAAACACTCCTAATTGATGGTAGTGTAATTAAGAACAGCATCTGGCTCATTGTATTTTCATAGAAATACAGTAGAACCTCAGAATTATGGATACCAGAGTTACAAACTTACCAGTGAACCACACACCTCATTTGGAACTGGAAGTGCCCAGTCAGGCAGCAGAGACCCCCAAAAAAGGGGGGGGGATAGCAAATACTGTACAGTACAACACTATGTTAAATGTAAACTACTAAAAAAGTAAAGGGAAAGTTTAAAAAAAGATTTGACAAGGTAAGGAAAGAATCAGAGAGGTAGCCGTGTTAGTCTGGAATTGCAGATGTGACAAAGAGTCCTTTGATAAAGACAAAGGTAAGGAAATTGCTTCCGTGCTTATTTCATTTAAATGAAGATGGTTAAAAGTAGCATTTTTCATCTGCATAGTAAAGTTTCAAAGCTGTATTAAGTTAATGTTCAGTTGTAAACTTTTGAAAGAACAACCATAATGTTTTGTTCAGTTATGAACAACCTCCATTACAAAGGTGTCTTAACTCTGAGGTTCTACTGTAACAGACAGAGAGATGAAGGAATCATTCTTTGCCTGTTTTTGCATGGTCAATCTGCTCATCATAATATGCCCCCTCATTAGCTCTGATGGACTGTTTGCAAGGGGTCTAGGCACAAGAAGTTGCTTCTAGATCAGTAGGGTCTAATCTCTTCTGCAAACATTCAGAAATCCCCCTTCCAGTCTGCCCACATGTTGGGGTCAGGAACAAAGAAACAGCAACATTGTTCTCCTTAAAGAGGATTTATATTGTGGTATGTTCTGAACTGAATAAACAGCTTTCCCACTAGCCTAACTGTGAGGGGAATTCAGAATTACAGAGGTTGGCTTGAGTATTGCTAGAGTTCGTTCTTTGTCTCTGTTTCGGAGCACCCATCAGCCAAAGAGGCATTGAGTGCAGGGGAACGAACTGCATATATATATAGGTGTGGAGGAGGGAGATTTCCAAAGGCACAAATAGGAGGTGAGCCATGCATTTCCCTTTGGCTATTTTGAAAACCCCACACTTAGAGGGTTTTAGCATCTTCTAGCACATGCCTTTGAGATGCCCCTCAATACTAATAAAAAAATAATTTTACTTTCAGATTGTTCGTATTGTCCCGTAAGTACTGTTTTCTGCCAGGTGTGCCTAGGAGAGGGATAGACAGAGAGCCTATAAATGCTAAAGTCTTCTGGTATAGGTTTCTTTAAAGCGCTTTTCAACTTGTTCAAGTGAGGTGTTATTGCCTAAAGGAAATCTGAGCATTTGCCCCAAGGAGCAGTTCATTTTTCAAAATTTATTTTTGAAAAATGGACACATTAGAATTATGGATGATGAATTACATGTAGTAATCTGGAGAACCTAGTGCTGCTGTTGGCTAGAGGGAAAGGACATGGAGCTGTTTTCCTTCCTATAGGTATGATCAAAGCACATGATTGGGAACTGCACACTAACTCTTTCACTCTGCCCTTGGTTATGTCACTTAAGCTCTGGATCCCCAGCTGCAGAATAGGGAGATAACAGGGAGCAGTTTGTGAAGATACAGTGAAGAACATAGTCTGCGGTTACCAACACAGTCAGCGCATATCAGACCTCATGCTTACATAAACCAGCCCACTAAACACCTGGGATTAGGAAGAAACTTCTGCCATGGAATTGAAAAGATGTCAGTCTTGCCTCTGTAGTAGCTGTTCTGCTGTTCTTGAGTACTTGGAAGAGAGGATATTAGACGAGGTGTATTGTTAGTCAGATGGATCAGAGTGCAATTACTATATTCCTAATGTCACTTAAGGGATTTGATGAATAACAATGCTAAGAGCTAAGTATTGTTGTAATTTTTTACTATCTCACTTCTCCCAGTACAGCTCCAGAATGATGATAATCATTAAATTAACTTTTGGTTAATGTAGAAAAAAGTCCCAGGAAAGAAGGTGGTCCAGCCTGGAAGGCCACAGGAGAGGAAGAGGCTGCAACCATGATGGAGAAAGCGGACAAGCCTGAAAAGCTGGAAGAACAGAGTGACAACCAGGGGGAGAAGGATGGTAAAGAATCCAAATGTAAACACAAAAGAAAAAAAGAGCGTGCCAAGCAGGGGAAGCCTAAGGCAGAGGCAAAGGACAAAGATGAAATGACTAGTAAGGAGAGAGAGAGAGCAATCTGAGTAACCGTGATTCTTTGTATGAGACATTTTAACCTCCATGTGCTTTGTAGAAAACCAGAATTGTGTACTGGTGAGAAACAAGAGCAGAGCTCCATGTTGGAGCATAGACCTTAGCCCTTATTTCTGAGAAAGTGCAGAGCTGCCCACAACCCAGCAGTGATGGGTCGTATTTAGGGTGACCAGATGTCCCGATTTTATCGGGACAGTCCCGATTTTTGTGTGTCTGTCCCGAGTCCCGATCAGACTCCCGTCGGGACTAGTCTTGTCCCGATTTTTGCAGATGATCCCTGGCGCGCAGGGCTCATGAAGGCAATGTGGCCCCGCCCACTGCTCCAGGCAGCCATGTGCTGCCTGCGTGAGCCCTGCCCAGGCAGGGCTCATCTCTAAAGTTTCAGATCCCTCAGGAGAGTGCTGAAGCTAACTTCCTGCCCCGAGACAGATCGCAGCCTGCTCCTGTCCTTCCCCCCCCCCCACCTCTCCAGCTGACAGAGACTGGGGAGGACCCTCCCACACAATCAGGCAGCGCCCGGCCGGGCCCGCAGGAAGGGGGGGGGGGTGAGGGGAGAGACAGCACAGCATTTCAGGGGGGTAGCAGGAGGTGGGCTGGCAGCAGCAAGCAATGGCCAGCCCAGGTCAGGAGAGCTCTGTCTCTGCCCCCCTGCCTGCCTCAGAAGCATGCTGCTTGCTGCCTGTAAGGAGGGGGGGGGGCCCACTCCCCCCCCCCACACCGAAACAGAGAGCCTCCATCTACCCTGGCCTGCTCCTGCGCCCCTCCCCCCCTGCTGAGTCCATAATTGGCCCCACACCCCAGGAGGTGATGATGGCCAGGAGGACAGGTCTCTCACCTTCTTGCTGCCTGTGGGGCATGCATAGTGCAGGCGCCAGCAGAAGAGGGTGGGGGAAGAGACCCCCCCCCAGCCCCACCTCCCAAACCTGGATCCAGCCAGCCACCTTGCTGGATACTTCCTGGCTGGCCCCAGCCCCAGGCATCCCCCCACCTCACTGGATCCCAGGAGCAGCTACAGGAGAGGAGCAGACGAATGAACCTGCCTGCTTGCCAGATACTCCCCAGGACAGGACAGCCACCCCAGGTAAGCACCCCCAGCCTGGGACTCCCTTGGCCCCTGGCAGGTGACAGGTCCCTCTGGCGTTTGGGGGAGGGGAGCCTTGTTGCATGATGCAGCAGTGATTACCTGCAAGTCCTCCGTTGCTTGCAGGTAATCACTATATGATTATAAAGTGGAGGGGAAGATCTTATTCTACTCCTAGCAGAGACATTTTTCTTTTACCTTAATTATACTACCTTAGGGGCTATAACATATTACCAAAGTTCAATACAGAGTTTCTAAAACAAGATTATATGAAAAGGCATAACACAAAAGTCATATAAAAGTTAAACAAAAATGCATAATGCATTTATCTACAGGCGGGGGAGCGTAGGAGGGGTAGTGTGAACAACACACTGTGCATGTATTGGGGGGAAGTCTCTGGGCATAGGTAAGTGTCAGAGGTTGCATCCTCCTCCCCAGCAGAGTGTGTGCAGACCACCTTGCTCATGGCAGAGCCAAGGAAAGGAGGCACCTGCTCTGCACATGCTGATTCTACCCAGAGCAGGCTGGGTCTGACTTTGCAACCAGGATCCTGCGCCCATGTCTGTCCTGCAGCTTTGGCCGGGGGTTGGAGCCGGAGCCCTGTGCCCCTGACCCCATGCTTTCTACAGGCTTTTTGAGCTTCCTAGGGCTGTGTGCCCCCTCTCATGGCTCCGATCAGGGCTCTGCACCTTTGCCTGTGGTGCGCCCCCCCCCCCCGCTCATGCCCCGCCCCCTGCTGGTGCCCCGCCCCCCTCCATCCCCTCCCCCCCCCCCCCCCGGCTCACGGAGTGTGTCCTGATATTTCACTCTTCCCATCTGGTCACCCTAGTCGTATTTATAGCCAATCCTGTGCTGGTTAGCGCCGATCTGCCACCACGTCAGTGCTGCCCCAAGGGCAGGCAATGGTACTGCTGCTGGCAGCCCTCCACTGGGGCGGAGCTTTAATTTCTGCTAGGGACTCCACAGGTGCTCTGCCTGAAGAGATGTGTTGAAACACCCAGCCACTGGACTGTTGCTCCCTTGATGTCCACAGCCACCTACCCTTTGGACTGCTCTGGCTTGCTCTGGAGGAGAGTGTTCCACCGTAAGGGCTCTACAACTAGGTCTCTTCCAATGGAAACCCACACTGTCTGTTCTTTCAGCATGTTAGTATCGTTGCTAAGTGACACCTGAGACACACACATGCTGGCTTGCTAGAGTTAAATTGTGGCCATGACTTTAATACCCAAACTTGAGAGGGATGAGCTAAGATAAAGACAAAAAAATCGTCCCAAAACCCATCCTGCAGCAGGTCCTGTGTATGTAGGGGAATGGATTGTTCCAAAAGGATTTATGGGAATTATTCTGTCTCTGCGGTCTGATGCCGACATTAGCTCCCATCTAAACATTCCTGAATATGACTTGGTTGATACTGAAGGGCCAGTGCCTTCTTTTGTGGGGAGACAGTTGAGCTTTCTGCTGGCTTGGCTACATTCGTAGATGTCGAGCGCTTTGGATTAAACCAGCCTTCGGAGAGCGCACCAGGGAAATCGCTTCAGTCTGTCCACACTGACAGCTGCAAGCTCACTGGCGTGGTCACATTTGTGGCACTTGAAGCAGCATTGGGAGCGGTGCATTATGAGCAGCTATCCCACAGAGCCACCTCTTCCCATTCTGGTGCTGTGGCTTGTGGTAAGGGAGCGTGGGGTGCCGGGCATTCTGGATCCTTTCCCAACGCCCCGTGATGCATCACTTCGCATCCCAGCAATTCCTGTGTTTCTGTCTACATTTGGCGCCATTTTTCAGTGGTTTCTGTGCGGCGGCGCACTCTGTCTTCCCTTTCGGTCTGCAGGAATGGAGCCCGAACTGCTGAGGAGCATGTTTTCGAATCTCGCCAGCACGTCTTGTTTGGCAGTCGAGTTATTTCCTAAGATCCAAAGTGACACTGAGGAGTCCGACACGATAGCGAGTTGCGTAACACATATGACAAGATATTGCTTATCTCATTCACGGACATACTCTCCTCCGTGGAATGCCACTTTTGGGCTTGGGAAACAAGCACTGAGTGGTGGGATCACATCATCATGCAAGTCTGGGATGACGAGCAGTGGCTGCAGAACTTTTGGATGAGAAAAGCCACATTCATGGGACTGTGTGCGGAACTCGCCCCCGCCCTGCAGCGAGTTGGACCATTGAAATCGGGTTGATGCAAGTTTGCGGGGCCATTAATCGCATCCTGCTCAGAAGAATGGTGACTCCGGTAACATGCATGACATTGTGG
Organism: Sternotherus odoratus; assembly: GCA_032164245.1. Lineage (NCBI taxonomy): Eukaryota > Metazoa > Chordata > Testudines > Kinosternidae > Sternotherus > Sternotherus odoratus. The sequence continues at coordinate 63,432,733 of JAVMKO010000008.1, forward strand.
CTGGCTTTGAACAAATGGGTTTCCCTAACTGCGGAGGGGCAATAGATGGGACACATGTTCCTATTCTGGCACCGGACCACCTAGCCTCCGAGTACGTTAACCAAAAGGGGTATTTCTCCATGGTTCTCCAGGTGCTTGTGGATGACTGTGGGTGTTTCATTGACATTAACGCAGGCTGGCCCGGAAAGGTGCATGATGCACACATCTTTCGGAACACCGGCCTGTTCAAGAAGCTGCAAGCCGGGACTTTTTTCCCAGACCGGAGGATCACCATAGGGGAAGTCAAAATGCCTATTGCCCTCTCTGGGAGGTGGAATCCCAGGAGCTCTCCAGCCACGGAGTCAGAGCGCTCTACGTGCCTTGCCAGTGCGGACGGGTAGTAGGGTACAGAGCTCTTGGTGGCTTTATTGCACTATAACGCACAAGTGTAGCCAAGTCCTGCATGTGGTCCCCATAAGAATTCATGGCAGCAAGCTGGTGATTCCACAGCAGATTCCACCACCGCAGACAGCTAAGGGCTCAGCTCTCAGACTCTCTTGAAAAAACTAGAGGTAAAACTGGGGTCATGAGAGCTCATCCTTACGTAGGTTTTGATGACCTGTGTTCAGGGTGAATGGAAACAGGACAGCGCTTCAAAAGGAACGAGCCAGGCAAGGGGCAAAGGTCATTTTAGCAAATCTGCTTCTAACACCTCTTTATCTTTGCTTTGCTCATCAGCTCCCAAATTCCAGCAGCTCTGAAACTGCAGTAGCAGGGGTTTGCCTGTCACTAAAAGGAACCGCCTGTGTTCCCCATTCCTAGCATGAGGTCTTCAGCCAGCTACAAAGTAACTGGTGTGTGTGAACAGTAGGCAATAAAACAATCACAGAGCTAATGTAATTCAAGGTTCTGCTTACCAGTAGGAGGAGAAGGGGCATGGAATGTACTCACAGTGGGATTCAGAGCTAGCATGAGTGGGTGTAACTGGAGTTGGACAGTGGTGCAAAGGAAAGATGAAGTAGCAATAAGACAATCTAGTGCAAATACAAGACAGCGGAGCACTGTCTAATGACTGGCACAAGAAAAATCTGCCCTAGCTGGTGAACTTCAGGCCCTCATCTACATTCCCAACAAACACCACAATAATATCAACATCCACCTGTGGAGTGAGGAGAATGACCAATCAATCCTTAGCTCCACGGGAAAGCCAGCCGAGCAGAGGAGTCAGGATGACCACAGAAAAGTGGACTTAGGTGCAGATTTTGGGGATAGACCCTCACAACACATGCATTAGCCTGAGTCCAGGAGTTTTACAGGTAAACAAGAAACAAACTCATGTCAAATGTAAGACTCGTGGTGGACTCTTGACCACTGTTCCATGCAAGGCAAGAAGAGCCAGGCTGCTGGATTTTGTGTGTGCAAGCTCCTGTCTTAGCATTCAAACACACATCAGGTACTCCAGGGAGTTTGGGCCCGATCCAGTGAAGTGCTGAGAGCCCTCGACTCTCTCATGGTGCAAGACCCAAAGGAATGGTCTGCTGTGTCTTGTATTACGAAATTGCACAGTCCAGTCTTGTGATTGCTGCTGCTCTGCAGATCCCAGTAGGCCCATCCTGGGGCTTCTCTGCTAGATTTATTTAGAATGGCAGACCCCTGGGAGTAGCTGATGGAGACGGGGCTCACCAACAGGATTGGCCACACCCAGACAGCCTGGACTGTACCTCAGTACAGCCCTTCTGGGGGCTGAAAAGTGAAGTAAACTCCAATTGCAGAGTAACCCTCCCTAAAAGTGCACAGGGTCTGTAGCATAAATATACTCAACTCCTATCATTTGTCTTCATGTGATCCAAGGGTTTAATTTCCTTCAGAGGGTCTTTGCTTTGCTTAGAACTTGATGGTGAAGTTTAAAATTATGCTTTTGCGATCCTTGGGCGAAATTCACCCCTGTGCAGGGTTCATCTTAAGTGGTGCCTAGATCTTGGGCTGGCCCTCTGCCCAGGGTGAATTTTACCCCAGTAGGATTAAAAGGAAGCTTTATTATTTTAAACAGTATAGGAAAAGAACAGAAAAGAGAGGAAAAGGCACATCTGGGCAGATGACTTGAATGGCTTAGCTGGAAATATAGCCCCATCTCCAGGCTGGTTTAATCTCTCAGCACATGGACAGACAATGAAACCTAAACAATCTCTGTCACATATGAACAAACACAAAACACAGTCACCTTCACCTAACTGAGTGAGTTGTCTCTCCACAAATCCTCTCACTTACCCAGGTAAATAAGGAATAACTCTATGGATGTCAACAAACTTACCCCAGTTGAAAACTAGTGTGGGGGACAACTGGGCCCTGGGACTTTGTGCTGTAGTTTACACTGTGATTGTGTTGTTTCTGTAACACTGATGTGCTGAGAGCTGTGGCCAGAGTGTGGCTCTGACTCCCTTTTCACTCTTGATTTCTTGCCTTTCAAGTAAACACCTTTTTTGAGCCTGAGCCTCTAGACCTGATCCCAGGTGTGTGTGTGCAGAACCTGGTGAAGATTTTTGCAGGCAGGCCCAAGCCAGCAGTGGATGGCATGAATGTTACTTTCTATGAGGGCCAAATCACAGCCTTCCTCGGCCACAATGGAGCTGGAAAGACAACGACCATGTAAGTGTGAGAGGACGCTCTGGCTGTGCAAATCCAGCGCATTGCCCTACTGCTCTGACCCTGAGTTCTGGGAAGCAGCAGGCAGATCTCTTCATTCTCCTAGCTTCTCTCTTTCCTAGCTACCCCTCTGCTCCTAGCACATAAGGACAGGCTGACCCCATGCAGGGCCATGCTGACTATAGAAAAGGGAGAGCATGAAATGCATGACACACACAAGTGGATAAGATAAAAATGTGTCCTTGGATCAAGTCCCTATGAGCATGTTAATGGCAACAGGGGTCCTTCTGTTTGAAAGAGCTGAGACGCTCTAAAACAAGCACAACTTGTACTCTTGGATGCTGTTCTTGGTTATCCCCCAATAGCTGCACTGACTTAAGTCCAAAGTGGTGCATGACCTGGGTGCAACTGACTATAGAACATGGCCCCAGTGTTTATATTCAGTAGATCTAGAGTGGGGTATTTATGTAAAATAACTATGGATTTATGTACAATTTACATGTAAGCTATACACCCAATTTAAAATGGTCCAGTGAGACTCATCCTAGGTCATGTGTAGTCAGGGCTGGGAAAACTTACCTGGTGAACTGGTTTGAAAAGTACAAGTTCAGGTTAACGTGACTTAAACACTGTTTGGCCAGCCAGTGAGGCCCAGATCAAACTTTTGTACAAACCAAGTCTGGAATCCATTTTCTAGCCTAGGTGAGGACCATACAGACAATTGATACCAAACCCAGAACCACACACTAGCAGAGGGGTCTCACTTGAGTATTTTATTAGGACTAGATTTGGATGTGTCCATGCTTCCCAGTGGGATTGTGTTTCAGCAATAAGGAATAAGAAGTTGTCATATGCCACCTAGTGGCTCATGAGAAAAGTGTCTCTGTATATCTGAAACCTAAGGATCGTCCATTTGCTTTTTTTTCTCATGTTCTTTGACCAGGTCAATCCTAACAGGCTTATTCCCACCCACATCTGGAACTGTCCTGGTTGGTGGCAAGGACATCCAGATGCATATGGACTCGATTCGGCAGAGTTTAGGCATGTGTCCTCAGTACAACATCTTGTTTAATCAGTAAGTGCCGTTTGATCTGATGCTATACTCAAGAACTGAGTCCCCACCATCCAGTCTGGATGTTTGGGATGTCCCCAAACCCATGTTGTTTCTCTGTTCTCTTCTGACAGTGCTTGTAACTCAGACAGAATCCTCCTTCCTTCTTCTCCTGTCAATATTTCTGAGGGACAGATACTATTTTACCCCTTCTATAATCCTCAAGAGGAGACGCGTGGGGGTGGGGGTGGAGGGCATGCAGGTCATGTTGTGTCCCTGCCTCCCCCCCCAGATTTGTTGGACTGAGCATGCTCACTAACACTGCTGAAGCCGGCTGCCCGCATTTTATTCCCCACCCTTACTATCAGCAGGCACAGGTCATTGGAGAATCCCCAACTTCCACTGGCTGGGCCCAAAGTTGTTACTCAGGGAAATAAGTATTCCTGATATGGGTACTGTCTGCGTTGTGGTAGGACTTGGGAAGGACTTAACATGATAATCAAAGCACACAATAATCCGGGACCCCATTCCCCAAAAGCCATATTAATCCTGGCAATAGGCTGTGCTGATGGTTGGGGGTGCCATTTTGGAAAGACAGTAGGTGGGTAGGCAGAGAAGCAGCAAGAGGAAGGAAGTTCAGGGTGATCCTGAGGAGTTGCAGGCCAGCCAACGTTAGTGCCTGTAAAGGACAAACCAATTCTTCTCCTCAAAGGGGGTAATGAACTGAATACTGTTGGACCAAGCAACTTGGTTCTTCATTTAAACTGTCTCCATGTCTTTCTGTCTGATTTCTCAGACTCACTGTAGCAGAGCACATCTTGTTTTATGCCCAGCTGAAGGGGAGGTCTCGAGAGGAAGCTATGTTGGAGATGGAGATGATGCTGGAAGATATAGGCCTACCCCATAAAAGGAATGAAGAGGCTCAAAACTTGTCAGGTGCCCAAGGATTTGTTCTCAAAATCTTCTGCACCATTTTTGTTCTTCTACCATTTTAGTTCCACGGGGACAAATTCTGCCAACGATTCATACTAAGTAGTCCCTTACCTCTTGAGTTGTGAATTGGAGCCCTGTGAATTTCAATGATCTTGCTCAAGCAGTGTGGGAGGCAGAATCCGTCCATAAGGCATCAGCTGTGAATGTATCTGTGATGCATAAAACTTACTTTAATGTTGCTGAATAAAAATATATATTAATATTCAAAAATATCCTTTAATGACATACCCCAACCCTCACCACTATTCTGTGGTAATAGTCCAAAATGCAACACCTTCCCATACTGCTGCTTCAGTGTCCTGGGTGAATACCCTAGAATACCATAATATTTTTATAAGGGCTGTTCATGTCATTTAAAAGGTAAAAGTGTATATAGTACAGTGTCAAGGAGGTGCAGCATGTGGGTGTAGTGATGGATACACCTATAACTGTCCAGAGTTGCAGGTTGGGTTAGATAAGTACTCAGGAGTTCCTATACTCCACTGATCTCTAGGTTCTGCAAACACGGGCTGAGAATATCATGAAAACAAGCTTTCTTAGACTATCGCTAGAACTTCCTGTGTTAGATCCAGCCCACAACCAGAAAATGCGGGCACTGCATGAAAATGAAAATCAATGAAAAAATTAAGCTACATTTTTGGTACTCCAGGAAAAATGTGTGTATTTGTTCAAGTTCTGGGCTGAGGTTCAGGAGTGAGAGTGGTTCTTATTTTACCTGGTCCAGTTTGTCTGTCTCCAGCAGACACAAATAGTTATCTATCGTCACATGCTGCAATGTGTGCTGCTCTTCCTTCTCACTTCCACAGTTGTGTCCCTGCACTCTTTTTAGGTGGCATGCAGAGAAAGCTATCTGTTGCCATTGCCTTTGTTGGTGAAGCAAAGGTGGTCGTCTTGGATGAGCCCACCTCTGGAGTAGATCCATATTCCAGGAGGTCTATCTGGGATCTACTACTGAAGTATCGCTCAGGTAACCTGCTCCAGAGATGAAATCACTTTTTAAGCCCCTTCACTAATAAGCATGTCTTTTGCATAAGCTTTCATTAAAGTAAAGGGTATGAACATGCACAAACAGGAATTTACATGAGTGGTAAATTCACGTGAGCAACTTGTCTCATGACCTGGGGGTTTAGGGCAGAGATCAGAAAAGCTAAAGATATGATATAGCAACTTAATGTTACATGGAGAGAGCACACTAAACTGTGTTCAGAGGGCCCAGTTCTGCCCAACTCACACGTAATCGTGTAATACTATACAAGTGATCTAATTGATTCCACTGAGATTCCTAGCAGTGTGAGGCACTACTCAGTAAGAGTAAGTGAGGCAGAGCTGGGCCCAGTATTTCAGAGGAGCCAGACAGGTTTGGAAAAGTTTGGGTCTCCTGCTTCTTGCACTTACAACTGCTACAGAAAGGAAGAGCTTCAGCTTCTTTCTGAGCCTATTAAATGCCCCACTCACGTTTTAAAAAAAAAGCTGTTCATTTCTGAGGATGAATGCTGGAGAGATTTCTCATTGATGGGCCCAATTTTGTCACTCTTCTTTACTCTGTGACTAGCTCCATTCAGTGTGAGGAAGGGCAGCAGAATCATGTCAAAAATTGTATTTATTTTATACCTTTGCCAGGCTTTTAACTCTTAGTCAGTGCTTCTCCCACCCTGGGTTAGCCAGCCCTTAGTTCCTTGTCAGCATCTCCTTTTATGGATGCTCAAGCTAATGTGATAAACTCTCAAGAGACGTGTTTAGTTGTGTAACAGAAGTTCTGCAAGGTCATCCTGGGATGAAGGTGGCGGTGCTGTTATGCATGTCATATGCTCATGCGCCTCATCAGGAGTTTGCCTGCTCATGTGGGAGCATCTGTCGTTTGTGCAGCTCTTTGTTTTTAATTTGCTCACTTGCCATCTTGCCTGCATCTCCACTGTTTGCCATGAATAAGGCCCAACCCTATAGGATCTACTCCTAGTGAAATCTTTGGCTCTTATTCCTGGGAATTCCTTTCAGAAGTTCTGTACTAGTCCCTGTAATCCACATACAGCCCTGATTGTACCAAAGGAACAGTACCTTGCAGAGCATCTGTGTATTCCTTCTCCTAGGCAGAACCATCATCCTCTCTACACACCACATGGATGAGGCAGACATCCTTGGAGACCGGGTGGCCATCATTTCCCAAGGAAAATTGTTCTGCTCAGGATCTCCTGTCTTCCTAAAGAACTGCTTTGGCTCTGGCTTCTATCTCACCTTGGTTCGCAAGATGAAAAACACCCAAGGGGGAAGAGAATGGGGTTCTGTAAGTTCTCTGCTCCCTGGTTGCACAAGCAGTCTTCAAATATTCATTCACTGCAGTAGGTCAGAACCTGAGTAGCTGCTGTTTGTTGCTGTGGACAAAGCTGACTGTACAGTAAATGGTGTGTCCTAGGGAATAAGGCAATGAGAACGTGAGTCCCCTCCTCATGAAATTAGAGGACTATTTGGGGATTTTAATATTCACTTCTTAACATGACTTTTCCAGTTTTATGAATGTAGATGTCTTAGGGAAGAGGGCTTTTCAAAGGCACAAATGGCAATTGGGCAGCTAGCTCTGGAGGCTAATGCCTATCTGAAAATCTTCCCTCCTCTTCCCCACTTACATTGAATATCTCCCTGTGGAGTCTCATTTGTCCTGCAATACACTAGATGCGACCACACAGGGAGCTCAGGAACTATGGCAGCATGCCACTTACTCCTGGCAAAAGCAGTTCTCCAGCAACTCAAATAAGAGGGATCTGGGTTGGTTTTGATCATATAGGTCCCAATTTGTAAATCCACTAACATCATAGTGTCTGTATATATGGGCATTGTTCATTCAACTCCCCCAAGCAAATGCAGGTGGTTTAGAATTCCATGCAGTTACCACATGCATGGTGGTGTGATGCAATGCTTGTGTGAAATTTATTTTTTGTATGTCTTTTACCGCAAGTCTGAGTGTAATATGTTCAAGAAGTTCCAACTAAGACAAAATTCTTACTTCCCTAAAGCTGTGTAAAGGCTGATGAAACAATCCCTGATCATAATATTCTTACACACTAGTTTGCATGCATTATATGCATCTAAAGCACTTAACATCCTCTTTCTTATTTATCTGTACTAGCACTCCCCTAGCTGTGGATCTCAGTGCTCATGTTCCTGTTCCAGGTGTGCACCTAAAGATACAGTGGAAGGTCCCGAGCAAGAATTGGCTGGTAAGAATTGGGATCATTCACCTGGTCCAAGGTCTGTTCTTCTGAAACATGGCTGTTTCTCCTAGTGTACTAACACTTAAACCTTAGAGAACCCTCTTTTGAGATTTTATTTTTCAGCATTGTCTCAGTTACGTGTATTTTACTGTCACCTAGAAATCACTAAGGCTTCTTGGTGGTTTTGCTTACCTATCTGTGACAAATCCCCTTTCTGAGACATCTTCTAACATTTTGGGCTCAAACTGTAAAGTGGAAGTTTGGGTCTTCCTTGACTGTAGACTAAGAGGTTCAAACTCCTGTGTATTACAGTGTGTGATTCAATCAAGAAAGGAGAAACATCTTTAAAGTGAGGAAACAATCTTTCTGTGAGCACTTCTTTAGTTTTTCTCACTCTTGGGAGCACTTTCCTAGATGCTTCTGAAAGTCAATCATGGTGGTGACGGGCCTTAAATCATTTCCTGCTAGACAGTTCAAAAGTCATAACTGACCAGGGTCCAGCCCAGGCTAGTAAACTATTAACAGAGATGTGTGTGAGTCCTTCCCATCTTATGTCAGCACAGCCTTTGGAAGCATTCCCAGGATACTTAAATATTCATTTTCTGAGCAATGTTCTGACTCTTTACAGGGGATGTGAATGAGCTTACAGAACTAATTCATCATCATGTTCCAGAAGCAAAGTTAATTGAAAGTATTGGTCAGGAACTCATCTACCTTTTGCCCAGTAAAGATTTTAAACAGCGAGCTTATGCCAGTCTCTTCAGAGAATTGGAAGAAACTCTGTCTGACCTGGGACTCAGCAGTTTTGGGATTTCGGACACCCCACTTGAAGAGGTAATGGATGCTTTGAAATATTTGTCAGTACTTCCAGAAATCCTTTTGGGAGATCTTGAGCTCCACAATATGGAGCCATAATAATCCCCTCAAAACTTACCAAAAAACAGTAATGTCCGTTGTAACACACACAGCAGATCTTTAGAGATGGGAATTCAGAAATAATTCAAACCTGGATGGCCATCAGATCTGTTTATAGATGGACCATGACTTGTTAGCCACAAATGTTCCTCTCTTTTAATCTCGGTTTCTCTGCTTCCCACACCTTTTACTTCCCAAGCTTTTTCCTAGAGATCTTTGATTCTGTAGTTAGCAGCAGTACCCAGAGTTATTTGCAAATGTCATCTTAGAGGATGATGTCTAGCATCTCACAAGCAGGATGACTCCAAAGGTGTTACTAACCAAGAGGTGTGCGTGTCTTTGGCAGGTTTTCCTGAAGGTCACAGCAGATGCTGACCCTGGATCACAGAATACAGGTAGATATCCATGATATTCAGTGTCTGCACTCTTTTCTTGGGCATTCTGCATTCTGATAGCCTACTAAGAACAAGAATAATAGCTTCCAGTCCCATGTCTTTCTTTTCGTTATATAGCTAGTCAGCAAGTGATGCTGATTTTGGGTTTGACCCACTATCCAAGAAGTCAATAGAAGTCAGATTTCCATTTCTGCTATATCAGATCCTTAACCCTATACATCAAATTCCATCCTCAAGTCTCTAAAGTAAAAGAGGTTTTAGCATCCAGAACTCTGCTGTCTGTCAGTATGTTCACCACAGACTTGATTAACTCATCTACAGTGTTGAAAAAAGGGAATGGAACAGGATTAAGGCTGTGGTAGCCAGCCTGCCTGGTACTAGTTGATAGAGAAGCATTGCAATGATTGCATTGCAAAACAATGTAGTTTGGGAATATCTAGCTTTGGGAAAATCTGCCTCCACCAGGGCTAAACCTCTAAGGGCTTGTCTACACTTACATTTTATAGTGCTCAAACTTGGTGACTCAGGGGTGTGAAAAATCACCCCCTCATAACACAGAAAGTCTGAGTGCTTTAAAGTGCTAGTGTGGACAGGCTCCGAGCGCTCTGAGCTAATCCCCCCATGGAGGTGGAGTACCAGGAGTGCTGGGAGAGCTCTCTCCCAGCACTCACGTGCGACTACGCTTGCACTTCAAAGCGCTGCTGCGGGAGCGTTCCCGTGACAGTGCTTTGAAGTTTCAAGTGCAGCCATGCCCTAAGGAAGCTTACTCAGCAATGATGAACAAGGTTGAAATAGCCTCCCCGCCCCTCCTCCCATGGAGTAATGCACATGATCACTTCAATTCCTAAAACCTAGGAGGTGCTCAAGAAAATGGCTCCACTCTCAGAAAAACCTGCATTGAGCAGAAAGAGAAGGCTGAACAACCCCCTTTGGCGACCAATGGAGCCTCTCGAACACCTACAGGCCGAACCGGGGATGGGAGCGAAGGCAAAGGGTCCCGGAAGAATAAAGGTTCTCAGCTTGTCCGTCAGCAAATTAAAGCACTGCTCATCAAACGGTTCCACCATGCTACCCGTAGCCGTAAGGACTTCCTTGCTCAGGTACCACTCGTTCCTTCATCACTGTCACCGAGTCTTCCCTAAAGAGTACTCAGCACTAGTGGCTACAGGGATACCTCCATCAAAAACAAAGGTGGTGAAGAGAGGTGTCAATGTCCCTGTGAAGGCTGTTCCAATTACTCTCCCAGCTGTTCTGCATCCCACACTCAAGCACACTTAGCACACACTATAGCAGGGATCAGCAACCTCTCAGAAGTGGTGTGCCCAAGCCTTCATTTATTCACTCGAATTTAAGGTTTGGCATGCCAGTAATACATGCTAATGTTTTTAGAAGGTCTCTTTCTATAAGTCTTTAATATATAACTAAACTATTGTTGTATGTAAAGTAAATAAGGTTTTAAAAATGTTTAAGAAGCTTAATTTAAAATGAAATTAAAATGCAGAGCCCCCCAGACTGATGGCCAGGACCCAGGCAGGATGAGTGCCACTGAAAATCAGCTCGCATGCCATCTTTGGCACGCGTGCCATAGGTTGCCTACCCCTGCACTATAGTCTCTCTCTCTGCAATTTGCCTCCTCAAAAATGTTTTGCTTTCACTGAGACTGTCTCTGATGTATTCCATGTTATTAAAAACCAGCACTATGGCAACTCTGGTTGCTGGTAGTGCTGGGAATTAAATGGTGGTTCCTGAGAACAGAAGTAGGTCTGCTCCATGTGCTATTTCTGTCCCTCCTTTGAATATGTCTGTTCTAAGCTATACAGAACTGCACAGCACATTATGACATTTTTCCTATTCCCTGCAGATTGTCCTCCCGGCTACTTTTGTATTGTTAGCTCTAATACTTACAGTTATCATCCCTCCCTTTGGAGAATATCCCAGCTTAATACTGCATCCTTGGATCTATGGACACCAGATTACCTTCTTCAGGTCAGAGGAATCGTTTTTTAAAGTGGATCTCCTATCCCCTTTCCTCCTTAGCATTTAGGACTGCTAGGTTACATATGCTGCTTCAAGGGCCTGATTCCCCTATCACTCATCCCAGAATAGTTAATTAGCATGAAATTGGCAAGAGTAGCGAATCCAGCCCATTGTGTCTATTGTCTTACCGCAAAAGAATAGTTCTCAAACGTTTTCATATTGTGAGTGGCCTATCTCCCAACCTCCATGTGCCAAATCAAGCATGCATCATGCAGGGTGTAGAGAAACACTTTTGTTTTTAGTTTATCAGGTGAAAAATGTTTCTGGAAACCTCAAAAGTCCTGGGCTGGACAGTAACCATCAGAAAGCATCAGCACTTGAAGGCCATAATGATTGTAAAGCATTTGTACAAAAACGACAAAGAATCCTGTGGCACTTTAAAGACTAACAAACATATTGGAACATAATCTTTTGTGGGCTAATACCCACTTCGTCGGATGACTTATGCTCCAATATGTTTGTTAGTCTTTAAGGTGTCACAGGACTCTTTGTCGCTTTTGCAGATCCAGACTAACATGGCTACCCCTCTGACATATGTACAAAGTAGTTCAACTGATCCCCCAGTGGTGTGTGGAGCTCAGTTTGAAAATCACTGGTATATAGCACCTGACACCAACAGTACTCTAGTGTTGTTAGACACTTTATTGACATGGTTAGAATTCTTGGTTTGGTCTCACCTTATTAAAAAGAGAGGATGTGATACTTGTCCTATGAATTCTCTGTTGGCTGAGTTCTAGTATGACAGTGTATGCTGAGATGAAGATCACCGTTCACTCAGGAGTGCAATGATTCCACGCTTACAAAGGGGAGCGTGTATTTGTATTAAGTGTATGTTAAAATTAGTGCTTTGGTCTCAGGAGAAAATGGCCATTACTTTGTCCTTTAAGCCCTCTTGGAATCATTCTACGGTTTGTGTACTTTATCCTATTAAAGACACTAGATTATCAGTACCTAAGGGGACTCTGCCTAGATGAAGTTGTGTGTCTACCTATGTGATGCTGTCACCAGCTGGTTTTGTTTATTCTACTTCTGTAGTCTGACAGGTTTTTATACAGTAAATCTTGTGTAATCTCCTTAGCAATGAGCGGCCTGGGAGTGAGCAGATGGTTTCCCTCACTAATGCCTTCTTGAATAAGCCAGGATTTGGAAATCGCTGCATAAAGGAAGAGCCTCTTCGGTAAGTCACTGGATAGTCTCTCTTGAAGTAGAAATTGTCTCTGGTAAGAAATAAGCAGTGGGATGTGGCTACCACACTGAGAGTGGTGTGGACTAGCTTTTCACTGAAACACATGCTCTATGTTTAGTCCTGGCACTGATGTTTGAAGATGAGAACAAATAGTGAGAAAATAATGCAGTCAGGCTAAGAACAAGTCACACTGTTCTATATTTATAGATAGAAATCAGCAAAGGCAATTCCATGTAGAACCTCAGTCATGTTCATGAAGAATTAAACATGAACATTTGCATTTGTAGAGCAATAAAATAAAACCAGAATTTCCAGATCTCCCTTCCTATTTACTATGGCCTGCCTCCCTCCAATTTTGCATGGCCTAGAACCTTTACCCTCAGGCTCTCTTTCACAATTACATGTTATCCCCATGGCTACAGTAATTACTTAGGTGGAAAAGTAACTATTATGGAAGTAACTGTGAATTTTTAACTGTTTGCTCTGATAAAAATGTCAATCACACTCTGTGCATGGCTCTTAAATTCTTCCCCCTCTCCCACCCTTTCTGTTCTTCCCCCTATGCCTTTACATATGTGTCCTTATTGCCTGTACCCCCTCACTGTCCTTTCTCCTGCTGCCCCACTGCCTGATTCCTTTCTCCTCTGCTTGCTGAGAGCCCATTGGTGGCTCCTGTTTCATCTGCTTTCCTCTATATAGTGTAGCAGGACTTAAAACTTAGGTCAATATAACAGCTGTGTTAAGGGGATCTGAAAAATCCACACCCTTGTATAATGTAGTTGTGCTGACCTAGCCTCTGGTGGAGACACAGCTTGGCTGACAGAAGAATGCTTCTGTTGACCTAACTACCGTCACTTGGGGAACTACCATCAGTTGGGAAGTTGGTGTTCCTCCCCCTTCCACTGCTCTAGGCTGCCTAGCTACAGGGACATGGTTACATCACCATGGTCCCTGTAGTGTAGGTATGGCCTAAGTGAGAACAAGATGAAGCTCTAAGCATGGAGGATGGATGGGAAGGTACAGTGTGATGAGAGAGCAAGGGATGAAAAATGGTTTTAGAATAGAGAGCTAGGAGAAAAGCGTTAAAATCTTGGCTCTGCTACAGACTTACTGGGAGGAAAGCAAAAGGAGCAAACATCTCAACTACAGCAGTGGTCTTCAAAGTGGCTTGTGCAAGACCACCCCCGGGGGTGCGTGAGACCCCGGGGCCACCGCGAAAGCTTTCTCTTCGGCGGCATTTCGGCGAACATACCCTGGGGGCCACGAGCAGAGGCGGGGCAGGGAAAAGGGGCTGTGGAGCAGCAACTTTGAAGAGCGCTAAACTACAGTGGCATTTTTTCGTGTGTTTATGCGCTCCGGTGAGCTATATGACAGCACTGTTATGACATACTGTGTTCCTCTGTACAGGGACTACCCATGCAGTAATATGTCAACTGCCTGGAGCATACCACCTATTCCTCCTAACATAACCAACCTGTTTCTGACCCACAAATGGAGCCCTGACGACCCTTCTCCCTCCTGCAAGTGCAGCACTCGCAAGAAGCTCACTATGCTCCCAGAATGCCCGGTGGGAGCTGGAGGCCTTCCTCCCCCACAGGTACCATGCAATGGCCACATACACCTCTAAAGCAGCCCCAGTCAGTGGGGGGGTGGGGTTATGTGATCAATAAACTACGCTGCCTGTATCTGTAGGGAAGAAAGTGCTTATCTAGCAAAATGTGTGTGTGAATCATTTAGTAAATACCACTGCTGGGCATGGAAGAGATGGGAAATGCATTTTCCCCTGCTCTGAGCCTGTATTCTGGATAGCTGGATAGAGTTAGCAAGTAGGTAAACAGGTAAGCAGAGTGAATCCAGGAGGCTTATTTCAAGCCTTGCAGACTTCTGTGGAACTTTCACATGATTTCCACTCACACCCCAGGGAAGCACCGAGTCGACTCAAACCCAGGTGGAACTTTTGGGTTTCGATGGAGTTGGGAATCCACACAGATCAAAGCTAGATAAAAGTTACTTTTCAGGTGAGATCCTGTGAACAGAAACCAACTGTTGGTTTTTCCGGACAAACACCTATTTCATGAGCTTAGGGACTATAATTGGTTGGTTTGACGTAACTGGCTGGATTTTCTTTGCCTCCCAGAGAGTGCAGCGCAGCACAGAAATTCTTCAAGATCTCACCCACAGAAACATTTCTGATTTCCTGGTGAAAACATACCCCAGTCTGATCAGAGAAAGGTAAGGGGTCAGTCTCGCTGAGAGGTTTCTATTTGCTTGTCACATTCCGCATAGAATACATATTTGTGATATCCTCAGTAGCAGTAATATGACACAGCACTTTATTTGCTCAAAGTGTACAGCCATTAACCCTCACCAGCCGGGGGAGGTAGGGAAGAATTACGATCCTTCCTGGGTCGGATTAAACTGTACCAATATAAGCACATTTATACCAATATGACTGCATCCACCCTAAGCAGCTTGTACTGCTTTAACTATACCTGGATGGCCAGAGCAGTACAACTTTAATGTGTGGACAAGCCTAGAGGCAGTGCTGGGCTTAGACTTCATATACACTGCAGTGTAAACCTTTCAAAGTCAAGCTCAGATCTACCACTTCCCCTCCCCCCACTTCCATCTACACACAAATCGTGCTAACCCAGATCCCAGGATCCCATGGGGGGAAAGGGAGAAAGGATCCAATCCTGAGTCAAGCCGAGATCCAGGGTTCAAGCCCTATTGCTTTGCAGTGTGGACTCAGCCCCACTGGACTTGTGCTCTTGACGTCCGCTGACTTTTTTTGTCCTCTGGACAGTCAAGTTTTCCCACACTGCATCACAAACAAAGGGACAGAGTGCACCATTTTGGGAGGGCACTAGGCAGACTTGGGATATGGGTGGTTGGACCTAGACCCACATAATGTAGTATAGATGCTGGTGACCCAGAGTTCAACAGTTCCTAACCTGGCATTATGAATGAGTGTAGACGCTTAAGCCCTAGGTTAGCAAACTTGAGTTCTACTGACCCTGGGCTTACATTGCAGTGTAGACAAAACCCAAGAGTACCAGACTCCAAGGATAAGTCTACACTACAATAAAAAACCTGCAGCACCGAGTGTCAGAGCCTGGGTCAGCTGAGCTGGGCTCATGGGGCTCAGGCTGCGAGGCTAAAAATTGCAGTGTAGCTGTTCAGACTTGGGCTGGAGCCAGGGTCTCCAGCCTGAGCCCAAATATCTGCACTGCATTATAGTGCCACAGACTGAGCCCCAAGATCAGAGTTCAGTCTGTGCTACCTTACCAGTACTCGCTGCACTGCTTGAAATGTCCTTGAGATTAACTATCCTCACCTGTTGTTTTCTCACCAGCACCTCCCCCCACTTAGGAGACACCATGAACTCTTGTGATGTGTTGTTATAAACCGGTTTGATATTGATTCAAGATAGAGCTAGAACAGCACTGCTGTGTGCGACCTGACAAATCTTTTGCTCACCTCTGCTTAATTTGGAGATGCTTTCAGTCTTGACTCTTCCCTCTCTGGCCCTTATCCTGGTATGAACCTTGCCAGCAATAAAAAAGCCAAAAGCCCAATCCAGAAAGTTTATGGACTCCTGATGATAAATCCCCATCTCAGTGTCATCAACATTCCCTGTGCCTGTAGAGGCCTCAACTCAGCAGCGCTCTTAAGTACATGTTTAATGTTCATCTGAGCCAGAGCAAGTCATTTAGAGTGGCATGTGTATGCAATGTTTTGGAACATGCCTCCCAGCTCTGGTCAACAGACTGGGGCTAATGGAACTCACGAATAAGGCTCTAAAAATAGCTGAAACACAGAGTTTTGAAGATGCAACACGGTCTGAAGCCCGCCCCTCTCCCTCGGCTTCAGAGCCTGAACTCCAGCCCCAGCTGCAGCTTCAAGATGCTGTCATTACAGCTGCTTTTAGAGCATGAGCGCAAGCCAGACTAGCCTGAGTCAGCCAGCCAGCCTGGGAGGCTCCCTCTCACCTCCTCCAAAATACAGTGTAGACATCCCTTGTCTTTGATCTGAAATGCTTCATCATCTCCTTTTCTGTTGCAGTTTGAAGAGTAAATACTGGGTCAATGAGCAAAGGTAGGAAACTGTTTGATCAACTACAGGGGTAAATACACAAAGCAGTGATTTTCGGTTTAACTTTGGAACCTAAAAATGTCTCCCGGAATGGGAGAGGTGAATTGTGGCAGATAGCATAGGGCAGACAAAAGGGTGGCTAAGGAAACTAGTGTGCTGTGTGAGATAGGGATGGAGGTCACCGGGGACTTGACAGCAGCATTATTGTATTCAACTGGAACTAGCTGTGAAAGCCCTAGGCACACAACAAAACCAGCACCAGCTTCCTTTTCTCACAGGCTGTTTCCCTGCTCTGACTTTTTCTCATCCTACCACCTATTGTTTTCTCCATTAGCACCTCATGAATGCTAGAGATTCTCCCTTGCACTAAGTATTAAGGAGGTGTTAAGAAAACAATAGGTAATCAGGTGCTTCAGGTCTGCCCATGCAGTTGGGTTATTATGTCTAAGAAAAGGGGAGGAACCAGAATTGAAATGGTCAAGATGTAAATTGTTTTGATCTGTAGATTTAGGGCTGGTCTGCACTGGGGGGGGGGGGGGGGGGATCGACTGCAGATACGCAACTTCAGCTATGTGAATCACGTAGCTGAAGTTTGCATATCTGCAGCCGACTTACCTGCCATCCTCACAGTGGCGGGAGTCAGAGGCGCGCTCCTCCGTCGACTCCAGCTTGTGCCTCCCGGCAAGCTGGAGTTCCGGAGTCAACGGGGGCGTCGCGGGTGATCGATTTCTCGTGTCTTCACCAGACATGAGAAATCAATCGCTAACAGATCGATCGCTACCTGCCAATCTGGCTCCAGTTTTACCCGCTGCATTCCACTCCTGCCCCATCACAGTCCAGCACTGCAGACTCCCAGTGCCCACTGCACTCAACACCCATCCCTTTGTAGTTTAGCCCTGCTGAAGTACAGTACTCTCTGCACTGTACTCCAAAGGACAAGGTTGCATATGATACTTGGACTTACACAAATCTTTAACCATCCTGGGACTGCTCCTCCTTTTGGGAATCTCCCTTCTCCTATCACACACAGTGCTGATGTGTTTTTTTGTTTCTCTCTCTCCTCCGGTTGTTGTTTCTTAATAAAATAATTGTTTTGGTTTGAAAGCCATCTTTATTCCATTAACTGAAAGCAAACAGAACCCTGCAAAGCAACTGGAAATTTTCCTAAGCTTTTATAGTGCATCATCTGCACCAGGACCGGTGACGGGGGGGGGGGGGGTACTACGGGTCTGGAGAGCGGGGAAGGGGCGGGGAGGCGGCGCGGCTCTCCTCCGGAGCGGACGAGCGTGCGTGTCCCCGGCAGGAGCAGTGAGCCCGGCCGGCAGCAGCGGCGCACCACCGCCTGCAAAGAGGGTGAGGGCGGGGAGGTAGGGCTTCCCCCGCCGGACGTGGCATCGTGCAGCCCCTGCACCGTCTCGCGCAGGTCCGGGGGGGGAAAGGCGCGCGGGGGGGGGGGGAGGGAGCAGCAAGGGCGGCTCGCACCTCTCCCGGGCTCGCGCTCCCGCAGGACTCCGCACTGCCGCCAGCCGCTGTCAGCTGGGGGGGGGGGGGGCGCCGGCTGGGCTGGGGGGGCCCCCAAACGATCAGAGTAGGGGGCCCCAAAATTTCTGTCGCCGGCCCTGATCTGCACCAATCACAGTCACCTCCTAGCATTGCAAGCACTGCACTCTTGATCATAGCAACAAATATTAGTGGCTTTCAAATTGCTGCCTCAAGGCATCCCTGATCCTTATGGCCCTGTGCTGTGCCCCTTGTATAGCCCTGGTCTTTGACTGTTCAAATTCAACCTCCAGGCACTGAGCCTCAGCAGTCCAGCCCTGAGTGAAGCTTTCACCCTTCCCGTCACAAATATTATGGAGCATACAGCATGTGGCCATAAGAATATTGTCATCAACCATGTCTAGCCTCCCATATAGGCAGCTCCAGTGGGCCTTTAAAAGCACACTCAACAGTCATTCTGCACTTGCTCAGCCTATTGTTGAACCACTCCTTGCTGCTGTCAAGTTGCCCCATGTATGGCTTCATAAAGCTCAGTATTAAGGGGTAGGTGGGGTCTCCCAGGATCACAATGTGCATTTCGACTTCCCCTATGGTGATGATCTGGTTCAGGAAGAAAGTCCCCGCTTGCAGCTTCCTGAACAGGCCAGTGTTCTGAAAGATGCATGTGTCATGCGCCTTTCTGGACCAGCCTGTGTTAATG
Source organism: Sternotherus odoratus (assembly GCA_032164245.1). NCBI lineage: Eukaryota > Metazoa > Chordata > Testudines > Kinosternidae > Sternotherus > Sternotherus odoratus. The sequence continues at coordinate 63,451,433 of JAVMKO010000008.1, forward strand.
TCTGTGAAACACCCATGGTGATCCACAAGTGCCTGAAGAACCGTTGAGAAATACCCCTTGCGATTAATGAACTTGGTGGCTAGGTGGTCTGGTGCCAGACTTGGAATATGCATGCCATCTATTGCCCCATCACAATTAGGGAAGCCCATTTGTGCAAAGCCATCCACAATGTCATGCATGTTGCCCAGAGTTAGGTCTTTTGGAGCAGGATTCGACTAATGGCCATGCACACTTCCATCAACACGAGTCCAATGGTCGATTTTTCCCACTCCGAATTGGCTAGTGACTGATCAGTAGCAGTCTGAAGTAGCCAGCTTCCACAGTGCAATCACCACGTGCTTCTCAACGATAGGACAACTCTCATTCTCGTGTCCTTGTGCAGCAGTTCTGGGGTGAGCTCATCACACAGTCCCATGAATGTGGCTTTCCTCATGCGAAAGTTCTGCAGCCATTGCTCATCATCCCAGACATGCATGACAATGTGATCACACCACTCAGTGCTTGTTACCTGAACCCAAAAGTGGAGTTCCACTGTGGTAAGCATCTTTGTGAATGCCACAAGCAATCTTGTGTCGTAGCTACTACGCATGAACATAAGAACATAAGAACGGCCATACTGGGTCAGACCAAAGGTCCATCTAGCCCAGCATCCTGTCTACTGACAGTGGCCAATGCCAGGTGCCCCGGAGTGAGTGAACCTAACAGGTATGATCGAGCGATCTCTCTCCTGCCATCCATCACCCCCCTCTGACAGACAGAGGCTAGGGACACCATTCATTACCCATCCTGGCTAATAGCCATTTATGGACTTAGCCTCCATGAATTTATCCAGCTCTCTTTTAAACCCTGTTATAGTCCTAGCCTTCACAGCCTCCTCAGGTAAGGAGTTCCACAGGTTGACTGTGCGCTGCGTGAAGAAGAACTTCCTTTTATTTGTTTTAAACCTGCTGCACGCCAATTTCATTGAGTGGCCCCTAGTTCTTCTATTTTGGGAACAAGTAAATAACTTTTCCTTATTTACTTCCTCCACACCACTCATAATTTTATATTGAAAGATGGCACCAAATGTGGACAGAAGCACAGAGATAGCTGGGATTAGAACAGGACCCAGGATATGACTCCCTCCGACTTCCCACAACTCTTAGCGGCAGAAGAGGAAGAGATGCTCTGTGGGATAGTTGCCCTGAGTGCACTTGTCCAAATACTGATGCAAGTGCTGCAAGTGTGAACACACAACAGGCAGCTGACAGTGTGAACACACAACAGTGGCTTCCCTTCAGCACTCTCTGAGTGGTGATGTAACTCTGCCAATGTAACAGGTTTAAGAATAGCAGCCGTGTTAGGCTGTATCCGTAAAGAAAGCGAGGAATACTTGTAGCACCTTAGAGACTAACCAGTTTATTTAAGCATATTTCAGTTTATTTCAGCATAGGCCCACGAAAGCTTATGCTGAAATAAACTGGTTAGTCTCAAAGGTGCTACAAGTATTCCTCCCTATCTGCCAATGTAGAGATACTTGCAAAAAGTCTAAGAGCTATGTGTTTTTTTTAGCAAGTGGAGACTATTACACATAAATTATGTAGCTAAAGCAAACACTTACTAAGGCAGCCTTTAGTATTTCTGTTGACTAAAGAGATTTGGATCTACAATATAAGTGATTGATATGAGTATGCTCTTCCGCTAGGTATGGAGGAATTTCCATTGGAGGAAAACTCCCAGTCCTTCATGTCACTGGAAATCAAATTGTTGATTTTTTGAGAGATCTTGGCCAAATGATGAATGTCACTGGGGTAAGCAGGAATGTTTTGTCTGTTTATTAAAATACAGCAAGCAAATGCTGCAAATGTGTAGCACCAAAATCAAATTCTGCTGGTTGATTTTCGAATTGGTTTTCTTGACTTTTAGGGTCCAGTCTCTATGTCTGTTGCTAAAGAAATGTCTAATTTCCTTAAATACATGGAAACTGAAGACAACATTAAGGTATGTGGGGAGGATAGTCTGGAAACACATTGCTGTTTTGGAGCCAGATTCCAATCTGTAAGAACATTGTTGTACGTAGCTAAAAACAGAGTTTCAATGTTATATCCATTTCTTGTATGCAGTGTTGTAGCTGTGTCTGTCCTAGGATATTAGAGAGACAAGGTGGGTGAGGTAATATTTTTTATTAGACCGACTTTTGTTGCTAAGAGAGACAAGCTTTCAAGCTTATACATAGCTCTTCTTCAGGTCTGGGAAACCTATTTATTCAGAAATCAGAGAGGTAGCCGTGTTAGTCTGGAATAGCAGAGGTAACAAAGTCCTGTGGCACCTTAAAGACTAACTATAAAGTTTTGAAGCATAAGCTTTCGTGGGCTAATACCCACTTCGTCGGAGTGTCACAGCTAACTACAAAGTGGAACTGGTAGTTTGGCATAAGTAGTTAATACATATTTCCAGGGACCACTTCATCTTGAATGGTTCCTTGAAATTCGTGCTAAACAATCTAAATGTGCTAAACGTGCTAAACATCGTGATCCACCTTGTATTAAGCTGTGACACTCTGAGGCTGTGAGTATTCCCACTTCCCCTCGAGAGACACAAGTTATGCCAGCATAAGCATTAGTGTACACAATGCTAGTGTGCACAGCGCTATGTACCAACATAGCTTCTGCCACTCACGAGGTGGGTTTTTTATACTAGTAGCTCTCTCCCATCGGCGAAGAGCGTCTTCACTGCGCTGTGCTGCTGCAGCACTGTAAGTGTAGACACGCTGGAACTAGGTGTGTTGGCTTTAAGTGGTTTCCTTCATATACAGGGTTCAGCACCCCCACTATAAAAATTGTTCCAGTGCCACTGCTCTAAGTTTCCCAGATCTGAAGAAGAGCTCTGTGTAACCGCAAGAGTTTGTGTCTCACACCAAGAGAAGTTGGTCCAAAAAAGGATATTACCTCACCCACCTTGACTCTGTAATGTCTGTTTCATATAAGTAATTATACTGGACACACTGATACGTGCAAAGTTATGTTTAACCTAGTAGCTTTCTACAAGGTTTTGTTATCCTGTTGCCATTCTATACACTTTCAAAGAACATCTTTCAGATGTTAAAAAGCTGACACTGTAAAAGCCATTGCCCCATTGTTGGAAAGCTTTTAAAAAAACATGGGTTTGGAATGATCTCACTAAAATACAGTGTGTGGGCTCCCCCTGCTGGGTCACTTCAGGTATCTAACAAACCCTCAGAGCTGTGCATATTTCTGCTGACATTTTCCATTGGAGAAGTAAACAGAAGGCAGCCATGTGGCCTCCAGCTTGTTAGTAGTGTGGGCTGCTTAATACTCTTTTGCTTTCTGGCTCTTATAGGTGTGGTTTAACAATAAAGGCTGGCACGTCATGGTAAGCTTTCTCAATGTAGCCAACAATGCAGTCCTGAGAGCCAATCTGCGGCAAGGCCAAGCTCCTGAGGACTATGGGATCACTGCAATAAATCATCCTTTGAACCTCACCAAGGAGCAGCTCTCAGAAGTCACTGTGTAAGCAGCAGTATTTCCCCTGGATTCTTTCACATATTTATTTCTCTTCCTCTCCATTCAGTCTATTCCCACCCCTGGCTTCCTCCCTGACGGCTCAAATACCAAGTTGAAGCTTGAGTGGTATAGTTTAATTCAGGGCATGTGTTTTTATGTGCCATTTGCATGGGGATCCTTTCCTTCAATTTTATCGTAGTCAGAAGTTAGGTCAAAACCCTCTTCTGTGTTTGCCTGTGAGACTAGCTCATGACTGTTCCTTGCAGAGAGGCTCTCCCATCCCACCTACAGGCTATCTCCATTGGTAACATAACTATGGGTGTAGGCATGCCTGTGCCATGTATTAGAAATGCCAGAGTAAAGGCATCATAATTTGGCTCTTAGGTGCCCACAGGTACTTGAAGCTGTACAAGACACACAGTCAGACATGGTCCCTGGCCCAAGGAGCTTTCTCACCATGGCATTTTCACAGCTGTGCATGTTCCTTGTACTGGGTCATTTATTAACCCACATTGCTGAATGTCTGTGTCTGGCAGCAGCTGAGTTGAGGGTACTGTCTCTAACAGCAGGGCAACCTTGACGGGAGCAAGTGTCATGTGAGTGTCCAGGGAATTGATCACGCTATGTGTGTGTGTACTTATTAGTTACAACCCTGAACTTAATGCCACAGGATATACTAACAAATTCCCAACATTTGAATAATCCTCGACTTACAGAATACCCTTGTTCAGCTGGATGTTCAAACCACCTGTAGTTTTCAAGGATTTCCTGCTGGTGTTAGTGAGTATGGGTTGTGGTTGCTTGTGCTGGCTCAGAGCCCTCTAGTGGCATTGTGAACTACTTTCACTCTTGCTCATATGGTCCCTCCCTCCTGTGCTTTGTTGCAGGCTGACCACTTCTGTGGATGTTGTTGTCGCCATCTGTGTGATTTTTGCCATGTCCTTCATCCCGGCCAGTTTTGTTTTGTATCTGATCCAAGAACGGGTGACGAAGGCCAAGCATCTCCAGTTTGTCAGTGGTGTTAGCCCTGCTGTTTACTGGCTAACCAATTTCATTTGGGACATAGTGAGTATCTGCTAGTTGGAGCTCTTTGGAGCTATTCCTGTGTTTCGTTTAGCTTGGAACCTGCAGACCTGTTTAGTGAGGTAGATCCCAAGTACAGCAAACGATTCATTTCTTAAAACATTACCTGGGTAGCTTGTACTAAAGCGCCTAACCTCGTGATTTCCAGTGCATACAGTTGTATCTTGCGGTACAGACCATTATATTGTATTGTTGCAATACAGAATAATGCAGTCACCTGGACTAGTTTAGAGCTGTGCTGAGAACTCGACTTTCACTTCCCAGACCAGGAGGGAACAACTTTTCTGACTGACTTAAGCCATATCTACACTGCTGCAGCCCAGAAAGAGCTGTTGCAAATGACTTCTCTTCCCCACACACCAATACCTTGGACAATGGGGGAGGAGGAATTGTGCCTCTTTGCAGATCACTTACAAACTGCCCCTTCTTATGGGCTGCCTGCCAGCTAAAAGCACAATCTAACCCATTTCCAATGCGCCTCAATTTAAAACCGTTTTGGAGCAAATCAGAAGGTCTGGGAATGTTTGCAGCTCTACAGGGCTCACACATCACACTTCTTCCTTTGCTGTGGCAGGTGAATTACACAGTGAGTGCTGGTCTGGTTGTGGGTATATTCATTGGATTCGAAAAGAAAGCATACACATCTCCAAGCAATCTCCCTGTACTTATTGCATTGCTGCTCCTGTATGGGTAAGTCTTCCAGGCAATTTATTCATGTAGAGTCCATTAAGCAGGCAGTGACCTTTATTTTTGTGTTAAAAACAAGTTTCTGGTTGCTAAGCTTGGTAGTGAGTGATGTCTAGTTTTAAAGAGGTATAATCTAGTGGGCACAACAGACCACTGAGAACCAAGAACTCATTGGTTCTAATCCCAGCCCCAACAGTAATTTACTGTATGGCCATGAGCAAGACACTTAGCCCCTCTGCCTCAGTTTTCATCTCTGTAAAGTCAGGGCATTAAATGTATTTACTGTCTCACACGGATGTTTTGAGAATTAATTAACTAGTTAATTGGGCTGGACAGGATTTGAAGGGATGGAACTTTTTATGGTTAATTATTAGTAATAGTCATTATTGTGGTAGGGTGAATTGGGGCTCCATTATGCAAGACACTGTGTAACCACAGATAATGACAAAGGAGGCAGTATAGCTTAGTGGGTAGGGTATTGAACTGGTACTCAAGAAATCCAGATATAATAGTTGCTCTGTTCACTATGGTGAGCTTTGTGAACATTTCATCTCTCTGTGCCTTGGTTTCAGGGCTGGCGACAGGGGGGTACTACAGGTAGAGCTGTACTGGCCCCGGACTTTAGGGGGCCCCCGGTATACAGCAGTACCCGTAGTCATCCCCCCTTGTCGCCGGGCCCGGAGAGCGGGGAAGGGGCGTGGAGGCGACGCGACTCTCCTCCGGACGAGTGCGCATGTCTCAGTGAGCCAGGCCGGTGGCAGCGGCGCAGTCCAGGGGAGAAAGTGCGGGGGGGGGGGGGAGCAGCAAGGGCGGCTCGCACTGCAGGACCCCGCACTGCCGCCAGCCGCTGTCAGCTGGGGGGGGGGAGGGAGTGCCGGCTGGGCTGGGGGGGAGCACCGGCTGGGCTGGGGGGGCCCTGGCTAGGCTGGGGGGGAGCGCCAGCTGGGCTGGGGTGGGCCTGGCTGGGCTGGGGGACCCCCCAGCCTCTGTCAGCTGGGGGGGGAAGTGCCAGCTGGGCTGGGGGGGCCCCCAAACGATCAGAGTAGGGGGGCCCCAAATTTGTGTCGCCGACCCTGCTTGGTTTATCTATCTGTAAAATGCATAAGTATACTGACCCTCCTTTGTATAGTGCTTGAGATCTATGTTCCCCAGCTCTACCATATACTGCGAAATGGGTTTACTATTGTTTAGCTACCGCTCAGAGGTATTGAGAGTCTTAAAGATGAAATTGGACTTGTGTGCTGTTCTACTGCTTTCTGATGGCTAAAGAAGGTCTAAATGTGTTTGGGTTTTTTAAAACCCATATATTTTGTTTGTTTTTTTATCCCTAGAAATGCCAGAAATATCAGCTCTTATTTTATGAGGTTTAGCTGAGGTATTCGTTGGCAATCTAAAATATCTACTGTGAACTTTTTCAGCCTCTAACTGAAGGGGTGAAATGTATTCAATCTTTAACAAAGAGACCATTTCTTCCAACTGTTTAAGTGATTCTGTTAAATAAGTGTTGACAAAAAGAGTTTTTAGAAGACTGAATAAAATTCACTTGCCCTCACAGTTAGTCAGGGTTCGCTTTTAACATCACAATCCTACTAGTTCTGCAGCTGTCCAGAGTGTCCTCCACATAAAATAGATCAGACAAGATCTGAATTACTAATGTAAAATAACAAGCAGCTTTTTATCTTTAACACCACAAAGAAGCCTAGAATGAGCAGAAATCCAATTTTGTTTTTTCTTTAGAGGTCACCTTTAATGCACTAAAGTTTGTCAAGCACTTTGGATGGAAGGCACTATGCAACCGCTGAGCATCATTTAGTGTCTGCAAAGTACTTGAAGATGAAAAATGTTAAATAAGTGACTGCTGCTGTTTTATTTCTAGTCACTTCTCCATGCTTTTTCAAAGTTACAATAGTGCAATCACTAAGAAGTGTGGTCACTAGTTAAAGACACCTAAAAGCATTTTAGTCAGAGGAATAATAGAAAATTTTACAGGCATAAGAATGTACTGTATTAAAGGGAGTGTATTTCTGTTATTTTAAAATCATCTGTAAAAACGAAGAAATGTTTGCCAAAAAGCATCCCATGTGAGTCATTTTCAGCTTCCACTTGTGATCACAGCCAGGTTTTAAATATGTCTTCAGAGGCAAGAGCTAGTACACGATCATCATTGCATCATCTTGTGATTTTCTTTTAGCAGCAGATTGTGAAGTTTGTTGAGAAACTTGTTATGAAAGTTTGTTGTGAAAGTTGTGAAATTGTGTCATCTAGTTAGCCCCCGGTTTGTACATACCAGGAATGTATGACACAGTTTGGAGCAATTCAGCACTGTTGTCACTGCAGCTTCTCCTTGTCAGACTGTTTGCTGCCCAACATTATCCGTATGTTCAAGAAGCATACTGTTGTGTGGCTGAATCAACACCCGATATAGTGTGACGGTTCTTTGGGTACTTAGGACTCTGAGGCCAGGTATACTCTACAGACCTATATCAGTTTAATTATATCACTCAGGGGTGTGAAAAATCCACACCTGCTGAGCCATGCAATTATACCAACCTATCCCCCTGTACAAACCACAATATATAAACAAGAGAGCATCTCCCGTCAAGAAAGCTATTGCCTCTTGGGGAGTGGGATTAACTATGCCCATGGGAGAAGTTCTCCTATTGGCATAGAGCTTCGTCATGTGTGCTACAGTGACACATTTGGATCAGTGGAGATGTACCAATGCAGCAGTTTAAGTGTAGACCTGCCTGCAGTCATCTTCTTACCCCACCTCTAACAAGGAGTCTTTCATGTGGTAGTGGGTGTCTTCTCCCTAACATGGCCAGCCCTTCTGCCACTCAAGCACTCTCCCCTGGGCTTATGCCAGCCCTTCCTTTGCCAGGCAGGTTAACAGTAGGTGCACCCCAATCCCTGAATCCCTTTGAATCATTCTGCAGTGATATCCAGCCCCTGACGTTAGCTACTCCCAGAAATTCTAGATTCTCTGCACCCAAAAATGCAGTGTACCCCACTTTGCCAGTTTGTCCATAAATCACCATTTCTGTAAACCACACAGCACTTGTGAGCATTTATGAAAAAAACAAAAGTAGATTTGAAAGAATAAAGATTTGAACTAGAAACAAGAGGGGGGAAAGCAAGTGTTTACTATATAAAACAGGAAGCTGGATCTACATTTATCAATAGTTACCTATCCAATATATCAAAGTTGCTTTCAGTACTTTGCATAGCTGGCTACTTTCTCAAGAATCAGGATCCAAATATTCATGGAAGCCCCCTGCCCTTTAAAGGTTTCCTCAGTGAATGGATCCAAAGTGTTTTTTTCCCATACTGTGCTAGTGAAGTTTTTTTTGAAGTTTTTAGTGAAGAAAGTCCTTTGTTTCTGTTCACAGGCCGGGTGAACCCTGACCTGGTTGCACAGTTTCTTTTCTACCTTTAAATGGTTTTGATTGTGTCATTGTCTCTGATGGTTTTCCATTGACTGTTCTGTGATGTGGCAAGGATGGACAGTAGAACCTTGCGTTACCTTGCTGACTGACTAGGGAGGGTGACAACTCCCTCTTGGTTAAGGGGGTCCTCAGTGAGACACATTACCTCCTGGTGACTAATTTATACTCCAAGTCCATAAAGCAAACTTTCAGTATAAATACATTGTTCCTTAAATGTTACCTGTCGGTACACCTCACAATGATTCTGAGTCTTGACAAGCTATAAGCTTTCTGTAGATACCTACATGTTACTCTTTATGGATAAATATCCTGTAAGACATGTGTTTGGTGTAGTGAGTCTGTCAGGTCTGAGGTGAGAGTTTGCAAAGAAAAGGGGACACCTTGCCAAGGGGTCTCTGAGTCACAAGTAGTGGCACAGGGCACCCCAAGCTGGGTTGCAGATCAAATGTGAGATTCATTGGTAGAGCTAAGAGAATATCAGTTTGTAAAGTATCTACCTCTGCTCTGCTCAGACCAGTATTGTGTTCGTGTCTCGCTTTTAGGAGCTCAAAATTTCACCCCAAATATTTTTTATAATAGAAAATTAATCATGTGCAATTCCTTGGCTTATGTGCAGTTGCTGCCTTATCATCACTAAAGTCCTTGACTGATGAAGTGTTTTTAACCTCTAGTAAGTAACTGTGTCTGATTTTTCTGGCCAGTTCCAGGGGTTGAAATAGTGGTATTTGGCAAAACCACATAGCTAATTTACTACATCTAACCTTTACCTGCTTCTCTCATAGATATAGAGTTCAGCTGTGGCACTCATGTCTTGTCCACAGAGGTCAGGGTAGTCACCTGCTGTGGTGGTGATTACCATACAGATGTTAGTTTGCCAAAATCTCCTCAATTTCACTTGATGCTGTTGCTTTACATTTGAGCAGCAAACAGAATGAGGCAGATGGGAGGGGGGACATTGTGTGCTAACCAAGGCTTAGAGTCCCCTGAAATCTGTGATTAGTTCTGAGATTTCACCATGTATTGGGCAAGGGGAAGAGGGCTCAGCATATGTCTCTGATAGACAAACTAAAGGGAATACGCAGAAGCTGATACGTTGTGTTTCTGTCTTTCACACAGGTGGGCAGTAATTCCCATGATGTACCCAGCGTCCTACCTATTCAGTGTTCCTAGCACTGCCTACGTTGCATTGTTTTGTCTTAATCTCTTCATTGGTATCAACAGCAGTGCCATTACATTTATCCTGGAGCTGTTCGAAAATAACCCAGTAAGCAATGCTTTCATGGAGACCTTGATTTAAAGAGCTGTGCCAAGACAGCATACTGCACGTACGGTGTCCCAGCCTAGTATGTGGCAGGTCACCATCTGTAGTAATTGTTTTCTCCCTCTGCTGACCTTTTGGGGAGTGAGTGAGTAGGGAAGACACTACTGGCTGTATGTGGAGTTGGAGGGTGGAGAGCTCTGAGTGGAGCCAAAGCAACCAAATGAAGTGGGGGTAGGCACATTTGACTTGCTGAGCTACCAGCCACACACACAAAGGAGTGACTGTGAAGTGCTTTTGATCAAGGAGAAAAAATATCCATATTGAGCCACTGCCAGGAGCCAGCTTCTTCCTCAGAGTGGTACATGTGGTGATACAGAACTTTTGCTTGGCCTGGAAAAGATGCAGGTTTTGCATCTCAGCTAGCTTCATGATTTCATGTGCCAGCTTTTTCATGCCCTCTGGCACCATTATCTATCCATTCTCCTGTGTCTTTTCAAAAATCATGGGTGTGCTCCTTCACAACTTCCTGCTGTACATAACATAACAATACAATCCAGAGCTGCTCAGCCTGCAGTGCAACAGGCCAGTGTTATGTTACTTATAAGACCGATTCTTTCCCGGATTATGCCAGTCCTTTTATAGTTATACTTCTGGCATTAAAGACATCATAATCGGTGAGCAAGAATCTTTCTGTTCAAGAGTCCCTGTCCCAGTTTATAATGTATGGGGACAGAATTGCACATTTTCTCTGGCACATACAATAATATTTCAGTGTGAAGAAAACATTTCTTTTCTCACTGGCATTTTTTTTCCACATAAAACTCCCTGTTAACTTGCTTCATTTGCTAGTCATCCAACTACAAACATATATGATTTTGCAAATCTTTGGTGTATAGACTGATAGACACTCTAACATTTTCTTTATCTTCAGATCAGAGAAGACCTAATTTCACTGATACGATAGAGAACTGAGCATTCATTTCACTCAGTGTTTGCTTAAAAAAAATGCTCTAAGATGCCTGGGTTTCACTTCATGTGTGATATTATTTCTGTATGTTAGTCTTTGCAGAAATTCAATAATACATTGAAAAATATGCTGATAATCTTCCCACATTTCTGCCTGGGCCGTGGACTCATTGACCTAGCCATGAACCAAGCAGTGACAGATGTCTATGCCAGGTTTGGTAAGTAATAGCTAGTAACTTCACGGGGTGTTTTGAAACCAGTCCTGGGAATGTCCATAGCAGGGCTCAGATATATGTATTGGAATCGAAGGCCTGGTGGCTGTTTCTCAAATATCCAACATTTTCATGTCCATATGTTTATCATGAATGTCAGAACAAAAGTTCAATCCTTTTAAAGAAGCTGCAATACACCAATACAACTTTAAGTGCTGCGTGGGGTATGGTCCGCACCAGTAGCCTGTGTCCTAATTGAAACCATTTCTACTGTGCTAGGATTCTGAGCTGCCTTCATTTTTTGCCCTTTCATGGTGGGTGGGTTTGGGAAGACAGAAACACTAACATCCCTCTACCAGATTACAGGGCTTTGAAGCTGGCATTGAAACTAATAGGTGAAGTCATTGTTATTGCTGTGAGCTACCTGATCCCCAGAGACGAGCAGTGAGCAAACGTTTTGGCCTGAAGGCCACATCGAGGTTGCAAAATTGTATGGAGGGCTGGATAGGGAAGCCTGTGCCTCGCCAAACAACCTGTCCCCCCATCTGACCCCCTCCTACTTCCCACCCCCTGACTGCCCCGCTCAGAATCCCCAACCCATTTAACCCCCACTTCTCCTTGTCCCCTGACACCTGCTCTAGAGACCCCCTGCCCCTGACCACCCCCCAGATACCCCTACTCTACCCAACCTCCTATTTCCTGACTGCCCCAACCCCTATCCACCTGCTCACTGACAGACCCCCGGGACTCACACGCCTATGCAAGCCCCCCATTCCCTGTCCCCTGACCACATTCCCAGAACCTCTGTCCCATCCAACCACCCTCCGCTCCCTGTCCCCTGATTGTCCCCCAGAACCTCCTGCCCCGATCCAACCCTCTGCTCCCCGCCCCGTTACCGTGCTGCTCAGAGCAGCATGTCTGGCAGTCACGCGGCCTGGACAGAGCCAGACATGCTGCCCTGCAGGAGCGTGCAGCCCCACACACCAGAGCACTGCCAGCGCAGCTGTGTGGCTGCGGGGGAAGAGCTGGGGCGGGTAGTGTCCCTGGCCGGGAGCTCAGGAGCTGGACAGGACAGTTCCATGAGCCGTAGTTTGCCCACCCCTGCCCTAGACAGTCATAGCTGGGACTTATGCTATCTGCTATTTTGATAGGCCTCTTACTCATTTTAAAAATGACTTTCATTTCTTTAAATGCCCCCGTGTCGGGCTGTGGCTGCCTTTGATAAAAAAGAACTTTTTGCTGGAAAGGAAGTGATGTATCAACGCAAAGTTTATTAATTTTTACTCAGAAAGGAAAATTGCCACCAGCATACCCCAGGTAAATGTCTAGATATGACCTGCCACTAGCCTCATATCTATGGAGACAGCTTTCATTTTCCCTCCCACATAGCAATGCCTTTAGAATTTGGTTTTGAGTTTTCAATTAAAGTCTTTATTAGGGCACCTTGGAAAATTGCAGACATTGCCTGGTAAGGATCACATAAATTACAGATTTGCATCTGAAGTCATTACACTAATGGGTTTTGTTCTGAGGAGCAGTGCTGTGTTTGGGCTATATTTCACCTTGCTTTCTCGTGATTTCATTCCCAAGGTGAGAAGCATGTCTTGAATCCATTCCAGTGGGATTTCGTTGGAAAGAACCTGGTTGCCATGGCAGTTGAAGGGGTTGTATACTTTGTCCTGAATCTCCTTATGCAGCATCATCAGATCCCCACAAGATGGTATGTCCAAAAACCCTTGGACTCAGAGAGAACAAAAAATTTTCATACAAGCTTAACAGAATTAGTGTCTTAGTTATCCATTGAGATGCCTTTTCTCTCCTGCAAGCCTCCCATTTGTGGAGGCTTTACAAGATTCACCCTATTTCCTTTGACATCATCCTTAGTCACCAGGGCCCTGATTCAGGGAAACACTTAAGAATGTACTTAAGTCCCATTAACTTCATTACTTTTTTCGGATTTAAGTAGATGCTTATTTGCTCTCCTAAAACAGGAATGTTTTTTTCTGAATCAGAGTTTCAGGATGAACTCATTGTATTAGGTAAACTGTGGTATTTAGTCCACAAAGTGAACTTTTAAAGCAGCGGTTCTCAAACTTGTTGAGGCCGCAACCCCTTTTTCTGCTCCGGCGGCACGGCGCGACCCCTCCATGTCCGCCAAAAAGCCACCGAATTCAATACTTCCGCAATGAGGAAATACAGACGCGGACCCCCCTGCGCCCCGGCCCCAGTGGTGGGTGGGCTCCCGCCTGTGCCCCGCCCCGGTCCCCTCCGCGGGCTGGCTTCCGGCTGCAGTCCCAGTCCCCACCGGGGGCGGGCTCCCGGCTGTGCCACACCCCAGTCCCCTCCGCGGGCTCACTCCCGGCTGCGCCCCACCTCGGTCCCCCCCGGCCCCAGTCCCTGCCGCGGGCGGGCTGCTGGCTGCGGCCCCGGTCCCTGCCGCGGGCGGGCTGCTGGCTGCGGCCCCGGTCCCTGCCGCGGGCGGGCTGCTGGCTGCGGCCCCGGTCCCCGCCGCCGGCTGGGGCCCGGGGATCCCGCAGCAGCGCGTAGCTAGGGTAGGGGCTTGCGACCCCCACAAAAGTGGCCCGCGACCCCTCGAGGGGTCACGGCCCCCACTTTGAGAACCCCGGTTTTAAAGCTTCTGAGTGACTTAAATGCTGATGAGTCCCATGGACCGCAGCCCTCTGTTTCTGCACAGCACAGTTACAGCATGAGCAGCAGCTTCCCACACTGCTTCTTAAAACTGCCCCACTCCCCGCAGGGGTGAAAGTGTAATTCATTCTCAGATGCAATTGCCAACAAGGGTTCCAAAGGGTGCACTTTATGAAGATATAGTCTCACATGGACAGTTTTCCATTAAGAACTGGACTGAGACCATCAGCTCTGTACACCTAAGGCTTCTACTGAGCACTGAGTTGTGTCAGATTCAAACTACTGATGGAGGAGTGAACAGATCCATGTCCCATTGCAAACCCCCTTGATCCACAAGACCCATGTGTTCACAGTACTTGGAGTTTAAGATGGAGAAGTCTCTTCAAATCCAAGAGTGCTCCAGCTGTCATATTATAAAACTAAGGTCTTCTCTCTTCCACTAGTCACATTTCCTGGCAATCATCTAACCATGATTTCAGGCTCTGCTATTGTAATTGTATTGTGCCCCATACTATTCATAGTTTTTTCAATGAATCTTGTATTTCTTTAGGTTTTCTGAGCCTGCTAAGTTGCCTATTAGTGATGAAGATGAGGATGTTGCAGAGGAAAGACAAAGAATTATGACTGGAGAAAACAAAACAGATATCTTAACATTACAAGAACTGAGCAAGGTAATATTCTGAGAATTTTAAAATGTATGTTCACTTTAGTTGGAAACTCATCTGGGATACAGTCTACTGACAGAATGTTGTTCCAGAATGCACTTGAACAAGTGGTCAATATAGTTTTCAAAACCAATAACATTTTAAAAGCAAAGTTTTGCACCTTTACTTGCCTACTGCCCTCTGATCAAAGAAATCAAACCAAAGTCATGGATTTTGATCTAGAAAGTCCAGTATGGACAGGACAAGCTTCCCTACTCACATCCAACCTAACCTATCCAAGATCTACCAACTCCCCTAGAGCCAGATTCTCCCCCTAGCCCTTCATTATGGACTGTTTGGTTTCCATTTGTGAATCCCAGTCTCCACTTCTCGCCCATTTAGCTGGTTTCACATTATAAGACTAGGAGACTCTCACAGGGTCTACATTGCAGTCGGGGTATGTGATTGCAGCACGTGCGTGGAAGTTTTAATCTAGCTAGCTCAGGTCCCAGAGCAGTGAAGCCATGGCAGCATGGGCTTCAGTTTGGTCTGTACAAGCCCTAGGACCCTGGGTAATTATTCAGGCAGCTAGCCTGTGCTGAGGTCCATGTTGCTGTGGCTCACTATAATCAGTACACAAGCTAGCTAGATTAAAGCTAGTTCAGGTATGTCTACATGATTTACAATCACACATCCTGAAGGCAGTGTAGACAGCCCCATTGTGTGGTGCTAGCTAATCTTCTTTCCAAAGATTGAAAACATAGAATCATAGATCATAGAATATATGGGTTGGAAGGGACCTCTGGAGATCATCTAGTCCAACCCCCTGCTCAAAGCAGGACCAATCCCCAACTAAATCATCCCAGCCAGGGCTTTATCAAGCCTGACCTTAAAAACCTCTAAGGAAGGTGATTCTGTCACCTCCCTAGGTAACCCATTCCAATGCTTGACCACCATCCTAGTGAAAAAGTTTTTCCTAATATCCAATCTAAACCTTCCCAACTGCAACTTGAGACCATTACTCCTTGTTTGGTCATCTGCTACCATTGAGAACAGTCTAGATCCATCCTCTTTAGAACCCCCTTTCAGGTAGTTGAAAGCAGCTACCAGATCTCACCTCAGTCTTCTCTTCTGTAGACTAAACAATCCCAGTTCTCTCAGCCTCTCCTCATAAGTCATGCACTCCAGGCCCCTAATCATTTTTGTTTCCCTTCTCTGGACTCTTTCCAATTTTTCCACATCCTTCTTGTAGTGTGGGCCCCAGAACTGGACACAGTACTCCAGATGAGGCCTCACCAATGTCGAATAGAGGGGAACAATCACGTCCCTCGATCTGCTGGCAATGCCCCTACTTATACAGCCCAAAATGCCATTAGCCTTCTTGGCAACAAGGGCACACTGTTGACTCATATCCAGCTTCTCATCCACTGTAATCCCTAGGTCCTTTTCAGCAGAACTGCTGCCTAGCCATTTGGTCCCTAGTCTGTAGCAGTGCATGGGATTCTTCTGTCCTAAGTGCAGGACTCTGCACTTCTCCTTGTTGAACCTCATCAAATTTCTTTTGGCCCAGTCCTCTAATTTGTCTGGGTCCCTCTGTATCCTATCCCTACCCTCCAGTGTATCTACCACTCCTCCCAGTTTAGTGTCATCTGCAAACTTGCTGAGGGTGCAGTCCACACCATCCTCCAGATCATTGATAAAGATATTGAATAAAACCGGCCCCAGGACCGATCCTTGGGGCAGTCCGCTTGATACCGGCTGCCAACTAGACATGGAGCCATTGATCACTACCTGTTGAGCCCGACGATCCAGCCAGCTTTCTATCTACCTTATGGTCCATTCATCCAGCCCATACTTCTTTAACTTGCTGGCAAGAATATTGTGGGAGACCGTATCAAAAGCTTTGCGAAAGTCAAGGAACAACACATCCACTGCTTTCCCCTCATCCACAAAACATCTGCATAATCATCTCAGCCCCTTGCCCCTGCCTGAGGAGTGGACATTAAGACATCATACCCATTGCTGTAGCCCTGTGAATGGAAGTACTGCATCATTCCTCGGTCTTAATTTCCTTTATTGTTCCATCTTGTTTGGTACATCAGAGACATTTTGTTACAGTGAAGATTCTGCGAGCTACCTCCATACTACCTAGATCTGAACTGGCATGTTAGATAAAGATTATAATGGGTAAAATGACTCCTAAATAGGACAAATTTTTGACTCAGTGGAATGTTTGCACTTTTAAAAAATTGTTCTAAGATTATAGTTTATTCCTGTCAAGCATTTGCAGTCCCCTAACTCCAACATCAGTAAACTGTGACGTTCAGAGGATTCCCTCTGCTATAGATAATTTTTATTTTTTCTCTCATTCTAGATTTATGCAGGTAAACACAGGCCAGCAGTAGACAGACTCTGTGTTGGCGTTCGTCCAGGAGAGGTGGGTCATTCAATTGCTCTACATCACACATCGTAGATCAATTCATATTTCATGATCCCATTGATTTTTCAAGTGGAAATACTTAAGAATGTGATCAATTTTATCATTTAAAGTGCTTTGGTCTCCTGGGAGTGAATGGAGCTGGCAAGACGACAACCTTCAAAATGCTGACTGGGGATACTGACGTGACATCTGGAGACGCTGTAGTGGCTGGCAACAGGTAAGCTCTTTAAAAACATCACAAGAGCCTAGTTACCAATGGATGTGTCCCCATCATAGAAGCCATTGCTACAGCTGGCATTCACTGGCAACCTGCATTGACAGTCTCAACAGATACAGAGGGGGTGGAGAAGTTTGTATTGCCATTGCCCTTGCTGTACCTGTCCTGTGGATAAATAGAGGGCTTCACCTTGAATTGAATCAATTAAGAGTCCAGCGAAATGAAGTTGCCATATTTGAAATGTTCCTAATTTCTTTTGCTCTGTTCTGTGGAGACAGCTGCTTGCAAGATCCTAGTGCAGTTTAGACTGAAAAATTAACAAAAACGGACACAGGGACTGAATGTTTTTTGTTGTATGATTGATTTTGTGCTAGAAGATTTGTGACTAATTAATGTAATTGCTAGAGATGAGACTAAGCAACAAAAATCAACCCGTTTTTGAGCTCCCATAGGTATGTGGGTATTCAGATCCAGATAAGCATCGGCATCCTCTAACATCTAGGGGTGTTTAGACCTGGGGGTTGGGACTTGGGGCGTTTGATGTTTAATGCTTCAGCCCATACTGCGTTGCAGGCTGTAACTTACAAACAGCAGAGGCCGACAGTATCTCAGTCCACAAGAAATTATCTTTTATTTCACTTCTCTCTCCATTTCCTCCCAACCCAGAAGCAATGGCAGCACTATTTCCTACGTACCAGAGGATGCACTCTGAGATTAAACTGCCCGATTTGTTATCTAGAAATAAACATAATTAGCAAAATACAATTTGCTGAGTGGCTGCTTGAATAGGAGCTAACTTTACTTGCCTTTAAGTCAACTTACATATGGTTTAATGGCAGCAGAAAAACAAGGGATGGGGAAATGGCTTTGCACCCTTAGTAGGGATGAGTAAACCTTATTGACCACACTCTACCCCTCATACAGTAGAGTACCTGCTCTGCAGCTGAAAATTTTGCAGGGTCATACACTATAAGATACATTTCTACCCACAGTAGAAAGGACATCTGATTTTCTATCCCAGACCTCGCTATTAGCATTTCTATAGTCAACGGACTTTGATTTTTCCTTCTTTCTCCAGTATATTGACCCACATCTCTAACGTCCATCAAAACATGGGCTACTGTCCACAATTTGATGCTATTGATGACCTCCTCACAGGCCGGGAACACCTCCATCTCTATGCACGCCTGCGAGGGGTACCTGCAGAGGAAATTGAGAAGGTACGAACAGTCTCTTCTTCATCAGCTTTCTTGTTTACGATAAATATCTTAAAAGTTTGATTGGGCCCATCTAATATCCAGGACAATAATTTTAAATTTGGTTTGACTTTCTGTGCCTTGAAATTCTGGGTGCCGTTCATGTCATTTAGACAGCTAAATTCATGATTACACCAGAAATTCAGGTACCTAGTCATCCTGGAGGCATGAACTGCACCTGCAAAATTGAGGGATTAAAAACAGAAACTTGACCAAGGCTTGCTAAAAATGTGGCTATCGGGGCTTAAAGTTGGACTGGTGATTTCTCCAAATTACATGTTTATTTTGTTCTTGCCTTGGTGGTGGTGAAGGCGTCGGCGTGAAAAGCAGATTCTAAAGGAAAAAATTAGCATGTTGTGGAGCAGCAGAATTTTACCCATCATCACAAACAGTTGTGCTCACCAATGGACTCCCCCTAATTCCAGTTCCGAAATACTTGTGCAAAAAGATGAGGTTTTGCTGTGGCTCCGCCTAGCAGTGGCAAGTGTGCAGCTATCACCAGCTGTGCATGCAGTTCACTATCTGCTGGGTGAAAGGAGAATGACCTTTCTCCCCCACAGGTGGCTGACTGGGGGATTCAGAAGCTGGGTCTCCAGATGTATGCAGACCAGCTGGCAGGCACATACAGTGGTGGTAACAAGCGCAAACTCTCCACTGCCATTGCCCTGATAGGCTGCCCTCCTCTTGTCCTGCTGGTAAGTAGCGCTGTGATAATGCATTCTGTGTGTTAGCAATAAGGGGCTGATCCAGAGAGGTGCTGAGTGCCCTCAAGCCAATGGCACTCTCAGTCGTTTGATTTCAGTGGGAGGCAGGGATGCTCAATACCTCATAGGATGGGGCCCTACATGACAGTCATAGGAAAACTTTTCAACAGGGATGGGCTTGAGCTAAAATCTAGGCTCCAAACACCACTGAATTTAGGGAAAATTCAAATCCGTGTTGTGTCTCAGAGCCACCTCTGTTTTTTAATGGAGAATGAATCCGAGAAGAACCATTACTGTCAGAAAGACATACCTGACTGTGTCTGGGCCAAACCTGACTGGCAGAGCCATCAGATGTACCCAGCAAAACAAAAGTGTGGGTGGAGTATAGCTAGTCTTGTCCATAAGCAGCATTTTGGAATAAAACATGCAAATAATCTTTCAATTAGTCCTTAAATTCTAATGTTAGTGTGTGACAGAGTGCCAGGCAAGACAGGTTGAATCAGCACTCTGCTCCCAGCAGCTCCAATCAAGAAAAGCAGACTGGGGCTGATGAAGTAGAGCTGTGCCTAATTTGGGGGGGGGGGGGGGAAGGGGCAGGGCAGACAGGCTAATTAAGTCATTAGGCCAAACCCACAAATAGACACAGGAAGGAAGTTGAAAGGAAGGAAGCAGGGAGCCCCCCCCCAGCCTGTGCCAGCAGAGGCCTAGGGCCTGCCCCTGCACCCCTGCCTCGTGCGGGGCGCTGTGTAGGACACCAAAATGGCTAGGGACAGCCCTGAATGCAATGACTGTCCATATGTATGCTATTAGATCATATAGTAACATTTCAGTTTGCATGACAAAAGGGAGCACTGAGTGCTCTTTAATGACATGGTAGTCATGGGCAGTGGGTGAACCCCTGCTTTGGGTAGGCTGGCCCTGCCTCCGAATG
Organism: Sternotherus odoratus; assembly: GCA_032164245.1. Taxonomy (NCBI): domain Eukaryota; kingdom Metazoa; phylum Chordata; order Testudines; family Kinosternidae; genus Sternotherus; species Sternotherus odoratus. Next base: position 63,471,432 of record JAVMKO010000008.1, read on the forward strand.
AAGTCCTGCAGGCTCGTCTGCTGTTGTGCCTGACAAATGAGCAGGACCTGTCTCTCCAGCTTGTGGGCTTGCTGAAAACTGCACTGTCTTCTGCACACGTCTCCTGTTGCTTGACCAGCCATTGCAGGGTCTCCTCCATCTCCAGGCTGCCAAACACTTCCGCTGGCATGGAATCCCAGACAAGTCCCCATGTGGTACAACAAAGCATGATGGGGGCCCCTCAGCTCCTGCCTCTGCTAGGTCCACAAAGTCACTCTGAAACCCTGGGGTTAGTAATCACAGATGCAGTTTATCCGCAGGCTTGTTCCCATCACAGTTTCACCATGTTCACTGTCGGAGGGAGGGAAACATTATCTTCCTGCTTCCACTCCCTGCCTTTTCCCTTTCTGGTCCCCCTTGGGCTTTCTTCTACTGAGGCTTTTATACAGCCCCAGGCTAATTCAGCAGCAGCAGTCTCTGTTTCCCCGATTCATGCCAGGTTATCCCCAGCCAGCTCTAATTTATTCCCCTAAATGGGAGCTGGCGTGACAGAGGCTGAATCAGCAACCCTTTGCCCAGCATCCTGTCATCCTGAGCTTTGCACACACCGCAGCCTGGCTTCCAAATCAGCTCTGTTCTGCTTACCATTGTACTGGCGCTTAGATGCTTTAGTGGTGGAAGTATTACAAATGCTTCTGATCAAGAGATAAGACTCTGCACTAGCTGATTTTGAACCGTTGGTGGCATGGTATGCACTGTCCACTGTACCATGCCCTGGTCGGTGCAATGCTCTTCCCGCTAGCTGGGCCCCCACACTGGGCAGACTGTATTCCTACCTGCATTTTTACAATTAAATAGACCAGGGGTCTCCAAACTACGGCCCGCGGGCCAGATGCGGCCCGCGAGGCCCTCTCATCCGGCCCGCGGAGATCTTTTTGGCTCCGCGCTGGGGCCTGAAAGCGCCGCGCGGGCCGCCGCCGCCAGCCGCGGGGCCTGGAAGCGCCGCGCGCTCGGCCGCCGCCGCCAGCCGCGGGGCCGGGACGCGCCGCGCGCTCGGCCGCCGCCGCCAGCCGCGGGGCCTGGAAGCGCCGCGCGCTCGGCCGCCGCCGCCAGCCGCGGGGCCGGGACGCGCCGCGTGCTCGGCTGCCGCCGCCGGCCAGGGACGGCTCGGAGCTGGGGCCGGGACGCGCCGCACCGCCACGCAGTTGCAGGGGGCAAAACAAGGAGCCACCCACTGCCAGGCGGCGAACCGGTCTGTGGGGAGAGACCGGGTTGAGCAGGTCAGTTGGGGGGGTGAGAGACCTGGCTGGGTGGGTCAGTTGGGGGGGGGGGGTTGGAGGAAAGGAGGTTTTGGGGTGAGAGACCTGGCTGGGTGGGTCATTTGGGGGGGTTGGAGGAAAGGAGGTTTTGGGGTGAGAGACCTGGCTGGGTGGGTCATTTGGGGGGGGTTGGAGGAAAGGAGGTTTTGGGGTGAGAGACCTGGCTGGGTGGGTCAGTGGGGGGTGGGGGTTGGAGGAAAGGAGGTTTTGGGGTGAGAGACCTGGCTGGGTGGGTCAGTGGGGGGGGGGGGGGTTTGGAGGAAAGGAGGTTTTGGGGGGAGAGACCTGGCTGGGTGGGTCATTGTGGGGGGGTTGGAGGAAAGGAGGTTTTGGGGTGAGAGACCTGGCTGGGTGGGTCATTTGGGGGGGGGTTGGAGGAAAGGAGGTTTTGGGGGTGAGAGACCTGGCTTGGTGGGTCATTTGGGGGGGGGGGGTTGGAGGAAAGGAGGTTTTGGGGGTGAGAGACCTGGCTGGGTGGGTCATTGGGGGGGGGGGGGGTTGGAGGGAAGGAGGTTTTGGGGTGAGAGACCTGGCTGGGTGGGTCAGTTGGGGGGTGGGTGGGAGGGAAGGAGGTTTTGGGGTGAGAGACCTGGCTGGGTGGGTCAGTTGGGGGAGGGGGGTTGGAGGAAAGGAGGTTTTGGGGGGAGAGACCTGGCTGGGTGGGTCAGTTGGGGGGTTGATGTGTAGTGTTCATGTGTAGTGAACAGGTGTTCATGTGTAGTGTTCATGTGTAGTGTTCAGGTATTCATGTGTAGTGAACAGGTGTTCATGTGTAGTGTTCATGTGTAGTGTTCAGGTGTTCATGTGTAGTGTTCATGTGTAGTGAACAGGTGTTCATGTGTAGTGTTCATGTGTTGTGAACAGGTGTTCATGTGTAGTGTATCAATGTGTTATTAAATAATTGAATAAAATAATATTAAATAAATAATTAAAAACAACACCCATGTTTTGATTCTTTTTTATTTGGACCTCGAGTGTGTTGTCGGCCCCCGAACTGCTATTTGATAGCTAATGCGGCCCTCGGGCTGAAAAGTTTGGAGACCCCTGAAATAGACAAAACACATTCAGCTGTAAAGAATCGCACACTAACACTTGCAGATGTGTTTTATCAAAATCTTCTATTATAATTGATCTTGTCCCTTCAGGATGAGCCCACTACAGGGATGGACCCTCAGTCCCGACGCTTCCTATGGAACTCCATTGTCAGCGTGATCCGAGAAGGGCGAGCTGTAGTTCTGACCTCACACAGGTAATGCAAACCTGGCTTCCTCCTACCATCAGCACTGGAGTCAAAGAAGGGCAGAACTCCTGCTCTAGTCCTGAACCCGTGTTCTCTGTTTTATTAGCATGGAAGAATGTGAAGCTCTCTGCACTCGTCTAGCCATAATGGTGAAGGGGACCTTCAAATGCCTGGGCACTACTCAACATTTAAAATACAAGTAAGTTGAATGTTTGTATCTTGGGTTGTTAAAGAATTGTCTGGTGATTATGGGGACACTCAACATACACCACAGCGTGTACTTCATGCAGAGTACAAGTTTCAAACCATCTGTGATTATGCAGCCATCCAGGTGTTATGGAACATCAGCGCTAGACCTGTGTTCATGCAAAATAACACACTGCCCACCTTATGAGTGAGTCTTTAATAGGTAAGACTTCTAAGTTAGGCCCCATGATCCTCCAATCACCTGAGTATATTACAGACCAATTCTTCAGAATACACATGGATTCTTCAGCTTCCCAGAACAGGTCAATAGAGCCAACTCTAGGTATTCCATTTAATGCATTTCTGCTGAAATGACCTGTAACTGGTGGACAGAGACAATTTAAAGGTCTGAGGTGAGAGAGGGGAGGCATGTGACTGCCCCATGCATTGCCTCTAGGCCCTTACCTGCTCCAAGCAAACATCACCTTCCCCCCACAGCTCCTTCCCCACTTACTTCTCCCATCACCTCCCTGCTGTGGGTGCGGTGCAGGCTGGAGCAAGCTCTGGCCGCCTGCTGCAGAACAGGTAACTGAAGCTGTGGGTGAGGAAGGAACAGGACTCAGAGGGCTTCCCCGCCTTGCCTCTGGTGGAACTGCGCTGCCAGCCCTGTCTCTCTTCCCTGCGCTGGGTGCCTCCGTGTGGAACTCAGGAGAAGCACCTAACTGCCGATGCCTTTCCCAGGCCAGTGCCCCTCAGCCACTCAGTCCAACTTCCACCCTTGCAGAAATCGGGGCGGCGGGAAAGAGGGCACATGACCCTGCACTGCCCCCAGTCCCCTGCCTTGCCTCTGAGTTTCTGAGTGTATAGCTACCTGCTGATTTCCCCCACCATGTCTTCATCAAATAACCAAACCCATGTGTGTTTCTCAGATTTGGAGACGGCTATATTGTCACCATGAAAATTAAAGCACTTAAACCTGGGCTATGTCCAGATCCAAGTCCAGCTGAGCATTTCATACAAGTCAACTTCCCAGGCAGTTTACAAAGAGAGAAACACTATAACATGCTGCAGTACCAGATTTGCTCCTCCTCGCTGGCCAAGATCTTTCGGTTACTTCTCTCCAACAAAGAAAACCTGAATATCGAAGAATATTCAGTCTCTCAAACAACTTTGGATCAGGTGAGTAAGAAAGCTGTAAAGTCATCCAAGAGAAAATCTGGCTGGCAAGGGAGAAGAAATGCCATGGGGATCTGGCAAAACCTAGAATAAGTCAGGACCTATAACTGTCGACTCTTGACTGTCTGTTAAACCAACTTTTGAAGGGCTTTACCTTACATCCCTAACTCAGACAAAACTCTCAGTGCCCTCAGGTAAAAGTGAAGGATCAGACCCGTGCATACCCTGATGCCCTGTGAAGCTACAGTGACAACTGAGCCCAGCGCAGGAGTGCACACGACCTGCTCCGTTAGGAACCCCCTTGGATTCTCAGTACAGCTATAGGAGTGGTAGTGGGCAGATCAGACCAGATTCTGCTATTCAGAATGACACTTTTTGAATTTGTTAATTTTCTTCCATTTAGCTGTAATGATATTTTGACTGCCTTGTGTCGAGGCCCTGCAGTACCCAATCAACTAATTGCATACCTATCCCTCCTCCTCAGAAGCCACTCATTTCCATACAGGAGCACTTCTACGGGGCAGTGCTGTTGGCAGGACACACTGTCAGTAGAGGGCATCACGCCCAGCTGGCAGCTGTGGGGCTATACAGATGACACCTGCTCTGCAGCTGTCATGGGAGCTGCCAGCGGGTACACTCCCCCTCACACCTGTGATTGCTCATGACCTCCGCACTATGTCTCTAGGACTCTTCAGCTTCTCCCACCAGGGTGGTGCATGTTCTCTGAGCCTTGCCCCTGCTCAGCTGATGTAACAGGTGGATTTGCACGTGTATTCAGTACAGGATAAAGAAAAATGTGTGAACTCTGCTGATGGGCAGTTTTCATTTCTGCACATACCTCTGGGTTCTGCTTCACACGTCTTGCCTACAGAGGAGCTGATGTCATGCAAGTGGCAAGAGTAGTTCAACTGCCTGGCCTCCGGAGAGGCTGGTTATACTGATCTGTTCTCCTCTCGCAGGTATTTGTGAACTTTGCTAAGCAACAGATGGAGGATGAGGAAATCCCTTTACACCCTCGTGCAGCTGGAGCCAGGCGGGAGGTGAAGGTGTCCCCAGCTTTTCCTCAATAGGCAGCTGCATAGAACTCCCCTGCCACTGCGGACACTGAGAGCGTGTTAGCTCACAGATGTGCCATATCACCGCTGTACAGAGAGTGAAGAAACTGCTCAGGGCAGTATTCAAATAAAGCTTTGTACCTTTCCCAGTATCGTGTTCACAACTAACTAACAACAAAAACTGTCATCTACCTTGGCTGGGAGAGACATGAGGTACACACTGAAAGGGTCAAAGGAGTGGAAGATGCTTGGTTTATAATAGAATCCTCCTGGCACACAAGGATCATTATATGCTGCAAAGAGAGACAACTCTTTCTTCTTTACTGACATTAGAGACAGTTTTTTTATGCTGGACGTTTAAGAGTTCTTTTTTTTTAAAAAAAAAACTTCCAAATTAATTGCTACCAGCAGCATTGCACAGCTTCCCACTACAGATCCAAAACCAGAGAGCGCTGCCATTTCAGAAATGGGAACTCACCTTCTTAAAATGCAAAGGATGGTGTCGGGCCAGGACATAAGTGCTGATAGACAATATTCCTGCTCAGAGGTTGCCTCATTGTAATGTCAGCCAATTCCAGAGAATCATTAGGAATTGGGAGGCTCAACACAGATCTCACACCCAAGCAGAACCCCTTTTTTATTTGGAAAAAGGGTGGTGATTTTTTGATAATGAAAGTAAATACATGGCCTTTTGTTTCCTGGTTCCAGGAACTGAGGTGAAACTACCAAAAAGGAGTTTTTGTTTCTTTTAAAGTCTGTGTGCAGTATTTCTGATCTGGCCCAAAGTAGGAAGTACTGACAATCTCACATGAGAAATCCTCATCTCTTGGTGGTCTAGGCTGACACCCAGGGCCTGAGCCTGTCACCAGTTGAAGTTAAATTGTTCCTCTGTGCAGAGCCCTCAGGGCTCAAGCTAGGATGTAAGTGTTGCCCAGGCCTCGTACTGGTCATCTGTAGACAGGGGAATGTGCAGTCCCCTTTGAAGTCAATGAGAAATGTGGCAACTGTGGCGGACAGAACCCCAGCATTTTTGGAGGATTACGTGACTGAATCATCAAACATTTTGAAGTTCACCCCTGACACTAGTTTTGCCTCTAGCTCTCTTTCTGTTTCCCAATCAAACTACCAGAGAATAGCATAATGAAAAATCATTCATAATGATTTATTGCTTTGATTACTCACAGCACTAATCATTACATGCTTCTAAGCCATTCATCCAGTGGTAGAATTTGCTGTGTGATAATGAACTCTGGGGATTTTGTTGTTTTAATTCAGTGGATGTAACTTTTTATTTGACAGAAGATCATTTTGCTTTATATTTATATATAAACTATGAAACTTCTGCAACCAACTACAATACATCATCGTTTGTTGCCATAATTATTGACAGAGTTCAAAATGTAGGCTTGAATTTATTGCATATTTTATCTTTACAAATAGTTGCAAAAATATTTCTATAAGTCATTTCTAGGTAAATAAATTATCATGAAAAAACAGTATGTATGTGTTCTCGTTGTAGATGCATTCTAAAACAGGTTCTTAAAAAAAGTCCTTAAGACAGGATTTGCAGTAGTGTCTTGAATAGATTTATAGGAAAGCTTCCAAGTTAAACTGAACACCTCGTGGAAATCAAAACATAGAAAGTTCACTATGTAACTGCTTCCTTCTCCCTGCGTTGCAAACAGGGACCGAACTATCATTTTGAGGACTGTAGGTCAGTGCATTTGTTTACAAAGTATATTAAAAACTCTCCAGAGAACACTAACATAAACCCTCGAGGTGAAAGTTCTTTTTGGTATCGTAATGACTTGTTTTATGAAAACAGGCCAAATATCACAGCTACAGAAGATACCACAAAATCCAGTCAACTAGCTGGTGAGCAATTTATTGATAAAGGAGTTTTCCTAACAGGTTCATAATGACTTGTGATGTAAGTGTGTGTTTGGGCCAACTCAGGCATCTGAGCTATTGCTCACCTCTTTATTCTGAGTACTCCTATTTCCCTCCTTTGTAACTTCTTCATTTCCCCATGAAGCACCTGCCCCCATAGCACTTTCCCTCCAGCAAGGGAAGGCAGCACGTGCATCTACCTTTGGATCAGCTGACCTGATGATGACTCCAGAAATCAGTAACGGGTCTCCTTTCCAATGTGGTCAATCAGCACTTCTGTGGAATGCTATTCCACAAGCTGGAGCTTCCTGATGGCAAGGCTTCCTTGTGATCCACAAAACCAACCAGGCCAGTACAGGAAGCTACAACTGTCACTAACTGAATGGATCTAGGCCAATAGTAAGCTTTTAAGTCCCTTGGCTGCCAATGAGGCAATAAAGTCATGGCAACCACTATGACTTTCTGAAAATTTAGAAGTATTAGGGAGATGTAGCTTCCAATTGTATAGAATTTCCCACAGCAATGGAGATTCCATGCAGCAGAACCACCCTGCTTTAGTTATCTAAATAAATTCTCCAATTTGCCAGCAGGTTTCTCAATAAAATGAGCCCATCAGCTTCGTCCTCCTGTAGTTCCACACAGGTATTCGGGCAGTTCTGTCTTCTTACAGTAAGAAAGGAATAATTGGCATCCTAAGTCTTGGATAATCCTTGAATTCTCGTACATAGGTGTAGTGTTTATCCTTTGCCCAAACTGTCATCTGAATGAAGCAAAGAAATGTGAACAATCCCACTATAAAAAGATATATAAAAAAAAGAAACAACATCACTGCTAGTGAAACAACATTCTCGTGTCCTGAGAACAAATTACCTAGTTGGAAGAAAGACAAAACCTTACTCACCTGGGACGCACTGAGTCATGATGGTGAAGCTGATCCATGCCCCTACCTATTATGGCCAAAGAAATTCAAAATATTTCTGATGCTAGCATTCGCATTTACACCTCTATTATCAAAACATCCCTCCCTAAGGTAGGCAAACAATACATCCAAGGTTACCCAAAGCTATTTCTGATAATTATTTTTCACAAACTCAATGGCATCCTGTTAATTCTAAACAAAATATTGGGAAATGTACTTCCAGTTGTATAGAATTTCCCACAGCAGTGGAGATTCCCTGTAGCAGAACCACCCTGGAATGAATTCTCCAATTTGCCAGCAGGTTTCTCAGTAAAAAAAGAGCCCCTCAGCCTTGTCGTCCTCTAGTTCCACACAGGTATTCAAGCAGTTCTTTCTTCTTACAGTAAGAACCATTTTTCATCATCATGGTTATTGTGTGTGTTGTTTTGGACGCAAGTTTCCTCTCTCCCTTGTCTCCACCTATTTTGTATTTGTTCCTAAATCAGTGACATTCTGCAGCCCTGGGGGCAAATGTTGTTCTCATTTACACCAATGAAACTCCCCTGAAATCAAGATTTTGTATAAATCTGACTTCAGCGGGGCTGTGTGGATTGAGGACACAGAGCCTGATACTCACCCCTGTGCACAGGACCCGTACAAGGTCTATACCCCACTCACATCTCATTTAGATCTCAATTTTGAGAGACTGAAGGGTGCATAGGCTTCATGCAGGCTTTCTGCACAGAAGTAAATTTTACTTAAAGGTACATTAGGATGTCTGTCATGGGTTAACTGTTTGAAAGATTGAACCTAGAGCTTGGCAATATGAAGTGGGCTTGCATATCTTTTATTTTAAGTTTCTAGGGGGTTCCTTATATGTTTATTTTAATAATATAGTATAAATTGAGATGTAACCTGCAAAACTAAAATCTTAGTGTGGTTTCCTGGTGAAAATACATACCTCATATGTATAGTTAGGGCAGGATACAAAGAAGAACAGCCACGTGAAAGGATTCCTTGTTGGATAAGGGATCTTACGGATCTTGGATCCTACAGATTAAAAGAACCGCAAAAAATAAAATCACAGAACACTGACACTCCTATGTACCATGTAGTTTGCTATCAAGACAATCCAAATCTACCTACTGAAGAGATGGGCAAGATAGACCTGGGAAAACAAGGACTCCACTGAACCCAGAGAAAGGCTTAGGGTGCCCGTGGGGAAGTGCTATAGGCATCATTAAGGCTTGCACACAGTATTTGGCAGGGCCATCCCTAGAAGCATCCTTGGGAAAGATCATTGGCAATGCTAACTGGCCAGCGCTAAGTCGTTCCCATAGGAAGTATCTGCATCACTTCCTAGACCTCAGAAATGAACAGTATTTCTACAGTTTACATTGTCACAGAATTGTGGATGCAGCTAGCAAACATCATGAGCCAAAGTCTACAGAGCCCTTCCACAAGAGGGGGCAAAGCACAAGGGAGCCATGCCCCTTAACTTCCAAGCACACACACAGCTTATGCCCAGGGCAGGAGCCAGGCACATTACTGGACCCTGCACCCTCCACAGCACAGCTCCTTTTAGCACCTCCTGGAACACTAGCCACCCAGAATATCCTGTCCACATTCTCCTTTGAACCACCAGTGCAGATTACACAGGCCTATGCACTAATGGCACAATCTGGCCCTAAGTGCTTTCGTTACACTCCCAAACTTCCTTCAGGGTCCAATCCTGTGAGGTGCTGAGTGCCCTCAACTCCCACTGTGGCCAGCGGAGGATGATTAGCTCCTCACAGGAGGCTCTCTGCACCTTGCAGGATCTGACTGTTCATCAGTGCTGGTCACTGCAGAAGTGCCAACTTAACTGCACAAAGGTAGAGAACAAACTTTTACCATCTCTTCTCAGGTCACTAAGTGCAACGTGGATGGAGAAATTTCCAGCTTCACATATCTGCAAGAAGCAGCATACAATGAATACAGTAAAGGAAAATGCTTCCCTTCCATTTATCATTCCTCCTCCCAGTGCTAGTTCCTAGACAAATATTTTTAAAGGACCCCAAACCCCCATTGAAAAGCAGACTAATTAACATAGGATTAAAAGTGTGTTTAGCTCTTAATTAATCTCAAAACAAGATTTTGGACTGACGGTAAGGAGCCATCTGTTCTACTCAACTTTCCATACACAAGAGTCCATATTACACTCTGCTTTGCATTTGTCAGATTGCCAACTAGCAAGTGTTGTCCAAGTCCCAAGAAGGTACAATGCACTTCCGCTTTTCTCCCAGCCAGACCCTAACACTATAACTCCTGAGCAAAGTGGACCCAGCGTGTGTTTTCTTTACCTTTTGACTGGGCTGCTTTGTTTAAAAAGATTAAATTGGGCAGTTTGGATTTCTCAAAAATCCCAAGGCATATTTGTGCCTCTCCATAAATAGTGATATGCTGGTCCTTAACCACTTCTACTCCTTATGGCAAGGACTTGATGTGATTCACAACATTCCATTAACCAATTTTCCCTGCTTGCTTTTAGGCAATGCTTTCCACCACTAGCTAGGTGGAAAATAGATTGAAATGGTCTGTATATATGATTATGGCCAGAGTAGAGCAGAGAGCTGAGTTTTATTCACAGCTCTGCACTCGTGCGGTCTGACCCTGGGAAAGGCACTTTAACCTATGTGGCTCAAATTATTCCCCATTATCTAACTAAGAAAATTTCATATTTGAAAGGTGCCAAGAGATCCTCGAATCATTGACACTATAGTAATTCTTTTTCTTCTCTTAATGCAAAGACTCGGGTGACCGGACAGCAAGTGTGAAAAATTGGGATGGGGTTGGGGAGTAATAGGCTTTTATATAAGAAAAAGCCCTAAATATCGGGACTGTCCCTATAAAATCAGGACATCTGATCACCCTAGAAGAGACAGGTTACATCTGCACTAGAGAGAATGGATACTTCCTACAAGAAGCAATGTCAGTATAGCAAGGAATTAACATCGTCCTGGAGAGGTGAGTAAAAGGACACTTAGGATTCTATATCCTGAGGGATTCTGTCAGAATATATGGAAAGCCAACAAGATGAACCCCTTGCCCTAAATATTAATACTTTCATAAGTCTGTAGTAGGCCACAGAAGTGTGCTACTTATGACCTACTTAATATTCTGCCACAGAAGTGTGCTACTTATGACCTACTTGATAGTCTCAGCTGAACAAATGTTAACACAGTGCTAGACTCTGGTAATACCAGGATCACTGTGATGAATGTGGCTGTGTGCATCTCCACATGCAAATTCTTATCTAATTTCTGCAGATTAAACAGACCAATCTTGAAATTCTTACTCAACCAAACTTTCCCTGAAGTCCAGGTTCTGATCAAAATGGACAGCTTTCTCTCGATTTTAAGCTGATCAGCCTTGGTTCTATGTCCTGAGCATTCCAGTAATAAATATTTGAAAGTCCCCCCGGCCCCCCAAAAAACCTATAAATAATAAAGGGGAGTCTTTAGTAATATTTTATTTAAAAAAAAAAAAAAAAAAAAAAAAAGCAAAAGACCTACCAGAAACATGATCACAGCAAAATTTATCTGTTTTTGTCCATAGGCTAGAAAACAAAATGTTTAAAAAAGTGGATAGTTAGCACTCAACTACACCCACATAAAGGTTCAAATCATTCTGAGGGTCATTTTGCTACTTACAAGGAGGTGTATAAAGAGGATGATTGATGTAATAAGCAAGCCAAGCTGCAAATCCCCAGTAATAGACGCAGTTCTGAAAAATAAGTAATTTTTCTTTGTTTTAATTTTTATACTAAAGAAATCATCTGTCCTCTGTGTGAAAGGAAAACAGTAGAGTTATCTAGACTAGCGATTACCAAAAGAAATAGTGATAATGATCACTTGGGGGCAGATTGCAAGTTGCAGACATTGCACCAAAAATGACAAGGATAGGAGCCTGTCACTATATAACAGCTAGAGTTCCTTTTAGCTAAGGTGGCAAGAGATTGTGCAGTTCGCTGCAATTTCCAAATTCAATCCCCACTGCCAGCAATGACGTCTGTATATATGCAGGCCTGGATCTGTCCACATAGCTCTAGCTTTTATTTAATTAGAAACTCATGGTTTTAAATTTTGACATCAGGAAAATAATGGTTTAAAATCAAAAGGGAAAATGTTTTAGGATATTCAAAATCCCAGGGCCAAATTCTCCACTGGCATAAGACCACTGGAGTTGATGGAGTTATACCACAAGAGAATCTGGTTCCTAGTTTTGTTTATTTCTAGAGACTTCACAAAATCAAACACACCAATGAGTTTTATGATGGGCCTGTTACACTTTCCACTTAAGTCAACAGGGGTAAACACTTAGTGTTTTCATTAATTAGCACAATGGCTTAAAAAAATGACATCCCAAATAGACCTTTTGTATTTTCAATGTTTTTAACTGTATAGAACAGCAATAAAAAATTAAAAAACATCAATAAAAATAAAAAGCATGAAAAATGAACATTTAAAAATGCAAAATTCTACCCTCATGCAACACAAGGTCTGATCATGAATGTTGTTAAACTGCATGATATTTTCCCCTTGGCATTAACTGTTTGTTATTTTATATAATTTAACCTTATGAGTTACAGATTTAAGGAATTATGCCACCATTCTGAAATTCTAACCATTCTGTCCAAAACTGATGCAAATTTAACCTAAGCAGCAGTGAGGTGGAGTGGTGGTAAGACTTATAGCTCTTTTTATACCCAAAATATAGTTTTTCCAATGATTTGTAGTAGCCAAAGCCTTGTCTGCCTTCTAGCTCACATTTTTACCTACCACCATTCCAAGATGTTCCCAGTTGAAATTGCTAGAGCCCAAAGGCAAACTCCTATGTAGTAATGGTGGTATTAGAGCTACCCTGCCAGGAAACTTCTCTGAGCTGCTACTTGAGAAAGATGTTTTCAGCAAAATCGAACCCAAGCTGTAAAGAAAAAGCAGAGGCCGATGTGTGGAGGAAGATTTAGAGGAGAGGCCATCCTGCCTTTGAGAAGAGAGAGACTCCTCCGCAGGGACACAGTAGGCGAGTAGACACAGGGGTGATTGTGAAAAAGAGCAGGAGACTGGAGCACTGGGAAGAAAAGGAAGAGTACAAGAATCTAGGTGCTCTCACTATGAGGCTGTCAGTCAGTCAGTTAATAGAAAACACAGCTCGGCCAAGTAGTCATTCTACAGTAACCACATTGCTATGGGTTTCATATGCAGTACAATCTGCTTAGTCTAAAAGTCTCTCTTTAAAAATGAATGAGAATGGTAACTCCTACACCTTACATGAAATTGTCTCTAGCTGCCAAGACGTTAATGGAAGGCAAATCCATGGCCAGCTGAAAGTCCAGGTCTTCCAGAAAGTTATTTTTCATGTAGAGGAGAGTTATGTTACTTGGGCTCTGCTTATTAAATGTAGAGAGAGAGCCATTATCTACAGCTATATGGAGAAACAGCGTTCTGGCAGTAATGCTCAAAGAGATTGTGTATCTAAAATCAGAATCTGTATCTGCAAACCAGACTTGCTGAATGTCGTATATCTGACAGTGTGAGAGGTAGAAAATCTCACATGGTCCAAGGGTTGTGGTTGCTGTCACAGCTTTGTGATGAATATCAGTATCATTTTTCCTAGAATTGTTTATATTACAGTAGAGGCCAGAGGCCTCAATCAAGAGTGAGGCTCCACTGTGCAGGTCACCGTACAAACACAAAGAGACAGTCCCTACCTCAGGTACAGACCAGACAGACGAATGGTGGGCTAAAGAAAGCACAATTATCTCGGTTACAGATAATGGAACTGAGGTGCAGAGGTTAAGTGACTTTCCCAAAGTTATTCAGAAAACCTGCAGCAGAAGCAGACTCAGATATTTGTGTCCCAGTCCAGCACCTGATCCACAAGCTCATCCTTCCTCACTGTTCATTATTATATTACAGTATCACCCAAAACCACCAGGTATGGTACAGGCTGATGGGGAAACAGTCTCTGCCCTGAAGGAATCAGATTGTTAAAATGGAATCTTACAAGGAAACTCTTCCGTAAATTTAGGGCTTGCCCTGAGCTGAGTTGTACATGCCTATGGCGTTTAGTGCAGGGGGGGGGGAAAAAACCATGTTCTTTCTAAAGCCATGATTCTCAACCAGGGGCCGCCCCCTGGGGAACTCTGACCAAGTTTCATGGGGCTCACCAAGCTGGGCCAGCATTAGACTTGCTGAAGCCCTGCCACATGGGGCTGAAGCCCAGGGCCCTGAGTTCTGCCACCCGGAGCTGAGGCCGAAGCCTGAGCAATATAGCTTCACGGGAGCCCCTGTGGCATAGGGCCCTGGGCAACTGCCCTGCTTGCTACCCCCTAACACCGGCCCTGGTTTTTATATGCAGAAAATCGGTTACTGTGGCATAGGTGGACCTTGGAATATTTATAACTTATTGCGGTGATGGGGATTCAGAAAGAAAAAGGTTGAGAACCCCTGTTCTAAAGCGTCATCTGAACATTGGGATCTGATTCCAACAATAAATACTGTAATTAGTCTGAACAACCAATGTATGCGATTTACTACAAAAACATAGTTTAGTTTTAGGAAAGACTCCTAAAGTAAGTGGGATTTGCCACTGCTCAAATCAAAACTAGCCATATACAACTCATTCTTCATACACAGACTCCCAGCAGATTACACTGCTTAGAAGGGCACAACAAAGTAACACAACCTTTCAAGAGCATACGCAGCATGAGCAAAAAGAGCCTTGTTTATACTGTGTAATGTTTTTACTTGATTCCTACTAGGAATCAGTAGAACTTTCATGGATGGGAAATCAGAGAAATCCTGTTTGAATTATATAAAGATTTCTGCAACATTAGAAAGACCACAGCTATGTGACACCCTGAACGTCTGTCAGTTAAAGACTACTTCTAAAAATCTAATACACGTCACTAATACAGGTCTGTTTCCATTTTAATTATGTCTGTATCCTTCTTCAAAAAAAGAATTTGCTCATATCTTCCATGTCCCGGAGAGCACAATGAAGCATTAAAAGAGTCCAAATGACCCTACTACCATGTATGTGAAACAAAGGCAAAGAAAGAGTCTCCCAGCCAATGCAATGGATGGAAACCCTCCTCCCACTCAGAAATGTCCAATCCTGTCCCCTCTAAGTCATGCTCACAAGGAACTTGATTGTCTCTCATTAAATTAAGATCATTGACATCTCCCAGAAGGCAAACAAGCAACAGCCCCTATGTGAACAATGATGTATCTAAAATAGGAGGCCTTTTCTACCACCTATATTTGAATGCTGAAGAAAAATATGTAGTCAGACTAGGTTAAAAAGATACGTACATATTCTTAAAGCATATTTATGGCTCCAAAGTTAAGGCTGAGTTGAGTTTTCCTTTTAGAGTGGAGTGTACAATTTGTCTCTTAGGATATATAAAAAAAAGCTAATATAAAATCTAATATAAAATCATACACAAAAGAGAGTGATGGAATTTTAGTGAAAGTTGCATGGAGTTGTTTGGTGGAAGTTCTGAGGTGTTTTAAATTGCTGCATTTTGAAGTGGGGGCAGCAGGGAAGGGAGTCTGACATTTCTTTGCTCCTGCTATCTCACAATGGTTTCTTCACGACCCAAGTTTTCCATATACCTAAATGTCCTTAAAATCTGTACACTCACTCCTTTCTCCTCCCACAAAGTGAAAATAATAAGGCATATCCTCAAAAGGAGTTAGACACCTGAATATCTTTAAGGGTGTGGGCCACTGGACCTTTCATCAATTTGATCACTTAGGATGTTTACATCCTTTCCCCCACCCCCACCCCCAATGTAAATGGGGAACTGTCTTTACAACCGAGGTGTATGTGGTAGCATGGAAGAAGCAAATATGGCTGAAAGAGAAAAAAAATAAAAAGTGGGTTGAGGCTGGTAAAGATAAGGGGATTAGCAGTGGTAAAACTGTTCCTGTGAAATGTTTTTCACCACAAAATGCAGATTTGGGCTGACCAAAACTTGTAAATTCATGTTGAACTTTCTAAATTGTTTCACTGAAAAATATTTTTTTAACTATATTTTAAAAATTTGAAATGTTGGATTTTGACATTTTCAAAATGCTTCAATTAAAAATAATTTTTCATTCTGAAATCTAAATTTCAATTTCAATTTTTTTTAAAAAAATAACAACAAATTAAATGTTTCATTTGACCAGAAACTTTTTTTAAAAATGTTTTTGGTGGGCTGATAAATGTGAAAAAATGTCATGAAGGGTCAACCAGATGTGAATTTTTTCATCACAAATTACGCCATTAAAATCAACAGAATTACATCAGAGCAAGTGAGAGGTGAATCAGGCCCAAGTGCAGATAAGTTGGGAGACGCATGGCTACGTATGACCTTGAGGATGAAGACAAATATCCTGAACTTGATGTGCTGGAGAACGGGAAATGATTCAAAGGCCCTGGTCAGAATGACTGGCAAAGATAAGCAGCTGTATTTTGTTTGGACTGGGATGTCAGACACCAGAGACAAGCGATGATTTAATGCACTGTATGAATTCACTTTAAAGGTACAATTGTCCTGCTTTCATATACAAAATGTTATTAACGTAAAATAGCTACCACTTGTCCAGAATAGACATTTCTAAGTGAGCCGCTATCCTGACAGAAACCTGTGCACATCTCTGCTTAGGAAAGCAATAAAAATAAATCTGTGCAAAAAAAATTACCGTGACTAGTGCCCAGCTCTCACTACTAGCTGAATATTTAGGACCCTTTTCCTATTTTGGAAGCACAAAACTAATGCTAATCAGCTGCAGGGAGTCAGATGATAAATAGGGTAATAACAAAGATAGGACTATTGATAGGGTGTAAAAATGAAACTAGAGACTTCTCATTTCCCAGGTCAGACTACCACTCCCTTAAGCTGCAGACATATTTTAAAAGGACTAGTCTAAACACAAAATATTAAATACCGTAAAACTGTGGTATTAGGATAAGACAATCTGCTATCCTCCAGACTCTATAGAACTTTGTTTTAAAATATAGTATTCTGCCACCTCTTTTTAAAAAAAATATCTGTAGTTACTGCATTGCCATGCAGTCTATCATACCACTGTGCAGGCAGGAGCACAAGTGAACGCCTGCTCCCAGAACAGAGTTGTACTCATGACAGGAAGGAAATATAGACCAGCCTTAGTGCTTTATGCTACAAGAGAAGCAAAGGCAAATTTATAACTGTCAAGGAGAGAAATGATTCTATGATGCTATTGCAAAAAACAGATTTAAAATATTTTGAAACCCTCTAACTACTAGACTGTGCCCCCTTAAAATAGAACAGTGCTTCTGAAATCTTCATGCCCAAGAGAGGTAGCGGGCTAAAAAGGGAATGAATACTGAAGGTATTAAATCTCGAAAGAGCAATGGGAAAACTGTGACAGCAATTAAAATGGCAGAGCGGCGTGTAGGTTATAGTGGGAAGGTCATTGTGAGATCTTGTAAAAGAATTACAGCTTTACATAATCAGAGCTGCTGGGCATTACCACAAAAGCCACACCAAAACACTTGTGCTAATGAAGCAATGCAGAGAGTGGCCAGACTATTTACTAGAGGGTTGTGGGTAGATTTTTGTTACAATTTACCTTAATAATACTCCTCAGTGGCATAGTCCCATGGGAGAACCGATGAACAAATATTGTTTCAATCAACCTTTTGATGTAGTGGAAAGAATGGCAGATACATGCCAAGCTAGAAATAGCAAGACAAAAGCATTTAAGAATGCTGCAGAAACAAGTGTGGCAAGAAATTTGGAATAAAAATGTGATGCTTACAAAAATATTGCCTGAGGCTCATAACAGAACTTACTTAACCACTGGATGTGGGCTTGATGTAAGCTTGTCATCCAGGCCATAGACAAAAGGCATGCGGAAATAAAACAGAAAATAGATGAACAATGGACCTGCATATTCTGTCAAAAATACCTGCAAAATAAAAAAAGAGAAAGGAGAATAATTAGACTGAGCAGATCAGTGGCAGTACTTTGTTTTCTTTTTTGTGATTAGTAAATTCCTCCACCAACCCAGAATGGAGGTGTGGTTTGGGGTTTTTTTTTTTTTGGCATGACAACATTTGGAATTATAGCTTGAGATTGTTAGAAATGCATACATACAATGTGCACTTGCATTTGCAGTAACTGCATACAACTTCAGTAATTACATGCACAGGTGACAGTTATGTGCAATTAACATGGGAGCACATACAGTTGTGATAAATGTGCATGCAAATTATATAACGTTAACCTTTATTTGTCATCTTGGTATCCTATAAGTATGTTTTTACTATAGGTTAAAAAGAATGCTGGTAAAGAAGTTCTAAAAAGGGGAGGAGGAGCAAGAAACTAGTTTCTAATGAGTGCATTTGGTTTAAAATAGAAATACTTCATATGAGCATCACTTTAGCTTGACCTCAATTTTTATAATTACTTTTCCTTCCATAACTAATTAAAGTAGGTTCATGTCTGGAGAAATAAGGGAAATGTACTATACTTATGCAACAAAAAATCATCACTTTTTTCTGATATGGTTAGAGCTACTCAGATGTCCAGAAAAATTGTTGAGGTATTAGTGATATTACATTATATGGCTTTCATAATTACTATTGATGTAACTATCAGCATTCTTCCTGGCAAAGGTTAAATAGGCTGTAGGTGGGAAGACTTTTTTCTTTAAACTTGTTGAAGCTAAAGCTTTTCTTAGGTCATGTCATTTCTTAGGTCATTCATAAGATGAATGAAGGGCAGGGTGAGAAGAATCTAGATGGGTCACATGACAATCATATGGCAGGGTCTATGCTTTGATTTACATTATAATGTTTTGATATGCTGTGGTATTTCACTGTATGATATGAAAGCATCTTGATCTTATAACCTGTTTATATTGTAATTATTGTTCTGATCATCTTACTGCATTTAGCATTACTTGGTAGTTGTATTTTTCTAACATAGGCTCCTGTGTGATGATCTGAGGATTTATACTCAACGAAAAGTGATTTAAAATTATTGGGGGGGGGGGGTTATTACTTTTGTCTTTGCTATGTCATTAATATGATTATATTCATTATTGTAGCTAAAATTATATATTTTCAAATTGCTGTCTAATTTTACTTTCATGCTGTGACATTTAAATTAAAACTAAAGGACAATATGTGTATAGTGGAATAATAGAAGGCTGTGTTGTGTTGTAACGGTTGCCCACCTCATTTCAGAACAACCATTTCTCTTACTACCTAGCCAATGCTACAGGCTAACCCTACCATGATGGAACTTTTCTTTGAATTAAGAGGGAAGAACATTTGATGTTTTCAATTTCTATTAATGTTAGAGTTGAATGAATAACTGATTTTTCAGTTTGGTGGCTGAACCAAAAGATATGAAAAAATATTCAGGTGGTTTCAAACCAAAACTGATTTTTTTGTGGTGTTCTTTCTTGACAAAATGAAAAAACTAAAATGTGTCTGGGTCAAATGAAACATTGTGAATGTCTATTAGAAGGGACACTTGGTTTCTAAATGAAATGTTGATTCCAAACACAAAGATGAAATGGTTCATTATGATAGTTTCAAAGCAAACTTTTGAGTTTCAAAATATTTGTTTTCAGTGTTTATTCAGCCAAAACTATTCCACAAAATCAAATTGAATTAATGTTGCCACTAAAATGACCAGCTGTCATTAGTGTCCGAGGACCTGATCTATAAATATGCATGTGAGTAACTTTACTCTCATGAGTAGACCCACTGAAGCCAATTAAATTGACTGACATGAGTAAAGTCACTCCTATGTCTTTGTAGGATTGATCTCTAGGTAGGGTAACCAGACAGCAAATGTGAAAAATCAGGTCAGGGGGTGGGGTGTAACAGGACCCTATATATATAAAAAAGACCCCAAAATCAGGATTGTCCCTATAAAAATTGGGATATATGGTCACCCTATCTCTAGGACAACAAGATGAGCCTGAAAAGGATTTTTCCTCCAGGGCAGGTTGGTAGAGGCCCTGGAGGTTTTTCACCTTCCTCTGAAACATATAGCAGGATTCACTTGCTGAAGGATTCTCTGCACCTTTAAATCTTTAAACCATAATTTTAGGACTTCAGTAGCTCAGACATAGGTTAGGGGCTTACTACAGGAGTGGGTGGGGGGAGATTCTGTGGCCTGCATTGTATAGGAGGTCAGACTAGATTATCATAATGGTACCTTCTGACCTTAAAGCCTATGAGTCTATCTATCAAGGAACAGAAGTTACATGGTCACTTAGTTCCATGGTGCCAGGCTATCATGTTGCGAGGTGATCATTGCAGCTTTTCCATGGGTGCATTGCCAGGATTTCATGATATACTTTTACTGGGTTCTCTGGTAAAATGCTTCTAAATATTAGAGTAACTGAAAATAAAGCTCCACTGTCTGTATCTGCTGTCAGACCAGGCAGCGCATGGACATTCTAAATAAATGCAGAGAGAAAGTGATGCAAGAACTAATTAAGGAGAAGCATTAATTAAAATGTCTCAGGCTTGCAGCATAGCTCACCATAGTCCATCCTATTTGTGGCCCTAAATCTTTAAAATATAGTGTAGCGGTTGTGCCAACTGGGAGATGCTGCAGGATTTCCTCATCTCTCAAGGATTTTCCTTCTGAGAAGAAGAAGTAGTTATACACATCACAGTGAAATTAAAGTAAACTCTGGTAACATATTAACCCTAAAGAAGCCTTTTAGTCTGTTTAGACCAATCTGTGGGATTCTTTGGCCTGACACATGCTTTTACCAGAGTCTTAGGCAAAAGGGTGCCATTTGAAAGAAGCAATCTGCATTTGTATTGTTTCCTTATATTTGCATAAAAAGCAGTACAAAAAAATACAGGAGTGAATTTGCTCTGCACCCCTGGAAAACCACTGAAACCAAACACACCATTAGTTGAATCTTCAACCCCCACTCTTCCGTAGCCAGTATAGTCATTCCACTGCTGCTGCAGAAAATGAGGGGACACTAATGAGAGGGTGTCACTGCTCTTTCTGTAGGGACACAGAATTTACAGAGATCATGGACCCACTAACCAGCCCCCTTCTCATTCCTCATCTCCATGAACTCCTTCATGGAGGGAAGCCATGGCATGCACGAGGTTGCAGTGTGCCCCTACATGATCTCTTTGTGGCCTTCCACTTCAGTCCAAGGGATATGTTGTGGTTCCACAGGGTTTTGGTCCTAAGCAGGGGGTATGGAGCAGACCAGGATCTCTCCCTCTCTGCACAGTAAAACACAATTTAAATTCAGCTCTTTTCCACACTCTTTTGTTTAACTGACATTTTTCCATTCCGCAAGTTCGACTTATAAGACACATGCCTGCTATGGGCTGGTGGCACTCAAGTTCCTGCATTTAGGGGAATCCCCATAGTTCCAGCTGTCACCCAGCGACAAGTTTCCCAGCATAAACCACTGGATGGGGCCTGATAAATACTTGTGGAAGGAAACAAGCTGCTCAAGCACATATTTTCCAATGGACTGATCCCCAAAAATGTGTCAATCTTTACTAGCATAATCATTTAAAGGGATTGTGTAAATAACTGTATGCCTAATAGCAGGGCGGGAAAGGTGCTACATTTTATTTGAATAACTATGGAGAATTAACATGTTTTTTTCAGTTATACTTTCACTTGTCCACCAATGCCACGCAACAAGAGTTTTCTTCCAGAAATACCGGTGACTAAATTAACTGAATCAGCCACTTGGCACTAACTCTGGGCAATAATGTTCAAATAATTCAGCTTGTGGTGGGTTCCTTTTTGTAAAGTCCTTCATAATGTTAACTAGTTCAGCAAACCTCCCACTTATAGCAAATAATACTAGCAGAGCGGGCAGCCTGTGGCACCCCTCTATACAAGCACTGTGTTCATAGCCTTAGTACTCTAGATCTGACTGGTACTTACTGGGATCAAGTCTTATTGACTGCCTTGCTGGATACCACTGGGGATCTGCAAGACAAATTAGAAAACATAAAATTATCCATAGTATTTGCTTTTGGATTATCCACTGTTATAATGACTGCAACCAAACAAGAGAAGCTTTTGATTGGAGATTTTTATGATTTCTTGTTTATTATAAAAATCAACAAAAAGTTACACATCAAAGCACAGATCTGCATAATTAGGAGATGACAGCTAATGAAAAAGGATTTTAAATCTCTGCTACATTAGTGTTCAGTTGCTGATTACTTGCGTTAATGTGTGTGTATATCACATGCGCCATCAAACTATATAATTTTATCTTAAATATTTATGTAATGGATACTCTGATGTGATTTTTACCCTTCGTATGTTTCTTTGAAAATGTTATACTTACATGATTTATGGAACATCAATCTGATATCACTAATCGTGGCATGTGGTTCTACCTAGGCAACAAAAAAATACTGTTCATGTGAGATATTTGTATTGGCAGATGATCAGTAGGTATAAAAAATGTGCGGGTGGAAATGTGATTTTTCAAGTTGACGGCATTTCCTTAACTTTCCAAAACATGGCCAAAAAATTCTATGTATAGTATGGACAGTTCAAGCCACTTGTAATAGGAAAAGGGAGCATTTAACCTCTAGCTCATGTTGCAAATCTATCCACGTTAATAATGACCAAAGTTATTACAACATGATGATAGTTTGGCTTATGTGAAATCTCTCCAAGGTCATATCACAACTGGTACTAACTGGCACCCTTGTTAGTCCCCTCAGCTGAGAGGTTGAATGTGAATGAAGATGGAAGCTGCCTAGGCGGTTGTCTCCAGTGGAGGAGGAAGGGTTTTCCATCTCCTGTCACAAGCACTCCATTTACTTAAAGAAAATTTTAAAAAAAACTTCCGAATACTGTCATTGTCATTTTAACAATATCATCATTTACCTTATCCAGAAAGCACAGCTGTTGCTTTGTCTTCCAATCAAGGATTTCCACCTGGTAGAGAACAAAATGACAACTCTGTTTGCTGGCTGATTAATCTCTCAGCTCTTTGGTCATTCTTTAGAAATATGATCATTGCCAATACCAGATTGGCGGGTAGTGATCGATCTATCGGGGATCAATTTATCATGTCTAGTCTAGACGTGACAAATTGATCCCCAAGCGCTTTCCATCGATGCCGGTACTCCACCACCACAAGAGGCACAGGTGGAGTTGATGGGGGAGTGGCAGCAGTCAACTCAGTGCCGTGAAGACGCCACGGTAAGTCTATCTAAATACATCGACTTCAGCTACGCTATTCAATCTTTGGTCGATTTCCCCCCCCCCCCCCCGTGTAGACCTGGGCTTAGAGTTGGTATGGCAACCCCCATCTTTTCATGTTCTCTGTGTATATATCTCTTCCTACTGTATGCCACTCTATATATCTGATGAATTGGGTTTTAGCCCATGAAAGCTTATGCCCAAATAAATTTGTTAGTCTATAAGGTGCTCCAAGTACTCCTCCTTCTTTCTGCAGTAAGAAGCAATCTATTGTTGCTGTGATTGTTGGCATTTTGAGGACTCCCTGGGGTCCCAGGACTCTAGTTTGAGAACCA
Organism: Sternotherus odoratus; assembly: GCA_032164245.1. Lineage (NCBI taxonomy): Eukaryota > Metazoa > Chordata > Testudines > Kinosternidae > Sternotherus > Sternotherus odoratus. The sequence goes on from JAVMKO010000008.1 coordinate 63,494,769, forward strand.
CTGGTCTATACTGATAACTAAAGCATATTCAGCATCAAGTCAATTTACATGATTGTTGACTACAGTTCTCAGGCCACTTGTCTAATAGTCTGTTGCTATAACCCTTACTAGTGTGATTAGTCCTTTTAGATTGTAGGCTGTTTGTGGCAGGGACTTGGATTTTCTATGTTTGTATAGCACCTAGCACAATGGGCATGGATCGGATTGGCTGCTCAGCAGTAGTGCAATGTAAATGTTAGTAATCATAGTCACAATGATTTAATAGATTGCTAGATTTTGAAACCAGAATGGACCATTATGATCATCTAGTGCTAATTTGACCTCTAGCATTCATGCAGGCCATAGAATTTCACCCAGTAAATGGGACTTGGTGTCTGAGTAAGAGCTGGTCTACACTAGAAAATTAGATCAACCCAGCTAAATGGCTTAGGGGTGTCAAAAATCCATGCTCTGAGTAATGTAGTTAAGCAAACCTAAGTTCCTGTAAAGACAAGGCTAAATGGATGGAAGAATTCTTCCCTCAACTAGCTACGGTCTCTCAGGATGGTAGATTTACTACAGCAACAGGAGAACCACTGCCATCATTATAGTAAGTGTGTACATGGAAATGCTACAGCAGCGCATTTGTAGCGCTGCAGCAAGTTACGGTAAGTGTACACCTAGCCAATGGATAGTAGGGACCTAGTAATCTCAGGCTGTATCTACACTACAGAGCTTATGCTGGCACAGCCTCCTAGTATAGATACATCATACACCAGCAAAGGGAGTTTCTGTTGGTATATGAACACCACCTCGCCCAATGATATTAGCTGTGTCTACACTGGGCCTTTTTTTGGCATACCTATGTCACTAAAGAGTGTGGCTTTTTCACATCCGTGTCCAACACAGCTATGCTAGTATAAGTTTTAAATATAGACCAGGCTCTTTGTCCCTCCCAAGACTGTAATTCAGAATGACTAATAATTTTTACAAGGGCTTGCTCTGCAATATTACAGAGATCCTTTTAAACAATATTTATAAGGGCTATTATCCAGTCACTTGAGACCCCAAAATTACATTCTATACAGAAGCTATAACCAGTGGGAATATTTGTAGGAAAGGTATATATTTCTTTCCATGAAATAAATTGTTGGGTTGACTAAATACTCCCTGCCGTGGCTGCATGCCAAACTTTGCAGCATTGTGCATAGGGAACAGAAATGGAAACTAACAACAAAAAAAGGAAACTGCTCAGTTTCACTGTCCAAGCTGAGTAAAATCCAAGGAATAATCCAGCAGCACCAGAGAAAATGTATTAGACTCATTAAATCAACTGAAATGTTTAAAACAGGTACGTACATTCATTTTTTAGGATATACAGTTTTAATAATTGTGTCCCTTTAATTAGAAACTATATTTTGTTTAGGACTTTTATAGTTCAAACTGTGTCAAATGCCCAAGTATCAACTGATCTTCAGAAATGATGTGATAAACATTCTGGAACTACTCAAAGACACAATTATCATGCCATCACATCCTAGAAATTATATTTGTTGATGTTTTTATTTGGAACAGCCTCACCAAGTTTCAGTTTATCCTGCTGGGTACTAGCACAAGCAAATGCTGCATTGATTTTTTAAAATCACTCGGTAAAAGGAAAAATTATCCCTGAATAAGAGCAACACAAAATAAATTAATCCTGCCTGTTCTGTTAAACTGCTTACATAAGTGAATTAGATTTAGCTAGGGCCATGACATGATTTGTTCTTAGGTTCAATCACTTAATTTTTTTTCTCAGTTATCAAATTTCACTCTCTAAACAATTCCTTTATTTCAGTTGAGCTAATTTTATCCCCCTTCTCTTGAGATTTCTCAGTCATACCAAGCTATTCCTGAGAAAAGCAGGTGAATGTGCACTCAGGGGACCCGATTCTGATTTCACACTGATGTGAATCAGGAACAGCTCCACTGAAGTCAGTAGCATCTGTCTTGCTGCAGTCTGTGTGAGAGGAAAACCAAGACCTTTTAGTCTGTTCTGCTTCGATCTCATTCATGATGTACATAATGGAAAAAACAGATTGCAACATCAGGGCCAACTTCTGCCACCTTACTCATGCAGAGTAATAACTTGCTCTGTGAGTAGTCAGATTGCAGGAAATCTTGGCCCCACTGAAGTCAATGCATAACTGCTATTGACTTCAGTGGGATTTCATTTCTTGACTTCATTGGGAGTGAATCAAACTGTCAGTGTTTAACGGGACAATATAGAAAAGGTCTGGAACTCCTAAGACCTTTTGTCAATTATTTGTACGGCTATGTCTTCATTCACTGAAGGCCACAAGTTTCTATCTGAGAATGAATGGCCTGCGTAGGAAGAGACTCCAAACTCCAAGATGTAGCTCTCCCGGGGAAGGATGGTGTAGGGTGGAAGGATTTGCTCCCTCATGGAAATGGGAAGGAGTTTAGTCCACAAGACACAAGAATACCTTGATATGTGCCAGAGACCTTAGGTCTCCACAATGAATCCTAGTTCTTGATAACCCCTTGACAGCACAAGGGGGAGTGGAGAGCCTGGGAGCCCATGGGGGCCAGGAGCACCAAAATACAAGTTTGTCTAAAGTGCCATTTTTCCTAAGGCCAGCCTTGCAAAGAAGGTGTCTGAAATAGAATCATCTCATACCCAGAGGGCAAAATGCTGTTCCCACTGAAGTCAACAGCTGTTTTGTCCTTGACTTTAACAGAACCAGGACCTGGCCCTGAGGGAATAAATGTGTCCCCAAAGAGGCAGCAGCTACCTCTCAAAATCAGAAGGTAATTATTATATGTATTAGTACTGTGAGTTGCAATGTTAAATGTCTGTCAGTGCTTCCATTACCCCCTTTCTGTAGAGCATTGTGCATGTGGAGGAGATCAGGCGGGTAAAGTAGTATCTTTTATGGGACCGTCTTCTGTTGGTGAAAGAGACAAGCTTTGAAGCTAACGGAGCTGTTCTTCAGGTCTGACCTGTGTGTGTATGTCAGGATATATCAATCCTCTGTATGCTGTAAGTTATGTGAAGTAGCTGATTTATGGGAAACACCTTGTTTTCCTTAGGGTGTTAGATCTGAAAACCTTGTTCTTATCTACTGACAAGGTATTTAGATATTGCTATTTTTAGTGTACTAGCTCAAGCCCCACTACCTGGGCAGGCTGGAAGTAGAGTTGCCAGGTGTCTGGTTTTTGCCCAATTGAACGCCCAATCAAAAAGGGATCCTGACAGCTCTGGTCAGCGGGGCTAAGGCAGGCTCCCTGCCTGCCCTGGCTCTGGATGGCCAGCATTTTCCCCTGGCTCCTAGGTGGAGGTGTGGCCACGGGGCTCCATGTGCTGCTCCCAACCCAAGTGCTGGCTCTGCAGCTCCCATTGGCAAGGAACCACCAACCCCCCGGCTTGAGCCCAGAGCCCATCTCGCACTCTGAACCCCTCATTTCTGGCCCCACTCCAGAGCCTGAACCCCCCAGCCCAGAGTCCATACCCTCTCCCACACCCTGTCCTGATGTCCAAGCCCAGAACCCCCTTCCACACTCCAAACCCCTCATTTCAGACCCACCCTGGAGCCCTTACCCCCTTCTGCACACCAACCCCTACCCAACCCAGTGAAAATGAGCAAGGGTGGGGGAGAATGACCAACAGTGGGAGGGGGGTGGAGTGAGCAGCAGTGGGGCCTTGGAGAATGGATGGGGAAAGAGCACGGCCTCGGGAAGGGACAGAGCAGGGGTTTCAGTTTTCTGCAATCCGAAAGTTGGAAACCCTATCTGGGAGGCCTGCTCCCAACAGCAGTGTAAAGATAATGTCTAAAATCTTTGGGGCTGAAGATGGCAGTAGAGGACTCTAAAGCCTGTAGGATTCTTGTTCTTTGTAATTTTCTGTTGCTAAGGAGCAGGATTAACCCAAGGGTCTTATGAGGCAATATGAACAGGTGCTTGAAGCAGCTTTGACAGGCACAGATCATTTACTTAGCGAAGTTCATGGAAGAAAGGCAACAATGAATATAAAAATTTTATTAAAGCTAATGTTCAAAGTCATAGCATACACAAGTGAAGAAGGAAGGTACTGTACATCTGGGGTCGGGCTTGGGTTATGGGGGATTGCAAGTATCAATTACAAGGTTAACAGGGTAAATAAATATCACATAACCAGCATAGAATCAGATTGAGGTGTGGGAGTTTTTTAAAGCATTGGTGGATAAATGGGCTCAGGTGCACCACCCATGGAATGAATTAAGAACCCAAGTCAGTAGCAGTGTAGCATCCTTTGGTTTGTCAGGGAAGGGAGGAAGTGGGTTAATTGTAATACAGGGGGAAAGAACCCCTCAGATTTTCTTGCTTCTGAGCTTAGACTTCAATTCAGAGGGGTCAGCTAGGGTTCAACATGCAAAACTTGTACCTACCAAAAGGTTCTTTGAAACTTATGACTGAAAATATATTTATAATAGTAACAGACAAACAAATATGTTCTCTTAAAGGAACACTGAACTTGAAATTCAGTCAGTTTCAAACACAGAGACTTCCTGACAAAGGGTGTTTCTTTACAATCAAATTTTCCTGTTTTTAAAAATGATTTTCTCGCACAAACAGGGGAATGGCTTGAAGAACTGTCTTAAAGGGGAAGCAGTGAAAGTGTTGTCAAATGCACAATGTAAACTAAGGGGAAACCTTTTTTCCTGTAAGCAGTTTCAGCATTAGTAATCTTAAATATTGCTTCTAACAATAATTTAAAAAAACAAACAAAACATTTTCAGTCAGCAGCATGGGGTTTAGATTGGTGGTGTCCCTTCAAATACCTTATGCATCGATTCCTTACCTTTGTCATGCACAAAGGAGCCCTCTTAAAACAGAGAATCCTGATTTTCTTCGCAGCTTAAGCAACTCTATCCCAGGCATTTAAACTCAACATTCTTACTCGTCATGCAGTCTAGAGACCAGTAGAGCAAGGGGAAACCTTTGTAATAGGACCAGCAACATGCCAACAATGCTCTAGGCAGGCAGCACTACACCAGCTCTCATTAAGAGGGTTATCTTCACAGCCTGAAGGGCTAGTAACTTAATTGTTTAATGACAGCTTCGGTTCAGCAGAAACCGAAGGGAAACCTGGAGTAGACTGTACCAACTTAATCCAGCCCTAGTCAAGATGAAGTTTTGTTAACACTGTTCTCAAGAACAGCTCCCTATCCAAACCAGTTAGGGCAATCATGCTAGAACCATGTTATTAGCAACAACAGTAAGTTCCAGCATAGGTGGATGGAAAGGGGGGGAGGGGATGTTTCAAGATGGAAGCTAGGCACTCAATCCCTACTGACTTTTATGGGAAGTTGGACACCTAGCTGCCTTTTGTACCATTGAAAATAACCCTCCAGCTCTTTTAAAAAAACTAAACAAGCCAACCTCCTCACCATCAATAACCATTAACTGTGATTCTCCTTGGCCCATGAAAACAGACAAAAACTCTGTCCATCGTCAAGAAGAGATGGGGAAAACTGTCCTGTCTCTTAAATAATTTGGCATCACTGGAGAGAAACACTATCTCTCTGTTTACCCAATCATTTTCAGTTTGAAAAATCTTACACCTAAAACATTCCCTAAATGCAATGAAGTCATCGAGAACTAATTATGACTAAATCTGCCTAACTGGTGATTTACAAGCACATTTGGCTCAGAAAACCAAAGGCCCAATCCTGCAAACCATTACTCACAGAAGTAGTCCTTATGCAAGTAATTCTATTGGTATCAATGGGGTTATTATTTCATGTAAAGAGGAGTAAAGGTTTGCAGGATAAGCAAGTTCAGAAACCCCCCCCCCCCATCCTCCCTGCCTCTCACTCAAAGCAAACAGTAAATATTTTGCTTTTAATTGGAGCAGATAAGCAGCCTTTGTCTGAAACAGAGCTTTGAAAGGGCATTTCTGCATTCCTGCAGCCGATTTCACAACAATGAGAAAAATGGCTGCTTGGCTTAAGGGGATTATGGGTCATTTCTGGAGGTCAATCAGAGCACAGTAACGTAACTCCTCATTCACACGGACGCTGGGGCGTCTCATCCAATACGCAACAGACATTATTCCTCACGGAGGTGAAGTACCAGGGAGTCAGAGCACTCTATGTGCCAGTGTGGACGGGGAGTATGGTAGAGCGTGCCGGGTGGCTTTATTGCGGTATAACATGCAACTGTAACCAAGCCCCGAGGCACCTAACTCAGGCTTTGTGGATCACAGTGTTGTTTCTGTGATTTTCTAGGAAGTGTTACAATGTCTAAGTCCCTTTGTGGATCCCACCCATAGGCTTCTATCTTGTAATGGAGCTCACTGCAGAATTGGGGCCCTGCTTCAAGTAACATGGGGGGGCTGTGTTTTGCAATGTCATCCAAAGCCTATTTCTCCAAGTGGCACTCTTTTTATGAGAATCTCTTCATTAAGCATTGTTTTAAAAAGACGTCTGATCTCTGTCTAGAGCAACTGAAGGATGCAATTTGTTCTAAAAGCCACACCGCTCAGCAAAGCTATCACTTCTTAAATTGCCATGTCTCTACCAAATATAACCCACAATGACTATGTAAGAATTTCTAAAGAACTCAGCAAATCTGAATACACTAACATCAGAGGCTAGGGAAAAATATAAATTATTCAAAATGTAAGTGTTCACTTTGTTCATTTACAAAAATATATAGATGCACTTCTCTGGCATGATGCATTTCTGAGTTTATTTGCCTATACTTTCCATACCATAATAAATGTTTGCCATTTGATGAAAGAACATGCAGTGCTTTTCCTATTCATTTGACTGTTTTTCATTTTCTGTGCAGAGAGAGGTTCTTGTGAAGTGCTTCTTCTATGTGTGGTATAGTTAGATTTGCGTTGTCCGTGTAATCCTGACTAAAGTCCAATTTGATAAATAAATGTTGGAATTGCCTACTTCTGATCCACTAATGTTTTACAAAATACCTCATATGTTGTTTGAAACTGAGAGGAGCCCTAAGTCTCTCATGAACTGACCAATTTTCCCTCTCTGTAGTAGTCCCTACTAGGATAATTATTAAACTTCTCTTTTTGGTTACGTTCCTGTATCCAGTAATCTCATGAGTCTCAGAATAGCTATGGAGTTACATTAATGTATTCAGGCTAGAATGGACCCTCCCTTTGGCCTGCTTCATACCTACACCAGTGCTTAGTCTAGCCAGAGAAAGAAGAGAAAGGCAGCGTGCCTCCCCTGTCCTGGCACTGCGAGGAACCAATCTACCGCAGCACAGGTTAGAGTAGCTCTGAAGGCTGCCTGAATTACCACCCCAATTGCAATGGCCTATGTGAACCATTTCAGTAGCTGGTGCTAGCCAGGACAAAGGGACATCATGGCCACATCCTCCCAGCAAAGCTCGAGCACTGTAGGGTGATATGAAGCTAGCTATGATGGCTCTGTGTGCCAGGAAGGACCCCATTAGGGTGACCAGATGTCCCAATTGTATAGGGACAGTACCAATATTTGGGGCTTTTTCTTACCCCACACCCTATCCCATCTGGATTTTTCACACTTGCTATCTGGTCACCCTAGACCCCAGGTACTTCCTAGGGTGCGGGGTGGCGTTACAGCTACAGTGCAGGAATTAATTCCCCCTTATATTAATTGTAGAAATATTATTTATATTCCTAGTGAATAGGGACCTCACTTTCAATTCTCTGCTTGGTGGTAAACAGCAAAGGTACTACGCCCCTGGGACCCTTAACTCACATGTGCATTGGCAACGTATAGTTCCCTTGTAACTATAATATAAAATGATCCAAGTCAATCAAATGCATGAAATAAGATTGGTGGAAAAAAATCTTTCAGTAACAATCTTTAACTTAGCCAATAACAATAGGAGGTAAAAATATTCAGAGTATGAATTAAATGTTTGTCAAATGCTTAGTGATTCTCAAGTGGAAGACGCTTCAGAATTGCAAAGTATAAGGGTTTCAGAGTGTATAATAAACAATACTGTCCTATAACTTAGATACTAATCTTCTCTTTACTTATAACTCCATTTTGAATTTATGCAAAGAAACATTATAATTTTAAATACTAAAAATATTTTGATTTTATCCACATATGTGTAATCAAATTGGTGGGGTGAACCAAATGGGCAGTTATTCACTCCAGCCTGTCTCACTACCAGTAGCAATACCAATACCTATGCTACCAACATGCTCAGATTGGGCCAGTATGTGGTAGTATGGCATTTTAGCAGCTTTAAAGAGGGGAAATCTAGTTCTCCAGAGTCTCAGCTTTCATTTTTTTAAAAAGGATCTAGCTGTTATGGTTGTGAAGAAGATCTCAAAAAGGTGAACTGAGGCCAGACATCTACTTGAGTCTGCAGAGAGACCTGATAGCTCTGAGCTATTGAGCTCTGCCCCGTTTAGCTCATTTAGCCATTAGCTCAGATGCCTACGGATGATTTAAATGCCAACATCGTTATGTATTTCATTCCTCCCATAAGAAAAGAGAGGGAAGATCATGGATTTACACAATTTACTGTGTCATTTTGGTGACACAAGAGGGTGGCAATTGGGAGAGTCTCATTACTTCTATTTTTTCCACCACTCAAGAAGGAATCAAGCCCAAGGGGCCTAGCAGAGCCAGTGGGCACGTTCAAGCAACACTTGAGGGGAACCAAGCTTGAGGTAGCCATTGGGAGCTCACAGAACAATCATGATCTTCTACATCTTCATAAGCTACAGTAGCATCTCATTGTGGCAACTCACATGGGGCAGAGCTTATTTTGTAGGGAGAGCTTAGAAGAGTGCCACTGCATGACTTTCCCTGCCCCACTGTGAACCTGAGTTGAAACTGGGAATTATTGCATTTAAAGCCTCTTGGCAAAAGATAGATGAGAAGGGAACATAAGTGATCAACAAAAATGACCATTGTTTGCTGGATCTCTACCAGTTTAAGGAACAAAAAAATTATTGGCCAATAGAAAAAAGAATGGCTGCTCTGGACCTACAGAGTCAGCTTATAGGTGAATGAGAAAGCTTCTTAAAACAAAAACAGACTCTTTATGCTTCCTAAATATGGTGAGAACATATTCACCAGGCCGGGGGTCCATTTGAAGTCATTGACAAAACTCCCACTGATATCACTCTTAAAGTACTTAGATTTTTTTCCTCTCTTTTCTGACCTAATTAGACTTGAGTTCGGTATTCTTTACCTCCCCTAAAAAGATTGCTGACATCACTAATATTTAGCAGCAAAACTGATAGTGGGCCAGATAGTGTTTTAGGTGAAGCCTAATGCAGAACTGCACCAACCCAGCAAGGGCTCTGGGGAGCATTTTGCCTGAGGGAGATACGTTGGGCCAGGTCCTCGGCTTCCAATACGTCCATTTGCACTGCTCCATGTCACACAGATAAGTTGAGGATTCCTCTTGCACAGGGGAATCCTCAGCTCACATAAAGCCAACTATACCAAACCTACACTGCCCTCTGTGGTAAGATAATATAAGATTCAGGGCCTGTGGCAGAAGCACTTTGCACTCTAATGAGCCTCAACAGGATAACAGCCCCTGTGGGGCTACTCGCTTGGTTACACTTACAGCATTATAGTGGTTTTGGTTATACCTGCCCTCGTATACAGCTATAGGGATAGCACTATAGTGTGTCCACACTGAGACCCGCCAGCGGTATAGCATGGCCACATTTGCTGCACTTGCAGCGGCACAGGGAGTGGTGCATTATGGGCAGCTATCCCAGCATTCAGCTGGGTGCAATGTGCTTTTCAAACAAGGGGGGTGGGGGGAAAGTGTTGTGTGTATGCAGACTGAGAGAGCGAGTGGATTTTCGGTGTGCTGAGAGTGTGTCAGCAAATTTCCTTTGAAATACAAAGCCTGCTAGTCTTCTCTTTCACACAGGCTCACCCCGTAAACATTTGCATTGCTTATTTGCTGAGTTAAGAGAAACTCTGAAAATGTACTTCCGCATTCCTCCAGCCAAATTGAAAACAAAGGGATGAGACGTCAATTGTCTTAAATGGCTTAGAGGTGTCCCCAGAGATCACTCAAAGTGCTGGATTGTGAACACCCATTCACACTGGAGATAATACAGAGCACTATATGCTATAGCTGTTAATCCTCGGGGAAGGGAGGATTACCAGGACCGGTATAACTGTGGACTTATAGCGTTCTACGTGCCTCACCAGTCTGGCCGCGTAGTGAGTTATAGCACTCCTGGAGGCTTTATAGCACTATAAAATGCCAGTGTAATCAAACCCTCAGAGCAGCCCAACATATGCCGCTGCCCTGAGGCCAGAAGAATACAAAGCCATCACCCACACCTTGAATCTGGCATGAAGTGCACCTCAGACAGACTTGATGATCTGGTCTAATGCTTCTTAAATCTCCTAGGTAATGCAGCCACTACCCCACCCCTTAAGAAGATGGAGTCTTCATTCCATACATGGCCAGCCAGCCAGCTCAGCTCTACTCTGCTGGCAAGGATGTAGCAAAGAGTGGATTGACTAGCGGAGTTTGCAGTTGTCTGGCCCCTCTAGTCTTGGCTATTGAGGTATAATTGACCCTGTGCATATTCTCTATCTTGTTCACCCATACATGGACCAGAGATAATCTAGCTCAACCTGTTTAGGTGCTAGATATATCTGAAGTGTTTTCTAAGTTTTGGTAAAAGACAGAATCGTGGACTTAGGACTTGACTAGTAAATGTAGGAGCCGCTTTTCAGACCGTTTAAAACCCTGTTAGTTTTTAAATGTGGAAAAATGTTATTGATAATTTTGCATTTTACAGGGCTTTTTTTATTATTATTAAAGAGGCTTTTGCACTAGTTATAGATTTAGAAGGGAGAGTCTCATGGTGGAGAATCTGAAACGAGAGATTGCAAAAATGAGTTATCTAGAAGGATAGCTGCTAATTAGTATTATTTTGAAATTCCAACCCCCCTGCTTTGACATGAACCAGTCTTCAGAACTTTCTATTAGCTGATATGGACACACTCCCTCCATAAAAGCTTAATGCAGCTGATTAAATGTAGATTCTCTGAGTTATGCCCAAAGGTAAGATAGGCCTTTTTGCAATGCTGTGTTTCGTATACACACAGGAAAAAGCTGAATGTATTAAAATCTTTCTTGATTACTTTTTTATTTTACAAAAATTAATGCAAGAATCAAGTACGTCATTAAAAATCTATAGCCAATGGCCAAAAATATTTCAAACAACTTTTCCCAACTGTCCTTTAGAACCAGAAAATACAGCTCAATTAATCAGTGGCCATTATATATAATTTATGCACTGCCCCAAAGCATATCAGACACTGTATGCAAATGACTGTAATATGCAAATGCCTTTACAAATAAAGAAGTCCTCTCCTTTGATGAAAGAAACTCACAACAGGTGCTAGGGGTTCAGTGCTTTTATAGTGAAATACCTCAGGAGTTAATTCATCATACCCTGCATATGCTTTGATGCTTTCATGGTATATTTTAAAAAGGCTCCTACTATGTACAGCATTGCAACATGCAGCATTTAACAAGGGTCTTCCAAGAAGCTAGATGAACGTTGCCAATGACATTTATCTCTCTGTTTTTTCAAACAGCGAGGATATATATACCCAGAGCAAAGTGAGCATAACAGGGGGATTAGGAAGGGCTGTAAAAAGAGATGAGTGCCATTGATCCCGGACCTCCTCAAATCACACGTAACTCTGTGAAACTATCCACAAGAGGATACAGAGATCCTCTTCCCCTCCAGTGACTGGCCCTCTGAGCCTGAACACTTCACATGGCTACTCTAAAATTCCAAGTTGGAGTGATCAGAGAGGGTCACTGGAAAAACAGCCGGCTTGGAAGAGATACATGGAGGAGACTCTCACATGGAGGAGACAAACATAACAATACCGGGGGGGGGGGAGGGGTGTCATTTTCGATTGAGGCTCTGAAGCATGGGTCTATGTAGCCTAGCTTTTCCCCCACTCACCCAGGGAAAGCCACGGATAGTTGGACACGGTGCTTACATTTTATGAAAGGCAAGTAAATCAAAGCCCCGTTTCGGAAGCCTGCAATTTAAAACTGCTTCTGAAAACCCCAGTAAACGGAGTTGCTGGGAGCCTTTAGCTTCCCTGCAGGTGCGATGGGGACACTGCTGCCCCCGGGAGGAGCCTAGTCAGCAGCCCACCCTGCTCACTGCTGGGAATGCAGCAGAACCCCCCGGTCACATTCAGCCTCCCTGCCGGGCGCGGGCTGCTCCGCGCGCCATTCGCCGCCCCTTCCCTAGAACCCCGCCCAAGTTTGCTCCAGCGCCAGCCGCGCGCCCGCTCCGCTGCCCTGAATAATCCTCGGGGCCAGGCACCCACCTCAAAGAAAGTGACTCTGCTGCCCATCCTGGGGGCGATCGTTGTGCCCGGCTCTGGCTGCCGGAGCGGGGCCACCACCGCCGCCGCCTCCTCTTCCTAGCGCCGCTGCACTTTAACTCGGGTCCCCGGCCAATGAGGAGATGTCCGCTGCCCTCCCCTTCCTTCCCTCAGGCTCAGAAATCCTCCCGCGAGGGCTGCACGCGATTCAGGGCAGCGCTGCCAGCCCCTGTCCCGTCGCTCACTCACTCACTCACTCCCCCGTCCCCATGTGCTGGCTGCAGCCACGCTGCGCGGAGCTCAGCATCCCCACAGCAAGGGGAAGGAAGATCCGGCCACACGCAAGCCTGAGGAGCACGTCCAGGACTGCTGTTTGCTATCTGCAGCCTGATCAGCATCGCCTGCCTACTGCAAACACAGAGCAGATAACGGTAGAAAGGAAAGGCTGGAAGAGATGTCATCAAATCCAGCCCCCTGTGCTGGGGTAGGACCAAGTATAACTAGACCATCCTTGAGAGGTGCAAAACTTCCAATGATGAGGATTCCACAACCGCCCTTGGAAGCCTATTCTAGATCTTAAATGGCCTTATAGATGGAAAATGTTTTCTAATAGCTAATCTAGATCTCCAGTGAATATTGAATAACACTGGACCCACAACTGACTCCCATGGGACCTCATGAGATCCAGCCTCCCAGTTTGACAGTGAACTATTGACAACTACACTTTATGGTCTTTCAAGCAGTTGTGTATCCACCTTATAGTAATTTCATCTTGCCCACATTTCCCTAATTTGTTTATGAGACTATCCCATGAGGGTGTATGAGAAGCCTTACTATAGCACATCTACTACTCCCCCCTCCCCCGTCATTAGGCCAGGAACCTTATCAAAAAAGGAAATTACAGTAAACCCTCGATTTAACGGACCTCGATTTAACGGACTTCGGATGCAACGGACAAAATTTCTGAGCAAGTCTGATGCATCCCAAATCCATTTCTCGCGGGCTGGCTGCCGGCTCCCGGCTTCCGCCCGGGTCACGGCAGCGGGCGGGCTGGCTGCCGGCTCCCTGCTGCCGCCAGGGTCCCAGCCGCAGGCGGGCTGGCTGCTGGCTCCCGGCTGCCGCCCTGGTCACAGCAGCGGGAGGGCTGGTTGCCGGGTGGGCTGGCTGCCGGCTCCCACCCGGGTCCCACCAGCGGGCGGGCTGCCGGCTCCCGGGTCCCACCTGAGTCCCGCCAGCGGGCGGGCTGGCTGCTGGCTCCCGGCAGCCGGGACCTGGGCGGGCTGGCTGCCAGGTCCCGGCTGCCGCCCGGGTCCCATCAGCCGGGACCCGGACGGGCTGGATGACAGCTCCCGGCTGCCACCCAGGTCCCGGCAGCGGGCGGGCTGCGGAGCTGCCGCCCCGACCCTGTGGCGGTCGGGCTTCTGCTCCGACAGCTCGGTTTTTTTTTATTATTAAATAACGGACTTTTTCATTTAACGAACACCCCCTCGCCCGAATTAGTCCGTTAAATGGAGGTTTCACTGTATGTTGGTTTGGCATGATTTGTTCATGACAAATCCATGCTGGCTATTCTTTGTAACCCTATTGTCCTCAAAGTGCTTACAAATTGATTGTTTAATAATTTGATCTAGTATCTTTCCAGGCATAAAAGTTAAGATGATTGGTCTATAATTTTCTGGGTCCTCTTTGTTCCCCTTTTTAAAGATCGGTACTTATGTTTGCCCTTCTCCATTCCTCTGGGATCTCATCTATCCTCCACAAGCTCTCAAAGATAATTGATAATAATTGTTCCATGATTGCTTCAGCTAGTTTTCTAAATACTCTTAAGGCCTGGTTTACACTGCGGGGAGGGGGGAAGGTGAGCTAAGTCGGTTTAAGTTACGCAACTTCAGCTATGAAAGTACTAAGGGCTTGTCTTCACTCGAGCCTACAGGGATCGATCTTTTGGTGATCGATTTATCGCGTCTGGTTAAGACGCGATAAATCGACCACCAGCGGCTCCCCCGTCGACTCCGGAAGTCCAGCTCGTGAAGAGGGGCAAGCTGGAGTCGACGGGGGACCGCGCCGCCGACCACCACCGCCGTGAGGATGGGAGGTAAATCGGCTGTAGAGACGTCGATTTCAGCTACGTTATTAACGTAGCTGAAATTGCGTATCTACAGTCGATTTCCCCCCCTAGTGGAGACCAGCCCTTAGAGCTACTTACCATGGTGTCTTCACTGCAGTAGGTCAACTTCTGACGCTCTGATGGAGCTTCTGATGGAGCCATATTGGTCTTTTACTATTCTTCCTCTTTCCTTTGCATCGCAATAGTTGGCAGTTGTGCCTTTAATATTGTCTCCTTGAGAAACTGCCAGGTCTCCTGAATTCCTTTATCCCTTAGCATGCAGAGCTCATGGCTGGAACTGTTTATAGCAGACACCATATGGCAGTGCTTTGAATTTGTTTCAATTCCACCTCTCCAAAATCTCCCTGGTTCCTCTCTTCTTTTCTCTTCCTGGTAAAGTTAAGGGGCACAGTCAGACTAAAGAATGTTATTTTTAGACCTGAAAAATTAATATCAACTGCAATATTTTGAACTATTTCTGTGAGGTTCACAGCAGGCACTGAAGCATATCATACTGAGAGGACAATTGATTTCACAAAGTCAAATCCTAAACTAGATCATTGCTGTCAATCTCAGGAAGGCTCTGTTATCTGCTGACAATTCTATAATAGACAATTTAGACTTTAGTGGAATAATTAAAGATTATTCAAAGTAAAAACAAAATCTTGATTTTTCAGCTGACATTAGTCAGTTAATGAAATCACAAAGCTGGCTCTGAGGTATAATGAGATTTTAATAAATGCAATTTTTGTAAATTTTGAATACACTAAACCAATGTTACGTTTTCATTATTGACTATTTCCCACTAGCATAGGCGGGTGAGCTATATTCTTCATTGATTAACAACCCTATGCAACCCCAGAATTTAGCATGGTATGTGTAGAATTCAAAGCATGGAAATTTTGTAAAGAAAAATATAGCTCATCTGAGAAAGAGAGGCTCCTACCAGAAAGGCAAAGGATTAAGAGGACCTATGGGACAAAATTCACTGCCTGTGCAAATAGATGCAATTCCACTGAAGTCTATGGAGTTGCATCTACTAGAGCCAGCAGTGAATTTGGTCCCTTGTCTTGGCCAGACTAAATGTTCCATTTTTATAGTGAGACAAAAGAAAAAATCATTTTATTATTGCACTTCAAAATTAGTTAACATTTCCCCTGAAAGTATTACTTCTGCACTTGCTGTGTATGTGTGCATACAGAGGAATATAACTCGAACTTGTAAAAGTAATCAAAACAAGAATATTAGAGAATATAAAAATATTTTAAACTGGTCTTCTAGATTAGAAACAGTCCACGCCTTATGTTTTGAAATGTGGGGAGATTATGCAAATTAATTCAATTACATTTTAACACAATAAATTGGTCAGAGAATGAAATTCCTACTAAACATACACAATTAAAATTCCATTGGTGATAGCAAAAATAATGTATAGCTCAGGGTTCCCTTCAATTATGAGAAAGAAAAGAAAAAAAGAGCCTGATTCTAAAGTTTAAAAACAAGTCAAACTGCCCACATTAGAATTGCTTAGACTGCTGATTCCAGAGTCTTCTGATCTCAGAGATGCTGGGAAACAAAGCCTTGGGGGTAAGGAATGACATATTCAGAATCAGAGAAGTAGCCATGTTAGGGCTTGTCTTCACTACGCTGGGGAGGGATCGATCTTTTGGCGATCGATTTATCGAGTCTCATCAAGACGCGATAAATCGATTGCCAGTGGCGCCCCCATCGACTCCAGAATTCCAGCTCACCAAAAGTCGCAAGCTGGAGTCGACGGGGGAGCACGCCACCACCCGCTGCCGCCGTGAGGACGGCAGGTAAGTCGGCTGTAGATACGTCGATTTCAGTTACATAGCTGAAATTGCATATCTACAGCCGATCTTCCCCCCCCCTCTGCCCCCCCAGTGAAGACCTATGTCTGGAATTGCAGAAGTGACAAAGAGTCCTGTGGCACCTTAAAGACTAACTGAAGTATTGAAGCATAAGCTTTCGTGGGCTAATACCCACTTCACCGGATGCATGCAGTGAAACACCTCCAGATCAGCAGCTAGAAGAGGACCTCATCCTCCCTGATTAGAGATAACAAGCTGGTTCAGCCTGATTGGACTAACCTTGTTATCTCTATCCTGGTCCTTGCCTCTTATTTATTCCTGTCTCTGGATACTTCCACTGCATGCATCCGAGGAAGTGGGTATTAGCCCACGGAAGCTTATGCTTCAATACTTTAGAATGACATATTGTTACCTAGTTATGGCAATGTGTGATCTAGATTCAGTAAAACTACAGTAAAACCTCGATATAACGGACTAATTCGGGCGAGGGGGTGTCCGTTAAAGCCGAAAGTCCGTTATTTAATAATTTTTTTAAATATTTTACTTATCCCGGGAGCTGGGAGTCAGCCCGCCCGGGTCCCGGCTGCTGGGACCCGGGCAGGAGCCGTCAGCCCGCCCGCCCGGGTCCCGGCTGCTGGGATCCGGGCGGCAGCTAGCAGCCTGCCCGGGTCCCTGGCTGCTGGGACCCGGGCGGGAGCCGTCAACCCGTCCGCCCGGGTCCCGGCTGCTGGGACCCGGGCGGCAGCCAGCAGCCGGGACCTGGGCGGGCTGGCAGCGGGGAGCCGGCAGGCAGCCCGCCCGTTGCCTGGACCGGGGAGGCAGCGGGGAGCCGGCAGTCAGCCCGCCGGCTGCCTGGACCCGGGCGGCAGCGGGGAGCCGGCAGTCAGCCCGCCGGCTGCCTGGACCTGGGCGGCAGCGGGGAGCCGGCAGCCAGCCCCCGAAAAAATTGATTTTGGATGCATCGGACTTGCTCATAAATTTTGTCCGTTGCATCCGAAGTCCGTTAAATCGGGGTCCGTTAAATTGGGGTTTTACTGTATTTGTAATTTATGTATCAATTGGCTGTACTGGGTTTGGTTCAATCTGTAATGTGTCTTTCCTAGTTTCCTGTTCTTCAGACTGTAAATGAACAACTAAGCTCTCTTCTGATGCCCATCATAGGCCTGAAAGGATATTGTGATTAAATCATGGCTATAGGCCACCAGGAAACAAGCAAGTCCTGATGTATCCGATCTGGTGCATCAGTAAGAAGTGTTCAGTCATCTAACAACGTTAACTGTGTTTTCCTCCATTCTAGCTGTAGCCCATTGGAATCATTCCAAGTCTTTTGTTAAACATTATTGGAGGCCAACAGACAGAGATAAATATCAGCTTGCTGCAGCAAATTCCAGGACCAGAAAGGGTTATATCCCTCCCTGGTGTACACATAAAGGGAGGATTTATTATTCCACCCATGAGAAAAGCAGATTAGTGTTGATCATGATAATCAGGAATTCTGTTTTTATCACTTCTGTTTCCTGAGATGCTGACTTTTTCTTTCACATTTGTCTTTTATGTTTATTCATTTAGCTGGTTATTTAAAATATATTTTTGTTAGAGGTTTGTCTTATAGGAGCAGGTTTCCTTCCCAAGTACCAGCTGCAGACAACAAAAGAAGAATCCTCTTCTGTTTTAGATCATATTTAGTTCAATTGGGCCAGATTCTGGGTTTAAATCTGGAGTACTTCTACTGAAGTTAATATGGTTATTTTGGATTTTTATACTGAGTGTAATGGAGTAGGCCTCTTCTGTTTATAACTTTTACGTTTAACAAAGCTGAAGATTTGTTCGAACTTTGGTGGAAATTAAAAAAATATTATTTTATAGTTTTATAGCACCTTTCATTTACAAAGACTGCAGAATGCTTACAGCAGGCTGACCGCTGTACCTGTCCAGAGACTCATTGTAAGGTTAGGCCACACAGCTTGAGCCTACAAAGTGTAGAGCATGAGGAGTACTCTGCACCATGCAGGACTACTGAACTCTTACGATTTGCTCCTGCTCACTTAGAAGTCAAGGGTAAAACTCCCCAAAACTTTACTGGGATAACTGACCCCTCCATACAGGGATCTGTTCATCCACTGCTAAATTGCAGATGCCTCTGGAGTGAAATGCAGTTACTGGTATTTTATTTTTACCTAATAATGTTTACAGCATAGCATGGTCTCCCTGGTTTTTACCCATCCGCAGAGATGTTTATCCAGAAACATGATGATTGAATAAATACATTACTTTGCCTAGCGATCCCTTAGCACGCGCGGCTCGGAAGGCGCTCGGCGCCCGGGCACCGACTGTAGCCAGAGGGCGCTGCCCACGCAGCTAGACAGGAACAAGAGCCCAGCTGAGGGCAGAAGCTTCATGGCGGGGATGCGCATGCTCGGATGTTTCGGACATGCGCACTAACTGCAACGGCCCACCGGCGGCGGGCTGGTTCTGCCTCGCCCGTTCTCCTGGTGCCAGCAGGGCCGCGCCTGAGCAGCTCGCCCCAGCCTGCCCTCGCGCCCGGACTCCGCCTCCCGCCCAGCAGCAGCTCGAACCCCCCCCACCCCGGCGGCCGTATCCCCGGCTCCCCGCCATGTGACCAGCCGCGGTTACAAAGCACTTTTCCCCCTTAGTCATCGCCTTCCGGAGCGCGGCTCCTCCCGCCCCGCCCCGCCCCGCCCCGCCGCCGGCTCCTCCCGCCCCGCCGGCTCCTCCCGCCACCGCCGCCCCCCCACAAGCTGCCGGCTCCGCGTCCTTACGAGCCGCACGCGCCCCTCACAAGCTGCCGACCCCAGCCAAGGCGACAGGCGGGCTCCATGGGGACGGACAGCGGCAAAGCCAGGATCCTCCTGGACCACGCGGCCACCCTCAACCTGCAGACGGGAAACCTGCTCAACTGGGGCCGGCTGCGCAAGAAGTGCCCGTCCACCCCCAGCGAGGAGGTGAGGGGCGGCCCCCGGCCGGCTCGGCTCGGTCGGGTGGGGAAGTGGCTGTGACATGCCCCCCTCGCCCGCACGGAGAGGCGGGGACTGGGGCATGAAGCCGCTGCCACCCCTCGCCGCTGGGGCTTGGGGAGGGAGCAGTCACTGGGGTAGAGGCGCTGCGAGAAGTCACTTCCGGCGAGGGGGTGGGGATGGCTCCTCTTCTGGAGCTGGGGGATCAGGGCTCTAGCCTCGCCTGAGGCAGGCGGAGGGACTGGAACCTGGGTCTCCCCCATCCCAGGTGCTTAGGTTACAAGCTGGTAACAGTAAATAAGATGAGGAAGACTTGTGGCACCCTAGAGACAAACCACTTCATCACATGCTATAGCCCACGAAAGCTTATGCTGAAATAAACTGGTTAGTCTCTAAGGGCTGGTCTTTACTATCTGCCGAATTGGCGGGTAGTGATCCATCTTCTGGTGATCGATTTCTCATGTCTTGTGAAGATGCGAGAAATCGATCGCCCGCGGCGCCCCCCTTGACTCCGGAACTCCAGCTTACCGGGAGATGCAAGCTGGAGTCGACGGGGGAGCGGGCCGCCCACTGCCACCGCCATGAGGACGGACGGTAAGTCGGCTGCAGATACGCAAACTTCAGCAACGTGATTCATGTAGCTCAGGGTTTCTCAAACTGGGGGTCACACCCCCCCG
The DNA here is from genome assembly GCA_032164245.1 of Sternotherus odoratus. Taxonomy (NCBI): domain Eukaryota; kingdom Metazoa; phylum Chordata; order Testudines; family Kinosternidae; genus Sternotherus; species Sternotherus odoratus. The sequence continues at coordinate 63,514,695 of JAVMKO010000008.1, forward strand.
GGGGGTCACCAAGCGCTCCCTGGGGGGTCGCGAGCTCTTGCTGCCGCAACTCGCGGCGACTGGGGCTGGGGCTGCCCCCGAGCCCCGGGCGGCTGCCCCCCGGGGGCCGGGTCCGCAGCCGGCAGCCCGCCCACGGCGGGGACCGGGTCCGCAGCCGGCAGCCCGCCCGCGGCGGGGACCGGGTCCGCAGCCGGCAGCCCGCCCGCGGCGGGGACCGGGTCCGCAGCCGGCAGCCCGCCCGCGGCGGGGACCGGGTCCGCAGCCGGCAGCCCGCCCGCGGCGGGGACCGGGTCCGCAGCCGGGAGCCCGCCCGCGGCGGGGACCGGGGCCGGGGCGCAGCCGGGAGCCCGCCCGCGGCGGGGACCGGGGCCGGGGCGCAGCCGGGAGCCCGCCCGCCACAGGGGCCGGGGCACAGGGGGGTCCACGCCTGTATTTCTGCCGAAGTATTGAATTCGGCGGCATTTCGGCGGACATGGAGGGGTCGCGCCGAGCCGCTGGAGCCGAAAAAGGGGTCGCAGTCTCAACGAGTTTGAGAACTGCTGATGTAGCTGAAGTTGCGTATCAGCAATCGATCCCCCCACCACAGCGGGGACCAGCCCTAAGGTGCCACAAGTCTTCCTAATTTTATTTACGAATACAGACTAACACGCTGCCTATCTTAAAGCTAGTAACAGACATTTAAGCACAACTCCCTTTGGTAAAAATGTTCCAAAGTTTTCAGAATTTTTGAGACCTAAAACAGTTGCTGAAGAAAGGAATTGTTGCCCTCTGGATAGCTCTAATGATTGCTAAACAGGGCTAAATTCTGCTACCTTTCTAATAGCAGTACCCTGTACTACATCAGGAGCTAATTATTGACTGAGGAAGGAGGACTTGCCTGAGTAAACTAGAAGGATTTGGTTCAATTTACCAATCAAGAACCCAAGACTCTTGAATAAGTGGGTGAACCTCAGTGGACCAGTAGCTGCCTAGGTTAGTTTTGAATTTGGTCTATTGTGGATATTAAAACTTATGGTACATAAGAGAGCTTTGCACCCTAAGGGGCATAATGCAAGTCTCCCCCAGGAATGTGACTTGGCAGGATTTACTGCAGGGAGTGTTGGTGCTGAAGGCTCAGTCTTGGAGGCCATGGTCCTGCTATTGTGGAAATGTGTCAGTGTTTGGAGTCTGGCACACTCCAGGAGACTGGTTTCAGACTGGGAGACCAGACTCTGTGACTCCATGGCAGTCCATCTACTATAAAAAATTTGCCACCAGGTTGTGTTCTGGTCTTACCTGTGATGTGCCTTGTGATTGTGGTATGGAATCCTATTACAGCTCTGGTCTTTAATGATATGGATCAAAGAGTACCCAGTCATGCTCTAAGATCTGTTTCAATAAAGAAAGGTGTTAACACCTTTCTAATAAGAGCCATAGTGAAACATGGTTCTCTGGAAAGGGTGCTAATGAATTTTAAAATGTGCATAAAGGGGTGCAAGCAACAATACTGGAATTCACATAGGGAGTAGTTTTAATTGTATATTTTTGGCTATAAAGTAAAGAGGACAATTCCTTTGTGCCTTTCACATTATAAGAAAATGCAATAGTGAACAGTATGATGATGGTGGTAGCTCTTAAGAAAGTTTGATGTGTGTGTTAGTCTTGAGACTCCTCTTAATATTATAATCATTGTTGTCCTCTTCAAACACTAGAATCTTGTTAAAATTTTGAACACTCTTCAGACTGTTTTAAAGCTGTTATATGCCATGGCTATTACCTTTGGTAGTATGTATTTGGCACTAAACTAATCCCATTAGATTGCTGTGGGAATCCCACCCGTTAGAGGTGGTGTTCGTATCGGGGGTTTCAGATCTTATCCATGCTATGAAATACATGAAAATTATTTCAGCCTTATCGAAATAGTGGTAGCAGCTATCTAGCGATTTAAGAATTGTTCAGTAACTACAAGGATTGTGATTTTTAGAATAGTTATATGAAAGCAGCATTGGCAACTTGATCTAAAGTTTTTTTATTTTTCATAACTATTAAGATGAGGTACAATGAATGGATAAATGCTGAAAAGGGTGATTGGCCTGCACAGAATGTGGGTAATGAAATTATGAAACATTCGTTTTTAAAGTTACTGGCTCTAATTGAGTTGTTACTGAATGACAGCTGTTCAGTGGCCTATAAGAAGTGAGTCTGTGGTCTCATACCAATTCCTGGAGGACAAGTTTCTGCATCACAGCTGGCATACTTGCCAGTTTCAGCAGAAAGCTCAAGAAGTGAATGAGCATAGAGATCAAACTATCTTCTCATTCTGGAAGTGGTCCCCCCAGAAAAGAAATTAGCTATGGAGGGGAAGTTTGTATAGCTATTGCCCTGGTGGTGTCTGGTCTGTCAATAGACAGACTTGTCTTCAGGCCTGTCAGTTTAGTCTGCCTTTCATGAGCCAACAAAACATTTTAAAAGCATGATAAGTATTAAGTGGGAAGAATACCAGTACTGCAAAATGCATATGGTCTGAAACTCTGGAACTGAAATAAGAGCACACAATTATTAATGAGAATAAGGAATTAATATTGGTTCAAAGGGAAAGACTCAAGAAATCACAGATTAGTTTTAACATGCAAGCCCAGGTAATGCTGAACTCACACCAAAAAAGGGGACCCAGTTCATTAAAGTTGTAAACTAACACTGATATTGGGTCAACTTGTGCTCACAATTTATCTTTTATAAACAAAATTTTACATAACCTGTGATTAATATAAAGGTTACCAATAATTCCTGAGAGAGAGAGAGAATATTTTTACTTTTGTTTATAAGCATTAACTGTTCTAGGTGACTGTTTAATTTTTTGATTTCAATCAACATTAACCGTGGGAAATCTAAGAGAATACTAAAGTAGCACTGTTAAAATTTAAAAGGTGCTTTTGATTCAGATAAGAATTTGACCAAGGTTTTAATGAAATATGAGCCGAGGAGCACAACTGTAAAGAACCCACTTACAAAAGTGATAGCCAAAGTAAACAAACATGCTGTATTTCTGTATTTCTTGAAGAATTTTTTTATTCCCAATTTTACTTGATGGATGTGAGAAGGTTGAAGAGTTGTTAACAGGCAATATATATAATGCACATCTTCAGCAGTATGTTTTCTTCGCCTGAGGGAAATGGATCCTGGGTCACACCCCTGAGTTGTCCCCGAACAATCTCAGTGCAGCCTCACCTATTTTGTAATTACCCAGAGCAGGGCTGGGCTAACTTTTTGGCCTGAGGGTCATGTTGAGGTTGCAAAACTGAACAGAGGACCGGGTAGGGAAGGCCGTGCCTCCCCAAACAGCCTGTACCCGCCCCCTATCTGACCCCCTCCCACTTCCCACTCCATAACTGCCCCCCTCAGAAATCCCCAACCCATCCAACCCCCCCTGCACCTTGTCCCCTGACCGCCCCCTCCAGAGACCCTCCTGCCCCCAACCACCACCCCCAGGTTGACACCCCCATCTAAGCCCCCCTGCTCCTTGTCCCCTGACCATCCTCTCCCAAGACCTCCCCAACCTAACTGCCCCCCCAGGACTCCACCCCCTACTAAGCCTCCCCTGCTCCCTGTCACCTGACTGCCCCGACACCTATCCACTCCCCCGGGACTCCCACGCCCTATCCACACACCCCCTTGACCGCCCCACCAGAACCTCCGCCCCATCCAAACACCCCTTGCTCCATGTGTCCTGTCCCTGCACAAAGCCAGACATGCTGCCCCACAGGAGTGCACAGCCCTGCCCCGCAGAGCGCTGCCCACGTGGCAAGGTGAGGCTCCGGCAGAAGGGGGAAGTCAGGGGAGAGGCCAGGGGCAGCTTCCCTGGCTGGGAGCGAAGAGGCCAGGCAGGACAGTCATGCGGGCTGGATGTGGCCCACGGGCCGTAGTTTGCTCATCCCTGGTGTAGTTGTATGATCACAATCCTTGTCAGTTTAATTCTGCATCTGTGACCTCAGGGAAAGTGTTACTGAAAGGTAAAATCCTAATTCTAGTCTTTTTGGTGATCGATGATCTGGGGGCACTGGCAGTCCAAAAAAAAAAAAAAATGCAGTTAGTAAACAGTAGAAGAGAGGAAAAAGACACTACCCAAGAGGAAATGGACATCTAATGAATGGCTTATGACTGCTCTTCAAGCTCTGATTCCAGCATTGAAATGTAATGCTCTTCTAGTGTCTGATTAAATTGTTACCTTATACAAGATATTTATTGTCTTAGAGGAAGATACTTTTTCTTTGCGGAAAGACTGACATTTCAGGCTCTTAGGTTAAGGCAGTACTGACCTGAGAAGTTTATGAAGTGCAGTACCCTCCACTACTTAGTAAAAGTAGGAGTGAGAATAGGACATGTATGCTGAACCAAACTAATTTGTATAAGGGACAAATAGAACTTTGAAGTAAAAATGTGTTCTATGCCTTTGTGGTTAGCATCCTTGGCTCTTTTTTCTCAGTCAGGTCCTCTAACTGTCATATAAAGTTCATATAAACCTGTTTTGCCTGTGCAATTGTAGCATAACTCTTAAATATGAATTAATAATATAATGAAATGTTATTTTATAGCTACGCGACTGCATTCAAAAAACACTGAATGAATGGAGCTCAACGATCAGCCTCAATCTAAACCAGGTGAGGGGTCTACAGTTTCTTTGCAAATAGAATTTAACTGATTAGATATTTTCCCTATGTCACAACTTGGTTCTATACTTGTGAAATTAAATAGGTTACCGAAAAGACAAATATTGCTTTTGAATTAAACTATGTTTGATTAAACTATGTTGTTCTACAGAAATAAAGAGTTAATCAGCATAAAGTCCAGGCCAATAAATAAGATTTGTCATTACATACTACAGGCAAATCTCAGATAGTACAGCTCATCTTGAAAATTAATTACAGCACATGCATATCCAAACATGGTGGAGTTTCTGAGTTGTAGATCTTTTTTGTAAGGTCATGCGGACTAAACAGTTGTGCTTGGCCACTATTTGTAAGGGAGTTATCTCTATGGGTATGTCTACACTACGAAATTAGGTTGAATTTATAGAAGTCGATTTTTCTGAACAGATTGTATACATTTGATTGTGTGTGTCCCCACTAAACCCGCTAAGTTGGCAGAGTGCTGATGAAGTGCCTGTACTGTAGATATGGCCTTTCTCTTACCCGTTACCCACTCCTTCTCTGCTCTGGTGTTGGAGTAGGGTGGGTTCCTCTAAAGTGTGGAAGCACTAGGTTACTTCCTTTATTGTATTTTATGCTGGGTTTTGTTTTTTGGATCCTGGTATAAGGTTTTTGTTGTAACAGTTAATGCATTCTTTAGAAGATTAACTTTCTAATACTGACAAACTGCTCCTGAATGTTATGTATTTACTGCAGGAAATGCCAGATGTCCTGGAATGTACTGTAGAGCAAGCAATGGAAAAGATAAATCCTGAAGAAAGGGAAGAATTGAAAGTTTCAGGTAAAGAATGAAAAAATGTACAATTGCTTTGGAGAATATACTTGAAATTTAGGGAACTTAAAAGAAGTTTGCTTTGCTCTGGCTAGCAGGCTTGTTTACTTGGGTTTGATAGCAGGATCTGTTCAGTGGAAGTAGGGTTTGTGACTTAAGTTTCTTCATTAATATTAAGAATCAGAGAGGTAGCCGTGTTAGTCTGGAATAGCAGAAGTGACAATGAGTCCTGTGGCACCTTAAAGACTAACTAAAGTATTGAAGCATAAGCTTTCGTGGGCTTATACCCACTTCGTAGGATGCCACAGGACTCTGTCACTTCATTAATACTGAGTAAGTAGGGAAGGGTATTTCTGGGATGGGAAGAGGAGGAAAAGAGGAGGGTGGAAATGAAAGAGGAAAAAAAATCTGCAAAAGGCTATGCTGTCTCATCAGGTTACACAGTATGTGCCCTACTGTTCAAACAAGATTGAGAGTTTGTCTGCACAGGTCTGAAAAATTGCTGTGTAGAGGTGTGATGGGTTGGATCACAGAAACCCCCTTGGGAGCTGCCAACTGATGTGCTGAGACTACCCCAGAGCCTGTTTCCCCTGGCAGCTTGGGGCTTTAGTGCCCTGCCTGGTTTGAGCCAGACCTGCTAGTCTGCTGCAAACCCAGACTCGGGTCTGAACCACATCTCCCAATAGCTGCAGGCTTAACTGAAAATTGCTTAAGAAGTGTTCCTGTCTCCATCACTCAGATGCCCAATTCCCAATGGGGTCCAAACCCCAAATAAATCTGTTTTACCATGTATAAAGCTTATACAGGATAAACTCATAAATTGTTCACCCTCTATAACACTGATAGAGAGAGATGCACAGCTGTTTGCCTGCGCCAGGTATTAATACATACACTGGGTTAATTAATAAGTAAAAAGTGATTTTATTAAATATAAGTAGGATTTAAGTGGTTCCAGACAGAACAAAGTAAATTACCCAAACAAAATAAAATAAAATACAGGAACTCCTCACTTAACATTGTAGTATGTTCCTGAAAAATGTGACTTTAAGTGAATCCAATTTCCCCATAAGAATTAATGTAAATGAGGGCGCTAGGTTCGAGGGCAATTTTTTTCACCAGACAATATATATACGCACACTAAGTTTTAAACAAATAATTTAATACTGGTACACAGTGATGATGATGATTGTGAAGCTTGGTTGAGTGGAGGAGTCAGAGGGTGGGATATTTCCCAGGGAATGCCTTACTGCTAAATGATGAACTAGCAATTGGCTGAGCCCTCAAGGATTAATACATGGTTGTTAATGTAGCCTCTCGCACTCTTCAAGGCAGCACAAATGGAGGGAGGGAAGGGGAGATGAGACAGCATAGCAGACAAGATAGACACACACCGTGTGTGTGAGAGAGAGAGTGTGAGAGCGAGATGCACATTGCCCCTTTAAGTAAACTAACTCCATTCTTAAGTATATTGTCTTTTAAAGTGGATCAGGAAGTTGAGACATTCTTGCCTAGTCTTGTCCATTTCATGGCTGCTATTGTCTCTATTCTGCAATGGAGGGAGAGGCTCACAGCTGGAGTCCTGAAATTGACAAGAATGTTAATTTCCCTGCTAGTAGGCCCCCTGTTGTGAAATTGAGCCTGGTACCAGTCTCACAGCTGCCCCTCCTCCAGCTATCAATCCAGTACCAGACTCTCAGCTAGATCCCCATCCCAGACTGACAGCTTGATCTGTAAGCCCAGCCTTGCCTGTCAGTAGTGAAATTGACATTCTTGTTAAATTCAGGGCTCCAGCTATGAGCCCCCTGCTCCATTGATTTGAGGCAGCCATGAAATTGGCAAGAATATAAATTCACTTGTGGCAGGCTCCATGCTCTGAAATTGATCCTCTGCCAGCTTCGCAGACTTATCACCCCGAGGTAGGTGGGGGCCCCCACCATCTGTGAACCCCACACTCAGCTGTTGGTGTCCTGCAATGCCCCTCTTCTGTCACTCCGCCAGCAGAGGGAGGGCAGTGTGGATATCAACAGCTGATTGAATTACTGCAGTGGTGGTTGGTTGGCCTAAATTAAGATGACCTAATTTTTGTAGTGTAGACAAGCCCTAAACTAAATCAGAGTGAGGCAATCTTAGACCAGTTTGAGAGCCCACACCAGTGAGTTGCATTGACTTAATTAAATTAGTTTATAAATGAATTTAGTTAAAGTGGTGCTCAAACTGTATAAGCTAGTTCTTAAGGAAGCTTTGAGGCATCCCTATATTGCACTGGGGATGAAGTGTTTCCTGGCATCTTTGAGGATTGTTGGGGAGTATAAGGGTGGCATAAAGACTTCTGTAACTAGCTTTGCTAAAGACAAGGTTCTGACTGTGTCTCTATATTTTAAAGTGTGTGAGTGCACATAATATTTATATTGATTACCTCATGGACAGTCCAAAAATAAATCTTCAGATAGTGTTATAGAAAGGACCCATGTGCTGTTCTTACAAGCAGAATATCCATAAATGTTACCCTTCAGTGCCTGATAAACTAGATGACAGCAGTACGAAAATTCATATCTTTATTTAGGATGAGTCAGAATTTGTCTACTGTTCACTGAAAAGACATGTCTAGATACTCTATACAGCTTTTAATTACTCCACCTTCCCCAAGCAGATTTTAAATGCATTTTTGAAACCTTTGCCTCCTTTTTTCTTTAACATCAGGGTTGTCCAAAAATGACTAATAAATCCTGTAACTAAGAAATAACACTGGAGGCACAATTTTATTATTATAATCTATCCAGTGGAATATGATTAATTTGAGGGTGGAAGGTCAAACTATAGAAATGTAAGTTAAATTTTGAGCCTCAGTAAGTTTGGGGAGAGGTCTGTTGGTTCTCTGAGGTTAATTGTTTTAAAAACAAACTTGTCATTATGATTGTTACTTAAATTACCAAAATACTTACATCTCTGTTTCACCTGTACAAAAGACTATCCCTATTAAGTAACCTCTTGCCTTAAGAGGCTTCTGAAGATATCTCCAAAACATACTAACTACAGTTCTGTTTCACCTTTTTGAACACCACTTTTAAACATCTTTCAATTCTTTAAGAGGCTGGTACTAGGTGTCCTAAGCACTCTATATTAGTTCTTGCCAAAATGTAAGACTGATATAATGCTAGTACATAGCTGGAACTGTAACTGCTCTGTGCATTTTACTGTATATTCTCTAACAGCCTGAGCTGGCTTTAGTTATTAACTCACATTTCTTTGGTGTGCAGCAAAACTGTTTATCGCAGGATCAAACTCTTCTTCAGTCAGAGATGCAGTTGATATGGGTAAGTGCAAAACTGAAACTTGTGTACAGCGCTTTCTACATTCTGATTGTTACAAAAATTCTTCAATTTGTAATACTTGGGTTTTAGGTTGTCTTCCTTTGTGCTGAAGAGGGGAATTTTACATTTGCCTTGATTTATTCTGCAATTTCTCTAGTGGTTGTAATACTCATAAGTAAAATGGCCAAAATTACTAAATTAAGGTTATATGTTGGGTTGGTTCATATTAATGGATTAAGTATAATATGAATCTTAGATTCCCAAATTTCAACTGTCTGTGTGTGTGCAGCCCCTTGTTTTGGTAGGTACAAGAGCCCACCTCTCTGGATATAATTGCAGGAATAAAGGCATCTTCTACCAAATTAATTTTAAAAAAAACAACCGTTCGGCATAAGATGTGTAATTGGTTCTGTTATTTGATGCTAAGATGATTGTTGAAACAGTAAATGTTTTCCAATTTTAATTTGTTCCCTGCCTACTTCTGAACATTATAGAAACTGCAATATTGATCTCTTATATTCTATATGATGCTTGTTTCAGCAATGTAACATTAATGTTATTTTTAGTTCAATGAGAGCTAGCATAAGTACAGTGGAGCCCCGCTATAACACGACCAATGGGATCCTAGAAATCCCATTGCGCTAAATGCGGGGTTGCGTTATAGCGGGGTTCCATTCCCAGCAGGCGGGAGGCTGCAGCTTCTCTCCCCGCTGCCCAGCAGGGGAGAGAAGCTGTGGCCCTGAGCCTGCCGTGGACAGAGAACTCTGGGGCTGCAGACTGCAGCCCAGGAGTTCTTTGTGGAAGCCACTGCCCACCCGCCTGCTGGGGGCAGGGAACACCGGTGCCTGCAGCCCCCAGAGTCTCCTGTCCTGGCAGCCGCAGGGCTGCAGCTTCTCTCCCTTGCTGGGCAGCGGGGAGGGAAGCCATGGCCTCCTTGCCTACAGTCCTGAGTTCTCTGTCCCTGGCAGGGGAGGTTTCAGCTTCGCTCCACGCTGCCCAGCAGGGGAGAGAAGCCGTGGCCCCTGCACCTGCCAGGGACAGAAAGCAAGGACTTGGGAGCCATGGTATAATCGCTCTATAACTGAACTTGCGTTATTGCGGGGCGTGTTATACCGGGGCTCCACTGTATGTCTACATGAGCTGAGAATCGCACCCATAGCTCATAGTGTAGATGTATGCAGATAGCATGCCAGATGACCAAGAGTTTGTTAGCAACAAAAGAAAAATGATATTTACCTTTATGCTGCAATTCACTATGTAATTTACAAGGCTTTCAGATATACACACTTAACAGATAGTTTCAGTTGATTTATTTCATTCATGTTTATCCCAGAAGCCCCTCATAACTTGGATAACCTTTACAAAGTTCTCTGATGTGTATGATGTCCCAAACTTTGCCACAATCTTACTTTAATCACAATCATGTTAAGTCCAGATCCATTCTGTTCAGTATTGGTTTTCAATTTACTCCTCAGTCACAGTGGCATGTGAATAGCTCTTCCGAGTGTTTCTTCATGGTCCTTTACCAGTGCTTTGGCAGCTATGGAGGGGGAGGGTCATAGACTAGAACAAGAGGTCAAAAGTACAACCAGTAGTAAGGATGATATAAATCAGCCAATCTTGATGTAAAATCAGAGATGTTAATATTGGAAAAAGGATTAGAGAGCTACAGACTCTGTTCAAGAAGTTGTTTTTCACCACAAGATTGTATCTGAAATTCAGTTTTCAGCTCCATATTAGATTCTTTTCTAGATACAGAAATTCAGTTACTGTCCTTGGGTACAAAGATTCTTTGAGGCTCTAAAATGGTGATTCATAAATGAAAGTGGTATAAAGCTGAGTATATGTTAGTTTTCAAAAGATACCTCGTCATGCTTACTGTTTATCTTCTTATCTCAGCCTGAGTTTTCTCTCTCTCTCTCTTTTTTTTTTTTTCCTCAGCATGTTCTGCCCTTGGGGTTGCCCAATTAGATTCTGTGATAATTGCTCCACCTCCTATTGAAGATGGAATTAATCTTTCTTTGGAGTGTTTACAGCCGTACTGGGGAGAACTTGAGAACTTAGTTCAACACAAAAAGATTGTTGCCATAGGTACCTCTGATCTAGATAAAACACTGTTAGAGCAACTGTACCTGTGGTCACAGGTAAGGACAGACTATTCAACAATAGTAACTCTGAGGCATGGTATTTACTATTGTTTTCTTGGTATGCCACCTATCTAGTTGAACAGCTATTAAAATAAGACTTTCATTTTAAAATTAAAATATTGATTACACTAATCTATGTTGCACCCAATTCTGACACAGCACAAGGGCCAGGCCTGCCCAAGAAACACCCTGGGGCCCTGCCCCTCCATGCCAGGTGCACCAAGATGGCAAGTGAGAGGGACAGTGTTTCACATGCGTGCCAAGCCCTAGCCCCTGATCCAGGTGTGGGGCAAGCAGGATTCAAGTGTGGGACGAGAGGGTTCTTTGTGGAACAATCTGGCTGCGGGCAGTTTGCTAGGAGGTCCAGATGCAGGAGGATCTGAATGCACAGGAGCTTGTTGGGGCTTTCTGGGTGCAGGCGGAATGGGACTCTGCAGGGCAGTTGAGGTGAAGGAGTGTGGACCTCGGGGAGGGGGCTGGAGGGATTGGGTGTGAGAGGCTCAGCAGGGGCCCAAGTGCTGGAGAGTGGGGCTTTGTGTGGTGGAGGTCCGGATGCACCTGGTTGGAGATTAGTGGGGTGGGGATCAGTTGCAGGGGGGGCTCATCAGGGTGGTCCAAGTCCAGGTGATGGGGACTCAACAGGAGGTGGTCTGGGACCAGGGGTGGGACTCAGGGAGGGTTTGGGTGTAGGGGGGGTTTCCAGCGGCATGAGGCTGGGGTGTAGCAGAAGGTGATGGGGTGGCATGGGATGCAGGGGTGAGGTTCAGTGAGGTGGGGGTTCAGGTACAGGGGGCTCAGCACGAGGTTCAGGGTGTGGAAGGATGAGGCTCAGCAGAAGAGTTTGGCTATGGTGTGGTCTGGATGCATGGGGGGTTGGGAAGACGGGGGAGTAGCTCCCTGGAGTATTGGGAGCTGTGACTCCGCATCCTGTGGCTGAGGAGCAATGGGGACAGGCGGGGGTAGGGTGGGTAAAGCTTCCTTCAGCAGGGGGAGGCTTTTTGGGGTCAGACTGACTCAGCCTTGCCGGGGAAGAGGAAAGTCCTGCCCAGCCTAGCAGAGACTGACAGCTGAGCCACTAGCAGGTAGGAGCTATGGGATAGGATGTCCCCAACCACCTCCCCTTCCTCTCCCCCTGCAGTGATTTACCTTCACTGCAAGATGCTCTAGAAACCTGAAATGATGTGCCTGTGCTGGTAGGGAAGAGCATGTGACCGCTCTTGCAGCTTCCCTTTGCTTTCCTGTCAGAAGGCATTTTTCAGTGGAGAGGTAAATAAATCTGCAGGGAACGTGAATTCTGCATGTGCGCAGTGACACAGAATTCCCTCAGGAATATTACCTGAATATTTTTACATTTTTTAACCTCTATTTGGATACAATTCCTTTCCTTTCAGGAAGATATAATTAGAATACCAAGCTTACCTGTAAAGGCCAGGACAATTATATGTCCTTCTGCACATGGATCAAACAGTGGTAACTATTCTTTGTGCAATGTAACTGACCTTCTCCCAGAGACTGAATGTGTCACTTCCATAACATTGAAATCATGCAAGTCTCCATTAACCTGTGCCATCTGCTTGGTATTGATCTAATTACATTCTAATCATATTACTATTAGTGTATGTTAGCTGCTTGTTTATTCAGAATCCTCCAAGCTCTGTCAAATTAATAATTATGGATCCTTATGGTTCCTGATAAGTGTCTTGATTTGTACTGTTTTTGCTGTCTGTCTTAAAGAGGAGGCAGGAAAAATCTTACTCTAGCTAGTATTGGCTAGTAATATTCTGACATCATGAATGTGTGTACTCTTTGTGGGAGCCTGAGCCAAAGTCATTGAATTCAATGGAGAAAAATCCCTTTCACTTCAATTGGTTTTGGATTAGGCCCCTAATTGGGTGTATGGATAGCTGTAAATTTATATCCACAGGAAGAATGAAAATTAATTATGTATTGCATTATTTGTAGTCCAGTGTTTTTCTTTTAGAACTAGCATCCTCTTTTTTTACTGGAAACAAAGAGCTGCTGATATTAATGACCACAATAGACAAGAAGCCAAACATTATTCATTATGCATAGTCTACTAAAGTGAGACTGTCGTCATTCTGGGACTTGTGTTGCAAGGAGATGAGTTCAGTCACTACAGCCAATAGGACTTGTGTGCTTGACAGCATCTTGTAGGATTAGGCTTGTGCTTTGATCAGTTTTTGGTGTCTAAAAGAAGCTTCAAGTTTCAAAATGCTCAAAATAACAATACAAAGCAGATTTTATTCAACAGTAAAGGATGCTTGTACATGCCTAAAGTAGAAGAAATATATTCATGTGACTTTCCATCTGAAGGATCTCTTTCTCTTTCAGGTGAAACCAAATAGTAACCAGGTAAATTTAGCTTCCTGTTGTGTGATGCCACCTGACCTTACAGCATTTGCAAAACAATTTGACATCCAGCTGTTGACTCATAACGATCCAAAAGGTAAGGCTGTAGTTGAATTTAACAAAATTAACAAAAACCTTCTGAATAAAGTAATTTTGAACATGACTGGGCATAGTCTTAATTTGAGTGCAAAGGTGTTTTGTTTTGTTTTTTACCTTTAAAGCCCCGTGCATTGGATTCAGATGTATACCTCTATATCATTTATTGACTTAAAGTTCTTATGTGCTTGCCTTTAATAATAATAAATTTTAAAAAAGCAATCCTACAACAGGACTTCTGGGATATTGTAACAGGAAAACAATAAAGCAGTGGGAAGGGATGCCTTATCTAAAGTATTGTGTACTGTACCATGTTTAAAATCTATGGTTTATTAATTCCAGCAAAGCATGTAGTCTCTCAAGTGTCATTCTGTACCATTCAGAACAATGAAAGACATGGAAGATCTTCACACAGAAGCTTGCAATGAAAAAGCCTTTTGTAGCAACATACCCCTGGTTAATCTGAAATAGTATGTTTGAAGGTAGAATCAGAGGATGGGAAACGGGGGTTGAATGGGGGCAGGGATCCCTGGGGGCAGTCAGGAATGAGAGGGTGGGTTGGATGGGGCAGCCAGGGTTAGTCAAGGTGGGAGTTCTGGAGGTGGTCAGGGGACAGGGAGAAGGGGTGGCTGGATGGGGCAGAGGTTCTGGGTGGCCCGTCAGGAAGGAGAGGGAGGTTTAGATGGGGTAGGGGTTCTGGGGTGGGGAGGCTGTCGGGGCAAGAAGCAGGGGTGGGGTCAGATAGCAGGTGGGGGCCGTACCATGCCTGGCTGTTTTGGGAGGCACAGTCTCCCCTAACTGGCCCTCCATACAATTTCAGAAACCCAATGTGGCCCTTAGGCCAAAAAGTTTGCCCACCCCTGCTTTAGCTCCTGAGCATTCTCTGCTGAAATAAATATGTTTTCATTATTTAAGCAAATTTGTGAATGGCAGGAACAAATACAGATATCTTGAATTTTTGGGCAAGAGGCTGCAAATGGATTAATTCCATAACAGGGTAGGTTCTTGAGGCAGTCTAGCCTAGGAACAGTGAAAATGGGTAGCACCATCAATGCTTTCTCTGTTACCTGCCTTCCCCTTGTCAATGCTCAAATTCCAAGCATCACAGTACTAGGGCTTAGCGGCCTGCTTAAGCTAAGGCCACCAAACCAGTATCTTCCCTACTGAAAAGGGGGGCGTTAGCACCCAGAATTGAGAATGACACATTACTAAACCAAGTAAAACCCATACTGATTTGTCAACAAATAGTACCTAAACATAAGTCCTTAAAGAGCCTGTGCCAACAAACTGAATGTGACTTCAAAAGGCAGCAGGATGCCAATGATATCTTTCCAGGTCCCCCAATCTTTCATCAGGGATGAAACCCACAGAACTCCGAGACATCGGCCAAGTTGCTGTAGTCCAGGTGACGCTTGGAAATTGTTGGCTAGAACCACAGTATCCTCTGTAACACCAACTGCAATCTGCAGACCAAAACAAATTGAAAATTCATTAATACACACCAATAACTACCATGAAAGGGAAAGCCAGGGTGGGGTTTGTGGGATTTGTTCCTTACTCTACAATATGGTGCTGGCTAAAAAGAGCCATTGTGCCTTATGGAATATCTAGTGTAAAAGCCCTTGTACACCAGCCAACGGTAACAGCTCGCGGCCCCCCCACTCGCTCAGCTCTCTCCCCCCCCCACACTCCAAGGGCCCACCCCACTCAGCGCTCTCCCCCTTCCGCACTCCAATGACCCCTCAACCCCTTGTCATGCACCCGACAGCCCAGCCCACTCCCTCCCATCCCCCCAGCAGCATTCACTCCCCTTCCCCCCCCCCCCCGTTTGCTGACACCCCAAGTCCCCGTGACATACTGCCCGGGACCCTGCCCCCCAACTCTCCTCCCCCCCCCCCCCCCCGCAATGAAACCCTGCCCCCCCTGCCCCTCATCTGGACCCTGGCCCCACGCAACGGGATCCTGCAATGAGACCCTGCAGCTCCCCCCACCCTAAAACCCTCATCCAGCCCCTGCTTCCCGCACGGCAGCCATTGTGTGCCGCCGAACTACACCTCCCAGCATGCTGTGTGTCCGGGCCGTCTCTACTGCGCATGACAGCTACAGACTAACATCCCCTAGCCTTTTATTATATAGGATGGAAGCAGTGAACTTACCTCTTTAGACTTATAACTATTAAGGGCCCAGTCTGCAAGGTGTTGAGCACCCTTAACTGTGACTTCAGTGGGAGCTGAGAATGCTCAGTACCTTGCTGGATTTGGTTAAACATACTGCATTTTTCTAAATATGAATATAGACCTTTTAAACTAAAATCAGTGTCAACAAGAGACAAACAAGAAACTGTCATTTAATTCTCTCCTCCAAAATATATAGCTATCTCTTGAACTTATTTTTGTTATCTTCAATTAATGGTTTCAGTGGTTAATCTCATTTCAATCAACACAAGTAAAGCCAGTTCAGTTTATTACTTAGAGAAGGATGTTCTGAAACTTTCTTATACCATAAATTCCTTAACTTTTGAGTTATGAACCTCATGAAACATAAGGTGTGCATGTGTGTATCTATATCTATCCAGCAATGTGACCACATGAAGTCATATTGCTTATAGAGATAATTAACACATTTTTAACAAAAAGATCACCTCTTACTAATTATAATTAAAGGAATGATTTACATTTTTGTTGGTTAAAATGTAAATATCTGTTTCTAATTTTAGAACTGCTTTGTGAGGCAAGTTTCCAGGAAGCTCTTCAGGAAAGTATCCGGAACAGTCGAGCACATGAATGGACTCCCTTGTGGCTTCTCCGGTATTCAGTCATTGTTCAAACCAGAGGCATTATCAAATCCAAAGGCTATATCTTGCAAGCAAAAAGAAATGTCTCTTAATACACTTTTCTTTTGACAACAGCCTGCTGTCTTAGTGCTTTGGAAACATACCAACTTTTTGGCATAAAAACTTTGCACAGAGGTGAAAACCGTCATAAGTTATAATGAAGACCAAATGAGGTGACAGTAAGGCCTGGGTTGTCCAGAGGCACAGTGCTCTGACAGCATTGTCAAAACTGCACATTTTTTTCCTAACAGAGACCAGTTTACTAATATATGAAATATTTTTTGTTCATTAAACTCTTTTCTAATTGAGATTATCTAAAAAATGCAAAATATTTTTCTTTGACTAATATAAAATTATCACTATATTTTGGCCGCCATTAAGGTAATATATAGAAATTTATATATTTTTTTGTTTTCAAGAAAGAAACTTAACATTCAGAATTTCTTCTGAAGTGCTTATTCCTACTAATTAGGTAGCTATATAGGATTTGAGCAGTTGAGTAACTTTTAGGTAGTTTTCTCTGATTTTTATCCAAAGGAAAATTCTCTAAGTAAACAGACTAATTGGAATCTGATTAATTGGTATAGCAAGTAAGCTGCTTAATTCACATGAATGAAAACCTTGTTTTCATTATGGTACAAAAGGCTTTTGTGTTTAAATTAATATATATATATATATATAATTAGCTCATCCTGTTTGTTTCTGTACCACATTCCTCTTACTGTGTTTAGCCTGTGGACAAGAGTGATGCCATTTTCTGTCTTAAATTGTGAAATGTATTATAGTGTATTTAAACCAAGATCTGGAATTACGTGGTCAAAAACAAATTAAACTGTAGCCAGAATGTGCCTGGTTTTGTCCTAGACCTAGATGCTCAAGAGCCACAGATACTTTAAGAATGTGACTAAAATCAGAACAAATAATTATATAAATGTTGATGGGATGTATGTTGTACAAGCACGTGATATAGTGTCTGTTAATTTTGGGTTACCTGGGGAATTAACTGATGTTCAGGTGTCATCCAGAGAACAGAATACCAAACAAGCATTAAACCTGTGTTCTTGTTCCCTTATGTTGCCAGCTTCACATCTGCAGTACTGTTGGCTTCTGAACCTAAAGGGAACTAATGCTGGATCTAAGACTGGCTATTGGTTTCTCTTCTGACCTGGAACATAGCCACAGTCTGTCTACTGCAAAAACATTTTGTTATCTAATGTGATTTATGGTATTGATCTCTTCAGTGCAATTTCTATCTGTAGCTCACTTTAGTCCAGTGAAGTCAATAAATGTTTTCCTATTGATTTCAGTGGGAACAGGATCAAGCCATAGTCTGGTAATTGTTAACTTAGTTTTATGTAGACTTTGAGCTTGTAGTTTAAAGGAATGAATTTACACTAACTGTGATTTTTCTATGATAAAAACACACAAAAATGTTTTCTGCACGGTCAGATAGATGTATCTAAACTTTTTATTCCATTCCACTGAGTTAGTCTTTTTATTTCAAAGACTTGGTACACTGATAAATGTTGTTTGTTAATAAACTGCAGAGTCCTTAAATATTTAGGTATGAGACTAAAATATCAAGGAAATACTCTAGACTTATTCAGCTGCTTGATAAAAATGGGGTGTGTGAGGAGGAGAATGGGCACTGATAATGCAAAGGCAAAATTTTAGAAACATTTTCTTTTGACAGAAGAAAGTGAATTTTGGTCATGGAGGGTCATCGGTGTATAAAATCTAAAAAATGAACCTTATTTAAAACTTGTGTGCCAAGTGTGCTTCTTACTAGTTGGTATTGATCTATAGCATCTACTTATGATTATTTTATTTCTCCTTTGCGTCCAAAGCATACCACCGTCTGACTGTTGACAAGGATTCACTTCTATTTGACTTGTATATGTTTAAATCTGCAAGACTAAAAACATCAAAACTGACAAATTGAGCTAAGAATAGTTAAATAGTGCACAGATTGCACTAGAAGTTTAGTTCCTAATTGGGAAACATATTAATTTCTTTTTGTGGAGAGAGAAATAACTTTTGTACAAATTGGAATAGGCATGGTAATTTGTTAGCTCTACAAGCAGTATTACAACCAGGCAGTGATTTGTCAAGTCATTACCTGATGAGTGATTACTGTATTTAACCAAAATAGCAGTTAGAGTTAGGGGAGAGACAGGAATTCTTTTCCAGAGAAATACAAAAGTTAAAATTTGAAGAAGTGAAAATACAGAAAATTGGAATTACTGTATTACTAATATATCCTTCTTTGAGATTTACATTTTTGTGTATGCTTTGTATGAATTCTGTATTTCGCTGTATCATTGCTTGCATTGGTATCTCTGTTAGGCAAGCAGGAATGGCTCTGCTTTTACATAATTAAATGACATTATGTATGGTGAACATCAGATCACTCAAGATATGCTTCAATTTATTGACATAGTGGGGAGTAGGTAGCATGTAGAACATGTATGTATGCCCTTCACCAATCTGAATGCTAGATCCCACTTACAAGTAACAGCAAGTCCCAAATTCTTCAAACTCAAGCCACCACATTATTGCCATTTCCCCCCTAATCTTAGTCATTTCTTCTTTTTGGGAGTTGGAGTTCCAGTTTTTATATCACTGCAACTCTCATTGGCCTACATTAACTGTTTGTTGGGGAAATCAAAGCACCCTTTAACTGTATGCAAGTTTAGATCTATAGATTATGTACTTAATCCTGGGGGGTAGCCTCTTTAATTGTTTTAAAGGTTAAATTGTAGTTCTTGTGCTGTATATTGTTTTCCTCTTAATTGTTTTCTCAAAAGCTTTTCAGTAATGAAATAAATGACTAGGATAAATGAAGACACCATAATTATGTACAATTCTATTTTTAATAGACTGCTTGGTGCGGGCAAATAATGATCAAATAATGACAGATAATTGCAAGATTTCATTAATTTTATCTAGTCCCTGTATTGCACTTACTAAAGATTCCCTTTCATAAAATGAGTTTGTTACTAAAATACAGATTATGTAAATCTTGCCAAATAATTTGGAGAAATGCTGTTTTTTCAAATCTAACAAAGTACAAGACAACTTCCTTTGTAGCACATCAACACCACTTTTTTTTTTTTAAACTGACTGAGTAGCACCCTCTTTATGAATCACCTCTCAGACCTGCTGATCCCTAGGAGTAGTACTATAGGAATGAGACTTGAACTTGTTCTTCCATCTGGTAGTGCATGTCGTTCCAGGGATGTAGCCTGGAATACTTTAAGAGAAAAAAGTTAGATTTTTTGAGCCAAATTCTGCCCTATTTCTAGCACCTCAAAAGCTTAGAAACACTTGTTTATGATTAAATTTATATCTGGTCCCTTAACTGTTCCCTTATTAGCTGCCTAATCAAGCAAAGCTTAAAAGTTTTTTCACTAGTAGATTGTGAAAGGAAGAATCTTAATTAAATCTTCTGGAAAATACAATAAAAATGTGTGACTTGCACATTTTGCCTAATGACCTAAAGTGATTAATTTTTTTAATCCTGCATGGTTTTATTAATCCTTCTTTGTTGGTAAAATGTTTAGTTTAGAGGTGTAATGTATGAAGCAAATACAAAACGAAGCATTTGTTTTAACAAAATATTTACAGTGCTGAATGCTCCCTATTAACTGAATGTGTTAAAATAAAATGAGTTATGAGTCTCTAGTGGTGGATTATTGGTTTCTAGCTAGATCTTCCAGAACAAGTTGTCATAAATAGCAGTCAGCATGCTAGAATACTAACTAGCGCAGTGGTTCTCAAACTTTTGTATTGGTATCCTCTTTCACACAGCAAACCTCTGAGTGCAACCCTATCTTATAAATTAAAAACATGTTTATATAACACCATTAAGTGCTGGATGAAAAGTGGGGTTTGGGGTAGAGGCTCACAGCCCCCCATGTACTAACCTTGTGACCCCATGAACTAGAGTATGAGCCTGAGAACTCATGGGACAATTTTTTTGCCACAAAGCCTAACCCATACTTTTGAACTAGTAACTTGCTAGCTCTTCATGTCTTGTACTCTTCTTCTGCCTGACTGCTACACCCTCCTGCAACTCCTATCTAGTCCCTGCTAACCTCTTCTCCTTCCAACAGTGCTACCTGGTCTGCCAAATTGTTGGTGACATTGTAGATGAAGAGTATTGGTGTGAGTGCAGAGTAGAACTCCTGTTGTGTGGGGTTATTTCTAGAATTGCTTTAATGCTAAAAGCAGGGGAATAACCAGCCCCTCAAGGGGGTCTAACTTGTGCCAAGCTTAGAGGAGTGGAGAAGATGCTGTAAGGTGCAGATTACTGTACCTAGTCTATGTGCACCATAAGAGGACATCTGCCTTTGAGGTACAGAACGCCACTCAGCTGCCCCCAGGTGTTCTAGTACAGTAAGGAGAGACTAGCAAGATCCTGGCACTACCTGCAGGTTCTGAGGCTTGCTGTGGGGGGTTTCTCCTGGCTGTCTAGAGATGTACTACAAGTCAGTGCTCTTCCTGTAACTTGGATAACTTTGGATTGGACCAAAAGAAATCTGATGAAGTTCAACAAGGACAAGTGCAGAGTCCTGCACTTCGGACGAAAGAATCCTATGCACTGCTACAGCCTAGAGACCGAATGGCTAAGTACCAGTTCTGCACAAAAGGAGAAGCTGGATGAGGCAGCAGTGAGCCTGATTGGCAACAAGGGCAAACAGTATATTGGGCTGCATTTGTAGGAGCATTCCCTAAATCTGTTGGCTAATGGTTATTCCCCTCTATTTGGCACTGGTGGGGCTACATCTGGAGTATTGCATCCAATTTTAGGCCCCCCACTACAGGAAGGATGTGGACAAAGTGGAGAGAGTAGTGTAGGGAACTCACAATTATTGGGGTTGGGGCATATGACTTACGAAGAGGGGCTGAAGGAACGGGGCTTGTTTAGTCTGCAGAAGAGAAGATTGAGGGGAGACTTGATAGCAGCCTTTAACTACATGAAAGGGGGTTCCAAAGAGAATGGATCGATTCCAGACTGTTCTCAGTGGTGGCAGATGATGAAACAAGGAGCAATGGGCTCAAGTTGCAATGGCGAAGGGGTAGGTTGGATATTAGGGAAAACTCTTTCACTAGGAGGGTGGTGAAGCACTGGAATGGGTTACCTTGAGAGGTGGTGGAATCACCATCCTTAGAGGTTTTTACAGTCAGGATGGCAAAGCCCTGGCTGGGATGATTTAGTTGGTATTGGTCCTGCTTTGAGCAGCAGGTAGAACTAGATGACCTCTTCTGAGTCCCTTCCCCCCCTGATAGTCTATGATAGCTGTTGGCTGGGTTTAGGGTGATCAGATATCCCGATTGTGTAGGGACACTCCCGATTTTTGGGTCTTTTTCTTATATAGGGTCCTATTACTCTACCCATCCGGCTTCTTCACACTTGCTGTCTGGTCACCCGAGCTGGGCTGAGGGGGGCCAGTCCCGGCCGCCTGGATTCAACTGTCCGGCTCCAAACACCCTGCGCGCAGCTTTGCAAGCCGGAGCTTCAGGCGGGGGCGCCAGACACGGGCCAGGCTGAGCCGCGTGTGTGAGCAGGAGTCCCCGCAGCGGGGATTGCAGCCCCCCTACGGCCCCAGGCTCCGTGAGGACGGGCCCGCCCGGCCACAGGGGAGTCGGCTGTCCCCTCCTCTCCGCCGGCGGCGGCTGTGTCCCGCCGGAGCGCTTTCCCTGGCGGGCCGGGCCGGAAGGGAGCTGGGCGGGGCGCGGTGTACGGTCTGGCACGCGGGGGAAGATGGTGGCCACCAGGCGAGCCGCGCGGCGCGGGTCGGAGCCCGCTGCCCCGGCGGCTGCAGAGGTAGGTGGGAAGGAAGCGGAAGGCGCCCGCAGGGCCCGGCTGGTCTGCGCGCTCCGCGGGCCGGGCGCCTCCCCTCGCAGCACGGGGCCTGCTTTGCCCGAGGAACACAGCCCGTCCCGGGTGAGCGGCCTGGAGCCCCCGGGGGCCTGCGCCCCAGGGCCGGGGAGTGGTGCTCGGCCTGGCCGCCGCCTCCGCTCTCCCGGCGGGTGACCCCGGCCCAGCTATCCCGGTGATGGGCCCGCTAGAAACGATTGGCCGGGGCCTGGCGTCCTGGGGTGGTCCCAGTGGGGGGCGGCAGCTGTCCGCGCTGGCACCCCCCGCCCGCCCCTCCGGTTCTCCTGCAGCGGTCCGGGTGGCGGGTGCTCTCCCGCCTGCGTTGCTGAGGCGGGCTGGCCCCCTTCTCCAGCGGACGCCACGGGCTGGAGAGTGAAGTGCAGTACTGGGTGTTAGTTGCAGCTCCAAACTATGGCAGGGACCAGTTAAAGGCTCCGTAACCCTGGTGGAGGTTTAATAATTGGACACTTCTGCGTTTTTTATCTTTCTTTCTTTCTTTCTTTCTTTCTTTCTCATTCTTTGGCTATTTAACTGCTGGGGGGGGGGGCATTCTGAATGGTAGATGCTGTTCAGAGTAAAATGGCAGTGTATTGACAAACAGGAATCACAGCCTGGGGGATTCTGTTAGATTCATTAACAATTTTTAGATAGCAGTAGTCGCCTGTGGTGCCTTTTATCATCCAGGGCTAGCCAGTATTTCTGTGTGATACAGACTTTGCAACAGTTATCCATGCTTTGGCACTGCAAGGCTAGACTGCTGAAGCATCATTGCATTGGTACCATTGGGTTAGGAGGGTTTAGGTCTACTCTAGACAGTATAGCCTCCTTAACATAGTATATTCTGTCTGCCAGAAGTTTCCTGTTATTGCAGAATGCATTTTCCATCTTCAATGAATACATAACATTTCAACCCAAGTCTTTGTACTGACTCGTATTTATTAGTACCAGTTCAAAGTGCTGGTAATCTTTGTAGCCATGAATGGTCTGGTCTGATTCTATACCTTATTGTGGGAATATAATCCCCTGTGATGCTCTTGCTATCAGTTCCTAGGCTTAAACAGTTAGCAGCTAGGGATGGCTGTCTGAGTTAAAGAATTCCATCTTTGGAATCTGCTTCCTATGGCAGCCTGTCAAACCCAGATTGAACTAGATTCAGAGCATTTTGGTTTAGTTTATGTATTTTCTGGGTGTGTGTTTTGCTTATTCTTGCCCCGAAGATAGCTTTATTCTTGGGTCTGATAAAATGCCAGTTGGTGTGGTATCTAGTGCCCTAACAGTGATTCATACCACCTTTGTGGCTCTCTAGAAGAGGACAGTCCATAGGGCTATTCTGGCACCTGGAGATTGCTGGAACTGTGGCCATTCTCAACTATCCAGTTACATAAAGAAATCACAGATTTAATAAAGGACTGTGTGGAGGTATAAAGCAGAAAAAAAACCCAGGAAAATCAGTTGCTGGATATAAAAGCATATTTATGAGGCCTCCAATAGCACACATCTTGGGAAGTAGGATTCTGCCAGGAGGAAGCAATGTGGGCAAAGTCTGATGCTAGTTTGCAAAAGGCATAAGTGGGCAAATGAGTGATGAATAATGGAGCGTCTTAACCTGCAGGTTGTAGTACTAAGCATTGAATAATGCAAAATATATGTCATCAGGTTAACTTTCTCTAGACAGTTATTTAAAAAGTCAAAATGCTTGTGAATTTGAGGCCAGAATTACTCATATGACTCTTTTAAAGTATTTTTCCACGGAAATATCTTGTTTGTTTGTTTGTTCTTTTCATTTCTGTAGCTGGCATCTGCTGAAGTTAGTACTCCTGTTTCTGCAAAGATGTCCAGGAGAAGAACTAAAGGAAACTCTCAGCCAGAAGTCATTCATGATTCTCAGAATGAGGGATTGGAAGATGCTGAAACAAAATCAGATTTTGGTGATCTCTCTGAGGCACAAACAACTAAGAATAGAGAGAAAAATGTGCATTCAGCAAAATCAAGTGCTGAGCCACAGGCTGATGGAGATGAAGCAGAATCAGATTACTCTGCCGTGTCCGAACTCAAGACGCCTTTATTCATAAGGATAACAAGGAGAAGACAAATCATAATTCCGTATCAGCCAGACTCACCAGCCAAAAATAGGCCTAGCAAGGCAGTTCTTCTACGTGAATTAAGTAAATCTCAGGATGAAGATGTCTCTGAAGCCGAGTCATGTTCTTCAGCTGTATCTGGCATCCGTACAACTAGTGCTACAAGAACTACGAGAAGCAGGAAATGCAAAGCTAAGCTCCACCCAGATCCAGTTTGTGAAGCCCAAGCTGAAGAGGTTTCTGATGCAGAGTCATGGTGCTCGGGTCTTAGTGTGGAGCCATCTGTGACTACCAAAAGAATAACTAGGAGTATGCTAATGAAATTGCAAGCAGAAACCATTAGACAAACTGAGAAAAAAGTTAGTGAAGTTGTGCTGGAAGATGAGAAGTTAACTGAGGACAGAATTAAATCCCAGCCAGAAGTCATATCTGACTGTGAACATGTCACAAAATCTGATTCTGATACAGAGCAAGCTTCTTCTCTTTCATCTAATAGATATGTTACTCAGAGTAATACACAACCCAGTCCCTGCAAGACCCAGTGCCAGACTGAATCTGCCAGTACAAACCCAAGTGATGACCCAAAACAAGTTTTAATTGACTCCATACCCAGCAGTCCTAAAGAAACAGGAAAAAGATGTACCATAGAATCTCCTAAAAAAGAAACAATAAAGGAGACACACATTGAAATTGTAGATAACTCAGAGGTAATGTTAGAAAAGGAGAGTGACATAACTGGAAAAGAATCACAGTCGAAAAGTGCTTCTTTTTTTCTATCTGACCATGAGAGCCTTGATGAATCCTTTAAGTCCCAAAGGCAGACAACCCCTAGTAAAAGCAAAATAATTCCAGAACACCAAAAAGCAGATATTGGAGAGGCTACACAGAGATCTTTCACCCATGCAGATGAATTAATGATAGCAGACAAGCCAACTAGCACAACAAGCAGCCCACAAAAGGGCATACACCTATCACCGATTGGTAATGACACTAATGGTAACTGCAAAATGTCTATCAATGCAGACAGTAATGAAAGTCAATCAGAACTAGTTTCTAAATCCTCCCCACATGTAACCAAAAGATCATGTAATAAAAAGGAATCCACTGTGTTGCTCCTGAGCAGTGATGAAACTGAAAACAGTGATGTGGAAGAAATGGGTGATGTTGGAGAAAATCTGTACTGTGCAGAGACCAGAAATCAGAAGTCATCCTTGAACAAACCTTTAGAAAATGATTCATCACAAGGAGAACTGTTTGTAATTGACACAGAACCTGGTTTGGGCGGCAACAAAAAGTATTACCTAGAACAGGAAGATGATAGAAGCGATGCAGACAGTAAGGATGAAGAAAGAAGGAGCGATGCAGAAAGTAAGGATGAAGAAAGTGAAAGAGATGAGGAGTCTTTGGATCTGGAAGATGAGGAGTTCATAGATGAAGATGCATGTTTACTGAAAAATAAAAAGCCTAATATGTAAGTGTTTTTACAGACAGAATATGTCATGTCGCTACTTAAGTTAACAGGCATATAGTATAATAATGAGAGTTATTGTGATGATGCAATCAATGTGTGAAACTGGAATTGCTTGAACTCCAAAGTGGAATTATAGCTCCACAGTTCAAGTCTTTCTGTTATGCATACATCCAGACACAGGTCTGTGACATACAGTGGTTCCACCAGTGGGGCTGCCCTTTAAGGACCCATTAGTGGTGTTTCCCTCATCCAGCTGATGCCTGTTGTTGTTGGGTTTTTTTTAAATCTTTTTACCACCACCTCAGGCTCTTTCCTTCCAGCTGGTACCTTCCTCATCACAGGAATGGTTCTTCCCACTCACTCCAATATCTATTTTTGTCCGCTGACTCTCATAAAAATGTATAGTTTCATCACTCCTGTGACTTACAGAGCTTTTCAGATGGAGTGCAGCGTTCTTAGTACTGAAAATAATGTCATTTAATCACCTTGAGTAGTTTTTGAAATAAAGTATATAAAACTGGGAAGTTGAAAAAACAAACCTCATTTTTTTTTCTTTAAGGTAAGTAAATAAAGACAAAGGCTTTTAAAACTTAAATGAAAGGGAGGAACAGGAATGCATGGCACTGTCCATGCTAATAATGGGTATTTGTGAACCCTGTCTATTTCAGTTCAGTTGATGAAATAGTTCACTTTCTTACTAAGTTAGCCACACATGCAAACAGATCACAGCCTTTTATAATTCCAAGCATTTGTAAAAATTGCTTTAAAATAAAGCATATTAAGCACCAGACCTGAGCCTAGAAACCCAGGTGGTTCTATATCAAATCCTCACTAATTTGCTACAGTGCGCCAGGGCCATATCGTTAAACCTCTCTGCTCCTTGGTTACCACATATTAAAAAACCCTGTTTTGCATAGAGAATGCTTTCATTTGTAGATCACAAATACCTTCTCAAAGGTAAGCATGAGTAGCCTAGTTTTAAACTTGCCCCAAGTAGAAAGATTTAACTGTCCCTGAGTTTGATATTAGTAAATATGAGACTTTTAAAGCTACCTGACTAAATTTAGAGTGTTTTGTTTATTTAAGCAATGAAAAATTCACAAAACTCAGTAGTAAAACACTTTTAATATTTTATAATTCAAGTGAAAATGTTTTAGTTTACACATCCCCCTGCAGTGTTTGCAACCCAAACTTTGCAGATTTAGGCTAGGCTGAAACTGACTAGCCTGGGTTTGTTAATTGCTTACACAGTTAATTGTTTTCTTAACATTTTATAGCTTTCATTAAATCTTTTCAACAGAAAACATGCCTCTCAAATTGACCATCAGATGCATTTTATGAATTAATTTACTGCATTCTGGCAATTCAATTATGGGACAAATGGTGCAATTTATATTACAGTTTCAAAATGTAGTTTCTAATCATATTAAGATTATTAGGAATACAGGCAAGGGTATTATAAGTCTCAGTGTAGGTCTGATGGTAGCAAACATATAGGCCTTAGTGTTCAAGAATCTAATATGTTTCTACCTCCAACTTGTTCTGCTTTTACTTGTTCCTGTTGCTTCTTGTTCTTCTGTTTGGATTCCTTGTTAACAAATTTAAAAATGTATAAAAGAGAGGCAGGGACCTTGAATTTTTCATTTTGAAAGTCAAAACACATTGAAAAGGAATATTTTGATAACATAGTCTACATAATTTCTCATAAAATAGAAATGTCCAAGACAGGGATGCACCAAACAAGTCAGGGAAGGCTTTGTTGAAGTGTTTCCCCTGTAGTTCTCTCCAACAAACATTTATTAATAAATATTATGCTTTTTGCCAAGTGGAAGTACAGTATGATTTGCTATACCTGTCTGTATTTCCACTTCTACTTTTAGTTGTGTAATCCCATTTCCTTTGAGGATTGCAATCTAAAAACCTCCTTATGACCGCTATCTGATATGCACCAGGAGTCCAGAGAAGAAGGGTAAAAGACATTTTCTCTCAATCCTACCTTTCTTCAGATGGCCCACTGTAAGATCACTATAAACTTGTTAATATTACTGTAATGATTAACTAGCCATTTCTCTTTCAGTTTACAGCTATCAAGCAGCATAGATCCTGGTCTAAATATCAAGAGGCTTGGAGGCTTATATATTAGCTTTGATGCAGGAAAACAAAAAGCTGGCTCAAGTGCAGTTAAACAGTTAAAAGGGGAAAAGAAAGAAGAGGTAATGTGAATCTAAGGTTATAATTTTACACAGATGTCTGGGATTCAGTGATGGTAAAATTAATCCACTTGTGACATTTAGAAAGAAAAGCCTTGCTAGTAGAGTTTGGAGGAAAGACAAAATTATTTATGGCCAAAGCATTTATTTACATTTGTTGTTATGATAGAAATTAAATGTATATGGCTTCTAACAGTCTGTATAGAGCCCTTAGTGTATTGTAAATACTGGGGATTATCCTACAGAAAAGGAAGAAATCCAATCCACTCAAATACATGTTAGCTATTTTTCTAGACATTATATTTAATTAATTGAGTTTCTGCTACACTGCATCATTGCAGTTCTGGATAATAAGTCCCATGCTGGCAGTTGTGAATGAGATTGTCTGAGGGCACAGTATGAGACTGTTACACCCTCAGCAGGAACTAAAACTTGGTGCAAAACAGCACAGCAAAATTAGGTCTGCTCACAATGTTTAATATGAGAGCTGCTGAGTTGAAGGGACGTTTGACCCCTCCATACCTGTTTGGGATGGGGATTCAGTGGGTGACAGGCATGCCTTGCTTTCCAGCAAAGTTATTTTCTTAGACAGTCCCATCCCTAATGGGCTCATTTACTCCAGCACCAGCACTTTGTAGCTGCCCAGATCTGTGCTCTCTTTGGTATTAAGAGCTCCCACTTCCTCCATCATGGGGAAGGGAAGCTTGTCTCACTTAGCAACCATTTTATTGAGATGATGCTTACTTATGATTCCGTATAATTTCTCTGCTCTCTTATTTGTGTAACCAAATGTGTAATACAATTCAGAACAGTTTCATCAGCAGCATGATTTAAACAATAATGATATATTCTAGCTCTTGCAGAAGAGTATAATAACTCCAGATTTTGAAAAAAAGGACTGTGTTCCACCATTAAAGGAATCAATCCGTCAGATAAAGAAACAGCGCAAGGTAAGTGGATAGCCTCAGACTGTTGCAGCATTGCAGCATCTGGCACTACTAGGCCAGAATAAACCTGCTTTTAATCTCTGTTACATGAAAATGTAGAGGTTGTATGCATGCATAGCCCTCTTAAGTATATTGATTTATGAACTGCAAATTCATATCAGCATTGAATAGTAATGTGAGATTCAGCCTTCTAGAAATGTTCAGACTGTAGTACAAAGACTGAAAGGGCAAATTGTGATCCCAGTGCCTGGCCTGAGGAGAAACCTTGTCTCACTTGCAGAGCTGACTAAATTGGCATGTTTTTGAAAAGGTTTGGGGCTTCCTTGTCATCTTCTTTCCCTATATTTTTATAAGAATACCTTTCCTTATGTGGTAACATCTGCTTAGTTATTTGTTTTGTTCTTCAGAATGTTTGCGAAGCATAGATCAGGTCCTTGGGAGGCACCAGTTGCTAAAGTTAATTAATGCTCATCTGTAAATTCAGAATGTAAAGTTCTCTGAAATATACTCTTATTTTAAATGCAACCCTTTGCTTTTTCTTTCCTCTCCACCACGAAAGCTCTTCAGTGCAGTTTTATTGTTCTTTATATTGTCATAGGCAGAGCGAGAGAAAACAACCGGTGATGGCTGGTTTGGTATGAAAGCTCCAGAAATGACAAATGAATTGAAAAATGATCTAAAGGCTCTGAAGATGAGGGCTTCCATGAACCCCAAACGTTTTTACAAGAAAAATGATAGAGATGGTCTGCCCAAATACTTTCAGGTGAGGAACCAGGAAAAATAAAGAGATCCTGTTACTACTTTTCTAGTCCAGATCAGTTATGCTTATTTCCTATCTAGTTATTTTTAGATTTCAATTTTTTCCAAACTCACCTTTACAGTTAGATGAACATACTATGAAATTGTTGTTTTCCATTTACTTACAATTTTTGACAATGATTACAGTTTACAAGTGGGATTTTGTTGCAAGCAACTATTTAGTCTTATCTATGTACTTCTATATATGTTTTGTATTGCATTTTTACTTGCAGACTTGTAACTGATTTCACAGGATGGAAATACATCCCTTTGTTTTCAAAAACACACAATGGTAATAAATTTGTATCTAACAACCTATCTGATTTTGTAGGTCTTCTCTACTATATCAACCTTTTTTATAAGTCTATAATAATAATAATAATAATAATAAAAATAATAATCAGTTCTCTTATTAGTCACGATTCTCTTCTATGGACTGGCTCCATTGATCCACTGAAATTTCTGCTACTATAGCTATTGGAGCTTAATGTATTTTGTATTAATGTATTTTGTTGTATGACCGTAATTGGAAACTGGTGCAATTTGCAGGAAATCGGGAGTTGTTTTTTATATGTTAGGTTCTTAGTCCTTCTCTGCCTCTAGCTATTTGGCATGTTCAACACACATTTACAAATATTCATTTTTCTCAGAATATTGGTGGCTTGCTTTCAAGGCTGAGCATTGTTTTATGCTATTGTAAGTTTCCTGTCACGATAGTATCTGGATGAATTCTATTTAATTAAGATCAAGATACACATTTTACCAGAGTAGGAAATACATGCTCCATGGGCCTCCCTTATCCCCTTGGTGACCAAACCAAGTGCTGTGAAAGATCAGAACTCCGACGTGTCAGCCATGAATCAATGGGAGTTGAAGTGGGTTCAACATTTTTCACAGTAGGGCCCTTAAATCCTGTGTTGGGTTAAAAGGTAATAGTAATTGTTGAGTAAAAGCTTTGTAGTAATAAAGAACAAGACCCGTGAAAGATTTAATTGCCTCTGCCTCAGGTAAACAAAAATATAATCCTATATAAATTTCGAGAGCTAGGTTGTGATTACCATGGATGTTCAAAACTGCACTATTTTCACATGCTGTTCTTTTGATTAAACACGAGAGGAAAATGGTATTATGCATTCAAAACACTGCTTATTTCTTTTGGCATTTTGCATTACAGCTTTTCATGATTCCTCCAATTTTTCTCCTCCAATACCTGGGACTTGTCATTAAAAAAAAAAAAAAAACCCTGGTAGTATGTTGCAGGAAGGCTCATTTTAAATTTTCTTTTCCCAGGTTGGAACTGTGGTTGACGCTCCGATAGACTTTTACCATGCTCGAATCCCCAAGAAACAAAGGAAGAAAACCATTGTTGAAGAGCTGCTTGCAGATTCTGAGTTTAGGAGGTATTTAAAAATATGCTGCTTTATCACTGTAATAGTAGTAGTATGATCCATACGAGACAGGAATGTATTACAATGTTAATTAGAGTAACTTATTTTTTCCTTTCAGTTAACTTGAATTAGTTCTTATAGTAAAAAACAAAAACCACTAAAGCCAGCTTAGTGCCACCATGAGACACTTCCATTCCAGAGATCAGAGTAACAGGATTTGATCAATTCACGCTTTACTGAATTAGATAAGTATATTGGAAGCAGTAGGCACTATATAAAAGTTGACAGTTATCTAATGGATTATAGGAGGTGAGTTGGTTTAGTTCTGTAGTGGAGACAGAAGTCAAAACAAGTGGTAGTCTTGCCACAGAGCCTATTGAACTGAGCCTGACCTACCCCCTCTTTTCTGGAAGTGACTTTTGCAGAATAGGATTCAGGTATGTTGATGGGGAAATGCAAGTGAACCTGCTCTGCTGCTACCTCTGTTGTAACTATGTGTAAAGATGGGATTTCAGTTCACAGGGGTGTCAGTTTGACACCTTTGTGATGATCAGATTCCTCTGAAAAAAAATGTAAAGAATGATTTAATGAGTTAATATTTGATCATCTATAATTCTTGGGGTGGATTGGTAACCTAAACCATTTTGGACATTGGTCTGTTAACATGATACCCTGCTGCAGTTTCTCATCTTTTCATATGAATCACAAATTTTTTGGTGTGTGTGCACATGCACGAGAACCATGGTTGCGATATTAGGAGTTGATTGCAGGTCAGAATTTTAAATGTATTGGCAGCGTAGGATATGGAAACTTCCATAGCTATTTCCTATAGATACAATTAGCTTTAGCCAATACTCTTTCATAGGCACTGATTGATTCATAAATATTTATTAAAAGCAATGTTTAAAGATGAATTGCTCACAAAGTCTGACAATTTTAGTGTTTGTGAGTAATTAATAAAGTAACTGAATAAAGCATTTAGGTGTTAACAACTGTTTGTCACGTTTCCTGATTGCAAGCAGCAGTCTCAGTAAGCACTAAAGTGCTGACATTATTCACATTGCTAATTGATGCAGGAACAGGAGAATCTGCCCTGTGAAAAACAGCTAAAGTTAGCCTGTCTTCACTATGTATGCATTATTTAATATTAATCTTAGTCTTCTCTCAAATCTTCAGTGGAATAAGACTGATTGTTAATATCAGAGTACACTGAGAGGCTAACATAACATTCAACATAAACTGCTGACAACATTAGTGGTATTGGCATCACAGCTCTTGCTGAACCTCGTCATCATTAACAGACAGCCATTTAGTAAGCTATAAAACATGTTAGAAGTCTAATTATGTGCATGATGTAAAAATCCATTGCTACAGGTAAGAGCTGCTAATGCAAAAATGCTTGGGTGTTTTCAGAATTTGTATTTCACTTAATTATTGCTTTTTTACTCATGGAGCTTGCCTGTAAACAGACTAAAATGTTTCATTTATGTTGTGTGATGCAGCAGTCCTTTTCCCCTAAGTTTGGTGGTGGTAAGTATTTCAAAAGGGATTCCAAATATTTGCCTATCGCATCAGCACTACCAATATTCTCGTTCACTTCTCCTTCTCATACACTTATCAACCTAAAGAAGTTTGAAACAGAAAACACCGGACAAAACCTACTCTGACAAAATAAATATTTTGTATCTAGGATTTTTGTAGGTTACACTCATCGTTTACTTGCTGATTTAACATATTTAATAAAAGTAAATTGATTTTTTGTTGTTCAGATACAATAAAAGGAAGTACCAGGAGATCCTGACTGAAAAGGCAGCTCTTGCAACAGGCAAGAAGAATCGGAAGAAGAAGAAATTTCACAAATAAGACTAGGAGAAAATAACAAGATGAAACTTTTTTTTTGTTTTTTAATTATAAAATTGTTTACAGAACATTTTGGTGATTGGTTTAAGACTGAAGCTGTCATACTGACTGAGTTAGGGCTGGCCCTGTTTTTACATTAGTATTTTGACAGGGGAGAATGAGATTTGAGAAATGTGATGGGATTTTGTTCTATGGACTGGTATAGACATGCAACAAAGACAGCATGATTCATTCTTTATAAAAAAAAAAAAAAGGAAAAAACCTGACATCCTGTGAAAATAAGTAGTTGATGAAAATGGTCATGTGAAAGAGCTGGGATTAAAAAAAAATTTTTTTTTAAATGGAAAAACCTTTGTTAAAAACTGCAATCCTCAGTTTTTTAGTTTTATGAGAAACTAGAAAACCTGCAGGCACTTGTCACTAAAGACTAGTTACCGAAGGAGTTTATAAAAACACATGTATTCAACCACAGTAATAATCAGTGACTTTTTAAAATCTCATTGAGCAGTGATTTAGATTCTGAGCAATGATACTTCAAAATGCTAAACTTACACCTGGTAAAAATAATATTTTATGATGTGCTATGCAAGAAAAATAAATTGTCTGCAATGGAATTTTAACTGATGAGTTTTAACTCTGATATAAAGCCTTCTGAAATCTATTATTTTGAAGTGGATGTTAATATACTATATTGGTCTAATTTAATGTCAGAATAAAAGGTAAAAATGTAGATTTCAAGGGATACTGCCAAATCTAAGGCATCTTCAAGTCTAGTTTCTATTTACATAATTTATGAAGCACAGTTTCTATTGAAAGGAGCTTACATTTCATCTTTCCCTTGTTACATTGCTTAATTAAGTTAGCTGTTCCTTATCCATTGCTTCAGTAAGAGTTGTTGCTGGGCTATTCTTTAGCAGCGGTTAATGATAAATTACTTTTGCATGGATATGACTCTTGCGTGCTATTTTAAAAGTAATTCTTGTTTGGCTTGATGTCTGGTGGTGCAGTTTTCCACATCTGAAGACTGAACATAGCATGGCACAGATTATCCTCTAGGTTCTACATGTCTATCTTTTTAAAATCCACTGTTTTTTTGTTGAGGGTTATGTATTTAACACTTGCCTGTTATTTAGCCATTGATATGAAATGACTCAATGGAGTCAGTCAGTTTTTCTAATATACACAGACTGCCACAACTGGTATTATGGTAATTGCCATTCTTGTTGGCAGTTTTAGCAGATAAGCTAAGAACTGAATAAATGAGGAAACAGAACTCTTTTCAACCCTAATGATAGTCCCTCCAAATCAGGATTGAGGGAAACTGGTGCATAGAGGTGGGAAGCTTGCACTGCCCTTGCAAATTCTGTAGGTGCCATACACTTCAGTTTCCCCAACCTGTCAGTCCATCACTTTGAATAATCACATGTATTTTCTGGAAAAGTTTAAGCCTTTGAATGACCCTAGAATATTTTTGTACTGCTGTTGCAGCTGATGTAGTTCAAATTAATTACTAATGTTAGAATAGAGAATAATGCAGAAACTACAATGGTAGAACAGAAGTTGATGGTAGGAAATTATTGGTACTTCATTCAACAATAGTGGGCTTGTGTGGGGTGCACTGTCCAGGAGAGGAAAGGAAAAGAAAACTGAGGAGAGATGATAGAAGTAAAATGTGTAGAGATGAACTTCATGGTACTATTTTATAGCTTCCATCAAAAGGAAATTTGATTTAAATAGTGTCGTAATTTTTTTTAGTAAGAGATTGGACATTTCTGTCTGAAAATGTCCTCAGTTCTGAGCAGCTAGGATAGACTTAGAAGAGCTGCTAGCCTTCATGACTTAAGCCATACACTGATCACCAACTGAAGTTAGGGGGGAAATTTCCCATGTCTGTCTTGCATTTACGTTTTTTTCCCTAAAGCAATCCAGCTTTAGAAAAATAGCAATCTGATAGTCACTATTAGAGACAGGCTAGGACCAAGATTTTGTATTTTGAAACTTCTGAGCTAAAGTGTCAAGTTGGGTACATACAAATACAGATACGCATCATTTTTGCAAATCTTGGCTGAGATGCAGTTTCTGTTCTACTATTGTCATTCCTGTATTTGTATCTCAGACCTGTGTATACATCATTGATGATAATTCAAGAACAAGGAAATAAAACCAGAACTGTGCTCTCTTGTGCTCTGTAAGAAATGTGGAGGCAGAAGAATATCAATATTGAACAACAGGAAAAAACAAAATTGGAATAAGAAATGTTTTGAAGTGTTTAAGAGTATTATGAACAATGGTCATATGAACTTGTATAAAATTATACAGAATTTTTGTAGCTATTTTTAAATTATCTTAATTAGAATATATTTTCTGTGCAAAGAGTTTGTGTCATTTTAAAATAAGAGGAAGATGTGGTATCTTAAAGGCTAACTTATTGACTTTGCTAACATTATTATTGAGGCATAATATCATGCCTGCAATATTTATACAAGACTGATATAAAAGGTAAGATGATAAGTAAATGTTAAAAACTGTTTAAATTTAGAACTAAAACATGAGCACATTGCTGCATTCTTGAGTTCTAATGAAAGAATACATTGGCTCTATTACATTGTGCCAAATGGAAACCTATCAGAAGGCCAAATTATGATAGGCTTGTTTTATCTGTGTTGCTCATTGAAAATAGATTTATAAAAGGACAGTGTGTTTTGAGGAACTTCATTTTTTGTGTGTTAACAGTATTTAATATACCAGTTTGTTTATTGTTATCCTGTACTGGAATGACGTGCTCAGATATTTCAGTTTGTAATCATACTGCTTTCTGTAGGCTGGCCTGAAAACATAAGCTCTACTATTGCCAAAAGACATTCCTCTTTAGTTCAAGGGGTAGAAACTTGTGATTTTTTTTGGAGCAGCAGGTGATGTGGTTGCTTTCTAAATACAGTATGCACTTCCTGGTGGCCTAGGGTCCCTAGATAGTTGCATATTCTCTGATTAATATTAAGAGTAGATTTATTTTCTTGTACTACCTGCCAGTCTATATCTATCGCTTGTCTTTGTCTTATGCTTAGATTGTAAGCTCTCTGGGACAGAGAGCTTTTTATTTGTACAGTGCCTAGTACAATGGGGTCATGATGCATGACGAGGGCTCCCAAGCACTACCATAATACAAATAATAAAAATATAATGAAACTGTTCGCAAAGAATCAGATCAACAATGGTACTGATCAATTTGGTACTATTAATATGGTGCCATTACAATGCTCTGTAGTCAACAAAATTAAGACCCTGTGACTTTTATGCAGCTTATTTCTCAAACTACTTTCTTGACCTTTCCCTGACTCTTCAGCCTCTCTCTTTTAGTTGCCTCTCTCACCACGAACTCAGTCTTTTCTTCTAATTCCTCTTCCTTTTCATAGAGAACACCACTCTGTCCTTCATGTTATGTGACTCTCTTTGAACCATGTATCTAATATTTCACAAAGTTGTCATTTTCTCTTTAATCCATGCTTTCTCTTTTAAGACTGTCCATATGCTATTCATCATTCTTTGATCACTGTAACCTATTCTCTGGCCTTCCTGCTTTTCATATCTTTCCGCTTTTGAGTTGGTCTAAAATTCTGTACCTGATGTCTTCTGCTTTCCCTCTCCAACCATGTCACTTTTCTTCTTGAATTCCTCTATTGGTTTTGTCTCTTACTGCATCATGTTCAAATTTCTTGTCACCTAAAAGACTTGGCTTTTTTGCTCTTTTCTCCACTCTGTACTTGGGTGCCTTCTATCATACTTGCCCTCTATCCCTGGAGAGTTTCCCTATCCTTATCTGCCCACACTCCCTTCAAGTAATCCTTTCTACTCATTCAAAAACCCAACTTATTCCCTCTTGAACTCATTTACTTTGTAAGCTCTTTGGGGTAGCTTATCTATCTTTGTAAAATATTGTGTACGTTCACAACAGTATTGTATAAATCATTTGTAATAGTAAAAGAAAAGGTCCCTGCAATGTAAATTAGATAAATTCCATAAATGATAGCACTAGAGCATGGTGAGTACAAGGATAGGGACAAGTTGGAGGAGAAACAGTAAATAATGGGAAGGAAATACATGTTGGGTAAGTGAAGCATTTACATAGAAAACAGATTCCATATCTCATATTGTCTCACTGGTTTTGAAATGGATAAGTGTCAGAGCTGAGATAAATGGTGGAAACAAAAGCAAATTGTGAGCTCGGAGAAGAGATTTAAAGCTCCATAAGTCAGCTGGTTCACAGGAGAGGGTGAGACAAGGTGAATTCACTGCTATGAATATGCCGCCTGGATTAATGTCTCCTGCTTTGAAAGCGATGCCTCTCACCACAACATTTTTGTGGTAAAGGACCATTATGCTGTGCTAGTATTTAATTGCAATTTTATGTTACTAGCCACATGTTTTATTGTAAATTTGTTGGGCCCACTTCTCCCTTAGTGATTTTAAAAAGAAATCTGACAGACAAGTGGCATGATTATTAAAGCAATTGGCAGAAGGAGATGGAGCTGTAGGAGAGATTATGCAAGGTGGGAAAGACTCTGTTAATGCACAGGACTCGAAGTTAGAGGATTTGAAATTTGAAGGTTTTTTTGCTATTTAAACTTTAATTGGTAGTGTTAAAATAGGGCTTCCTCTTTCTTGCTGGGTCTAAAGACGATTTAAATGTTTTATTAATCACTACTGTTTCATTTTTGAATGTGTATTTTTTAGAGGAAACCAACAACAAACAGGCCAAATTCAACACTAACTTCATTGCAGTGCCCTCATGGATAAATTTGACCTGCTTTTTAAAGAAATTTGAAAATTATTCTCTTCCTCAAATTATGAGTGCAAATAGGGTTTCCTTAAATGGAACAATAACCTACTTTGTGTATTTTGCATGTACCAGGGTAGATTGTACCTACAGACTAAAGACATTGCAGCTATAGGATTGCTTTTTTGCAAATATGTGCTGTTTTGAGGAGTTGAGAGTATATTTTTAAAAGAAGTCCTTCTCACCTACTAGGAAAATGAACTCTTATGTTAAAGTTTACATTTCTATTGATGATGGTGGAGGAAAGATTATCAGTGGTTTGGTGTATTTTTTCTATAAACTAGAGACACAAATCTGATCTTTTTTAAAAAAAGCTATAACACAACCTCTGGCTGAAAGTTGAAGCTAAAGAAATTCAGGCTGGACCTAAGGTGTACACTTTTGACAGTGCTAGTAATTAACCCTTGGAACATGGTGAATTTGTTGTAACTGCACTTTTAGAATCAAGAAGGGATGTTTTTCTAAAATATATTTGCTGGGAATTATTTTGGGGAAATGCTATGGCTTGTGTTATGCAGGATTTCGAACTGGATGATTACAATAGTCCCTTCTTGCCTTGAAATTACAGACAGAAGGAAAGACACTTATTTGCTGTAGACTTACTGGTCATGCTAGGATGACATGTGCCTGCTGTGCACCATTTATTGTGTAACAGCAGCTGACACAACCAAAAGTCTCAAAGCATTTTGGCCTGAAGATGTTATAAGTACAAGCAGTCCTTGCCCTTATGCCACAATTGGTTCTTGAAACTTGTGTTGTAAATTGAAACGTCCTAACTGAGCACCGCCATGTCATGTCAATTCAGAATTGTGTGCCAATTGGTTTTGACTTTGCTGCACAGTCCTGCAATGGTAACAAAGTCCTGTGGCACCTCAAAGACTAACTATAAAGTTTTGAAGCATAAGCTTTTGTGGGCTAATACCCACTTCGTCGGATGCAAGCAGTGGAAGTGTCCAGAGGCAGGTATAGAAAAGTAGGCAAGAACCAGGTGGGAGGTAAGAAGGTTAGTCCAATTAGTTCCGAGTTACAATGTTTCAATTTACAAAGCAATTTTCAGGAACCCCCTGTCCTTAAGCTGCAGGTGTGAAGTCGAGGACTGGGTGCATAGAGCATCCCTCCTAGTTTTATAAAATTTGGAATGAAAATCTCCCAGCCTGGGACTTTCAACAGCATACTCCCCCCTCCCCCCCCCGTCTTTTATTCCTATAAACACCGCCTAGCCATCCACAACCCCCCACCCATTTTTCCTGAGCACGGGCTTGGGCGGTGTTGTGCACGGATGAGTTAAAACAGGAATGTACCCGAGATAAACGCTTCATGCCCATGCAGAACCCCACGGCTGTGAAGCTGGTTCCAGGACCGAGCTGCTGCCTGAGCGTGTCCCTCTTCGCCCGGTCCCTGCTTCTCCCCCAGGGCCCGGTAACCGGATCAGGCGCCGGCGCTCGGAGACTTGAGTCCCCCGGCCTCGTCCCGCCTGTTCTTGTGGGCGGCTGTCGCTGGGGGGCGTGTCCTGGCCCGAGTCGGGTGCCGGCCGGCGGGCTCGCCCGGGGGCTCCTGT
Source organism: Sternotherus odoratus (assembly GCA_032164245.1). Classification (NCBI taxonomy): domain Eukaryota; kingdom Metazoa; phylum Chordata; order Testudines; family Kinosternidae; genus Sternotherus; species Sternotherus odoratus. The sequence continues at coordinate 63,553,940 of JAVMKO010000008.1, forward strand.
GTCACAGGGGGCTCGGCTGGGAGAAAGCGGCTCCCGCGCGGAGGCGGCTTAGCGCGCGCCGGCCTTTGAATATCCCGCTCGCGCCCTTGGCGGGGCCTGTGGCTGGTCGGGGCTCCCCGGGCGGTTGGGCGGGGGAGGGGGGAATGTTGCTGGCGCTGAGGGGCGGCGAGTCCCGCGGGGCTGGGGTGGGCGGCGGGCCCGTAGGGGTGACTCGTACCCTCCTCCCCCAGCTCAAGGGCGCCCCTGGCGGCTGGGAGAGGCACCGACGTGTCGGGCCCAGCCCGGCCGGGGGAGCCGAGCCCTGGGGTCCGTGGCCAGGGACTGACCCGCCCGCTCGCGCTGCGCCGCCTCCCGCTGCCGGGGGGGACAGGAGGCCGCTCTCACCCCCGTCGGGTCGGGGCGGGCCGAACGCGTCCTTCCCTCAGCCCGCTCCCCGCAGCGCCTGCTCATGGAAGCAGGGCCAAGTTGGGCAGCTTCCTCCAGCGGCCCGGGAAGCTCCGGTCCGTGCTGCGGCGGGGAAGGCTGCCGGGCCTAAAAAATAAAACACTTCACGTAAAAATAATAAAACTGCGACTCCGCCGGGACTCGAACCCGGAACCTTTGAATCCCTTCGTCCTCTAGAAGTCCAATGCGCTATCCATTGCGCCACGGAGCCACCTGTTGGACTCCTTGCATATCAGCTATACAACCTATAGACAAGGCGCTCCCTCCTGCTTTATTAGGGGCAATGGGTCAGCAGCGAAATATGTGCTCCTCCCTTCTGTACTCTGAACCCAATTAGGTCAAGTTCTGAAAAGAATCATGTCCCCAAACAACCCCATTCACTCCTACAGCCCTTTCTTAAACTGCTGTTTCTCAAATTTAGTTAAAAACTTTTTTTAAAAAAAAGTTATGTTAGGAAAGAATTTTAAAGTATATTTTATTGCTGATTAATTATATTTTAAAAGTAATTAATATAATATTACATCTCTATATTTTATTTAAAAGCGTTATGTTTATGCTTACTACTATACATTTATTATACAAAACAGATCAATGATAATAGCACAGCACATGTTCAAAGTGCTGTACAGACATTAATAAATCATGATCATAATGTCACTAAGCATATATTTTGTAAATGTTTTTATTTATTTTAAACATGATTGTGTTTATTAGTCACTACTAATAACTATTAAGCATTTATTATCTTTATTATTAAGAAATTATTTTTAGAGTGTACTGTGGAACTGATCCTACAAGTATGTACATAAGTAAAGTATGCATATGTGTTTGTAGGATTGGGTCCTGTTACTCAGGTACTATAGCAATGAGTACTACATAAATGTACATAAATAAAATCAGTCTTAGATGTATGAAACGTTTTCTCACTGTGTTTGTTGATAGGAGTATTAATAAGCTATAGGAAGATAATATGGCTGCTGATGAGGTCCCTGAAGAAGTCCTGCTATGTGATTAAAAAAAGCAATAAGACGAGTGGAGAAGACTTAAGGGACCTTTCCATTGACCTAGAGCAGCAGTTCTCAAATTTTTGTGCTGGTGACCCCTTTCACACAGCAAGCCACTAAGTGTGCCCTCCCCGCATATAACATATGTAAAAAAGTATTTCTAATTAACACTATTATAAATGCTGGAGGTTAAGTGGGGCTTGGGGTGGATGGAGGCTGACAGCTCGCGAGCCTCCCCCCCCCCCCAATAACCTCGCGACCCCCCTCAGGGGTCCCAACCCAGTTTGAGAACCCCTGACCTAGATCCACATTCAGTTCTCCTCTGAGGTGGATACAATACAGAATAGAGGCTTTCAGAGGCTCACCAAAATATACATTTCAAAAGGCATACGTCTCTTGACCCATAAATCTCCCTGATTTGTTGTGTCATCCTCCTGGTGCATTGAAAGATTTGCCAATGTTAAGTGTGGCATGTTATTGGGGTGATCTGGGAAACTGGAGATTGTATCACACACTACGTGGAATTTACCAGCTGACAAACTGACCCCGTACCTCTACTCCACTAAGTAAAATAAGTAAAGGTTACTGGTTAATACAATAGTTAAACAAAAGAAGCCCAAAGGGATATTCAAATTATTCTAATCAATTAATTTCCTCCTTTGTCCTGTCTACAGTTCCAGTGCAAAGTCTGCCTTGTTAGTTGGCCAGCAGGTGGTGCTGCTGCATGGGAAATAAGAGGTCTTATCCCAGCAACTCATAGGCAATACATGCAGGTTGCAGAATAAGATCTTGTGAGTCTGTACTGAAGCTGTGCTTTGCGCTGGACTTAAGAAGGTGAAAAAGTGAGTTTATATTACCTTTGTGCCTTCCCTATTCTGGAGCTAGCTCGGGGATGCTTCAACTGCAGGTGCAGGTTAGGGTAGGGTATTGGGGCAGCTGCCTCACCCTAGCAGAAAAGGGGTTAAAAGCAGCCCTAGGGGAGGCTGTGCCAGAGGCAGCCAATTAGAAAGGGTCTGAAGGGAGCAGCCAATCATGGCCCGGCAGGCTCATATAAGAAGGCCTGCAGGGCAAAGTAGAGGAAGTCACTCCCTAGAGTGTAAAGAATGAGGTAGACTGGCTGTCTTGCAGGCTGAGGGCAGCAAGCACCCTGGACATAACAGTGCTGAAGGCTGAGTCTAGGATGAAGAGGGTACTGGAGCCCTGGGGAAGTGGTTGAGGGAGATCCACAGATGAGTCAGAGAGTAAGTGGCTGCTATATATACGGTTCCTGGGCTGGGACCCATAATATTGGGTGAGTGTGGGTCTGGGTCCCTCCCTCCTGCTCCTCACCACTGGGGAAGTGGCTAAACAGAAGACTGTGCTTGCCATGGAAGGAAGTGGCTGGACAGTGGATTGCAATTCCCCTGGAAGTGGGGAGAACAGAGTATGACACAGCTAGAGTTCTGTGTCCTGAAGAGGATGCTGTGGTCCTGGGGGTGACCCAGGTCCAGGTGTAGAGGTGATGGCAGGTGAGACACCACCTGAAGAGGGTGCAGAGCTAATTCCCAGGACAACCAGCGGGAGATGCTACTGTTTTGAGTCATGCCCCTGACACAGGGAGTCTCAAGACTTCCTTCCCTTTCCTTGCATCTGGCTTCCAATGGAGGGAAGGATGCTCTGGACATGCCCATACTTCTCTAGCTTCAGGGAAGCTGGGAAAAGTGTGTTTTAGTGCTGATATGCTGGCTCTGTACTACAGAAGGAATTGCCAACCTCCAAGCAGACTGTGAAGAAGCAGGGCACAAACCCCAAACTGGTTGTGAGTTCTCAACTTAGATTTCACCAACCAAGCAATAAGTGTGAAGTCCTCAGGCACTATAACAGCCTTAACATGGAGTCACAGACATGCCCCGTCAGTATTCTGGATCTACCTTGCCACCTAGGCAACTGTGACTCTGTGACAGATGGCCACTTTACACCAATGATCACAAAATATTCAGGTTACTCCCAGTCCCAAAGGATCAGTCACTGACTCCAGGTCAATTTTCGCCTTAGATTTCATGCCAAGGACAATGCTTGTAGCCAATCCTGTAATAAACTAAAGGATTATTAACTAGGAAAAAGAAATGAGTTAATTACGAGGTTAAAGCAGGTGAGCATACACACACAATTGAGTTTCAGTCAGGTTTCAACAGGTAATGTAAACTTGTATAGTAATCAGACTCTGTATATCCTTTAGGGCTAATGCAGGCAAAACAGCTGCATATGCTTAGATCCTCAACCCCTGAGACTTCAAGCAGCAAATAGATAAGTAGTTCTCTTTAACAAGCATTTTTATTCCCTTCCCCCTGGCATTCAAGTTGTGACAGAATGTGGGCTTGGGCACATGTCCTCTTCAGAACTGTGGGAGAAGCAATCAACAAAGTATTTGTTCCACAATGTCCCATTTGGATTCAATAGTCCTTCCTGATGGGTTGGAGGAGATAACACCTTCTGTGGCAATCCAGCATTTTGCATTAGGTGATTTTTCCTGTTTGGTGAGTTATAGTATCAAAACAAACATTTTACAGTTCTAGAACCAACACTTAAGAATTACTGTATAACATGGGATATAGAGGTTGTAAGTGAGGTTAATGCATGAAGTAATTTACATGCATTTCATAAAGTCTAAACAATATACACATTGATATAAGTCCAATACCTATCTTAGCAATACTACACACAGGTGAGATAGTCTGGTTGCCAGCTATTCATTTGTCATGCTCAATGAGGCCTAAAGGGCCTTGGCAGGAGCTGGCAGCTGGTCTGCCAGCATCACAGCTTGAATAAAGAGATGTCTTGCTTCTCCTGTGAAAGATTGGCAGATTGAGCTATAGTGGTTTTCCAGATGGAACAATTTGCAGAGCTGCACGTGATCCATAGAGAATGCCTTGCTGCTGATGTGATCAAGTGTTTCCTGGGGGGATATTAGCTTAAATCTACTTGCTGAGTCCAAGAGATCATGGGAAGCTGCAGAAAGAGAGGTAGTCTCATAGGCCTGGTCTACACTACAAACTTAGGTCAATATAAGAGAGGCTACACCTGGGACACACAGCAGTGCTGCATGAAAATAAAGGTGCTTTGGCAAGCATACCAGAAGACGAGGGAGGCGAATAGTCATTCTGGTTGTGCCCCACAGACATGCTGCTTTTATGAGGAGCTGCATATGATTCTCAGCGGCGACCCCACCTCTACTCCAAAATGCTCCACGGATACCTCCCAGGAGCCCCGGGTGACCTTGAGCAATAACGAGTGAATAAAAAAAGAAGTTGAAGTCAAATCTTCATTCATTTGTCCTATGATATTCCACTCTGTTCAAATTCTCTACTCTGTCCTGAGCACGTGGCATCCCCACTGCTGGTAGTGCCTCCACTCAACCGTCGGTGTTTTATAGGACAGTAAGAGCTATGTAGAGGTTGAGTAGGGCCAGGGGATGGCGCGGTCGTGGTCCACGGGTTGCAGCAGGCGGCTGGGTTGGAGATGGAAAGGCTTCTTACCATTCTACTGGACATGTCCGGATTTTTGGTCTGTTAAAAATAAATCTGTGTGGGATTTTTCTCCACTGGACTGGGAGGAGGGCGGGGTGTCTTGGCTTTGGGGGAGGTGTCCCCCTTTCGTTCTCTTACCCCTGCCCCACACCGTTGTGATCTCTGTGTGTCAGGAAGGGCGGGGCACGTCTCCCTCTTCTAGGGTTACCATTCGTCAGGATTCCCCCAGATATGTCCGGTGGGAATTTATAACTATCTGCAAATGTCCGGGATTTCTCCCCTGCAGAGCGGCAGCTGACAGGGCTGCTGGCTGGGGCATGGGAGCTCCGCAGCCATAGCCCACCCATCTACCGCAGCTTCTGATCACTGGCCAGCTCCTCTCCTTCCCCCCTGCCCCATTCTCAGATCGCTGGCTGCCGGGGTCGTTCACGGATCCTTCTCCCCTGCGGGACCGGCTGTGCAGGGAACACTCTGTTTTGAGCAGCAGGGTGGGGGGGGGGGGATTAAAGGGGTTTCTGGAGGGGGCAGTCAAGGGATGGGGGGGTGTCGGATGGATGGGGGTTCTGTCGAGGGTAGGGGGAATAAGGGTTGGGGCAGACAGAGAACTGTTAGGGGGTAGGTTCCTGGGGGGCAGTTAGGGTGGGGGGTCCTCAGGAGGGGGCAGTCAGGGGACAAGGAGCTGCACAGAAGCTTAGATTGGGTGGGCTCCTGGGGGGAAGTTGTTAGGGGACAAAGAGCAGGGAGGCTTAGACAGGGGATGGGGTCTTGGGGGGCAGTTGGGTGGGGTCTTGGGGGGGCAGTCAAGAGGCAAGAGGGGGTTGGGAGTTTTGAGGGGGTCGGAAGTGGGAGGGAGTGGATGGAGTGGGGGCAGTGCTAGGGTGGGGGTGGGCTTAGGGTGCCCCCCATGTCCTCTTTTTTGATAGCTGAAATATGGTAACCCTATCTCTTCAGAAGTTGCTTTGAGCCCCCATTTTGTGTGTGGCCAGGGGAGAGGGGGCGCGTCGCCATTTCGTGTGTGGCAGGGGCCCTGTCTGCAGGCCCAGGGGTAGGGTTACCATATGTCCAGAGTTTTGAATTAAAAATAGTGTCAGGAGGGATTTGAAAAACTCTAAAAATGTCACCCAGCAGAGATGTGGGGAAGCTCTGCTCTTACGTGCGCCGCACCTTCCGGGACAGGGGACTCTGGGGCTGCATGGAGCCTGGAGTCCCCTGTCCCGGCAGGCGCAGGGGCAGCTGCTTCTACAGAGAACTCCGGAGCTGCAGTCTGCAGCCCCAGAGTTCTCTGTCCCTGGCAGGCGCAGGGCCCCAGCTTCTCTCCCCTGCTGGGCAGCAGGTAAAGAAGCCGCAGCCCCTGCCTGCCGGGGAGTGGGGCCCCGCTATAGCACGACCTCGCATTTACCATGATGGGATTTCTTGGATCACATCAGTTGCATTATAGTGGGGCTCCACTGTATTTTGCATATATTTCAATATGTTAATTTTTTCCCACGGTCACTTCGGCCCACAAAGCCCCTTCAAAAATCTAATGTGGCCCTCGACTCATAAAGTTTGGAGACCCCTGTTCTAGCCAGAGTTTCTTGCAGAAAGATAGTGAGCATTCACTGGTCTTGTTCATCTTGAAGTTGAACACTGGTTCCGATAAGTGACAATGCACTTAACATTGGCCTCCAGTTTGTAGTGTGGGGTATCTCTTGGTTTAATAGAAAGTACAATACCATAGCCATGTTTCTTCATATGAACTGTGTTGTGTCACCAGCATTCTTAACAGCCTCATTAACACTCACTGGTGTTGTCCTTGGTCAGTGGAGACTCAGAGTTCAGCGTTGCTTTCATATCAGTTCACCTCTCAGGTGGGGGGGGGGGGGCAAGGGACACCTTGCTTGTTCCTCCAGCTGCTCACTGTTTGCTCTAGCCACTGTTCACTGTGCCACCTTTCACTACATTGTTCTGTTGCCAATGGCCCTGTGCCGTCACCTTCTGCTGCCATCTGCCACAGTGACCTCTGTGAGTTGATCTCTTGTGGTTCCACCCAGCTCTCAGTGATTTCAGCTGAGCTCTCAGTGGGGAAACCTTGCAGCTAGTGCAGACTGGGCCATCTCTCCCTCAGAAACACTGTATGACAGTGGGTCTAAGCACTTAGACCTGATTATCAGTGATTTCACTTAGCAAAACAAAACATATCTAGAGGTGACAGTCCTGTGGCACCTTAAAGACTAACTAAAGTATTGAAGCATAAGCTTTCGTGGGCTAATACCCACTTTGTCGGATGCTGGGTATTAGCCCACGAAAGCTTATGCTTCAATACTTTAGTTAGTCTTTAAGGTGCCACAGGACTCTTTGTTACCTCTGCTATTCCAGACTAACACGGCTACCTCTCTGATTCAAAACATATCTATGGAGCCTAATCATCTCTGCCTTTAAACAGTGGAGAGGAACGGGTCAAATAGTACTTGTGACTCAGGCAGACCTCAATCAGCACAGGCTAAGTACAGTTCTACAGCCCATTTCTCATACAATAAGAACATTTCACACACACACCCCGCATTCAAGTGATTTGTAACCCAACCCCAGCCAAAATCTATCACTGGGCAACATGTCTCTCTTCTGGATACCTAGGTAAATTAAGTGTGAATTAAATACAACCTGGTCCTGAAGCCTTTCCCCATAGCTCCCAGCTCATCTGTAGCTGTCAGGGAGAGCTCATTTTAGACTTTGCTTACAAATCATAATTTGGCCAACATCACTGAAATAGATGCACTGACATTGTCAAGAAACCTCAGCTGTATGAGGAAGCTAGTCTATGTTCATACTTTTCAAATCTATTGTACTTTTTCAGATACATGTATTTTATCATACACTTTATATGCTTTTAAAGTGTGTACAGTAAACCCTCGATTTAACGGATTTCTGATGCAACGGACAAAATTTCTGAGCAAGTCTGATGCATCTGAAATCCATTTCTCGCGGGCTGGCTGCCGGCTCCCGGCTGCCGCCCGGGTCACAGCAGCGGGCGGGCTGGCTGCCGGCTGCGGGCGGGCTCCCGGCTCCCGCCCGAGTCCCGCAAGCGGACGGGCTGGCTGCCAGGTCCCGCCTGCGGGTGGGCTGGCTGACGGTTCCCGCCTGGCTCCCGCCTGCGGGCGGGCTGCCGGCTCCCGCCCGAGTCCCGCAAGCGGGCGGGCTGGCTGACGGTTCCCGGCTGCCGCCCGGGTCCCAGCAACAGGTGGGCTGCTGCTCCGACAGCTCGGGTTTTTTTTATTAAATAACGGACTTTTTGATTTAACGGAAACCCCCTCGCCCAAATTAGTCCGTTAAATGGAGGTTTTACTGTATTAATGTTTCAATTTCAATGCAAATTTCAAAACAATCAAATTGGCAACACTGCATGTAACTAGTTCACAAAACTGGCTGAGAGGGTGTTGGGAAATTAAGTAGAGGGTATAGGAAAATGCCTGGTGGGCCATACTGTGCACAATAGTCTCTAATAGTTTCCATCAGTCTGTTTGTGCTTTGACATTTATTTTCTGTTCACATTCATGTAACTCGGGGTTTCTCAAACTGGGGGTCGCCGAGCTCTCCCAGGGGAGTCAAGAGCTCCTGCCACCGCCAAAAAGCTGCCAAATTGATTAGTTCTGCATTCGACAGCTTTTCAGTGGACATACTGAACGCTCTTGGAAGCGCTTGGCATGTGGAAGTATTCAATTTGGCGGCTTTTCGGCGGACATACAAGGGTCCGCCGTGCTGCCGAGGAAGAGGAGAAAGGGTTGAGGTTGTCAAAAGTTTGTGAACTGCTGATAACTACTCACAACCAAAACTTCTCCCACTTCTTTTTTTTTTTTTCAGTCTGTGCGTAGTTCTATTGTGTTTAGTCTGTGCTTTGGAAGCATAAATCACTGGGTGATCCCAATCAATTGGAGTTTGCGTCAGCTGAGATCTTAGTCTTTTTGTTAATCTCATAATATTACAGTAGGGTGCTTTGACTACTTTAATTCTTCAAAATATTTCTTTTGCCACTCTTCCCAGTTCCATTTTGTCCTGTTCTCAAGCAGCATTCTGAGTGGAGAACTTAATTGTAGCAAATTAGGGTTGCATTTTTTAAAGTATATTCACATGCTTATGAATCTCTGTAAAGCCTCCTTTTTTTGGAGTTTATTTGTACAGTTGCCTCCATATTTTTTTGATATGGTCAAACTTCTTTATTACTGAATGTGTCATAGATATCTGATCTCATTCAGCCTGCTTAGGCATTTGTTCTTGTTCAATTTCAGGTTGTTTTCTTTGGCTTTCTGCAGAACATTACTCAGTCTTTCATTGTGGTGTTGTCATTTCCATTGCAGTTAAACAGATTATAGATATTATTTCTACCTCATTCAGATCCTCAAAGATCTGGGACATAATGCTTTGGTTCACTTCAGATTCCAAGTCAGTCCTGGAGGGGAATGGCTTCATATATCTACTGCAGGAGGAGCTGAAGTTTCAAAAATTTGACTGTCTGTATGGAGGCAGACCTGCCACTCCCTTAGCTTTCATCTAAATTGAAAATACTCTGGCATTTTGAAGTCTAGACATGACCAACTCAATTGTTCTCAGAGGTAACACTGGTTTAAATACAGAAGTTGCTGTCAGATCGCCAAATACTTAAGCAGGGCCAATCTCAGAGCTCTGTTTAGAGCTTTTGGTGTCTCAGTTGAGATGACATTTTAGTGCCTCTTGCATGGTTCAGAGCAGGAAATTGTGCATCTGTGAGAGTGGTCTGCTGGTTAAAGTCTGAACTCCTGGGTTCTAGGTCCAGCTCTGCAATTGACTTGCTGTATTGCCTATAATATTATACTTAATTCTTCTGTGCCTCAGTTTCCTCATCTGTAAAATGAAGATATTAATACTTTCCTATGTCACATGGTGTGAATTGCAGTGCTGTTGTAGCTCTGTGGAGCTCAAAAACGTGTCTCTTTCACCAACAGAAGCTGGTCCAATAAAAGCTATTTACCTCTCTCACATTGTTGTGAAAGCACTTTGAGATCCTGGCGTGGAAGTTGCTTTGCAGAATTATTATTCTTAATTATTATTGACTTGGTGCCCACTATTTTGTTTTATGTGTCTGTTCCTTAGGCCAAACCTAATTGAAAGTTGAAGTTAAAGAATATGTGACTCAGCTGCAGTTCACCAAGTGACCCTATCCCTGTATATAATTTCACCAAACCTGTGGAGTGAAGCAGTTCTGCTGGGCCAACTTTTCTCTATGCCATTACTCAGTTCCTTTGTCTTTTTTCAAAAATGGCGAAGTGGTGTCATCCTTTTTAATCTGTTTCTGTGATGCCTGTACCAGGGAGTGGTTTGCTTATAAAGCAAAGGAAGGAAAAGGACTGATGGCATGAAGAAATTTGTTTTTAACAACTTTGGAAATTTTGAAAAAATACATATTATTTCTTTAAAATTGGCTTATGAAGGTGTTGAAAGATAGTCCAGCCTCTTGTTATATAATCTTTGCATATAATTAAGTGTAAATGATAACAGATTCCAACAGTAATGTTAAAAGAGAATGCAGACCAGGGAAATCCTCATCTTCTCCAGCCTTTTAAATACAGTTATTCTCCTTCACTTTCATCAGTGTGCTCTGTGAATGGTTTGCATATATTAAACAAGTGTGGGTTGAAGGATAGTGGTGCAGTGCGGTGAGTGGAGGGGGTTTGTTTGGTTCAGTGTGGGAATAGGGGAACAGCAGGATACATTCTGCTTTCCGTTGCATCAGTATAAATCTGGACTAACTCTACTAAAGTCATTCGAGTTACTTCAAATTTATATTGGCATAAATGTGAGGAAAATTTGGCCCAGCACATCTCATTTACAGAGTTGGCACTGTGTGCTCTCTTTAATAAAGGAGATATTGCTGGTTCCTGCCAAGCATGTCTCTGTGTAACAAATCCAAATTTAAAATGATATTGTTACCTTTCTTTGCTGACGGAAGCTTTTTTACCCTGCACTAAGTGTAACCTGTTCTGATGAAGGGCAAAGAGGCCAGAATGCTAGCAGACTCATGCCACCTTCATATGAGTCATGAGTATGTGATTGATTACCTGAAAAGTTCTGCACTAGTTGTATTGTATGAAGAGTTTCTCTTGCCGGCTGAAAGACTGTTAGAGGTCAGAGTCCTATAAATTGTTCAGAAGTTTGTGGGGTGTAGGGGAGGGGTAAGCATCACTACTTTTGGAAAGAGCTTGCTAAGCACATACTGAAAGGATGAAAAGCTTTATTCCTGATTGAATTGTGTTTTCTTTGCCAGTTCACCCAGTTCTGAATATGATTTATTGATTGTGTGTAATACATGCATGGTGAAGGCATAATCTAATTGCAGAAACAATATTAATTTAAGTAGTCTGTCCTTTTTACAGACTTTCATTTAAGAGGGTTTCACTGTTTTATTAAACTAGCTGCTAGTACAGTACTATGTGTATATTCTTTTCCATTTCTTTCACTGGATCATCTTTAATTACTTTTTAACTAAATTATCCTTCTGTGACTTTTTGGTGCCCAGAAAATGCGTGTTAGGTCATAAGGGTTTGTTCTTTAAATAGGCTGTGTCTACACTGGCAACATTTGAGCCTATAATTCTCAGTTGGTGGAAATGTATCAGTGATGGATTATGCATCAAAATTTTCTTAGTGTGGCCTAGTCCATAGAGAAAGATGTGGTCTGAGTGAGCACTGGACTGGGTGCCAGGAACTCTTGGGTTCTAATCTTGACTCTGTCACTGACTTGCTGTGTGCAACTCATTTAACGTGGATTTTCTAATGTGTAAAATAAAGGTGACAATGCCTATATCAAAGGGGAATTCTTTAGATTGGCAGAATCTGGTCCTACATAATCATCCTTATTTGTGCCTTTAAAGGACTACAGCAGAGCTCTAAATCTGGGTCTTAGTCTAGAAATGAAAATCTGTTTTGTTGGTGTCCTCAATGCAGATTCATACTAGAGTGTTTTTAGAAGGTAGGGTGATTAAATTTAGGAGTTATTCACAAATTTCTGTTGTGAATATCTGATAGCTTTGTGATGCCTCTGTGGAATTAACTCTGCAGACAATACCTGAAGAGTCTGCAAGCTTCTAAAGCCAAAACCTTGTCTATACTAATATACTTCCCATTGTCTCACACTCATCTTGAGAGTAGCATGGGGACACTAGGGCAAGCTGGCTGCCAGCATTTTAACCATTGGCATCTAACCCTGCTCAGAACCCTGGGCCAAGAGCAATGACGTCCTTCCCCAACTGGTTTTTCATCCTCTCTGACCACAGGGTGGATGACACAGTCAGAGGATGGGTCCAAGTATCTTAAGACCTTGAGCCATATCTTTTGGTCTGACAGACCTTCTGGGATTCACAAGCATTGCCTCTCAGTTTCTTTAGTCATTAGGAGTCATTTGAATAACTTCCACAAGACCCACAAACACTAATTCTCATTGCTCAAATGTCTCATCCACCTGAACATAAATAGAAGAGATAAGGGGGGGGGTGCTCCCCACATTAGCCCAGCAAGAACTGAATTAGGCTAGGCAGGGCCCAATCAGCTAATTAATCTATGAACAGGAGCTTTAGTCTGGAGGCAGTTAATTAGAGAGAGAGAGATGCTTACCTGTAATTGGAGCTTCTACAAAAGCCAGGAGGCTAGCAATAGAAGGGGGAGGGGAGGCTGGCTAGAAAAGGTTCCAGAGACAAGATGCCCAAAGTCCCTCTCTGGGTAGGAAGAAAGAAATTGGCAAACCCAGAGGAATGTGGAAGGAGAGGAGGTATGGAACGGACACAGGGAAAGGTGGCAAATTGCAGGCCATGGACCTTGGCAGCTGTGTAGAGAGTCCATGAGCCAGAATCTGGAGCAGAGGATGGGCTTGGGTTTCCCTTCCAGCCACTGCAGAGTGGCACTGTGAGGCAGTGAAGTGGAAGAGAGAGACTCCCTGAAACTGCTGCAGAGCAGGAGCCTTGATAGGCTCCCCTGGAAGGAGAAACCACAATAGTGACCTGGTCAGAGTACTGAATCATGAAGAGGACAACAGCTGTGCCTCCTGAGAGCAAGAGAGAATGAAGAGACTGATAGTGTAACTGCTGGAAGGGGCATCAGTCTGACTGAGCTAATCCCCTGAACTGCCAGCAGGTGGTGGCATCCCACAGTGAACTGAAGAGTGCAGGCAGAATGGTCACCTCTGATACAAGGGGTCAGTCACAGACTGTCTGACAAGAACTCTGAGGTGGGGGCAAAGACCATGAGGGGGTTGAACTGTGCTACAAGGGGCCATAACCGAGAAAAGAAAGGGGATGGATGCCAGAGTTGCTGCTCCCACAGTTAGAGCTGAGATGCAATGCAGGGGGGGGGCTCCATGCTATGTGAGGACAGATATTGGAGACCCAGCAGAGACTGTGGGGAACACAAGTGTACTTACAAGACTGCATGGTGGGGGTAACTGGTTGTCAGCAGCAGCTGTACAGAATCCTGCAGGAAAGAAGTGAGTGGTCATAAGGGCCAGGAATGGGAAAGGCACTCCAGGACTAGGAGGCCAGAGGCCCGGCCCTGAAGGTGCTATGACTGTGGGAACACAGGGCACCTGAAGAGGGAAGCAAAGAGTCTTACCAAGAGCCACAGACTGAGCTAGAGGTCCCAGAGAGCCCCACCAAATAAGCAATTGGGCTAGAGGAGGACATGCTTTTGGTTTGGGGAAAAGGGACATATAAAGAGATGTTGGCCCCCCCCCCCCGGGGAAAAGAGACCCAAGAAAAGGGCAAGGGACTGAGGTGAGAGAAAGGAAGAGCCAGAGGGCTATAAGGAGCCCATGAGAATGGTGAAGCCCAAGAAGCAGATAAAGAAATGTGAGGTGAAACTGGCAGGAGGCAAAAAGTCCCTGTTTTAATTACTTTCTTCCCCGGGAGGGGTCTAACACTGAGGAAAAAACACAAAACAGTAAGGAGCCAGTGTGCTGGAGGACTGGGTGGATCGACTGACAGAGAAGTTAACTCCTGCAGCATCCTGCCAGGCCTGCTCCAATGCCCTGGAGCACCTGTGGGAGAAACCCCGGAGGAGCAGGCTGCAGCTCATGGTCAAAGATCTACAACAAGAAAGCAATTACTTGAGATCCCAGGTGTGGCAGGTATGAGGTAGGTGATTTAGAATAGGAGAATACTTGCAGTTGTGAGGGGGGATGGGGTGTGCTCCCCACACTGTCTCTGCAAGAGCAAAATTAGCCCAGGTGGGCCCAAGAATCTAATTAGGCTGCAAATAAGGGAGCTTTAGGCTGGAGGCAGTTAGAGAGAAGCTCACCTGTGAGGGACAGACAGGGTTTCTACACAAGCCAAGAGGCTTGTAACAGAAAGGGTGCTAAGGAAGGAGTCTGCAGTCATCTCCCAGGTAAGAGGGAGGAGTGTTTAGAGGCTACAGAGATGAGTTGCCAAAAGTTATTGCCTAGAAGGGAAGAGACTGATAAAACCAGAGGAATGGAGAGGGGCAGGAAGCAGCTCAGAAAATGGACCTTGGTTGCTATGTAGAGGGTCCCTGAACTGGAACCTGAAGTAGAGTAGGTCTGGGTTTTCCTTTCAGTGACTGTGGGAGTGGTACCATCAGACAGTGAAGCAGAAGACTGGTCGAGAGCAAGAACCTTGATACGCTCTCTTCTCCCCCTCCCCACCTACACCGACTGGAAGGGGAAACCACAATAGTGATCTGGAGTCTCGGAGAGGACTGTCTCAATTCCTGAGAGTAAGAGAAGGGCTGCAGAAGAGAAACTGACTGGGTATGGGTAGAACTGCTGGAAGGGGTGTTGGCCTGACTGAGGTAATTCCAGAACTGCCAGCAGGTAGCACCATCTGGCAGCAAGTAGAGCAAACCTATCACAGGGAATTGTGTGAGGGAAAAAATTCTCATCAAATGTCTTTATCATCTGGATGTCCCAGTATATCTGTCTTCTCTGTCCCTATTTTTAGGGCTATGTCTACACTGCACTTGCCTCACTCAGGCGCATGAGGAAAAACACCTCCCTGAATGACAAATGTTTTAATGATGGAAAAGCACCAGTGTGGACAGTGCTTCATTGGTGGGAGAGCATCTCATTGGGGGTGGTTTTATTTTGTCAGGGGAGCTGCTACACTGCGCACCTTACAACAGTGTGGCAGTAGCAGTACTGTAACTCTTCAGTGCAGGGACTGTGTCTGTGTTGAGCATGTTGTTTTATAGTCATGATTTTTAGGAATGGTGGGATAAAATCTTTGTGAATGTTTTGGGTGTGGGACAACTGGAGACTGCTCAATGGTTCATGTATAACTACAAGCATATTGGGAGGTTGTGACTCTGATCTTCAAATTGGGTTGTTTCAATGAGTTCCCCTCTAGTGGAGGGAGGAGGGGAGGGAATTAACTTTAATAGAACTGACTTTGAGGCTGCTGGCCAGATGCTAAGCTGGAAATCCTGGTCACTGCTATGACCTGAATATAAAGTGGCTATGAAACTACTAGTCATGGGGGGAAAATGTAAGTAAGTAAGTAAATATTTTTTATCTATATCTATATCTATATATATCTATATCTATATATATCTATATAAAAGTCAAGTGGTGTGTGTATGTATGTACGTATGACTGCGAAGTCCTCCCGCACCGTTTGAGCCAGAGACTTGAAATTTGGTACAGTGAGGGGTCTTGGGGTCTAGATGCTGGTAAGGGTCGAAAAATTTTCGGACCTCACCTCTGACGCCCCCCAGGGGTGAAAGTCTTTCAGGGCCAATCACATCGGCTGGGCAGTTAGCTGGTGATGATGTCATAATACCCCCTCCAACAGACACCTCACTCACTCAGCTCACTGCCCCTCCCTCCTCCAACGGAACCCCGGAGATCCCTCAGTTCTCTGCCCCTCCTCCCTCCCAACGGAACCCCGGAGATCCCTCAGTTCTCTGCCCCTCCCCCCTCCCAACGGAACCCCGGAGATCCCTCAGTTCTCTGCCCCTCCCCCCTCCCAACGGAACCCCGGAGATCCCTCAGTTCTCTGCCCCTCCCCCCTCCCAACGGAACCCCGGAGATCCCTCAGCCCTGTGCCCCCCCCCACCTGCGAAGGTCCCCGGAATCCCTCGGCTCTGCCCCCCCCTCCCCTGCGACGGATCCGAGTTGGGTTTGGTGGGACGGTGAGTGAGGTGGGGGTGTCGGGTTCGGTCGGGGGGTGAGGTGGGGTTGTCGGGTTTGCTTGGGGGGGTGAGGTGGGGGTGTCGGGTTTGGTCGGGGGGTAAGTGAGCCGGGAGGTGTTGGGGTTTGTGGCGGGGTGTCCACCCGCCCCCTACTGAAAGGGGCTTGGAAAAGCCCCAAAAGGGGTTTGAAATAGCCTGGGAGGCAAGCCTGCAAACTCCCAGGTTGATTGGGAGTTGGGCTCAGCTGTGTGGCCACGCCCCAAACACTCCCAGCCAGGATATAAGGGCTGGGAGGCAGAGAAGCAGGGGCAGTCTCCTCTGCAGTCAGAGCGAGACAGGCCTGCTGCAGGAGGAAGCCAGGTACCTGGGTTAGGGCAGAGCTGGGGCAGGGCAGAAGGAGCTGGGTGGGCTCTAGCCACGAGCCCCAGGCCTCCGGGCCTGATACAAGGTCCAACCCAGAACTACCAGGGTTGCAGGGAGCAGCCTAGGGCCGGAGATAGCAGCAGCAGGCCAACCCTCCTTGCCGGTGATGAGTAGCCATGATACTGCAGTCCGCCCCAGTGAGCAGGGGCAAGTAGTGACTGACAGTGGCACATTCTGAGGCGAGTTGGGGATAGTGGGTGGTGGGTTCCCTGGGGAGGGGAGACCCTAAAACCAGGGGGGTACTGCAGGGTGCAGCACCCTCAGCAAGGGGCTCCGGGGTCCGGGAAGGGCACGGGGCCAGTGTGGAGAAGCGGACGTCAGCCAACAGAGGGCGCTCCAGGGGTCAAAGAGCTAATTCCCGTGACGACCAGACGGGGGCGCCGCTGGGTGAGTGACCGACCCCGTGACAGGGTTGGTCAGGGGGGGCGGCTCACGGTGCACTGTGTAGCACACAGATTATTAAATACACTGTTCGGTCGGGGGGTGAGGTGGGGGTGTCGGGTTCGGTCGGGGGGTGAGGTGGGGGTGTCGGGTTCGGTCGGGGGGTGAGGTGGGGGTGTCGGGTTCGGTCGGGGGGTGAGGTGGGGGTGTTGGGTTTGTTTTGGGGGGTCAGGTGGGGTTGTCGGGTTTGGTCGGGGGGTAAGTGAGCCAGGGGGTCTTGGGGTTGGTCGGGGGGGTGGGAAGGTGTCAGGGTGGGTGAAGGGTGGGTGTTGGGGTTGGTCAGGGGGTGTCAACTGTCTGCCCCCTCCCCACCTCCGACTGACCCGAGCAACGCCGGGCACTTATGCTAGTATATATATAAAAGTCAAGTGGTGTATGTATGTATGTGTGTATGTATGTATGTATGTACGTATGACTGCGAACTCCTCCCGCACCGTTTGAGCCAGAGACTTGAAATTTGGTACAGTGAGGGGTCTTGGGGTCTAGATGCTGGTAAGGGTCGAAAAATTTTCGGATCTCACCTCTGACGCCCCCCAGGGGTGAAAGTCTTTCAGGGCCAATCACATCGGCTGGGCGGTTAGGTGGTGATGATGTCATAATACCCCCCTCTAACAGACACCTCACTCGCTCAGCTCACCCCTCCCTCCTCCAACGGAACCCCGGAGATCCCTCAGTTCTCTGCCCCTCCCCCCTCCCAACGGAACCCCGGAGATCCCTCAGTTCTCTGCCCCTCCCCCCTCCCAACGGAACCCCGGAGATCCCTCAGTTCTCTACCCCTCCCCCCTCCCAACGGAACCCCGGAGAGCCCTCCATTCTCTGCCCCTCCCCCCTCCCAACGGAACCCCGGAGAGCCCTCAGTTCTCTGCCCCTCCCACCTCAACCCCGGACTCCATCAGCTCTGTGCCCCCCCCCACACCTGCGAAGGTCCCCGGAATCCCTCGGCTCTGGGCCCCCTCCCCCCCTGCGACGGATCTGAGTTGGGTTTGGTGGGACGGTAAGTGAGGTGGGGGTGTCGGGTTCGGTCGGGGGGTGAGGTGGGGGTGTTGGGGTTGGTCAGGGGGTGTTGCGGTTGGTGGGGGGGTGAGGTGGGGGTGTTGGGTTTGCTTGGGGGGGTGAGGTGGGGGTGTCGGGTTTGGTCGGGGGGTAAGTGAGCTGGGGGGGTGTCGGGGTTGGTCTGGGGGGGTGGAAAGGTGTCGGGGGGGTGAGGGGTGTGGGTGTTGGGTTTGGTCTGGGGGGGGGAAGGTGTTGGGGTGGGTGCCCAGACCAAACCCGACACCCCCCCCGGCTCACTTACCCCCTGACCAAACCCGACACCGCCACCTCAACCCCCACCAACCGCAACACCCCCTGACCAACCCCAACACCCACCCCTCACCCCTCACCCACCCCAACACCTTCCCACCCCCCCAGACCAAACCCGACACCCCCTGGCTCACTTACCCCCCGACCGAACCTGACACCCTCACCTCACCCCCCCCCCACACCAATCGCAACACCCCCAGACCAAACCTGACACCCCCAGCTCACTTACCCCCCGACCGAACCCGACACTCCCACCTCACCCCCCCAAGCAAACCCGACACCCCCACCTCACCCCCCCCACCAACCGCAACACCCCCTGACCAACCCCAACACTCACCCCTCACCCACCCCAACACCTTCCCACCCCCCCAGACCAAACCCTACACCCCCCGGCTCACTTATCCCCTGACCAAACCCAACACCCCCACCTGACCCCCCGACCAAACCCGACACCCCCCCCCCCCCAGCTCACGGTGCACTGTGTAGTACACAGATTATTAAACACACTGTTCGTTCGGGGGGTGAGGTGGGGGTGTCGGGTTTGGTCGGGGGGTGAGGTGGGGGTGTTGGGTTTGTTTTGGGGGGTCAGGTTGGGGTTGGTCGGGGGGGTGGGAAGGTGTCAGGGTGGGTGAAGGGTGGGTGTTGGGGTTGGTCAGGGGGTGTCAACTGTCTGCCCCCTCCCCACCTCCGACTGACCCGAGCAACGCCGGGCACTTATGCTAGTATATATATATAAAGTCAAGTGGTGTATGTATGTATGACAGCGAACTCCTCCCGCACCGTTTGAGCCAGAGACTTGAAATTTGGTACAGTTAGGGGTCTTGGGGTCTAGATGCTGGTAAGGGTCGAAAAATTTTCAGATCTCACCTCTGACGCCCCCCAGGGGTGAAAGTCTTTCAGGGCCAATCACATCAGCTGGGTGGTTAGGTGGTGATGATGTCATAATACCCCCTCCAACAGACACCGCACTCGCTCAGCTCACCCCTCCCTCCTCCAACGGAACCCCGGAGATCCCTCAGTTCTCTGCCCTTCCCCCTCCCAACGGAACCCCGGAATCCCTCAGCTCTGGGCCCCCCCCCCCCCTGCGACGGATCCGAGTTGGGTTTGGTGGGACGGTAAGTGAGGTGGGGGTGTCGGGTTCGGTCGGGGGGTGAGGTGGGGGTGTCGGGTTTGGTCGGGGGGTAAGTGAGCTGGGGGGTGTCGGGGTTGGTCTGGGGGGGGGGGAGGTGTCGGGGTGGGTGCCCAGACCAAACCCGACACCCCTCCCGGCTCACTTACCCCCCCGACCAAACCCGACACCGACACCTCACCCCCCCACCAACCGCAACACCCCCTGACCAACCCCAACACCCACACCTCACCCCTCACCCACCCAGACACCTTCTCACCCCCCCAGACCAAACCCGACACCCCCTGGCTCACTTACCCCCCGACCGAACCCGACACCCCCAACTCACCCCCCCAAGCAAACCCGACACCCCCACCTCACTCCCCCAACCAACCCCAACACCCACTGACCAACCCCAACACTCACCCTTCACCCACTCTGACAACTTCCCACCCCCCCAGACCAAACCCGACACCCCCCC
The DNA here is from genome assembly GCA_032164245.1 of Sternotherus odoratus. Taxonomy (NCBI): domain Eukaryota; kingdom Metazoa; phylum Chordata; order Testudines; family Kinosternidae; genus Sternotherus; species Sternotherus odoratus. The sequence continues at coordinate 63,573,793 of JAVMKO010000008.1, forward strand.
CGGCTCACTTACCCCCCGACCGAACCCAACACCCCCACCTCACCCCCCCCACACCAATCGCAACACCCCCAGACCAAACCCGATACCCCCCGGCTCACTTACCCCCCGACCGAACCCGACACCCCCATCTCACGCCCCCCAAGCAAACCCGACACCCCCACCTCACCCCCCCCACTAACCACAACACCCCCTGACCAACACCCACACCTCACCCCTCACCCACCCCGACACCTTCCCACCCCCCCAGACCAAACCCGACACCCCCTGGCTCACTCTACCCCCCGACCGAACCCGACACCCCCACCTCACTCCCCCAACCAACCCCGACACCCACTGACCAACCCCAACACCCACACCTCACCCCTCACCCACTCCGACAACTTCCCACCCCCCCAGACCAAACCCAACACCCCCCGGCTCACTTACCCCCCGACCGAACCCAACACCCCCACCTCACCCCCCCCACACCAATCGCAACACCCCCAGACCAAACCCGATACCCCCCGGCTCACTTACCCCCCGACCGAACCCGACACCCCCATCTCACGCCCCCCAAGCAAACCCGACACCCCCACCTCACCCCCCCACCAACCACAACACCCCCTGACCAACACCCACACCTCACCCCTCACCCACCCCGACACCTTCCCACCCCCCCAGACCAAACCCGACACCCCCTGGCTCACTCTACCCCCCGACCGAACCCGACACCCCCACCTCACTCCCCCAACCAACCCCGACACCCACTGACCAACCCCAACACCCACACCTCACCCTTCACCCACTCCGACAACTTCCCACCCCCCCAGACCAAACCCAACACCCCCCGGCTCACTTACCCCCGACCGAACCCAACACCTCCACCTCACCCCCCCCCCCACCAATCGCAACACCCCCAGAACAAACCCGATACCCCCCAGCTCACTTACCGCCCGACCGAACCCAACACCTCCACCTCGCCCCCCCACCAACCGCAACACCCCCTGACCAACCCCAACACCCACACCTCACCCACCCCGACAACTTCCCACTCCCCCAGACCAAACCCGACACCCCCCCTAGCTCACGGTGCACTGTGTAGCACACAGATTATTAAATACACTGTTTGGTCGGGGGGTCAGGTGGGGGTGTTGGGTTTGGTCGGGGGGTCAGGTGGGGGTGTTGGGTTTGCTTGGGGGGGTCAGGTGGGGTTGTCGGGTTTGGTCGGGGGGTAAGTGAGCCGGGGGGTGTTGGGGGTGTCAGCTGTCTGCCCCCTCCCCACCTCTGACTGACCCGAGCAACGCCGGGCACTTATGCTAGTATATATATATAAATTCCAAGCAGAATTAGTAAGGTAATGTATTTGTTCTGTCAATATGTATAATTAAAATGCTGAGTTTTTTTTTAAATCATCTCATGAGCTCCAAGTCAGAGAGCTGGGAGGAATAAAATGTCCAAACATCCCTTAACAGCAACCTTTACTGTACTATAAAGTACATTTTCTTTAAAAGAGCCAAGGAGAACACACAAACTCAGCCAGATCTTTTTCCTAATCCCAGGGTTTTTCCTTGTTAATGCTATTTCTCTAGCCACCCCTATCCAGTACTTGTTTTCACTCAAACACTGCAGAGCTTTCTAGCACACCCTATGGCATAAGATTAGCAGCTGTTAGTCTGTATCCATAAATAAAATGAGGAAGACTTTGTAGCACCTTCGAGACTAACCAGTTTATTTCAGCATAAGCTTTCGTGGGCTATGGCTCACTTCATCGGATGCATAGAATGGAACAGAAGTAAGATGCATTTATATACACACAGAAAGAAAGGGAAAAAAAGTTGTACACTAGCATACCAATAAAGTAAGATTCAAGGTCCCTGTATCATGTTTGTGGGCCTGGAGGAGCAAAAGGAGAGGCCCTGAGATAGGACCCACTCTTCTGCCGGGCTGAGGGTATAGCTTGAAAGATTAACAATGTTGTTGGATGGGTGAAGGGAACCACTGCTGTGGCTCCTTGTGGCATGAAGCAGTATAGATAGTTTAGTGTCCTTTTTCCTTTGTAGAGAAGCAAAGTGTGTGTTGTAAATGGCTTGTCTAACTTTTGTAAAGTCCATCCATGAAGAAGTCTGTGTGGAAGGCTGTTTTTTTTTGTTTGTTTTTTGTTTTTTGTTTTTTTTAAATGAGTATCCAGGTTTGAGAGCTCATTCTTAATTTTTCCCTGTTTGCTGTCTAGGATGTTTATCAGGTGGTTTCGCAGTTTACTCTGAGAGATTGTGCCATATACTCTCAAAGAGTTTGTGGTAGGTAGATTGCAGTGGATTTTTTACCTTTAGTCCTTTGGGTATGATGTCCATCTGTTTGCATTTCGAAAGGAAGATGTCTGTTTGTATCTGGATGAGTGTTTTTTCATGAAGTTTGATGGATTTCCACTCCATAAGGCTAAATGCAGTTCTGTGGGGACCTTGAATCTTACTTTATTGGTATGTTAATGCACAACTTTTTTCCCTTTCTTTCTATGCGTATAAATGCATCTTCTGTTCCATTCTGTGCATCCAATGAAGTGAGCTATAGCCCACGAAAGCTTATGCTGAAATAAACTGGTTAGTTTCAAAGGTGCTACAAAGTCTTCCTCATTTTATTTACCCTATGGTATAAATCTCATATGCTGGATCCCTTCCCAGGACTCATGTCTTCACGGTACAGTTTGGGTCAAAACTGTGCCATCTGGGACCAGGAAGTCCTTTATTTCTCCTCTCAGCTATAAACCATCCTTCTCTAAGGAATACTGCCAGGAAAGAAAATACCTTGGTTTAGGGCCCAGTCCTGAAAGCGGTTGAGTGCTCTTATACCTCCATGTTGATTTCAATGAGAGCTGACAGCCATCAGTCTTCACAGGATCATTCCTTTTAGCTCTAAAGCTGAATATACAATTTCAAATAATTGGCCCAGGCTTGTTACCACTGAAACTAATAGCAAAACTCCCATCCACATCAATGGGAGCAAGTTAAACTCAAGGCTCACATGCAGTTCTGTATGACTGAAACCTATGTAAACTATGTCAAGTATTGTTTCTCCAGTTGTCATCCTTCCATGTGTAAATAATGTGGATTTATTTACAATGTTTTAAATGTGATGCCACATCTGACAAAATAATCACTGTGCTAAAACAGTATAGAAAATAACAGTCAACCAACAGGGATTTCTGTTATCAGAGAACATGAGTGAAAATTTAAATGGGATGCTTAAAGGCCAGGCAAGCAGATGACTGAGTGACATAAATGTTGAACAACTCAGGTATGGTTAGTAAAGTACAACTTTCTAATGTGGTGACGATTGCATTTGTTGGTATTTTTAAAATCAGTATTTTGGGTTTTTTCTTGCCATAGCTCCAGAACTTCAGCAAAATGCAAATTTGCACCTGTTTGTATAAATACATAAACTTTTTCCTTTCCTGACTGTTATACCTGCAGGTAAGCTAACATTTTGTATATATTCCTCTGTTTCTGTAATCTAAATAGTTTTAAGTGATAAAGAATAAATTTTATGGAATAGTCTCCTCAACAAAAGTAGATCTAAAAATTGCACTGAGAGGATATGTCTTCACTACAGAACTAACTTCTGCTCTTACCAAGGGTTTAGTCCAGTGCTTAATTTGTAATGGAAAGAGGTGCCAGGGCTCAATCAATTAGATGTTGGCGCTCAAGCAATTTTTTTACTTTCATAATTGACCAGTAGCAGAGGAAGTGCCCTAGAAGTGGAGGGGCCACAGGTGCCTGAACCATAGCCCTGGCACACTATCCCTTCCCCCTGAGTCCTCACATTGCCCCTCCCCCCCAGACTCCACCCCTGCTCACTCCTCTGTTTGTTGCTCACCCTTATTGCTGGTAAAAAGTGGGAGGGCCATGCCCCCCCGCCTATTCTAGTGCCCCTGTGAGTGACACAGCAAGCCTGGTGGTCCTGGGGCTCAGCCCTGGCAAACCCTGCACAAATTAAGCCCTGTTTAGTCCTCCCGCTCCTCTCATTTCCCCTCCCCCATAAACCTTTAACTCATGTTTGGAGGTGCTCTGAACCTGGGCTAGCTTATTTGGCTGGAGGTAAGGGTTAGAGCTCTGGCTGTACTTTAAGTTGGGCTTTAACCTGCTGGCTTTGCATTGTGGATACAGGCTGTAACCCTGGTTATTTAACTTAGGTGCCCATAGTCCTCCAGTGCCTTCCCATAATTCCCTATGGGCTGCATGTAGCAGGGTTGGATTTCAGTAGAACTACACACTGACACTTTTGCCATATGGAGGATTCCATTTTGCTCTCAAAATGGCATCCTCCACATAGTGTGACCTTATGCACTTTTTCATAGTTTCTGACTTGATTTCGAACCTTAATATGCTTTGGTGTGTTAACTACTTAAAATGTGTCTCTGCCAAAGAGGGGAGAGTTGACAGAGAGAAGCCTAAAACTGGGTGCTTTTGGTGGACCACAGAGGGAGAATACAGGTGCAGTTGTCCTCCACTAACAGTATCACCCAAATGTCCCCTATTAGTGACACCAAAATGAGGCATCGCTTATGTTAGGTTGTATAGATTTGATTCTTCCTCCTCTTTCTTACATGAGAGATGCAATAGTTAACTGTTAACATTTAAATTATTTTCTTGGAGAATCTCCACTCACACCTATTTGAAACACATGGGGAAGTTTGTTTCAGACTTCCCCAATTTCTGGAAAACACTTCTGCATTCAGCTCACATTTTTGAGGTTTTCTTCACAACCATAGTGGCTAGAAACTTACTTTAAAAGAAAATGAAAGCTGAAGTTTTGTAGAACACCATAGCAGTTTCACAATGCTCCTGTATGCCAAACCGCCATGTATTGTCTGGCCCAGTACAAATCCTGGTTGAGTTCTATATCGTTGACAAGATCTGAACCTACCCTGTTTTCTCCTGACATAACTGAAGACAGAATTTGAAGATAAAGGGGTTTCACAGATGTAGATGAGGTAAAATACTCTTCAGAATCTTAGAGCATAAGAACGGCATATTGCATCAGACCAAACGTCCACCTAGCCCAGTATCCTGTCCTCTGACAGTGGACAATGCCAAGTGCTTCAAAGGAAGTGAACAGATAATCATCAAGTAATCCATACTCTGCCACCCATCCCCAGCTTCTGGCAAACAGAGGCTTCATCATTAAGCTCTCATCTACTACATACACTGATGGATGGTAGGTAGCAATACAGCTTGACTTTCTGACCCAGGTTGAGTCTTCAAGGCTGGCAATTAGAAGTTGATTTTTACTTGTAAACTCAGCAAATTTCCTTCAGAAGTCATCGAGGGCAAGTGTAAATAGATATCTGTGCCATTTTTAAAGTCACTTTTCAGAGCAACACAACATTTTAAAGCCTTTGCACACAAGATCCCCATTCTTTTCCAGAACAGCCATCAATGAAGAGCCCTGAGCTGGAAGATGATTAACACCTCATTCCCACCTATTCACCCTCACAGTCCCTGGCTGGCATGTAGCCCCTGTCCCTGAAGTTACTGCAGTTCATCCTTCTGTGAAAGTTACAATATAAAGAAACTCAAAACAGTACATCAAAGGCTCTTCTGTGTGGATGGTGCATAAACAAAGGCTTCTTTCTTTGTGATGAATGTGCAGTGCTAGCTCGAATGCTAGAATTTACAAATATTCAGCGCTCACTTAGAGCACAACAGTGAAATAATGTCTTTTTGTTCCTTAGGGCCTTTAGTTTTGTTTCCAAAATGTTGGCAGATACTGAGTGTTGATTTAAACAACCAAAAGGATATTATTTCCAAGGACAGACTTAACTGCAGCATGTTAATTTAATTTCCCATAAAAGAACATGGGCTCTGAGGTAATGTGGCAGTGTCAGAACTTGCTATTTGTGTAGTCTGTATTTATCAGTACTGTACCAGTTATCTATTGTTTTGTTTCGGTAATAATCAGCTGGAACTTCAAGGGTATGGTACCTGAAAGTTTTTTTTTATGAATCATTCAGGACACTAGCTCCCTTTCTCACTGTGCACCATAGTTCACCATATAGCTATAGTCCTCATCTTGCAAAGTGTTCGCCCGTGTGGAACCGACACCCATGTAGAAGCTCATGGGCTTCACTGGGACTCCAGGTAGATGTTAGGGTCCCCCCTGTATGGATTCCTTTGCAGGACTGGGCCTTAAATTCCCAGAGGAATCCCTACAACACAATCAGACTTTGTGGGTGATGTGATAGTGCAGGACTTCTGGGTAGTGAAATGTCAATGGTAGTACCTTTATGAGGCTGGTACTTGCATTTGATTTCTAATACACAACATTAATCCTTTTTAAGGATACCGTTTGGAGGGGAGTTAGTCACTTTGTTTTTTGACAGTTCATGGTATATATAAAATTGTAATGTAAAAATTGTATGAAGTATAACAATCATTGAATAGTTATCCAGGATGCTCAAACATAATCATACCACATTTTAAAAGATCTTTAATTAGTGCTTAAAATAGTGCATCTCATTCAAAGAAGGGGTTAAAGTTCTATGGTTGATTGTATTTCTTTATCTTTGCGCTGTCTAGTTACCTATGTATTCTGCAGACTGCTGCTCTGAATTGTGAGGGATCTAGAATCTTTTGGATGATAGGCACTGTACATCCTGAGGGAAGCTTGTTCTGTTCTCTCCCCTCCCCCATCTCCCTTGTGTCTCAGCAACATGCCTAGAGGCTAGTTGTCTAGTGCAGAGGATTTACAACAATCAGAATGTAACATGCAGGCACAAGTTGACAAGGTGAGAGGCAATATCATGAAGTAGTAGACCATGCATGCAACATCTAAACCTTGAGATAATGTGGCTTAGTGTAATAGTTTAGAAGGTTTGGGAATATGGAGAGGGAGTCTGAAAGAGGAAAGATCTGGAGAAAGACATGTGGGATCTGAAGGAGAGGCCTAGAAAAGCTTGAGAGATAGGGAAAGACTCCGAAATTGAGGTGCCTGACGGAAGCTTAAGTGTTCAGATAAATCACAGACATCTTGGGCTTCTGTTGTAATATGGGGTATGGAAAAGCTTAAGAAACTACTGTAATACATATATTTACACCCAGGGCCGGCGACAGGGGGGTGCTACGGGTAGAGCTGTACTGGGCCCCAGACTTTAGGGGGGCCCCCTTAAAGTCCGGGGCCCGGTACACAGCAGTACCTGTAGTAGTCTGTCCCCCCTTGTCGCCGGGCCTGGAGAGCGGGGAAGGGGCGGGGAGGCGGCGCGGCTCTCCTCCAGAGGAGCGCGCGTGTCCCCGGCAGGAGCAGTGAGCCCGGCCAGCAGCAGCGGCGTACCACCGCCTGCAAAAAGGGCGAGGGCGGGGAGGCTCCGCAGCACTCTAGGGTTTCCCCCGCCGGGTCCGGGGGAGAAAGAATGGGCGCGCAGGGGGGGGGGTGGAGAAAGAATGGGCACGCGGGGGGGGGGGGGGGGGAGAGAAAGGGCGGCTCGTGCCGCTCCCGGGCTCGCGCTGCCGCCAGCCGCTGTCAGCTGGGGGGGGAGCACTGGCTGCGCTGGGGGCCCCCCTGGCTGGGCTTCCCCCCCCCAGCCGCTGTCAGCTGGGGGGGAGCGCTGGCTGGGCTGGGGGGGGGAGCGCTGGCTGGGCTGGGGGGGCCCTCAAATGATCAGAGTGGGGGGCCCCCAAATTTCTGTCGCCGGCCCTGTTTACACCTTTTGTACATCTATTTTTTCTATTTATTAGAATCAAACCTTTTTAGGGCAGGAAATGTTTCTTACTATGTGCTAGTAAACAGCCTAGTGCAATGGGAGATTGCTACTGGTACAAATAATAATGGATGATAAATTGTAATGATACTTCTGGAGTAGTAAGACTTTACCTTAATGCACATTTAAAACTCCTTAACTATGTAGTATCATAAGACCCTATTTGATTTGATGGAGTCATTGGCATCAGGTCAATATCTCTTTTAAAAAAAATGTATATGTATTACTTGCATGCTTAGCTTCACTATGGAAAGCAATAGGACCTATTGTGACAATTCTCATAGACATCTCTTTGGAATTTTTAGAAAATGGTTGGTTAGAGCAAGATGTAGAATGAGAATTAGCTGAACTATTAGACTCTTGGCATTATTGGCTTATGTCACAATTAAAAAATGGGGGACCCAGTCCCCCATCTAGTGTAAAAATATGTAGTTTCACTGAGGATCTGGATTGAGGAAAGAGGGGCTGTGAGCTAATTATTCTTTAAAAGTGCTTACATCACTATAAGCATTTTAATTCTAATTTTTTTTATCCCAAATTGTAAATGGACATTTTCTCTCAGATACCCTGCAAATGTTGCAATGGAGAAATATGCACTATTGCTTTTCATTTATTACAACTTACAGGCAATGTAGCTGGGTTGTAGTTTCATCTAAAAAGAAATGAATCCAAAAACGCTGTGAAACAGCTCCCTTTGGGAAATGGCACTGAGCTTTTTCTCCATTTAAAAGAAAACAAAACCCCCAGGCTTGACTATCGCTACTGTGATTCATCAGCTGCTGTCTCCTTGCCTGGTCTGATTTTCTGATTGGCCGGAAGGACTTTTCAAGGTGTGTCGTCTGAAGACGCAGTTGCAGTTTTAAGGATATTGATGGCATATGACAATCACCTTGAATGGTAAGAACTATTAATATATATTCTCTAACCAATACAGCTTTAGATTTGTGGAATTGTTAATATTTGAATAAAGAAATTGTTAGGCATACCATGAGTTTTTCCTGAAGCTATTGTTATCTATGTGCAGATTTTACAGATCAGAGAAATTTAAAATCTTAATTGGATTGCTTAGCAAGGGCAATTATTCTGCGGTATGTCAGCATGGCTTTAAAGTTCCTAGTCCAGCACAATCTAAACATGTGATATGACAAGGTGCTGTAAAAATCTACAAGGAACTACATAATGTTCAGTGTTATCTACTTCCTTATACTCTTTTTTCCCCCCCTTTCTTTCTTTCTTTCTTTCTTTTAATATATATAACTATAGTGAGATTTTTACTTTCTCTTTCATAAAACTTGCATTTACTGTACACTTTGCCTTGCTGCTTTAGTGGACTTCCATTTTCTAATGTGTTCTCTGCATCCTTCTGAATTATTTGACAAATTAGGGCATTCAGCTGAGGAAAAGAGAAAAAATACATCTTATTTTAACAAGTTTTTTTCAGTTGCCTTTGAAGAAATTAGAGACACAACACAAACATTTTTCTATATGTATTTGGTTCTATTTAAACTTTACTATCAAAAGACAAGAATGAAATTCAGTTTCAGATACTGACACATACAAAAGATTTGAAAGATGTAAACTTGTCCACATGCCATGTAAATGTCTGATTGGATAATATTGGAGTACAATAAAACAGTTTTGAAAAGGAGCAGCTGTAACGTCCAGTCATATAATGTCTGCTTTGACAGCAGCATAGTATTAGAGTAAATTTCACATGACTGTACTTGTTTCTGCACTCAGAAAACTTTGTTGTGTTCATAGGCATTTTCTATGCAAGGTATAAACATGATGATGTACTGAAAAGTGTCTGGGTTTTGTCTTAGGGTATGGTTAGACTAGAGATTATAGCACATTCGTTTGTAGCGCTTCCCAATTTAGCGCAATAGGTATCGTGCTAGAGCCTGTGCACATTTAAACCCTGTAGCACTAAAGAATGGATACATTTGCAGCGCTTCTGGTGGCAGTGACAGTAGCGTGATAGGGCAGGTATCCCAGCATTCAGCTGGGTGCAACGTGCTTTGAAAAGGAGGGGGGTTTGGTTTTTTTTGTTGGGTTTTGGGTTTTGTTGTTTTTTGGTGGGTGGTGTTTTGTGGTGTGTTTTGTTGTGTTTTGGTTTTTTTGGGGTTTTGTTTGTTTATAAAAAAACTTGCTCAGGGCTCCAGCTGCCGCTGGGGGAGCGCGGCTCGAGCCGCCGCCCGGGGATCCCGCAGCAGGGAGTTGCTGCGGTGGGGGCTTGTGACCCCCACAAAAGTGGCCTGCAACCCCTTGAGGGGTCGCAACCCCCACTTTGAGAACCCCCGCCGTAGAGGAAACTGACAGGCTCTGCATTGAAATCACGCAGCTCGGTCCGTCAGCATTTGCAGCGGTTATTTCCTGTGAGTTGTAACAGACAAACTGAAAAGGTACTTCCCCATGCTTCCTCCCGTTTTCCAAATAACACCTATACGTCATTTGCCTTAAATGGCTTGTTGATTGCCTTGCATGGCTCGGAGGCGTGCCAGAGATCCCTTACCGCGGAATGAGTGATTCATGGGTGGTCACATTCGCACCATTCCGCTATAGCGCTAGCGCAGCAAGCCTTATTACCCTCGGAAAGGAGGTTTTATAGTTGCGCTTTAAACGATGAGTTATTGTGCAAAATGTGACTTGAAAGTGTGTAAGGTTAGATAATTATAGCGCTCCTGGAGGGTTTTAGCGCTACAAAGCGCCATTCTAACCATACCCTTAGATTTGCAGGTTGCATTGAGTTTTTAGCAAATCTGTATCAGTAAAAGGAAACACAAACTTGTTATATTAAAATATGCAAACTTCAAAATCCTCTTCTTTAAAAGCAAGAAGTTATTCAAATATGAACTCTGCCCCTGTCTTGATTATGATAGCAAGAACTATCAGCTCATGTTTCTTTGGTTCGTGTTTTTACTGGATCCTAAGCACACATTCTTCTTTTCCATGATATTCATCAGGGACACTAGGGGGTGCTGGAGTGCAAAATGTATAATATAATGTAGTCCCTCTTAATCTTCACTTGCCTACTAAGTGTGACCTGAGGTTATTCTGGCTTGGTGACTGCCCATCACTATAGAAGGGAGAGAGAGAGAAAAAACCACACCACATTCTTGCATGATCCACTGGACTGCTGCCACCAATTAATGACTTTAAATGTGAGATTAAACCTTTACAGTTAGCTACAGTAGCAGCCTGCATCAATTTTTTGCTTCTCTTTTGTGTGATGAGGCAGAGTCTTAAGTTTTGTAAGGGTTAGTGGCTGTAGTTACCGGTACTATGTACCAGGATGTCATCTAATTTATTTATATTTAGGCTGGGAAGAAGTTACTAACGATATTTAGTTTGAAATGCATTTACAACTTTATGGCAAGATCCTGTGATGTGATCCATTTTTTTTCTTTCTTTCTCTGACTTTTTTTTTTTTCCATCTAAAAAACTTTATGATCCTCTCATACCTTTCTGACAAGGGGAACCAGACTATCTTTGGAACTCATCAGACCCACTCAATAGCTGATGAAGCATGTTAACCCATCACTTCCAGTTTAGGAGCTTAGTGGTTTGCTTTATCAAATGATTTGGAACAGAAACTGTTCTTGGGGTTTCTTGCATAACGAGGCTGAATGCTAGTATCGGGCTGACCTGCCTATGTGGCTTTAGAGAGAGAGAAAGTGAGGTAATGTCTCTTATTGGACCAACTTCTGTTGATGAGAGAGATGGTCCATTTATATCTGAAACTGTAGTGCATTTATAACTAACCCGATATGATTAAAGAAATATTGCACAAGATTTAGAAAAAGCTGGTACTTTGTTTTTAGGTCTGTTGGGGCAGCTTTGTGCCGGTCTCCAGTTGATGCATTTTCTGGAGTTAATTTGTGTCAGTCTTCTGAAGTGTGTGTTTGGGTGTTTTTATTTGAAGGAAAATATACTTGGGTCTTGGAGCCTTTTCTGCCCCTTTCATTTGAAAAAACAGGGGGAGGGTGTGTATTGCTCTATTTGCTACAGTGGTGTCCTCAGATTAGTGCTGATCTCTTAACTAATGTCATTTGATTCAAGTATTAGGAAAACCAATCTAGAGAACTTATTTTCTGACTGAAGTGTATTTTGCAATTCAGTAAACATCCTCTAATTAGTTTAGAGGCATTAGCTGAAACTCTTAGATGGGTCTGAACAAAAACATTGGGTGTGAAACTCTAGGGAAGTTCTGGTTTGGATGAAAACTTTGTCTTGAATCCATTTCTAGAAATTATGGGTCAAATTCTGTTCTGTATTACATCCATACAATTCTGTTGAATTCAATGGGTGTGAAAGCAGAATTTGTCCCTACAATAATTTTATCAAAGGAGCAGTTACAACCTTTCTTTTGGCTAATTATGAAATCGGATGAATATTTCCCCTTGTCTTTGGGAACATTTACAGGACACATGAGATCATACATACTTCCATGACCTCCTCCCAGAGGAACCAACAACACTTCACTATATAATCTGGAGGTCAACTGAACACTGCAATGTTATAACGATGACCTTCAATCAGACTGTTTAGATTCAAGAGACAATTTCAGTTTCCAAGACTGCTCAGTTCTCCTGGCCATTTTCTCTGGAATAACATAGACCTTTTGTGGTATATTGTTCACTGGGCAATGAACAAAGATTCTGATTCACTTATTTTAGTATCTCTCTTGGGATTTGAACTATAGTGCCAAAAAGGAAAGACCAGTACTCTTTCCCCATTCAAATCCCCTCATCATTGTGTTTTGCTACTTGAGTTCTCTGTTGCATGCTTGTTGTCAACAATAGCACCTAGAGGTAGTTTTGAGGAGCCTGTAAAAGTAGAGTGTGTGGTGGTGGTAAACTATAACACTTCATAACAAAGTATCTTTGTGCCCCTCCTTTGGTAATTAGTATATTGCGTCTCATAATGAGAATTTTTATTGGTATTTGGACTGGTGATCCCTTGATTTGAAGATCATCTCCTGATTTGAGGATCATTTCACCATGGAGGACTCAGGAGTCCTGGAACTGCAAATCCAGCCGAATTAGATAGACATTTTGTGACAGGCCAGCAGCCTGCTGGGAGAATTATTTATTTTTTTCCTTCCTTCCTCCCTCCCCCTCTCTCTCTTCTCAGCTTTGAGGACAAGATGCTTCTCCTTGAAGCTGGCTGCTGCCCAATGGAGGATATAGCGCCATTGGGGTCAGTTGGTGGCTTGCTCTTCCCAGCTTGTGATGTCCACATCAGTTTTCTTAAGTTAACACTTTCAGTGCATCTTTTCAGTGTGACTTTTGTAGAGTTTCCTCTGACCACCACAGGATCTCTGACCATGAGTATGGAGACTGAACCACTCCTTCAATGCTACAGGTGATCCTTTAAGATCAGAGTTGAGAAACATTGTCATGATATGGGGAAAGGTGCTCTGCTAAATAAAGAACATCCAAGTGTTGTCAGTCCACACTGTTCACAAACACTAGAGCTACTTCTAGCCTCTCCCTAAGTGTCCTGGTATGCTACTATTACAAGGTATTGGCTTCCTGCCCATAGGCTCAAATCTCAGGCATTTTCTGGCATTGATGGAGTAATTACGTGTTTATGATACTACTTTGTGGATATGTTTGGAAAATAGGAAGGTATGTATAAAATCAAACAGGCATAATCTGTATGACTGAATTCTTCTGGTACAGGAGTTTGAATAGATGTTAAGACATCCACTTATAATTAATTATAGCTTTAATTTTAATTTGCAAGTGAGGTTACTGATTCAGTATGTATTTGAATGCTGAGTGGCAGTTTGTAGGCTCTTATCATTCTAGACCATTGTCCAGATGAACACATGCAAGTTAAAGTTACTCTTCATGATAATGTTTCTTTGCAGTTTGTGAAATAGGTTTTGGTATTCATCAGACTGAGCTGAAAATTCCTCTTTGTAGGGACAGTTTAGAGGCTAGTCTGCTCACAATAGCTATGTAAATTATTTTTTCCCCCAGAGGCCATTGAGTTTTCACTCCATAGATGAGCCCTTCCAAACATTGTCAGAATGTTGGCTACTGAAACCTGATATGGCAGCTTGGAACAATATGAACAAGCTAACTGTGAAGTAAATTAAATTAGGATTAGAATATGTGAATTAAAGTATGGATGGGCTGGCTCAGTAAATTATTTGATATTCTATATTCCTACTAGTAAATTGGCTAGGGTACTGGGTCAGTCTGATCTGAGCTATTGCAACAAAAAACACTTGTCATAGACATTACACATGCACTTCAGTCTGAACAGAGACAGCAGGAGCCCTTGGAGATGCAACTGGTTAAAGAGTGTAATCTATTCAGAGAAATGCAGGCGATTCATTCACATGGAAATCACTCCTGGAACAGAGATGATCTGACATGAGTGGGAAGAGATAACAAAAGGGAGTTTCAGATGAGATAGCGGGCTAGATTCTCTACTGGAGTAAACTTGCATAGCTCTATTGAATATACACCAGCAGAGGATTTAGTTGTGAGGCTTTCATGATATGATTCTGAGGATGTAGGGTCCTACACTGAAAGATGACACTCCTGAAGGAAGGAAGCTGACTCGATATTTGTTTATCACCAGTTTCTCATTTATACCAAGGCCACTTTACACTGGTCTGACCGTATAAAGCAGGGGTGGGCAAACATTGTGGCCCGAGGGCCACGTGGGGGCTCAAAATTGTGCGGAGGGTGGGTAGGGAAGGCTGTGCCTCCCCACAGTCTTGTCCCTTGATTGCCCTTCCAGAGACACCCGCCCCCTCAACTACCCCCTCAAGAACCTACCCCCATCTAGGCCCCCCTGCTCTTTCTTGCCTGACTGACCCCCAACCCCACCACCTAAGGCCCCTCCCCCCCCCCCCCGGCTTATCTTGGTCAGCCGGGCACAGCGTTCCGCCCGGCCCTGGAGCACGCTCCACGCACCCCGTGCTTGGCCCGGCCTCGGAGTGTGGGGCTCTGCGGTGCCCTGTACTCAGCCTGGCACCCTAGCTGGGAAGCACCGGACCCCCGGCACCACGCCCCCGTGGGCTGGAAAAAAATAGCCGGCGGGCCGCAGTTTGCCCACCCCTGGTATAAACGGACCTTTAACATGAGTGTAAATGGATGTAAATTACATTCACTTTAAGGCAGGGGTCTCAAACATGCGGCCCGGGGGCCACATGCGGCCCGCAAAGCCCTTCCCTGCGGCCCGCCAAGCTTCCTGGCGCCCCCCTCTCCCCTCCGGTCCCCCCATAGCAGTTTGCAGGACGGAGGGGCCAGAAGTGGAGGCTTCTCTGCTGCCTGGCTGGGCCGCGCGTGTTTCTAGCTCTGGACTTCCTAGATTGCTCTTGCTTTGTTTGCCAAACAGCTGTTGGTGGTGCCTAGTGCTTTCCAGGAGGGAATGGGGAGCTGCGTGCTCAGAGGAGGAGGTGGGGCAGGGGTGGGACCTCTTGGAAGGGGTGGAGTGGGGGCACAGCCGGGGCAGCGAGGGTGTGTGTGTGTGTGTGTGTGTGTGTGTGTGTGTGTGTGTCAGTGGTGCGGCCCTCGAGCCAGTGCACTAGTCCTCATGCGGCCCTCGTGGTCATTTGAGTTTGAGACCCCTGCTTTAAGGCCTCCTCATTCTGCCTGAGTGGTTTTGTCAGCATAGCTATGTGGGTTAGGAATGTGTGTAAATCACACCTTTTAATCAACATAATTCTGCCAGCAGAAGTCCCATTGTGGATTCAGTTATACTGTCCATAAATCCTTTTGTTGGTATAGCTTATTTTGTTCGAGGAAGTGGTGTAATGTATACCTGCAAAGGAACTCTTTTTCTGGTATAACTGTCTCCTCACCAGAAGGGTTTGCAGGTATAGTTTATACCAGCAAAGCCTTCATTGTATAGTCAAGACAGTTTAATGTAAATGAGAAACAGGCCCACTGAATTTTAAACAACTATGTAACTTCCTAATGGAAAAAATGTAATTGCTTCCAGTGACCATATGAGATATTTATGCAGATTGCTTGTGTCTGATTTGTGGTATTGTTAAAGTAATTTAATCCTAAGTTTTGAAAGGAAATTTACAGCATGTTATAGGCTGCAAACAAATTGAACTAACAGAAATTGATGTCTTTAATGTCATTTGGGATTAAGCCCAACATTTAATGTGTTTTGCCATTTTCAATGACGGTGCTATGTGTCATGATATTTAATGTTTTACCTAAAGTACTAGCACCCTGGGATTACATGAAAATTTCAGGGTTGTTGTTTTAAGTAAGTTGTTAGCTCTCATGGATAAAGAGAGAAGCTTGAAAATGTAACACAGATGTTAACCCTAATGGCTCAAGAGAAGGCAAAAAAAGGAATCCCAATTTGGTTTAAAAAAAATTTTTTTTTAAACCAATCTCAATTTTCCAGGTTGTCAGTATGTGTGTGTTATGACTGCTTTTTAAATTCAATGAAAATAGTTTAGATTTGAACATTTCCTGCGGTTTCTAATCCAAACAGAAAGTGAAACTGGCTAGTCAGTTGTCTCAAGTGGACGAGAATGTTTTCAACAAAATATTTTTCCTCAAAAATGCTGTTTTATGGAAATGTATCCACTTCAATTAAGTTTTTGATAAGGTTCCTGAGGTGTAAGGTGGGCTCTCCAATGAGAGAGAGAGACTAATAAAAAATCTGACCTTTTCAATCTGAAAATGGACATTCTGGTGTGTGAAACTGTTTGAACTCTGTTGAAAAGGTTTTGGTTTTGTTCCAACGCAGTCTGAAAACAAACTTTGAAACCTCAAAAGCTGTTGAGAAAACAATGTTGTGCTCTGGCCACCTCTACTATTTTCCTTGTGTTAGACCATGACTGCATTACAAACTGTGGTTGACACCAGTTATATCCGCCTATACTCACAGTGTGCATATCTGTTGTGTATTTGCACACTGTACTTACATTGCCACTGCTTGCACTCACTAGAACTGCTTGTGTCAATGGACAGTGCATTGCTCTGTGAGTAGGTATCTCAATGTGTTGCCTGCCACTGTCTCTTAAGAAGCTTTGGCAATGCACGGTGAGACAAAAATGAGTAGCACAGGAATGAATGGGAGCAAAGAGTCAACTTCCCAGCGTGCAACTGTCTCTATCCCATAATGTCATCTATAGCGCCATAATTTTCATGCCTTTTTAAAAATCTCATGAACACGTGTGTCCCTCCTCACTGTCCCCCATCTCTGACAGGAGCACGGAGCCTGCACAGCTCTGCACTATAATATAAGTGTTGCAAGCACAGGGCACATGATCTTCCAGTATTTGCAGAACTGTAAGAAGAACCAAATCAGCAGGAAACATCAGCAAGACAGATCGCTGTAGGACATAGCGAGAACTAGGGCTGTCCCTACCTAGGGCGGTGCCCTATACAGCCCATAGGCGCTGACTTTGGGTGTTTTGGGGCTGGAGCCCCCACAGGGAAAAAATAGTGGGTGCTCTGCATCCACTGGCAGCCAAGCTTCCCCCCCCCCCCCCGCGCGCACACAGTGTTCCTGCTCCTCTGCCTGCCTCCCAGCATTTCTTGCCCAGCTGTTGAGTATGATGCTGATAGCATTACTCTTAGGAACCATTTTGTTAAATGCCAAGGGTTCAGTTTAGTTAATTAAAACTGTGGAGACTGCAGGGGCGGGAAAACAAAGGCAGCATCCCAGTGTGAAAACTTGATCTTGTTTGTAGGATCTTTCTAGTCTAAGGACTTGTTTATACTGGGGATATAATCTGACCTCATGGGGGAGACAGTATATAAGCCACAAATTGCATTGATGCACTTTCTCCATTTCAAAAAGGTACAAATCATTGGCTAGCCACCAATTGCTGTCATTGAAGCAAATTCCTGGTATAGACAGAGCCTTGTATTTCATATCCCCACAGTTCCAGGGTGTATTTCCAAGTAAACTGATCTTTAACTGACCAGGTTACTCTCTTCAGTTTGCTGGAAGAAGAGAAGGTAAAGAGAAATTAAATAATCATGTAAGCAAGAACACATTGTAGCTGTTCCATAATTGCATGTAGTTGTGATTGCTAACAACTGGATTCGATTTCTGAAAATCTCCATTAGCGATATTAGGGATTATATTATGCTGCAGGCCTTGTGCAGTACTTCATGGCAAATGACTTCAGTCTTGTATTGTACAGTTATAATTTGTATTCCTCATTCCTTTGCATACTGTTGTTGCTTTCATCGTGGCTCATTCTTGAGGAATTTAACTTCTGGTTTAGCCTTTATTACTGGGGAAAGTGGTAATGACACCCTATATTTAGATTGCTTAATATTTTACCATTGTAAAAGATTCTCTTTGGGCACTTTCTGAGAAGTTCTAACATCTCTTATTGCTGTGAGTCTTTAGAATGCAGCAGGAGGGATTCCTTGGGCTAGAGAAATTTTCTTTGTCCTGCTCCGGTTTTGGGGGGAGAAACTATTAAATTGCTGTCTCTCTTTACTGTGTTCTTCACGAAAATATTGGCAGCGTGCAAAAATAACAGAACCCTGAGCATTCTGAGGTCAGGCCCACACTACTGCAGAAGCAGTAGCTGCAGACACTGCACTGGGAGCACCTGAGAGCTCATGGAGCATCTTTATTATGGGGAGGGGAGGGTGAGAGGCACTGCAGGTTCACTGGAAGCAACTCCCAGGCCCAGCATACTGCCCTAACGTATCTTCCCATCTGCAGACATTACATGGTGTAGGAGCTTACCTGAATTTAGAGGGGGAAGAGCGGAGGAGACTAACAATTGTTGTTTGTATGCATTATGATGTCTTTTTAAAAAAATAAATAAAAATAAAATAATCACGTGATTTTTCCACATGACTTGTTCAGCCACAGAGTGGATGCATGGGGAGGCAGAATTCAAGTTTACAGGCATCCCTAAATCTGATATTTCCTCACTTGATGATGCCAAATATTTTAGCCTAGGTTTTTGTATGTAACTGTTTATATAATGCCAATAATAAACTAGATGCTGTACAGACAAGTAACAAGTCATCCTCGCTGTCCCATAGGATTTAAAGTAGGGTGACCAGATGTTCCGATTTTATAGGGACAATCCCAATTTTGGGGTGGTTTCCCCCCACCCACCCTTATATAGGCTCCTATTACACCCCCCCCACACACACACACACACACACACCACCCCGTCCCGATTTTTCACACTTGCTGTCTGGTCACCCTAATTTTACAGTCTCATTTATTTGTTTGTATAGGTAAGGTTTAGGGTAATTTTTTACTCTCAGATTCTGGCTGGTCTTACAGTAATCCCTTGTGGGTACATATGTTTGCATTCTATGTACAAATAATAACGTGTGTTCTCAGTTTTTTTTTCTAAACAGACAACTGCTCTGTGCAGTAACATAATTAGCAGTTCAGGAATCCACTTTAAATGAGATGCCTACCAGAAAACCCATCAAAACCTTTCTCTGCTAATTTAGGGTAAAAAAAAAACCCCAACAAATTATTCCATATTTTTAAATTGTCACTTCTATGAAATGATAGAAAAGCTGTAAATAGAAAGGCAATGGAAATCAAGGGTCTGTGCATGAAACTTATGGAGCCGTTAGATTTCGAATACTGCTGCATCCGGAAATAAAACCTCTCATGCAATATCCAGAAGTGAAACATCATCCATAACTTGTTCCTATATTTCATTTTCTCTTCTCTCATTGCTTGATGAACCCCTTCGCCTCTGTAAGAGATGTCTCCCCCCTCCCCAAAAAACCCTAGGATAAAAATGTGGGGGTCTCTTATGCAAGATAATTAAACCCCAAGCTTATCTACCAGCTTAGGTTAAAATCTTTCCCCCAAAACCCAACTTCTCCAGCTGGGGCTTGGAAATTCGCTGCCACCATTAATGTGATTCTTCCAAAACCGTGGAGTGGGGCACATTAAAAAAAACCCTCTCCCTCAGGCCACCTGAGAGAGAAAAAGAACACAGACTCCAAGTAACACCCCATCCCTTCTGCTGCCTAGGAGGGATTCAAGCGCAAAGACCCTCACTAGCCGTGAGCCTGTGCCAGATCCAAAGCTCGGATCACTTTACTAGAATTACCAGACAACTTATAGGTATAAAAAGTTTAATAAAGAAAAGAGACAAAGCATACAACTGATACAGATTTCACAGTTACTCAATTCTCTAGCCTTAGACCCTCCCTTGAGATTTCTCTCCCTGATAAGGTTAAGGACACCAAAGATTGATTCCAAAGCATATACAATCAACAATTCTACTTACTGTTAGTCTAACTTAGAAACTTATGAAAGGGAAGGTAGGAAGATGATTCATACCCCAGAGCTGGGAGAAGAAGATGGAGTCAGCCCGATAGCCCAGACAGTTGTGAGACTAACACACCTTTGTCCCTAGGAATTTGCATTCTTAATACGTCATAGCCTCTTTGGCTTCCGGTTAACCCCTCACAGGTAAAACAGTAATTCTAAGGCACTTCATACTAATGACAGCCTATGATATGAAAATGAAGGAAGTAATGTTAGAGCCAAAGGTTTGACCATGTAGTATTTCAAAAACTGCTAATAACCATTCTGCCTTGCTGGGAACATCACAGTGTAGGCAGGGAACTGTACAGTTTGGAAAAACTCAGGTCAAGCAGGAGTGAGAGAGACATCTCTCTGCCCAAAGAAGGTGACAGGAAACTCAAGAATGGGTACCCTTTCTAGAGCATAGAGGGGGAAATACAGGGCAGTTGCCCTGAATTGACAAACGTTTGTGGAAAAATTTCTACCTAAATGACTAGTTTCAGGACCCCAAATAATCCAGGTTTCTTTCCACTTTGGGTTTCATTATCTGGGTTACACATACCCTGTCTTTTAGAACTACAATAATTTTTTTTTGTTGGTGCAAATTTTAAATGTGCTAATGTAGGCGTTTGGATTCATTGCAGCTATTTCTCCATGACAGTTATCGTTTGTGCTTAACCTAATGCTCTGCTGCGTGGAAATGATCCTTATTTAGAATCTAAAAATTTCCCTGATGTATAGTCTAAGCTTTTGTTAAAGACTTTTTTAATCTGTTGTTCACAGTACTTTCTAACGAACTACGCCACTGAGGCATGTAGGAAGAAAATGTTGTGTTTAGGTTTGTTCAGTTTTCAGAAACTTTCTGCATTTCTATGATGCTCTCTGAGCCTGATGAAGTACAATGGCTCACTCAAGATGATGCGGTCTAAACCATTTTGCTAAGCATAAACAGGTACACTGTGATGAGCTGCCTTTTTTATCAAAAAAAAAAAGGAAAGAAAAAAGCATCCCGTATAAATGTTTGTTATTTAACAGTTGTGTGCAGTAGCAGAGGTGTACATTGTACTTTTAGGGGGAGAAAAAAGGCATGGCCTCCCCTCCCCCCCCCCCCCTGAGATTTTGAGGACCTGCAGCTTTCATTGGTGCTAATGGAATTCAAGTGACTGATCCTTCCCCCAAGGTCTGTGTAATTTTGGTGTCAGTCAGTACACCAGATGAAACTGTCTCACTGAAGGTAACAAGCCAGGAAGATAAGCAAAGTTCTACTGGTGTAACTTCTTATAGTAGAATTTAAACATTAGGGTTGTCCATCAAAAATATTTTTCATAAAACATTGCTCTGGATGTGTCGTCAATGGTGGCAAAGGGTGAGTAGGAAATGGAGTATAAGTGTCTGCAATTGGTCCTGATGAGGTGGAAAGGGCACTTCAAGAAATAAAAGCAAATACTCTTTAAATCTGGGCAAGAAAATATGGAAACATGACTTAAAATACTCCCTCTTGTGGCGGTGAAGTGGAGTGTATCAATTTCACTGGGGCCAGGATTTAAACTACAGTAAAACCCCGATTTAACGGACTTCGGATGCAACGGACAAAATTTATGAGCAAGTCCGATGCATCCCAAATCCGTTTTTCGGGGGCTGGCTGCTGGCTCCCCGCTGCCGCCCGGGTCCCAGCAGTGGGCGGGCTGCCTGCCGGCTCCCCGCTGCCGCCCAGGTCCTGGCAGCAGGCGGGCTGCCTGCTGGCTCCAGGGCCGATGACAGAAATTTTGGGGCCCCCTACTGTGATCGTTGGGGGCCCCCCAGCCTATTCTGCCCCAGTCAGCTCCTGCTGCCAGCCTGGTTGTAGGGAACCCAGGCTGGCAGCGGGAGCTCAGACCCCGGCTAGCAGGAGCCTGCGGGGAAACTCTAAAGTGGCAGCCGGTTGAGCGCTCAGACTGCCGCCGCTTTGGGGTTTCCCCCCCAGGCTCCTGCCAGCCTGGGTCTCAGCCCGCTGCCAGCCTGGGCTTCCTACAACCAGGCTGGCAGCAAGTTGAGACCCCGGCTGGCAAGGATCCACTGGGGGAAACCCCAAAGCGGCGGCAGGCTGACTGCTAAGCCCGCCGCCGCTTTGGGCTCTCTCCCCAGGCTCCTGCCACCTGCTCCACTCAGCTCCCGCTGACAGCCTGGGTGCAGGGAACCCAGGCTGACAGCGGGAGCAGACTGGGGCAGGAGGCAGAACCCCGGCTGGCAAGGGGCCAGCGGGGGGAAACCCCAAAGTGGCAGCGGTCTGAGCGCTAAACCTGCCGCTGCTTTGGGGTTTCCCCCGCTGGCCCCTTGCCAGCTGGGGTCTCAGCCTGCAGCCAGCCTGGGTGTAGGAAGCCCAGGCTGGCAGCGGGAACTGAGACCCCAGCTAGCAGGAGCCTGTGGGGAAACTCTACAGCAGCAGGGGGTTGAGAGCTCGGCCGGTGCCGTCGCTGCTCAGCTCTCTGCCTCTTTAGACTTTCCCCGCAGGCTCCTGTCGGGGGGGGGGGGGGAGAAACTCAGCTTCCGCTGCCAGCCTGGGCTTCCTAAACCCAGGGTGGCAGCAGGAGCTGACTGGTGCAGGCAGCAGGACCCCGGCTGGCAGGAGCCTGGGGGGAGAGCCCAGAGCGGCGGCGGGCTTAGCAGTCAACCTGCCACCGCTTTGGAGTTTCCCCCGGTGGATCCCTTGCCAGCCGGG
Organism: Sternotherus odoratus; assembly: GCA_032164245.1. Taxonomy (NCBI): domain Eukaryota; kingdom Metazoa; phylum Chordata; order Testudines; family Kinosternidae; genus Sternotherus; species Sternotherus odoratus. The sequence goes on from JAVMKO010000008.1 coordinate 63,596,472, forward strand.
GTCTCAACTTGCTGCCAGCCTGGCTGTAGGAAGCCCAGGCTGGCAGCGGGAGCTGAGACCCCCCACTGACAGGAGCCTGCAGGGAAAGTCTAAAGCGGCAGAGAGCTGAGCAGTGGCGGCAGCGGTGGCAGCGGCCGAGCTCTCAACCCCCTGCTGCTGTAGAGTTTCCCCACAGGCTCCTGCTAGCTGGGGTCTCAGTTCCCGCTGCCAGCCTGGGCTTCCTACACCCAGGCTGGCTGCAGGCTGAGACCCCAGCTGGCAAGGGGCCAGTAGGGGAAACCCCAAAGCAGCAGCAGGTTTAGCGCTCAGACCTCCGCCACTGTGGGGTTCCCCCCGCTGACCCCTTGCCAGCCGGGGTCCTGCCTCCTGCCCCAGTCTGCTCTCGCTGTCAGCCTGGGTTCCCTGCACCCAGGCTGTCAGCGGGAGCTGAGTGGGGCAGGTGGCAGGAGCCTGGGGAGAGAGCCCAAAGCGGCGGCGGGCTTAGCAGTCAGCCTGCCGCTGCTTTGGGGTTTTCCCCAGTGGATCCTTGCCAGCCGGGGTCTCAACTTGCTGCCAGCCTGGCTGTAGGAAGCCCAGGCTGGCAGCGGGCTGAGACCCAGGCTGGCAGGAGCCTGGGGGGAAAACCCCAAAGCGGTGGCAGTCTGAGCGCTCAACCGGCTGCCACTTTAGAGTTTCCCTGCAAGCTCCTGCTAACCGGGGCCTGAGCTCCCGCTGCCAGCCTGGGTTCCCTACAACCAGGCTGGCAGCAGGAGCTGACTGGGGCAGAATAGGCTGGGGGGGGGGCCCAACGATCACAGTAGGGGCCCCCAAAATTTCTGTCCCCGGCCCTGCCCTGTGGCGGGCGGGCTGCTGCTGCCACAGCTCGTTTTTTTTTTTTTTTTAAATTAAATAACGGACTTTTGGATTTAACGGACAACCCCTCGCCCGAATTAGTCCGTTAAATGGAGGTTTTACTGTATTATGTAGTGCTTATGCCCTGTTATATTATGCCCTTCCTCCCCCCCCATTCTGTCCTCATCCATAGAGTAATATATGAGGCATGGCAGCCCCTGAAATTATAGCAGCTAATTCAAAATTAGCTGACGAATGTCCTTGCTTAGTTTTCTTTGCAACACATAACTGTCCATTTTCCAAGAGTTGTATTGGGCTAAACTCATTCTAAACTTGCTTATAACACAGTTGAACTAGGAATGTGATATAAAATATCAATTACCCTGTCATTGGAGTGTAGATAAACAGCACTATATCATAATCTCTTCCCAGTGGTTGGGAGCGCGTGGCCAGAGGATGGAAGAAAGGATACAGATTATCTAGGTCCTATAAAAACATCATTATAAAACACCCTGGATATGATAGCCACAGCTGGAACACCACACTTTGTGGTTAGCGCCTGACCCATTCCAACTATTTGACTGTACCTACTTTACTTCTCTAGGGCTTCCTTATTCTGAGATTATCTTGACAGTGATATAATACACGCACCGAGTGCAATACGCACAAAGATAAACTGGCTTCAACAGACTAGCCCACCCTTCTGGAAACACCCTCTCCCTCATTACTCCCACAAAGTGTCCTTAATTAGCAGGACTTCTTTTTAACAGTAATCTCATTTTACATATCGGGGTAGCTATTGAGTGGTCTAACAGCTATAGATCACTATGCAAAGCTCTGTAATCAAATAAATGATGGTGATAAATGTTACAATGCCTTCCATCTAAGGATCTCAAAGCATTATAGGCTACATTTAGTAAAGTATGTATGACTGTGATATCAACTCCTTTTTACAAATGGGGAAACCAAGGCAGGTAGCAAAGTCACTTGCTCAAAGTCACACTGTGCATCAGTTTTAGGGTAGGCAACAGCACCTAGGTGTTACGAGTCCCCATCACGTTTCCATGCCACAAGCCATGCTGGCTCTTCATTACCATCTCCTGAACAGGCACTCTGCCATGAATAACAACTAACCACTCAGGTTGTGACTGTGCCTGGGTCTTACGTGGGTATGCATGACAGGGTGCAAGAAGCCTTCCCTCTCTTGGACCTGTGTCTGCTAGTCAGAGCTCAGGAGCACTTGCTGTCCCTGTGCTCTCCTGAGATAGCACGAATATGCACCTACCTGCAATACAGGTGTGAGACTAAGGGCATGTCTTCACTACCACTTTAATTCGACCTTAACGACGTTAGGTCGAATTAAAGGTGTACCTGTCTTCACATACATGCCCTTAAAGTCGATTTAAAGGGCCCTCAAGATCGATTTCGGAACTCCTGCCTAACGAGAGAAGTAAGGCTAAATTCGACATTACAAGCTCGACTGTGGGCTAGTGAAGAGGCATCAGAAGTTAAGCCTCCGACCTCCGAGCAGCCCCGCGAGGGGCGGGCTGTTCGGGGGGGGGCTGTTCGGGCGGGGGGGGGGTCCGCCGGGCTGCTGAGGGGGGGGGGAAGCCCGTGTGGGGCTGCTTGAGGGATCGGCTCAGCTGTCTGGTCAATTTCACCAGGCAGCTGAGCCGATAGCCCCGCGCGGGCTCCCCCCCCCCTCGGGCGGGGGGGGGGTCCAGCGGGGGGGCTGTTTGGGCGGGGGGCTGTTGGAGGGGCTGTTCGGGCGGGGGGGGGTCCGCTGGGCTGCTGAGGGGGGGGGGAAGCCCGCGCGGGGCTGCTTGAGGGATCGGCTCAGCTGTCTGGTCAATTTCACCAGGCAGCTGAGCCGATAGCCCCGCGCCGGCTCCCCCCCCCCTCGGGCGGGGGGGGGTCCAGCGGGGGGGCTGTTTGGGCGGGGGGGCTGTTGGGGGGGCTGTTTGGGCGGGGGGGCTGTTGGGGGGGCTGTTGGGGGGGCTGTTCGGGCGGGGGGGGGGTCCGCGGGGCTGCTGAGGGGGGGGGGGAAGCCCGCGCGGGGCTGCTTGAGGGATCGGCTCAGCTGTCTGGTCAATTTCACCAGGCAGCTGAGCCGATAGCCCCGCGCCGGCTCCCCCCCCCTCGGGCGGGGGGGGGGTCCAGCGGGGGGGCTGTTTGGGCGGGGGGGCTGTTGGGGGGGCTGTTCGGGTGGGGGGGGTCCGTGGGGCTGCTTGGGCAGGGGGGGTGTCCAGCACGCATTGCACTGTGGGCTACCTACCCACAGTGCAATGCGGGCTATGTCGACCCCCTGCAAAAGTTCAAGGACAGACAGTGTCGACCACTGTCGACCTGCTGTCCTGGTGGGGACACACTGATTCGATTTTCTAAACTTGAGTTTAGAAAATCGAATTAAGGGAAATCGACCTAGACCTATAGTGAAGACATACCCTAATAGGCATAGCCTGACCCCAATATGGCAGATTTGGGAATTAAACAAAATTGCTTCCAAAAATGAACACCAAAGCCAGAGTAATGGAGGTTCCAGTATTCTGGTTAGCAGCCTCCAAATACACTGCCTCACATACAGGTAATTCATCCAGAAGCAGGACTGGTTGAGGGTGTAGTGTTTGTCATGGAGTTAGCTGCTGCCTACATGAAAGGATGTATTGTGGTATTATTATTTATATGCATTCTCATTGCAGAAAACTAACTTTCTTACCCTTTCCCCAGCGCCTGCTCTACCCCATACTGAGGCCCCGCCCCTGCCATAAGATCTCTCCTCTGCCTCACCCCTTCTCCAAGGCACCTCCACCACTCATTCCATCCCTCCTCTCTCCATCGCTCACTCTCCCCCACCCTAGCTCACTCACTCATTTTCACCGGGCTGGAGCAGGGGTGTGGGCTCTGGGGCAGGGCTAGGGATGAGTGGTTCAGGGTGTAGGAGGGGGCTCTGGGATGAGGCAGGGGTTGAAGTGTGTGAGGGCATGAGGGCTCCAGCTTGGGGTGTGGGCTCTGGGATAGGGATGAGGGGTGGGTTTGAGGTGCATGAAGGAGCTTCAGGCTGGGGCAGGAGGTTGGGGTTCAGGAGGGGGCTCAGGTCTGGGGGAGGGGGTTCAGGATGTGGGCTCCAGCCAGCGCTGCTGACCTCAGGCAGCTCCCAGAAGCAGCAACATGTCCTCTGGCTTCTACGCGTAGGGGCGGCCAAGGAGGTTCTGCATGCTGCCCTTGTCTGCAGACAAACACATTAACCCCCAGCTCCACTGGGCCATGGTTCACAGCCAATTGGAGTTGCAGAGCTGGTGCTCAGGGTGGGGGCAGTGCACAGAGCCTCCCTGGCAGCCCTTCCACTTACGGGTCACCAGGACATGTCACCCCTTCTGGGAGCTATGCGGAGCCAGGGCAGGCAGGACAGGAGCCTGTCCTTAGCCCTGCTGTGCTGCCAACCCAACTTTTAACAGCCCAGTCAGCGGTGCTGACCAGAGCCACTATGGTCCCTTTGACCAGGTGTTCTGGTCAAAAACCTGATGCCTGGCAACCCTAGTTTGTGGTCGCACCCACAATGTGCTAGATGCTTTCCTGGCACACAAGAAGGGGCAGTCCCTGTCCCAACAGAACACACACAAACATAGAATGGAGGCTTCAAACCATTGTAGGCCAAGTCACTTTGCAGTTCTTGGTATGGAAGATCTGCAAAGTAGAGGGGAGCTCAAATAGGCGCTTCCAACTTCCTTCCTATGCTCCCAGTTCTGGCAGGCTTTCTGTACAAAGAGAGGGGAACCACTCATTCTTTGGGAACCAGGTAGTACCCCAGTGGCTACTCAAAACTGGTAAAACAGAAAGGGTTTTGTGTGACATTTTACGTTGTTGCCTTCAACAAAAATAGTAGACCAAAAGAAGATGGGAAGAAAAACAGTTAGCTAAAATACAGGTGCTCATCAAGGCAGTGGGGAAAAGCCTGCACAGAATGCAGTGAAGACTTAACACCAGGCGGAAGTAATTTTATATAAATAACCACAGAGGCATGAATACAGCACACTGAAAACAATGCATTTTGGTGTCTTGTCATAAAGTCACCAGGTTCTGTTCAGCCTGTATTAGAATGCCCTCAGTTTTTCTTTAGTGTAAGCGAATGGCAGAGCAAATGCAGCTGGCCAAGTGAGATTAGATAGCCCTTGTTTACACTTTATTGCTTAAAGTGTTCTTTGCTCTGTGTAAATCATGGAATTCCTTTCATTCTTGGTATTCAATTTTTGTCTTTGTTCTACAATGAAAAATACAATGAATCTGCACCAATTATTGTAGATGTTTTATTACCAAATATTAGAATAGTATTGGAGATATTCACAAAGAAATGTAAAATACATTTAACTATGTAAATTCAAAATCTTAAAATTCTATTTTCCAGAGAGCAGTTGATTAAATTAACTTAATCAGGTTTTCTGATTAAGCAAGAGGCGGCTGAACATACAGTAGTGTGTGAATCAGAAAAATGCCTCTTATCCAACGAGCCTGCTCTTCTTAGGCTTCCTAGTTGGACTGGTTGGGAATTTCCCTTCATAATGATTGTCCAGTAGAAAATGACTCTTGTCCATTTCACTTTCTGTCTGCTGGGTGAAAGCAAAAAGGGGGGAGTAGCCAGATTTGGGGGCAGGTAGGAAGAGGAGAGACACTAAGTTGTCAGCTCTCCACCTACAGCCTCTCTGCCTGGCTGGCAGCTCACCAGATGCTCTTGTCAATTTTGAAGGCTCTTGGCTACTTCACTTTCTGCTGGCAGTCAGCCAGCAACCTGAAAACCTCTTTCAGTTCTTCTGAAATAGAATTTTTCTGGAAATCCATTCTCTCAAACTTTCATGTTTTTGACTTTTCATCCTGCTTTGGGATGAGAACATAAAAACAGCCATGCTGGGTCAGACCGGTGGTGCATCTAGCCCATTATCCTGTCTTCGACAGTGGCCAATGCCAGGTGCTTCAGAGGGAATCCTCAAGTGATCCATCCCCTGTTGTCGACTCCCATCTTCTGGCAGTCAGAGTCTATGGACACCCGGAGCATGGGGTTATGTCCCTGACCATCTTGCCGAATAGCCATTGATGGACCTATCCTCCATTAACTTATCTATACTATTTTTTTAACCCCATTATATTTTTGGCCTTCAAAATATCCCCGGCAATGAGTTCCACAAGCTGACTGTGCATTATGTGAAGAAATACTTTCTTTTGTTTGTTTTTTAAACTTGCTGCCTATTAATTTAATTTGGTGATGCCTGGTTCCTGTGTTAAATGACACTTCGTTATTCAACTTCTTTACACCATTCATGATTTTATAGACCTCTATCATATCTCCCCTTACTCATGTCTTTTCTAAGATGAACAGTCCCAGTCTTTTTTTTTTAATCTCTTCTCACATGGAAGCTTTTCTATACCCTTTTTTTCTTTTTTCTTTTTTGCTTCTCTGACTACCTTTTCCAATACTAACATATCTTTGAGATCTTATGCAGTATCCAAGGTGTGGGCATACTGTGGATTTAGATAGTGGCATTTTGATATTATCTGTCCCTTTCCTAATGATTCCTAACATTGTTAGTTTTTTTTGACTGCTGCTGAACATTGAGCGGATGTTTTCAGAGAGCTATCCACAGTGACTCAACCATCTCTTTCTTAAGTGGTAACAGATAATTTAGACCCCATCTTTTTCTATGGATAGTTTGGTTTATGTTTTCCAATGTGCATTACTTTGCATTTGTCAACACTGAATTTCATCTGCCACTTTACCCAGTCACCCAGTTTTGTGAGATCCCTTTGTAATTCTTCGGGTGTAACTATCTTGAGTCTGCTTTGGACTTGACTATCTTCATTAATTATTTTATCATCTGCAAACTTTTCCACCTCACTGTTTACCCCTTTTTCCAGATCATTTATGAATATGTTGAACAGCACGTGTGTTATGAATATGTTGAACAGTGCAGATCCCTGGGGGACACTACTGCTTACCCTTCTCCAGTCTGAAAACTAACCATTTATTCCTACCCTTTGTTTCCAGTCTTTTAACCACTTACTGATCCATGAGATCCCTCTTATCCCATGACTCCTGGCTTTGCTTAAGAGCTTTCGGTGTCAAAGTACACTAGATCACCCTTGTCCATATGTTTGTTAGACCCCCTCAAAGAATTCGAATAGCTTAGTCAGGCATCATTTCCCTTGACAAAAGCCATGTTGACGCTTCCCCAATATATTGTATTCATCTGTGTGACTGATAATTCTGTTCTTTACTATACTTTCAAACAATTTTCCTGGTACTGAAGCTAGGTTTACTGGCCTGGGATTGCCTCTGGAACCTTTTTCCAAAATTGGTGTCACATTAGCTAGCCTCCAGTCATCTGGTAAAGAAGCTGATTTAAATGATGGGTTTTATACCACACTTAGATCTTCAATTTAATATTGGAGTTCCTTTAGAATGCTTGGGTGAATACCATCTGGTCCTTGTGACTTATTACTGTTCAGTTTTTAATCAGTTTGTTCCAAAACCACCTCCTATTGATACCTTACTCTGGAACAGTTCCTCCGATTTGTCACCAAATGGCTCAAGTGTGAGACCCTCCTTCACGTCCTCTGCCATGAAGACTGATGCAAAGACTCCATTTAGCTTCTCTGCAATGGCCTTACCTTCCTTGAATGCTACTTTAGCACCTTGATCATTCAGTGTTCCTATTGATTGCTTGGCAGGTTTCCTGCTTCGAATGTACTTATAAAAAAAAATAATTGCTGTTACTTTTTGAGTCTTCGGATAGTTCTTCAAATTTTCTTTTTTGGCCTGCCTAATTATACTTGACTTGCCAAAATTTATGGTCCTTTCTATTTTCCTCAGAAAAGATTTAACTTCCAATTGTTAAAGGATGCCCTGTTGTTTCTCACCACTTCTTTCTTGTTTAGCCATGGTGGCATTTTTTGGTCCCCTTATGTTTTGTAATTTGGGGTATGCATTTAATTTGAGCCTCTATTGTGGCATTTTAAAAAAGTGTCTATACAGCTTTCAGGCATTTCCATTTTATAACTGTACCTTTAAATTTCCATTTAACTAGCTTCCTCATCTTTATGTAATTCCCCTTTCTGAAGTTAGATGCTATTATGGTGGGCTTCTTTGGCCCTCTTACAAGGATGTTAAGTTTAATTTTATTAAGGTCACTATTACCGAGTGGTTCAGCTATACTCGCCTCTTGGACCAGATCCTGTGCTCCATTTAGGACTACATCGAAAATTGCCTTTCTCTTTGTGGGTTCCAGGACTAGCTGCTCCACAAAGCAATCATTTATGGTGTCTTGAAACTTTTCTCTGCATCCTGTACTGAGGTGACCTGTACCCAGTTAATATGGGTATATCTGAAACCTGCCACTACTGAGTTTTCTATTTTTATGGCCTCTCTAATCTCCCTGAGCATTTCACAATACCATCACTATCCTGGTCAGTGAGTCAGTGGTCTATTCCTACTTCTATATTCTTATTATTCAAGCATGAATTTTCCATCCAAAGAGATTCTATGGTGTACTTTGATTCATTTAAATTTTTACAATGCTTTCTTTCACATATAGTGCCACTCACCCACCAGCAGAACCTACTCTGTCATTCCTATATATTTTATGCTCTGATAATACCATGTCCCACTGATTATCACTGTTCAATGTAAAAAAATTTGTGGGAAGGAAATTTCCATTTTCTGGCCAGCTCTATTTACCAGTTTCATCTTCTCACCTGTCTGCTTTTTATCATTCCCCTTTGTCCCCAGAAACTAATGTATCTTTCCGACTGATCATCTTGCAGTCCAAAGGCTCTCCCTGAGTTGGGGACCTTTCACAATATAATAGTATGTTATGTCCTTGAAATATAGCCCTTTTGGCTCCATTCCAAAGTGACTATCGAGAGTAAATTCTTAGGCCTTGCCTACAGTAAAGGGAAAAGTCAATCTAAGCTATGCAATTTGAGTTACATGAATAGCGTAACTCAAATCGATGTAGCTTAGATCTACTTACCGCGGGGTACACACTACGCAATGTTGACGTTCTCCCATCAACTCCCTTTGCTCTTCTTGATCAGGTGGAGTACAGGAGTCAATGGGAGAGCGACCAGTGATTTGATTTAGTGGGTCTTCACTAAATCAACCATCGATTATCACAGCATTAATCCTCCAGTAAGTGTAAACAAGCCTTTAATGACTTCCAAAATGCTGTCTGTTTTGCGAGCCTCTGCAGCCTAATAAAGGTAGTTTTTCTAGCCTAAATGTGTTCTTGCTGAAAAATCATAATTCCATTGGTTTTTATGCAGAGCTGGTCAAAATTCTTTTTCTTGCACAGTGAACAAAAAAGGAAAAATATTTTAAAAGATAACACAAAATTAAGATTAAAGACAGTGGCATGTTTGAACATGTACATGTCCCTCTTCTGGTCCTGGTGCTTATATATTTTGGAGAAGCTTTCAGGCTTCAAGTCAGGTTTAGATTAGAGGCTTTCAAACTTGTTCATTGTGTGTTCTTCCTTCTAATAGAAATTGCCTTGGGGATGTGTGTTCATGTTCACAAGTCCATAACTCTATGGCAAATACAGCAGTTTGTTACATGGTGCAGTGATATTTGGAGAGTATTTCATTTATTTCTATCTGTTTTTTAATGCAACGGAGTAGCTGGAAACAAGGAGAACCAGCACTATGTGACTAGCCACCTACCCACCTATACCAGCAAGGGCTCCTCTGACAAGATTCAAAACCACTGTCTTTGTACAGTCTGAGGCAGGCTAGGGCCAGGAACAGTAGAGGCAGGGGAGCCCTGGGCCCTTTACATAGCCCCTGGAGCCCTGCTGCCGGAGCCCTGCTGCCAGAGCTCTGGGGTAGCAATGGCAGCCCGGGGCTCCAGCAGAGGTTTAAAGGGCCCAGGGTGGTAGCTCTGCTGCTGGAGCCCTGGCAACATTTATCACTTAATGTATTCAACATGAAGGGAGGCAGAACTAAGGCATGGTTGTTGGACAAAGATACTGGGGAATATCTTCTATAAATAAAAGGACTGAGCATTTTGTTTTGCTGATTTATATGATTATATTGTAGGCCTGTGTGTCATTCACCCTAAGAAGGCTAAGAGAAACATGGAGCCTTTGACATACCCAGTAACATCAAGGTTACAAATGAAACAACAAGTTACACGTAGACATGTGGGCAGATCTTCAGATGGCATAAATTATCATAGTTCCATTCACTTCGATTTACACCCGCTGAGGATCTGTCCTTCAATCGTAATTTAACATAACCAACCTTAATACATAGTTAACAGGAGCTCCAAAACAATGACCAGATCGTTCTTCATATCTTTGGAATTAATGGTGTTAGCAAATGAGCTCCTCTGATTAATGTTATTAAAGTGGCTATTTTAAGTGCTTTGTTGGAATTCCACTGATGCTCAGCATTATTAGCATTAGCTAAACATTTTTATTTTTGTTCTGCAGAGTCAAAGGCATTGTGAGGTGAGAAGATTAACAGATTATGAAGCATCTATCTATTTCTAACTGGCTAACCGAGTTGGGTCTCCCAGAATATTGCATGCTCTTTGATAAACAATATAATGGAGTAGAGGTAAGAAACTCTTCTTTTTCTCTCTCTTTTTTTTTTTTTTTCCCAGGAAAATTCTAATGAAAGTCTCAAGTGGTTCAATCAGTTTAACACAATTAGTCTCAAACTAGCTAGAAAATTAGAACTTTTAAGTTTTATCCTAACATAGAAATCTCATGAAAATAGCAGAACTTTGGTGGGAATTTGAGTAGGTAAGTGTTGCCCAAGTAATATTTTCTTTACCCTAATTCTCTGGATTTATAGAAGCTTTACGAGCCCAGTAGTGATGGAAAAAGTTTTTTACTTACTGAGTCCAATCCCAAATGCAGGGTACTTTGCCAGAGTGCAAGATAAGATGAGTAATTAATTATTTCTAGTGCCACTTATCCAGTATTAGCTAAGACAGTGTAAGACTTTAGCTCTAATGGACACATTTACTAAAGTGAGAACAAATAGATAACTTTTGTTTTCCAAATTTGAACCAATAAGTTGTAATATCTTATATCAAGTTTTGAATTGTAATCAATAGTTTAGTGATAATGATCTGTTTATAGAACAATGGCACACATTGTGGCTAGTAACACAGTTCAATACTGATAAAGAACCACATTCAGGAGTGAAAATAATATTCTTATCCGTATGGGGGCTGGCTCCAGCCCCTGGAAGAGGCGGAGCCTTGAGCAGAAGGGGTGGGCTTGGGGGGGCAGCCTCCCCCAGCCAGCCCATCTGCACTGCCTGGCCCTCTGGTGGTGATTTAAAAGGGTCCAGGGCTCTGGCCGCTGCTGCAGTAGACGTGGCAGCCAAAAGCCCTGGGCCCCTTTAAATCATCAGCCCTGGAGCAGCTGCCCCTTTTACCCCCTTCTATCAGCAGTCCAGGGGGGAGGGAGGGGCAATGACGTTAAAGCGCTGCCATGGCTTCTACTGGCTTCTGACTAGTACACTGTACAGGCCTGTACCAGCCCAACCACATTTATCAATATTAGTTTGGTAATGATCACTAGAGCTATTTGTTACCATGTGAAAGTAGATCAATATCAAACAGAAATATTAACATTTGAAAGACATCATGCAGTAGCCCACTTGATTCCAGTCTTATGTCTGATTCTGTTTAACAACTGCAGGAGTGTATAGAGTGATTAGAGCAGGGGACTGGGAACCACAACTCCTATATTCCATTCCTCACTCTATCACTGACTCTGTGTCACCTCAGACAAGTTGTTGAGACTATGGGCTGGTCCCCCCTACAGCTTAACGTCGACTTTAGTGACGTTAAGTCGATATAAACCTGTACCCATCCTCACATGCATGCCATTTGCATCAATTTAAAGGGCCCTCAAAATCGACTTCTGTACTCCTCCCTAACAAGAGGAGTAGTGCTGAAATCGACCTCTCTGGATTGATTGTGGACTGGTGAGGACGAATGGGACGTTATTGGCCTCCAGAGGCTGTCCCACAATGCTCCACTCTGACCGCTCTGGACTGCCTCACTGCTCCACTGTGACCGCTCTGGACAGCACTCTCAACTCGCTGCTCTGGCCAGGTAGACAGGAAAAGATCTGGGAACATTTGAATAGCATTTCCTGTTTGGTCAGTGTAGCCAGCTCACCTGCACAGCTCAGTCACCATTCAGAGAAATCAGCAGCACAAGCCGCCATGCAGAGCTCAGGAGCACAGGAGACCAGCCAGAGGAAAAGAGCTCCAGCATGGTCCAATAATGAGGTGTTGGATCTCATCGCTATCTGGGGAGAGGAATCCGTGATGCTGGAACTCCGCAACAACAAACGGAATGCCAACACGTTCGCCAGGGTCTCCAAGGGCATGCTGGAAAGGGGCCACAACAGGGACGCCCAGCAGTGCCGCGTGAAAACTAAGGAGTTGAGGCAAGCGTTCCAGAAAGCCAAAGAGGCAAACGGACGCTCGGGGGGGGTCCGCCACGGACATGCCCGTTCTACAATGAACTGAATCTGATAATGGGGGGCGCCCCCACCACCATCGCACCGGTCTGCGTGGACTCCACACATGGGATAATGGCCAGGGACGAGGATGATTCGGATGAGGAGGCGGAGGATGATGCAGAGGGAAATATCACGGAACAGCAGGATGCAAACGGAGAAACAGTATTATTACCAGACAGCCAGGAGCTGTTTATCACCCTGGATCCAGTACTCAGCCAACCCTCCCAAGCGGGTACCCAAGCTGGGGAAGGGAACTCTGGTGAGTGTGCCCGAAGCCCAGGCTGGCAATGGGAGCTGAGACCCCAACTGGCAAGGGGCCAGCAGGGGAAACCCCAATGCAATGGCAGGCAGAGTGCTTAGCCCTGCACTGCTTTGGGGTTTCCCCCACTGGCCTCTTGCCAGCCAGGGTCCTGCCGCCTGCCTGACCCGCGCAGCCCAGCCTCCCCCCCCACCAAACCTCCTTCCCTTCCCCCCCCCCCCGACCCACCCAGCCCGGTCTCTTCCCCCCACCCCAGTCGGCTCCCCGCGGCTCCTCGTTTCGCCGCTGGGTTGAGGGTGGCCGCGTGGCGCTTCCCGGCCCCAGCGTGGAGCAGCCCCCGGCCGGCCGGAGCGCAGACCCACCCCCGCCTGGCGGCCCGTGCACGTCCCTGGCCGGCGGCTCCCTGAGGCGCTTCCAGCCTTTTTGCCGAGCGCGGAGCCGCCCCAAGTTCGGCAAAGGGGCCGGGAAGCGCCTGGGGGAGCTGCCAGCCAGGGACGCACGCGGGCCAGACGGAAGGCTTTGGCGGGCCGTATAAGGCCCGTGGGCCGTAGGTTCCCCACCCCTGTTTTAAGGGATTACATGACTCATGATTTTTAAAGGAAGCATTTATTAATGATTAACTTGCCCTAAGGACTTAGCGTGCTTTCATTGCTGGTCAGTTTCTACTCAAAGAGTTTGTCAATATACTCTGGTATTGACCGGAAGTCCTCCACTGACATTTCACTGAAGCTATCCAGGAGGTAGCGATGAATCTTCCGCACCAGATTTCTGGGGAGAGCCGCCCCCCGTGATAGGAGACCATCCCACGCCACGAAAGTAGTAAATAGTCTGGTATCATTGAGCAGGCTAGCATTGCGGTGAATGGACCAGGACTTTGCAGCGCTCTCTATCTCTCTGAGAAATTCTAAGCAAAGTGATGTCATTCATGGTTGCCTGTTTGAAATACGGACTCCAATTAGTCTGGACACAGTGTGCGAGACAGCCTGCAGATGCCTTTATGGCAAGCTAGACTTGGCAGAGGGAAGTATATCTGTGGTTATTTCCGCGTGCTGTGCCCTACATAACCTCTGTGAGCGGAAGGGCGAAGCCTTCACTACTGCATGGACCTCTGAGGTTCAACAGCTGGAGGCCAGTATGCACAGCCAGAGAGGAGGGCTCTTAGAGGGGCCCAGCGGGAGGGTACAAGGATCAGGGAAGCCTTGAGGGAGCATTTTGAGGCTGAAGGTGAGTTCTAATGGGAATTGCAGAGGGAGGGAGGGAGCAGTCTGTTAATAGGATAAGGCATTTGCTTTTCTGTACCTATTACATACATTTGTGCACCGAATACAGAAACCCATTTATTAAAAAGAATTCATTTATTGAACAGCTTTCTCATAATTTGAAATAAAAGTTGAAAAACAGTAAAATGTGTGAGGGAGGAGGGGTGTGCCATTGGGGTGGGAAGGGGTCAGTCAGAGATTGGCGTATGTCCTGGACTCATAACCTCCAATGCCCTCCGCATTGCTGTATTCCCCCAACCCCATTTGCGGAGGGCGATTATGCTTGTTAGTAGGGGTTGAGTGCAGTGGATAAGGGTGCTGGGTCTGTGGGTTCGTCGGTGAAGAGAGGGGTGTTGAAGGCAGCTGTGGGTGGTAATAACCAGGCAGCTGTTCATAGTGGCCTGAAGGGGCCAGAGGGCCAGAAGGGGAAGGGTTAGGGGGCAAGTGACCGGGGGGGGGTGGCAAGCACGGGGCTGCTGCTCCTGAACGGCAGCGATCCGCTGCAGAGTCTCTACTTGCCGCTCTAATATTCTAAGCAGCTTGTCAGCGCGCTTATCAGCACGCTGTTCGCGAGCTATCTCCCTCAGCTGCATCTGTTCCTCTCTCCGCTGTTCCCTACGCTTCCTGTCCTCCTCCCTCCAGTCGCTGTCAGCTCGGTTGTCCATTGATGCCTGTTCCAGAACTTGCTTCAGAAGCTCTTCTTTGCTCTTCCTCGGTCTGTTTCGAATTCTACTTAGTTTTTGAGCCACAGATAAGACTGGTGATGATGTCAAGGACAAAGCTAGGGAAAGTTACAAGTTCACAGTTAAAACACAAGATCCCATTGTTTGCAACAGACAGTATTAGGGAGTCCCACGCATTCCTTGAATCTCTGTGCAGTTTCCCTGTCCAAATAAGCCATATGACACACAGAGGTATCCACGGATCCCCGGGCATGGTGAGTCGTGGGGACAAGCACTGTTTCCCTGCCTTTCTATACTATTCTTTTGGGGGAGCGGCGGGCGTTAGTGGGAACTGCAGTCTGATAAGCAATCTCCCAACATTCTGTGTAGGTTTTCGTGCTGGAAGATATCTCGCTACTGCGGGTGACGGAGCAAGAAAGGGTGGGGATTTTAAGGAGATGTGGCTTCCGCCCAGGGCCATACGCGGCTTGCATCTGTGCGGCGATGCTGCCCCCACCGCTCTTAGAACAGTGGCGTGGACTGGTGACCGTGGCCATGACAGCGAACGCGCTGGGGCTCCCGCGAAACCTCCGCAGGCACATTGCAAGAGCTCTTACTGAGACCTTTGCAGAAATCACTGATGAGGATTACCGCGAGGTGATAGACTACATCAATGCACTATTCCACATGTAGCCAAGCATGCAAGCATCCCTTTCCTTTCCACCCTCCCCAAAGCTGCCTGCCTTCCCAATAGAAAAGTAGCTGTACCTGCTCAAACCGGTGCTGCAGCCCTGGCCCCTGCAACCGCCGGACGCTGTGGCTCGCTCTGGCTGAACTCTGGGCTTGAGAAGAGTTCCTGGCTGCATGTCTCCAGTGACTCCTCCGGGCCCTGGCTCCCTGCCGCCGCCTCCTCCTCCTGCTCCTCGCCGTCCTGCTCCTCTCCAGCCTCCTTCCCCCCCCCCCCCCTTTCAGTGGTGGGCTGGGAAGAAGTGTCCTGGGTGGTCGCTGGAGTGCACGTTGGATCACCACCAAGTATCGCATCCAGATCCTTGTAGAACTTGCAAAACACAGGGGCTGCCCCAGAGCGGCTGTTTGCGTCGCAGGCTTTGCGATATGCAATCCTAAGCTCCTTTACTTTTGCCCGGCACTGCAGAGTGTCCCGGTCATGGCCTCTGTCCTTCATGGCCCGTGATATCAGGGTATACGTATCGTAATTCCGCCGGCTTGACCGCAGCTGAGACTGGACAGCCGCTTCCCCCCAACAACTGATGAGGTCCAGCAACACATGATCAGACCACGCTGGAGATCGCTTATTGCGAGGAGGCATGGCACGTGGAGTCATGGCCAAGCAAAATGGTTACCTGAGGAGCACTCCACGCCTGGCTGGAGCAAACAGGAAGGGGATTTTCAAATTTCCCTGGGAATATAAAGGGCGGGTCTGACGTGTGGTCACCTGAGGACGCGACAGAAGAGTTTGAAACTGATGGCCCTCTGGCTCGAACGGGAATTATGGGTCAGGCTGGAGGAGGCTGGAGGCTCATTAACGAGCAATGGGTGTTCACATTCGTGTCGTTGCGCTACAGCGGTAGCGCAAAAGCCATTATTCCCCTGGAAAAGGTGGTTTACGAGTAGCGCAATAAGCCCGTACTTTTAGCGCAATATGTGCCTTGCCAGTGTGTTCGGGTAGAGGGTTATAGCGCTCCTGGAGGCTTTATAGCGCTATAAAGTGCCAGTGTAACCAAGGCCACAGGGTCATGGTATGCAAGATGGCAAATTTACAGAGCCTCTCTCCCAGTACTCTTGAGTCTTAGAAAGGGATTCTGCCCTGCTGCATGTGCAGAAAAAGTTTTCTACGACATCTTTCCACTCAAAGTACAGACCTGTTTACACGTGGATGATGGGAGTCAAGCTGCCACGACCTCATGTTAATGGACCGCGGGTTAAGAGGACCATGCTGAAATATCTTAATAGAGGTGAAAGTAAGCTGGTAAGCTCCTCTTCTTCTACTGCCCCAGTCCTTTAAATAGCCGCCAGAGCCCTGGGGTAGCAGCAGTGGGGCTCCGGTAGCTATTTAAGGGGCCAGGGCGGCAGAGGCAGTGGGAGTCCTGGGCCCTGCCGCTGCCCCAGCAGGAGGAGGAAGGATGAAGGGGACACCTAACAGTAGACAGCAGGCTGGGGCTGGTTCTGACCATTTCTGTGTCAGTGAGTTAGTGAGCAAATCTTTAGTGCTACATAGCAAGTTCCTGTCCCGCCTGCTAATGAGTCTCGCATGTTAAATAGGTAGCACTGGGAGGCATGGCGCTACCACGCATTAGCGCATAAATGGGTCTACTGTAGTGAGTGGAAGGAGGTAGTCTTTTGAAATTACAGATAACCTCTGCTGTATCTCTTCCCCTGTGCTAAATCAGCAATACCAGAAGGAATCCTGGCTCCATATGTCGATCATCTTGGGGATCTCAGCAACATCTCTAGAAGTTCTGCAGGAATTCTGAGACAGTCCTGTGTCTGTAAACCTATGTATGGAAGTCAGAATCAGAATCACCCTTCTGTCTACCATCCTGTGTTTAAACTGTCTCTGCAATGTTGGCGTGTATGAATAACCTCTTGCCCCCATGTCCCAGGGAAAAAAGAATATCCTTTACCTCTAATATTCTGCATACGAGTTTATCTACAGTTGTACATGGCTTTGAACTGTTATTGTTATCACTAAATACTTCAATTATATCTCACAAAGTCAAAAAAGAGTAAATATTATTGTTTAAAAGAATTTTCATCAACTGAAAACAATCCTGGATTCATCTGTAAGTTAATTTAGTTATTCACCAGTCATTCCCTCCCATCAAATTTTACACAGAGACAATAGGATTTTAATTAAAAGTGGTTTTCATGTCACATCTGTGCTGCCTGTTTACTAGTATACTTAGATTTAGAGTGTTGAGGTAATCTGATAATCCAAGCAGAATAAAGATAATAAGGTTTCAAAGATAATTTAGAGTCTGTGAAGGCTAATAAAAAAACCCCTCATTTTCTATGATAATCTAAGTTCCCAAGCAGTCAGTCAGTCAGTAAAATGCAGCAGTAAATTGAAACGTTGCTATGTTATTCATGCTAGCTTTGTAATACAACAGATTCCAATATAGAACCCTAGGGGGGCTCAGTTGACAGACAACAAATTGAAAGAAACATGCAGCTAAATTACTTTTCTAGGTTAATAGGCCTGAAAGCCTGTCCGGAGGAGAAATCAGCTGCTGCTCAAAACTTAATAATAGGTTTACTGTGTCACTCTGAATACAATGGATTTTTCTGAGTTAGAACCTCCAGTCACTTTTCCATTTACTGTTTTACAGTTTCTGGAGGTTCCACTTCATTGCCATCTTTATGCTCTTTCCCCAGTTTCTGAGATAAATACTATAGACTCTGATTCAAAGTGCCTGATTTATATCCTGTTGAAGTCAATAGCACTACTCATGTACTTACCTAGATATGTGCTTGCTTATCTTGCTGAACTAGGGTTTAAGTTGTCAGATGGCTTAGTTATTACCTATGGTAGCTACTATCTAGAGTTAGTATAATAATACTTGGTCCTTTTTATCTTTACAGCAGAGTGTATCCTCCTCATTTTACAAATGAGGAAACTGAGGCAGTGAGAAGTAAAGTGGCCCATAGCTACAGAATCGGTCAAGTGGCAGAGTTGGGGGTAGATTATAGGTTTCTTAATTCCCAATCCTGTACATTAACTAGCTCTTAGAGAGGAACTTAAAGTGTCGTGTGGGAGTCTCAAATAAAGCAGGAAAACTTGCAGGTAGGAGATTAGTCTCCCTTCTACAATCATGGCACCTGTGTATCATCATTTTTTGCTGTCCTAACAATTTCTTTAACACTATTTCAGAAATCTG
The DNA here is from genome assembly GCA_032164245.1 of Sternotherus odoratus. Lineage (NCBI taxonomy): Eukaryota > Metazoa > Chordata > Testudines > Kinosternidae > Sternotherus > Sternotherus odoratus. The sequence continues at coordinate 63,614,913 of JAVMKO010000008.1, forward strand.
CCAGTAAAAGCCCCACTGTATTACCACTAGTTTATGTTGTCTAGAACCAGAGCTGTAAATGCCAGTTGCCTTTGCATTGCCTTTCTTGTTTGGCAAAGGCTGGACAGGCAGAAGACCAGGCTGAGGTTTTTTTGTGTTGATTTTTTGAGGGTGGAAGGAGGAGAGGGATCCTGTGCCAGTGTTAGCACTAGTTTTTAAAAACTTTCCCACTTCTCTGTAGTTTCACCTTTGGTATTTCCCGTTTTTGATAAATGTGAGAGGGAGAAAATAAGCATAATGGTTTCATGATCAGAAAGTCCCACCCCTTCTATTGACATACATTTAATGCATGGGTGTCCAACCTTTTGGCTTTCCTGGGCCACATTGGAAGACGACGAGTTGTCTTGGGCTACACGAGTTGTCTTGGGCCACGCCTTATGCCTAGTACACACGAATTCTTTGTCACAATTCATTTTATGCGACAGAGTCCTCTTGCTCTTTATTTTATTAGTCAATTTTATCCGTTTTTCGTTTTTTTGGTTGAACTGTTTGCAATTATAATGCGAATTACGAATAATACTCCGTTATTTGTGGACATAATCTCATAACGTTGTAAGTTTACGATTTTGTGTTGGGCCACATTCATAACCGTTCTGGGCCGCATGCGGCCCACCGGCCGCAGGTTGGACAAGCCTGATTTAATGCATCAACACCTGGGAAATGCTCACATTTGATTTCACACTTTCAAATGAAAAATAGTGAAGTCTTCTTTCTACAACTTTATGGAACTCTGTTGTTACTGGCATCTGAAATGGGGGTTCAGAGACCCAAATCCAGTAGTGTGTCTCAGGTACTATGGTTTTATTTAAAAGAATGAAGATTTGCTAGTTTGTGGCTCTACTTAAAAAATAAATTATTTGCTGGTGGTCTTGGCAGTGCATTTAAAGTAACTGTAACAATGCACTCTTTGTTTTATGATCCGTTTTATGAGATGCCCAACTTCACAAAAGATACCACAATAGATTGGAATGTTATGAGCCCTACCTACCAACACTAAAGTGGAGCAGATTCCAAAGAATTACCTTGTTATGCTCCACAGACAAAAGACAAAATAGCAAAGGGGAAAGGAAACATATGTGACCTAAAGGATTTTCTCCACAATGCCAATTCCCTCCCCATCCCCATTCTTTTAAAGATGTTGTCGTAAAATTGAAGCATTCTAGACCTTCATAAATAATTCCCTGAGTTATTCAGCAGCCTATTTTGACCCATCAGTTCTGATTTTGCAGAGACTGGGGAGATGGAGAAGATAACTAACTGTTCAACCTCAGTTATTCAGAACTCATGTCATTCAAAACAGGGTCATGTCTCTTGATGACTGTTAATTACATTAAGTAATCTCTTCATTATCCAAAATCTTTACAGTCCATAATTTTTCATGTCCCCCCAAAAAAAGTTTGAATTGTAAGTGAAAGTAGTATGTTAACAACTTTTTTTCTTCCAAGAGTCTTAACTTGTGGGTATTTTCCATTTCTCAAAATGTAATACATGAAGAGAAAACCTTTCTTATTATTAAAAATATCCATCAGTATGGATCCCAAACTAAATATGAAAAATCTTCACCATTCAGTATGTGCTGAGAAAAGTGCATATTCTGTTCTTCACAACTCTGGCTTTTTTAAGATAAAAATGTTTTTAACCTACATAAAGTTACACTGGCCAAAGTGCTGCTACATCATATGTTGTTATCCTATATAATAAAAGACTAGAAAAGTGTGTGTGAAGCCGTCATGCGCAGTAGAGATGGCCGGACGAAGGGCATGCTGGGAGTTGTAGTTCAGCAGCACACAGTGCAGGGCTTACAGGAGAAAGAAGACTTCGGTTACCTCAGGTTATGGTGGAGGGGGCACGGCACGATAGGAGATATCAGTGGGGTGAGCGGGGAGCATGGCAGGGGTTACCAGAGGATGCGGGTTACTAAGGGTTCCCGGAAAGGGCGGGGGCAGTGGGACTGGGGTTGCCGGGAGGGGCGGGTGCAGGAGTTACTGGGGATTACCGGGAGGCGCAGTGGGACAGGGGTTACCAGAGGGACCGGGGTTGCTGGGAGGGACGGGCACAAGAGTTACCGGGGATTACCGGGAGGACGGAGGGGCCGTCGCAGGTTACTGGGAGGGACGGGCGCAGGGGTTACGGAGAACGTGGTGGGACGGGGGTTACCGGAAGGCGCTGTGAGGCGGGGGTTACCGGGAGCGGGCGTGGGGGTTACCGGGGGGCGCAGTAGGACTGGGGTTACTGGGAGGGGCGGGCACCAGGTTTAGCGGGGGGCGCGGAGGGACGGGAGTTACCTGCACAGGGAGCCGAAGCACTCAGCTCCTCTCCCCCGGAGTGGGAGGCAGTTCGGGCGCCGCCAGCCCCCAAGTGTCCCTCCAGGCCAGGGAGCCCCAATCCCCCCCGCCGCGAGGGGCACTGCAGGCCTCCCACCCCCGGGGGAAGGATCCTGGGGGAGGGTGACGATGGGAGGGCGAGCAGGAAGGGGGGGTGCGGGAGAAGGGACTGGATGGGGTGGCCTAGCCCATGTACACAGGCTTTTACAGTAGTAATCATATAATTAGCCAGATGCCTTTTAAGATGGTTAACTAGTTTTAATGACAATATGAAATCCTTCCTACTTCAGTGACGGGAATTATCAGTGAAAAGGAACTTCACATAATGTATAAATATTTTCCTAAACCTGCTGTTATTTAGCCCACAGTAACAGAAGGCACCAATGTAGCTCAAGGAGAATTTAATTTACTATTGGAGTAATATCTCTCTACAGCATGTTCTTTTTCTCTGGGGTTTGCTACTGGACTTATTACATCTGACAGAAGTTGATCTTAGGAAAATGGGAATTGAGAACCAAATCCACCGAACACACATCCTTTCCAATATCCTGCTGCTTCAAAAGGCAGAAAGAAAAAGAGGTAAGAAGTTCGCCATGTTGTTTCCTAGAGGTTTGGAAAATGGATTGTTACTTTCCAATCACAGGGCTTAGAGAAGTGAATATGTTGATCCAGCCTGGCATACAATTTTGTAACGAGGCCCACAAGAATACAGGATTCAGACTGTAACAAGAATGGCTGATGGTTTAGTTTAGCTACTTGGGGGACGCTTGGAGGAGAAGATAGGGATCATTAACCCATTCTCATTTTGGAGTTTGTCAGTAGAGGTCTCCATATTAGATTCACTTTCTAACACTCTGTCTTCATCCTAAGAATAAATCATCATGTTAGCAGACAGTATGATTGCCAAAGGGCTGATGAATCTCTTTTCCTCATTTGGAAATCAAGACAAAGCGATGTTCTGCATAAATTACTTCACTCTTGTGAGAAAAGAGGAAGTGAGCAGTGAGTGTTTGGATTAAAGGGAGAATGGATAACAGAGGCGCTTTCCTCCCTCCTATTTTCTATATTGGACCCTGTTCTGAAGTGATAGGATTTAATTAAAATACCTTTTGTTTTATTATGATACAATTCCCTTTCCCAATTAAGCACCAAAGTTTTGCTCAGAGGGGCTCATTACAGCTGTTCAGGTATGGCAACGCTTCAAAATGATGTAGTTTGCCCAATAATTATAAAATATTCTGGACAAAGGCTGTCATAGACTGCACAGAAGCCAACATTTTATGTTGATAATGTTCCTGCCTTTCATTCATTTCAGATGTGATGAGCAGATATGGTTGGGAATAGAACCATGTGTAGGAATACTATTAATAAATTTTCTGTGTTGACCTACAGTAGTCTTCTGTGTTTGGGAATTGATATTTTGTGTGTCAGGGTTGAAAAACAACTGTATGCCCATGCAACTATATAATTTTTTCAAATTAATTATAGAAAAACTGACATAATTCTGAAGAGGTCAAGTAGGGTAGTTTAACTTTCATAAATCAGAGTATATGAGACATTAAAATGTAACCTCAGTATCTCATTCTTGTAATCTATTTTGTGAATATAACCGGAAATTACAAAACTTTATTTCAATGAGAGATATTTTGAATGGAACTCACTTTCATTTACTTGTAAAGACTGAAATCTTGTAGCCTTCCTTAGATACTGTAGTGGTGAGTAGGTTATTATTCACACTGGAAAATAATGTATAATCAAAGATGCTGCTAAGCTTTTTAGCCACCCACTGAATTGGTTAATAGGCATTTTATATCAATTCAACCAACTCAATAGATCTGCCAAAAATTCTATAAAATAACCATACCTCTGCCTAAATGGCAAGCTCTTAATTGAGCAGATAAAACAAAGAAAGGAGGCTTATCTCACAAGAACTGTACCAAACAAATGAAAATGTTTGTATCTGTAACTGTTGATCCTTCATTGGCATTGAAAACACAAAAACGTTTCTGAAGAATGTGTATGAGAACTTTAAAAAATAAAACATTTAATGTTAGCAAAGTCCTTGGAGATAAGGAAAATATGAAAAATAAAGGTTCAGGCAACAAAGGCCTTCACGACATAACAGTTTGCAAATAGTCTTTATACACTGTTATTTTTTTGACTTCACAGCAACAATAACTCCAATTACTTCAATAGAATCACAGCAGGGATGAATTTGAACCAAGAATTTTATTCCTGAATAACAGCATATATTTTATGTCATCTAGACATATCATTCTATTACCCTGCAAGCTGTATCACTTGGCTGGTTTGGTACTGAAGTGCTGGAATTTCCTAAGCTAAGTTCTAATGAAAATGTCAGTAGTTCATTGTTCTGGAAAATAAACAATTTGGATGGTATTCTCCCCCCCCCCCCCTCAATTTCTCTTTTTAGCTAATGAACAATTGTGTGTAACTAAAATATTTATTTCAGAGTGGGGCCAAATTCCATCCCTTGAGTTACTGTGTTGTCTCCAATAGACTTACCCAAGAAGATGGTCCATTATGTTAAAATCTTGGAACGCTGTAAAACAGATCAGTTCTGTCAGTTAAACATGACTGCAGACTGTTTTGTTTTCACAATAGGGACTAATGGCTGTTATCTAGACTCCAGCCTATTATGAAGTGTTTTTGTTATGTGTCTGTCTTTGACAAAGTGCTGTGTCTAGGAGCAAGAGTGCCTAATCATTTACACTGAAAACACTTGTTTTTCAGCACTGAACTGTACTGAAGTCAGACACTGAAGCATCAGTGTTTTCTTTATTTTCCACTCTTAAATGTGCATTTTTCAGCAAAAATTATACCACTGCATTGTAAAAGAGACTTTTTCACTCTGTCGTAATTTGAATTTAAAAACAACCCAGATTAGCACTAAACTTCTTCAGGCGTTTTCTATGAAGTACAAGACAGAAGTTATTTTAACTTGCAAACTCTCTCAGAAGTTGTTAGGTATTATTGAAGATACACAGGAATGTCTTAATGGTGATTTTTTCATCTCTACAAAGGTCTGGTTAAGTGCACAGGTGGAGGATTCTTCCACACCTTTGCAAATTCTGTTGTTAAATACAAAAACATGTCTGCCATTTGTGTGCTTCCTGATTTTTGCCTCCCAGAAGTATTTGACTTCCTGTTTCCTGTGAGTATTTAATCCATATGCTAGATGAAATTAGAATGAGGCATCATATATTTTGAATCACTAAAATCCTTTCAATATGCTCTTTGTTTCCGTCTACGTGTGGCCATATTCTCTGCTGCAGTCTTGCTCTTTTTTTGCTGCTCAGATAGTGCAAAGAAGCCCAAAAGCAACAAAATCTCCTCCATCCCAGGGCAACCCTCACCTTGGAGAGTCCATAGTGGGCCTGGAGCTAACATAGGTGTGGTCTACACAAGGGGGAGGTGTTGATCTAAGATACGCAACTTCAGCTATGTGAATAACGTAGCTGAAGTCGGTGCATCTTAGGCTGTCCTCACGGCGTCAACAGCGGGGCTGCCCTGTCGACTCCAGCTTGCACCTTTTGGTGAGCTGGAATTCCAGAGTCGACAGGAGTGCCTTTGACGATCATATGACAAATAGATCAATCACTACCTGCCGATCTGGTGGGTAGTGAAGACATACCCATAGGGTATATCTACTCTAGAAATGTAGGATGACCGTGTGATGTTGCACCCCATAATGCTTTATACAAATATACCTATTAGTGTAAATATGACATAACTGGAATATGTTTTATGCTAGATATGCCATGTAACATATCTTTGCAAAGGTTATGATCTATTGAATTATTTGTGTGCATGTATCATTTTTATATCTGAAGTTATGAGTATTGGCTCTATGCTTGTATTTAAAGTGTTTGCTGTAGGAAGCACATAAAGGAGATTTGGTCAGCATAGTGTGAAGGGATTATTCAAGTGAAGGGGATTTACTTAACTAACTTTCTAACTTTAATTAACCTATCCTTGTAACAAAGTCCGATGCCAACTCTGTCCTCATATGACACCATCATAGGACCTAATCACATCAGCCACACCATCAGAGACTCATTCACCTGCACATCGACCGATATGATATATGCCATCATGTGCCAGCAATGCCCCTCTGCTATGTACATTGGCCATTCCGGACAGTCTCTACGCAAAAGAATAAATAGACACAAATCTGACATCAGGAATCATAACATTCAAAAACCAGTAGGAGAACAATCTCCCTGGTCACTCTAGAACAGATCTGAAGGTTATGATTTTAAAACGGAAAAACTTCAAAAACAGACTCCAATGAGAAGCTGCTGAACTGGAATTAATTTGCAAATTGTACACTATCAAATTAGAGTTGAACAGAGACTGGGAATGAGGGAATGACTGGGTCATTACACTAATTGAATCTTTGCATTGCTACTACAACTTCCACCTTTACATATTTTCTGTGTGTATATATATCTTAACCTACTGTGTGTTCCATTCTATGCATCTGATGAAGTGGACTGTAGCCTACAAAAGCTTATGCTGAAATAAATTTGTTAATCTAAGGTGCCACACATACTCCTGTTCTTTTTAAGGATATAGACTAACACAGGTGCTAATCTGAAACTTGATATTTTTCGTTTGCTTATATAACTTTTCCTAGCGAGAATGAGAGCTGGAGAGAAAGTGTTTGCTGTTTTAATGGGATCTATGTTTAGATCTTTTATGGATCCATTAGCCTAGTCTGTGTGCTTTAAAAAAACAACAAGGTCAATGTTAATATATTTAAACAAATACAAGTATCATCATAGTTTATTGCCATTGAATATAAAAGATCAAAAAAATGACATACAATTAACATATCCTATCTTCCTGCTTTTTTTAAGTAACTATGTGCTACTGTTGAATTTCTTTTCCTTCTGCAGTGGTGCCAAGTTTAAGTGCACTGCTTTTTTCTTTCTGATCTTCTGCTCTTTCATTCATGGTTCAAGGCAGAACCAGGCCTAAGATTTGTGCTATTTAGATGGGAGAGCACCACAGTACTTGCCACTCATGTTTTAACTCTCAGTACCTGCAAGCACAAAGGGGCTTCATCTCCTAGAAAACAGTCTCTAGCAGCCATATGTTCCAGCACTATAATCTTCCACACTGTATATAGACTATACTGTAGTGATAGGAGCAATGTAGATAGACAGTGCATCTTCTATTATTATTATTATTTTATTATTTTATTATTTTATTATTATTTTTAAATCCATCCTCAACTAGGCTAGTAAATAGCCATCTATAAAGAGGTACCTCCATCTTTAGCAAAGAGTTATCAGAGAGCCAAAGCAATTAACAAAAGAGCCTACTTGGTCATGCTGTTTAACTCAAGTCGCTGTCAGACACCAGCTTTGGCCCACTTGTCTCTTCTGCTTTCCTTAAAAATCTTGGAATCACAGCCAGACTTTTCAGTTCAGTAGTATTCACTATCTGCTTTGCAGATTCCAGTCTGGAACCAAAGTATTCTGGTACATTTGCCAATAGACAGAGGAGGCTGCTTTGAATGCTTCCTTTAGCATAACAGGGATGACATCAACACCTCTGTGGTCTTTCTGCTTTCCTTGACAAGTTCAAGGATTGGAAAATTTTCTCCCAACTTTTTCCCAGTTTTAAATTAGGAGCTCAAAAACATAAACACAATTACAAAATTATAAGCATACAGGTCTGACTTTTATGTGCCACATGGGCCCTTGGGCAGTCCCAGATCCCAAAAGCATCTGAGCTAAAAACTACAACCCTGTCCTTTGAAAGTTCAAATGTTTATTCTTACTGTTTCTGTCTGGCTCCCTATTTATCCTAGATCTGTGTCAGTCAGAAGGTGAATAAAAAACATCTTCAGCATGTGTCTCACACTGAGGCTGTTCATTCATTACTTTCATTTGAGACGTCGCCCAGAAATTGGAAAAACCATTGGTTTTCATGTACCGGGGCCATTGTCCCTGCTAGCCCGTGTCAATGGTGCTTGTCTACTGCTGGAGGAAAAAAGGGAACATAGACCTGCTAGTGGACTGTAGCTGTAAAGAAGAGCACTGTGAAGACTCTTCCACCTACTCCACCCTTCTCGAGCAGGGGAAGTTTGAAATCCATCCCATGATGTCATCTTTGCTCCCCTTCATTGGTTCACTACTACTTTTCTGGGGAGGGAGGGGACTATGATAGATATGCAAATAAAACTGATTTATCTTCAGAGATAGGGGGACTTTCATGACTTGATTTTCCACTTTCATTAACATGGTTGCCACTATAATGAGAGAAATAGAGTGGAATGGAGCAGAGGAATAGAGACAAAAGGGAATAGAATTTATTTTCTTTAAACATGGACCAGGGCTCCCTTTCATGCAACTCTCTTCCCAAGCCACAGTTTCTTCCTTCTCGTCTAATGAGTGTTTATTACCAAAAAGCCCCAACAAATCTGTTAATACAATCTTAGGGATACACAGTTAAAAGATCTGGATCCCCATTCATACTTCAGAAGTGGTACTGGAAAAGATTTTGTCCAATCTATACTAGCAGTTAAACAGCTTTCAATACTGGCTCAGGGGGACACCATTGTTGCCAACCAGTATCAGCAATTGATGAGCTTCCTAGTCTAGACTGCACTAACAAATTGGGAAATGTTAATGATAATCTGGTGATTAATCTTTCCTAAATTTAATTACTTCCAGTGATCTTAGTTCCTGTAGGAAACCTTGTAGCTCCCTCCTACATCTTTTGGAACACAGGAATTCTCATACAAGACCAGGCCAGTGCTCCATCTTGTCCAGTTCCCAGTCTCCAGCAGTGGCCAGTACAGGCTAACACTGAGGAACGTGCATTAAACCCTGCAGCAGGCAATTTTGAGAGAATCTGCCAGTCACAGTTCTTGAGGTAACTGAACCTCTGACTCCTTTGTGGCCTTCTCAAGGGCATTCTACTGATATCTCTGGCCTCTAGCTGTCACCTTTCTTGGAGCAGAATTCAAGGACTCTCCTCCTAGACCAGGAATTTATGCTGCAATTCTTCCTCCAGAGCACTGATCACCTCAGCAAGTCTGACTTTAGCTCAGCGCCTGAAGTCTTGTTCTCTCAGGGCCACGGACAGGGTTAACCACTTGCCAGCTAGCCTTCAGAAAGCAAAGTTTTATTTATTCAGAACAAAGCACTACAGAGAAAACATACCTTAAAAACAATAAACAGCTAATGTACAGGAATTAGCTTACCATCGATCATCCGTTTTCCACATGGAGACCCTGATAGGAACAAAGTACTTCAGGCCCTTTCCACACGATCTGGCCCTCTTGGTCAGAGTGTCATGTCAGTTCTTTGATTGTGTGGGAGTGACATCCCTCCCTCAGGCAGGATGGTCGCTTTTATATAGCATATTGTTCTTTGTTTGACCCCCTCTTAAACCAGATCAAACTATTATATGTCTCTTCCCCCAGGGAGTCTAACTTATCCAGACTTGCTACCTGCCTTGGGGTTTGCATTAAGTATCTTTAGTGATTTTAGTTCTCCAGGACACTGTTTAGCTCCCTCCATGGAGCCGTACATACATATAATCTTTATAGCATTGATTCAGTAGTCGTTGGATCTTCCAAGTGTTCATAATATCTGTCACACTGCCCACAGAGAGAATTTCTTCCTAAACTTTCTAGCTGCTTCTTTACGTAAGACCCATTTGTGCAAGGTGCTGAGCATCCTCAGCTCCCATGGACTTTGGTGAGAGCTGAGGAAGCACAGCACTTGACCAGCTCAGGCCTTTTTTTCTCTTAATTAACTCATCATTAAAGGGTGCTGACACTTTCCTTTTAAAGGCACAGTACCAAATAAGCACTAGGATGCCACAGATGTATCAAGGGACAAGTATTATAAAAGTCACAGAAACCTTGTTTCCTGTTCTCGACTGCCATGACAGGAAGTAGGGCAGTTGGCCATCCCTTGATTAGGTTGATTCTATATTATTTTATGGCTTAAGACCTTAACATGAACTATGTGAACTCAAGGTAGCCAGTGCAGCTGACAGAGCATCAGCATCAGATCTAGTGCCAGAGACAGTGGTCCTCAAGAAGGCAAAACTCCCATTGAACCCTGATATGTAAGCTTCTGAAAGTCTATACATAGATCTCTTCCTGCATCCTAGTATAATGACAGCTCTAGCTGAAGATTTGCCAGTCAAAATCTTTTAGCTTCCTCTGAAAATGGAATAAAACTAGCAGGGAAGGAATATAATGACTCATACCAGAATAATCGCATATGTAATAATGTCAAGTCACCAGCCCCATTACTTAACACCCAACCATGTTGGGAAGGAAATCTCTACTCATTTTCTAGTTCTTATCCATAAAAACATGACCAAAAAAACAAAAAAAATCTGAGTTACTTGTATATAAATTACACTGCCTGGAAATTTGCAGGACAATTAAATCAATCAGTAGAGCCCAGTTTACCCTAAAACTGATTTGATTCTGTGGCATATTTTTATACATGCCACAGTAGCAGAATTGGTCCAGCAAGAAATGTTCCCCTATGCTGTGAGGAAAATTTTTTGCAGTTCCCTAGCACCTTCCATCCGATACTCTTATAAGGTACCATAATGGACAAATCTTCATCACATTTCAGTGAGGTGGGTAGTTTCCATTTGCTAATCTAATCATAGTTAAATAACTTCATACCAGGTGACACTGAGCCATACCTTTAACCCCGTTCTCCTGACTCCAAGTCCTGCACCTTCGCCATAATCTTGTCTCTTATGACCAGCAATGATGGCCATGCTAGTTAAGGATTGCTATCTGGGCTATGTAATAATCTTCACAGAGAACCCTCAGACTATCCAAATCTTATCTGCTTTCATGTTTCGTCACCGGTTCACAGTTTGGATATGTGAAAAGGTTTTTAAGCCTTTTACATGAGTTTCTAAAGTGGCTCTAAAAACCCAGTTTTAAGTGAATCTGGGCTGAATTGTGGTTTCATGTTGACACCAGTCAAAACTGAGTGCTTCTGAACTAATTTTCTGCGAGTTCTTTGGGTTTGCTGAAACCTGAAATTCAAGGGCTGAGAACTCTCAATGATCAAAAGTGTTGAAAAACATTGACGTGAAACCCAGTAAACCAACACTGGCAAACTTCAAACAGCTCTAACAGGCTACAAAAAAGTAGTACACTTAAATCTTCACCATTCATTTCTGAATAGTACATCAAAATCTAGTATATGGACAACAAGCTTATCTGTTGTCCACATTTTTTTTCCTGATGATGGTTTCTGTTAAATTCTAGACTCCAGACTCAGATTCTTAAGTGATATAATTAGAGCTGACTGAGCTACACCAGGTTAAACCAGCTAAGAATTTGTCACAATGGGTCCAGTTTTCTATGACATCCATGGTAATTTCTGAGGAAATCTGGTGGAGTTTGGATAGGAGCCACTGGCTAAGTCTCTTGTGAATGTGCCTACACAGCAATTAAACATCTGTGTCTAGCCTGGGTCAGCTGACTTGGGCTCCGGCTGTGGGGCTGGAAAGTTTCTGTGTAGATGTTTGGCCTAAGGCTGGAGCCCGAGCTCTAGGAACCTTCCCTCTGCCAGGGTCCAAAAGCTCGAGCGCCAACCTGAGCCCAACTACACAGCCCTGTGAGCTTTGGGTCACCTGAGCCAGATGCAGGTCTTTAATTGCTGAATAGCTGTACCCTGTGCATACCTTCCTTAATTAGCTTTAAAGGTGGCCTAAGACTATTTATTCTAATTGGGGGTGTGCCCTTTTTACTCTTCTTAGGGGGGCAAAGGAGGAGGTGTATGCATCCATTTGAAAGATTTATTTTCACCTTTTTTTAACCTTAGAAATAGCAGAAATGTCAAGTCTGGTCTTTGTTGGTTTTGTAGGATATCTGGATATCTCAAAGCATGTTTATTGTGAAACTTGAGGTGATGGGTGTGTCCTTTCCCAAAAGTGTTAATTAGTCAGTGAAGTTAAATAGATGTAACCAAAAGAATTTTTAACTAAAAAAATCCCTTCCTCTCTCAAAAACTCCTCTTTCACTGTCTTGAATCAGGTTGTTATCCTTTCACTAATTCTCAGTGACTGTAGAATCTTCCAGAGTGGACAAGACCTGAATTTCTAATGCAAGAAACAAGAAGAAAAAGAACTGTTAAATGTAGGCCTTCTTTATACATATCATACAGAAGTGTACAAGCCTCCACCTTTTCCCCTCCTCCTTACATCACCTTTAAAAGGTATTTTTTTCTGCAGTTGGTTCTTTTTATTTTGCCCAGTTGACCTAGTGGTATCTCTGTATCTCCAGCCCAGAGATCAGCTTCCATTTCCAGCCAGAGATGTCTGGTTTTGGTTATGATTTCAAAAGGTTTCCTTCTCCTATTAGCCTAGTTTTAAAGGGAGGATAGTATCTGTATTTTCCAGAAGGATAGCCATATGAAGATGATGGGTTCTACTCATCCGTCAACATGGTAAGGATTGCTGTGTGTAAGCCCTAGTGGTGGCTGTAGGTCTTGCCCCCCGTAAAACTGTTGATAAGAGATTCCAGTGTCATATGAGCAACTTTGTTCTTTTATATATTTTTAAAGGTATGGGCTATACTTAGTGTTAGGCTGATATAGCTACAATGCTTGGGTTTGAAAAATCCACACCCCTGGGTGATGTAATGATGCTGTCATACTTCAGTCAACCTATCTACTGTTGCTTCAGGAGGCGGTGATCCTACACTGATGGAAAAAGCCCTCCTATTGGTGTAACCTTTGTCTATACCAGTGGTTCTTGGGTGGCCTACAGTGTGTTATGTGGACTGCCGGTTGAGAACCACAGTCACCATCGCTTGCCCAGAGACCCCTTCACAGAGGGAAGAGCTGCGTAAAACCTGGGGGTGCTGCAGCAACCCCGTAAGCCCCTTATTCCTAGTGCCCCCACCCCCTCGCTCTCCCCACAAACCTGCCCAGAGACCCACTCTCCTGCCCCCCCTACGGCACTCACCAGCCCCCTGTTGGCAGTAGTGCTCCAGTAGGCTGCCAGAGGCTGTCTCCTCCTCAGCCAGCCCTGCTCCCTTTCAGACAAAAACTGCAAATTTTGCAAGTTTTTAGCACACAATTGGGCCAAAGCCAGGGCCGGCACTAACACTTTTGCTGCCTCAAGCAAAACAAACTCAAAACAGAGCGCTGCCCTCTGCCCCGAGATTGCCGCCCCTTAGAAGGCGCTGCCCCAAGCACGTGCTTGTTGGGATGGTCCCTGGAGCTGCCCCTGGCAGCAGCTGTGTGCTAACTGGGCTGCATTGCGCCCCCAGGCCACAAGTTGAAAACCACTGTTCTATACTGTGTGGTTATGTCAGCATAGTTATGTCAGCATAACTTGCTCAGGCTTGTAGCTAGGCAAACAAAAATGAGGATGCTTTGGGAAGGCAATAAAAGCATAAATGTGGTAGGAGTCCTCCCACCAGAAAATTGTGAAATGCCAAGTGAAATCTTCTGTGTTTTAGAAGGTTTTAGACAAACAAAACCAAAATGTAAAGGAGGAAGCCTATCTACTATTTATGTGGAATTGTAGGAAACCTTGTTGATGACAAATTATATGCAGTTAAAACACCAACAAACGTGTATCGAAAACCTTGGCTCAGAAATACTCATTATACTCAAAGGACCCATATTGGATTTATGTGGTTCTGTTTGTTTTGTTATCCTCTCCTCCGTACATGTGGCAGGGACACTAGAGTCCACTATCCACCTCCCAACAACAATGAGGAGTCCTCAGTCCTCCCCCACTTTTGAATTGACATAATATTTTGCTACCAAAATTTCTGTTTAAACAAACCAATTTGAAACCTATTGATTGTTTTTTGTCCTCCCGCTTTCCCCATTTGACAGTCTTTCCTTCTATGGCTCTTTCCTCTGTGTCCCCTCTAGGGCCTGATCCACATCACATGGAAGCCAATGCAAGTCTTTCAATTGATTTTAATGGACTTTGGATCTGGCTCTTAATCTCTCTCTCCATGTTTTTTTGTGCCTCTGCCTTTCTCCTTCCACTTCGCTCATTCCTTCCATAATCTCTCATCAGCTCGCAATCACAGCTCTCTTGCATCCCCTTTTCTGAGTTATATTATTTTCCCCTGGATCCCTTACTTCTGCTTTCTATTCCTGATCTACTCTTTCCTGTTCTGTTCTCTCCATCCTCCTCTTTAGCCCCTTGTCCAACCTTTCTTCTACCACTCCTACCCAATATTCCAGTCACTCTCCCCACATTTCCATATTCTCTCTCTTTCTCGCCCTAGCTGAAGCTCCCCTATCTTTCCTGCCTCCCCCATATTACTTTCCCATTCTCCCACTGCTCCATCAATGCAGCCATGTGCCCCAGCCATCATTAAAGGTCTGTAATGTATTATTTCTACCTGTAAATGTCTGATGTTGGAGGAGGCAGGATCTGGTTAGGAGTGGATTATTTTGTCCACTGGTGGTATTAGTGAGATGGATTCCAGTGCCTTTAGAATCTTTGTCAAGAATCAGAGAGGTAGCCGTGTTAGTCTGGAATAGCAGAGGTAACAAAGTCCTGTGGCACCTTAAAGACTAACTATAAAGTTTTGAAGCATAAGCTTTCGTGGGCTAATACCCACTTCGTCGGATGCAAGCAGTGGCCACTTAGAACACTGAGCAGATGTATAAACTGCACTGAGGCCCTGAAGATGATTTCCACCTACACACAGACACCCGATCTGATCTTAACTCTTCTATAACCCATTCAGCATCCTATCTTCCCTTCTTTCCAGCTTGGGGAAGCCTGGTGATTCCTTTCCCATCACAAATATTCCTGACCCTCTCCTCTTCTCTGGAGGAATTCTACTCCCCACCCCCATAGCAAAGCCCCCTTTGCTGACTTCCACCCAGCTCTCAAGTTGTCCTGCTATTAACATAACATAAGAACATAAGAACATAAGAACATAAGAACGGCCATACTGGGTCAGACCAAAGGTCCATCTAGCCCAGCATCCTGTCTACCGACAGTGGCCAATGCCAGGTGCCCCGGAGTGAGTGAACCTAACAGGTATGATCGAGCGATCTCTCTCCTGCCATCCATCACCCCCCTCTGACAGACAGAGGCTAGGGACACCATTCATTACCCATCCCGGCTAATAGCCATTTATGGACTTAGCCTCCATGAATTTATCCAGCTCTCTTTTAAACCCTGTTATAGTCCTAGCTTTCACAGCCTCCTCAGGTAAGGAGTTCCACAGGTTGACTGTGCGCTGTGTGAAGAAGAACTTCCTTTTATTTGTTTTAAACCTGCTGCACGCCAATTTCATTGAATGGCCCCTAGTTCTTCTATTTTGGGAACAAGTAAATAACTTTTCCTTATTCACTTCCTCCACTCCACTCATAATTTTATATACCTCTATCATATCCCCCCTTAGTCTCCTCTTTTCCAAGCTAAAAAGTCCTAGCCTCCTTAATCTCTCTTCATATGGGACCCGTTCCAAACCCCTAATCATTTTAGTTGCCCTTCTCTGAACCTTTTCTAGTGCCAGTATATCCTTTTTGAGATGAGGAGACCACATTTGTACGCAGTATTCAAGATGTGGGCGCACCATGGATTTGTATAAGGGCAATAAGATATTCTCCGACTTATTCTCTATCCCCTTTTTAATGATTCCTAACATCCTGTTTGCTTTTTTGACTGCCGCTGCACACTGCGTGGATGCCTTCAGAGAACTATCCACAATGACTCCCAGGTCTTTTTCCTGATTGGTTGTAGCTAAATTAGCCCCCATCATATTGTATGTATAGTTGGGGTTATTTTTTCCAATGTGCATTACTTTACATTTATCCACATTAAATTTCATTTGCCATTTTGTTGCCCAATCACTTAGTTTAGTGAGATCTTTTTGAAGTTCTTCACAGTCTGCTTTGGTCCTTACTACTTTGAGCAGTTTAGTATCATCTGCAAACTTTGCCACATCACTGTTTACCCCTTCCTCCAAATCATTTATAAATAAGTTGAATAGGATCGGCCCCAGGACTGACCCTTGGGGAACACCACTAGTTACCCCTCTCCATTCTGAAAAAGTTCCATTTATCCCTACCCTTTGTTCCCTGTCTTTTAACCAGTTTTCAATCCATGAGAGGATCTTCCCTCTTATCCCATGGCAGCTTAATTTACGTAAGAGCCTTTGGTGAGGGACCTTGTCAAAGGCTTTCTGGAAATCTAAGTACACTATGTCCACCGGATCCCCCTTGTCCACATGTTTGCTGACCCCTTCAAAGAACTCTAATAGATTAGTAAGACACGATTTCCCTTTGGAGAAACCATGTTGACTTTTGCCCAACAATTTATGCTCTTCTATGTGTCTGACAATTTTATTCTTTACTATTGTTTCAACTAATTTTCCCGGTACGGACGTTAGACTGACTGGTCTGTAATTGCCAGGATCACCTCTAGAGCCCTTTTTAAATATTGGCGTTACATTAGCTATCTTCCAGTCACTGGGCACAGTAGCCGATTTAAAGGATAGGTTACAAACCCTCGTTAATAGTGGCGCAATTTCACATTTGAGTTCTTTCAGAACTCTTGGGTGAATGCCATCTGGTCCCGGTGACTTGTTACAGTTAAGTTTATCAATGAGTTCCAGAACCTCCTCTACTGATACTTCAATTTGTGACAATACCTCAGATTCGTCACCTACAAAAGACAGCTCAGGTTTAGGAATCTCCCTAACGTCCTCAGCCGTGAAGACTGAAGCAAAGAATTCATTTAGTTTCTCTGCAATGACTCTGTCATCTTTAAGTGCTCCTTTTGTATCTCTGTCATCCAGGGGCCCCACTGGTTGTTTAGCAGGCTTCCTGCTTCTGACATATTTAAAAAACATTTTATTATTACCTTTTGAGTTTTTGGCTAGCTGCTCTTCAAACTCCATTTTAGCTTTTCTTATTACATTCTTACACTTTACTTGGCAGTGCTTATGCTCCTTTCTATTTACCTCACTAGGATTAGACTTCCACTTTTTAAAAGATGCCTTTTTCTCTCTCACTGCTTCTTTTACTTGGCTGTTAAGCCACGGTGACTCTTTTTTAGTTTTCTGGTGTTGTTTTTTAATTTGGGGTATACATTTGAGTTGGGCCTTTATTATGGTATCTTTGAAGAGAGTCCATGCAGCTTGCCTCAGAAGAGTGCTGAGGCCCAGCCTCCTCCTTTGTCTCCCCATCCCTAAAGCACTTGTTCTCAGTTAAAGATTCTTGATGGGCTAAGAAGTTACCTTAGGCTCCATCTATGCTCCAGATTCAGGTCCATGTTGTATTACTATCTTGACAAGTTTCACTTTGGATTTCATCCTGTTGTAAAGTGTAACATTTAATCCAATTTTAGACAGGTCTGATTGGAAACAGATAAACATTCAGGCTAATGCATAAAAATAAGATGCAAGAGAGAGGTTATTCTTTGTGCCTGGCAGAAATTAAATGCACTATCCAGGGATTTCACATTCACTACTTATACATTATGGCTAAGGCTATGTTTTAGTCATGGGTATTTTTAGTAAAAGACATGGACAGGTTATGGGCAGTAAACAAAAATTCACGGTCCGTGACCTGTCCATGACTTCTACAATATACCCCTGACTAAATCTGCGGTGGAGGGGATGCCCCGGGTGCTTGGGTGGGGCAGGTGACAACACATGGCCTATGGGTGCCGCAGGTGCTGGGGGTGGGGCGACAGTGCACAGCCCAGGAGCCCCACTGGTACCAGGAGGGAGTTGGCGGGGCTGGCAGGCTTCCTACCTGGCTCCGTGCCTACCCGGAAGTGGGGTCATCCCCCTCGCTCAGCTCGTAGATGGAGGTGTGGCCAGGCAGCTCTGTACGCTGCCTCTGCTCAGAGCACTGGCTTCTCAGCTTCCCATTGGCTGGGAACCACGGCCAATGGGAGCTGCGGGGGTGGTGCCTGCAAGGGTAGACTTCAGATTGAAATGAAAAATGTTGAAATAGTGCATAAAAATATTTTTTAAAAGAAACAATTAGAGATCAATTAAATATCATTCTGTCTGGTAAGGGAGAAACAGCTCTTCACAGGCCGCGGCAACATTATGAGGAAAACTGTAATAAAGTCCTTACATTTGTGACTTATACACTAAGTGCTTGTCTACACTGGCAATTTACAGCACTGCACCTTTCTTGCTCAGTGCTGGTAGCTACGGAGGTGTTTTTTTAGAGTGCTGGGAGACCTCTCTCCCAGAACTGTGCCGCGACCACACAAGCCACATAAGTGTTGCCAGTGTAGACTAGCCCTAAGACAAAAGAGAGAAAAATAAAAATATTAGCAACATTTTTCTGGATAACTGGAGACAACAACAAAGGATCAGCATCTAACAAAGGGAAAAAAGGAGGGATATTGAACTGGAAAAATGAATGGATCCAGTATGGAATGTGAGCATATCTTTGAAAAAAGTAGCAGTCCCCGAAAGATCTTTCAGGATGAGGAGTGATGTGCCTACCTTTTGTATGTAAACAATAACCCTCTGGTTGCATCAGTGATGGATTTAAAGGTAATTTATGAATACTATATATTCAATATACTTGCCTCGTTGTTAGAGGGGGTTATTGTAATACATGAGGTTAATTCAAGAAGAGGCTGTTTGCATGTAGGCAGGAAAAGAGTATAATGGCTTCACTGAGTTGTCTATCCACCAACACCTGAGGGACGGGTTTCAGAGTAGCAGCTATGTTAGTCTGTAGCTGCAAAAAAAAAAAAAAAGAACGAGTACTTGTGGCACCGTAGACCCTAACAGATTTTATTTGAGCATAAGCTTTCGTGGGCTACAGCCTACTTCATCAGGTGCATAGAATGGAACATATAGTAGGAAGATATATATACATACAGAGAACATGAAAAGGTGGAAGTTGCCATACCAACTTTAAGAGGTTAATTAATTAAGATGTGCACTCAGCTACAGACTTTTAAAAGATGGCAATTTTGCAACAGAAAAGCTTCAGAAACAGACTCCAACCAGAAACTGCTGAACTGGAATTAATTTGCAAACTGGGTACTATCGACTTGGGCTTGAATAGAGACGGGGAGTGGCTGGGTCATTACACAAATTGAATCTATTCCCCCATGTTAAGTATCCTCACACCTTCTTGTCAACTGTCTGAAAGGGACCATCTTGATTATCACTACACAAGTTTTTTCCCCTCCTGCTGATAATAGCTCATCTTAATTAATTAGCCTCTTAGAGTTAGTAGTGATGTCAGTTGGGTCAGGCCTGCCCCATGGTGGTAGGGTTCAGGGAGGGAGCACTACTGACCCCTGAGGTGCACTACTGACATGCCACACAGTTTGAAATCCTCTGTGGGGTGCCATGTACCTCCCAGAACCTTTACACTGCCCTCCCTGTCTCTGAACAGTTACCTTTGCTTCTGAAGGACCAGTTGTGTTATAAACAGACTAGCACTGACCGTGAACAACAGGAAGGGGCTGCAGTGATCAAGGCATGAAATCAGTGATTCAGCAGAGTGAGAGTTAAGAAAGTGGTGGCTTCAGATGCTGATGCTGATGTGGTGGTAGGTGAACTCCCAGAGTGGTGCAAGGTGCAAAGGAATTCCCTTGGTGAGGAGGACATATCTGAATATAAACAAAAAGTAAAAGGGATGCTACCTTGAGAGAGGAGATGGGTGAGCTGGGTATATGTACTAGTCCACATACAATGCATTGGCAAAATGAGGAAGATGAATGATGGGGAGGAGGGACACAACATTTCTGTATGGGGGGAACCCTGATCTCTACATATGTTGGGAAAGAGCTGTTTGTTTATTGCACCCAGTACCTGCTGTTTTAATTGGTCACGATCATTTACAAGTAGGTGGGCTTTTGTCTCCCTGAATACACTTTACACTGCAAACTAGTTGCACCCACATCTGGATGTGAGCAAAAATAGCTGCGAATGTAATTAAATTATCTGGGAGTGAAGTGACAGAATCCGTCCGGATTGCCCACGAAAGGTTGTATTAGGAAGTGATAAATCATCACTTCAGTGGTATCTTACAGGGAGATGTTAAAGTTCTCAAATCCATTGAAAAGGGCAACGGGAGGTCACCGCATGTAAATAGCATTTATGTAGGGGGTTCAGCGAGAGGCGGCCTGAATAGTCTACCAAGGGGAGTGGCTGGAGAGCAGTAAATCACCGCTTGAGCGCTGACTTGTGTGCGTCTCAGAACTGTGCCTGCAGCTGCTGAGCAGTTGCACGCAGTGTACAGAGCTCTAGGCTGCGCAATTAGAACTTCAAAAGACTAGTTCAGTCCCAGTGGTTCTGTTTTAGCAGAGAGCTGCCAGTGTGTCTGTCTGTGCCTCCCGAACTGATCTGGCTCCGAGATGAAGGGGGTGCTGCACTGATCTGAGAGGGTGCGAGTACTCTTCAGAGAGGTAAATGGCTCCCTATTACTTGTCTAACTTCAGATTATGCAAAGTACCAAGTCACTGAACCAGAAGCCTTTAAAGATTTTATACCGCTATTTTTTCCTCTGTATTCTGCTATCCCAGTAATGGTACAATGATTCGACCGGAGTGCTTTTAGGAGACTTTAATGTGGAGATTTTCGGTCTATATAATTGAACAGTCATTATTAACTAAATGAAAAGTGTTACTATGGTAATACTGATGCACTGGAATTTGCCCATAAATATCCCAACTAATTTACTTTGAACAAACGGAGCTGGCATTTGCAATTTGCATATACAGATGATCAGTGAGCTTTGTTTAAAAATATGCTGGGTTTGTATGTGTTTTGCAAAAACATATGTCTTTGTTCTAAATGTTTGGTGTGGTGGTCCTTGTTTACAATGTATTTCTGTATCAAAGGAAGCTCAGCTGCTTTGGAAATTAATTGAATGAGGCTCAGCTGGAGGTAGAACATTTCGAGGAGACAAACTTTTCAACTAATCTCTTCGAAAGCTAGCAAAGAAAGAGAAGTAGCCTGCCATGTAACTGTGTTGACAACATTGTTCTTTTTCTTTGTTGGATGACGAATGAATAGCTGGTTGTATTTGTCTCCCGGGGGAGGGGAGAAAGGCGAAGAGCTCAGAGCTGACTCATCCTAAACTATTGGGCAGCTCTGAACTAAATCTGGTCTCGATTTTAGTCGTTTAGTGGTAAACGATGGCTATTATTGTAAAAGTCAAAAGCAACTGGTGCGGTCAGGCTCGTGTCCCACACAGCAGCCGAAGGAAAGATAGTGTTGAGTGTCAAGTCACAAATGATAAGATCTGTTATTGATTACATAGTTTTGCTTTGTTTAAGGAGGGGCCCATATCACGATGCTGTTTCCTGTCCTGATCTGTTGCTGTTTTTACATAAATCCATTATTAGTACAAGATAGAAGAGCTGCATGCTTAATATTAGAAGGAACTCTGAAATAGTAAATGTGAAGTGCCTGGTAACTCAGAGAAATCATGGAAATAGAACGTCGGGATAACAATAAATGCAGGGCCGATGTAACCACTAGGCGGCTGCTTAGGGTGCCAAGATTTGAGGGCCCCAAAAAGTAGTGCCCCACATTTTTTTTTACAGTGTTGCTGGAAAACAAATGAATAAAGAAAAGAGAAATGTCATTGAATGGGCGTTTTAACTTGTCATTTTCTTGTACATTATAGCTATAGCCTAGGCCAGCTCTGCATTGCGAGCACAAGAGTATAACAAGAGTACTGCTTCACTACCGTACAAAGTGGCAATGACATCATTTTTCTCCTCACGCATAGCCATTACCTGTTCTGACAGGCTGTTTATAATGCTAAGTTTACTAGTTTTCGGAGGTTGTCGACTGAGGCTAACTATTTTTGTTGAGTTGTTTCAGATCTAAGCATCTGGCAAGTGCTGCTGCATCATTTCGCTAATAATTTGTGTCAATTGTGTGTGTGTGTGTGTATGTTAAGTATTTGAGTGTATATGTTCATGTGTGAATATGCGTGTGTAGGTTGAAACTTGTCCTATTGATATTGTCAGTTGTATGACAGAGTATCCAACATTCTAATTTTATGAACTTTATTAACAACAATAATCTGATATTCTAAAGGTAGAATAAAATGTAGTAGATTTTGATATGAAAGAATGACGAAAGGAAGTATACGTGACTAAAAAGGGTGTATTTTGAAAATTGTTTTGAAAGTTTATAATCCATGTTCTGAGGGGAGGGGAAGGGAAGGAGGTACACAAGGTAGAAGTTTCGCCTAGGGCGCAAAATATCCTTGCACTAGCCCTGAATAAATGGCTTCCCCGTGCCAAAAAGAGAGGCGGTCTTGTCAGTTGGTCTGTCTCTGTCTGCAAAGAGGGAAAACATCATAGGTGCTGGAACCAGGGATGCTTCTACACCTTAAAGTTGTTTCCATCGGGTTAGTTTACTCCTGTGGGCATTCCAGGCTTAAAAATTATACACACAGTATTTTTAAATTCTGCAAGTTTTATTTGTCAATAAATAAATGCAGGGGCTCCAGCGTGGCAGGGAGGAGAACAAGCCATTAGCTTGCTGAAGATGGGAAATCACTCTGCAGCCCCCTCCCGCCCCCAGACAGACTCAGTGGTGAGACTGGACCCAACCCTGACACAACATAAGGCCTGGACCTGTCCCAGAAAAATTCCTGGGGCTCTGCGCCAGGTGCACAAGGTGTGAGGCAGGTGGGCTCAACCATGCAGGATCCAAGTGGGGGGGGGGGACTCAGTGCGGGGGGATCTAGGTGTGGGGTGAGAGGATTCTGTGTGGGACAATCTGGGTGCAGGCAGCTCTGGGGGGGTCTAGATGTGGGGGGGACCTGGATGCACAGAGGATCGTTGGGTGGGTTCAAGGGGCAATGGGACTCTGCAGGGGCTTCCAGGGGCTAAGCGGAGGGGTCTGGGTGTGGAGGTCTCAGTGTTGGGAGTGGGGCTTGGGGAGGGTCTGGGTGCAGCTCATTGGGAGTCAGTGGTGTAGGGGGTCTAGATGTGGGGAATTAGGGTGGTACAGGGGTGGAGTTCAACGGGGTGGGGGTTTGAATGCAGGGAGCTCAGTGAGGAGTGGTCCAGAGGCAGAGGGTCTGGGTGCAGAAGGCTTCAAATGCAGTGGTTGAGATTCAGTGAGGATGGGGTTCGGGTATGGAGGACTAGGGTTCTGGATGTACATGGTGAAGCTTGTCAGCAGACTCTGGGTATGGGAGGTCCGTATGCATGGAGTTGGGTGGATGGGGGAGATTTACCACTCTGCTGGCTGCTCTGGGTGGGTGCCTGAAAGGATGTATGGGGGGAGGGAGGTGAGAGGGAGGGATAGCTCAGTGGTTTGAGCATTGGCCTGCTACAACCCTGAGTTGTGAGTTGAATCCTTGATGGGGCCATATAGGGATCTGGGGCAAAAAATCTGTCGGGGGACAGTACTTGGTCCTGCTAGTGAAAGCAGAGGACTGGACTCTATGACCTTTCAAGGTCTTTCCAGTTCTATGAGATAGGTATATCTCCATATATTTATATATTTATGCTCTGCGTGGTACATGACTGGCAGATTCCCTTTGCTTCCCCGTCAGTCTTTTTTTTTTTTTTTTTTTGTGCAGGAAAGCAAAGAAATCTGCAGGGGACATGAATCCTGCACACATGCAGTGGCATAGAATTCTCCCAGGAGTAACAGTTTGATTCAGTGGCTCTCAGGACCCCACAATACAAATTGTTCCAGCACTCTTGGGAACAGTGATTTTCATTTAAAGAGCTAGCTGAAAAATTCTCCAATTTGAGCACTATTTTATCTTCAAGAATGGAGAGAAGGAAGATCCAGAATTTTTTTTTATCCCTTGTCAAGGGGGTTTATTGGCAGATCTGCCATTTCAAAATCACTGAGCACTTGCACTGTGTGGTCTAATCCAGGGGTGGGCAAACATTTTGGCCCGAGGGCCACATCGGGTTTGCGAAATTATATCGAGGGCCAGGTAGGGAAGGGTCCACCCCCAATCCAGCCCCCTCCCACTTCCCCTCCTGACTGCCCCATGAGAATCCTTGACCCACACACACCTTGTCCCGAATGCCCCTTCCACAGACTCCTACCCAATTCCCCTGCTCCCTGTCCCCTGACTGCCCCACCCCCTAACCACCATCCCAGAACCCCACCCCCATCCAACCCACCTTGCTCCCTGACTGCTCCCTCCAAAGCAACCCCCCCCAACCACCACCCTGGAACCCCCCCCCCCCATTCCTCCTCTTACCCACTGCTGGGGGCAGGGGGAAGCATGCAGCCCGGCCCCCAGATCTCTGCCTGCGCAGCGTGGCTCTGAGAGAGGGACCAGTGCGCAGCCCCGGTCCCTGGAGCTCTGACCTATGGCGTGGCTCCGGGGGCGGGGGGAAGCATGCAGCCCCAGCCCTGGGGGGAGCATGGAGCCCCGGCCCGGCAGCCTCCTGCTGCGGGTCGGATGGAACGGTCTTGCAGGCCGTAGTTTGCCCACCCCTGGTCTAATCTCATATTACTGTAGCAGGGTATGTAATATTTTCAGGGAACTGTATAGTACAATGAAAGGGCCAAATGATGAGATACTAGGACTCAGTAAAAAACTGAGTAAGTAATATGAATACTTAGCTTTTGTATAGCTGTGTTTCTTAATTAATAGATCTCAAGGCATTGTATAGATGGGAAAACTGAGGAACAAGTGAAATGACATGCCCAAGACAAATAAGAGCATGTCTTGGCAGAGTTGGGGATAAAACCTAGATCTCCTGATTTAGGTAATTGGAAATCAGTGGGAATTTTTCCTGGTTAAGAACTTTGTGAAAATTAAAGGCTTGACTTCATTGGCATTTGAGGGCACTCAGCACCTCCTGGGAGGTGTCCAGCTTTTCAGAATGAGCTTCTAAGTAAGGATCTCAGGATTTGGCTGAGAATTTTTTTGAAATGTTCATTGTAGAAATGTTCATGATGATTTAGTAGAGGTTTTCTGCTTGACAAAATGCATTTTTAATTTTGTCGATTTTGATTAAAAATCTATCTTGATCATGTTACAATTCAAATGACTAACAATCCCAAAGAACAGTTAAAATGGAAGTATTAGAAATATTTATGCATACATTAATTTAAGTAAAAGTAAAAATTTAGTTTGTGGCCAGTTATTATAAATCTAATTAAATGATGTGATAAAAAGACTGAACTGAAATGTTTCCGACAAACAATGGGGGATTTGTTCAGTTAAACTTTACTCAAAAGCGAGTTAAAAATCTAATATGAAACATAGGCTGGCCACACTTCTATTTTAATTTGAAACTAATATTGAGTAAACCCAAGTCATCCTTGTTTATATGCTTTCCACTGACTCAGAATAATGGTTATAAAAACTGTTCAAATAGGTTACGAGCTTATCATAATATAGGATAAGGATTAATCAGCTATTTTTTTTAAAAAAAAATTGTAAATACATTTGACATCCTTTTCAGGAGCCGTTTCAAAGCTCTGGTCTGTCTGTAATCTCATGTGTTTGATGCTTGGCAGACTCTGGCTTGTTACTGATAGAGTTTTAGATCCTTTGAACTCCTGCACTGCTCTCTTCTACTCACCCCCTTTATCATATCAGGTTATGGATTCCCTGAACCTTTGTATTCTTTTCAAAGGCTTCAGGCCAGTTTGCCACGGAGGCTAGAGTACCAATTCATTTTATAATACCTGTATCAAAGGCTTGATAGTATGCTGGAACTTTTTAATCCCCAGTCATTTTATGCAAGCACCTTTTGGTGCTCGGACACTTGTTTGATGTTTAACTATTTTCTTGGTTACTTTACATGAATGCAGAAAAGTGTGTGTTCCCTGATAGGGAGAAAAATCAACATGACTTTAAAAAAATAGTTTCCAGCTACTACATCTATCCAAGCCCCTTGCCAACTTCTGTTTAAAAAAAGAAATAAATTTTTTTCAAAAAGTGTGGTTCTTCCCTCTTGATATGAAAAACCACCCACACCAGCAATAGGGAAAACTGAAGGCCTGGATCCTGCCATTGATGCTGCATGGGTCCTTCCCTAGAGGGCAGAAGGCTGCCAGTACAGGATCTGGGCTTTTCTGATTATTCATTGAAAACGGTGAAAAAGGACAATACACAAACTGCTTGCAAATGTGAAAAGAAACTGAAAAATAATGTTTTTTCTGTAATCTTTCAATTACAGTATTCTTAGGGATTACTTGTAATAACAGAACTGTAAGTAAAATTTCAAACCGATGTGTGTGTTAAATTGACCGTGTCCGTTTAAATGTCCCAGAATAGTTTTACATCCCTCTTAACTCCATTACTAGGGCTTGTCCTCACTATGACAGGGAAGCATCGATCTTCTGGTGATCGATTTTATCGCATCTCGTCAAGACGCGATAAATTGATCGCCAGTGGCTCCACCGTCGACTCCGGAAGTCCACCTCGTCAAGAGGCGCAAGCTGGAGTCGACGGGGGAGCGCGCTGCCGCCGTGAGAGTGGCAGGTAAGTTGGCTGTAGAGACGCTGATTTCAGCTACGTTATTAACGTAGCTGAAATTGCATATCTACAGTCGATTTCCCCTCCCCCCCCCCAGTGGAGACCAGCCCCTAAAGAGAGCAGTGACAGACACGGCTGAGATGGGAGGAGTGGGGGGGAAGGAGGTTAGTACAACCAAACCAAGACAGACAGACATCCAAAGAGTTGGATATAAACCCTGCACTGAAGTCAATGGGCATCTTTCCATATGATGAACTTTGTAGCAGAACTAGAGTGTGATACGAATCAGTTTTCATAAGTATCTAACAATGCACTAATTGCTTAGCATTTTGAAAAGAGACAGTTTAAGACTCTGATCCAGTGTCCTTTGAAATAACTGGAAAGACTCCTGTTGACTTCATGGGATTTGAATCAGGCTGTAAATGAGGATTTCACAAATACAGAAGGGGCAGACAGGAGTGAATTTAATTTTTGTGGCCAAATGAAAGGTTTTCTCCAGGACAGACTGTAGTAATGGTGAAAACTGTAAGTCTTATTTTATTGTTCCTTTTCCAAAAGGACCACTTACTCTGTGAAGTAAGATAGAGAAACTTCAGAGCACCTCCGGGGGGGGGGGGGGGGAGGGGAGGGGAGAAGAAGAGGTGTCTGCTTCAGGAAGGCAGATTGAACCATAATGTTGGCATTTTTATTCCCAAATCAGAGTCAAGAGAACTTTTTGAATACCCCATCTTAGGTATTTATAAGGCATATATCAGGTTGGTGTCTGAGCAATGATGTGAAAAGAATCTTGGTTTTGGAATGCAGTATTGTTTGGTTTTGCTCAGCAGACAGATGCTTTCACTCTGTTTCCAATCCCTCTACAAAATTTCCCAGCGCATCTTGTAACAGGGTCCACTGGCTGCCCCCAATAAAGCTCAAGAGAGGCCTCAAGTGTGCAGCTCCCATGTCTTTATTTACAGAGCTTTGTCCCACCACCAGTGTCCAGCTATATATATAGTTGGCTCCTTCTACAAACAGAGCAGCCCTCAGCCAGGAGGCTGACCTTACTCTGGCCATTCTCCCTGCCTTCTGCCCCCCTCCCAGCCTTTATAGCCTTTAGGCCCTCAGGCCAGCATGTGCAGCCAATCAGAGGCTAGGCATCAGGCTTTCCCAGCCCCAATCTATTTCCCCTGATTGGGGCTGGCTGAACAGGGGCTAATTAGGTGCCTTTGCAGAAGCACCCTGCTACACATCCATATTCATTAATGTACATGGTCATTTAAAGACCTCTTGGTCTGTGCTTCCTCTGTTTGGAACATAATAAAAGGGTGGGTCCCTTCAGAATCCATGCACGGAATCTGGAAAATATCTTCTCTGTTAGCTGAGATCTGGAGTCTTTTGATACTTCTGTAGCTGACTAAAGCCAATTTGCTTCACAGATGGTCAAAAGCTGTGTACTTTGCTTATAGGGCTAGGGGGAAGTAAGGAGGATAGAAATATTGTACAGTAGATGAAAATACAAAATTCCTACCCTAGATTTAGCATTATAGGAGATTGAATCAGTTTTTGTTCTGCCCTAAATAGAAGCAAGCTTTACCATTTCTCAGGCTTTTACTCTAGTGTGACTGCATGTTGGCAAGCAGCAGTGTTCAGAACTGGGATTCCAGTCCAGTTTGTTCAGAAATTCTCTAGTATGTTGGCCCATTGTGTCAGCTGTTGATTGAACCTGTTTTGGCAGGCAAAGAGTGTTCTCTAATAATGAGTGTAGTTTTCTAGGCCTGCATCTACAGTAAATTCAACCATTCCTGCTTGGCTCATACACTGAAACAGTTGAAACATTCCAGGATCTCCAGCTGAAAAGGGGCTCATTCCTTGGAGCTTTGACATTCAACAAAAGGAAAATTTGGCAGATAATTTGGCGATTTGCATTACTGAGCTGACTCTTTTATTTATGTTACTGAATCTTGACTTGCTTTTAGGAGTCCATCAAGGAGTAGCAAGTCCTACTTCTGAGCCTTGGTGAGGATGCTGGCAGGCATGATTATAGACAAATTGAGTAGACCTATTTTGAGGGGGGAAATGCTGTAATGTAATGAACATTTTAATGTATTAAAATTAAAGTATAGCTATATATATTTTGCAAGTGGGGAGATCATTTCTCAAAAGTGAAAGTAGGATGTTCGTGTTGTTCATGTGAGTTCTCAAAACAGCACCTAAATGCTCCTTTTGTATACCTAAGGGTATGGCTAGACTGAAGATTGTAGCGTGTTTATTTGTAGCGCTTCCCAATGTAGCGCAATTGGTATCCCGCTAGAGACTGTACAAATTGAAACTTTGTAGCGCAAAATAATGGCTACATTTGTGGTGCTTCTGACGGCAGTAGCAGTTGCGGGATAGGGCAGGTATCCCAGCATTCAGCTGGGTGCAACGTGTTTTGCAAAGGAGGGGGGTGAGGGGGAACTGGGAAGTTGTTCACAGGGAGATGAGATCTGGATGTCAGTTACTTTTCCTTAGCGAAAACTGACAGGCTGTCTATTTCAGACACACAGCTCCCTCTGCAAGCATTTTCACTGGTTATTTGCTGTGTTATTTGTTAGAGAGAAACTGCAAAGCTACTTCCGCCTTTATAAAAACAACACCTCACTTCATTTGCCTTACATGGCAAGTTCATTGTCTTTAATGGCTTGCTGATGGCCCTCAATGGGTTGCTGATAGCTTTCCATGGCTTGGAGGCATGCAAGAGATCCGATGGGTGTCCACATTCCCATCCTTGCGCTACAACGTTAGCGCAAAAAGGCTTATCCCTCTCGAAAAGGAGGTTTAACACTTGCGCTGTAAAAGGGGAGTCATTGCGCTAAATCTCCCTTTGAAGTGTGTTCGGTAGGAAAATTATAGCGCTAAAGGAGGGTTTTGGCGGTGCAAAGCGCCAGTCTAACCATGCCCTAAGTGTGAATTTAAGTATCCAAATGCTGGACTTATATATCCCGTCAATGCATTTTGAAAACAGGGTTTATTGTATAACAGTGGGGGGTGGAGGTGCTTTAAAATATGCAATACCAAATTCATGGTTTAATACTTGGAAAAGTAAACCTGATGAGCCTTTCTTGTTTCACTGAAATAGTTTGTCAGGTGGTTGTTTTAGAAATTAGTATCTTTGATTAATGAGAAGTTATTGGTGGAGGTGGGTAGTCCTCTTTCTCTAAATATCACTACACAGGAAGTAGTCTGAAGTCTATGGTTATTGTGTATTTAAATGTCTATTTCAGGCATTTTCTGTTTTGGACCTACCTATGAATTAATTATGTTGGTATGGGTAATCAAAAATGCAAAACAGCCTTTACAAAACAGTTCAATTTTGAATGAACATGCAATATTGTTGATGCCACCAAATAGAAATGACTTCCCCAAACCACATTCTAAATGAAGATGTAAACAATAGAAGGGTCTGAGATTTAGTGGTCACAAAAAGGGAGCACATCATAATCTGTCAGAGCTCTTGAAGGTTTTATTTAAAAAAATATTAATCCATTTAGTTGACTACCTCTGTAAGAGCACAATTTCCCATAAACATTTCACAGCATGCAAGAGCAATTCTACAGAGCCTCTGCACTTGGAACTTTTCACTTTCACATTATAAGTGATGTCATCAAGGTCCTACCATAAATATCTTGCTCTAATTACAGATAGTGTTTTGTTTTTTTTTAAAAGTGGGGGAGAGTTTTTGTCAAGTCCATGGCTAGATTCTCAGCAGCATAAGAGGCCTTTGTAGTGCAGCTAAAGTGAAGGGGGGGGGGGGAGAGCATAAAACTACCTTTATGAGCTGAACCCTGACATAACTGAAATCAGCCTCAGTGTTGCTCTAAATTATGTCTGGTTACAATAACTCACAAAGACCCCTAGCACTATGACAATGTCCAGATGTTGGGGATGGAGTGGGGCATAGACCCAGTGTAACTATCAATACAAGACTCATGGATTCCCCTAAATCAGAGGCATCCCTTGGTAGTCACTCAATGCTGCTTTATATTTGTGGAGTGTCAGAAAGCAGCCTTATCAGGGGGGCAGAATTCTGACTCTATGAATTTAAACCAAGTGTTGTAATTTTGTTCATGTTGGCAGAGGTATGTTGGAGACACCTTTCTGTTGTAGGCCAGGGTATAATTGACCAAATTAATCTCTAATGTAAAATGTGCACCTCTGTTAACTTTAATGGAGTTGCATCCCACTTATACCAGTAGTGAATTTGACTCAGTTGGCCTGTGTATCCTCCAGAAAAGAATTTCAGTAATCTATTGTCCTTATCTTTTGGATAAAATCCTTTGATTTACAAACTATTAAAAATATTTGCCCTAGGTCTGTAGTGCCCACTACTGAGACTTGCAATCTTTTAAAACTGAGCCTTGGTCTGTATGTTGTTTGGGGTTTTTCCCCTGACAATTTAGTTTCAGTTAATGATTCCAGACTGATATTTGACCTTTCAAATGGAATGGTTTCTAAGAGCACAGGGTAAAGCAGCAGATAAGAAGATAAACCTTGTAGGTAATAGCAGATTATGGCCAAGATCCTGCAAACGGTTGCATATGTGTTTGTCAATTATTTTAATGGGGGCTGTTAACATGCACAAAGGTTAAGCACTTTTGTATAATAATCTGCAGGATGGGATCTATGAGATTAGGTCATAATTTAGTGTATGTTTGAAAAGCATATAGATTGTTTGTTTGACTTCTAATACAAGAGTGCAGTGTTAATAGAGACAACAGCTAACAATGTTTTTTAATTTCATTTAAAATGGCAACACTAGTGATTGATGAACGCTGTGGGCAATTTTTGTTTTTCAGAGCTGAGAATGATAGCTGCTGGAAAACTTTCAAGTCTCCCCAGAAATATGCAAGTGAACCATCAGTTCTCACTGGCATCTTCTATGGATCTTTTGAGCAGCAAACCTCCTCTGGCCAATCATCGTTTAGACTCCTATCAAGATGTTTCTATCCATGGCACTCTCCCAAGGAAGAAAAAGGGGACTATTCCCATTAGATCTTGTGATATGTTTAGCCATATGGGAACCCTGCCGTTCTCCAGAACACATAGGCAGCAGTCACCTTTGATTCAAGATGTCATAGAGGAGTATCCCCTGCAAGACAGGAAGAGTGAGAAACTCCAGTACAGGTACCTTCTTAAAGTTAACCCAGATGTTTGTTTTGTAAGAGCTGTACTGTATTCTGCTAGAACTCCTGTCCTCTACTTATAAGGCGGAGCCCGAGCAGCCCCGCGCCGGCTCCCCCTGCCCAAGCAGCTCCGCGGACCCACCCGAGCAGCTCTGCACCGGCTCCCCCTCCGCCCGCCCGAGCAGCTCCGCGGACCTCCCGTGCCTGCCCGAGCAGCTCCGCACCGACTCCCCCCACCCCGCTCGGGCGGGCTGGGGGGGAGCCGGCGCGGGGCTGCTCGGGCGGCCTGGGGGGGGGGAGCTGGCGCGGGGCTGCTCGGGCGGCCTGGGGGGGGGGAGCCGGCGCGGGGCTGCTCGGGCGCACGGGGGGGGGGGAGCCGGCGCGGGGCTGCTCGGGCGCACGGGGGCGGGGGTGTCCGTGGACCTGCTCGGACTGGTGGCTGGTCCCCTGGGGAGCTAACGGGCATTGTGGAAGGTCGGAGGCTTAAAGTCACATGCATCCTCACTAATTGACAATCGACCCAGAAAGGTCGATTTCAGCGCTACTCCTCTCGTTAGGGAGGAGTACAGAAGTTGATTTTAAGGTCCCTTTAAATCGACTTTAAGGGCATGCATGTGAGGACGGGTACAGGCTTAAATCGACTTTACCTTGCTAAAGTCGACGTTAAGCCCTAGAGTATGGTTAGACTACAGGGGGAAGCGCTATAAACAATAGCGCTTCCCCCTGTAGTCTAACCATACTCTAGGGCTATTGTTTATAGCGCTTCCCGATTTAGCGCTACAGGTGTTGCGCTAGAGGGTGTCCAGATTGAAGCCCTCTAGCGGCAGAGAGCGAAGAGATTTGTCCCGCTTTTGGCGGCAGAAGGAGTTGCGGGATAGGGCAGGTATCTCAGCATTCAGCTGGGTGCAGCCCTCTTTGCAAAGGAGTGGGGCGAGGGGGGACTGGGAAGGGAGGGAACTTCTGGCTGTCAGTTTCATTCCCGAAACTGACAGGCTCTGCACCTCCCTTCCCTAACCATTTATTTGGGGGGGTTTCAGCGGCGAGGACTGGTGCAGGGGCTGTGAGCGCCTCTGGGCTGCCGCCCACAGCGGCGGGGACCCGGCAGCCCTGCCCGCAGCGGCGGGGACCGGGGCAGGGGCTGGGAGCGCCTCTGGGCTGCCGCCCGTAGCGGCAGGGGACCCCGCAGCCCTGCCCGTAGCGGCAGGGGACCCGGGACAGCGGCAGGGGACCCAGCAGCCGTGCCCGCAGTAGCGGGCCGGTTTTTCAAATTTCAAAAGGACTGAGGGGGAGGGTCTGATGTGGGGTCACCCGAGGACGGACAGAAGAGTTTTAAATGGTGGCCAGAGAGGATGGAATTTGGAATTCTGGGCCAGGATGCCGGAGGCTGGAGGCTCATTATAACGCAAGGGGAGTACACATTGCATCCCTTGCGTTAAAAGAGCAGCGCTGAGAGCTTTATTCCTCTCGTTTTGAGGTATACCAGTACCGCTTTAAAAGGTCAGTAAAAGCGGAAAAAGTGCCTTGGGAGTGTGTACTGGCAGTGCTATTGTAGCGCTAGAGAGGGGTTTTAGCGCTAAAACAGCCCCAGTCTAACCTCACTCCTAGTGGGGACCAGGCTTAACACAGCTACCACTCTGAAACCTATAACCTGTTTAGTGTCTTCTCTTTCTACCGCCCCATTACATTTGGCTTATCAAGCTCAGAAGGATATCTTTTATAGTTAAAACACGTGACTAGCAGTGAAAAGACCTGGATTATGCTGCTGACTCTCCCATAGACTTACTGTATGATCTTTGGCAAGATATTCAGGCAAAAATGTTGAAAGCTGGATGCCTAAAGTTAGACACCATATTGGGTACCTAAATAATTGCGCCTAATTTTCAGAGGAGCAGATTACTTGCAGCTCCCAGTGAAGTCAATGGGAACTATGAATCTTCAGTACCTCTGAAAATCAGATCCTTAATCTCACTTTCCTCAGTTCCCCATGTGTAAAATGGTTGTTTTGTATGTTGTTTTTGTTTGTTTGTTTTTTGGAGAAAGCCGAGAACATGACAGCAATAGTGCAGCTTCAGGGAACCAGGAACTTTTTTTAAATTTCACTATGCTCCAGTACTTCAATTCCCTATAGAAAATGCTAAAATTCTACAGTAATAGGGTGCATTAGGAGAACACAGAGATAATAAGATATAATCATACACACCATAAACAAAGTACTTTGATAGTCACATGGATATATATGTTAACATGGGAGATGCCAGAAATTGCACAAAGTCTGACACTTAAGAAATTAATCAGTTGACTCATACGGGTAAAGTTTGGCCTTTATTTTATGGTCTAATCTTCACTGCTAAAAAGGATGTATTTTTTCCCCTCAGGGTAACTAACATGAGCTATCCTGAAATAAAAACACAGTAAAGACATGGAATTTTAGATTTACAGTAAGATAAATTAGGTGAGGTTACCCCCTGCAGGGGACTTGTATTAAGGTCACCTAGTTTACCTTGCTATAAAGCTAAAGTGCCTTGACTTCACTAGGTTAGCTACGCCAACATAAAAAATGCACCCCTTTGAGCAGTGAAGACAAGGCCTGAATCTGATTCTCTGGAACATCAGTGGAGGGAATTGAACAATTCTTGGCTGTAGTCATATTGGATATTATAGGAATCCACACCCACAATCATCTGTATCTATTGGTTGGTTCTGCCACTCTTGCATACCCTTTTGTGCATGTCACTTGACAGAACTCTTGAAATCTACTGGCTATCAAGATGGAAACCTTCTTTTGCAGGAAAAGCTGCAGTGTTTCTTGAATGTTGTCAAGTAAATATAAATAAAGGATTTCCCTTTGACACCAGGTCCATGCATCTTGTTCATTGGTTAATTTGACCTTGCAGAATGTTTTTATTTAAACACTGGAATTACTAAAAAGGATTTCCTTGTAATGAGTCTAGGTTGCTTTCTTTGGCTGACATCAGAAAACCCACCAGTTTCTATGTCCTTTTATTTAGTTTCAGGCTGGATTTTTGTGAATGTCTATTCTTCTGATGACTGGAGATCAGCCCAGATTCTTTCCCCACACCTTTTGGTGAGCTGTGTATTTCCAGAACACCACCGGATAGAATAGTAATATGAAATACTTAATTTGGCTGCTCTGGTACTATGAGAGGCAAGTGTGAAGGATCACAAATGTTTTTCTAGTGAAGTCAAAAGTTTCCTGTTGAAAACTTTTTTTTTCTTCTGGTTTTCTGCCAAACCAAATATCTACACAAATGTAGATTTTATGCTAAGATGCTAAAAAGCATGTTTCTTCAAAGCTTTGTTTACTTTTTAATGTATCAAATGTGCCTAATTATTAAACACCTCAAACCACATGTTCATGTTTTTTAAAAAGTCAACAAAATCTTTTGAAAGAAGAGGCTTACTGCAAAAGCAAGCAAGCAAGCAACCAAACTCCCCGTTAAGCAAAAGTCTGAGGAAAGAGATGGGTCATATATCATGCCCCTCACAGTAGAAAAGGGGCACTGTTGGGCCAGCAAAGGAAGCAAAATAGCCGAGGTGCCCTAGTTTCTTCTTATGATTCCCATTGACTGGGTTAATGAAGTTGGAAGCTAGTCTTCCAGTGCTAGAGGTCATGCAATTTCATCCTTACTCTTTTTTCACAGCACGATGTCTTTCATAAATATGTTAGATCTAAAAATAATGCAAACTAGTGTTATCATTGTACATAAGAATGTTGCCTGTTAGTGGTCCCACCCATTCTGTGCAAAGCTGGTGGAGAAGGCAACTGTGAAGACATTTGCATAGTTCATTGCCCTGGATCCTAAGCTGAGGAGATAGGCTCATTAGGAAAGAAGATTTCAGTTGGCAGTGAGTAGCACCCCCATAACAACTGCTAGACCCTTATAGACAAATATGATTTCAATGTAAGAGCTAAGATGTGTGCATTCTCAGCTGTTCTTTCACAGGAGAGGCACAAGAATTTCTGAAGATCATCCAAGAAGGCATAACCGATAAGAACTTGATTTTGCAACGTGTCAGAAAGGAACTTTCCAATTCTTAAGCCTTCCTTTCACTGGTGTTTCAGAAGGCACAGATAGTGGAATACGCCGCCACCTTTATACTGCTAGGTATATGGTGACACCTGTACAATTTTTCTGTATGTTCTTATAACTACCATACCTTGAAAATAAGAGCATTTAAAGAAAAAATAAAGGTAGTATCTCTGTATTCAGTTGATAGCATAATGAGAAAAATTGATGCTCAATTCCAGTTACCAGTAATGAGTTACATTTTTAGTAGCCAAGTAGAGTGCTGAAAATGTCATTTCAACTCCGTCTATCCCATTCTAAACAAGTATATGGGTTATTTTTTCCAGAACTGATGGATTTCTTCATGCACCATTTAAGTTTCCTGTTAGAGCTATGTGAATTGCTGCAGTGTTACTGTACAGGGGTTCATGCCAATGTTTTCTTTTGTTTCAATCTGTGTTGGGAGCTGATTCCCTGAGTTTTAGTTTGTTTCAGATTGAACAAACCCCAAAATGTTTGGCACTCAGATAAAGTGATAGGGCACTTGGGTATTTCTGAGATCAATAGAAAATCCAGCATGAACTGGGTTTCATAGCAAAACGATCATACAGAATTTCATATAGTTTTGATTTGAAACGATAAACTGGTCCAGCGGCCTGAAGTTGGATCCAGATTTTGTAGATGCTTCGTGATACTTTCAAGGAACCTGAGCCAAATGTTACGATTGTAACAAACTCTAAACGAGGCAAGATTTAGCATGAAGAAGTAAGTAACTTTTATGACCATGGCCTGTTAATACATATGCACATTAATGTCTCTTTGAGTTGTTTTATATGGGCAGAATTCCTACCAGACTTCCTTTACCAAGGATAAATGACAAGTGTGTCATGTTGAGCTTAGCATTTGGTGGCATGAAAGAAGAACTACTTTCCTCCATTCCTAAGAGCATACATAAATATAATGGAACCATTTTGTTTGAATGCCTTGTAGTATTAAATATTAGCACGTAAGAGGTTGGTCACATATTTGCATTACATTGTTTTCATGCTCCAGCCTGGCCTCTCCTAGGAAGTGCTGACACTTAGCAGCTGCTAGTAAGAAAAACTGCATTAATTTGTGTAAATTTAAAAAATCTGCAAAGTGAAAATTAATTTATGGGGAGTATTTCCAATTACACAGGGTGTTCTTGCTTTTGCTGTCTGGGCTCAAGTCAGTATCAATTTCTTCTGCATTTACAGTTGCAAAGGCAATTTTCAGTTCAAATTCCATTCCTTGGCCATCATGACATTTTAAAATCTGGGTCAGTCTAGTAAATAAATTGGACTGTAGTACTGGAAATGGTTTGGATTCCAAACACTTTGCCTTCTTCTGTAAACTACATAACATGTCCTTAATGTTTTGTTGTGCTGCAACATTGCTGAGGGATTCTGTTTCTGACCTTATCTTTTCCTTTAATTTTTATGGGATGACTGTTTTAGCCTGTGCTGGCTGTACACAACTAGAATGTTCTTCACATGTAAAGGTCAGGTTTTCACTAGACTGTTCTTTGTTTTTGAGAACATGGAATTGTAAAAGTATAACCTGTAATATTCACTTCTTTCCTTCTGGCCATGTTTCAATCCTTAAGAGGAAGCTCCTTAAAGGCCTTGTCTATGTTGGAGCTACCACTATGTCAAGAGACCTGACTAATACACTCTTGTCTATTGCAGCATTTCCCAAATTTTTTTGGTCACAGAACACTTTTTAGCCTGGTATATATTTACGGAACATCTATAATATTATTTTGTGGTAGTTTGATTTACAAATAAAAAATTGCGCTATTTATGATCAAATATATTTTATTTTATAAATTATAGTAATTCAAAAAGAGTTGTAAACTACACTTCAAATATGCCAAATTTACAATTAAAAAAAATTTAAAGACCCTTTTTTTAATTACGATTATTTCACGGAACACCTACTCACATTGTGCGGAACACCGGTGTTCCGTGGAACACAGTTTGGGAAAACACTGGTCTGTTGACTCAGTTACCACATACTTCGACTTTGTTTCCCGAACAATGCCAAAGCCTTGGATGTGAGTTGATTTGTGTCCAAGGCTTTGGTGTGATTCCAGAGACATAATTAAAAATGCATATTCACACTGTCTGTGCTGTAAGACTGAACTGTGTTTTAATGGTAGTGGTGGCAGCCGGATTGTCTCAGCGTGGGTGCAGCTGTAGTGTAGATAGGGTTTACATTCCTGGTGATTTTAAATATAACCACTTTTATAATTAGCCATTTGAAAACTAGCTGTATATAAATATGGACCCCTCTTTCTAATGCTGAATTTGGTGTTGAAGATTTTTCCTGTCACAAAGATTCGAATTTCTTGGTGTATCCAACTTGTTTATATTTAGCCAAATTTTAATCTTTTGGCCTTCTGAAAACCCCTCAAGCCATCTTTTTCAACAAGCCTTTTTCCTGTGGTTCCAGATTAAGTGCTATAATCTAGCACTGAACTGTCCATTGCTGTCACAGGCTACTGTTCTAGAGGAGATGCTGTGTATTTTGCCATTACAGTAAACCCTCGATTTAACGGACCCCGATTTAACGGACTTCGGATGCAACGGACAAAATTTCCGATGCATCCGAAATCCGTTATTGGGGGCTGCCGGCTCCCGCCCCAGGGAGCCGGCTGGGTTGACAGCTCCCACCCGGCTCCCCGCAGCAGGGACCCCTGCGGGAGCTGTCAAAAACCCCCCCCCCCCCCGCCGGCTCCCCGCAACGGGGAGCCGGGCGGGGGGAGGCGTTTGAGAGCTCCCGCCCGGCCCCCCGCAGCGGGAAGCCGGGCGGGGGGTTTGACAGCTCCCGCCGGGCTTCCCGCTGGGGGGAGCCGGGCGGGGGGGGGGGTTTCAGAGCTCCCGCCCGGCTCCCCGCAACGGGGAGCCGGGCGGGGGGGCGTTTGAGAGCCTCCGCTCGGCTCCCCGCAGCGGGAAGCCGGGCGGGGGGGTTTGAGAGCTCCCGCTCGGCTCCCCCCAGCGGGAAGCCGGGCAGGAGCTGTCAACCCCCCCGCCCGGCTCCCCGCAACGGGGAGCCGGGCGGGGGGGGGGGGCGTTTGACAGCTCCCGCCGGGCTTCCCGCTGGGGGCCTCCGCTCGGCTCCCCGCAGCGGGAAGCCGGGCGGGGGGGTTTGAGAGCTCCCGCTCGGCTCCCCCCAGCGGGAAGCCGGGCAGGAGCTGTCAACCCCCCCGCCCGGCTCCCCGCAACGGGGAGCCGGGCGGGGGGGGGGGCGTTTGACAGCTCCCGCCGGGCTTCCCGCTGGGGGCCTCCGCTCGGCTCCCCGCAGCGGGAAGCCGGGCGGGGGGGTTTGAGAGCTCCCGCTCGGCTCCCCCCAGCGGGAAGCCGGGCAGGAGCTGTCAACCCCCCCGCCCGGCTCCCCGCAACGGGGAGCCGGGCGGGGGGGGGGGGCGTTTGACAGCTCCCGCCGGGCTTCCCGCTGGGGGGAGCCAAGCGGGAGCTGTCAACCCCCCCGCCCGGCTCCTCGCAGCGGGGAGACGGACGGACGGGGGGGTTTTGAGCCGGGCAGGAGCTGTCAACCCGGCTGCCCGGCTCCCCGCAGAGGGGAGCCGGGCGGCCGGGTTGACAGCTCCTGCCCGGCTCCCCGCAGCGGAGAGCCGGGTGGAAGCTGTCAACCCCCCCCCCTCCCCGCAGCAGGGAGCCGGGCGGGGGGGGGGGGGGGTTGACAGTTCCCGCCTGGCTCCCCGCAGCGGGGAGCCGGGCGGGGGAGTTGACAGCTCCCGCTGGGCTCCCCGCTGCGGGGAGCCCGGCGGGAGCTGTCAACCCCCCCCCCTCCCGCCTGGCTCCCCGCTGCGGGGAGCCGGGCGGGGGGGGGTTGACAGTTCCCGCCTGGCTCCCTGCAGCGGGAGCCGGGCGGGCAGGCTGACAGTTCCCGCCCGACTCCCCGCAGAGGGGAGCCGGACGCCCGGTTTGACAGCTCCTGCCCGGCTCCCCGCAGCGGGGAGCGGGGGCGGGGGGGTTTGACAGCTCCCGCCGGGCTCCCCGCTGCGGGGAGCCGGGCGGGGGGGTTGACAGTTCCCGCCTGGCTCCCCGCAGCGGGAGCTGGGCAGGCGGGCTGACAGTTCCCGCCTGGCTCCCCGCTGCGGGGAGCCAGGCGAGAGCTCTCAGCCCACCCGCCCGGCTCCCCGTTGCGGGGAGCCAGGCAGGTGGTGTGTGTGGGGGGGGGTTTGACAGCTCCTAAAACCTCTATATAAGGGACTAATTCGGGTGAGGGGGTGTCCATTAAAGCCAAAAGTCCTGTTATTTAATGATTTTTAAAAATTATTAAATAACGGACTTTTGGCTTTAACGGACACCCCCTCGCCCCAATTAGTCCATTAAATCAAGGTTTCACTGTATTGGCACTCTCATCCCCTATGTTTAGGTGGGGTTTGTGCACTCTATAAAAGCCTCTTAAAATAATGAAACTGTTGCATAATAAAGTTACAATAATGTTGAGTGGCTCTACTAACTACCCCAGGAGACTCAGTCACAATGAAGTACCTAAAATGAAGGGGGGAGCCCTTTAGCAGTGGACGGGCTTCTGCCTGCCCACTTACTGGATCCCCGATAGGATCACTCTCCTTTAGCCATCTGGCTGACCCGGTCTGTGTGTGTGTGTGTGTGTGTGTGTGTGTATGTATTTTACACACACACACACACACACTTGCTCCTGTATATAATGCCTTTCATCCAAGAAATGTGTGTATACTGTGTGTGTGTGTGTGTATATATATGTATATGTATATATATGTGTATGTGTATGTGTATGTGTATATATATGTATATGTATATGTATGTCTGTCTTTCTCTATATCTACCTACATACATACCAGACTATCTACCTACCTATCCATCCTCTCCTACATACCCGTCATTACCAGAAATAGAGTATAATCTGGGGGAGGGAGAATAAAAAATGAAGCGCTTGAGTAAAACTTTGTAAGAGCGAGGCCTTGGAACATATGAAGGAACAAAATTTTGGGGAGCAATCAATAAAGGTGCTGTGTTTGATTAATGAAACCTTATATAGTTTGGGTCCTGAGTATATGAAAGATCTCCTCAATGGTCATATCAGAGCAACTAAGATCCACTTGAGCTAATAGTCCCCTTGTTTAAATGCAAGGGTCCAGGAGGCGTCGGGTGTTTTTTGGGACACTCTCTGGGAGTCACTTCTCCCTTACTTCAGCAGAGTACAGGCCTGCTGACCTTCATGACAAGCTATTCTCACAGGCTTTTAGAAGGATGGGGGGCTAGGTGTTTGGGAGGGATACCCATTGATAATCCTGATTATACATAGTCCCGATGGGGTG
Organism: Sternotherus odoratus; assembly: GCA_032164245.1. Classification (NCBI taxonomy): domain Eukaryota; kingdom Metazoa; phylum Chordata; order Testudines; family Kinosternidae; genus Sternotherus; species Sternotherus odoratus. The sequence goes on from JAVMKO010000008.1 coordinate 63,656,232, forward strand.
GTTGTGTAATGCTTTATTTTGCAATATTTTAATTGCCTTTACTGTATGAGCACCTCAAGCATATGGATAGGTGTATTTTAAAAATCAAAGTACAATTAAGCTAAAATTGTGGAGTTTTGTTTATTTCCATTAAACCTTATAATCTCCCTCGATCTGTCTTTTCTCCTATTTTAGGGAGAGAAGTGAATAAAACATTAATTTATAATGATGTTTGCCATGCTCATTGAACTCAGTAGAGTACTCACATAGAATATCGGGTTGGAATGGACTTCAGGAGATCATCTAGTCTAACCCCTTGCTCAAAGAAGGACCAATCTCCCTTTAAATCATCCAACAGAGTTTTGCCCCATATCCCTAAATGTAAATGGCCCTCTCAAGGATTGAACTCATAATCGTGGGTTTAGTAGGCCAATGCTCAAACCACTGAGCTATCCTAAAGAACTGCTATGAAGGAAATATATCAAGTTACTCACAGGCTCAAGGTCTTCATCTGCTTCCCATTTGATTCCTTTTTCAAAAGAGGAAAATGTGTTTGCAAAACTACAAACCAGTGCAATATCTGAAATGACATCTGCTTTTTAGTTGATATCTTCCCCCCCACCCCCCACAATTTATGAGATGATGAGTTGACAATTTCCTTTAAATAGACTGGTAGGGTATACAGTCTAGGGTAATAAAGTATGCTTATTGGATATATCAGATGTGAACCTATATGCTCTTTAATAAAAGCTAAGAAGTATTTTCCTGTTTCTCTAAACACTCCTCCATTTATTTTGTGATGAGACAGCTATGCCGTTACTCTTTTCATGTATCTGGAATCAGATAGCAAATTTCAGTCACCTCTGGAGAAATAAACTGAAAGGAGATTGTGCGGAAGAGAAGTACTCCTTTTTCTCGCAACACTTGCAATGTGTTTATCTTTTTCCCTTTTTAAAAACATTTATTAAAAAAGGAAAAACATGACAGAATTATTTCAATCAAACATTAAACATTCCTGTGACTCTGTTTTCAAACAATATCCCATTGATGGCAGTGTATTATTTTACAGCAGGACACCATTCTTCTTCTATGCCTCGGGGCTCCCCACAAAGCAGGTGGAGCAGTTTCTTTCCTCTTGAAATGTCAATGCTTATTTAATTACTAGCAAAAATACCCGGTGTTGCTCGGGTCCGTTGGAGGGGGGGAAGGGGAGAGAGAGCTGAGCAAGTGCGGGGTCCGTTGGAGGGGGGGAGAGATTTAAAAAATTTTTGATTCTTACCTGAGGGGGGAGAGAGCTGAGCGAGTGGGAGGGGGTTGTTGGAGGGGGGGGGTCCATTGGAGCGGGGGAGGGCGCAGAGAGCTGAGCGAGTGCGGGGTCCGTTGGAGAGGGGGAGGGGGGAGATTTTAAAAATGTTCGATTCTTACCTGAGGGGGGAAAGAGCTGAGCGAGTGGGGGGGCCGTTGGAGGGAGGGAGAGAGCTGAGCGAGTGCGGGGTCCATTGGAGGGGGGTATTATTACATCATAACTATGTCACAGAGAACAGCAGGTGTTAACCTGCTTCCCAGCTGATGTGAATGGGCTTTAAAGAATTTCACCCCTAAGGGGCATCAGAGGTGAGATTTGAAAATTTTTCGATTCTTACCCTGATTAGGACCCTAAAGCCTATAACTGTACCAAATTTCAAGTCTCTAGCTCAAACGGTGTGGAAGGAGTAACTAGAAAGCCAGTTAGAGCTTTCCGTACCACAACCACACTGCACTTTCTATGTATAGAACTAAAGGTTACATTACACACACAATAATCAGCAGTTTGTTAACCTTATGCCCTGATACTGCTAGTTTTTGTGCACATACAGACTTTAGTGGGGCTCTGCATGAACACAGGAACCTTCCTGTGAAGTTCATTAACATAAGATCGGGTCCTTAATGTTAACTGTCAGGTCACTATAGGCCCAAATGTTACAAAACAGCAGACAAGTAGAAATATTCCTTTTAATTTTTTTATTTTTTTTAAGTGGGGAGGGGTCGGGGCATGTCTATGCAACAAACTTTGGTTGATGCAAGTTCGGTTGACACACACCATGGACGTTAGGATATCACTTTGTGTGTGTGTGTGTGTGTGAAAGACACTATTGCTTCTGTAGGCTGATTTATTACAAACATTGCATTTTTCTATTCTTCACCTACCCCGCCCCCACTCAGTCAACGTGTGCACTCCTGTATGCCACCCCCTCTAGTTCAAATACTTCCTGCAGTCACCCTAAATCTGTCCCCCCCTCCCAACTTGCTTAGGAGCTGTGTGTCCCCCATGTCCTCCTCCCTCCTATACCATTGTTCCCCATTCTTATTTCTTCTCTTCTGTGTGGGATATAAATTACTACTTACTGTGTTAACATTTCTCAACTGTATTGGAAGGCATTGTTGTGCTGGAATGTGTTAATGGCTGCCATTAACCCATTCTTTGATCTATAGAAAATTGCAGAGGTGGTTGAAGCTCTTGGCTCTGCTAACCAGATGCAAGGGGGTCTGCATGCCCCACATTTTCCATCACCCATTTTTCTGATTTCCACCAAAATAAATAGGGTTCTTCTGTGCAGGGATGTGTTGATCATTCCCTGAAATTTTAGAATGAATCAGATGATGTGTTCAAAAGTTATTGCATTATAGACAAATGTCATTAAGTTGAGTGTAGAACCAAACTTTGCCCTGCCAATAAATATACTTTATCTTGCAGAGCCTGCAGCTCACACATTACAGCTGTGTGCCTGGTCACTGAGAGCAGATCTGACTATAAACTAACATAGAAGTGACTACCGTATTTTTCGTCTTATAGGACGCTCCGGCCTATAAGACGCCCCCTCCTTTTTTAATAAAAAAGCCGGACCAAAAAAAAAAAAAAAAAAAAGCGCCTCGCTCTCCCGTCCCCGCCGCGCGGGCGGGCTGCCGAGGTTCCCCCCTCCCCGCCGTGGGCGGGCTGCCGGGAGCGTCCCGGTTCCCCCCTCCCCGCCGCGGGCGGGCTGCCCACGGCGGGGAGGGGGGAACCGGGACGCTCCCGGCAGCCCGCCCGCGGCGGGGAGGGGGGAACCGGGACGCTCCCGGCAGCCCGCCCGCGGCGGGGAGGGGGGAACCGGGGCGCACATTCGCCCTATAAGACGCACCAACTTTTTCCCCCCCGTTTTGGGGAAGAAAAAGTGCGTCTTATAGGGCGAAAAATACGGTAGTTTATTGTCTATGTCCAAGCTGAGATAAATGTAGAGATTTTTAAGTATTTTTTTCTGCCATGCTATTCTAAATCATTATTGTTAACATACATTAGGGTTCTCAGGACAAAATTTTTGGTGGCCTCAGCATGCGGCCCCCAACTTTCTGGTGACCGCGCTCACACTTTTTCCTAAAGTGCTTAATTAGCTTCAGGAAAAACAAATAAATATGCACATAGACAAGTCCAAATCATTGTAATTTATTTATTGCTAGCTAGTGAGTCTGCTGTAAAAAGTGATATTAACCAACACAGAAGTATCACATTTCACAGTAGCCTCACTCAGCACTCCCAAGCATGGGGACAAATTAAGACCTGGATGGAAGGACTGGGGAGGCAGCCAGGAACTAGAGCCTGAACTCTGCACCTAGAGACTGGGGCCTGCAATGGCACAGACGGGTACTAGAGCCTGAACTCTGCACCTAGAGACTGGGTCCTGCAATGGCGCAGCCGGGGACTAGAGCCTGAACTCTGCACCTAGAGACTGGGGCCTGCAATGGCGCAGCCTGGGACTAGAGCCTGAACTCTGCACCTAGAGACTGGGGCCTGCAACGGCGCAGCCGGGGACTAGAGCCTGAACTCTGCACCTAGACCTAGAGACTGGGGCCTGCAATGGCGCAGCCGGGGACTAGAGCCTGAACTCTGTAGCTAGAGACTGGGGCCTGCAACGGCGCAGCCGGGGACTAGAGCCTGAACTCTGCAGCTAGAGGCTGAGGCCTGCAATGGCGCAGCCGGGGACTAGAGCCTGAACTCTGCAGCTAGAGGCTGAGGCCTACCATACCACAGCCAGAGCCCAGGTCTGAAGCTCAGAGCCTGAGCCCCAGGGCCGACTCTACCATTTTTTGCCACCCCAAGCAAAAAAAAAAGCCACCCGAACTGCCGAAGCGAAAAAAAAAGGGGGTGGTTGGGTGAGCTGAATTGTGCTGCCCCAGACTGACCGGAAAGCCGCCCCTTAGAATGTGCCGCCCCTTAGAATGTGCCGCCCCAGGCACGTGCTTCCTCAGCTGGTGCGTGGAGCCGGCCCTGCTGAGCCCCACCACCCCAGGAAGATGGGGAATTCACCGGCTGCCAACTCCTCCAGTGTGGTGCCACAGGTGTTAGCCCAACCCCTGTTGGTGGCCCCAGCATCCAATGCCAAGGACGTACATCCGGGAGAAACAAGGAGAAGCCGCTGTTTTGCCCTCCACTGTCCCCCACATCAGAGCCCAGGAGGCTGTCGCTACAAGAAAGGCCCCTGATGGTCATGTGGCCACATTTAAAAAATGCTTGATTAGATTATTTGTTCTTTACAAGTATTTTTGTTCTGACACTACATTGTTTTAAATTGAAGGTGGGGGGGTTAGTTTTCTCTAGTTTCTGATATGTTTCTTATGTATGAAGTTTAAAACCAAGTTTTTGTATATTGTGGAGGTAGATTACTTTGGAAATTACACTGAAGGACATGTCTTTCCTCATCCCCATGCACAGAGGTTTATACATTAATAAGATGAGTAAACAGAAGCAGTCTCCAGTGAATTATCTTTTATGACTGTTTTTTCAATCTGGCCATGCAAATTTTAGCAATGAAAATGGAGGTTGTAAGGATGAATTCCTGTGCTGTGAGATGAGATTGTACCATGGCCTGAACTGTTAACCTTTTTGGTTAATTAATTAACCAGTAACCCCTAAGGGATGTTCTCTCATTTCAGCGCAAAAGGGATTTATACATACACGTGCCTTTAATGTTAACACTAACTGCTGGAACAGGTGTTTTATCCCTGGCATTAAAATAAGAATGTCTACTAAATGAAATATACATATTTTAAATAACTTTATATTTATGTCAATAATTATTTATATGTGAATGATGTACAAACAGAGCCATATGAAAAAATGAATCCATGAGCAGAGTAAAGATGGCCTGTAGCTATGTGGAAACCCTGCTAGTGCAGGCAGGGCCTTAGACACATTCAGGCTGTAACAAGTTAAAGCTACCATCCCACAAGATAGTGGGAATAGAAAATCATCTCCAGTTAAGGATTAAAACTCCAGAATTGAATATATTAGCTCAGGAGACAAAGATCCTGAGTTTTTTTGGTGGAGTAGTTCAGCTATTGGGTTCCATGTTTTCAGTGCTTAGATTCTGCTCCAATTCTGGGCTGCAACAAAAAGGGACCACAAAGAGACTCTCCAGCAGAGCACAAGTAAGAGCAGCCCCCAAATTTCCCAGTTATTCCCATTTTTTAGTTCCTTTCTTGCTTCTTCATTAACAACACACAAACCGTTTTGAGATGATATAAAACAATATCTGTACCAAATACCTCAGTCTGAAAATTGGCATAAATACCCTGGAGTAGATTTGTGAGGGAGCGTCTTCTCTCTCCTTGCATGAACTGCTTTTGTCAGTGGCATTTAAAAGGGAGACATTAAGGCAACATTTATTCCTGCCTTAACTAAAGCCCCATACTGAGGCCTGGTCTACACTACAAAGTTAGGTCACTGTAAGCCAGCTTGCATTGACCTAGTTGTACATGTGTCTACACTTAAATTTGTCTCCACCAATAAAAGTGTGCTGTTAGTGCCACAGAGTAACACTATCTCCTTAAGTGGTTGACATACTGAGCTCAACATACTCTGAATGTAGACACTGCATGACCTATGTCAACACTAACAGTCCTCCAGCTGCCGTCCTATGATACCAAATACTGACCACTCTGGTCACAGTTGTGAACTCCACTGCTCAGAGATCACAGACGTAGCTACCAGCTTCCTCCAGGACTGGGGGGTGTTCAACCCCCCCCCGCTCTGCCCCAGGTCCCATCTCACCCTAACCACTTCCCCCAAATCCTCCCCCCATCCCGCCTCTTGCTCTGCCCCACCCCTTCTCCCAGAGCCCCATCTCTTCCCACCCCTGGTCCTACTTCTTTGCACCCAGTTCCGACCCCTCCCCTCTGCGTGCCCTGTCCCCACTCCTCCTCCCTCTCAGAGCCTCCTGCATATTGCAAAACAGCTGCTTGCAGCAGGCAGTAAGCGCTGGGTGGTTTAAATCCAAATATCTAAATTGCAAAGTGCTTGGTTAGAGGTTTTTTTTTTAAAGTATTTAATATCTTTCCCCTTACAGTGCTAATAAGCCACACCTTTGTTTACATGGAAATAAGGCTTTTATCTGATCATTAGGAAGCCAAATGTAAAATGTAAAAACTAAGTTGTGGACCCACAATTTACATACTACACAAGTCAAGCATTGCTCTCTAATGCAAACATACTGTGAGTTAACAGTCCAATCAAAAGCTCTCTAAACTCAAGCTAAATAAAAAGATAAACATTAGCTTTATTTGAAATTTAATATCATCTCATGAAAGACAGAACTTAATATTGTATAGTATTGAAACTAATTGTCAGCTGCAGTTCATTTAGAGATGGCTGGGACTGCAACACCTGTCATCCCACCTGAAGTCATTTGAAAATATCAAAATACCCTTTTCCTGCTGGTAACCCAATCTGCTTAATATAAAATCAGTGTGTGTGTGTGTGTGTGCGTTTTTACATATGGTGGTCTTGGGGGCTATTGGTTGTTTTCTGCCTACAGCACAGAGAGAACATATGGCTAACACAGCTCTCGGATTCAGCAGATCCTGGGCTCTACTCATGGCTGTACCACCAGTTTAGTGTTTTACTCTGGGAAAAATGCTAAACCTGTGTGTCTGTGTGTCATTTCCTCCATCTTTTAAGTGTAGAAAATAATCCTTCCCTCTCTATCTCAGAGGGCTGTTGTCAAATGAATCCATATTTGCAAAGGGGCTTTGAATATCTCTGATGGATGGGGTTATGAACTTTCGAAGTATTATTACTATGTGGGTGACCTGTACAGGGGAAAAACATGGGTGAATTCTTCATGTTTCTTTACGGTGGATAAAGATCTGGATGGGTTTGTTTTTTCTTAAAGTTTGAGGGTTTGTTTGTTTTTTACATTAAATATCTAGGCACTGTCTAGCATAGAAAACTCTGTATTCTTATCTACACTAGGAAAAGCATCCGTTCCTCACAATATCTAGTATTGAACAGAATATAATTAAGCAGAGTACAGGATGAAATGTACTCATTACTATTTCAGAAGCTATCAAATAAATTAGTGGCTAATTTTAATGCTCTTGTTTCACTCTATTGATATTTTGGGTATCATGACATTTCTAGTTCTTCAGTTGTCCAGGAAAAACAGGGTGGCCAAAACCCAACTGTAGGATTTTCAAACGCATTCAGAATTTACGGTAATGGAAGAAGAGTTGGATTATTAGTTAGTGTTTTTTGAAAATTCCATTCCTAATTTCTAATTTAAAAATCAAATAAAAAGCCAAACAAATAAATAATTAATCTTTCAGGCCTTATTTATGCATCACAAAACATCATAAGCACACAAACCTATATGATTTTCTTTGCAAGTCACTTTTAAAAGGAGCTTTTTACACTGAGCCAAATCCTATTCCCACTGAACTCAGCAACAAAACATATTAATTTAGCTGGGAATGGGATTTGGACCTTTGTGAATGACTGGATAAAGAACAATAGCAACTACTGATACCAGCCTGACAGCTACATTTTCCCCATTGTAGAAATGTCTTTGGGGTGGTGGTAGTGGTGGTGTTTTATTTCCCTAATTGTTATGTTTTGGATTAAAAGTTGGGAGCCCATACTGGCAAATTAGATATATAATAGCTTAGTTTATTGAGTTTATTTAAAGCTACATTCAGACAACACTGAGAAACTGGAGACAGAGGATTCCAGGTCAGTCGGATTCCAGAGAAACTCAACTCCTACACATTTTGAAGTTGCATATTACACTAGAAGCATTATATCATAATAACCCCCCACTGTGCAAGATGCTGTTTCCAGATGTAATGTGATCAATAGCCAGGGTTTCAATTCAGCCAGGGGTGTCCAGAGCAGAGCTTCAGGAAATATATTTAAACCTACAGGGCTGAAGCCCAAAACCCCAAATGGGGGAGGAGGAGAACATGGAGGATTCATGAAATACATGAGAACTTATGTCCTGTCAATAGCCTTATACAAATTTACATTTCATGATTGTCATACCAAACTCATATTTCCTTACAGGTGTGACTGGTTTTGTGTGTGTGGTGTGAGGTTTTTTTTTTTAAAGGGAACACTGTGCCTTTAAGTTCCTTTGAAACAATTCAAGCACAATTTGTAGGTTTTGTAAGCCAGTCCTCTTATAAAAATCTTGTAAATACTTGGGTTTTTTATTAATTGCATTTTGTAGAAAAAGCTGTAATTGTGATGAGTGGACCGTCTTCTAGGTTTCTACACCTTTGGGAATATTTGCCATTTGTGCAAATGGGAAAATAGCAAAAAGACTCTTTAAAAAAAATAAATAGAGCCCTATTGATGTAACGTTCTATTTCTATGGCAAGTAATTACAACAGTGACTATATTGTAGCTTAGTTATGGCTGTAACAGAGCTTGCAAGAACCACATTCGTTTCTTAAGTTGTAAATACAAGTTTAACTCCCACACCATCCTACGCATCAGAGCTTTATCTCTAATGAAACTGAAATGTTGTACTTTGCTTTCCACGTTCTTGCATTATCCCTGTCTTCTCTAGACAACTTTTAGGGCTAACATCAATTAGAAAAACAGATCTCTTTTCTGCATTTGAATTTAGATGCATTTAGAAAATTGCCTTTTCATTATTTCAGTATGATTTAATATGATTTATATTCATTACTTTAATATGATCACAAGTAAATTTAACAAATGGAAATCCTTCAGTGGGTTAGCTCAAGTGTGTGTGGAAAATGTCTTCCGAGGCATTTAAGCATTCAGACAAAAGATTTGCTTTCAGTTCTTTCAGTGGCTTCCTCATTCTAATGCAGATAAATGCCCTTCACTTGCATAATATTCAAGAATGTTTTAGAGCATTTGGATTACAAGGGATAGCTGTATACTATTTTTAGCCATCTGTTGAGATGCTTTTCTCAAGATTTTCTTTGTTCAAAACTGTGTAATAAGTTTCCAAATGAATTAATAGAGTTCAGTAATGACGTTCAGGAGGGAAACAAGGCTGCATATATTTGTTAGAACATAGAGAGCATGAGCCATTAGAGCAACAAAATGTTGATTTTTCTAGGTTAGAGTTTAACAATAACTATTTTAACTTATTGCTCTTGAAAGCATCTCTTTGGCATAAGAAAACATTTGATTCACTACCTTTTTTTTTCCTTTGTAGAAGTCAGAATATCCTGGATCCAACTACAGAATATGTGAAGGTACCGTATCACTTCATAACATCAAAATCCTTTCCCAAATATTTTATAGTGTACGTACTCAGTGATAGACAATTATTAATCTATTTTCAGTTTCAGATCCTATGCTATCAAATAGTACTGCAATGAAATTTTTCATCTTGGGGGGAAAAAGAATTAATTATATTGTGTGAAGTAAATACTTAGAAAATAAAGTATCAGATGAGTAGCCATGTTAGTCTGGTTCTGCAAAAGCAACAAAGTCCTGTGACACTTGATAAACTAACAGACATATTGGAGCATAAGTTTTCGTGGGTGAATACCCACTTCGTCAGATGCATGCCTCTGACAAAGTGGGTATTCAGCCATGAAAGCTTCTGCTCCAATACGTCTGTTAGATTATAAAGATACCACAGGACTTTGTCGCTTTTACAAAATAAAGTACTCGGCAATCAGTTTAGCCACCAAGGACGGTGTCTTTTTCAGGAGAATATATTCTGATATAGAGAAGCCTCTGTTACATCATGAATATTCTCTATTTAGTGACTTCTTTTTAAAGGTTTTTTTTTTAATGTTTGAATTAAGTTGGTTAAACGATCCCACGTTTCTCACTTGAGGTAGGGCCTTTGGGGAAGGAGAGGAAAGAAATAGGTCATATCTCAAAAAGATTACCCTCTGCCCCTGGCCACTCTGAAATTGAGGCCTTATAGATTTGGCACTTTCCTCTTTACAAATACAACTACAAATTCATCTCTGGTCTAAAAAGCTAGAGCCAGGTCTGGATTTGGTCCCCGCCAGTTAAAGTGAAGCTGCTAGGTTACACATTAACACTAATTATACTCAGAGCTGATTAGGCCTCTGCTGGAGTATTGTGTTCACTTCTAGGTGCCACATTTCAGGAAAGATGTGGACAAGTTGGAGAAAGTCCAGAGAGAAGAGCAACAAAAAGTATTAAAGGTCTGGAAAACATGACTTACGAGGGAAGATTGAAAAAACTGGGTTTTTTTTAAGCTGGAGAAGAGAAGAGGAGAGAGGACATGATAACAGTTTTCAAGTACATAAAGATTGTTAACACAGAGGAGCGAGAAAAATGTTTTCATTAATCTCTGGGGATAGGACAAGAAGCAGTGGGCTTAAATTGAAACAAGGGCAATTTAGGTTGGACATTAGGAAAAGCTTCCTGTCATGATAGTTAAACACTGGAATAAATTGCCTAGGGAGGTTGTGGAATCTCTGTCATTGGAGATTTTAAAGAGCAGACTAGACAAACACCTATCTGGAATGGTCTATAATACTTAGTCCTGCCTTGAGTGCAGGGTACTGGACTAGAAGACCTCTTAAGGTTCCTTCCAGTCTTATATGATTTGAACTAATCGGTCAATATTTTTGTGTACACCTTTGCAAGTATTATCCCTACAGTCTGAGAATCTGACTCCTGGTGTTTGTAGTAAGTCTAAAGTAATCTGAGACCACATAGTATGTTTTATCTGCCCCTCAGACAACAGTGAAGTTCTGGAGTTACTTTAAAACTTTGATAATGATTTACATGCTGGAGCATACATTAATACTCATTCTAAACTCAATCCTAGACAAGCAATATAGGAACATCCAAGGAAACACGAAGGGGGATTTTTCTGGATGTGAATGTTTCCTGAAAGTGCTGGCATCCTCAGCTTCCACTGAATTGGCATCTTATACCACTGAGCCCTTAGACTCAGATCCTAAAAGGTATTTAGGCACCTGGCTCCCGGAACCCTGTAGTCACTGCTGATTTGCTCAGGGTCATACCTGGCAGCAACATGGGGAATCATCATAGAGCAGGTGTTGTTTCTAGTGGGTCATGAATGGATCGGTTCTTGAACGACACTATTTAACATTCTTATTAATGGCATGGAAGAAGACAAAATCATCACATCCATCTTCACATCCATCACTGGAAATTTTAAAATCAAGATTGGATTTAAAAAAAATAAAGATGGAATAGTTCAAACAGGAATTATTTTGGGGAAGTTCTATGGCCTGTGTTATATGTGGGTGAAACTACGCAATCACTGTGGTTCCTTCTGACCTTAGAATCTATGAATATGGCCAAGAGAAAGACAAGGTTCCGTGTTGCTCATTCACCAGTGTGCTTGGTAACAGGAAGTGATACTGTGGCAAGATAATAGACTAAGTGCTAATTCTGATGCTTGTAATCTTTCCAGCAGAAGTAGGTCCCATACTTTTGTCAGTAGTTGAGATGTTTGTTAATCATTAAGATTTTGGAGCTGGGGAGGGTAGCATGGGGGGAAAAGGTTTCAAAGTGGTAGCCATGTTAATCTGTATCAGCAAAAACATTGAGGAGTCCTTGTGGCACCTTAGAGACTAACACATTTATGTGATTTCTAGCCCACAAAAGCTTTGCCCAAATAAATTTGTTAGTCTCTAAGGTGCCACAAGGACTCCTCGTTGTTTCTGGCAGAACAAGTTTGTAAGACAGGAGGAGGGCATGGTAACCCATCGCTTCCACTTCCCCTCTCCTGCTCTCTCATTTTAATGAACTGTCAAGTAATTTAGGCTTAGAATTTGACTTGCCTTAGAATAAAAATTCCCTGATGGAAAAATCCTGTGGATTCTAAATATTTAGTTAAAACATACATATAGGAATAAGAAATAATTGCTCTTTGTGTAGGACCTAACAAAACAATATCTTGTAATTTGTGCAATGTCAGATGATAAAAATTATTTCCAGAATTGTTTTGACCTCACTCTTGATCTTGCTGCACAAAGAAGGGAACATCTCAAAAGCTATTATTCATTAATTTTCTTTTAATGTAGTTTAAAAACTTTTTTAAAACATTTTTTTAAATCTTTTTGGTTTTTACATCTTTAATTTTCTGTGTCTTCTCAATTTCTTTCATTGTGCTTATTTATAACTTGCTGTACCTCACCTTGTTAGGATTAATATATTAATGGTTGTAAAGCTCTCCCAGCTCCTTGGATAAAAGATGCTACAGGTGGAAAGTAGTATTTGTAAACTGCAGAACAATAAAGTCCCTGTAAAGTCCCCAAGTTCAGTGCAGATGTTCCTGTAGCATCCAGCTGTGCCCTTACCCACCACTGCAATTTGCACTTAACAAGTGTATTTGGCAAGAGGCACAAAGTCTTAGTTTGCTTTGCATGAGCTCATGGCGTTGAAGCACACTCAAGATTTTCCATTAGTTACCTCACCGCCTCTTATTTGATAATCTTTGACACAAGCCTGTTATAGAAGGAAGTGGCACTGATAAGAGAGAAGCAACAAAATTAACCCTTAGAAGTAAATAAAATGAGGAAGGGAAAAAAATCAATAAAAAGAGCACCAAGAGCATTTCACTTTGTTGATATGTGATATCAGAATAGATAGTATTCCTACAGTTCTAGCTGTGAGCAAGAGAACTTTCCTAAGACCAAACTGTCGGATGCAAGCAAGAAAACATAGCTGTGTGGCAGCGTGCCAGGAGCTGCTTCAAATTGGGTTCTATTAAAGCCAGCACCTGGTCACCTAGGACAAGCAGGTGGGTTGAAGGTAGGAGAAAGCACAAAAGCACTTACACCTGCCAGTAGCCTGATGAGTTAATGAGGTAATTAGCTCACCAGCTGGAGAACCCAGGAAGGAAAGCAGGAAGTATAAAAAGCTAAACCAGAGTGCTGAAAGGAGGCTCCTCATAACTGCCGCTATAAGTTGTATTGTACCTGAAGCTTAAGAAAGAGACTAACAATAAATGCACATGGTGAAGATACCTTGGTGGACATGTGTGCTGTTCAATTCACCAAGAGGGCCTACTAACCAGGGTTTTCCAGGAGAGGACTGGGGAGCCTGTTCACAAGCCCTTAGACCCAGGGCCGGTGCAAGGATATTTCGCACCCTAGGCGAAACTTCCACCTTGCAACCCCTCGGGAGCCTTGCAGCAGCTCCGCACCCTCCCTCCACCTGGGGAGCCCTGAGGCAGCTCCCTCTCTCCCCCCCATCTTCCCGGGGAGCCCTGCAGCAGCTCCCTGCCCCAGCTCACCTCCGCTCTACCGCCTCCCCTGAGCGTGCTTTTTGGGGCCCCCAACCACTTGGCGCCCTAGGCGGCTGCCTAGTGGTTGCACCGGCCCTGCTTAGACCTTCTTACTGCAAAGTGTTAAGTTAGATGCCTGAAAATAAATTTAAATATAAGCACCCAAACAGAAAGTATGGGGCTAACTAAAATCACATAGAAAATGTGACCATTCAGTCATTCTACATTTTCTTACACTCCATTGTTTATCAGGTTGTTTGGGATTGTAAACTCTTTGAGGAAAAGGGCTTTTCTATTCTATTCTATTCACATCTACCCTGGCATGAAACCAGTGTATAATGGGGTAGATTTAATTCCCTTGCGTTCAAGTAGTCTGCACCCTGTTGGCATTACCCAGATGATAACATAGCCATGTGCAATCAAACTGCAAAATGAAAGCTGGTTCCTGCCAATTGCAGCTTTTCCAGAATATCACATAAATGCTACACTGTACTCCTGGGGGAAGTCTGCACCAAAAAATTAAAAATTCTGCACACAATATTTTAAAATTCTTCATATTTTATTTGTCAAAAATAACACAATATTATCATACCAGTTTCAATAATTTTGATAATTTATTTCAAAATACTTGTCAGCAGGTGTGTCTATAACAATAAAGACAACAAAAAAGATTCTCCCAGGAGTAGAGTTAAAGAAAGCTCTATGACCACCCAGTTCCTATTTCTCTTATGCTTTTGTTGGGTGCCTCAGTCTGGGTGTTTCACATGTGCCAGCTGGGCACATCTCGGGGGAAAACTCTTTTAGTCGATTCTCATTTTTTCACCTTGCCCCTGTAAGGTTACCATATAGAGGTTTCAAAGAGAAGAAACTGGCCAGGTGAGGGGGAAGGGCAGCTGGAGGAGAGGTACAGTTGGAGGATGCTGGAGGGGGTACAGCTGACAGGTGCTGGAAGGGTTTGTGTGTGTATGGGGAGATGGGTATTTGACTAGTGCTGGAGGGATCTGTGTGTGTGTGCTGGGAGGTGGGTATTTGGCAGATGCTGGAGATCTCCCCCTGGCCTAGACACCTGTAACCTCTTGCCTACAGAGCCCAGCTGCAGGGTCCCCCTCACCCCCCAGTCCAGACACTTATACCCCCTTTTCCCCAGACTCCAGCTGCATGACCTGACACCAGCATCACTCCTCCGACACCCCCCTCTCCGAGTCTTGGGATCCAGAGGGAGAAACAGCATGCACACATCATGCACAATCAGTTGCACACATACAAAATGGGAAATGACTGGCTAGGAAGGAGTACTGCGGAAAGGGATGTGGTGGTCATAGTAGATCACAAGCTAAATATGAGTCAACAGTGTAACACTGTTGCAAAAAAAGCAAACATTGTTCTGGGATGTATTAGCAGGAGTATTGTAAGTAAGACCCAAAAAGTAATTCTTCCACTGTACTCCACGCTGATTAGACCTTAACTGGAGTATTGGGTCCAGTTCCTAGTGCCACATTTCAGGAAAGACATGGACAAATTGGAGAAAGTCAAGAGAAGAGTAACAAAAAAGATTAAAGGTCTAGAAAACATGACCTATGAGGGAAGATTGAAAAAAATGGGTTTGTTTAGTCTAGAGAAGAGAAGACTGAGAGGGGACATAACAGTTTTCAAGTACATAAAAGGTTGAGGGAGAAAAATTGTTGTTTTTAACCTCTGAGAATAGGACAAGAAGCAATGGGCTTAAATTGCAGCAAGAGAGGTTTAGGTTGGACATTACAAAAACTTCCTAACAGAGTGGTTAAGCACTTGAATAATTGCCTAGGGAGGTTCTGGAATCTCTATTATTGGGGATTTTTAAGATCAGGTTGGACAAACACCTGTCAGGGATAATCTAGATCAGTGGTCCCCAACCCCCGGGCCGCGGACCGGTACCGGGCCGTGGATCGATCGCTACCGGGCCGCGGACGCGTTCCCGGAAGTGTCCGCCGAAAAGCCGCAGTTTCATTTTTCGGAGTGAATTCGGCGGCTTTTCGGCGGACATACAGCCGGTCCGCGGCGACGAAGAAAAAAAAAATCCGGTCCGTGCCGCAAAAAAGGTTGGGGACCACTGATCTAGATAATACATAGTTCTGCCTTGAGTGCAGGGGACTGGACTAGATGACCTCTCAAGGTCCCTTCCAGACCTATGATTCTATGATGCTGCTCAGACTGGACTTGTATGGAGTTTCCTGCATGCTGCCTCCTTCCTTCAGGGTGTGCTGGGAACCCTCCAGCTCCCCCTCCTTCCTGGCAGTGTCCTCTATTTGTGATCTGGGGAGCTGGGCTCTGGCGGTCTGTAATATGCACATATGCTTGTTCGAAGGTCACTTATGCTTGTTTCCATGGAGTACTTGGTTCAAAAAGTGCTCCTGCTTGGAAATGACAAACATTCCCAGATGAGCTGCAATTCAGTTTCAGATAGAATGGAGGGGATTCATAGGGAAGTAAGGAAAAAAATAACATAGTTACTGGCTGGATTCAAGAAAATTACAATATGCCAAGTGTCTGCACAATAAACAAAGCACAGTGGTGTTAAGCGCTATAGCCAGATGTCACCATAAAAGATGGAGATGTTTATACTCTGTTATTTAACACAGCCTTGTAGATTTGTTGTATCATTTTGCTTTTTCATTCATACTTTGTCTTTCCTTGCGAAAACTGTTGTCTGGAGCTGATGTAAACAATTATTTGCATTTAGAAGTAAACTGTTTAGAAAACGCTCTACCAAGAGTGACAGCAAAATGATTAATTTTCCTTCCTATTAATGCTGCTCAATGACACCAAATTTTTAGACTGCTCATTTGTAAGATTAATCCTTTGAACATGTTCTTTTTCAGAGAAGAATCTATAGGCATGTTATAGAGTTTCTTATACTTGAATCTAAATTAAAGTTCACAAATGGCAGTTTGATGCATCTTGAATAATGATGCATTATGTCATCCAGTTGATAAAAAGAGAGCTAATTATGCATAAACCAGTTCCAAGGGGGAAAATGTACTAATGTGTTGGAGCCTGAGTACTGAGAAGTGGCAACATGTCTTCAACACTTTCTTTGTGTTCACAGTACTGCTGAAACCATGGCCACAGTTAAATGGCGCTTTCAGAATACCCTTTTATTCCAGAAGTGAAAATAGGCCAGTCTACTCTGAGTTAGGCTGCTAACAAAGTCATGAAAGAGATTTATAAAAAACAATAGAACATTGTACATTCTGTGAGATTTTTACAAGTTTTATGAACCAAATAATGGCTCCATTGGCTGCCTGTGCAGGGATTGTTGTTTTTTGGGGAGTTTTTGCATGTGCCTGAGTCTGCACGTCCACAGAACAAACTCCATCGCCGTGGGGGAAGGATCAAAAAGTGCCAGCTGCGAATATTTCAGGACTGTATTTGAGCTCTTGCAATCAAATGTGTATGAACTAAATATAACCCACAACTCCCCTATCCACCACTAAGATCTTTGAAGTTTTGTAGTAAAGTGTTTATTTTCTCTTATTGTAGCTAGGAGAGGGTGAGAAAAATGGAAGAATGGATTAATTGCCTCTTTACATGGAAATCTTGTGCAGTGTTTCCATGCAGTGTGCTGATAGTGACAGAAATAATAATTTAATGCATCACTGATGAGTTGTGGACTTACTCTGGAAATGTGTGTTGAAACTTCAATGGAAAGAATTACAAAATCTGTGACTGACTGTCTGCTGAGTATGGTCATGAACTGCCATAAGGAAGTTACAGTGGCAGCGCAGTCATCCTTCATTTGTGACACTCCATTGAAAATGAGTTGTACACCTGCTTCCCTAAGCCCCATATCACCTAACTGTATTTTCTTCCATATGTTTTATTCCATTTTACTTGTGAGATTTGCCAGGGTAATCACACTGTTATAGCAATAGCAGCAGCAGCAGCATTATGAGCAGCATACATAATGTGTATGAAAACAAAACTTTGCGTGGCATCAGAGCCTCTTTGTCAACCTACTTTTTGTGTAGCTTTGCAGTGCAATCCAGTGTTTTATAGAGTGATCTCACCTGCAGGAAGCATTGCAGCTCATGTGGGGACATTTACTGGATAGTAAATCAAACTATCGTAGAGACCAGAGCTTTATTACTATTCCCAAATTAAACAAAACTGACTTTTGCAGCTGTATGACTCTTATATGGACATTGTCAGTAATCATGATTTCTTACTAATTTTCTTGCCATTGTTGGTCACTCACATGCCAAAAAGACTGTTTGGAAAAAGAATAACAGGAAGAAAATATTTTTCTCAACGCATTGGCATCACAAATGTTAGTGGGTTGGGAAAGAATCCTTTAACTGTGGCACTGAAGATGTTTTGAGGGGACTCCCCCAAGACACCGTGATAATCTTTTACAGACGCCTCACCCTGTCCAGAAATCAGCCCATTCCAGAAAAATTCCCAACTGCATTATCTGGATCTGCTCATGCTGATAAAATGAGCTTCTGTTTAATGTTGTCCTCTGGAGACTTGCACAATGAGATGCATGTTATGACTTGTGAGCAGTGAATTTGCCAGATTTCTAACCCTGTCCGTGAGCATTATCCATTAAGAATCAGAGCTGGGATGGAGACTCCGATAAAATTTGTCAACACCAAGCAGCAAGAGGATTCCTTTCAGATCCAAAATTTTCTACTTTTGTTTCTTTGTCCCTTTTGCAATTGTGCCACCAGCAGCAGATAGGGGGACAAATGATAAGAATAGCATCCATCATGTGGGATATGCCTCCATTGGTAAGAAAATCTTCCTACATACCTGATTAAACATATTTTACAAAGCTTCTGTGTGACTATGAACAAACTGTCAAACTGGAAGAAACCCACTGGCATGAAGGCTATTTCATAACATCACTTCAGGAAGCTTTTTAAAAATAGGGTTTTTTTACATTTAACTTTTCAACAGAACTTCACCTGAAAATGTGGCTTTAACACAATCCTTTTGTGGATCACGAAAGCAGTTCAGAAAGAAGAGAGTGTCAGTAATTTAGACTATTGTTGAGTCAGTTCATTATCTGTCTCCAGACCGAAAACAAAGTATTTGAAAATTTACTTGAGGAGAGACTGATGGTATGCATTGCCCTCTAGTGTAGGTTGATAGAATGATACTGAATAGAGTTTTTCACTTTAAAAAAAAAAAGGTAATTGAGAGAGGATGACCTCTTAGGTGGTTTATAGCAACAGTCATTTACTTCCAGCATGACTGACAGACATAAAGCTTTTATCTCTACTGGCGAATGAGTGCTTTTCTGAGCAAAGTGGAAAATGACAACTACATCGTTAAACATTTCTGGATCCATATATTCCTTGTGTTTTTTAGGATTAATATTCCCTATTTTTAAAATTTTAAATATTTGTTTCTACTGTTTACCCTAAAATCTCTATCAATCCAGTGTATTTGGTCTAATGGTTACAACTGGGATCTTCAAGGGAGCCTAAGGGAGTTAGATGAGCAAATCCCATTAAAATGTAATGAGAACTAGGTAGCTAACTCCCACAGGCTCTTTTGAAAATTGAACTTTATATGTTTAAGTTAATTATTATTATTATTATTTATTATTTTATTATTTTTATTCATGATTGTTGCTGGAATTTTACCCACGCAAATATAGGTTTCAGGGCTATCCTCACAGCTTTTGACAATGTGATCAACATCAGGTTAGTCTATGAAAAGTTGGAAAATAGTAATTCACATATAGTCCTTTTTGTTACAGTGACATAAATCCAAGCTGTTTTTTCCCCAGTGAATATGCAAGAAGTATGCCTACCACTATGTAAAACTATATAATACAATTTCCTATTGCATATCTAATTCATGCTTAGGCTGTAGACAATTTCCTACAGTAGTCTTTTTGATTTTTCCATGCCTAGATGTTCCTGATTATTTTTCTCACTAGGATCTGATTTTAAATACATGGTAGGTATTCGAATTCTCTCTCTTCTGAGTAGTGATCATTTCTTGAGTTCTAGTTCACCCAAAAGTAGATGGTGGTCATTACTAATAGAAAGTTACCCCCCACCTTTTATTAGGTGATCTGTCGGTAGTGCTGACTCTTGCTCTTTCTCTCCACTTGTGTTACTGATGCAGGCAGGATTGGTGACTCTGGTGTATGGAGCAATGTCTATTCTTACATACTGCTGTAGTTTTGAAGACTTGGGTATGCATAACATGATGTTTCTGTGACTGTCCATTTATTTTCCAGGATTGCATATTAAAGAATAATCTTATCTCTGTAGTTTCATTATAAATTGTTGACTTGATTAATAACCACATTCTGATTTTATTTATTTTTAATCATTAACTTTAAGTTCTGTTTGATCCTGAAACATCAAAGCTTATAAATTCACTAAAATTGCAATACTGAGCTTTGAGCTGAAAATCTGTCTGCCTATAAAAGTATATTGCACCAATTTCGATGGTACCTTGGCCCCAGTAGGCATACTTCAAGCTCAGATGGTACTTTCATCTGTTAAACTAATTAATCCTCACCTCACCCCTTTGACGTGGATAACTGTTATCAACCCATTTTTACAGATGGAGAAAATGAGTCAGATCTAGCAGTAAAAACCAGGAACTTCTGAATCTTAAACATATGCTCTGTACACCAAATCCCTCTTCCTCTGCAGCTTTATCTGTAGTAAAGGCATCAAAATCTCTCCCTGTTCTATAGTAAAAGCCACACATCTCTTTTTGGTCATTCTTTTGTGGTAAATAACAGTTTTGAAAACCAGTTTCCATTGTTGTGTATCCCTGGAATTGGCCAAAAGCGCTACTTTGGGGAGGGAAGAAGTATTCCAGGAGCTGTGAGATAAAACATAAATCTCTGCTGTAAATGCTTCCAGTTAAAGTCTGTATTTCTAGGACACATGACACCTGTTTCTACATCTCAGGGACTGTCCAGAATTTCATGACAATGCTCTTAGTCCTCCCATGTATTTCATTGGAAGAAATTAGAGTGTCCTTTATTTTTCTTCAAAATATCCATATTTATGGCTTCCAAATGCTGAGAGTCATATGCTGCTGTTAATATCATTGAATCAGAAAGGCATTGCCAATGAGGCAAAAGTATGGGTAACACTACAGTGGCCACCTCCTTTTCAAAGAAATAAAAATAGACGACAATGCTTACTTTTAAGGAACGGCACACACAAGATATTATTTGTGGTTCAGAATCATGCACCCTATAAAACCATAAATTTATATTGAAGATGATTTTGAAGAATAATCTTGCATGATTATTTTTGACATGCAGGACAAAATATGTCTTATATTGACATGATAGACATTGGGCTCTGGGGCCTGATCCAATGCCTATTAAAGCTAATGGAAGGACTCCTGCTGACTTTAATGGAATTTACATTAGGCTCCAGGCCAGGAGCATTTCTTTAAAAATAATAAAATAAAATAAAAACGGGGAAGGGAAGGAGGAAATGGTAACGTCCCTGGCCATCCCAATATATACATTGTGGTGGTCTCTCTTTTGCCATTCATGGGTCTTCTGTTACCATGAGTCCTGTCACTACTTGTTGTATAAAGTGAGGGTGAGGAGTGGTACTGAATAGGCAATGCAGTATGTAATATTAGCACCTGTACACATTTTGAATTTTCAAAGGCTCATACAACCATTAACTAATTGATTTATTAAGTGGAAAATTGATTGATTATGTTTGTTGGTGGTGTCACCTGGATGTGGAATTGTTGCTAAAATGTGTTCTGAGTTGATTTTATTTCTCCCTCTGTGACATGAAATAATTTAACCATTTACAGTAGAGCTGGATTTCGATAGCCATCCATACAGACAAAGAAGTCTGATTCCTTCTCTATTGCACCTTTCTTGGCTGCTGGGGTTGTTTCCTTTGAGTGAGAGCAAAATATCTCTGGTTCTCATATGTTTCATCCTGCGTTTTGTGAGCAGTATTGTCCCAGAGGAGTGCAGTTGGTCGTGGTGAGTAATGGATGGAGCTACAGTCACAGAGGTAGACGTGTCCTGATCTATTGATTATTTTGAAGATCAAGACTAAGGACTTGTACTAGCAAGAAAAGTAGACTGGGAGCAGCCATATTATGCACCTGCGGCAGCCAGTCCCATTGAGGAGTTGGAGGCCCAGCAGTGCTATCTCCTTCAGCCCCAGATACAGGTACAGTAATCCAGTGTGGAGGTGGCGGGCACCTGGATCAATGTGGCCAGAACCTTATTTGGGAGCAAAGGGTGAAGTTCCCTAGCAATCTAGAGCTGGAAGATGCCATTTTTCATCACTGATGGTACCTAATCTTCTAGGCTAAGAATTGAGTTGAACAGAATGCTGAGGCTTGGCACCACTGTGACCAACAGGGGCAGACAGCTTTGAAGAAAAGGAAGAGAGTATCCTGGCTTGTTCTTCAAAAGATTTTCCCCACTCAGCCAGCATTGCCTTGATCTTACCCAGGTTGGTAAAAGGTGGTAGCTGAATCCATGTGTGTGGATCACCCCACCCAAGGGACCCTGACACGGTGTTAGAAATGGTTTTGTCTCTGATACTATCATTCACACTCATTCAAGGAGAGCAGTTCAACAATGGTTCTGTTGTTTAGTGTAGAAAAGGCAAGAGCCTGGGTTTGATTCTCATAGCCGGAAGGAAACCAGATTACAGCTGTACTTTGTTGCAACAGATTTGCAGAACATTTTAATATATTATGAGCCACAAGGGGGAGTTAGATTGTAATTTGTTGCCAGGCAGATTATGGTAATAATTTCAGGCTGTATAACTGTTCAAGGAGTCCTCCTTGGAGGCTGAAGTTCCTTTCCCCTATCTCACTCACTTCATTAGGGTGCGGGTGGGTGAACCTGCTTCAAGCCTCCCAGATATGTTGTAGTTCTCGTCTTCCCTCCTTCTTTGAGTTGCAAGGGGGTATGGATTGCAAGAGAAGCTGGTGGAATGTTAGGTGGAGTGGGGTGGGGTGATGTTACCTGCCAGCTGCTCTAGGGTGCTGCAGTGTAAGAGCTCCAGCTGCTTTAGGTTTGTTTGATTCTTTTAGTGAATACGTTCTTCTTCCTCATTCACTTGGATACCAGTGACATTACAATATTACTTCAGCATATGCCTTACCCTGGTCATCCAGCATCAACTGTTGCCAGGTTTCTTCCTGAAAATCCCAATAACGTGAATAAAAATTGTTGAAAGATAATATGTGCTCAGAGCACTAGTATGATCTGTAGCCTCTACTCAACTACACTAAGTTTTTTGTGTGGGTAAAGAGAATAGACAGAGCCAATCATCCCCAAACACATGCACTCACTGGTCAAGATTTTTAAAAATGGAGACTAAAATTAACTCTCAGGCTATTTTTCTTATGCCCCCTAAATATAGAGTTAATTTTCAAAAGTGCTGAGCACCCAACAACTCTTTGTGATCAGTGGGAGCTGCTGGGTTCACAGTTTTAGAAAATCTGGTCATTTATTTAGGTGTCTGTGGCGGGTCCGATTCCACAGCACCCCCTGAAGGCTGGGGCTAGGCGTGGCAGCGGACCTCCGCCTGTCTCTCACCCCCCCCTCAAGGGAAAGGGGGGCAGCGTGGCCCAATGGCCGGAGTCTATACCCACGTCCCCTGTTCTCAGGGTAGCGTGGCCCAATGGCCGGAGTCAATAGAATTGCTTCCCGCTCTCGGGGTAGCGTGGCCCAGTGGCCAGAGTCAATAGAATTGCTTCCCGCTCTCAGGGTAGCGTGGCCCAATGGCCGGAGTCAATGCAATTGCTTCCCGCTCTCAGGGTAGCGTGGCCCGGTGGCCAGAGTCAATACAATTGTTTCCCGCTCTCGGGGTAGCGTGGCCCAATGGCCGTAGGGGTAGGGGGACCCGGGCCCACCCACTCCACCGGGTCCCGACCCAGGGCTCGCCTATCAGCAGGGCTGGTCTCGCCCCACGCTCGGCGGGGATCCGCCCGCAACACGCCGAGCTAGTCTGGCCCTTTAAAAGTCCCCGGGGTCACTTCCTACCCTGCCTTCAGTGTCCGGGGGTCCGTCCGAGTGGTCTCCCTCCGGGCAGATGGGTCCTCCAGCGGCGTTACAGCTAGGCTGCCTTCTGGGTCCCTGGATGTTGGCTGTTCCTCCTCAGGAGCTGGTACCACACGTCCTTCCCCTCTGGTGGTCAGCCCCAACTGAGCAACTCTGCAGGCTTTTATGCTGGGTCTCCAGCTGGAGCAAGCCCAGCAGAGCTTCCGGGGCGTGGCTTCCTCTGCCCCGAGAGAAGGGTTAACCCTTGCTGTACCGGTGCGGGGCCGCTCAGCCCCGTCACAGTGTCTAATATGAATTCAAGTGTTCACTTTAGGCTTCCACTGTTGAAAATGCTGCCCACCCTGCCAGAGTAGAACTGATTCTGGTTTTCTGAGCTGATCGCAATCCCACTACGATTGTTAAAACATGGAACATTTCTGTGGTGTTGCCATGCTGTAGGAAATCCGTCCGTCTTAGAGGCAGGGCCCCTTCAGCATAGTGTCAGGCAAGGCAGATGTCAGATTGGTGACAGCCTAGACAGGGTCAGCAACAGAGGGGAGGTGAAAAGGCCAGGTACAAGGGCTGACCGAGAATGTGAACCAACTGTGATGGCAATGAAAGAAAAACTGTCTGAGGGGCGCATTAAAAGTGAAGTTAAAGAAGAGTGAAGCAAGCGGCGAGAGAGGTGTTACAAGAGTCTCCTATATCTGTATAGATCAGGCCTGCACAACAGGCAGCCCGGGGGCCACATGTGGCCCGCACAGGCTCACTGTGCGGCCTGCGGGGGGGGCGGGGGCGGGGTGAGTAGGGGGGGTTGTGGGAAGTGGATGGGGGTGGGGCGAGGGCGGGGCTTTTCAGCCCACAGCTGGGTTTTTTTGCAGTAATATGGCCCTTGCTGCTTTCCGAGTTGTGCAGGCCTGGTATAGATGCTAACAGTTAGGAAGACAGTGGATGGTGCTCAAAACATGCAGCATAGTTCTTGGGTATTGTAGGATCAATACAACTTGCTTGTGTTGTGCATTGCAAATGGTTTCGAAACCTCTGTGCAGCTTTTTACATCAGCTCTTAACAGGAAGAAGGGAAGAAGAGGTAGCTGAAGGGGATAAGAAAGAGGCTGTTGCAGAGGTTGCTTGCCAGGGTGTGTGTGTTGGTGTGAAAATGACCTATTGTATTTATAAATTTGGGCCAGATTTTCAAAGGTATTTAGGTCCCTACAGATGCAGATAGGTGTTACTGGGAGCCAGGTGCCTAACCTGGTTAGGCACTTTTGAAAATCCCACTAAGTACCTATCTGCATTTAAATATCTCAAAAAACTGGCCCAAAGTGTATTGAAAACCAGATAGATGGCAGGCTGCCATCTCTGCCACTGCTCTGAGAGCTACAGAATGTTTCTTATATTGCCTCATAGAACCATCAAACATAAAGGAAATTACACTGACCTCTCCCACACCACTCCCTTGCAGTGCAAACAAGTGAGACTACACCTGTTGCGGTGTCTACTAAATAATGATTAGAAGCCACAGTTACAACAGCATGCAAAAAGCAAAGGTAGCAGGGAGGAGAGTGTATGGGAAAGAAAAGGTCAGTCCCTAAGACCAAAAGAAAAGGATTGCCCTAAGATGGCAGAATGCACACTGGGATTTTAGTACGAGGCTTTGTATATTTAATTTAGGTCCACATGCAGTTGAATTAGGGAGGAGTTAGTTTTAGGTAGCAGTTTCAGGAGTGCCTTCACCACCTTCCATTTTGGACATCTTCCTGCTCTTCTTTCTCTTCTGCACTTTGTAATATACACGTTATTCTGTTGTGAATAACTAGGGAAGTAATGCCACTGTGTGGAAACATCTCCCTCAAAAGAGTAACAGAGGGGCCAGGACAGGGCTAAGTACCAGGAAGAATGGTGAGTGGGAGGTCTGCTGACAGCAATGATGGCCAATACAAATGTGCTGCACTGTGTATTTCTCACATGTTAATAAAGAGGGCACTGCTAAGGGAAAAGAAAATTCTTGTATTTAAGTTAAGAGCATTGCCATCCTAGGGTTTAAACTTTAGATGCTTCAGATTGGATTTTTTTTAAAATCACGTGCTTTCAGATTCCATTCATAACACATTTGCTTACAGTCCTACAAATGCCATTTTATAGCTGTAGCATTTATAACCATGATTAGACTTCACGTATGCTTGCTGTAATCTGCAGTACCCTGTATCCCATATGCTGTCAGTAGTTCTGTGCCATTCATCAGGACATGCTGGTAACTAGTTGCATTTTATATAAAATCTGAAATTTAAAACTATTGAACATTGCATTATGTGAAGTTAGCTTTGATGCCATTCCCCTCTTTGTCCAGCTTCCTGTCTGTGCAGCCTTTTTAGTTGTTTTTCTAGGAGAGAAATCTAAAATGGGATCACTGGGATATTTCACTGAAGAACATGCAAGGCTGATTCAAATGTTTGAATAGTTTGCTGATTGAATATGGACTAAAAGAGGGGTCTCAACCCATTTTCTTATCTGATTTGGGCTAAAATACATATGATTCCATTATGGGATGCAATCTACTGTTTTGCATAATTGATTTGCAAGGCCAACATCTTTATGAATAAATGAGAGCAGTTCCCAGACAGTTTCCCATCTGATTCAGCATGTTATCTTAGTTGTCTGTAGGCTGATTGTTAGTGAAGCTAGACTACACACAAGTTTGTCCTTACTTCAAGTATTTGTCTGTTTTCATAAGGTTGTTATAAATTATTTAAATGAACCATTTATTACCTTAAAATGCAGGATTGTCTCTTAATCATAGGATCATAGAATATTAGGGTTGGAAGGGACCTCTGGAGGTCATCTAGTCCAACCCCCTGCTTAAAGCAGGACCAATCCCCAACTAAATCATCTCTTCTTGCAATACTTCAGTTCCTGGATGGTGAAAAGACCCTAGTCCCTTATCTTGGGCCCTTTATGCCACGTATGCTAACTTTCACATGGTTGCTAACTTTCACATGGTAAATAAGCACCCTGACTAAATAAGCACCCCGCTATGCATCCCTGACACTCTCCCCCCTTCCCACTGCTTGCCAGGAGCCGATCAAAAAAAAGAACCTAGAAAGCTGCAACAAGCTACAAGCCAAAAACTAGCCAACAAGCAACTCACAAGCCAAGTAAGCCAAAAACAAGCCCCATTTCTGTGTTTTTTCCGCGGGTTTGGCATGTCTGACTAAAACAATGTAAAGGGGCTGTAAAAGTCCCAGATCTGAGTGGGGGGATGATTTAAGTCTGCAGTTGACATTTTGAAGGCCTATGACACAGGAACTTTATTTTCTTGCACTAAGTGACCCAGAGCATGGGTTGCTGTCAAGGTGTATGCAGAATGGGATGGTGAAGAAATAGATCACCAAATCTTTTTAGAGGCACTGCTTCCCAGGATAGAGTTGCCCATCTTGTAGGTATGTCCTGCATTCTTTGTTCTCAAATTTATGAAAACAGATGGACTTTTCTTTAACTCTTTGTGGAGGGGGTGCATATGTCATGCTGTCTCTCTCACAGACACAAACAGAGCAATGCAAGACTGGCATTAAGCCTTGATAAATACAGATATCCCATTTTTACATACGTGTTGGCTAGGATTAATTCAGTATAACGGTGCAGTGTTCGTTATCTAAAGAAA
The DNA here is from genome assembly GCA_032164245.1 of Sternotherus odoratus. Taxonomy (NCBI): domain Eukaryota; kingdom Metazoa; phylum Chordata; order Testudines; family Kinosternidae; genus Sternotherus; species Sternotherus odoratus. The sequence goes on from JAVMKO010000008.1 coordinate 63,683,391, forward strand.
GAAGTCTTTATTTCCTGACAGTTACACTGCTGTTTTTGTAAAGGATGCCAGCAGTTGTCATATTAAATTGGACAGTATTGTTTTTCTTGAGGGCCAGGATCATTATTTCTGGCACTCACCCACTCTGAGTAGTCACTTCTGAACAGATTCTTTACTGTCACAGACAGGAAGGAATGAGTTGCCAGTTATTATTTGTGATTTGTGCCATGCTGCTCATCTCAGACTGTGGATGCAATAGTTTAGCTTTGTTTTATTTGCTGCTTGATAACAAGCCCTTCCAAAGAGAAATACGTACCTCCACATCAAAACATATTGGGCCAAATTACATCCAATGATATCTGTGAATACCTGTTCAAGTAAGGAGGTTGGGCACCTAGGGGATCTATTGGAGGCACAGGGCCAACCCTTCCATTTTTATAGAGGAGAAGAAAAGAGGGGCAATAGGTCTTGTTCAGAAGATTTGGAAGAAAACCACCTAAGGGAAATCTCAGACTTTTCCTGTCCTTGTTCCCATCTCTGGTTGAGATTTTTGGTTTGTCTTTGAAAATCTGAAAGAGATTGAAGTTGGTCTGGGTCAAATTTGGAATCTATAGCCATATTCTACCCTGACGTATAGCTTGTTAATCCCCATTCAAGTCAATGATGTATATAGGGGCAGAACCTGGCCACTGCTTCTCTTCGTTAAGGGCCCGATTCTGCCACCTCCTCTCATGTTGAGCAGTGCCCCACTCCACAGAGCCCCATAGAATTCAACGAATGGCAAATTATCACTGATTGTGAGCAGAGCGGGCACAATCATTTTCTAAACTGTAAGAGCTTGAGGAAATTTTTTAAAGTTGCATAAGCTAAATCAGAAAAAGACAGTTGTATTCCAGAATAAGTATCCACACCGTGTGATATACCAGTTAAACTACACTGTATGATAATATACTGTATGATTATATCGCAATAATTATCCCAGTAAATTTCCCCATGTGGACAAGCCCTAAGTGAAGTTTACAAAACTGTTACACTCATATCTTAAATGACAAACTGTGTGTAAAATGGCTGTGGGCATGTTGAATACATATACATAGTGCAAGGTCAGGAATCATCCTTGTTTATAACTGGATGTCTGGACTACACTCTACTCACTGGACCTAGATACTGTAGTAGCCATTTACAAAATACCCACATCAGCAGATACACCTACCCTTTCTGCTGTTCTAAGCCTTACTCCCCCCTCTTAAGGAATCAGCATTATTAAACTTAACTGAATAGCTGTTTACCATAGGTGGCCTGAAGTGGCCTTGTTTCCATGGTCACGGAATAATGTGTGCTAAATTAGACCTGAGCATGAAAAAAGCTGAACTCCAAGACAATGGCTGGATCTTTCCCAATGCCCGTTTCTCTTTGAATCCTCAATAGATATTTTGAATGCCTGTAGCTGGTGTGAGAGGAAATGCAGGACCCAGCAGAAGGTGCAGTTTCGAGAAGGAGTTTCATAGAGAATCCCTCTCTCATCTAGCCCTGCTCACCCTGGGAGGGAGGGATCAGAATTCACACACTTCCCCATTCCCATATATTCAAAAGCCCCATGTCCACACAGACTGGTAACTCTGTGCTTTTTGTATCTAGTGTATCTAAGTATTTGAGAGGGTGATTTTCGAACCGGTCTTAAAGGTGACATGATTTGAACCTCTTCACAACCGGTCACGGTTTCTTGGTGATAGACTGTGCTGTAGTTGCTTGCATGAAGGAATTAGTCAGAATTTGTGTCTGAATTAAAACCTTGATCATACCCATTGATTTGGAGTAGCTACTGCGATCAGCTAAAAAAGGGAGACAGTGTGGTTTACTGGTGAAAGCAGAGTGGTGGGAATCAGACAGTCTGCATTGCACTCCTGGCTCTGCCCCGGCAGGCTGTTGGATTTGGACAAATCATTGCAGCTCTTGGGGGCCACGCAGACATTGAAAAGAGCTCAGCATCCATAACCTGGGCCAGATTATTTAAAAGGCTGAGCTCCCATTTAGGCACCAAAACAGTGAGCCAGGTTATCAGCAAAACTGACAGTGGAGGCTGCTGAGTGTTTTTAGAAAGTCTGGCCATAAGTGTCACAATGAGAGGTTCTAGGTGCGATCCTTTGAAAGTACAGCCTTTATTTAGGCATCTAAATGGGACTGGAATTCATCTGAATTTCTGGCCAGTCTTCAGAGAACTAGATGACTTGAAAGTGCAGACTCTGAATTCCCAAGATGAGTAATGGCAGCTTTAGGGCCCAGTCCCACACTGAGACATGCAGATGAGCACCTTTAGGTTAATTGGGGACTCAGGTACACACCACACACACCACCTCAAGTAAAGGATCGGACCCTTAAACTTTATCTTTCTCCATGGTCTCTACTTCCAACTTTGCACAGATGTTTGGAGCAGATGTACTGTTGTGGGGGGCAGCCGGCTTCCATTCACTAAGAGAGTCATAACTGAAAACTTTGAGAGCTCGTAGAGCTCTGAGGTGAGGGACTTCTTGGAGAGCAGTAACCTGCTCCAACACCCACTGAAGTCCTTGGGGTTCTTTCCATTCAGCGGGCAGTGGATCAGGCCCCTGTTGCACATGTCAACTTTGGTCTGACATCCTTCTGTGATTGATGCACATACCTTGGGTCAGTTTTGCTCTGTTGCAGTGGGGTAAATCTGGAAAAGCTCAGAGGAGACAGAATCAGAATTTGGCCTATTGACTCCCAAGAAGATACTCGCACGAGTACAGGTTGCAGGATCAGGCCTATAAATTGCAGTGTTCTGTAATTCATTTCCATTTAAAATACTAAGAGATGTGAACCCTGCTGTGCTTTGTCTCCATAAGAAGTGGCCACATTTTGGTACCATGGCTTTTTTACATTTTGTGAGTTTACACGCCAGTAGCCAGTGTTTCTGCACATGAGTCTCAGAGCTCTGTCACTCACACCCTGGTCAGGAGCAGGAGGGCACCCACTCGGCAATGGGGCTTTTTCTTTATTTTAGTATGTGTGTTTGTGGTTGATCTTAGCAGGCAAACGGTGCAGAAAGGAGCTTTGCATGAAAACCACCTCCCACTGAGCTGCTTCTGGAACAAGCATCAGTGAATCTGTTTCAGCAACTACTTCTGCCTGAAAAAAAATCCATCTAAAATTAAATGACTAAAATTAAACATCTGCAGATGTTGTTATAAATAAAAATATCCAATCCTGTTTTGAATCTTGCTAAACTATTTGCCTCCATAGTGTCCCATGGTAGAGAGTTCCAGAGCTATTTATGTTGTGGACATTAGTTATTTTTTTAATTAAATCCAGATTTTTGCCTACAGCGATTACCTTCATTTCCTAATATTTTCTTCTCCGCTGATACTATAGATTTTACTTCTTAGACTATTGTAACAATTCCATGGTCATGTAGGAATCTCACAGCTATCTCAGTGCTGCACGTCATAACCACTCAGTAATGAAGTTGCATAGAAATTCAAGCTTTCCTCCAAAAGGACAGGTCTCTAACACTTGAGCTAAAGAAGAGTCTCTGTTAGTTCCTAGTTATAAAGGAACTAAGACATATTGTTGACCAGTTTTGCTTCTATCCAGTAGAGGGCAGTGACCAATCAATTTATGACAGTATCTTTTTAAGGAAAGTTTTGTATGCTGCTATTTTTCTTTATTATGAGCATAATCAAGGACTAATGTATTGGAAAGGAAAAGAGGAAATATAACTGCGTTGAGAGAGCCAATCAGCAATGCTTTATATACTTTTTTCACAATACAAGAAGTGAGGAAAAGAAACAGGTGAAAGGGAATACGTTAGCAGCCACAGCCTTGCAGAGGTCTCCAGATGGAACTGTGCTCTCTAAGAGAAGAGCAGCGTATATGTAAATATGACTGCGTCCTTTTCTGTGAGGACTTGGTTTAACTTTATGTCCATGTTGAAGAGTTTTCAAACTTACATGGTTTGTTCTCCTTTCTAACACCTTGCCAAGTTACGTGGGACCTACACCAGCCTCTGGCTGTTTATTGACTGTCTTAATTAAACTCCAAAAGATTGCATTAGCTATGTCGCTAATAATGACTGTGCTGATGTAACTGGCTTCTCCCAATTTTTTTCTTGTGACAGGCTGTCAGAAGCTTCCTAATTAAAAATAAACAGATTTGACATTTTCCTTGGTTATCTACATTCTAAGGATATAACATCTTGTTTGATTATGAAGAGTAACAGAGTCATGCAAGCCCTAGGCAACCACTGTCCCTCTCTCTCCTTATCACTTGTGTGCTGAACAGAATTATTTATGTAACATGTAGATACTTTGGGACTGAACAGAGACAGCAGGAGAGAGCAATCAAACCTTTAGCAGTGCAGTGAGTGACTCAGGTAGTGTACATTACGGAGGAGAAGAGTCTGCCTTGAGCTTGTGGCTTAATAATTTGTACACTGCAACTCTGATCCAAGGGGATACCCAAATAGAGGCGCTTTCTCATAGGGTTAGAATTTCATTGGTGAGTGTGACATCACATGAGGATTCTGGCACTCTCGACATGGCAGGCTGGAAGCTAGCATGCCAGAAGCCACTGAACTGATAGTATCAGTGTTAGCTGAGGAAACAGTCCCAGATTGATGTGTGAGTAAGGGGGAGTGTATGAGCCCTGGCAGGCTGAGGGCAATGCAAAAGAGCTCACAAGTAACTCCTGAAAGTTGCTGGTGGTGATCATTTACTTTTAATCCAAGAGGTCCACAGGACAGAGGATTTGAAAATGCCTAAGGATTGTAATGTTTTTCAAACTCTCATAGCAGCTCTTTGCTGTTTTTATCACCGTAAATACATTATTGGAGTTAAGGTAGGTGCCCTTCTGCAATAGCAGTAACTATACTGCATACTAGTTGCTATTCAACAATGCTTGTTTTAAAATGATATTTAGATAAAATGTGTGATGGTCATATAATGGAAGTATCTTTTGGTGGCATACTGTCAGCTGAAGGAGAGGCTTAAAAGCTTACTTGCCTGAAGTTGAATGCACAAATCCATATTTAGGCACCTAATTCAAAGTGCCCTGAGTTTGAGATATTGAGCACCAGCAGATCCCATGGAATTAAATAGTAACTTCAAGCAGGGGTGCTGGAACAATTTGTATAGTAGGAATGCTGGGAGCCAATGAACCAAACTGTAAACTTGTATATGATTGAAACCACTTCAATCCAGCAGTTGTGGCAGCAATCTTAGTTCCAGCACCTATAGCTTCAAGTTTTTGGGACCTTGTAAATCAGGCCGCTTTGATTTAGATGCCTAAATATAGACCTAGGTGCCTAAATTTAAGCACCTAAATTTGAAAATTTAGGCCACTGTGTTCAGAATCTTCTTTCTATTCAGGTAATAGTGTTCAGAAGTGCTTTAGTTCAGTCTTGGTATTGGTCCAAAGGAACCAAAATGCTGTAAAGAATAGGTACTTCTTTTCAGTGGCAGCATCTCATACACTGCTATTAGGTCAAGGTCATTAGTTTTACTTTTATTGCAGTATTATTTTAAAACCCTACAGGCAAGTCTGATTTTATTGTAGATTTAAAATGTGAGATTATATAATATCCTAAATGTGCCAAGTACTTTACAGTGGGACACATTCCATATGAACCACAATCAATTGTGATCGAAGTCTCCCAAAGGGCTTTGGATCAGTTTTACTGGTTAGCCCCATTCCTAATAAAACCACAATGGCCAAACCTCATAAACAGGTTCTCCATTTGTGCTGCTCTCTTGGATTTAGTTTGCAGATATGAGATATGTTTGTGTGAAGAAAGCATTGAGGCCTTCAGAGACGAGCATCTATAGGCATTAAAAGGTCTTGTCATTCGAATTGAACAGCATCCTCACTGATGGACATGCTTTCATTACCTAGACACAATGCTGTCACTGTACAGTGTAATTAATGCAGACATTAAGATTATTTTAAAGACTGGATTATTGTAATTATTAGAGACTAGTCTGTGTTTAAATGAATCTTAGAACCCAGATTTAGTCCCTGATTTATGTTTGAAAACAAAAATGCAAGGTACAGTTTGTTGCACAAGCCGGGTATGTAGCTGCATGATTGGTGTCTGTTCCCCCTTCGCTTCAACTCCATCAAGTGCCCAGCACTGCATCAAACAGTTACCTTGCTGAGGAAGGAGAGCTGTCTCTCTCTCCCAAGCCTGTTAATGCTGCTGACAGTGTTAGCGAGTGATAGGAGCACAGTGCCCCACCAGCCCAAGCTAGGATGGCCAGACAGCAAGTGTGAAAAATCGGGATGGGGGAGGGGAGGTAATAGGAGCCTATATGAGAAAAAGATCAAAAAATCAGGACTGTCCCTATAAAATCTGGACATCTGGTCACTCTAGCCCAAGTGATTAAGTTTTTCTTCCCCTTTCATTCACTCTGTATGGTTGCCAGGATTAAATCCTATACCAGGGGTAGGCAACCTATGGGACGTGGCACTCACATTGTCCAGGTCCTGGCCACCAGTCCAGGGGCTCTGCATTTTAATTTAATTTTAAATGAAGCTTCTTAAACATTTTAAAACCCTTATTTACTTTACATACAGCAATAGTTTAGTTACATATTAAAGACCTAGGAAGACACCTTCTAAAAACATTAAAATGTATTATTGGCACTCAAAACCTTAAATTAGAGTGAATAAATGAAGACTCGGCACACCACTTCGGAAAGGTTGCTGTCCCTTGTCCTATACCATTCTGAATTATTTCATCTCCATTTTCAAAATATTAGGGGTCACATTTTCAGAAGTGCCAAAGTAATTAAGGAGCCTAGCCTCATCCTATTTTCAAAAGTGACTTTCAGTGAGATTTATGCTCTTAAGGGTGTAAAGACAGTCTCCCTGACAGTCAGTGGGATTTGGGCTCCTGAATCACTTAGGCACTTTTGAAAATTTGCCCCTACTGTAGATTCTCTTTTTCACTGATGCAACCCCACTGAAGTAGTCACTGGTGTCAAAGAAAGAGGACTCTGTTCCATCAACTTTATTGCTTTTCATTTTAATTGGGATTTTAAAGGTTCTCACTGTAATTCTATTGCTCTACAACTTTCAAAATGAAGTTGGGGTTTATTGTTTGCTATCAGAACTGAATTAAAATGGTAGTTCTTGTCCATGTCCTTTGTTTAACTTGGCATGAATTTCTAATATCTAAAATAACACTGGTGTTGTCATGGTAATTTTCCATTTGGTCTAATCCATATAGTCTCTGGAGAAACTGAAACATTAATAGTGTTTGCTGTATGGGAAAAGAATAAAGCCTTTTATGCAGAAGCAAATTACAGCTGGTCTCTTTCAAAAATAAGGTTCTATTTAAAGAGATATCCAGCATTTAAAATAGATTTCAATACATGTGTTCTAGCAGGCACTGCTGATTTATCTTTAATTAAATCCAATGAACTGCTATTTTAAGAAGTGCCTACATTTTGGAAATGGATCACCCTTGCTGAGGGGAAAACAGTCAGACATGGAAATGGGTAGGGGGCAAGAGAACATGGGATCCAAGATGGCATTCAGTTACCCCTCCTTTCTCTAGCACACCAATGCACTTTGGTGCCAGTATTGATAAGAACTCAGGGCTAGGTGTTCTCTCACACCAGTGTAAAACCTATAGACTTTAATGGAAATAGATTATTTAGATGAGATTTATCCTTAACTTTGTTAGGGATCAGCTTTGTGCAGTTTCCAAGGACAAGTTCATCCTAAATAAATCCACTGATACCAGGGATTGGTTTGACAAACAGGACCAAATTCTGTTCTGTTACACTGAGGTAAATCCACAGTAACTGCACTGTCTTGGGCTGTAACTGAGATTAGAATCTGGCCTAGCACATGGACACTGATATATGTCCCACCATGCACTGTAGTGAAATGACCAGGGTCTGAGCACTGATAATGTATTATTCCTACTTTTGTGACTCTTGGAAATCAGAAATACAGCAGCTAAAGTGGTATTTTAGTTACTAAAGTGTAAGGTCCAACATAATGGTTAGTTTAGAAACTCTTTAGCCTAATAATGCTATGCCATGATGATGGTGGATTGCATGTGTGTTTTAGTAAGTGCACCCCTGTTAAGTTACTAAGGGTATGTCTTTTGATGATCGATTTATCGCGTCTTATCGTGAAAGGCGCTTCGGTCGACTCCGGAACTCCAGCTCGCCGAGGGGCGCAAGCTGGAGTCGATGGGGAGCCCGCTGCTGACTGCCGCTGCCGTGAGGACGGCAGGTAAGTCGGCCAAAGATGCGCCAACTTCAGCTACGTCATTCACGTAGCTGAAGTTGCGTATCTTCGGTCGATCCCTCCTCCTACTGTAGACCAGCCCTAACAGTAGGTAAGAATGAGGATCAAGGGCTAGTTCGGGTGTTTACTGCAAATTACAGAAAACTACAGTTTGATTGGCAGCTGTCTATAGAAATGGGCAGAGGCTCTGCTACTTCCCCCTAAGCTGTGCTCATTTATTATGAGAGCTTCAAGCGATTGTAAATGGATCCTTTTAAAAATTCTCTCTGTCATTTTTGGGATTCAGAATCTGGAAATTCAGATGCAGCCATGGTAAGCCCTGAATGTGTTGTAACTTTGATTCAGTTATTATGTTCTTTACGACTGGAAGGGGAGAGCCTGTTCAAGTATTATATTTGTTCGTAACATCCTAATTATACAGTTGATGATTCAGCCTCATCTGAAGCTGTTCAAAAGGGGAAAACCATTTAAGTTCTCATGGCTGCCAGGTTTTGAAACTTCCAGTATGTAGAGCTACCACATCACCCAGTAATGTCCTAATGTGATGAATGTAGCCCAGGCAGGCAGCCTTTAATAAGAGGCCACTCTTGCAAGTTCATCCAAGAGAAAGATGGCATTTGCAATGGCTTTTTATAGATGGTGATTTTTAACTAATATTTCTTCACTATGTGACAATCTAAATCTGATTCACTGGTATCTTTGGGGCTTTACATATCCAGTTTCAGCATTCACATGAAGGATATTCAGTCTGATACCATGAGCTAGAAAGTCACCGCAGCCCAGCTTTTGGATCTTTGTTTTTGGCATAACATTTGTTGTTGTTGGAGAGGCTGGGCTGAGAGGAATAACTGACCAAGATACTGTGAAATTTCACATAACTCTCTGAACTTTGGTTCCCCATTGCAGATCCCGAAGCAAGTCAATGAGATTTGTTTTGCACCCTTGGTATTTAGGCTGATTTTAAAAAGTCATGTTTGAAAAGATCTTCTTGATCTGTCTGCATGTCCTAAGATCTTTCAAGGGGAAAGCTCCTCTCTCTGAGTTCTCATGCTACTTTTACATAATTCCTAAGGTTTCCACACCCAAAAAGGCCTCTAACACACATAACTGATATCTGTGCTACCCCAGCTCTTTTTCTGAGCATCACTATAGTGGGTGTAGTGAAGATGTTCCACGGACTGTATTGCTAAAATAGACATTATTTCCTTAACATAAATTGAAAAGAGGTAAAGGATTCTCTTTATGTTTGAGAACTACCCAAGGCTACTTTGTGCCTTTCTTACCACAATTTTTCTTCTTTGCTCAAACTCCTAAACTCCATGTCTGCTTTTTACTTTGTACTTCCTTCAGCATAGTCCCATTTGCTTTGCTTGAGTACATCCATCGGCCTTTGGCTTCTTAGTACAGTAAAACCTCCATTTAACGGACTAATTCGGGCGAGGGGGTGTCCGTTAAATCAAAAAGTCCGTTATTTAATAATAAAAAAAACACGAGCTGTCGGAGCAGCAGCCCGCACGCCACAGGGTCGGGGCGGCAGCTCCGCAGCCCGCCTGCTGCCGGGACCCGGGCGTCAGCCGGGAGCCATCAGCCAGCCCGCCTGGGTCCCGGCTGCTGGGACCCGGGTGGCAGCCGGGAACCGTCAGCCAGCCCGCCCCGGTCCCGGCTGCTGGGACCTGGGCGGCAGACGGGAGCCGGCAGCCAGCCCGCCCGCAGGCGGGACCCAGCAGCCAGCCAGCCCACCCGCTGGCGGGACTTGGGCAGGAGCTGGGAGCCGGCAGCCCACCCGCTGGCGGGACTTGGGCGGGAGCCGGCAGCCCGCCCGCTGGCGGGACTCAGGCGGGAGCCAGGAGCTGGCAGCCCGCCTGGTGGCGGGACTCGGGCGGGAGCCAGGAGCCGGCAGCCAGCCCGCCCGCTGCCTGGACCCGGGTGGCAGCCGGGAGCTGGCAGCCAGCCCCCGCGAAATGGATTTTGGATGCATCAGACTTGCTCAGAAATTTTGTCCGTTGCATCCAAAGTCCGTTAAATCGAGGTCCGTTAAATCGAGGGTTTACTGTAATAGATTGGACATAAGCACTTCTCAGGTATATTTGCATAAGCACATTGGGCCAAATCTTGCAGTTCTTAAGATTTACTCAGGCAAAAATCCACATTGCATTCAAGGGAAATTTTGTCTGAGCAAGTACCATTAAACAGCTGAATAGGAACTTTAGGATTGTGGTACATGAGAATTGAAAGCTTTAGGCTCCGTTATCTAAAGGTAAGACATATCCCTTAGTCTGTGAATGATGTTGTTTCAGGAATTAAGAATTGAGTTATATTTGTAGTTGGGTTGTGGGGAGGGTATAAGTTGTTTACTGGAGTTAAGGATTGTACAACATAGGCCTGACCCAAAGCCCATTGGAGCCAATGAGATTCTTTCTGTTGACTTCAGTGAGCACTGGACTGAACCCTGTGATATTGTATTGTATGCCTGTTAGGCATAAACCAGATCAGTGTTCATGTGGCTCTTCCATTCAGGAACATCTCCATAAATATCAGAAGGGCCCCACATTCCTTGCCTTGTGGTGGGCAAAGGACATTCAGCTTGTGTGACTTACTTGAATTTCAGGAAAGTCAGTGAGATGATGATTACTGATACTTTTCACCAGTAGTTCCTCAAAAAGTTCCCAGCTGACACCAAAGACACAAGATTCTTCAGCCAGTGCCCATTTGGGTTTTCCATAAAATGTGGAAACTCTGGCTTAGTTCAGATCTCTGGTTAATTCTAGAGTTCACATGGCTCGGTTTAAGATCTACATATTGTTCATCTCAAATGTAGAGTGAATCAAATAGAGACTTTCAAAGGGAGAGTTAAATCAGTCTGAACTTCAAAACTTTCTCCAGAACAAGCTGGCAGTTGACCTTGGCCCTGCCTAGTTACATCATTCACTTTACTACAGTTTGATGTCTCCCATTCCTCTACATGTAGAGGGCTCCTTAGAACTGATATGATTCCACTGTGCTAGGGGTGTGGGTTTCAGGGAGATTATGCAGGGATCTACACCTTCAGTGAAGTGTGGAAATGGGTAGCCACCTGCCATTCTCCTCCATGATGGGGAGTGCAGCAGCTGCAGGGTATGCTGAAGCTCTGAGTCTGCCATGGAACGCTACCTTGAGGAAAACTTTTTTCCTCCTCTGTATTTCCCCCGTACCTGACGTAACCAATGGATGGTATGCTGTAACCAAGATGTGCCCCTCTTGTAGCTGCTGCCGTTGTATTCATTTACTTAAAGTTTCACTTTGTCCAGGAATGCTCAGTCAGCTCTCGGGTGTCCAGCCATCACCTGTCGCTGGCTAAGGACCCATGTCCCAGTCCCTTCTGACTGGGGATTTAAAGACTGCACAGTTCCCTGCCTTACAATATCCCCAACAAACCAGTTTGCCTAAAGGCCAGCGCCTGTACTTTGCTTTCTCTTCTAGGGCTCTGAACAGTAGCTGCCAGTTAACACACAACTTCTTCTAAACAATCACATTTATTCCTCAGGTAAAAGTATTACAGGGAAAACATTAAAAACAATAAAAGAACCTGCATGCATCAGTATTATGAGGCTCTAGTAGGCCAAATCTTTTTGCAAGGGTTGGGGCCCTTGCACAGAAAGTCCTGTTCATTTGCTGGATCAGAAACACAGTCTTTTTATGCCAAAAGCTCTTTCTTTATCTGTTGATCTCTGGAAAATCCAGTTTAAACTAGTATATGCAAGCCTCCCCAGGGGTTGGTACCTCTCTAGAGGTGTTTACACCCCTCCCAGAGTGATTCATCTTAATACCCCCCCTTGTTCTTAGTTCATAGAGTTGTGGCATCCCTCTGCCTGGAGTTGCATACAATTCCTGGCTCACACTTAATATATTATGGTCCGCAAAGATGTTGCATGTGATTGCGATATCTGTCACACACCATCTTAGTCCCACAAACACTTTCCATTTTTCTGAGGAATTAGGGGAAATCTAAGCAGAAAAGTCAGTCCTGTGGTTCAAGATTAGTCTCCCATCCCTCCACTTACTCCAAAGTAGTGTTTGAAATTAGTCTGGGTTTTGCATGCTTTCAGTTTTACAGACTATCTGCAAAGTGCAATAAACCATTGGGTAGGAGAGAATAAGGACCAAACAAATGCTTTCAAATAGTAAAGTTAATTAGTCCAATCCCAAATAGCATTCCATTAGGGATATTTTTTGCAGGTGATTACACCTATAGATGTGAAATACTAGATGCAAGTCTGTCTTGTTTAGTAGTGTAGGGGCTAGGGAATTGTAAAAGATGTTTTGTTGTATCCAATACCTTTTAATATCTTTATACATGTAGTGCCAGGTACTTGCATCAAATTGATTCATTGATCTCTAATCATAAAACTGGTCTCTGCTTGGAAGCCTTCTCAAAAGTTGAGCTTTTACTTTCAAAGCAAGAAGAATCCAACAATACCAAGGCGGCTTCTTGAGGCTAATTTAAATGTCTGCTAGCTAAACTGTGCCCATAGCAGCAGGAAATAATTGAAATACTATCATGAGGATGAAGGACATAAGGGAAGCTGCATGAGGAGAAGACGCTAGTGAATGGTCTGATGAAAATCTCATCAGGGTTTCGGGTTACCTTTTATCAGGAAAGTTGAGATCTACAGAAACAACTGTAACGGTCCTTAGATGTGCTTTGAGTAAATAATACTTTACCAACGGGATACACAGAGATATGACACTGAATCCCCGGGGTAGCCAAAAATGCATCTGGAGATTTTGTGCAGTAAAGATCTTAAACAGTTTCCGATGTATATTTTATAAAGAAAACCATTTGTGTCTTCATAATTCCAGCCAATTTGGGTTAGGTTTTATTATTATATTTTCATTGCTTCCTATCCATTTTCAGTGTAAATTAAGATTATTCAATTTGTTCTACCCATCCTCTGACTATATAGTACCCGTCTCAGACTCAGATCGAAATCAGATTTGATTTGTTGTTTCACATTAGAATTGAGATGAGCCTCCAAAGCAGAAACAACATAAGCTTTGGGGAGGTATGTAAAACAGTGGGCCTGACTCTCTTCCTCCTTATTAAACTGATGTGGCTCCATTAACTTTAATGGAGTTACTCCAGATTTACACTGGTGTAAGGGAGAGTGGAATCTGCCCCATTAGTCTACAGGACAAACAACAATTATGAGTTTCGCTTGCAAACCGGGCAAGTCAACACAACAGCACTATATCGGCGTAGCTGCAGCACGTCTGGTAAAAACATGCTCTGCCGACAGGAGAGTGCTCTCCCGTTGGCATAATTATTCCACCTCGGCGAGAAGCAGGAGGTATGACAGTGGAACAGCACAAAACTTGCCTTTCTTGGGTGGGAGGAAAGGCTTTTTCACAGCCCTGAGCTACGTAAGTTATATTGAATTTAGGCTGTAGTGTAGATCTGCCCAAAACTGCTACAGAGCAATGGGCAAAATTAGCCTAATGTGATTCTTTCTGAATGGAGGATTAAGAACTACGGCCTGCTGTAGTAGAGAAGTCTCTTGGGAAGAATCCCATCTGCACAAATAAAAACCATCATTTTCATTTGGAGGTGAGAATGGTATATTTTAATAGGATCTTCCCAGAACAATAGGTTTGTCAAATTTCATACATATAATAGATGATGATAATCCAAGTCACTTTTGATAGTTTATTCTAAGCAGGAACATCTTGAGTGGATATTTTAGAATTTGATTTTATTGAACTTCACTGGTATTTTCCAATCCTCATTGCACCTAACAGTTTATATTTGCCTTTGAAATGCAAAATCACATACAGTATCAAAACAAGCCTGTGAAATTAATGGCAGTTTGTGATTCTAGATTTAATGAGACTTGAGAGGAAATCCTTCATACAATGTGATAAATGCCGCAAGTTTAATTGGAAAAATGGTAAAATAATTGCAGTGGTGATTTGAAATGTTTTACTGAAAGTTAAAAGCTTGGGACCCTGTATTCCCATTGGGATTCTTAGCAGAATTCACCACTGAGGGAATCCCATGGGCAAGCCCTTGTGGATTAATGAAGTCAAAGTGGCTCTGTGCAGGCACAGGGATTTGCCTTCATGGTTCTCCTTGCAGTATCAGGGCTGCATATGAAGGAGTTGTTATTACTGGTTGGAGATCCTGAGGAATCTGAGCTGAATGCTTCCTTGTTTCTCTGCCGGAGTGAGTTATGTCACAACATGGATTGGAATAATAGGATCATATCTACAGGTTGAAAAGACTTTTATCACCCACTCCACCATCTCTCTGCAAATGCATGGTAGAAGCAACGCTCCATTCAAACCTCTTTATTGTTTATTATTATTAGATAACTGATGACAAAGCACTTGTCTCTGTCCAAGGCACAATTCTTAATTAAAAAAAAAAAGTTTAAAAAATGACACTAATATATAGTTTATTTGCTGCTGCTCTCTAAGCACAAACACTAACTATAGTCTTTAAGGTGCCACAGGACTTTGTTACCTCTGAGAAGATGCAGTTACTGAAGTGGCTCAGTAGGTGCATGTTATCTCTTGATGCACAGATGGTCCATTTATTATGCACTCAGTACAGTGTGTCATCATTACGCACCTTCTCACCTGACACTAGTTTTTGCAAATACAGCTTAGAGATCAAAGGCAGGTCAGCTTTTTAAACATAGCACCCATGTTCCAGTGGCTATTGCATGGGATGAAAGTTTGAGTGATATAAAATGTTAATCACTAAACCTGGCACAGTCAAACCTTTTAATCTTTATTGCAGTTTTCTAAGGAGAGGCAGGTTATGGACAACACCCCGGAAAAGCTGAAGAAAGAGCTAGAGGAAGAGCTGCAGTTGAGCAGCGAAGACTTACGTAGCCACGCTTGGTACCATGGACGCATTCCTCGGCAGGTACGTCCCTCCTGGGTCTTCCCTTCACAGGCAAAGCTGTGGGCTTTCCTATACAGACACAGACAGGTTAACTCTGGAGTGTTACAGAGTCTGCATGAGCTCACCACCTCAATAGAAATGGAATGTCTTCCAGGGTGATCGAAAATCAGTATCTGATATTGTTTACTTAATACGCCTTGGTGAGAAATGAGATGGAGGGAAGAACTCCACTGTTTGCTATACTTTAACAAACAAAAAATTATCCAGTGAGGAGTGGTAAGAATCCTCCTTGGTGCTATAGACAACAGCTACACTCTCTCCCCTAATATTGTTCAGCTGCTGGCCTGAATTTAGATTAATATGATTATCCAGAATTTAAAAATGCTCCAGTCTTCTATCTTTCTTGAGTTTGAAATGATAAAACAGCATACTACTACTAGTAGTAGTAATAATAATAATTAATAGTTATTTGGAATACCTATCTTTGTATTTTGGTCTTCTACACCAAAAACATCATGAGCTCCCCCTGCTGGCTCTCATCACCATGCACCCGGCAAACGCTTTCCTGTTGCCATCAGCAGATGCTGAAAATCAGGCAGAGCAGCCAGAAGCAGGCAGGCAGCTCTGTGGTTTGAAAATTAATGAATTAATGTTTTTCAAATGGGAAGGACCAGCTTGGTTCCGAAAGAAATGGGGGTTTTCAGCTTTTATGTGCATACTGAGAAACAAAGAGAAGAATGTGTGAAACCCATTTTAGAAATAGCTTTTTTGTCTCTCTTGAAGTAACTGGAAGTATTAACTAAAAGGCAAATTCTGGTTGCCTGCAATAATGTCGTCTAAAATAGTGGGTGTGTGAAAATTATGTATATAATAAGAGACTATATAAGAAAAAGACCCAAAAATCAGGACTGTCCCTATAAAATTGGGACATCTGGTCACCCTAACCTGTGCTCACAGAGCAGCCAGAATTGGGCCCTACATTTAGGATTAAATAACAGGACTCTATTGATGTTATACTAGCTCAGGCTGACTATTCCCCTTTTGGCTCTGAATGTGGGTTTTTTGTTTCTTATGTTTTCTCTCTAAGGTGGCAGAAAGCCTAGTTCAGAGAGATGGAGATTTCCTGATTCGGGATTCTCTCTCCAGTCCTGGAAACTTTGTTCTTACCTGTCAGTGGAAAAACATCTCTCAACATTTCAAAATCAACAGAACAGTCCTCAGACTCAATGAAGCCTACTGCCGCGTTCAGTATCAGTTTGAACTTGAAAGTTTTGACAGCATCCCTGGGTTAGTGAGATGTTACGTGGGGAATCGCAGGCCAATATCAAAGCAGAGCGGAGCAATTATTTTTCAGCCTATCAACAGGACCGTGCCACTGAGGTGTCTAGAGGAAAAGTACGGAGTATCTCCGGTTCGACAAAGAGAATGCAATATCACTGAAGGGACAACCGAGACTGCAAAAAGGCTGAGCCTCAGCGTATGCAGCGTGCAGTCCCAGGAGCACAGCTTCACCAGAGGAAATCTTTTAAGGTACTTTAATCTTGTTCCACCATTATCCTTCAAGGGGAGTCAGGAATCCAAACCTGCTCCCATTGAAGTCAATGGGAATTTTGTCCTCTACTTTCATGGGGAAAGCATCAGGCCTCACAGTCTCATCTAAGAACTCATCTTAAGGGCCTGATCCAAATCCCAGTGAAGTCAGTGAAAAGACTCCCACTGACTCCAGTGAGTTTAGGCTCAGGTCTTAGAGGACTAACAGCTGTAATAAGGCGCTATAAGGTAACTCTGTCTTCAATTACATTAACGTAAAACGCAGAGATTACTGAATATGGCAGCAGCCTAGTTAAGTACAGGTATTCTAACCAACTAGATGAATTGTGTAATCAGATTTTGAAAACAATCAGCTTTAAAATATCTTTGAAAAAACATGATTCAGGGTGAGATCCTCATCCTCAGCGAGATGGTGTTTAGGTTCCGCAGCGCCGGTTCTCCTTTCACTCACCCTGGCGTGAGTCAGGAGCCTCTCCACCGAAGTCAGTGGTGTCAAACCAGAGTGAATGAAATCGGACTCAGTTTCTGGAAGTACAATAATGATGCAGCTTGTGCAGGAGCTGAGAAATAATAAAAATACTAACCGTAAATTGAAGGATAAAAAAAGGAAAAGGTTTGTTGTTACTATCAAGGGGAGCCCTTTTTCTGCTGCTGCTGTGAAGAAAATGCCACAAATGGGCTAAGGGAGTTAAAAGAGATAAAGTGAGATGGACTAAAATAAAGTGCACTAATTAAGCTGACTGTCTGGAAGGAGACAGCCGATGGATTGTAGTACTTCACTACTACCCGGTTCAGGTATTGTATTGAAAACCAAAGCATGCCCTTCTTTAGTCTCCTGAGGCCAAACCAGGGCAGAAATAGAAGGGCGCCTTTCTTTTCTGTTAGCACAGGAATACTCAGACGAAGGCTCCCAAACAGCAAGAGGCTCTTTAATGTGTCGCCTGCAGCTGGTTGCAGCACATGATATTAAAACGCTGTGTGATTTAATTATTAACTAGTCAGGATGCTTTTACTATGTTGTTAACCAGTTAGTTGATAAAATGATAATACTTGGTCAGCCATTTTGCTGTGAAAATAAACTAAATATTTCTCCTGTCATATTTGTTTCCATCTGAATGTATAGTTCTATAGTAAATGAAACAATGAATTCAAACTACTGTGGTTCTTTTGGGTAAAGTTGATTGATAATTTGGCTCCTGAACCACTGAGGTCTGAGTATCACTGTGTTAGAGAATGGGTTCTTAACCTGAGGGTTATGACACACACTCCAACCAGGGGACACACTCCTCCTCCCTTTCTTTATGGCTAGGAGAGAAAAGGAGTCACAAATCTTTCCTCTGCTGCAAGAGGGGGGGCACAGCATGCAAAAGTTGAGAACCTGATAAAGCATTAATTTCTGCCCTGCTATGTTGTACATTTACAGACCTGTTACCATGCCTGTAAGTGGGAAGCTGGGGATTCCCCTTAGTTCTGGCACAACTGAAGATTGGGCCTGTATGTTAAGTGTCCTACCGCACTTTAATAATATATTGTTGTGTTGGCTTTTTCTCCCCTCAGAAACAAAGAAAAAAGTGATAGCCAGCCAGCTAGTTTGGATCACATCCAGGAGAAAAGATTCCCCTTAAAGACTCACCAGTCAGAAAGCTACCTGCCAATAGGTATGTCTGTAGGCAGATTTCTAGTAACTCCTTAGAAGATGCATGCCAGCAGGCAGTCAGCCTTCTACCGGGTCTTCAGGTTACATTTTAATATGCTAGAGATTTTCAGAGACTGGACCCCACATGAAATTCACAGTCTCAAGTGTGCGAGTACTGAATACATCTGATGACTGTTCAATGGCTCATTACATGGAGTTGCTGAGCTCATTATAATTACTAGACCGAGTACTCCCACCAGCTTGGTATGGCACCCCAGTGATCAGGTTTACACATCACGAAAATGATCATCATGATTGGCACTAATCGGTCCACTTCTTGGCAGTGTCACCATCTCAACCCTGGAGTTTTACAAACCCCTCAACAGTTTCACTGATAGCATCCTGCCCTTAGCTTCTTGAGCAGCTGTGATAAACCTGATGCAATTCGGGTATGTATCGCTGCTATTAGGCAGGTAATGCAGATAATCCAGAATCAATACTCTGCTATTTTCCACCACTTGCTACTGCTAGTAGCTAGGGAAGAGGAAGTGGGGCAGCTGTACACTCTGTTCCTCTTATCCCCCTTTGCTCTTCCTCTCTCTGCTTATATCACAATTCTGCTGCCCCATGTAACTTTCCTGGGCAGCAGTAATATGAAATTTACAAGAATGTGGTCAGTTTCATTTGCATTACCCCATTGATAGAAGGTTTACTAGCACTTGCCCAGTTGCCAGAGAAATTTTGCTTACCTTACCCCTCACACCCACCCTCCAAGCTACACCCAGAGGGGAAAATTGTAAAGGGGCCCCCTTGTAAGCCAAACAGGAGCACTGTATGAGGAGAGATTGTCTAGTCATGAGCATCTCTGCCTCCACCATACTCCAGACATAATTGCACAAACTGCCTTCCCTCCCATTTGTGATCAGAGGAACTATTTCCTCCCGTTCATGATTGCAATAACATGTATGTAGTAACTATAGCAACTACCCTGAAAAGTAAAATTAGGAAAGTATTTTATGTGTGATTTAGGTATTTATTTATACTATGATGGTGGCCAGAGCCTCCAATCAGGAGCAGGGCCCCTAGACACCATACATATAGTAGGAGACAGTCCCTACTCTGGAGACCTTAGTCTTTAATGCAATGTAGCAGTTGATAATGAGAAATAAGATCAGCTTGATGTGATCAGTCAGCTCTCTTCAGACAATCAGCAAGTGCTCCGTGGGCCACAGTTTGGGAACTTCAGTCTTAAGAATCCTGCAGCCAGCCCTCATTTGATGTTAATGGGATGTTTGTCTGTGTGATAACTGAAGGATGGGGCCTATGTGTGTAAATATTACAGATTTGAGTCCGCTGTCTTTTAGGGATCCAGAAGTAGAATTCCTGAAGTTCACTCGTTTCATTCCTCCCTACATGCCCAGACTCCACTTTAAGGAAGTTTTTCTTCCATTTCAAAACTTGTCATTCTTAAAAATGACTCATACGCCTCGTGTGGTGCAGCTATAAGATTCCATTTTTATCTAGTAGATCACGTTACAAACTCACTCCCATTCCAAGCCAGGACTTCCCAGCTCTGACTGTACAGCCTTTGTGTGCTGTGGGGATGTGGGTTATTATCAGTGTTCCCACAGGATAACATTACAACCCATCTGCTCTCTGTAGCGGGGATTTTTTGGAAGATCTGCTTGGTAGCTCATCTCTTAAAATACTCGTTTTAAACGGTGTTGGGCTGAATGAAGAATGTACGTGATCTGAAACACTTCCCCCCAGTAAACAACAACAGCAACAAAAAAGAACTGTGACATGTATCTCAGTATTATATGTAGTTTTGCCTCAATGCTATTATTACATCATAAAAAATGATTCTGTTCTTCACCTACAGGTTCGAGGCATCCATCTCAGTTACCTGAAATAGATACAAGCCCATGCTCAAATATCCCTGCATTTAGAACAGGCAGCGAACCTACTCTAAGCCCCTCCGTAGTTCGGAGGGTTGCTTCTGAGTCACCAGTAGGAGAAGCTCTTAGAGGATCAGACAGCCAGCTCTGTCCCAAGCCTCCACCTAAACCCAACAAAGTGCCCTTGCAACCTCAGTTTCCGTTAGCTTGGCCCAGTTCAGAGGCACACTACTGTGAATTAAACCCTGACACTTCCATAGACTGTGGAGCAACAGAGCAACCTCTGTCTCAGAAGAGCAGCTATGTGGAGCATCTGGTAGCTAAAGAGAATGGATTGCTCTCATTCAGGAACTCTGATACCAGTTATCTGATCCATGAAGATGATGCCTTACAGAGCTCAATGGATCCATTAGCATCCTGGGGCAAAATGGCTGAAGAGAGCAGCTTGTTTGTAGCACCTGTTCTTGAGACAGTATCCAGTTTTAAACCAAATGATTTTGAATCGAAACTTCTTCCTCCTGAAAACAAGCCACTTGAAACACCAATGTTAAAAAGAGTTAAGGAGCTATTCACCAACAGTAATCCAAAGACTATTGCCAAGCATATACTTAGAATGGACTGCAAGGTAAATTGTTTTTGGTTATTTGTCTTTTAATAATTGTAAAGGGAAGTCACTTTTCTGAATGTCACTGGATACCCTGCTAGATTAAGGTTTTTTAAAAAAGAGATTTGAAAGAATTAAAGACGAGATCTGGGACTAAGGTAATGTATATATTTACTTGGGGACTTGCAAGGATTTATCAAGGGATAGGGTTGGAAAAGGGTTTTTAATATCGGAAGAATTATTACAAATTTGTTTCTGGACCAAAAATCCTGCATAGTTATCCCTAATTTAGACCTATATTTCCTTCCATTCCACACAAATTTGATGTCCTCGTTGTTTGTTGTAGATTTATTTACAGCAGAAATGCTGAATCATGAAACTGAGATTAGGAATAATGGTATTTGTTCTTAAGGAATGAATCCCATATCAGAGAGCGAGAACACCACACATTGCTCATCTTACTCACTCAGATACCAAAATGGTGGGCATGAGCTAAGAACCTGAGTAGAATACAAACTGGTTTAGCTTCCTGTCTGAAGACTGCTCTTTTAACCCTTGTTTGGGTCTTTGGGCCTTGAGAAGACGAGAGATAGTGGAAGGTGGCTGCAGCGCCTTTAGATGCAGTTCTCTCCTAACATGCCAGTTGTATACTTTGGTAAGTATCAGAAGCACACATATTTTTACTAGGAGGCAGGCTTGGTTATACTGGCAAATCTTTGAACAGCGACTCTGGAATCAGGGACATGAAGAAAGGAAGAGAGAAATTCAAGTACAAACAGCCCTTTTTATAGAATAATGATTTTATTTAAAGGGAACATGAATTCTAAGTCATTTGAAGTGGATGGTTGTGAGTGCTGTATCCATTACAAAGACAGCATTTGAGACAGAGTGGCATGTCTCGCACTCCTTCAGCGTGAACCTGGTTCACATTCTCAAAGGTATTTAGGTGCCATTGAAATCAGTAGCACTGGGTCTAATGAAATCCAGGGGAGTTAGGATAGGTCATAATTGCACTGCCTATGATTCAAATTACATGATCCATGTGTAACCCACACACCTTTTGAGTGTAGTGTTCTGTCCCATCTGGTGGCACTGAGACTACTTAGAGCACAAATAATGAGTCTGCTCTACAGCCTTAGCTAAGAAAGAGGCAGTGGGCTTTTAGCTCATGTGATAGAGGCTCATGCACTCAATTCCAGAGGCCCCAGGTTCGATCCCAACAACCGGAGTTGGTCAGCATTACACGTGCACAGCTTCAAATACCCTGTTTCCCCGAAAGTAAGACATCCCCCGAAAATAAGACGTACTTCCAGTTTTGCCTCTCGCTGTAATATAATGTAATGTAATTTTGGGAGCAAAAATTAATATAAGACACTGTCTTATTTTCGGGGAAACACGGTAGCATTTCCTTCTTACTGCCATCGGCTCCATTACACTCCTTTAAACAGCCTACACAATCTGTTATACAGTCATTGGAATTGAATGGTTATTGATTGATTCTAAATAATGGTAGCACCAGCCAGTCCACTGCAGAAAGAATGGAGAGGCCTTTCCAGCCCTTCTGCTTCTTGTTAGAAGTGCTTCTCTGTGAAAGCATAACCATGTCTTCACTACAACTTAACGTCGACTTTAACGACGTTCAGTCGAAATAAACGTGTACCTGTCTTCACATACATGCCATTAAAGTCGATTTAAAGGGCCCTCAAAATCGACTTTATAACTCCTGCCTGACGAGAGAAGTAAGGCTAAAATCGACCCCTCTAGGTCAATTGTGATGTAGTGAGGAGGCATCTGACTTTAAGCCTCCGACCTCTGAGCAGCCCCGCGGACCCCCCCCCCCCGCCCGAGCAGCCCCGTGCCGGACCCCCGCCCACCCGAGCAGCTCCGCGGACCCCCGTGCCTGCCCGAGCAGCCCCGCGCCAGACCCCCCTGTGCCCGCCCGAGCAGCTCCGCGGACCCCCGTGCCCGCCCGAGCAGCCCCACGCCGGACCCCCCCGCCCGCCCGAGCAGCCCCGTGGACCCCCCGCCCGCCCGAGCAGCCCTGTGGACCCCACCGCCCGAGCGTGGGGGGACCCAGCGCGGGGCTGCTCGGGCAGGCACGGGGGTCCGCGGAGCTGCTCGGGCAGGCGCGGGGGGTTCGCGGGGCTGCTCGGGTGGGCGGGGGGGTCTGGTGCGGGGCTGCTCGGGCGGGCGGGGGGGTCCACGGAGCTGCTTGGGCGGGCGGGGGGGAGGGAGGGTTTCGCGGGGCTGCTCGGACTGGGGCTGGTCCCCTGGGGAGCGTGCCTGGCTGCCCCGAAAGGTGGTGCCAGCTGGGGACTCCGGGCACTGTGGGATAACTACCCACAGTGCAATGCGGGCTATGTCGACCCCTGCAAAAGTTGAAGGACAGACACTGTCGACCTGCTGCTGTAGTGGGGACACCCTAAGTCGATTTTCTAAAGTAGACTTTAGAAAATCGACCTACTCCTGTAGTGAAGACATACCCTTAGTTTAAAAAGGGGGCTGGAGGCCAAAGAGATGGTGCATTGTTGTGATTGTCGAATGGCATATTTGCGCACTCACGTGAGACTATATAGGTGACATCAGTGCATCAGTTAATTCAGTCAGTCATTTGGGAACTAAATTAGTGAGAAGTGATATTGTTTCTAATTACGTTAAAGAAATGTACACAACCTGCCCAATATCCAGAGAGGGGCAATGGGCCTTCCTGAGGCAGAAATGGAGAATGCTGTGACTATCATTTTGTTATAACTCAAAAAACCCCTCTTTTCTCCAATGTTTGCTGTAAAACGTGCCTCATCAAGCTCCAGCATTTTTCTCACCTGCTACTCACGGAGCATGAGATGTAGAAGAGAGTTAGTCAGTTTTTAAAAAAGATTTGCATGCTCAGTGACCTAGCAAGGGTTTCTAATGACTTACACGGAGAACTGCACCGTTTCTCCAAGTCTCCTTTAGGAGACAGGTTGCTGAATGGGACACGTGACTGCTGTCAGCCATAAAAATGAACAAATGGTGCAGCAGTGATTTCAGGCGTACTGAGTAATGGCGGGTGAACCTGCCTTACGGATACTACATTGTAAGGTAGAAAGAACTGGGCCGCACCAGTTTCCCTAAGAAAATGCTACTGCTAGTACTCTCCCAATGCTAGTATGCTTGATAGTGGCTCCACAGCCCCAAGCGAGCGTGATTAGCCAGGTAGGGGGTGTGGTTAGCACCCCCACCCTAACCACCTGTATCCATTAGCATCCATTAGTAGATGCTGAAGTAGCGTACACTATTTCTTTCTGAGGCAGGGGCACTGGCTGCTTCTGAATGTTCTTCCCAAGGCCCTCCTGAGCTATTCTGATGCCCACCTGTCCCTCATACAGAGAATGGCTCAGGGAACCTCCACGCAGCAGCTGCACCTCTGCACCACCCTTCCAGAAGAAGTGCCAGAATCTGGCCTTACAGTCATAGGATCATAGTAGTATAGGACTAAAAGGGACCCGGAGAAGTCATCAGGGGGCACCTACTAGACCTAGACCATCCTTGACAGTGTTTGTCCAATTTAAAAATCTACAGTGATCAGAATTCCACAGCCTCCCTTGGAAACCTATTCCAGAGCTTAACTAACCTTACAGTTAGAAATTTTCTTCTAATATCTAACCTAAATCTCAGTTAATGCATATTAATCTCATTACTTCTTCTCATACCTTCACGGAGAACAATTGTTCACAGTCCTCTTTATAATAGCCCTTGACATTTGAAGATGTATTAGGTTTCCCCTTCACTCCCTTTGACCCTTTCAAAGTGCCTATGGATTCTCTTTCAATCTTGCTGCCCACCCCCACCCCGCCAACCCTGTGACCATCAAACTAATTTACCGTATTTTTCGCCCTATAAGACGCACTTTTTCTTCCCCAAAACGGGGGGGGAAAAGTTGGTGCGTCTTATAGGGCGAATATACCTATTCGCCCCATCACAAAAAAAAAAAAAAAACAGTGCGTGCGCCCCGGTTCCCCCCCTCCCCGCCGCGGGCGGGCTGCCGGGGGCGCCCCGGTTCCCCCCTCCCCGCCGCGGGCGGGCTGCCGGGGGCGCCCCGGTTCCCCCCTCCCCGCCGCCGCGGGGAGGGAGGAACCGGGGCGCCCCCGGCAGCCCGCCCGCAGCGGGGAGGGGGGAACCGGGGCGCCCCCGGCAGCCCGCCCGCGGCGGGGAGGGGGGAACCGGGGCGCCCCCGGCAGCCCGCCCGCGGCGGGGAGGGGGGAACCGGGGCGCTTTTTGTGTGTGGTGGGGTTTTTTTGGTTTTTTTTTTTTTTTTTTCCCCCGGCTTTTTTACTTTAAAAGTCGGGGGCGTCTTATACGCCGGAGCGTCCAATATGACGAAAAATACGGTAGCTGCAACCTGAAATGAGAGCCTGGTCTCTGCCTGTGTTGCTTGGATTAAATGAGTGCCATCTGTTTAGAATTCTGTGGTACCAACAGTATATAACCAGTTCCAAAGTATTACAACAGATTTTGATACAAACAGGGGCAGATTAAAGGCTGCACACTTCAGATTTGGGTGTAGGAACCCAGCTCCTGAAGTCTGATTACATCAGACGCTCAACTTTTATTTAAAAAATAAAGTTTGTAGCCCTCAGAATTGGCAGGAACACTCAAACATTTACCAGGTGCCACTGAGGTAGTGCTGTCTGCTTGTCGGAAGAAATCCTGGAACAATAACTGTGCAAGGAGAAACTGTCCCATTCATAACAATGGGCTGTTAACTCCCAAACCTAGTGCTGTGGTGGCACACACTACTTCCACTCAAGTAGGGAACTATGTATGGCAGGAGGAGATGAGTAGTGCAGGGTTTCTCAAACCGGGGCTCGCGACCCCCCTGGGGGTCGCCAAGCACTCCCAAGGGAGTCGCGAGCTCCCGGCGCCACTTAAAAGCCGCCGAATGAATTACTTCCGCATTCGGCGGCTTTTCAGAGGACATGCCGAGCTATTTTGGGAGCACTCGGCACATCTGCTGAAAATAGCTGTCGAATGCGGAAGTAATTCATTCGGCGGTTTTTCAGCGGACATTCAAGGGTCCGCTGTGGCAGCCGACGAATGAGAAAGGGGTCGTGGTTCTCAGAAGTTTGAGAACCGCTGGAGTAGTGGGTCTGATCCATTCAGACAAGCAGATTAACCCTGGCCCCCCATGAGGCCTGGTGCCCACACTCCTGTCTTTCTGGGAGGGAATGGGGGGAGGGGGCAAAGCCACTGCCATGGTGTACCTAAGGCCCCATATTGCCTTAATATAGTCCTGCAGATAGAGGTTGGCATGTAGATGCTATGGTGATAGAGCAGAAATTTATAACCATAAGTATTTCATTAGATAATACAAACATTATTAAGATTAATACAGATTAATAGTTCTTATAGATGTAGCAAATTGCAAATAATCATTATGTATTTGAAAGGAAAAGACTAATGCAGTCAGGAGAGAAATGAGGGCTTTTTTTGGTATGAATTACTGTCACACACGGAGCACTCAGACCTTTCCAACTGCAGAATGCTTCGTGCCCATTAATTCAGCCTTACAATAGTCCTGTGGAGTGGAGAAGCAGCCAGTTACACAGATGAGGAAATTGAAGCAACGAGATTTAAGTGTCTTGGCCACAGTGCATCAGTGTCAAAGCAAAGAACAAGCCATGAGCCCACTCTGTGCTTTTGTTGGATGGGTTGGGATCTGCTTTTGGTAGAGTGCTTGATCTGTTGTGGGTTTGACACAAGTCCTACAGCTCTCTTCTCTGTAAGAAAATCTCCTTATGATGCTGCTTGTTTTCTGTTGTTTTTTATAAAAAAAAACAGATCAAAGAATTAGTCCTTATTTCTTGGCCATAATTCTTATTTGTTTTCACATACTTGGCTCACTAAAGGAAAGCATTTCTAAGTTCTGCACAAAACCTCCTTGTGTGTAATGAACTCAGCATGTTTCTGTTTAACGGGGATATTTTTTAATGGTTTTTATATTCGTGTTCTAGCTATATAGCGAGTTAGAGTAACACTACGAATGAATCAAACTCCTCCTTTCCTTAAATAAGTCAACTTCCTGGATCAGTGTGTGTGAACTTTTGCACTTGACAGGTTGCTAGGATACTAGAGGTCTCGGAAGAGATGAGGAGGAGGATGGGAGTGATCTCAGGTCTGGAGCTCATTACATTGCCCTATGGACACCAACTGCGCTTGGACATAATTGAAAGGTATTCATTCTTGTTGCATTGTGCTTCAGTTCTGTGACACTTGGCTAGAGTATCAGGCTGTTGTTGGTAGTGGTGTGTGTTATATCTCCAGGTAGAAACACCCTCCTTCCCCAATAAACACTTTACAGTATCCTTGTGTTCTATGTTGAAATCCACGGAGAGGTAATTTACTGGGACACGGAGATATTGTACAGGACTCCTGGAGATCGTCAGGTAACTCCATGGAGAGAGTGCTTGGAGGAAAAAAACAGGTATTAAGGGTCTGATTCTGGTAGGGGAACCTGAGCCAGCCCTCTACTCCAGGATCCAGCTCTGGGGCCCTCTGTTCAGCAGCCAAGATCTGCTCTATCCTATTCCTCGCTGCCTTTCCCCTGAGCCTTTTTGAGCTCTCTGGCTCTCCCCCTTCCCTGGGTTTACCAGCCCAAACTCCCTCCTCCCAGGGAGTAACTGCAGGCTGCCTATCTCTTTGCCCCAAACACACCTCCCTTCTCCCAGGCAGTGACTGCAAACTGCTTTCCCTTGCCGCTCTTCGTTCCTGGGCTTAATACAGGCTGCACCTGTTCCTGTCAAGCTGAGACTCTTCTCATTAATCCCTGCTCCTCCTGGCTCTTCCTCTAGGTGAAGCCTAAGTGGCTAATTGGCTTGTCTAGCCACCTTACCCCCTCAGGCCCTGTGTGGGGTGGATACCCCATCACAGATGTGCAGTAACATAAGGGGAGATCTGTTACCCTGAAGTCTCCAATATATGGTCGGTCTACATCACATAAGCATACTATTGTTACTGAGCTCCATGTAACAGCAGCATTGTCAGTAACATCCATTTAAACAAAGCATTGCCTTTGTTATTTGACCGCATCTTATCATTTCAATAGTTTACACTAGGCATCACTGACTTGCTTCTCTCTAGACACACCACCATGGCAATCGGAATAGCTGTGGATATTTTGGGCTGCACAGGAAACTTAGAAGAGAGGGCTGCAACATTAAACAGGATCATCCAGGTAGCTGTGGAACTGAAGGATTCCCTGGGGGATTTGTATGCATTCTCTGCGGTCATGAAAGCACTTGAAATGCCACAGGTAAAATAATGTTCCCTTTATGGTATTCAAAGAGTTTAATTTCCGGTAGTTAATATTTTTCAACATTTTAAAGTCCTTAGAGAAGTGCTTAGAGGTGACAGGAAATGGCATTATAGAAGGCCCATCCCTATGTAGACAGACAGCTGGTCATAAGAGCTAAGATATGTTTAGCCATTATGAACTTGCAATACTTTTAATCGTAACAATCTCATTCCCTTCAATGCTAGGACTAGAAGAAAACTTTGCTTTATAGAACAAGGGTCTGTTTATTTTAAGACAAGGTCTGATAGCAACAAGGGTATGTTTATTTTAAAGGTCTGATAGCATATGATAGACCCTTCTGTACATTTAAAAAACCAACAAATTTGTTATGAAGCAAATAACTATTTTTTGCAATTATAGAAATTTGCCTCTCTTGAATATATCTTTATTATGCTCCTTGGTGAAAGCTTTCTTTGTGATCCTGCAGGGTATAGATGACCCTTTGAGATTAACACTTTGATGAGAGAATGTTCAGCAAGCAGCAGTAAAAAGGAGAAACCCTAAATACCAAAAGAATTATGTTATCTGAATTCAGCTAGTAACATTTATCTAAACAAAATTCTTCAATCACACATGCCCATTGGTAGACAGTTCCCATATCTAATCCTTGAATAACAGCTTTAGAAACACGTAGTACTTAGAATAGCTGGCCTGTAAACAAAGAAATGTGGATTTTTTGTGTGCAAAAGAACGTGGTAAAGCAATTATTTATTTGTAAATCCAGTTAAAAAAAATTGATGCCCCCAACATTAAAACTAAGTTTAGGGCCCTTTTAAAATCACTTATCAGAGTAACATGCTGTTATTGCCTCAGCTAATGCTTGGCTGAAAGTTTACTACTACACAAAGAAAGTGATACAGGAGTTGCAAGGAGAGATTGCCAGATGTGGCATCAGGAATTTTTGAGTGAGAGGAATTTGTTAGCTGTATCTTGGCCTGCAGTGCTTTGAAACTTGTCCTAGATGACCGTAAAGGGCCACTTCCTGGGAACAGAACATTGCATTGTGGCTTTTTTCCCAACGAGCACACAATTATTTTGCCTAAATACTAGGATGTTTTATTCAGTGGTTTATGTTGTGTCAAGGTATTATTATTTATTAATGTCAGGATCCAGTGGAAGAGGCAAACTGTTGACTAAGCTTAAACAAGGGCTGGTGTCATATTATTACGATTTACCAATCCGAATTAACCCTCTGGTGTCTGCAGGAAGCAGTATAGTTGCTTTATGTAAGAATAGTTGCAAAATGAAAATGAGACTCTCTTCTTTGTATCTGAACAGATCGCCAGGTTAGAACAAACATGGGTCACTTTACGGCACCACTACACCCAAACTGCCATTACGTATGAAAAGCAGTTGAAGCCATTCAGCAAAGCTCTGCATGAAGGAAGAGGTGTGTGTGTTTCACGTGGGATTGCAGCCAGACCTGAGTGACGCTGGCCTTCACATTTCTTTTTATTAAGGGAACTGGACTAAGTCCTTCACTGCAAATGACAGATTTTCAGTCTGAATAGCCTTTTAACTTGCTTCCCCTCTCTATTAATGTAATAATGGACAAAGACAGAAATGGAGTCAGTTCAGCATAGTCCTACCCGCTAGCTTGTGAATGCCTTAAACTCTCATTGCGCAGAGGCAGGCTGTACAACTGCCGTAGACAAACCTGGTGAATATAGTAGATCAGTAGATCAGGGGCGTTTCTGGCTATACATCATCATGCTCTGAAGTGACACTGCATCGTGTGTGATGGAACACGGCACAGGGATGAATAAAATCAGGAGTCCACATTGGCAAGTAAGTCCAAAGCTAGCCAAAGTAGAGTGCAACACCCTGTGCTCCCACCATCTCCCCACACCCACTGCTGAGTGAGAGAAAGGCAGGGGAACTGACAAGGCTTCACCAGGATTCTGACTCGTAGAAAGCAAATCTGTGCTGAGCCTCCCTTTCCCCCTGCAAAGGAGGAAGAGCTGTGGCATGGCAGACTCCTATGAGGGTATGTCTACACTGCAGCCTGTGCAGACACACCCAAGCTACCTCTACAAGCCCGCCCAGGATATATATTAGAGCAGCCAGTCCCTGCTGTCACTTGTGCTACTGCAGCTTCCCTGCTATTGCCAGTCAAGATCACTAGATCAAACCAGTCACACTTCTGATTGCAAGGTAGCCATACCCTTACTCACTAGCATCCTGGAGGTGAGAGGGAAGCAGGAGGGGAAACCAATCTTCATGCAGAACGAAGGAGGCAGATCAGGGTCTCCCATCTGAGTTAATTCTTCTGGACTGGAAGGGCATGGGCGTCCTGCTGCTTCTACTTGTGGGCAGGCTCAGAGACCCATACACGCTTAGCCAGGTGTAGCCGCTGTTGTTGCTCCCACTTCAGACTCATGCCTGCTGCATCCACATTCCAAGAGGAGCAGGAGCTGACTGCCACACTTCAGCCGAGAACTTAGATGGGATGCAAAGTCTTGCCCTGCACTAGATGCAATTTTGCAGCATTACAGTAGATTGTAGCTTTATCAGGATATTACCTGGAAGCTGGGGGGCAGGGATGAATAGTGAGGATGCTAATTTGAATAATTACAGAAGCATATTATGGAAGGGAAAAATACTCAAACCAAATCCTATTTGTAACTGGCTTAGGGAAGAATGTTGTACTCTAGTTAGCTTGTAAATTAGCAGGATTTACGATTGTTGAGTGGCTGTGTTGCATCTCTTTCAGAGACCGTGTGCGCTCCACAAAACAACATAACCGTGCCCCTGCTGATGCCCTCGGTTACCTTGATGGAGCGACAGGCTGTCATTTTTGATGGGATGGACCTGTGGGAAAACACCGACCAAAGCTGTGAAATAATGCTCAAGCATTTAGCCACAGCCCGTTTTATAGCACAAAATGCTGACATGTACAGAACGACCGCGGAGAGGATACTGGAAGGTAGGTGCACTGACAAGTAAAATCTTGCTGCGCGTTTCAGCCGTTCAGTATTTCTCGGAGTGAACAGAATGTGAGAGGTATTTTGTTAAAGTAATGAAGAGAGACTGCATAATCTCCCAAGAGACCACCCTTTTAGTACTAACTGAAATAACAGCGTAGAAAATCTTCTACAGGCTTTTTCTTCAGCAATTAGCATATATGAGAAAAGTTAAAGTATAAATTGACCAGAAATTTCCCTTTGTCTGATCTCCCCCCTCAACTGGATTAGTCTGAGGATGTGATGTGCTAGCTACTGTGTGCGACGCTTAGCAGCATGCTCTACTGAAGGAAACCTACTGTATGAAAAGGAGTATTTCTGTGTTAAACCTACATGGCTTCTTGTTTCCTTTTGTTAGTGTATGAGTCTCTGTATTAGGTAGTACATTCTCTCTAAAGAAAATCCTCTACATTCTTTGTGTCTGACTCTCCCTTAGCTGAAGTTCTGTCACTAGCTCAGACCCTCCTAACCCATCTTGTGTAGGAACTCTTGTTATACAGAACTGTGAATATCTCTGAGGAGGTCTCCTCAACTAGGAATTGCTGGAAGAAATACATTCTTCTCTCCTCTCACAAGGCTGAGAGTCTCCTAAATCAAAGTCTCTTCCAAGCCACACTAGCAGAATACACTCTAAAGTGAATCATCAGGCTGGCTCTAATTAAACAGTCATTTTGTATGCTGTATTTATCCAGTTAGCAGCATGGTAATGCAGTTGCACTATACACTTTTTTGCTAAGCATGTTTATCTGTTAAGTCAGAGCCATTGTGACCTTTTAAGTAAATATGCACATATTCATCTGCTAAGAAGCTAAGCGGACGATGCTCATATGTTGATAAGGAACTGAGGACAATTTTCAGCCATTCATATACTTTTAAGATCGGTCAAGGTGGCTTAGTACGTGGATAGAAGACTTATAAGAGAAGCAAATGGTTCAGTATGTGGTATTCTGCCTTCTGACTCAGGAAGCAAAGACCCAGCATGGCCTTCAGGGATTCTGTACTCCTGGAAATGCCATAAAACTGAGACACTTGTCATTAAAGAGCCCTTAGAACTCTTCAGAACAAGTATCCATTAACCCCACCAATCTGACTAAATTCCAGCTCAAGTGATTACATTTTGCCTGCAAAAAATTCTGACTCCACTTGTGTGTTGTGTGCAATAACTGTGACCGATATTAATCACACTAATTGTCAGCTGGTACACGGAAATTAAAAATATCAATAGTATAAAGAAGTTATTGCAGGCAAATGTAGAGCTCTCTACCGTTTTCAGGAGTTGCCATTACCCCATATCCTCTTCATCTAACAGTCTTTATAGATTTTTAAGGCCAGAAGGGACCATTATGATCGCCTAGTCTGACCTTTTATGCAATTCGAAGAGCCAAAGTTTTCCTCTGTTCTCCGTATATCCAATGCCAACGATCTTTAATTAAACCAGAATCATCTACGTGTCCCCACAGCATGGCCTATGGAAGTGTTTTATTAGTAATTATTCAGCTTTTTACTATCTCCAAATATTTATTTGGGATAAAAAGCTAATAGTATAAAAAGAACCCAACATTTAGCACAGCCGTACTTTTGGAAAAGTACAATAACCTTAGAACCTGCCCCTCATCGCCAAGTAAAAGCTGATTTGATAGTTAGACAAGGTGAGTGAGGTATTATCTCTTATTGGACCAATTTCAAGAGAGACAAGCTTTTGAACTAATGAGTTCTTCTTCAGATCATACAGTTATGCATTTTCTATTTTCCTCATTAGGTTTTCAGCCACATGATGAGATGAGTGAGATCTTCAAGACAGAATTTCAAATGAGATTGTTATGGGGCAGCAAAGGAGCGCAAGTTAATCAGAGAGAGAGATACGAAAAATTCAACCAGATTTTAACTGCGCTCTCCCGAAAATTAGAACCTCCTGCAGTGAAACAGGTAGAGCAATGATCAAATGGACCCTTAAGATATGATTACTTCAAGTTTGCCATTTAATATATTACAAGAAATTGCCAA
Source organism: Sternotherus odoratus (assembly GCA_032164245.1). Classification (NCBI taxonomy): domain Eukaryota; kingdom Metazoa; phylum Chordata; order Testudines; family Kinosternidae; genus Sternotherus; species Sternotherus odoratus. Next base: position 63,716,522 of record JAVMKO010000008.1, read on the forward strand.
TTTGTCACTGTACAAGCCTCTAGCATTCACAGGATCTTTAGGACTTGTAAATTGCACAATGCACATTTATGAATTGTTTAAAAACTGCTGATTTCTAAATGAATAATTTATTTATTAATATGTAACCATGTCATTTTAATAATTTCTTAAACAGTCAAATTTAAGATCGGCTGCATAATGTATTCTTGTGATTTACAAACGTGTCTGTTGATGTCTACTAGTCATTACTACTGGTGTTTTACTTAACATTATCAGTAATAAAACAGTGTACTGTAAATAAAAAAAAAGATAGGTATTTTAGAAAATATCAGTTGTATGATATTCCTTAAATGAATATGAAGCTGTACATAGTTATGAATTAAAATATCTTTGTGAAATACCATACAGTGGGTCATTGTACACTATAATCACAGGAAATAATGTGATTTGTTAAGGAAATATCTTTTTATCCCCCCTCCCCCCATCTGGAGGGGGGAAGAGAAGGGCTGAGACTGTAGAGGAACTGGTAGGGTAGAATATTAACTAGTTGATTAGGGTACAGTTTGATATATTCTTTCACCAATGTACACAGCACCCATCAGCTGATACCATTTGTCTGCCAGGAAATTAGTATTTAGACATTACTCTGGACTTCGTAATGCACAAGTTACTATTCAAGAGTGTTCTGGTCTGTTGTTCAGGCTCCAATACAAACTATGCCATGTACGTTGGAAATGAGTGGGGGGGGGGGGGAAACCCCAAAGAAGGGGATGAGAAGAACAAATAGCTAAGCAAGATAATTAAAATGTCTTCAACTTCACCAGCAGCTAGAGGTCTGCATCTGTATCTCAAGTCTTCTCCAGCAAAAAAATGAGGAAACAGAGGTTAGTAAGTAGTAGCTAGATTAATGTATCAAACTTTTTGCTGTATAGAATTAAGAGGAAATGTACAATCTGATGGCATTCTTCATAGGCAAAGTGTGGTGGAATTGGAAGTTCAAGTCTTTGAGGAACTAGTCATGGAAAAACCACTAGAAAAGCTCCCCTGTAATAAGCCACCAACACTGGATGGTATTTTATGACATAGTGGAGACAGCAGCCAAGATCTACTTTGCAGCCACAGCTGCACCTACTCGAAGTTGAAAATTTGCTAACGAGTTTATCAATTAAAAAAAAAGTTAAGAAAAACCTTAGAATGGGCTTACTCATCTCCACTGTAAGAGTAATATACCTCTGCCATATTTTATAGCAATATATATATAATGGTCAAATGAAATCAGCTTCTACAAAATAGACCATCTCTAGTGCTTTAGGATTATTTCAGGAAATTCAAATAGCAGATAAATTTGATTGTCACTTTTAATTTACTTGAATTTCATAAGGACCTCCCCATCCCCCATAAGAGATTAAGAAAAATACATAACCACAGGCTCAGTGACAAAGTCATGATGCTGATTAAAATCTCTTACACTGAACTAGAAATGTCTCTGCCCATTGAAGTGTGGAGTTTGTTTGGTTATTTCTCAGTTACACAAATCCCTGCCCTCAAGTTAGCGTGGAGATCTTATTACTGTTGCCCATAGTTAATTATGCAAATCCCTAAATAATTGTGGGGGGAGGGGCCGAGGGGAGGAGTCCATGTGGGGATTAAGGAGGAAAAGTAAACATCCATGTACCGGTAATAACCTCAGTTATTAGTCAGTAATAATCCCTGTGCTGATCCACTGCAACACTTTTAACAAAGCTCAGTGCAGTTTTGGACCTCATACTCAATATAAGCTCTGAGTCTATGAGGCCCTCTCCTCCACTGAGACCACTACCTGGTATACTAATTTGCTTTCTGTAGCAAGTAGCAACAATTAGGACCAAAAACCAGATCTCTAAAATGCCCAAAAGGTCATTATCATTTAAGGAAACAGTGAGACACAAACATGAAAATGAATTATTGTAGTGTGAGGGAGGCATTAATAGGATTATGGTATTGTTTAATTGTGGATGACTAGCTAGGAGAACTACACTGTCTCTGACTGTAAAAACAGAAGAAATATTCCTGTGCATTGACTTTGAAAGTAACTGAGATACCCTGGAGAGGCATATGCTATCAATGCTTACGTTAAACAATCTATTTAAGTAAAGAAACACAGCTCACTCTGCACAGATTTTAGTCTGGGTCACCAAATGGCAAACTCACACTTCAATCAGTTGGGAAGGCCTGATATGGCCACATTTTAAAAAAGGTGAATTAAACTAATGTTCAAGACAGGTTTGCTATTGGCACCATAACCTCATAATTATCACTAACACACACACAGTTTCTTGTGATATGTATCTTTCAAATACCAACTTTGTGGCATACAGAATCACTGCCCTGTATAGACATATTCAGCGGCTATGTATATAGTTCAGGAACTCAGAGCCAGACTCGGCCACTTTTGTTCCTCACGCCACAAGCAGGCCTAATGTAGTCACTGCAACTACTTGCAATGTACCATTCTAAGAACTTAAGTGTGATGGATCAGTATAAAAAATGTGATGGATGGTGGTGTAACAGAAGACAAAAAGGAAGCTATCTTGACCATGAAAAGTTTTTATTCCATTAAAATATTCTCAACAGAGAACACTATTTTTAAACAAAGCATTTAACATTTAAGAAATCAACATGTGCACAAAAAGATTAAAAATTACTGGAAAATGTAAGATTAAGACAATTCATATTCAAAATGAGTTAGAACTAGCTGTGCAAGTACAAATTTCCCCCCTATATTTAATAACCCTCATACAGGTTGCACGATCCCTCATGAAAGCAATTTGCCTCCAAAGGAAGCAAATTCTGCTTTTAGAAAAACAAACAGTAGCATGAAAAGAACAGTTAGTTCTTTACCAGGAAGTGTTACCAGTGACCTGTGAGGCTTCTAGCCAAGTAAACCAAAGGCTTCTTAGCCAAAAAAACAATCAGCTCACATTTCTATCTCTTCTCTAACTTTAAAATAAAAAAGCACTGTTTAAAAAAACTACATTCTGTAGTTTGTCAGTATTGAGTAATGTCACCTTATATAAATAACCCTGTATACAATATCCAAAAATCTAAACTTGAGTTTAATAGCCCCCAAATGTAATACACTAGGTCAGCTGTGTAATAGTGGTATACATAACAAAGGAATACATTTTCACACAAGAAATCACTCCGATTTAGGATTACTGGTAGTACAATTTCTAACAACACTGAATTTTTCATTTAAAAAAAAGAAAAGAAAAGAATCCAGCACTGCTGTGTCCAAGTATTGCTTCAAACCCTGTGAAAGAGACAATATTATCTCCTTCCCCAAACAGCAAGTGGCTGGGCTTATGAAACTTTAAATGATACAAGTCTCCCTCCCCTATTCTAGTGTTCCCCACTGAATCAGATAAGATTTATTTTATTAATAGAATCACAAATGGGAGAAAAGACACTATAAGCAATAGGGGCACTGCAGACAGCTATATTTACACGTATAAACATATCCAAATGTCAATTGTTTACAAGTAAAAGTGCACATAGATCATTACAAAGTATCACTTAGATTTCAACTGGTCCATACAACAAAGCATCAGCTATAAACAGACTACCACTGGAGCCTCAGAACCCAACATTAAAAACAATCAGAGTTTTCATAATTTTTGTTAGATGTCTAGTTTCAATGCATAAAATTTATGATGCACCATGTATTATGTTAAGGTAGAGCTCTAGAAAGCATACACTTACCCTGGCTACCTCAGCAGCTGCTGCACTTTGGAAAGAGTTACAGGCGGTCATACTGAGCTGAGACACAAAGCCCTTTGTGGGATACTGTAGTGGTAGGATTGGCAATCAACAGATTTAGGCACTCTCTAGTTTTAAGGCAGCATTTGAGTGGCAAGCAGTTGACTTCTGAAAACAGTCATGTGTCTTGTAGTGGTGAATCACTTTGTTGTTTGTGCTGGGTTTTCAGTGCTCACAATAGGCTACTGAAGTGCTGAAGATGAACCACAGTTCTAGGAGTTCCTGTGACTGCATCAGGGGCTAGAGCTGAGATATAGTCTTTTCCCCAAATCAACATAAATACATAAAGGTTTACATCAGTTATAATGCCAAGAAAATTGGAATATAATGATGGTTGCATTGGAATAGTTATAGCAGCATACATGGACACTGGGATGAAAACTTTAGTGCTGGAAATATTTAAACAAAGTGGTTTTGCTACAAATATAAAATAAAATGAGAAGCAATGGAGATAACAAAGTGTTATGCAGAGGTGTCTGACAATTCTAGACATGCAGGAGGAGGTTAGGGCGAGCATGGAGGTGGCACTGGCAGATGTGACCAAATGACATGTTCTGATTGCCAATTAAAATGGGGTAGGAAAAGAAGACAGCGGAGACAGCCAAAATGTAATACAAACTGATGAATAGTTTGTACGTCTTTCAGAACATAGGACAATGAAATTGAAGTATTAAAAAATCTGGGTGCCTTTCTATTCTGCCATGATGGAGTTCTCTTTTTCTTCAGAAATTTAAGAATTTGTAACATGTTCTTAATTATGTATGGAAATGCCAAGAATGTTAGTGAATAAATGTATGTCTGCATGCATTCATGCAACTTGCTTTTCCCTCTTTTTGCTGGGCCTCCCAGCCTAATGCCCTCCCCCAAAAGCAGCTGCATGTAACCTCCTTCAACATCTCGCCCATTTTCTCAGAAACCCGCTTCAGGAACCTGCAGTCCAAGAGGAAAAAGAAGAGAACAGAGTTACTGAAAGCCTCTGGAAAACAGAAAAGCCTTCTCAATTCTAATCAGCCGTTCTATTTAATCCCTGAACAATTAACGTATCTGATAGCAAGCAAAAGCCCTTTCAAGCTTATTCTCAACATACATTCCAGAACAGCTATTTGTCCAGTACTCAAAGTAGTGAAATGTACCTTCCTATCCTTTATTATTTAAAATTAGGTAAGGAAAATGGTTGTAGATCTAATGTTTGAATTTTAACCCAAAAGTGATGAAATGTAAAGCCTCTAGCTATGATACAAGATCCTTTACACTGGGAATGTAAAACGTTTACTAGAACTCAGAAAGAGAGACTAAGCTGTTTTCAAGAATGGAAAGGAGAATGGGAATTCAGAAAGACACATTTTATGTTTTAACCATATAGTAACATCAAAAACATTTCCAAGTCAAAGTAGTATCAAATAGGCAACATTCTAGGTTCATAGCTGCTGGAAGGAGAATAAAAGGGCAGGTCATATTACTGCACTTTATCTTTAATGGCCCATCCTGAGTGGATTGTACTTTTTTTCCTTTGAGAACAGGAAAATGTTATCCTTTTTATGACATGAAAGCTGCTAATATATTTACAAATCAAAGACAATTATGAACACTTTCAGCAACTGAGCTCAGTCAGCTGTAGAATGGTTTATTTATTTTTTGTTTTAGAGTTTTAAGTATATGGTTATTAAAGTTGCAGATGCAGGAATACTAGATCCTAAAGAGGTTTTCAGACATTGCAATTTGGAACAGAGGTTATTTTCAAGTACATTGTTGTACATACAGAATAAAAAAAAACAACTTTCTGAATGAAGTGAATATTAAAAATGGATTTAAAAATAGTAGTATAAAAAACAAGATGACCTGATCAATGGAGCAGATTCAAGTATTTGTCAAATGAAAGCACTAAAGGACCTCAGACAGATAAATACAGAAATAAGGCAAATGATGCAGAGCAATTTAATTATATTAAGATTTTTTTTACTTTTAGTACTAAGATCTCTGGGGAAAAAAAGTCTCTAGCCAAGCTCACATGGTGAACAACTGACCACACAAATGCCTTCAAATATCCTATCACTTTCTATGAAATTGTGTGATTCAGTATTTTCCCTATGGAATGCAGAGTAGTAAGCTGCCTTCTTAGTTGTTATATATAGGTTACTGCACCTTTACTGTTTTTCTCTAGAGTTACATCTATATATGATGTTGGCACATAGCCTTCCTCTCCATTCTGTCTTCGAGCTCTTGTCCATCCATCTCCTTTGTCTTCCTCGATAACGTACAAAACTTCCCCTTCTTTCATTGCAAGAGTGCCTTCATTGTGACCTGGGAAAACAGTCAGTCTCACAGCTCAGACAATTTAAAAGTAATCTTAGTAGAAACAGGAAGCACTGATAATCTATGGAAGGGAACATATGGACAAACATAGGCTTGCAGACAAAAGTCTGGTCTCAAGTTGTAAAGGTGAATATATGCCAGTAGCTGCTTTTCTAATATTTGTGTTACAACAATATAAAAGTACTATTCTGCCAATGAATTAAATTGATCTAAGGAATACTTCTCATGACCTTAAATGCACTGTTAATATCATTTTTTAAAAAACAAAGAGAACAGGGATGCAAGATTCTTGTAAGAAATAATCCATCAGTCTTTTGATATCAAATAAGCACAATATAAAGAGTTAACCCTACCATCAAAAGGATAAATTGCTTTGCAGTGTCCTATAGCTGGTAAGGGATCATCATCTTCAAATTCATCATCAAATTCATTATGGTGGGCATGCTGTTGTGGTGGGCCTCGAACTTCCTGGTTTGTGTCATCTGTGTAGCTCCCCTCAGGGCTATAATGCAATGAGTGGAGTAAGGACACCGTATATTTCTCAAAAACCACCCACACAACTTTAAAAGTTACATTTCCAACCTAAAAAAACATCGGAACCTAGTGCAGGGCTGAAAAGGTTGTTCAAAGTTCTAGACTATCAGTGTGAACACATCAGGAAAACAGGTTGTCATATTTAATTATGTATTAAGTACTAATTAATGTTATTTTCTGAAGGAGCAGAGCTGTTTTTTAAAGGCTTGTGCTGTACTCTGCTACTAGAACAGCCCAAATTTAACATTTAACAAGATACAGCAATGGGGATGATCTGACAGAGAAGCAAAATGAGGAAAAATTCTACCTGGGATGTTTGGGAAGTTACAGAAGTCAACGGGGTACATTAATTGAAAGAGTGACCCTTCTGTGATGTCATATACCGTTTTCACCTTGAATTACTAAACCTGACTAGTCTGTGTCACTTGTTTTAATGGAAAATTCATTATTTCACTAAAGTGGCAAGCATGAAAAGAAGTAAAACCTAGAACCTTATGGCCAAAAGATGTAATTTGAAGGACATACATAGTGTATCTGGGAATGTGGGAGAAGGAGAGGTGTGTATCACCCACACTTAAATGCCAGATGGACATGGTGGGAGTAGTAGTGAAAAATAAAAAAAAAATCTACTGAGAATGCCAGTAAAGCTTCAATGTAAGTATAGTTAAAATAGTGACCTCTCTCTTCCTTGTGTTACAAGGTGGTTGATGTCACTGCTGTGCCTTCTGTCTCCTCTTGCTGCTACTTTACCTTCAACTTCAGAGAGCCAGGCCTTATGGGGAAAAAAGTCAAAAAACATGTGGGGTTAATACTACCAGAGAATTCTCAAGCAGAAAAGGTTATATATCACTAAATGTACAATTTAGGTGCCAGGTATCTGCTAAATACCAAATCATCATGCAAAGTTTCCTATTAGCTTTGTGCTTCAAGCCAAGCAATCACCTCAGCTTAATACTCAGTAGTGGAGCTAAGAAAATGGTAAAAACTGACATCTTGAACCGTTTAACATGAAGCACTTAAAAATAAATCTGTTGAAAATAATTTACATTAAATTACTCCCCGCTTATCATCTCAGTCTAGCGAAATCAACATACTAGGGCAGTGATGGCGAACCCGTGGCACGCGTGCCGCTGCTGGCACGCCGAGCCGTCTCTGTGGGCACGCCGTGACTACAGTCATACACTGTAGTCACGGCGTCGGCTCCCGCAGACTACATCTCCCACAGTTCTCTGGGAAGAACCCTCCCCAGAGAACACTGAAGCCACGCCCCCCGCTCTATCACCTGACACACGGACGTCACAGGAGCGACTGGGGCAGGGGCCTCGCTGGAGTCGGGTCATAGCAGCGTGACCCAGCGAACAAGTAAGCGCCGGGGGAAGGCTGGGCTGGGAGCGGGGGTAAGCGGTGTGGGGGAGAGACTGGGCTGGGTGGGTCAGTTGGGGGGGGGTTGGAGGAAAGGAGGTTTGGGGGGGGGAGAGACCAGGCTGTGTGGGTCAGTTGGGGGGGGTTGGAGGAAAGGAGGTTTGGGGGGGAGAGACCAGGCTGGGTGGGTCAGTTGGGGGGGGGGTTGGAGGAAAGGAAGTTTGGGGGGGGAGAGACCAGGCTGGGTGGGTCAGTTGGGGGGGGGGGTTGGAGGAAAGGAGGTTTGGGGGGGAGAGACCAGGCTGGGTGGGTCAGTTGGGGGGGTGGGAGGAAAGGAGGTTTGGGGGGGAGAGACCAGGCTGGGTGGGTCAGTTGGGGGGGGTTGGAGGAAAGGAGGTTTGGGGGGGAGAGACCTGGCTGGGTGGGTCAGTTGGGGGGGGTTGGAGGAAAGGAGGTTTGGGGGGGGAGAGACCAGGCTGGGTGGGTCAGTTGGGGGGGGTGGGAGGGAAGGAGGTTTGGGGGGGAGAGACCGGGCTGGGTGGGTCAGTTGGGGTGGGTGGGAGGGAAGGAGGTTTTGGGGGGAGAGACCGGGCTGGGTGGGTCATTTGGGGGGTGGGTGGGAGGGAAGGAGGTTTGGGGGGGAGAGACCGGGCTGGGTGGGTCATTGGGGGGGGAGGGGTGGGAGGGAAGGAGGTTTTGGGGGGAGAGACTGGGCTGAGTGGGTCAGTTGGGGGGGGTGTACTAGTCTGTGTCACTTGTTTTAATGGAAAATTCATTATTTCACTAAAGTGGCAAGCATGAAAGGTTTTTTTTTGTTTTTTGTTTGTTTTTTTCAATAAAAAAAATGTTTAATGGAAAGCTCTGTTATTGTGTTTTTCTTTTTAAACAAAAGCTGTTAATTAGTTTGAAAAACTGTACAAATTGTTTTTTCTAAACTAAAACCTCGTTATTCAGGTTTAATTGCAGTGTTGGCACTTTGAAAAAAACAAGTCGTTTTGGTTTGCAGTTTGGGCACTTGGGCTCAAAAAGGTTTGCCATCACTGTACTAGGGTGAAGGAGGCTCCATGGAAAACGGAATCAGGCTAACTTCTTCAAATAGAGACATTTTCTGGTTCCTATGTTTGTGACTTACAGGGAACACTAACATATTCCTATTTCAATGCACTTTCCAAGGAATAATTTAATAGCTTTTAACCTCATTCTTGTGTATTTCCATTCGAAGACGATCCATATTGCTCATAGTCTCAGCTAATTTTGGCTGCAAACTGCCTGGATCCCCCATCTGTGGATTCTTCTCATAAACATCTTTCATTTTGATGAGTGCATCCCTGTAGTGAGGAATATGAATGCCCAGGAATTATTATAAGCGGCAATTACATTGCAAGATGTTTTGTCTTTAACAGTCCAATAAATACTAAAACAGTATTTGTACAGCACCTTGCACAATGGGTTCCTAGGTTCTACAGTAATACAAATAACAACCACCATTGTAGACACAAAGAGGGTGAAGATAAAAATTCTCTCTTTCCTGCCCCAAGAAAAGCTATTCTCTCCTTCCCCCGTCCTGTCCCCTCATCCTCCACACTCTGAGTAAAAGAAGGCCCTCATTTCCTTAGCCTTTCCCCAAAGGCAAAGCCCAGTGCCTGTCTTCCCTCCCACTGTGCTTATGTGATCCCCTTATCTCCACACCCTGCAAAGACATACATAGTGCAAATATTGGGTCTTTCCACCCATCTTCAATCTCATTATAATTCACCTCCGCTGCCTGATTCCTAGCATATGGTCCATTTTCTAAAAATTAATGCTCAAGTTTTCTAATGTATCCACTAGTTTTAGATGCCCAGCTTGACAGACCTAAGGTCTGATGTTAGAGTTGTTGATCATTCACAACTCTAGATATAGTATTTATAATTTATAATTCAAAAACAGATAATCAGTTGCTAGAACAACAAAGTTGATAACAATGGAGCACATATATTATAAAGATGAACAGACCAACAACTGACATGCTTCTTAGAGCAGTTTAACTTTTGAAAACTCTGGCTTATAAAAAGAAACCTAGAAAGAAATGGTCATAAAGATAATAGTGAACAAAAAAATGGAGTAAGCTGTGAATGCCACACTTACTTTTGGTCTGTTTCTTTCTGTAGTTCTCTGTTGAGTTCATCGATTCTCTGCTGCAGTTTCTTACGTCTTTGTTCTGGTGGCAGATGACTGAAATCTTCTAGTGCAGGACCCTGCAACAAAGATAAATACTATTAAACACTGGAAAATTCAGTCTATAGTTATTTCTACTGACAATCCACACACAAACAGTTTTCTGTGACATGAGGTAGCAGGATGAAACTTCTTAGCAACTATGCTATACACATGGCTATATCAAGCTTTCACCTAAACCGAGTGTGTATGATCTTAGTGTCATAGCCCTTGTTCTTCACTCTGTCCGCTCCCTAGGGTTTTGTTCTGTCACATCATGTGACAAGCTAGATTATAGGCATTTAGAAAGACACGATATTTCCGTCATCGTATACTCTGAAGTGCCTAGCAAACTTTTAGGCACCGACAAAAAATAATCAAACAAGAAGTCTTAATAAAATCTTTATAAGATACATATCACAAGAGTGATACATGATGGGGAATAAACTGACTTAGAATACACACAGAATACACACAGAAAATAAATCAAAATTAATAACCATCTCAGCTAACCTGTGAGGAAATTTAGACTTAGTTTCTTTGTTTCATAGTACAGACCATGCCAATTAATTTGCCAATGTGAGATCTAGTAAAAGTGCAAGTCAGTAAAATTTGAAACCCTAAGTACTTTTAATAGTACAGTAAAACCTCCATTTAACGGACTAATTCGGGCGAGGGGGTGTCCGTTAAATCAAAAAGTCCGTTATTTAATAATAAAAAAAAATGAGCTGTCGGAGCAGCAGCCCGCCTGCCACAGGGTTGGGGCAACAGCTCTGCAGCCCGCCCACTGCTGGGACCCAGGCGGCAGCCGGGAGCCGGCAGCCAGCCCGCCCGCTTGCCTGGACCCGGGCGGCAGCCGGGAGCCAGCAGTCAGCCCGCCCGCTGCTTGGACCCGGGCGGCAGCCGGGAGCCGGCAGCCAGCCCGCCAGAAATGGATCAGGAATGCATCAGACTTGCTCAGAAATTTTGTCCGTTGCATCCGAAGTCCGTTAAATCGAGGTCCGTTAAATCGAGGGTTTACTGTACTGTAATACAGTAATACAGTTCAATGTATTCTTCATAATATTACAACAATCATTAAGGAACAGAAGCAATATCAATATTTAACCAAACAACATTTTTTCATACTGTCTATATTCTATCAACTTTGGTGAACTACACCCCATCATAAGTATTTCCACAATTATCTTAATATATACTCCTGTAAAATAACATTTAGTTGCTGTAAGTTGCTTTGCAGTTACAACCATGCCTACAGCCTTATTTTAGTCCCACTGAAGTCAACAGAAATACTGACTGATTCTTCAATAGCTGGGTTAGGTCCATAATAAATAATCTATGGATCTATAAACAATTACACAGAAAAACTGAATAATGGGTCCTCCTAGTCCATCCCTTGCAATCAAAGCCAATTTAGTAAGTTAACAGACAGCATGAAATAATATTTACAACTGAAATCCAGAAAGCAATAGATGTATATCGTTTGTCATCTGCCTAGAGTGTCTGTTTTTCACTTTACCTGGATATTGCCAAAAAAAAAAATACAATCGTGGTATTCATCCCCAAACCCTTATTGATATATTTCGCCTTAAGAATTTGGTCAATAATGCCTGAAAGCATACTTGAGAAGAAATATTAACTACAGTTATTAAATCCTATCTCAATCATGAATTTTTACATAAAATTATGTAATCTCTAAATCCTCTTCTATGTCCTAATTTCTTTACTATCAGTATGAGCTAAATGAGACTGAAATGGAGTTTATACAACAGATGCGATAGTAACATCAAAACTCTGGATTATAGAAACTACCCTGAATCAAAGCTATGGAAGTACTGTCAACTTTTTCATTCTAGTCCCAAAAATAGTATTGAGGGAGACAGAGGGGGGCAGCTTGTTGCTCAAACATTGATGATTCTTGAAATTTTGCATAAAAACTAACTTTAAATGTTCAAATCCTTTTACCAAATAAGTTACAGAAAATATGGATTATGGGCGCTATGAGTTCCCTCACCTCAGTATATTGCAGGAATAAGTCCCTATATGTCTTCTCAATTAAGTGTGTGTGGGTATTTATTCATATGAATTTTAAGAGGTTGCTGCTAAAAGCCCACAGCTCAATGACAGATATGCATGTCAAAGAGACGGACAATGCGTTCAAAAAAAGTTCAAGCCTTATGGTTAATAGTACCGATTAATACAAATGGTGCACCCCTCATGTGCTAGTTACTTAGAAGGCTACTTGTTTTAAACACTGAAAAAGAATCTGGCATTAAAGGCAAACTGAAAAGGGGAGAATTTAAAAGCAGTGCAGTTCTCTGAACTGTCAGGATTTTGAGTTAAATGGGCATTCATTGACTCAACACCAGCCCACACCAAGTTTTAAACAATGTGTCTAAACATTTCTTGCCCTCTCAACTGCATGGTTTTCAGTCCCTTGTCACTTGTGATATCATTCTACTACTGCTTCAGTCATTCAGGACAACCAGGGAAATCAAGATCTGATATTTCTAATGTAAAAAACACAGCCACCACCATATTGCTTTCTTTACGCATCATAAAGAAACAAGAAAGGCCAAATTTTCCTCCTGCCTCTCTCACCCACCCTCTGCTGCCTTTTTACATCAGTGGTACCTTATAGTAAAATTAGAAGAACAGGACTCTTATTGTGAATATCATTGATTCACTCCAGGAAACTAAATGCTGATAGGTGTATGTGGGAATTTTTCATCCAAATTGAGAGCTTGACAGTACAAGTGGAGAGAGGTGTATTTTTCCTTCAACCACTACAAATTAAGTTCAAAGGACCCTTTATTATTCATGTTTCCTTCTTTATACAACTTGCACAATCTTTTCATATAACTATTCTGTAGAGTTTTAACAGCTTTTCTCTCAATCCCTGAAAAAGCATGAAATATATTTTCATTACGGTCAACACATGAAATCTGTCCGCCTTCACTTTAAGTCATAGATAAGTTGCATCCAGAACAGAGGTCCAATTAGCTTACACTGCACATGGATGATAAAAAAGAAAGACCATGTATACAACGTGAAAAATCTGAAAAATGTTTTTCAAGCACCTGATTCAAAGCAATTATGATATGGAAACAATTTCAAAAGATTACTTTCATGCTATTTTATCAGAAGTACAGCAGACAGATCAGCACACAGGCTTACCATCTTCACCGACCACTGAACAGTTCATTTGAAAACAGAAAGAAACGGGAAATTATTCACATGCAATCATCATTTAGAAGTGAAGGTTTATTCCTAAAAATATATCTTTAAAATATTATTTAAAGTAAAATTTTACAAACTCAAAATTAAATAATGCACTTCATTATCAGCACAAAAACACAAACTTCATACAAGTTTGAAGTGCACTTTTGCTGAGAGAATTATTGGCAATTAAAGCTTACATTGAATGATAATGGGTAGTTTACCTTGTGGAATTACAATGCATGGCTTTATTTACTGACTTATTAATTTTAGTATTTATAATAATATATATTTAGCGAAAAACTAAATATGTAGCAGACACTGCACAAAGCAGAGGAATTTGAGGACGATGATGGGCTAGTCTACCATATACAAAAATTTGGTTAATCAGGACTAGGAATACACTGCATCACTTCAAGATTCTTAATATCCCAATAACACAAAAATAGGCTTCCGTGGAAGGCGCAAAATCCCTTCTCTGCCATTTCAAGCTTAAAATTTTAATTTTACATTTTGAACTGTTCAATTGATCATTGTGCTTTACTAAAAAATATTAAAATCTACAAACTGGAGAGAATAAACAGGATTTTTCTCCTGGGACAAAGCAATACCTTATGACAGACAAGACTGGTACGGGTCCAACAAGGTGGCATGCCCCAGGGACGTGCCACACACTCACAGTGATCCTACCAAACTTGTTAAGCTTCTCAAGCAGAGCACCATGAAGGGGTTGGAAAGGCCCCTTTCATCAGTGTATCAATGATTCATATTCACCACAGTAACTCCTCACTTAAAGTCATCCCGGTTAACATTGTTTCATTGCTGATCAATTAGGGAACATGCTCATTTAAAGTTGTGCAATACTCCCTTATAATGGTTGTTTGGCAGCTGCCTGCTTTGTCCACTGCTTGCAAGAAGAGCAGCCCATTAGAACTAGCTGGTGGGGGCTTGGAACCAGGGTGGACCGGCAGCCCTCCATCAGCTCTGCGCTCCCCTAAGCAGCCGACCTGCAGGCTATCAATTGCCAGCAGTTCAGCTGTCCCTCCCCCTACTGCCATGTGCTGCTCCTGCCCTCTGCCTTGCAGTTGCTCCCCAGAGCCTCCTGCTTGCTGTGCGGTGGGGGAGGAGGGGAAAGAGAGCAGGGCTAATGTCAGGTTGTCCCCCTCCCCGCTGCTCCTGCATGCCGCATACCCCAGGGCTTAGGGAGCTTCCTGGCAGCAGCTGCTGTCTCAGCTTGCTGATCAACTTAAAAAGGCAGAGTACTCAGAGTGGGGTCAGCCTACTTAAAGGAGCAGTGCACATCTCTCTCATATACACAGGGTGTCTCTCTCTGTCACTGTCTGCCATGCGGTCTCCCCTCCCTCCACTCATGCAGAGTGTGGGGCTACATTAATGAGTTAACCCTTGAGGGCTCAGCCAAGTGCTAGTTCATCATTTAGCAGTAAGGCATTCCCTGGGAAATATTCCACCCTCTGATTTCACCTCCTCAATCAAGCTTCACAATCATCATTGCCATGTACCAATATTAAATTATTTCTTTAAAACATATAGTGTGTGTGTGTGTGTATATAAAAAATAGAGTCTTTTGTTTGGTGAATTTTTGTTCCTGGAACCTAATCCCCCCCTATTTACATTAATTCTTATGGGATTCAGCTTAACACTGTTTCACTTAAAGTCACATTTTTCAGGAACATAACTACAACGTTAAGCGAGGAGTTACTGCACATCAGTTGTGGCCAAATGGTATTACTGTCTGACTGCTGATGAGTGGCATACATGAAAGGTTAGAGGTCTCATTTAAGCAACTTTCTAACAAGTTTCTACCTAAAAATCCAAGTTTCTATCTAAAAATTCCCCTTTATTAATAACACCCTGACTAGCAAGCACAGTAAATTCTAATAATGTAATGGGGATAGGGTGACTAGACAGCAAGTGTTAAAAATCAGGATGGGGGTAGGAGGTAACAGAACCTAAATAAGAAAAAGACCCAAAAAGTAGGACTGTCCCCATAAAATCGGGACATCTGGTCACCCTAAATGGGGACATAGACTGAACTACTCTGCTTTCCAGAGGTAATCTCCCCAGACATGCAGTGAGAACTGGCAGAGAAGAATGGGTGAGGTTTGCACTTCCATTGCTTACGATACGCCTGTTTTAAGACTGGGGTTTCCATTCAAACGGATATCAAGCCGGCACCTTTCACAACATTAATCTCTTTGACAATTATGAATTTGAAGTAGAATAAATAATAATGTCAAAAACTACCCATTATCTGATGAGTCTGCTTCGCATAATCACTTTCCCTTGATTTATAGCATGGAATGACATTTGGGTTTCTCCTTCACATTAAATAAACAACATAGCTGCATTTATGCTCATTTCAGATGGACAATGGTAACAGTGAACAAAGAAAACCCCTACAGTTTTAATCTGTTTTCTGTTACACATTGTTGCTGATGTGGAGTCTTGATGATGCACGAAGCACACAGTAATGAGAGCAGTTTCCTGTTTATGGCCTTGTTCAAATATCCTGGACAGGGCAAGTAAACAAAATATCCAACTTACTCAGCTTCTGTGCATATTATTTGCCAATTTACTGGTGAATTTAAATTAAAAAAACAAAGCAAATTAAAATGCCATTTGATAGCAGAGAATGTCGATACCATTGAGAAAATGTTTTACAGCAATAAAAGAGTGGAAATCACAGTTGTGTGTATGTTAAAAAGTGACAATATACAAAAGAAAGCATTATCTAAAAGTTTATATCTGAAATATTGTATACTTTTCCCATCAAAAATATATAAAAATATTAAATTGCCATAAGACAGGAAATTTTTTACAACTATGTTAAATTGTTCAGCTTGCAAAATGACATATTTCCCTCACCATTTGTTAAAGTAGTATTTTAAAGTGCTTGCACGATATGGCAAATTTTTTCAAAAAAGAAACTAAAAATTATATTTGATGCCCTGAAGGTTTACAAGAGAGACTAATGTTTGGTACTGTGGCACTTCCACTGAGGTGAGCTCAGATCTGTAGAAGCTTGAATGATTCTTGTAAATTTTAATCAATGCCATATTTGATCACATTCGCTAACTTTTCTGTCTTGGATTGTGATCAGTGCGCACTTCATTTTCTGTTCATACAGTAAAATTCCACTAGATTATTTTTACTTGGTTAAAACCCATCAGGCCTTGCTTCCTGGGTCAGAAGCAGGCATGTTCAGTAATCAAGAGAAAGCAGAAAAGATTAGAGTTATTTCAACAACCTCCCATACCTCATTAATGAACAGCATTGAAGGAGTTTCCTTATACTCTCCTGACCAAAGCAAGCTTTGATCAATTGACACAGAAGGAGAGAAAGGGGAAATCTGTCCTTCACAAAGATCTTAGAAGTCCACGAGGATCATCTGCAACCTAGGCTACTGTACATATGGGGTGGTATACAGAGTAACTGGAGGGGTTGGAGTAACCAGGCACTAGGTAAGGTAAATTAAAGAATGTAAATTTAAAATAATCTGAAATGTAATCAACTGACAGCCAGGGCTCCTCTAATCATTAACTGGAATGCCATGTGACGTTGGACTTTGATCTCTAATCTAGAGCAACAGAATCCGCCATGGTTGTACACAGAATGAAACAGAGGGTTTATTTCATTTTTAATATCAGAAAAATAATGAAATAAATGGAACCAAATATATCTAAATTTCTGATTATGGGGATCAACAAATGCTATAAATTTTACATAAACAAGGCCGACTATGTTTCACTGACATAATTGGATAATGCCAGTTCATTTTTCACTAGTACAATAGATGTTTCCAAGAAATTATTTCAACTTTTCAATTTTATTGTCAACGGAACAAATTCCATTTGCTGAATATGCTATTATAAATTAGTAAATCTCAAAAAGTGACATTTAGTAGTAATTTATAATTGATGGAAGATTTTTAGAAAAAAAAATTTTAGGAAGCAAAAGCAATTTAACAATGCACAGTACAGCAAAAAAATTATAATCCATTACAAGAAATGAAGTTAAAAACTGCACACTATCGCATTTAAACTGCAAAGAAAGATGGGTTTTCCCTTTTAATTCAGTTTCTCAGAAATCAACTTCTACTATTTTAGTAAGACATCAGCAAATAAGACGTCAATTTCTTTAGTGATGACTATAGACCCAATGATAAATTACTGCAAAAATGCATTATATGATGGAGGTAAGACATCTGTGAATGTGCACAACAACAAAAAGAAGATTTCAAACACATACTCAGCACCCTCTTTATAACACTTTCCTTTTGGAGTCAAACATTTTGAATGTTATAAAAAGTTTTTAAAATGAAGATAATTATCGTGTAATAGAGCATAAAGTACCTTAAAAGTGACCTTTTATCAGAGTGTTATACCAGAGTGAGCCTTATAATGAGGATGGAGGGTATCAGAAAAGCCACACCACAAACACACTTCATAGCCCATCATGCATTTTCAACTGTTATCAAACTTACCCCTCTTTTGAGGCTTCTGAAAGAAGGAATTCTGGGCTTCCCTGTTTTTATGTCACTCATGCAATAATGCACTGGTTCAATGGAGAATATGGGATACTGGGACCCATTAGGAGTAGTGGATGTGTATAAACTAGTAGGGGTAAGGGGTGGGGACTGTGTCTAATATGGAAATAAAGAAAGGAAATAAATAAGCCAAATGTTCAAAGTAATTTCAAAATGAAAATTCTGTCTTTCAGTAACAAAATTTCCATCCAACACAAAAACGGTTTACAGCATGTTTTACTAGAAGATTTACCACTATAACTTTATCAACTTTAAAGGTTTGCAGAGCAAATATAGTCATTTTTCTAAACTGCTTTATTCAGAATTAGTCTTGTGAGTTAAAGTTGGTGCAGATAATAGATACGGGTTTAAGAAAAATTTCCACCCAATTTCCAAGATCCTAGCAATACCCACGTACCTGAGATAACCTCCTTCCTTAGTACTTCCCAACAGCATCTTCAGTATTCCCTAAACCTTGCTACTATCCTTCTGGACTCCTGCTTTTCCTCACTCTGCACTGCTCCTCCTTCTCTGTAAGGTTTTTATGTGGTAGGCTAAACCCAAAATTACCATTATGATGTCCCTAAACAGGTCAATCACAGAAAGACGAATTTGTAACCCCAGCTGTGAGGAACTACTGAAATAGGTAAGATAGATTCACTGACTTTGACATTAGGTGTATGGCTTTCCTAACCATTACAGCCTCTTTAATGTCCTCATCCTTCCTCCACTTTTGTTTTAAAACAACCGCCTCTAATCTTATCTCCTCCTCCCCAGCTCCTTTTACAATATGCTTTTCCCTCACCTGCTATACACCTCTCTTCCATCTTCTATAGTTCTTTCTCCTTTTAAAAAACTACCATCTCAGCTGAACTTACCATCTACTAAGAGGTCAAGTATCTTGAAATGCAAATTAAGACCCACCAGATTCACAGATACATCAAGTCACAAAGGCTATCCTGAACATCCAGCTAATTTGTCAACCAGAATTTTTAAATCAATGAAAAAATCCAGTTTGTTATAAGTTGTTTAAATAATGCTCTGATTTAAAAAAAAATACTTTAAAAAAAGTATACTCCATTGTTACTGGGGTTTTTTCCTTTAGAAAGTGAGAAATGCTGACATAAGCTTCCATTCTGCAGTGCACGTAACCATTATATATGAGTAACTCTACACATGATTTGGTCCACTCGGTTCAGCAGCACTAATCAATGTGTAAGTATTTGCAGAATTGTAGCATGACTCTACAAAGTAAACAGACTATATACAAAGTGCTATCAAATGTACAAACTGAAACTGGGAAAGATTTTTTTGCTGGTACTTTCTTTCAACTAGTCATTTTAGGTGTTAATTGTATCTAAAGGAAGAACAAAAGGCCAGGTCCTGAACAGGTGTCAATCAGCACAGCTTCATTACTTCAATGGAACTAGCCAATTTATACCAGATGAGGCCATGGCTAAAATTTTCAGGCAGAAGCATGATTTTCAAATTGATGGTGTCCTAATCTCTTGTGCAGACCTCTAGACAAATACTAGTAAAATATGTTAGCATGATAAAGTGATATATTATAATTAATAATTACAGTGGATGAAAATAAATAACCCAGGTTTTCATTGCTATCACACAGTAGCAATTAGAAATAAATGTACTATGAGGAGGATACAGGAATTAGATATTCCATCTCTCCCCTTAGAGAAGTCTTGTGTATCTGGAATATTAACTGCAAAAACATAAATCCCAACTGGAAAGAAGTCTGGAGAGTAGTTCTTTCATCATAATAAAGCTTTTCTATTTCACAAAGTTGCTAGTGACTAGCAGCATTGAAAGTCCTCATTAAAATTTGTGGGAATAATTAAATAACAAGTAAAAACGATCTAAAATATATGTAATTTAATCTTTGTATGTTCAATTGCTTATTTAAATAGCCAACACCAGTATTAGTGGCCCCCTTTGTTGGTACATGAAGGCATTTTTCACAGAAAGTGTCAATGAAATCTACATGCACAGACGTAAGAGAGGAGTAACATCTCTGTTCTAACATTTTTATCAAAAATAGCTTTATAACTACAGGCATGTTGCGTCTCAGGCGCATTTAACGTACGCGATTTCCACTTTACGCGGTTGACCCAAACAAAAAAAAAAAAAGAAAAGAAAGAAAGGGACAACTAAAAATATTTTAAAAACTTTCTTTAGGGAGGGCGATTTCGCCCACCATTGAAGTCAATGGGGTTTCGGCTATACATGCTTTCCGCGGAAACCGCGGAACAGAACCCTCATATAAGATGCGACATGCCTGTATTAATTCTTTTATCTGTTTAGTCTTAAGATTTCCCTTTGGCACCTGCCCATCTGAAACTCCAAAAAATTAGATGCTTTACTATATGACCAAATATTTCATGTTTTCAAACAGAAAGCATTTTTATGAAAATAGTATCACAAACTTTCAAAACCAGCAACAAATAGCAGAATCCATTTGGTACCTCTACCTGCAAAGTAAAAGGGAAAGCATAAAATTTAATTTTCTTTTATGAGTCACCTTTAAAAGAAGTAATTCCTTCTACCACAAACTATGAATCCTGAGCACATTTTTATTTGGGAATAGTAACTTCACAATTCTTACCTTTGGCTTCTTTCCAAAAAGCCACAGCTTGCCCTTAGCCTTGCCCACAGTGGTTTTTGAATCGATCTTCATTCCTTCCTGCTTTGGTGTACTGATGGTTCCATCAGAGACAGTCCTGTAAATATGCTGACTGTAATCTTCAAATGGGAAGTCTCCAGGAGGTTCAAACCCAGACTTGAAGGAGTCTATCACTATTTGAGAATCCTGTATATAAGAAACATTAGTGAGTTTAAAAAACAAATCTGCACATATGAATTTTACTGCACTGGCTATGCTATGCACATACTCACCAAAGACAACAGAAGCAATATGGACTGCATAAAATACAATTCCAGACATGAATATATTTTCTAAATTAATAAGTACAGATACAGTCTTCCTGTTAGCACTTGTACTATCATGTAATCCAGAGGTTTTCAACTTGTGGTTCACAGGAGTGCACAGACTATGTCAAAGGTTTCCAAAGGGATCCGCATCTCCATTCCAAATTTTTTAGGGATCCACAAATTAAAAAGGTTGAAAACCACTAATCTAATCTATTCACAGGTGTAGTCTAGTGGCTAAACTGTGCGACCAGGAAGCGGGAAATCCAAAGTTTATATAGGATCAATTCTGACAGTGACTCACTCTATAGCCTTGGGTATGTCAATAAATCCCTGTGACTCAAATCGTCTATCTGTAAAATAATACTTAGCTACTGTAACACACAGGAGTTTTAAATATTAATATTATAGATTAAACCAAATATTGCATCTGCCTTCATTCCACAGTAATAATGGATTTTTATACATCCTCTTTCAGACAAATTAGTGAGCTTTCATATATATTGTTTTCTGTAAATTGTTTTAATTACATATGAAAAATACTTTCCCAATATAATTGCTTATATAAAATACTTTATGTTTTATATATTACTAACATAAGGTCCAGTGTGGCTACTAGTTAAGCCAATGACAAAAAAGACAGTTACATTTTGTAACTGGTGTTCTTCGAGATTTGTTGTTCATGTCCCTTCCAAGCAGGTGTGTGCTTTTTCCCATAACAGCATCCATAGGGTTGGCTCAGGCACCCCCTGTAGTGGCGCCAGTATGGCACCCAATATCTGGCTCTGCCGATCCTCCACCCCCTCAGTTCCTTCTTACTGCCTATGATATATAGCTGGAACTTTGCTCGCTCTGCGAAGCAGTCTTAGCAGTGCTCCCGTTGCGTATATAGTTCAATTTTTTGTAGCTAGTTGATAGTTCTAGTTAAGTTAGGAAACGGTTAGTTGTTGGGGGAGTTCCCCCCGCAACTCGTGTTGCCCCCTCTGGGGCATGCCTGGGTCCCCAGGGTTTAAAATCTGCGGGGTCTGCGGCAAGTTTATGCCGAAGAGCGACCCGTACTCTTCTTGCCTGAGGTGCCTTGGGGAGAGCCACCAAAGAGATTGGTGTCAGATCTGTAAGGGATTCCGCCCCGGGACCTTTAAGGACCGAGAGCAGAGATTCTGTGTTCTCCTGATGGAGGCCACCTTGTGACCGCATTGCAACCCAGGACCGGTGGAACCGGCACTGAATGCCTCGTCTTTGGTGCGCAGTGCTCCGGCGCTGCTGGTGCAGGCAAAGGCCCAACAGAAAGACCATAGATCCCAGCACTGGGGGAACTCGGGGGACAAGAAGTCGGCCTCAGTGCGGCACTGCTCCCCATCACCGGTGCCTGTGAAAAGGAAGAGGCCGGTGAGGGGACGTTCACCCCACCAGGACCTCAAAGGACCCGCAGTGCCCGTAAGTGCAGAAGGGTAGTCTGCGCTGGCACCCATCCTACTCAAGGCCTTGTCGACTCCTGCCCCAACAGGGGATCAGTTGAGTCCGGACCAGTCGATATCCCTGGAACCCCGGAGGTTCGGCCTCTATCGACGCCGGGGGAGTTTGAGGTGGCATCAAACCTGCTGAGAATGTCGGTGCCAGCCTCCCCGCGAAGGCGGGACAAGCCACCGGTGCCCACCCGACCGTCGATCACATCAAGAGGCACACCTGCTTGGAATGCACATGAACAATCCCTCGAAGAAGAACTCCCATTTCAGTAAGTAGGATCAATCTCATAATACAGTATTTTACATGTATATTGTGTGATTATGTAATTTAAAGACC
Organism: Sternotherus odoratus; assembly: GCA_032164245.1. Taxonomy (NCBI): domain Eukaryota; kingdom Metazoa; phylum Chordata; order Testudines; family Kinosternidae; genus Sternotherus; species Sternotherus odoratus. Next base: position 63,739,215 of record JAVMKO010000008.1, read on the forward strand.
ATGTCATAATGCTATGCACCAGGGGGTCAAATTAAGGTTATGAGTACTGGACTTTACAACCATACCAGTCTTTATTTAGTTCGTTGCATGATCAAACAAACTATTTCAGACATCTCTTCAGCAGCTCATGTAAATAAATTGCTGTCAACCCACTTCCCAGTCAAGAAGCATTTAGATCACAAACTCACATTGGTTTAATCCAGGCCTGGCTACTCAACCATCGTTTTCAAAATAGACTGTTAAGATGGAGTGATCATTTGTGCAAAGCCAACCTGATTACTATGTACCAGTGGGGTTGCGTTAACAGAGATCAGCCAAAAAGAATGAAAAAGTTTTGATGTAGACAACTGACATCAAAACAGGAAATTAGCATTTTGACCAAATTCTGAAATAACTCATGTTAATGTCAGGATTTGGATCTTTTAGATTAAAAGATAAGTGGACAATATAAATCTGAAATATTTAGTATAATTTTCCCCCCTTTCAATAATATGCCACCTGGCTCCCATATTAGTTAACTTACTCCTGAATATTAAGGAAACAAAATTAGCTGAATTTACTTACTCTGCATTCATCAACTGATTTTGCTGCAAGAATCATTCCTTCTAAACATTTAGAGATTATGGGAATAACTTTGCGCTCAGAATCAGCAAAACCTTTATAACATTCACTAAGCTTGATGGTCCTCCGTTCATCCATTTCTTGAAGATGCTACAAAGAAGATAAAGGATAATCTGATGATTTTGTTTTCTGATATTTCTTGTTTATTCTGTTAAGTATGCAAATACAGGAGCCATTTTATAATGAAATATGGAATTTCTTTGTCCAGTATTAGGACAAAACTGAATACAATTAGATAAAAATTAATATTTTTAAAATACATTTTGTCATTGACTTTTTTTTTTTTTTTTTTTAGCAAAAGATGTACAGAATACAGTGTAATCAGGAAGACTGGATATTCTTTATTAAAAACAGTATTTGGAAACAAAAGGCTTCCTATTGTCACAGTCTGCTCCTCCTCTCTATCCTCCACCTCTCTAATCACATACACACTTCCTTTAATTAATAAACATTTCAGATAAAATTTGGAAATTGTGTGGGACAATTGGCTGAATTTCCCATCTTCTAACCCACCCTCCACCCCCTGTAATTATTTCTAGTCTTAGCTAACAAAAATTTGAGGCTTTTTCAAAAAAAAGTCTTGTTTTTGTTTTGAACTTTCCTTCCATTTGACACACATTCCCAACAGAAATGATTAAAAACATTGGGACAGAAGAACAGAAATGATTAAAAACATTGGGAAAGGATATGATATCATGTATAAATGGGACACAATTCTAATATCCCATTTAAGAGACAAATCCTTTCCTGCAAGATGTGTGTTCTGGAAAAGAAAAATGTTACATAAGCTTTTAACGAAAGCCAACTAGAACCATTTCTTATCCAAGTATCTCATTGAATGTTGGCTAGTCCCATATTTAAAACAGAAAAAGGTACCATTAAGTTTAAAATCCTAAAGACCATTGAGCAAATTTTTAAAACCCAAAAATAATCCACTGTTTATATAATGATGCATATCCAGAGCTCATCTCACTCTTACTATAAGAAGACACTATAACATGTATTGAAAACTTAGCCTATTAGTTACAATAATTGGCATCTAAGGTAGGCTTAAGCCTTTGCTAAATCTACCCTAACAGAAGCAGATGTCTCAAGTAGCAATCTCACATGATCTCCCTGAAATAAAACTATACCAGCTGAGTCATGTAATTATTTGTTTGTAAACATTACTCAACACTTGCAAACAAACAATAAAAAGAAATGCCAAGAAATAGCCTTAGAGAAGAGTGGTTTTCAATCAGCACTCTGTGAACCTCTGGGGGTCCCCAGACTATAACTAAGAGGTCTGGGAAACGCTTTTGTTACCCTAGAAGAGTGGTTTTCAGTCTGTGGTCTGTTGACCCCTGGGGGTCTGCAGACTATGTCTAAGATTTCCAAAGGATCTGCACCTTCCATTTGAAAATTTTTAGGGATCCACACATGAAAAAAAGGTCAAAAGATACTGTTATAAAGTAAAACTAGGTCTTTGCTATCATATTTGCTAAGGACTTCAGGAAATAAGAGTAATTTCTCATAACAAAAAAAAGTATTTTAACCTTGGAGAAATGTAATAAACAAATCTTTGATCAAAAGTTATCAAAAATGTTCCTCTTGGGTCTTTGCTTAATACACAGATTTCTGCAGTCTCAGCTATGCACTACAATTACTTCCTTAGTCTTCTACTGACAGGTCCATTGGAGGTAGCATTCATTACCTAGTTAAAAAAACTAAGATCTTAACAAGGAAGAAAAATTTCCTCCTAGAGTTTCAAATAAATAATTTTTTAAAATATTCCTTTGCAATCCTCTCCTATTCTCCTAGAAAATCTCAAGTATTCTCAGGTTATTAAACTTGTAAATGAATTCAAGGTTTTCATTCTTCCTCTGTTTCCTCTCACTTTGATTCTCAGTAGTAGCCTGTCATGGCTGGAAATAAGCTTGCTGGACATTGGGTGGCATCCTAAAACTGAATTATTGATATCTTTATGCACAAGAATTCCTATGCCGTTGACATGTTTGTCCTCTCCACTGTAATAGAGTACATGGCCTTCTTCCATTAGTACCTCTCCAACACCATTCCATCTGACCTCAGAGATTCGTAGGAGGTGCCAAGTATATTGTCCCATTTCGTACCTGCATTCTTTCAACCTTCCTCTTTGTCTCAACGTCCTTACATTCCACGTGGCTATAGTGATGTTATCTCTTCCACGGATTTTCTTTGTTGGGGTTACACCAGTAGTATACTTGTTGCGTCTTCCCAGGTGGGATGACACAATCATTATTAACCCAGGTTGGGATCAATCTGGTATGGACATCATTGACTTGCTCATCATATGGTGTGTCTTGGGCAAATTTCTAACCTCTCCAGGCAGCCCCATTTTAGTCACCTCTTACGAGATGTAGGAGGAGTAGTGGGCCTATTCTGTCCCCAGACCCACATCCGTCTAAAGATAGTACCATTTAATATCACAGGGGTACAAGTGTATGCCCCTACAACAGACTATGACGATGATCAAATTGAAGATTTTTACAATCAGCTCCAAGGTATCATCGATAAGGTATACAAGAAAGATATCCTGATTGTACAAGGAGATTGGAATGCTAAAGTGGGTACTGACGCACAGGCAGATTGGCAAGATTATTGTGGCCCTTTCTGTAATGTGGTAACCAATGAGAGAGGACTGAGACTTTTGGAGTTTGCCAGCTATAATAATCTGGTTCTTCCAAACACATTAGGAGTACATAAAGCATCCAGACCAGGGGTGGACAAACTTTTTGGCCCAAGGGCCACATCTGGGATCAAAATTGTATGGAGGGCTGGGTAGGGAAGGCTGTGCCTCCCCAAACAGCCTGGCCCCACCCCTTATCTGACCCCATCCCACTTCCCATCCCCCTCAGGATCCCCGACCCATCCAATCCCGCCTCCCCCGCTCCTTGTCCCCTGACCGCCCCCTCCAGAGGCTCCTGCCTCTAACTATCCCGCCGGGACCCTACCTCCATTCAACCACGCCATCCCGATTGCCCTTTCCACACCCCCACTCACTGACAGAGCCCCGAGACTCCCATACCCCATCCAACCCCCTCCCCATTTCCCATCTTCTGACTGTCCCCCCCCCCCCCAAATCTCCACCCCATCCAACCGCCCCTGCTCCCTGGGACTCCCTTCCCTCTAATCCAACCCCCCGACTCCAGCCCTCTTACCACACTGCTCAGAGCAGCGGCCGGAGCCAGGCACGCTCCCACACAGCCCCGCCCTCCAGAGCGCTGCCTTTGCAGCGGCATGGCTACGAGGGACAGCAGGGGAAGCCTCCCCTAAGACCTCAGGGGCCGGGCAGGAGGGGCCTTTGGGCTGGTTGTGGCCCCCCAGACTGTAGTTTACCTATTCCTGATCCAGATGATCAACATGGCATGCCCAGGTTTCGTTCTGAGATTAACAGAGCTAAAACCAGGAGCTTCCCCAGTGCTGATATTGGAAGTGATCATGACCTTGTGGTGCTAAATTTTTGTCTGCAGCTAAGGAAAATCGTCAAGCCAAAGTTTATCAAACTCAGAGACTGAAATGTTGCAGAGTCAATGATTGGCAGAAAATTTGCCACGCTGCTTGCTCTAGAAAAAGACATAGAAACAATGACCAACAATTTCAATGCAGTAATGAATGAGGCAGCAATGGACACCCCTGTGAAACACTTGTAAGAAGACAAAACCATGGGTCACAAATGAAATGCTACAAATGTGTGAAATTAGAAGGGAACTTAGGAGAGACAAGAACAGCACTGAGGGAGCTGATAAATACAGAGCAAGTGGCAGAAAGATCAAGAAAGGAATGAAGGTGGCCAAGGAAATATGGAGTGAAAAACAATGCTCTAAAAGTGAAGAGTGTATCAAATGAGCCTTCCAGGTTGTAAAACATTTGACAAAGGAAAGATGGACCAAAACTAATGCAATTCAAGACAAAGAAGGGAATAATCTTACAGAAGAAAGGGACATCATCAATAGGTGGACAAACTACTATTCTGATCTATACAGCCATCAGACCATCCTAATGTCTTAGACAGTGCAGAGTGAACAGAGGATGACATTTCAATAGTACATGAAGAAGTGGAGACAGCTGTGAAATCACTCAAGAATGGAAAGGCTAGAGGACAACATCCCAGCCAAACTGATGAAATTCGGAGGAGAAATAATAATACATGAACTCATCTGCAACAAGACTAGGCAGACAGGTGAGTGGCCCTCCACATGGACACAGGTCACTAATCATCACTTTCCTAAAGACAGACAACCCGCAATTGTGTCAAAATTACCAGACCATAAGCTTAATTAGCCATCCCAGAAGAGTGATGTTGAAAGTCATATTGAACAGACTGAAGCCACAAGCAGACAATATCATCACTCAAGAACAGGCTGGCTTTCATGCTGGAAGAAGTAACACAGAAAAGATTTTCAGCCTCTGTGTTTTATGTAAGAAGTACTTACAACACCAGCAGAACATCTACCACGTCTTTATTGACTTCAAGAAGGCGTTTGACTGAGTATGGAACGAAGCTCTCTAGGAAACCATGAAGTAGTACAATGTTGGTGTAAACTTATTTTTACCATTAAACAACTGTATGCCAAGGCCAGCAGTACAGTTCTCATCAATGGCACAACAGGAGAGTGGTTTCGCACCACTGTTAGAGTCTGGCAAGGCTGCCTTCTTTCACACACGCTGTTCAAGAGCTACTTAGAGCACATAATGACTGATGTCCTAGAAGATCACATGTGCATAGTCAGCACTGGGAGGTGAACAATCTCAAATCTTCAGTTCGCTGATGACATTGATGGCCTGGCAGGCAGTGAAGATGAATTTGCCAATCCAGGATGAAATCTCCTCAAAATACGGCATGGGAATCAGCACAGAGAAAACCACGCTGATGACAAACAAACATGATGGGATCAGCTCACATATCAGTATCAGACGGTGAAACAGTTCAATTATTTGGTGGCAATCATCACTGATGAAGGATCCAAGACAGAAATTCAGGCAAGAACTGCGCAAATAGCAGCAGCAGTAACAAAGCCAATTTGGAGGAATAAGAACATCTCCCTGGAATCCAAACAAACCGGTCATCTCCATTATCCTATGGAGACATGGACCCTTGCGGCAGAACTTGAATGGAAAATACAGGTAGTAGAGATGAGATACTTCCGTATAATCCTGGCCATCCCCTACTTTGACCATGTCAATAATGAAGAGGTCCGCAACATCATCACCCAATGCGCTGGGTCATATGAAGACCTCCTGATGACCATGAAGAAGCGCAAGCTGAAGTGGTATGGCCATGTAACAAGATCAACTGCCTATCCAAGATCATCCTCCAAGGGACAGTACAGGGGAAGGGAAGAAGAGGTAGACAGAAGAAGAGATGGATAGACAACATAAAAGAGTGGACAGGAATGGACTTCGCAGAGACTCAAGCTCTGACAAACAGTTGCCAGGGGTTGAGACGATTGATTGCTCATCAATGATGGTGCCCCAATGACCAATGCAGTTATGCGAGTGGTGATGATGAGTAGCCCGTGAGGTTCCCAGTGTTATCCCAAAGGCTTCAACCGACTTCAAGACCTTTTTTCCATTTGTTGCCATTCTTGGATCACATTATATTAAATGAATTCTGCACAGAATCTGTGTCCTTGAAAGAAACATTTTCTTCTTTTACAATATGATTCTAGTATTCTTTAAGCAAACAAAAGGAAACTTGCTATTTCTAACAATATTCACAGAAACTAAACAGTATTTTATTTACATTTCTAAATCTAATTGTCTATGAACAATAAACGTAACCTAATAAAAACCTAGACAGATATGCTTTAGATATCTTATACCAGCTTAGGTGACTGACGTGATCTACCAAGATGATCTCTTTCTTTAAGTTATAGATTTTGAAATCTTCTTCCCCCTCAAAAAATAAATAAGTTAATTTTATTAAATATTGTTTTACCTTGTAAATCTGAGGAATGACAATGTAGTAATGTTTGTGTTGCTCTCCATTAAAATTCTGTAGTTGTGCAGCATATTCATTTTTGTTTTCATCTGCCATGTGTGTACGCAGGTTTAATTGTTGCTTAGCCTAATGGGAAGTCACATCAGTACAAACATGCCTCATTTGTGTTCTCTCAAAAGAAATGTAACATTACTTTAACTAGCTTTCCCACCAATTACATAAAAACATTAGTCACAGTAGATGTGGAGGCACAAACATGTCTCCATATAATTAAAATAAAAGGGAAGGAATGTGAGTGCCATTAAATTTGTAATGTCAATCTACAGGTTATATTTAGGAACTGCCATAAAAACTTCCTCTGCAGCCATTGGACTAAAGGTGGTTCAGAAGGAGAATACAACAGAAACCATTAAACTAGATTCTAAGCACTTTACACCACAAATCTACACCACAAATCCATCTACAGTTGCTGTCTTAGACATGCTTTGAGATCATCCTTTGAATAATTTAAAGACTAAATATGTCAATATGCTGACATACTGCCTGACTAAACTGTACATTAAGTTTTAAAAGATGAATTATACTGTTACTTTGATATTGCCTAAAATATGTAAATAAATATATTGTGCTGTTCAAATATTGCTACAAAAAATAAAGCCATCAAAAATTAACATTTTCAAATAATAGTAACAACAAGGAGGAGAGGAAGAAGTGTCATGGGTCTTACCTTCTCAACATCAGCCTTGGTTGCATTTGTGTCATTGTCCAGTCTTTCATAGCTTTGCTGTGCCTTTTCTGCTTCTCTGCACTCTCTTTCAAATTTCTTTTTGCTCTATAAAAATCATGAAGACCATATTGCACTAACAAACCAACAGACAGACTGTTTTATTTTTACAGCAACTTCAGATATCTAAGCTTCCTAGATATCTAAGCTTCCATTTAAAGTTTTCATTAAACTTGGCTGAGAAAAGCCTTCACACTGAAAATCAAAGCACTGCTGTCTTGTTCGATCTGCAGACAAACCACCCTTTCTCCAGAGGTTTTAACTTGCTCCATTCACCTTAATGGGGTGCCAGCACAGAAATGTTCCAAATAGGTTTTAAAATGATTATACAAGCAACCAAATTATGAATACCCAATTACAGAGACAAATTTAATGATAAAGAACAGCTGGGTCCAGATTTTGGCTCAGATTACCTGGGGGGCGAAGGGGAAATGGCTGGGAAAGAAAATCTAAATCTGGACTCAGACATCTCTATAATTTTAAAATTCATTTCTTTAACCAATTTGTTACAAACATGTTAATTGACAAGATACTGAGCACGTTTTAGCAGCGAGCATAGACCAAAACAAATAGTGTTCAGCAATGTCTCAGCTAACCACAATTAGATCCTCTGACAGGATGCTAAACAATATTTGTCCTGATCTACTCTGACCACACTAACCCATACTTGGCATCATATCAGCTAACCTTACTGATGACAAATCTGTCAGATATGGTAAGATTTCCCAGCATAAATCAAACCTTCAGAGGTTTGTTGCAAGACTCCGTAGCCAGAGACAACTATATATTTTGAGAGTATCTCACAGAGAAGTGCACTGTCGATGTTGCCAGCCTACTGAGACTGCAATTCTCAACACATTTACTGTAAAGTAGTCTCTGACTGTTGACACCTGATGGCTCTATTTTATGCTCCTCTATTAAATGTCCAAGGTGAGAAAAGGCTGTTACCCATCACGTTTACCAAAGCCCTATTAATTCCTTATTTTTAAAACAGAATTAGATGAGACTTGAAACAATACACTATGGAAGATACCCACCAAAAAAATGATAGAAATATGTGAGCACATGAAGTACTAGCATCTGCCGGAATGGTGTTTTTCAGAACCGGTGATGCTGTTTTCCATCACAAATCCATTGTGACTGAAATATATTCCTATGCAGATATTGAGAATTCTTCAGTTTCAGCCACCTTGATTTCCAAACCAGATGACTGACTCCAGAAAAATCACCAAGATTTTTCCTGTGCAGTGATCTGTAATTCTAATGTATTCTGACATTCAGAAGGAAGTTAGTGTTTGTAATACTGAAGTTCCAAAGATGAACTGGAAAGCTAAAAATTAAAACGGAAACAAACCCAGATCTGTCTCTCCAATCAACCCACCATGGGAGGGGCATTCAGCAAGAAATAAGTTTTAAATAACCATCTTCAGTGACCTGAGCAGTGCCCAGTGCATTTCACATAGGAGGAAAAAGAAAAAAAAAAAGGTAGATTAAAATTTATTTCTGCACTGCATGTCCCTCAGTCTGGTAAATGGGGACCACTCAACATAGAAATCTGGGCTTAACTCAGTTTTCACTTTTTTTCTGAAGTTAGTTCACCTTAAAATGATTTAATTGTTCCCCTTCTCTCTCCCTTCCTTCTGTTTGGCACATTCAATGGAAATGTTTCAGAAGTGCAAATGTTTTTGTAATCTTCTTTCTGATTAGCATTTTCCTTTCAAAAAATTTAGTGATAATAGTCAAGACTTCCGAAAAAGAATGTTGAACATTTTGGAACAATCTTCTGCAACCAACTGCTACCCTCTCTTGACACTTTACAAATGAAGTATTTTGATATCTTATTGCTTATCCTCTCTTCTTTATGTAAAGCATGTGTCTTAAAAATATTCTTTCATTCTTCTGACTTCATAAATATGAATCTTCCACCTCTCCACCATTGTTTCAGGATATCTGACCAAGATACTACACATTCTAAGGATGGTGCATTCACACAGGGGGAATCTGTGTCAATATCACTTCAAAAGTATCAATGAGTCATGGAAAGTAGAGTTTATGTTCTGCCTCCTTTTAAACTGGGGCTTTCAAAGAATGGAACCATGAAGTACTCTGCCTGTATTCCTCTATTAAACTGAATTTATACAGACTGAAAGTATACAATAGTTATAGCAGCATTCTTGAATAAACCTTTTGTTACAAGCCATCTTGATCAAGTCCAATGCTGATGACAGATTTAAAGCTTTGATTTCCTTAATGATGCATAAATAAAATGTACATTTAAAGACCTTCAAGTCATTAAACACAGTTGGGTTAATTTGAGGTTAATTAGTAAGAACAGAAACTTAGAAAATCTACTACAACTACTAAGCAGGCAGCAGAAAATCTGTAAATGTGAAAAGATGAAACATAACCTAGTGAAACTTCCCCTTCTCCCCCCAAATAAACTATTTCTTAAATAAACTGTAGGTGGTTACAATGAAAGCAGGCTAGGTGAAAAGGAACGGATAGTTAAAGGATTGCTAGGCTGAGGGATTGCTAGTAGATGCTTCCGGGGCATAGTATTGAGTGTTATTTTCAAGAAAATTCGAATATATTTGATAGCTACTTCTCTGTGTTACATAAACCCCTAAAGGGTAACTCCTACAGAGAACAACAACTTACAGAGAAATTAATTAGGTAATGAACTATAAGTACATTGTATTCTCTCTTGGCTACTGAACAATAAATCTAATGTGATCCTTCAGTGATACAGCTAAACACTAAACGTCGACTGATCAAAAACACAAAAGCAGACGTAAAGGCAACAGTTGTGTAGAACTGTACACTATTAATATTAACAGAAAAACTCACATTATCCATCTGTTTCCAGCACATGTCAAGATACTGCTGAGCTTTTCGCCCCTCTTGAAGATGCTGTAGGCCATAAATAAAACATTTTCACAAATCTCGGATACTGTTAACATTACTGGTTTCTGTTCTAGTTTAAATTCAGTATGCTATGTCAATTGTTTACTAATTTATCAAGGTACTTTATTGGAGACATTACCACCCATGCAGTAGCAGCACAATAGACCAAGGTTATTTTTCACTCAAAAGTTATTAATGGGCACAATTCTACATTTGTATTTTGAACATCCTAGCAAGTAAATATGTATTAAAGAGAGCTATTCCGATGTTATATTAAGTTGCACATAACACTTATAATTGAAACTATTGTCACATTTATACTACTGACTGGAAAAATATGTATACAGATTCTTTGAATGAAAATAGTCATTTTATACACTATTTTTAGATAATAATAAAGAAATTACCATTTTTCTTTCTGTTTTTAGATCATGAGAATATCTCATTAGTTCTCCATACACTCTGTGTCCCATTTCTTCTGCTACTACTTCTCGTTGTCCTGCATAGTCATTTAACTCGTTAAGGATGTTAAAAAAGGCTAGACATGACGTAAACCTGACAAAATACATATTAAAAACAAGGTGAAATTGATTTTTACGTTCACTAAGGATTTCTTTACTTAGCCATTAAGAGAACATAGAGAGTGTTAAAATTGGATACACTGTAAAATGAGCCTTAGACTAATGTTGAACTACATTGACAATGCACAGTGGGGAAAGCTTACGTTGGGCCTAAGATGTACCACATTCTAATGTCTCTTTATACACAGTTTATAAGAACATGGATTTTGGGGAGTGGAAAAGAAAAAATAAGAATACTACCTGGAAGGCCCTGCAGTATAGTGGTATTTCCTAAGCTGCCAACTGAGAGGACTGAGCTTGGGAAGGGACTTAGGTCCCTAGGCTTGGAGGCTGAACTTGTTGCAGAGATGATGTGCTTGGTCTTGAGGGTGGAACATGCCAATCATACCACTCATATGCATCCCGATGGATTATTTACAGAACAAGTTTGCTATCAGCTCTGGAGACAGTTGCCTGTTTGCCTGCCCACCTCTTGGCTGGAGGTAAGGTGCCACTATGGCTGGCACTAAAAAGGGGGAGGAGGAGGAGGAGGGGCAAAAATAAGGGTAGAAAGTGTGTGTGGAAGGGAGGAAAGAAACAAAAACAGTCACCATATTAAATATGCATCTCTTTAATTATGGAATATTGCCATCTTCTTAACGCTGGCAGGTCCTGAATTCCATTGTGGAGATGGAAATACTGGCTCCTGAAGTCCAGATTTCTTTAAGGTGGGTTTAAATAGAACTGGAGGTGTTTCTAGTGCGGTTCCCCAAGGCATTTCTGCATAGCACTTCCCTGGCTGCAACGTGAAATCCATCCCACATGCTACCCTTAGGTTTTCACCATCCTTTCATTCATAGTCCAATTATTTATACTTTAAAAACTAGCACTGTGTTTTAATCAGACAGCAAAAATCATCAATGACCAGGACAGCGAAACAAGCACTCCTCTTAGGCTATGTGTACACTGTAGTTGGGACTGATTATAGACTTACACGTGCTAGCTGGGCTGGATCTAGTGTGCTAAAAATGGCAGCATTGGTGGTGGCTCACACTAGCCTCCAAAGGACAACTCCATGGGAGATCTTACATACAAATGTGGGCACTAACCCAAGATGCCAGCTGTGCCACCGCAGCCACACTGCTATATTTTAGCATGCTAGCTCAAGTGTGTACGTCTACCTGAACTGGGAATCACACCTCCCCACTGCAGTGTAGATATATCCTTACACTACTGACAATGGAGTTGCTTAAAATGCAGTGTTACAACTCTAAATGGTCATCCAAATCTACTTTGCTTCTTGGAGCCAAGTCACCAGAGTAACACACTTGTGTTTCACTAGCCAAAAATAAATGACAATTCATCATGCAATCAAAACCGAAGTCTGCAGAGCTGCACTGGTAGCACATTACCAGGATTCTCAAAGGGTAAATACAAATTGTAAGAAAAAGAAACACACACAATAAGGCCAAATTATTCCCAATACGATAAAAGTAATGTCAGAATATATATAATATAATCCCACTAAAACTTCACTTTCAAACTCTTATGCTAAATGAAGTTTAATTTGGAAAGCTGCCAATTCAAATTACCACATTAACATGACCTAAAATTTTAGGACACCAATAGTGGGAACAGTAAAGTGTGATATTTAATTGTAATAGAACAACAGAATCCAAACAGAGGAGGTCCTGATTTCATTCATTTGCTAATTTATCCATCAAAAGTATTTGCACAGAAAAAGTTCCATTAAAGATGATAAAGATTACACAAAATACAATGGTATTTTATATTTATATATGTAAAACTTTAAATACATATATTTTACCTGGGCTCTTCATCTTTTGATGAACGTTTGGGACAGTACTTCTTAACCAGATTTCTGTTAAATGTAAAAAGTATATATACTGTATTATAAAAGCATTTTTCTAGTTGCAGTTTTAAAAAAAATAAAAAATTGGTGAGGGAAATAGTGATAAAAAATAGGCCCCAGTGCTGCAATGGAGAGCCTTATACCAGTGAAGGTCTCTTTGCAGCACTAGGGTCACATACCGTAAACTATTTGAACCAAGAATTTGATATGACTTCACAGGGAAAACTCATTTTGGTGTAAACACAGTGAAGCCAACAGAATAATATATATTTTAAGGCACCTGTTGCCATAGTAACTAAATCGCCTCATTTATTCACATCCAATTTAAAAGGCTCACAAACAGCAGGGTTTATATTACATTTACTCTCCTATCTGGACACATAAATGATACTGACAGGCACAGCTAAGCAAAGTGCAAATCATATAGTCATTCTGGGTACCACATTCATGACTGTTTGCAGAGAAACCCAGTGACCAGGGTTTGGCTTTCAGCAGACATTCAAAGAAGTTATTTTAACTACACTACAGTTATTGTTCTGAAAATGAGCAGATTCTTACAGTGTGAGATGCAGAATCTTTTTTCAAATGGAGGCAATATCTTAGACCTGAAAACATCATCAGTGCCTCTGGAAATATCAACAGTTCAAAAGCTAAGAAAAAAGATCTTTTTAAAAAAAAAAAAAAAAAAAAAAAAAGAAGAGACCGAGGCCCCTAATATGCTCTCTTTAGCATGTGCACAGACTGTTGTGCCTATGCTGGGCATTATTTACTTTAATGAGTGGACATAGCCACGAACGTGTGTGCTACACACTGCAGGAATACCGTCTTGATCAACACATTTGCCCAATAAGTCCTCTAATCAAACACTGAGAACACAGAGATGCACTTCTACAGAAATAACTGCAGGATTAGTGACTAAATTTTGAAATGCAGTAGAACAACATTATAAAGAATCCTGTGACATGCCAATGCAACATAACATGCCCACAATCTTACAAAAAGGAAAAAAAGAGAGAGAGAGAAATACAATACTTGAGTTTCAATTTTCAAATACAATCCTTCTCCAAAACATATATTTCCACACACACACACACACACCTGTCCAGCTGCACCAGATTTACTATCCCAAAAAATAAGATTTATTGCTACAGATAACAACTTTTCTGAAAGCTATAAAGGTACCCGTAGAACACCATGAGAATGCTTACTTTTATAAAAAAAACAACCACCCCACAATTAGTTCTACCTACCCTCCTATTTTCAGTATGTGGACAAAGATCACATCTTCATACTGCGGTATCCTTTTTATTCTAACAGTCTTCAAAATTCCCTCACTTTTTATAAACCACAAAAGTTGAAATTATAGATTCATTACTGATCTCCCTCCTTCTGTCTAGATGGAATTTTATACCCTTTTCAGCAAATACAGAATAATTTTCTGTGTCAAAGTGAAATAAATAATACATAATTTTAACAAAACACAAAAGGATCTGGCATTTCTTTGGCCACTGGCACATCTTTAAATCTAATATTTCTACATTTGATTTTCCAGTAATTCCAATAGTCTCTATCATAGGATCAGATTTTACAATGTTTAATGCAAGCTGTTATTCTCTTCAGTTTATGCTTGTATTTACTGAATATTTTCTCCTAATTAATTTAAGAGTTTACGTCAGGAGTTCTAGTGTCCAGTGTGATCATGTTAGCAGAAAACTCTTTAGCTTTCCTTCTATAATAGTCATGGACTTTTGCACAGCATTAGTTCTTGTCAGTACTTATTAAAACCTTTCACATCAAAATATGTATCACCCAACTTTATTGTTAAGTGTCTTCTGCAACCAACAGAAGATGGCAGTGAGTACAGTCTGAAGAGGCATCAGGTTTGTTTATAGGCATTTTGAAAGCATATTCATTTCTTCCCCAGATATTTCTGTAAAATACTGTGTATACCGCACTTTTTTCACCATGAAATCCATTTAGTAGCTGCAATAAGAAAGGCAGATAGCAGAGCTAACGGCTGTATATTCTCCATTTTAGGCTGCTTATACCATGCCCAATACTGCATATTTCATTTGCCACAGATTTTTATCCACTGAAACAACACACTATATATTTATAATCCAAACAATAAAAAAGGTACAAATTAGCATATTATTTACATATTGCTTTAGGACGGCGTTTGCCCAGACTTCCCTTTGTTCAGTTTTAGGATTTAAAAGTGCAGTTACCCTGAAACGATGACTGAAAGAACAGCACTCTCTTGCTCAAAAGCCAAACTGCGTCTACTTATTTTACTAATACAGTAACTCCCCACTTAATGTCCTCTCATCCCTGCTCCATTACAGAACATGCTCGTTTAAAGTTGTAAAATGCTCCCCTATAATGTCGTTTGGCCGCCTGCTTTGTCCATGGCTGGCAGGCCCCCCCCCCCCCCCATCAGCTCTTCTATACACCCCCCAGCAGACCCCCACGGATCAGCGCCTTCCCCTGCTCTCCCCCATCCCCTGCCTGTGGCAGACAGCTGTCTTACGGCGTTCAGAAGGCTGGGGGGAAGAGCGAGGACAGGGCGCGCAGCCTTACCCCCTGCTTCCCCCAACCCACAGCAATCAGCTGGGTTGCAGTATTCAGGAGGGTGGGGGGGGGAGAGGAGCGAGGATGTGGAATGCAAAGTAAAGGGAGAGGAGGTGGAGTGGAGGGGGGAGAGAAGAGGCAGTTAAGGGTGGGGGTTTGGGGAAAAGGGTGGAGTGGGTGGGCCGAAGGTTGAGCCCCCGCCACCGACAAAGTCGATGTCTATGCTTGGGAAGCTGCTGCTGTGCAAGGTGCTTCTCCTAGCCTAGGGCACCTTCAGCCTCCTTGCCTGCCTCATTGTCTGCAGTGCCAGTGGGGTGTGCCTGTGTGACGTAAAGTGGGGGCACCTCCCAACTCTAGTACTGTACCTGTATTAAACTGCTTGTTTAAAATTGTTTTAAAATGTATATAATGCCTTTTATCTGGCAAAACAAAAATTCCCTGGAACCTGCCCCCCCCCCAACATAGTTTTGCTTAAAGTTGCATTTTTCAGGAACATAACTACGTTAACTGAGCCATTACTGTACTCTCACCCTTCACACTTTTCAGTGTGACAAAGCATCAAAATGTGGATCACCTGTGTTTTGTTGCAACACAGATATGACATAGGATGGTTTTTAAACCATAAAAGTATCTAAGAATGTTTTCTCACTGTGAATTAAATAAACTAGTTATTCAAAGAAAAAAATGGGAAAGGGGAAATTCCATCATGTGCAAATGGAAGAAACCCTCCCCAACCCTCTCCAGGTCAACATTAAGGTTTAATTTCTGAACCATGCGATTCCCAGCACAGACATCTAACACTTGAGCTAAAGTGTTATTTCTGTATTTGGACCAGGCCCTTTGGGGAGGTTGTGACATTTCAGCAAATTGTTGTGTAATCCACTGACAAGCAGCAACAGAATGCTGGAGATCAGGATTTTTGCATTCTATTCCTACCTCTGTGAAGGAAGTGTACCTACTAGTTAGGAAAGTAGCTGTAAGTACACCAATTTTCAACATTCTGTAGAAGAGGCAGTATGACAGCACAGGCAAGACTTGGGCCTATCATACCGGTAGTAGGGACTTGAGTTCTAGTCCCAGTTTTGCCAGAAGTGACCTTGTGCAACCTCTCTTAACTTATATGTAAATTTGGAGGAATAATAATTGCCTATGTATGAAAGGAGTATGAAGCAATGCTCAATTAAGAAGTGCACAAAAATAAAAGCAGCAGCCAGTGGAAGAAGAGATCTTAATCTGATCTGTGAGCCAAGGAACTGTGGGTTTACTTCCCTCTCCTCATGTACATGGAATGCTGCATAGCTTGGCAATACCCAGCATCCCACAAGAACTCTGTGGCAGAGGCAGACACAGAACTCAGTTCTCCAAAGTGGCACTCAGCTATGTGAATGATAAGATGTTCCTTTCTCTTCCTGCAGTTCCCTGCCTCATTCAATACTGGGGGGAATTTGGTTTAAATCAAATTGATTTAGGTTATTATTTAAATCAGGAAGACTAACTTTAATCATGGATTTCTACATAAAAGTGAATTCTTGTTGGTTGTTATAACCTTAATACATATTCTTCACAACTCAGAGGTAGATGTAGGTTTTATTTTCAGAAGGTACACACTATACATTTTTTAAGTGACTTATTTTGAAAACTTTTCAGATTCGTTTTACAGTTATATCAGAAAATGAATTATTGTTTATTTCATTTACCAAAGGTAACTGAAGCAGATATTTATGAAGTTATTGGGAGGTGAACTGTTAATCATTAATATTTGGAGGATTTTCTTGTTATGCTGTATTAGGAGGAGAACATCATCAGACAGACATTTAAATGGTTTATTTAACTACAACAACATTATGTATTCTGGATATTTTTTCTTCAACAACAAACGTAATATTTTAACAACACAAGGATATTAATTTTTGAATTTAGTTAAACATTCAAGTTTTTTTAAATCAGAGTTGTTTTTGTTAAAATTGTTAACTAAAATAGTTAAAATGAAATATATATATAAAAAAGAAAATAAATTGACTGCATCAGCCAGGTCAACATGAAAAACTTAAAATATTGGCTTCTGCAGCTCACTTAGTCATCTTCACCTTCATTTCCCTGTTTGCTCATATTCTGGAAAAGAAAAACAAGCTTTCCTGCTTTTTCAGGTCCCAAATGATTTCTCAATTTGGAATAAGTTAGCCCAAAGGAAGAAAATAATCTTTATATACCAACAGAAGAAGCTACTGCTTTTAAAAGTGAGATTATCACTTCAACAGTCTCTCAATCCAAGTGCTTAATGACTTCCACCAGTTCACTGTTGTGACTTTCTTTAAAACATCATCAGCAAATGTATATTTCTTGAATGGTTCCCCCTCAGCTCTAAAGTTTATTATAGTTGTCATTATGGAGGGATGATTCCTGGGTGTTCATGTCATAGCCAATTCCTCCTCTTCAGTAGTTAAGGTTTGACCCTGGTACTGAGTATTGAGAATATTTGCAAGAAAATGAGCTGGAGATGGTGCTTGTCCCATTCATTTTTCTAATGCTTGTAATTTAGCTCTGTCATTGCATATTTCTCTTTTAAGATCTCACTCAGTTCCTTCCAAATTTCAATATTGTCAGCAATAAAACAGCTATTTTCCTGCATTTTGTTCAAGGCTACAGAAATAGGGTTCAGGATACTCAGCATGTGTTCACCATTTCTCTTAAGCCCTGCTGAGATATTGAGAACTTTGACTGTGATGGTGTCATCTATTTTTTCATGGTTTTGTTCACAAACTATCATCAAATTAGGCCAATTCTTGATATAGTGCTCAAAATAGTCCATTACTGAGTTCCATCACACGTCTTGTGGGAGAGTTAACTTGGTTCCTCCCATTTTTTTCTGAGCAGCTGCTGAAAAGTGGCTGTTACTGAAATATTTTGTAATTTCAACAATAGCCTTTATTTCTGGAATACTGAAGTCTTTGACTAGGCGATGCATCAAATGAGCACTGCAACCGTATGTTATTAGCTTGGGACTCTTCACTCTCTTCTAAATACTTTCTTCTCATCTTGGATACATTTGCAACATTGTCTGTGACCAAGCTGGGTACTAGACATTCAATTTTTTTTCCACAGTTTGTTATAGATTTTTTTGCTACTTCTTTTAAGTATTCTGCTGCGTGTGCATTTCCTCATGCATTAATTGTTTCTGTAAGGAAGACATTCCCTTCTTCTGTTGTCACAAAGGCACATAAAACAGGATTATTGTGGACATTGCTCCACCCATCATGAATCAGATTCACAATTTTACCCTCTACAACTTTTGCACACTGTTCAATTTCTTTTTCATACACTTTATCCAGCAATTTGACTGTGACATCTCCTCTGTTAGGTGGACTGTATCCTGGCCTGAACCATGTTAATGAAGTAATTTTTTCATCAATTACCTCTTTTTACATTCTACTGATTCTTATCACAAACTTATCTATGGTTGTTTCTGGATGATGGAGATTTTTTTGAAACACTATGATTGGCAGATAACTCTGAAACTATAGAAAATGATGGTGATCTTGAATGTGGATAGTTTACAGAATCCTTATGTTGAGGATGGATTCTCCTAAACAAAATAAGTAAACTCAGTTATTTAATTGTTATTACCACACTGCTTATTTTGCATTATTCATTGCATTCACTGAAACTCAGTACTACTTTAAAGGTGAAATTGTAAAAGGAAGATCTGCCTATTTCAGCTCTTTATTTTTTATCACAACTGCATCTAAAATGATAATAACAGAGTAACTACTATATTTTTTGCTCATACATGAGAATTCGAGAATAGTCCAGAAGGAAGACAGGCAGTCCTTAAGAAAGAAGTATGAAATAAAAAAGTTTACCAACCTGAAGATCCTGCATGTTCAGACATGTTTCTTTCATAGTCTTCAACGCAGCTTCCTCCTGAGACGGAACACTTCTCATGATGTTGTTTCATTCGGGCAACCAGGCCTTGAATTTCTTTGTTGCACGCATTTTGCATGCATGTCTGTCTTACCCATCTAGAGGAACTTCATTAAAATATTCCCAAACTGTGTATCTTTTACGGCCTGCTGGCATTAATGGTTTTCCTTCTAGCGAGAGATTGGTATGGTAGATCTCAAATCAAGGAAGGCTACACTCAGAAACACCTCAAGACTGCTGCTCAAACAGTTTCACTTTTGGTTCTACCTCATGTCCCTCCCTTCTCACATTTATCTCCAGACTTCTTCTCCTTATCCAGATCTATTCTTCCCCCAACAAACTTCTATTCATTGAACTTTTTGAAACTTTGCACTTTTAGAGAGAGGTAAGGGATTGACGCTATGTACACACATATGCAGAAGGACAATAGGGTTGAGGTCTGTTATTTCTCACCTTTATATATTTATTTAAAAACATTTTTGCTGTTAACAAGGATGTTATCTCTGGAAACACAAATCCACGGTTTGAGAATTGCAAAAATAAGCACCTCTGATGGTATCTTCCAGACTGAGCACTGAGTCCCATTGGCTAGATTGAAAGATTAACCTAAATAATCAATACAGAAGTCCCAAGAACGGCATAAGATTGGGTCCCTCATCCATGAACTATTGGAAGACATTTACAAACATTTTTCGTAAACATTACATGGACATATTGTCTCATACTACAGGATTAGAATTTATAATCTCCATTTCATGACGAGATTATATTTAGATGGCAGACTGCTTGCATCCGACGAAGTGGGTATTAGCCCACGAAAGCTTATGCTTCAAAACTTTATAGTTAGTCTTTAAGGTGCCACAGGACTTTGTTACCTCTGCTATTCCAGACTAACACAGCTACCTCTCTGATTCTAGACAAAGGAAAGTATTTTTCATAATTTTATTCTTAGAAAAGGCAGCACTGTTCTTGCTGAAACTTTCAAAAAATATTCAGCCTGAAGCAGTCATAAGGCATGAAAAGTTCAGCCTGAATGATTAAAGTTTGGCAAAGTTATAAGCAACAAAAACAGTGTCTTATAATCGGAACTTTAACTATAACTACAGGCGTCACTACCAATGCCCTCTACAATGAAATAATAAAGTAATCTACAATGCCATTTTTATAGCCACTTTTCCAACTACCTCCTCAATTTAGCATATCTCTACTCATCATGCTATTCTCTTCAAAAGACTGAGCTCATAATGACATCTCCTTCCTGCTTTATATTAAAATATAGCTCCTAATATAAGCTTAAAGGGGAGCTCATTTTTCCATCCAAAACTTCTGAAAATGTGTAACATAAGAGATTATATAATCAACACCAATAAGATACAGAGATAAATAATAGTCTGTCTATGACGCCCAGAACTATTTCCCAAATTCAACATTTACTGTTCTAAATCATTTTATGAATAAAAATTACTTCAGAAGGCAATACTCTGACTCTCCGGGAGTAGACAAGAATTTCTCTCCAGTATATTGGAGTCCATTGTCTGTGTGCAAATTCTACTTGCTGTGCTGGTAGAGATTAAAAACAGACAAGGCTCTGTATATCTGGAAAGGTTTGTGCATTTTCTCATGTCAAAAAAGAAAAAAAACTCTTCCTTGGCACCCAAAATCATTTTCCTATGTTCCTTTTTCTGGTATTATTTTATATTCCTGCCTTAAACTCTTTATATAGAGGCTTGCATTATAAACAGGGAACTCCTAAAATACACCTCATTATTATTCAGAAGGTGAAATCCATAAGGAGCATAACAATGCTGTAACTAGGCAACTGTGCAAGAGCCTTTTCAAGAGAAGATTTTCTGGCATGTTACAGATAAGAAAGGAAAACCACTTAATATAAAGCATACAGTTTAGAATGGCAGTGGGGGAGGGTCATGATTACTGATGACTTAGTAGCATGCTGATTTCTGTTCTAGTTTTATTTTACCAGTGTGATGCTGTTTTTACAGAAATACTTTACGACAACCTTCCCCCTTAAACAAAAACAACACACATCATAACATTTAAACCAGTTTGATCCTGAGTGCATTTGGGCTCTCATGAATTTGATGCACCAAATTTTGTCAGTTTTTCTAAGGACTCAGCATACAGTAAATAGCTCAGGCTTCAATCAATGCAAAAGATAATAAACATGAAGAGACAGATCATGAGTGCAAGAGTCAGAGAAAAAACGGAAGGCACGGAGAGAATGATCAAAGGAGCACAAAAGGCTATTTTAAAATGAGAACACCATGGTTTGAAAAGCAAAGAGAAAATGAACTGATGTCCTGGAAAATAACTCTCAACCAGTGGGGGTTTGTGAGGACATGAGGAATAGAAGCTCAGGCAACACCTTTAGAAAGTATTTGCTGATAGATATCTCTTAATAAAAAGAGAAATGTTTGACATTTGTATCTAATCTTGAGCTTAGCTCTTAGAATCTAAATATATTGGTCTGTCCAGATGACAAGGCCAAACCAAAAAATAAAAAATAAAAAATTGAATAAATAATAAATCTGTTAGATCTGGACCAAATTTTATTTTTTCAAAACATTTTGCTGAATCAAGAATTTGGAGGGGAAAAAACTGTTTCAAATAAACCAAAACATTTTGGGTCAACAACATTTTTTTCCCAATGTTATCATTTTCAGGTGGTTTCACACACAGCCTTTTTTTTTTTTTTTTTTTAAATTGGCCAAATTTCAAAGTGGAACACTATTGCAAAATAAAAAGTTGAAATAAAACATTTCAAAATGGTCGAAATGAAATTTGTTAACATTTTTAAATAAAAAAACAAGTAAAAATTATTTATGTGAATAATTATGAGAAATAATGTGAATTATGTGAATTATTTATGTGAATAGATTCGGAGATCCAAAATATGCATTTTTGGCAAAAAGAAAAAATCACCCAGCTCTATGCAGACTTATACTCCCATCAGCAAGTATTGACATAGGGATCTGCCCAGATGGAGCTCACTACAGGCATGGGGGACTTAAAGTGAAGCTGAAGAGTAAGGGCTGGTCTTCACTAGAGGGGTAGATCGGCTGTAGGTATGCCGAATTCAGCTATGTTAATAACGTAGTTGAATTCGGAGTACCTACAGCCTACTTACCTGCCGTCCTCACAGCGGCGGCAGGCTCCCCTGTCAACTCCAGCTTGCGCCTTTTGGAAAGCGGGAGTTCCAGAGTCGACGGGGGCGCCGCTGGCGATCGATTTATCGCGTCTTGATGAGATGAGATAAATCGATCGCCAAAAGATCGATCCCTCCCCTGCCTAGTGAAGACAAGTCCTAAGAATCTAGACTATGAGGTGTTTTATTCTGTCAGGTTCTTAATGACAACTCAGATTAATCTTTTCTTCCACCCCAACCGATAACGTTTTGAATCTTTAAGGTCACAAGGTTTATTAAAAGAGTTTATGATGAACAGTTTGTTTAGCATTGTAATGATCTTCTGCAATACAAAACACACACACTGGAAAATAATGAGAGTCTATTTTAGCAGATCATATTATTAGGATCTTTTTCACAGGGGCGTAACTAGGACTGAGCTGCAGGGGGAGAGACCAACCAAAAAAAAAAAAAGGTGCCACTTCGACTTCCAATTGCACAAAAAAACCAATCTTGCCTAGTGGAGCTGCCGCCGAATCGCGGCCACAGAAGAAAGCGGGAAGCGGGTATGTGTCCCGAAATGCTGTTGAAAGAATTGGAGCCCAATTGGCGGCATTTAAGTGGACGGACCCGGTTCCCTGCTTTGATTGGCAGCGGCGTTTCGGCTCCTGCTCCAATACTTCCCCTTGCTCCAGCCACCCAGTGAGTAACAAAGGCGCCACTTTTGGGAATTTGGTCTCAGGGGGAGTGGCCGCTCACCAGATTCCCCCGAGCTACACTACTAGTTTCTCATTTACAGTATAAAGAAAACTCATTCTGTCCTTGTGAGGATTGAAAATGATTGTTGATGACTTAGAAAGCTGACAATGGAATACAGGCATGTCGCATCTTAGGCGCATTTAACATGTGTGATTTCTGCTTTACACGGTCGGCAAAAAAAAAAAGAGAAAAATAAAAATGTTCAAACTTTCTGTAGGGTGGGTGATTTCGCCCACCATTGAACTCAATGGGTTTCAGCTATTAGCGGTTTCTGCTTTACGCGGAAACAGCACAACGGAACCCCTGCACAAGACGCGACATGCCTGTATAACTCTTTTTACCACTAGGTCATCAATTTAAATCCCACTCGGGTTAATAAGTTTTTATAATACATTTTATTGCAGATGAAAATTGACCCAACCCTGAGTTATGTAGACCTCATCAAGTGCATCAGTCACGACATTACAGCATTTTACTATAAATATTTGTATAGAGTTGCAGTTATCTTGAATTTTGCATATGGTCTTTAGGTCCATACAGTGCTATAAGCAGGGTTACAAGTGGGTGCAGTTTTACTGGCATTCTAAAAGTTGTTCTGATTAAATGATTTCAATACAGTTGGAGCAACCAACTCTGAATTTGTCCCACAATCTTTATATTCCATTAAGGGAGATTTTGGAAGTGAATGATATTTAAAGTCTACTTTCACAGAATATGAAGCAATGCAGTTAGAACTTCCAGGCCTTTTGATAGTTAAAGGAAAAGCTCCACTTTTAATGGCACTCTAGTAACTTGAAAGATAGGAATAGCACCAACTAATAGTTATGGTGAGCACTGATCACAAAACTGTTTTCATTTAATATCTCAATAAGTTATGAGAAAAAGCACTCAACTGAAGACAAAACACCACGGAAAGGAACTATGTGGTAGCGGAGTACAAAATAACCAATCTCTTTGGAATATGAGAGTTCATATCCTTTGGTTCTTAAGGTAGTCACTTCCATATTTGGATAATAAACAACAGCTTCAGTTTTCAGCTCCAAGCAAAGGAAAACAGATGTGAGAAACAAACACATATGGTGGCAATTTGGATTCCCAACTTAATTTTTACGCTTTTGTTTAAATAACATTTCTCTAGTTCTTATATATAGCAATTTAGGTAAATATGCCTCAAGGTGGCTTGAAATGTACATTAATCTGCTATGAAGAAAAAACAACAACCCAGTAATACACATAAGTCAGAGGATAATCACCATTACAATTTAAGCAAAACATTTTTTATAACTGATTCAAATCAACTAGATGAGTCTAGAAATCATGGAATATTACATAAATTAGAGAACACTGCTCATCCAGAATCCAAAGGGTAAGTGGCTTTTACTGCCTCACTCCAGTTTAAAGCAGCTGATCAAATTCAGAATTGTATTTTGTGTTGAAGTTATGCTAATTATACTTCTACACCATATAACAGAAAGTTGCATCTCCTACTACAACAGTGTTAGCATGAAAGAAATGTGCTGAGCAGAATAAAAACAAAAAGGAGTTAATCTCTGGAATTGTTTTGATTTGACAAAGAGGAAGTAAACCAAACAAACCTCTTCCCTTTTATCAACAACAGCTGCTGTATCAAAAACATCTGATAGTTCAGTTACAAGTATCCACTGACAGTATAATAATTTGACACATAATAAAACCAACTTCTTTCCAATCATAAATTAAGGACAAATTACATACGCATATCACTGAATGACTGTTAACCAACTGCTTATCCAATTCTACCTGTCCTGACCCATGTTGCCAGAACTCTGCCTATTCTTTGGTTTCCTGGTAACTTATTATGACATCACAAGTGTTACACTTCTCTTTTGCTCCTCTTTAATTGTGCTCAAGAAAATGACTGGTTAGAGCAGTGGTCTCCAACCTTTTTACACATAAGATTAAATTTTGAATTTAAGTGCTACACAGAATCTACCTTGTTCTTTCCCTGAGGTCTCGCCCTTTCCCACTCACTCCCTCTCCCCCACACTCACTCACCTTCACCGGGCTTGGGCAGGGGATTGGAGTTCAGGAGGAGGTGAGGGGTGCTGGGCTGGGGGTTCTGGGGGTGGGGGTTCTGGGCTGGGGCCAAGGGACTTGGCGTGTGGGAGGGGGCTCAAGGAAGAGCCTGGGGCAGAGTGTTGTGCTGCAGGAGCGGGTGAGGGGTGCAAGCTCTGGGAGGGAGTTTGCATGCAGGAGAGAGTTCTGGGCTGGGGCAGAGTGTTGGAGTGCAGGAGGGGGTTTGCGGTGCTGGCTCTGGGAGGGAGCTCAGGCCAAGCAAGGGCTTGGAGTGCTGTCTCCGGGAGGAGGCTCAGGGCTCGGGGTTTGAGTTCCCGTTGGGTGGGCAGCTCCCGGTTGGCGGCGCAGCGGGGCTAAGGCAGTCAGACGCCCTGCCTACCCTGTCCCCATGTTGTTCTGGAAGCAGCCAACATGCCCAAGGGTCCATGTGGGGTGGAGGGGGGACATGGCTCCGCAAGCTGCTCCTGCCTGCAAGCGCTGCCCCCACAGCTCCCATTGGCTGGGAATGGGGAACTGCGACCAATAGGAGCTGCAGGGGCGGTGCTTGCAGGCAGGAGCAGTGCACAGAGACCCCTCTACCCCAAGGGGCACGAGGGCATGCTGGCCACTTCTGGGAGTGGCATGAGACCAGGGCAGGCAGAGGCCTGCCTTAATCTCGCTGCGCCACCCGACTTTTAGCAGCCGAAGATCACAATCAGGGGTCTCAAACTCAAATGACCACGAGGGCCGCATGAGGACTAGTGCACTGGCTCGAGGGCCGCACCACTGACACACACACACACCCTCGCTGCCCCGGCTGTGCCCCCACTCTACCCCTTCCATAAGCACTAGTGCACTGGCCCGAGGGCCGCACCACTGACACACACCCCGCCCTTGCTGCCCCGGCTCCGCCCCCACTCCACCCCTTGCAAGAGGTCCCACCCCTTCCCCACCTCCTCCTCTGAGCACGCAGCTCCCCATTCCCTCCTGGAAAGCGCTAGGCACCACCAACAGCTGTTTGGCAAACAAAGCAAGAGCAATCTAGGAAGTCCAGAGCTAGAAACACACGCGGCCCAGCCAGGCAGCAGAGAAGCCTCCACTTCTGGCCCCTCCGTCCTGCAAACTGCTATGGGGGGACCGGGGGGGCGCCAGGAAGCTTGGTGGGCCGCAGGGAAGGGCTTTGCGGGCCGCATGTGGCCCCCGGGCCGCATGTTTGAGACCCCTGCTCTATGTTTAATCATTCGATCACAATCTACAAGTTAGTGACCACTAGGTTAGAGGAAATTAAAGAATGAAAGATTTGTTTTTGTATAATATTAACATAATAATGCAGATAATATAACACAGTAGGTAAAGGTTCACATATAGACAATGAAGTACTTTACAGTTAAGCAGCAACATCTTAAAAAACAAGGCACAGACAAATCTGAAGTCAATAAGGCAACCCCCCTCTGTAAAGTGGTCAAAAAATAAGCTTCAGTGACTTAAGCAAAGAGGAGACTTGTTTGTGCTGTCTGTGAAAAAGCTTTTGATTAATCTGTCCAAATAAAATGGTTACCTTATTTAAAGAGATAGAATGAGCAAAACAACCCAACACAGAGCTGTGAAATGGTGCAGCATTCTGCACATTTCAATCACTTCTTGAGCTCCTTAAATTCTTATATTCCTACCTTCTGACATTCTGCTCTCAAATGACTTCTATCAGATTTCTAACTCAAATAAGTGAATTATGCCAATCCAACATAAGAAATGGATGCTAAAGCTTTCTGCTTCGAAACTTTTTTGAACAGAGAAGAAACCGAAGAACTTGCTGATGTGAAAAGATTGCTAAAAGCAAACCCCAAAAGCAATGCAGAGAGAGGTATCAGTAGTTTTTAAAAAGTCTTAAGATTCCGTTGAGTGTATCTTTCGGATTCAAAAAATTCAAGGGGTGAAAGCACAGTAAATCTGAAGATCAGAAAGATTGGTCTCCCATGAAAAGTAGCTAAAGATCTAATTAAGATGACAGATGAAAAACAGACATTGAACAACAAAATCATAAATATTTATCTACCCCTCTGATAATGTAATTTATAGTAACTGTTGCAGAGTAGGATTTTGTTTTAAAAAAATACAACTTACCTTAATTGTTTTGCATAGTTTTGTTCAATCTCTATCCTTTCTTTTACAAACTTTGCATATCTCTCCAAGAAGTCAATGCCCCACTGTGTATGCTTGTCTAAGTTATCAAATTGATCCTTTAAAACAAAACAAAGAAATTAAATTAGCTACACAAGATTTAAAAAAAAAATCACAAAAATTAATTTCATTTAGTTATGAAGTTGTGGTCTTTGATATTTAGATATAACTCACTACAATGGGGATAATAAAGCCAGTCCTATGCATATCACAACCCTCATATTTAAATTAAAAAAGCAGATTTATTTAGAAATGATCAAAAACCCTGTCCTATTGCTACCTTCAAAGCTGAGTTTTCACTATTACAAGTGACAGATCAACATGTTGAAGAAAACATTCATGCAGGGTGAAGAAGGAATCCAAAAACAAAAAGGGGAAACTTGAATGAAATAGAAAAAAGAAGATGCAGTTCAGTACCCCACACATTCATATTTTCATATTAAAAGTTTAAACTATGCCATGCTGAAGAGAAGTCAAAGATTTGTTTTAAGATGACAATATTTATTGTAAATTTTGACTATATTTAGCACAAGTCCTCATGAACAATTGCTCAATAGTCTAAAAAAAATGAGCAAATGTAAAAACAAATGCAAGCTACCATACATACAGTGTGTCCCATAGAAACTGTGTCCAGATACATTTGATAAATAATACAGCTATAAATTAAAATTAAAAATTAATAGCGAAAGAAAGTGATGAGGTATAGGCAAGGCTAATTGTGTTGCCTTTAGATATTTAAAGTTTGCTTAACAGAGCATTACTTTCTTCATTATCTTAAGCTATGCACCACCACATGCCTGGCAACCCTGACTCTATATTGCACCTTAACTTAATGAGTCATATCAGCCTTTCCTACTAACAACTTTAGTCTTGTTCCAAAGCACACTACAATGGTTCGAAGTTCCATCAAGGAATGCGGAGGTACAGTGCACTTATGGCAGACAAATATAACATTGATTGAAATGATGATATCTGGAAGATACTGGTAGTAAAAATATACAATAATTTAGGATATAGAAGCTCAAACAACATTTTATCAGCTTTCACAAATGTAAGGAAGAAATTCAGAATTAAGACTGCTCTCAAATCTCATCTTAACCTGTTGAATTTAGGGTACTGAAGCATAGATTAAATATATCCCACACATCTAATTTCTGCCACAATGGTGATCTAAAGACAGTATCGGCCTTCACTCTAAATTTCTTTGAAGTCAGACCCTGAACATTGTTTAAATAAGGTTTTTTTGGGAGGCATTAAAATATCATATGTAATCATCTATTATAACTCTCAGAAGCTTTGCTCTTTTATATTCTGTTCTTGTTTTTGTAATTACTTTGACAATATTACCCTTGTATCCAAATGAAGTCCCAATAAGAAGTTTTTGGTAGGGAGCCAATGGTCAGAGCCATTAAAAAAGACTTCCTTCACTGAACAAGAAAACAATTTCTTTGCTGTCCTAGTTTCGGCTGCTTACTCCGCTGCTTTGATTTGCTGCCAAGGTTTAACTTAATATACTGGAACACCAAAAACTGTTAATATTTTAGAACACAATACCACAGAGACTATCTTTCCAGTATTACAGTATCAAATAAAAACAAATAATCTGAGAGATCTGTTAATGAAAGTTACGTATTTACTACGGACACATACAAAGGTGAACCTGTGTAAGTACGACAAAGAGTCTTGTAGCACCTTACAGACTAACAGATATTAGGGATCATGAACTTTCATGGGCTAAGACCCACTTCACCAGATGAATGTTGTGGAAATCTCCAGAGGCAGGTATAAATATGCAGGCAAACAAACAAGGTAAATTCAATCATGAGGGGTGAGGCCCACTTCCAGCAGCTGATCTGGAGGTGTGAACACCCAGAGAGGAGAAACAGCTTTTGTAATTGGCGAGCCATTCACAGTCAATATTAAGTCCATATTAATCGATGGTGTCCAATTTGCAGATGAACTGGAGCTCAGCAGTTTCTCTTTGAAGTCTGGTCTTGAAGTTTTTTTGCTGCAATATGGCTGTCTTTAAATCTGCTATGGTATGTCCAGGCAGATTGAAGTGTTCTCCTACAGGCTTTTGTATATTGCCATTCCTAATATCTGATTTGTGTCCATTTATCCATTTATTTAAGTAAATGCATATTTACTTACTGTGAAAGTAATATACATCTCTCCTTCTACCATTAACAAAAGGATCACTGCTCTTCTCTGAAAACCTTTCCTTTCTTCATTTCGTCTTCCTCCATCTGACTCTAGAAGCTGCAGGTTCTGAGCGAGGACAGCTAGGGATAGGAGATCTTGCTTTTGCTTCCATGAGAAGAATTTGGCACCTAATGAAACAAAGGCTGCTGGAAAGAGAGGTTACTCACCATGTACAGTAACTTGAATGATCAGAGACTATTAGTAGTGGTGCCCATTCAGCCCGCACATGCAAGACAAAGGCTATATGGGGCTGCTCAGGAGAACCACCCTCTCTTCCTTCTCCACTGCAGAGTCCCTCAAGGGCAACTTCAAAGCAGAGGAGGAGGAGGAGTGAAGCACCCACAGAGGGACACATCTCAAAGAATTCAAGTTACTGCAGAAGGTTAGTAAACTCTCCTTCACGTAAAGTTTCTATTCATGTGCCACTTCAGGTGACGCCCGAGCAGTACCCCCATAACGAGGCATGAGATTGAGAGCAGAGTCCAAGAGAAAAGAAAGAACTGAGTTGCCTACAGCAGCATCTGATCTTGCCACAGACACCAGGACATAATGATTAGAAAAGGTACAAAGAGAGGACCAAGTTGCCACTCTACAGATGTCTGCAATTGGTACATCCTTAAGTAAGTACATAGTGCTATTGAAGAATGTGCTATCACTCGCAAAAGTGTTGGACTTCAGCTCTGTTATAACAAGTCTTAATACAATCACAGATCCACTTTAATAGCATCTGTTTTGAAGTTACCAAACCTTGTTTCTGCCCACAATGGATACAAATCTAGGACATTTTTTAAATGGTTTGGTCCTGTTTTGGTAAAAAGCCAATGCCCTCCTGACATCTAGAGTACAGAATATGGCTTCTTGACTAGTTCGATGCAGTCTGAGGAAGAAAACCGGAGATGAATGGTTTGATTAACGTGGAATTCTAAAGCGCCAAATTCTCATTCCCTTTGGACACAAGAGATCACTATCAGAAAGGCTTTCTTTGTAAAGAAATCTAATAACAAACACGTAGCTAGTAGTTTAAACAGATGTTTCAGAAAGGGAATTAAGGACTAGGTTCAGGTCTCAGCTACGAGTAGGCCTCTGATTACTGAGGAGATATTCAACAAATCTCTTAGGAATCTTGCTGTAGTTGGGTGAATGAAAAGTGAAAAAAAACCCATGAGTGTGTGAAAAGCTGTTACTGGTGTTAAATGAACCATAACGAAATTCACAGAAACACACAATATTTTCAATTCTAACAGATAATCTAATAGCCTAGGAAGAGGAGAGAGATTGGAGAAATCTGATGACTGTTGTTATACCAAAGATAATATTTCAGTTTCTGGAGGTAAGTATTTCTTGTAGATGGTTTATAAAACCTGTATCTCTGAGGAACAAGATATCTCTGTTCTCGAGAACCACTGAGGAATCATGCTTGGAACCTCAGAATCTGAAAGTTGGAGTAAAGTGTTCAACCGACATCTTGAGTCGGTATGTGAGGACCGATTGGAAGCTTCCAGGAAGGACAAGAGGGGAGTCTCATTAGATAGGGATACCAGATTTGTCTAGCCACATTGATGCAATCATACAACTCTGGCCCAACCTTGTTTGATCTTGTTGAGAATCTTCAATAGTAACCATGTCAATGGAGATGCGCAGAGAAGTCTTTTAAATCAACAAGATGATAAATGTGTCTCCTGGAGATAGGGGAACAAGACCCCTTCCTTCACCCAGAACAATACCTGATGCATTTTAAGTTGGTTGCAGTGGCAAACATATTGATCTCCAGGAATTCCCAAGCTAAGAACATTGCAGAGGACTCTGGAGTTTAGTTCCCATTTGTAATTTAGAAATAAATGGAGGTCATCTGCCATGGTGTACTGAATACCTGGGTAGGTAAGAATCTGAGATCACTATGTGCTTGGCTATGCACCAATCCCAGAGCTTTATCACTTCAGCCCAGCGATGAGGAACACGCTCTTCTCTGATGGTCATTTAATACACATGCCAGCCACACTGTCATGATATTTACTGACTTTGATCTGATTAGAGGTAGAAAGTGTAGCAAGCAATCCCGTCAGCTCTCAATTCAAAAGATTTATGTGTAGAAGCTGCTCTTGCAGCAACCATTTCCCTTGCATCTTAAGATGTGTCCCCCAACTCTAAGCAAAGCATCTGATGTTTTCACTGTGGTAGAGGGAATCTGAATGACGGGAACACTTTGCAGGTCTTGTGAGGTCCTTCCACCCACTGAGTGCAGAACCCACCGGGGAACAGAATAACCTGCCAAAACTGTGTTTGCTTGGTTTGTAAACTGTTCAAAGCCATCCCTATAGACTTTGAAGATTTAACCTGGCATGCTACACTACAGAGACACAAGCTGATGTGCCCCAGCAGCTGAAGGCAATCTTTTACTATCACTTAATGACTTTTCAGAATCCTTGAGCTGAGATATGCTAGTGCAAGAAATCTGTAGGAAAGGAGGTATCTGTTGAGTCCGCAAAGACCTTGAGATCATTAAAGAGGAGATCTTTGATGGTACTCTGAACCTCTCCCTGAAAGCCCAACATCTGCAGCCAAGGTGCTTGTCTCATGAACACTGCAGTGTGTATAGACTATGCTGCAGAATCTGTCATTCTAAGGAGGCTTGAAATGATGTTCTTGCCAGAAACTGGCGCCCTTGAATATTGGCTTTAAATTGGTCACAATGTTCTTCTGACAGATGCTTAATAAAGGAATTAAATTTGTTTAATAGGGGAGACTGGCTCCAAAGAGCTTAGGATACCTGAAGTCTTTCAGTACTGATGGTAACAAACATTGGCCTGGGAGAGGACTTGTGGAGGATGGTTTCAGAACTGATGTAGTTGGCCCTGAACCCTTGGCCTGGGTGCAAGTCAGCTCAGATTTCCTCAGTACTGTAGGAGACCTCGCAGTCTTTGGTACCACTGACTTTTGTGATATGGTACCAAGTGTTTTTCAGGGATGGACTTATAGCTCTTTTCAACCATGTCTCTGACAGTCTGGGTCCAAGTACCAGAACTCTGTGAGTCTGTCTTAGACTGACCCTTTTTCATTGCATAACTC
Organism: Sternotherus odoratus; assembly: GCA_032164245.1. Taxonomy (NCBI): domain Eukaryota; kingdom Metazoa; phylum Chordata; order Testudines; family Kinosternidae; genus Sternotherus; species Sternotherus odoratus. The sequence continues at coordinate 63,771,792 of JAVMKO010000008.1, forward strand.
AGACCCTGATGGAGCTCTCTGTGGGACCGGAGGTCTCTGTAGCCTGTAGTGTGTTGGTGACCAAGATCTTCATTGGAGATTTACTCCTTACCGCCTTCTGTTTAGAGACAGGTGAAGATAAGGTCTACAGTACTGTAAATGTACTCAGTGCAGAGTACTGCCTACCTATAGTGGCGCTGGTGTCTGAGATCTTGTTGTGGATGGGACACTAATGGTTCAGGAAGGTCTATGTATAGAGGTGTCCTCCACCCCTGGATCTGAAGCTGGACATAAAGCTTGCTCCATCATTAAGAGGTTAAACTTCATCTCCTGAATCAGTGAAAAGCATATTTATGATGTAAGAACTGAATGGGAAACAAAAGAAAGTGATTCTTCAATAATGGAAATGTCTAAGCAACATTAACTATAAGTGTTTACATGCAGTAAAACAGTGAATATGTACCTGCCTTCTTACATGCACTATCTATAACACAAAGGCACTGATCTAGCAAAGCACTTAAGCACAAGCTTAAGTTTAAGAATATCAATTGTCTCACTGAAGTCCACAGGGCTATTCAAATGCTTCAAGTTACGCACGTGCTTATGCATTTTGCTGGAACAGGGCCTGAAACCCTAGTTTAGCAAGTTAGTAGCCTGCTCTTATAGATAAAAATCAATAGAAGTGGTATGCTCTGCTCCTTGTATAGAAAGATGACTTCAAAAAGATTGTTTGTTTTTTGTCTTCATCTGTTGGAAGAATTCATGTTAACTACGAAGTGAAATATTTGGATGTTGCAAAAAGACTGAAGATTAAAATAAAGCTTCCTGAAAAATTAAGTATCCTTTGAAGGACAGATTGAGACTCGCAAAAACAGATACCTCAAAATAGAACTGCTTTTTTTCTTTTTAAATCCACAAAAGACATATCATGTATAGAGATTTTTAAAAATATAATAAACTCCTACTTACAATATAACTATGTAATCAAGGATAAAAACTGGACACATCTAATGTATGCATTTCATTCTCTCCAAATCCTGTACGTACTGTAGACCACTGTGCTTTCAATGACTACCAGATAAAGAAAATACGTTAAATGACTATATCTGTTCCGCAATGTAGGATAATAATAAATAATAACAATAATAATAATAATAATAAATTAAAATTTGCCTAAGTTTGGTTAAGAAAATAAGATTTTCTCCTTATAGTTCCTGGTCAGTAGGGAAAAGACCCCAGTCAGCAAATAAATGAAGGTCATGAGAATAGTAAGTAGTGTTACTTTTAGTATGGGAAGTATGTATGGTTCCCAAAGTAACTAATAAAGTAAAAAAGAGCTGCGCTAACAAGACAAAGGGAAATTGTCTCAAAAGAAACAGCCCCAAACCTTCCCACTGTTCTGTTGTACAAGCAAGGGTGTGGGGAGAATGAGAGAAGGCCTTGTAGGAAGGAAAGAAGCAAAGAGAAACTGCTGCAAACTAGATTTTTGCTAAAGCTAGCAAATTAGGTTGAAGTCAGTTATTGGCAATGACATCACTTGTTTGTTAAAGGGTATAAAAGTAAACTCTTAAAGGGGTTCATTGCCAAAACCTACCTGACCAAGATGACAAATATGAATCTAAACATGCCGGATTTAGCCTATTAGTAAGTGTACTGATCACACGCTTATAAATATTGTTACTGTATTGGATGTAGAAACTGCTTATTGTTAGGCTGTTAGACTTGTTTAGAGCAACTGCATAAAATACCATTTGGCCTTTGGATTTAAAAGAGGAATTTATGGTTAAATTAGTGTTTGGTAGTTTTCCATTTCAGTATTAATAATTTCAAATATTATTAATTCCAACATGAAGTTTGGTTTTTTACACTTCTATATACAAGGAATCTACTTCTGAAGGGAATAGAAGTACTAACTAGAAATGTGGGGGGCGGCATAGCTCAGTGGTTTGAGCATTGGCCTGCTAAACCCAGGGTTGAGAGTTCAATCCTTGAGGGGGCCATTTAAGGATATGGGGCAAAAAAATCTGTCAGGGGACAGTACTTGGTCCTGCTAGTGTAGGCAGGGGACTGGACTTGATAACCTTCAAGGTCTTTCCAGTTCTATGAGATAGGCATATCTCTCCCTCTAGCAGATAGCATGCTCATCCCTTATGGAGGGACAAGGGGCCTTATGTTGCTTAGCAGTCGTACAGAAATGAAAAAGCAACAGCCAAGAAAGTTTCATGCAGGCAGAAGGAGAATGACAATATCACAAAACTTCTAAGGTAGAGAGGGATTCAGTTTGGATGTGTAAATCAGCAGGATACTCATATTTTAGCAAGATTGGTTGCAGGTTTCACCCCAGTCCCTCCATTGCTTCCACAAGACACATAACCAGAGGAACACGTCCTCACTACTACAAAGATAGCCACATTGTGGGATGAGACAAGCCAGCTTTGAGTTGTGCCAGGAAGACAATAAAGGTAAAAATCACAGTCATCTCCTGACAGGGATCACCTTTCTTGCCAGTACTAAAAGCTCTCCTAACCACCAAATTTGGAAATTTTACACACTGTTTACTGATGTTTGTGTCAGTTTTGAATTGGTTTATCTGTGTGAAACTAAGCCTCGGCTATTCTGCACACAAGAAGGCTGTGCAACACAGGGGACAAAGTTAATTGAGTAAATGTGGTCTTGTGTGTACAATTACAATTAATTTTAAGTCTGGAACTTTTAGCAAAAAACATTAAATATTTAGATATACAAGTAGGTCCTTTCTGGAAGTGAGGAAGTTATATTGGCTAATAAAGATTGACACAAGATAATGAACAAAATATCTGTCCACTACTTTAGCAGAAACTATTTTCCTACTGACCTCCCAAGACAAATATACATGAGGTACATTATATCATTAGGAATGTTTGTCTACTGCAATTAAATAAATGACAAAGCAATGGCTCCCAATTTAATGAAACACTGTTCTTAACAGCCAAACATGTAAGTCTGTTGAAGAATTTTTAATTAACACGGTATTTGACATTCTATTAATGGGTTGCAGAGATCAGTTGATGGATGAGCCTAATGGATAATGCTTTCCCAGCCAGAAGGCCCACTGCCCACTCACCAATTGGAATGCAGTTCAAAGCTTGAGAGTCATAAATGAACTACCGGTAAGTCTGACATTCCACAAAGATCCATAATGAATCAGTGTAGATTATTCAACAGGATGTATTTTAACTGTAATTCAGGAATAACATAATTGTTACTGGGAACTAAGCATATAAAAATTCAAGTAGTTTAGATATCCTGTTCCAAAATTCACAGAATACTGGGGATTTTATTCATTTATATGTACCTGCCTTCTCAAATGCAAACAAAGTAACCAAATTAAAACAGTGAATTCCAAGTCAAGATATGTAGAATATTATCCACATTAACAAACCAAACCTTTAACTTCAGAGTAACGTTTTATTTTTCTTTAAAGTAAAAAGCAAAAAAATCAGTTTAGAACAAACAATTGTAGACTGCACCAGAGACAGACTGCACCAGAAGTGATGCAGACTACAGAACGGGTCTCACAGTCAAACCTTCCAAATCTCAAATGACTTTTTTCCAAGATTGTTTTAAAAGATCTAATTTAGAATGCCTCGCTTACTCATTTGACGGAGTGACCGTCGGGTGCATCACTGAAAACGTCTAGGGCAGAAATATCAAAGCAACGTTGACTCAAGATGTGAGAGGCAGAGTCCCCACTGCTGCGCTGATAATCCACCAGAGGAAAGAGAACATTTCCTAACCTGAATTCAGCTTATATCCTCCCTTTCTTCCATATTGGAGCCTTAGACTGAGTCCTAGTTTTCTGCAACACAAGCCTTGAAAGCTAATGAAGAGAAACAGAAAGAGGGCCTCTATGGGGTCCAGTGGAAAATGCCACAGCATAATCATAAGGTCTTCCCTTTTCCTGGAGCTATCACCATACCTTGTGATGCACCCTATACCTGCTAGCCAGCAAACAGCAGAAGTTATTGACAGCCTTTTTGAAACAGGGACCTCAGAAATGGACATAGTACCACAGCAAAGTTCTGAAATGTTGTATACAATTTCAATACAAATTCAAAATGATCTGGACACACTGGAGACATCTTCTGAGGTAAATAGGATGACATTAAATAAGGACAAATGCAAAGTACTCTATTTAGGAAGGAACAATCAGTTGCACATATACAGAAGGGGAAATGACTGCCTAGGTAAGAGTACTGAAGAAAGATCTGGGGATCCTAGAGGACCACAAGCTAAATATGACTCAACAGTGTAACACTGTAGCAAAAAAAAGCAAACATAATTCTGAGATATGTTAGCAGGAGTGTTGTAAGCAAGCCATGAGAAATAATTCTTCCATTCTACTCTGCACTGGTTAGGCCTCAACTGGAGTATTGTGTCCAGTTTTGGGCATCACACTTCAGGAAGGATGTGGACAAGTTGGAGAGAGTCCAGAGAAGAGTGACAAAAATGATTAAAGGTCTAGAAAACATGACCTCTGAAGGAAGGTTGAGAACAATTGGATTTGTTTAGTCTGGAAAAGAGAAGACAGAGGGGATATGATAACAGTTTTCAAATATGTAAAAGGTTGTTACAAGGTCTACCTGTTTAAACTTGCCACATTATGCAAAGAACCATAAATGTGCTAAATAAACAATCACAGATTTTAAGCAGCCTGGTCAGTCTACCCCAGGTGGCTCATCACTAGAATGCATACAATTAAGAGAATGAACAACTTCAGCAGTTGCTTAGAGCTGAGTAGGTAGAAAGCAGGTAATCTGTACATTTTATTTGCACAGAATCTATTGTACTTAATACAGTGATCCACTGTAAACTATACTGAAACTATCCACCATCTAAATACTTATTTACCTAGCCCAGTGGTTCTCAAACTGGGGGTCGCGCCTCTCCCCCCCCCCCCGGTCAGAAAGTGATTCCAGGGGGGTCGTGAGTTCTCGTTGCATTCAGCAGCATTTTGGCGAATGCTTGATGCTCCGAATGCAGGAGTGTGTCCGCCAGAAAGCCGTCAAGTGGAACTCTTCCACTTTCTGCTGCTTTTTGGCAGACACACAGAGAAATGCTGCGTGTCTGCCAAAATTGGAAGAGTTCAATTCGGTGGACATGCACACAGGGCAGCAGCAGACGCAGTAAGGGGAAAAGGGGTCTCGAACTGAACAAATTTGAGAACCTCTAACCTAGCCTATACCAATTTCTCAAATACGGCCACCAGGGGTTTTTCGTGCTGTCAGTTCAGCCTCCTGGGCACTGATGGGAGGAGGCAAAACATCGGCCCCTCCCACTCCCTCTTTGTAGCTCCTGGATGCATTGCCCTGCATTGCCTCTGGAAAGAAATGGGGCACAACACTGCAGGAGCAAGATGAGATCTTGACTCACCTTGGGGGGGGGAGGGGTTTGGGGAAGCAGGCTCCATTGGCAACACTTCAGGAGTCTGGCTGTGCAGCCCGGGGCTCCGACTGCAGGGCAGTGGGTACTGACACACTCACACGGCTCTGGCCATACAGTCTTGGCTTCCAACTGTGGGGCTTCAGCCTCCAGCCCCTCGTTCCAGGTGTATGGTAGCGGGCAGTGGCCCCCGGCTGCAGTCCCAAGCTTCTGTTGCTCAGTGGCAAGCACCGGCCGTGTGGCCCCAGCCCCTGATGCTGATCCCCTGCCCCAGCTGCACAGCAGCAGGTGCCAACCCACAGCTCTGTTCCCGGGCTCCGGAAATGTGGTGGCAGGAGCTGGCCCTAGGTGCCAACGCCTGACCCCGCAGCAGTGAGTGCTGGCTCCTGTCACACAGCCCCAGGCTCTGGCCATGCGGCGGCAGGCACTACCTGCGTGCTGACCCACAGCTCCAGCTGCATGGCAGCGGGCTCCAGCCATGCAGTTCCTGTCCTCGGCTCCAGGCTCTGGCCACGGCACTGAGCCCTGGTCCTGGCCGCAGGATAGTGGGATTCATCTCCATCGCCACGGGACCCCACTGCCTCCCTGGCCCTGCATCCATTTCCCTCTCCTCCGCCCAGGCTCCTGCTGCTTCCCCGGTCCCACATCCATCCCACCATCCCATCTCTGACCCCTGCTGCCTTCCCGTTCGGCTCCCCTCCCCCCCACCCAGTACTTAACACAGACGTGGGCAAACTACAGCCCGTGGGCCACATGTGGCCAGCCGGCCATTTTTATCCGGCCCGCGAGCTTGGGCCCAGGGGTGGGGCCAGTAGTCCTGCCCTCCCGGCCCCGGGCCGAGCACGGCAAGCCGCACAGCCCCGCGCTCCCAGCTGGGGGGCTGGTCGTCCCAGCCCAGCAAGCTGCGCGGCCCCGCGTTCCCGGGTCGGCAGCAGGGCCGCATGAGGGGAGCCGCAGGGCCAGGCCGAGCCCGGGGAGTCGCGGGGCCCTGCGCTCCCAGGCCAGTGGCCGGACCCAGCGCAGCGAGCCACAGAGCCCCGCACTAGGGTTGGAGTACCAGCTGAGTATGGTAAGAATTGGGGGGGTTAGGTGGTGGGGTTCAAGGGTGGGGTCTCGGGAGGGGACAGTTAGGGAACAAAGAATAGGGGGCTTACATAGGGGGTGGGGTCCTGGGTGAGAGGCAGGGTGGGGGGGGTCTCCGGAGGGGGCGATCAGGGGACAAGGAGCCGGGATTCTGAGGGGGGCAGTCGGGGTGGAAAGTGGGTGGGGGTCACATAGGGGGCAGGGGCAGGCTGTTTGGGGAGGCACAGCCTTTCCTACCCAGCCCTCCGCACAATTTTGAAACCCCGATATGGCCCTCGGGCCAAAATGTTTGCCACCACTGGCTTAACAGGTCCTGAGGCTTGCTGAGAAAAGTTATATTAACAAACATGCAGGTATCACTTTCTGCAGCAGACTTATCTAGTTATCCTCCCAGGTAGCTACTAAGTGTGCTGTGATATTAACAAATATACAAATATCACTCCTGAAGGGGGAGGCAGCATTATTTTTATTACTGAGTCTGCCAAAATAGCCTACAACTATAAATTATAATGAATTGGATGTGTATGTGTGCATATTTGTTTTTCCTAAAGTTAATTAAGTATTTTAGGGAAAGTGTCAGCACAGCCACCAGTGAGAGTTGGTCTGCACTCTGAGGCCACCAAAGGCCACTCTGAGGCCACTGTTGTGAAAACCCCCATCCTATACTCATTCCCATGGTATATGAGTGTCTACAACTGCTGACTGTCCTTTAGTTCAGTGAGCTAAATTTATCATAGTAATAAACACTGTAATTGGACTCCAAGAGAAATTCTGACTCAGATTACTGGGAGAAGATAGTAATTAGCACTGCTTTGAAACTATTTGCTCTACCTTAGTTCTCTTACATATTACAATATAAGCCTCTTAAAATAGACTAATCAGATAAAGCCTGATTTATCCGGCTTATCCCAATTCTCATTTTAAGTGGACAGAATTTTCCTAAGCAGGCATTTGCTTTCATGGGGAGAAAAACGTAGAGGATACAGAAGTTCAGCATTTATACTGGATTTCCTAGTGCCTACTAATTAAAGTTAAAATAACAGAGAAACTAACTAAAGAGGTCTTGTATAACCTTAATTTTGAAAAGGAATGGAAGCTCCTGAAATGTATGAGAGGTGACTTGAAAAACTGTTCATTACTTCTTTGAAGCCATTACACATTTTTTTGGGAATGCCTAAACCTTCATATGATACTATAGAGCAGTCAGGCTGTTTCTGAAAGTTCTTTGAAAAATAATGTAGCCACTTGTCCAATGTTAACTTGGAAATGTTAACTCTAAATATCTCCAAAAATGATGGGCTAAACCAAGAACTAATTGCTTACTAGAGTCCTCTTTTTCAAATGTGAGTTAAAACTAATGTTAAAAAAAACCACACAAGCATGCAGACACACACAAAAAGTATTATGACACTTCTACAAGAAACATGAGTTATGTATAACTAAGGAAGTGAATCCAATATCCAACAAAAAACTAACAATTTTACTAACAGATACATGACAATCTGATTTATTCTGATGAGGAAACACCACATTAAGATGAAAGCTGATGCTCAAATTAGCCCAGGGAACCAAAATAAATAATTTTCATTCCACAAAAATACATATTTATGGAGCTCATGCCTACAGATTGTCAGAAAAAACAAGTAGACAAAAATTCAGATGATATTCCGAAAAATGTTCAGTGTCACTCTCTTTCTCTTCGCACTAAAGAAACTCCCATTGACTTCACTATTGAACACTTTTGAAAATACCACCCCAAATATCTTGATAATTGAACAAGAATTTTTTTTACTCAGATGGTAAATTTACATTTTTTCAAAATGTATCCTAATTCCTACCTCACTCAATGAAAGCATTAAGAATATCAAACACTATTATGAATGAATGAAAGCACATTCGGGGTATTAGAGCAAAAAGCTCTAACATAACATTTAATTTTTTCATGCTGGCTCATCAACTCAATATGGTTTCTTTCATTTACATGTCCATCTGCTTAAGTGCCAGAACAGCTCGGGGAATTGTGTTTAAGTGATGGTACAAAACATACAAAGCTGCACAAATCCCATATAGACGGTGATGATAAATTAGATCTACAGTTAGGTATATAGATAATAGAAGTTAATGTTTTCATGGTCAAAGATCTACATACACGTTAATCCTTACAACACCAAAGTGAAAAAAATGGTTATTAACTTTCCATAACTGCTGTTTTTTGAGATGTGTTGCTCATGTCCATTCCATGCTACGTGTGTATGCGACAGCTGCCAGAGATTTTCCCCTTAGTGGTATCTGTAGGACTGGCTTTAGTGCTTCCTGGAGCCACACATGTATGTGCCGATATAAGGGATGCCGTCTGCTCCACACCCTCTCAGTTATTCTTGCCAATAACTCTAACAGAGTAGCAGGAGGATGGGTCAAAGAATTGACATGAGTGACAACTTGAAAAACAACAGCTACGAAAGGTTAACTGTTTTTTCTTCTTCGAGTGCTTGCTCATGTCCATTCCATGCTTGGTGACTCATAAGCAGTATGCTCAAAGGTGGGCTCAGAGTTTCTGGACATGCTGGGCTAGTCTACACTGGCAATGCTAAAGCACTGCTGCCGTCGCAACGCTTTAATGTGCCTGGTGTGGTCGCAGCACACGCTCTAAAAATACCACCTCCAGGATGATTGTGGCTCCCAGCGCTGTCTACATTGGCACTTTACAGCCCTGCAACTTGCTGCGTTTTTTCACACCCCCAAGCGAGAAAGTTGCAGTGCTGTAAATTGCCGGTGTAGACAAGCTGACTGCAAGACAACTCTTCCAAAACTGATATCGTCACAGGCCTGCCAGATGATACATAATAAGACACAAAGGCATGAACTGATGACCATGTCGCAGCTCTGCAGATGTCCTGGACTGGTATGTGGGTGAGGAATGTAGCTGACAAAGCCTGAGCTCTTGTAGAATGGGTGATTATGATGGCTGGAGGCAGAACCTTTGCCTGCTCATAGCAAGCCCAGATACTGGTTCTCCAGGACGAGATTCTTTGGGATGACACTGGTAGCCCTCTCATCTTTTCTGGTATTGCTACAAAGAGTTGCATAGACTTGCGGAAGGGCTTAGTCCTCGATACAGAAGGCCAGAGCCCGCCTAACATCTAATGTATGGAGCTGACATTCCTCAGAGGTTTTATGAGGATTTGGAAAGACAGGCAGAAAGATGTCCTGGTGGTTGTGGAATTGCGACACCATCTTTGGAAGGAAGGCCGGATGGAGGCACAGCTGGACTTTGTCCTTGAAGAACACCGTATAAGGGGATTCTGATATCAGGGCTTTGATCTCAGAGACCCTTCTGGCCAAGGTGATTGCCACCAGGAAGGCAACCATCCAAGAGAGAAGCAGTAGGGAACAAGATGCTAACGGCTTGAAGGGAGGCCCCATGAGTTTCAACATGACCAAATTTAGGTCCCATAGGAGAACCAGGTCGTGAACCTGAGGATATAGTCTTTGTGACATTCTGTACCTTGGGGGAGTGCCCTGTAAACCCCATATTCCTCATTTTTATATAAATCATGATCTTAATATAATAGAGTATAATATAATGTAAAGCATGCCTTGTAAGGTATCAGAGGAAAGATTATGATTTGCTGAAAGTCATCTCTCTATCCATATATGTGTATCATTAACGCACATGAAGTTATGAGAATTGTGTTGTATGGTTATTACTAAAACATGCTGTAAATTGGGGAATCAGTCAAATATTAGCTCCCCAGAGGCAACATCAAAGAAATTAACCAACACCCAGGCAGGTGATCAATCAACCCATCAAAAACCATTGTCCAGCAATGACTCACCTGCATGAGGCCACACCAGGGGAATTGCTTAACTTCGTCTGGAGACTCATATGAAGTCTATTGCAAATCTGCTCAGGTTTTGCAAAGGCTGGTGTACACCCACTTTCCTTTGATGAAATGGTGAACCAATTAATAAATTTGCACGGCTTATCTTGAGCAGTGCAGGACAGTATATTCCTGTGGTACTAGTCACTCCCCACTTGTCCCTCTTCAGCACTGGAGAATGCTTTCTTGGTGCACTGTTTCTTATATTTCTTCCTCGGCACCTGAGATGAGAACAGTGCCAAGAGCAAGATGCCAGTGGAGCAATTCGCACTGAAGCGCTGAGCACTGATTCAGAGCATCTTGGCTCTAAGGCCAGTCGGAGGGCTGCCTCATGAATGAGTGTGGCCTTCAGACAAATGGCTCTATCTTTTTTAGTGTGCAGTTTGAAGCCCCTGTAGTTCTGGCACTTCTCCTTAACATGAGTTTCCCTGAGGCACTTTAGATAGCTAGAGTGCAGGTCACTCATGGCATGGGCTTGCCACAGAAGGCATACACAACAGTTCTCAAACTTTTGAGAACTGCGACCCTTTTTCCTCTTCCTCGGCAGCACGGTGGACCCTTGTATTCCGCCGAAAAGCCGCCGAATTGAATACTTCCGCATTCGGCAGCTATTTTCGGCGGACATGCCGAGCGCTTCCGAGAGCGCTCAGTATGTCCACCGAAAAGCCACCGAATGCGGAACTAATCAATTTGGTGGCTTTTCGGCAGCAGCAGGAGCTCGCAACCCCTCTAGGAGCGCTCAGCGACCCCCCCCCCCGGGGGGTCGTGACCCCCCAGTTTGGGAAACCCTGGCATACAACCTGAAGCCCAGGGACCGGGGCAACCCAACCCTTGTGACGAAAGTCCCTCAATGACAGGGACCACTATTCACATTATGTACACTAACACTAAGAACTATATACACTAACTACAAAGACTACAATATACTACAAGTCAAAATGACTGGAAAAGAAGCCTTCGAAGAGCAAGAGGGATCATTCCAAGCAACCATCATGGGCAGTAAAAAGGAACTCAGGGGTGTGGAGTCAGTGGCACCCCTTATACTGGTGCATACACATGCAACTCCAAGGGGCGCTAGAGCTGGTCTCACATATACCACTAAAAGAAAATTTTCTGATAACTGCACATGTGGGCATGCACACACCTAGCATAGATAAATTCATGGAGGTTAAGTCCATTAATGGCTATTGGCCAAGATGGGTAAGGAATGGTATCCCTAGCCTCTGTTTGTCAGAGTGGGGGTGATGGATGGCAGGAGCGAGTTCACTTAACCATTACCTGTTAGGTTCACTCACTCCGGGCACTAAGCATTGGCCACTGTCAGTAGACAGGATACTGGGCTGGATGGACCTTTGGTCTGATCCAGTATGGCTGTTCTTATGTTCTAATGGAACCAGGACAAGGTATGTCCCTTAGAATCACCTTCACCAAGTAATAATAATGGTACACGTTACATATGGTTCTATACTACTGGTTTTAACAAACATGAAACATCTTTCCAAAATAATACATTTCTTCTAAACTTTTAGAGAGTTTGGATCCATGTTAAATAATGAACTCACAGAATACAATTCATAGTGCTGGAATAAAATGTTAAATCCACTGCACCAAATATGTTATGTTCTGTAACTATACACAGAGCAATCACGCCATTTATATATAGCCCAAAAAAAGAATAGGCACATTTAAACAGCCATCTTTTGAACTGATCACAGATTCAGAGATATTGGATTACTTTGTGTAGTTTCATTTTCGAATACGGTATTTTAATATTTGCACTTCTAGGGAACATGTATCATTTGTGCAGAAAACTGTTCAGACTGATTGTTTTTTAATTTTACTGGGTTAAACTCTTTCTTGTATTTTATTTTGTTTAATTTATTTATTTTATTGGTGGAAGTAGGAGACTAAAAATGTTAATCAAATTAGTCTCTATAGGCTCAATCCTGAGCTTTGTCACCTCCCATTGAAGCTAATGGAAGTGGAGGGTGCTCAGTACCTTGCAGGACTCAAGGCCCATGTTGACTTGAGCTAGGAATCTAATGAACAGAGTGACAATTACATAAGGTTTTTGGGCTCTTAAACTCTCTTAACTCTTTTACGATGAGGTGGACAAAAACTGATTCTCTAGTGGTTGTGTCTTCCAAATGGTCCGTTCCCCTTCTGAGCTGAGAATATTTCCCTTCCAGTGCTATCTGTGATTGTTTTATTTAATGTACTGAAGAAAGCATTTTTTTAAATACATAAAATTCACCATTTCCTTTTCCAGTGGGTGGCTGTATTTAAGTGTTCTACGTTATCTCCTTTCACTTGATTTTAAAACCTAAAATGTATTTGATCAGAGTTAACAAGATAGTAAACTAGGGACTTCCTTTCTCTATTTGAACAATGTCTCTAATAAAAAGCATTATCTCACAAAAAAGAATGCCTTATTCATGATTCAATCTATTTGCACTCACTGAATTTAAAGCAAAATTTATTTTACCATGTAAAGTAACTGATGAAGTATTTATATTAAAAACACATGCCTCAGTTGGCATCTTCAAAACTGTGGAATTTTTCTGCATTTTGTGATTCAGATAACCAACACTAAAATGAAACATGATTCTGCTATGCATCAGTTTATCTCAGAAGAGTTTATTTTAAATCTGAGGCCATAAAATATCCAGCAAAAATCCCCTTTTCTTTACCCTGGCATGCCCAGGCTATGCTACAGACTAGAGACACAGGACCACTTACTTCAGGGGTGGGCAAACCTTTTGGCCCAAGGGACACATCGGAGTTCAAAATTGCATGGAGGGCCGGGTAGGGAAGGTAGCGTCCCCCCAAACAGCCTGGCCCCGCCCCAATCCAACCCCCACTCACTTCCAGCACCGTGACTGCCCACTCTCAGAACCCCCAACCCATCCAACCCCCCGTTGTCCCCTGATCGCCCTCTCCGGAGACCCCCGACTCTAACAGCCCCCCAGAACCCCACCCCATCTAAGCCCCTCTGCTCCCTGTCCTGTGACTGCCCCCTCCCGAGACCCCCCACCCTAACCACCACACCGAGACCCACCACCCTAAGGCCCCCCGCTCCTTGTCTCGACTACCCCCTCCAGAGACCCCCTACCCCTAATCACCCCCCCAAGACCCCACCCCATCTAAGCCCCCCTGCTCCTTGGCCGCTGACCGCCCCCTCCAGAGATCCCCCCCTCCCTACTCACTCCCCAGGACCCTACCCCCTTATCCAAGCTCCCTGTTCCCTGACTACCCTGATACCTATCTACACCTCTTCCCCCCGACAGGCCCCCTGGGACTCCCACGTGCCATCCAACCCCCCTACCCCCGTTCTCCGCCCTCTGACCGCTCCCCCCCACCACCCCTCTGCCTCTTTAGCTACCCCGCCCAGCCCCGGCCCTCTTATCTCGCGACTGCTTAGAATAGTGTGTATGGCCCAGAGCCAGACACATGGCCGCTGGTCTCCCGGAGCGCGCAGCTTGTCTGGCCGGGAGCTGGACACACTGTAGCGCAGCCCCTCCCAACACCGCTGCTCACGAGGCCCTCTAAGGCTGCAGGGGAGGGAGCCAGCGGGGGACGAGCCGGAGCAGCCTCCCCAGCGCAGCCCGCTGACGCCATGCGGGAGGGAGACAGGTCGAGAGGGGCCGGAGCAGTCTCCCTAGCGTGTCCCGCTGCGGCCACACAGGAAAGGGTCAGCGGGGGAGCTGCTTCCCCAGTGCGGCCACTGAGGCCGCGGGGGAGAGCGACAGCGAGGGAGGGGCTGGAGCAGCCTCCCCAGCCAGACCTTGGGAGCCGGTCTGGAGGAGCCTGCGGGCTGGATCTGGCCTGTGGGCCGTAGTTTGCCCACCCCTGACTTACTTGTAGGTACAAAAAGTAGGTAACTACAATCAGTACATTTGTTATGTCTGTATCTGCTATGTTTTGTATTTTCTCCAGCACAAAGTCAGTCATGTATAATCTTTGTGAAATGTTTAATACATTTATAATATTATTATAATAATAATAGATAGCTGTGATGGATTGGGGGATCTGTCTGCGCAACTTATGAATTCTGGTTGATATTATAAATTTCTGTATCACAGAAAGCCCCTGTGTTGATGTGTTTCCATCATCACTGACAGGACCTGCAACAATAGGGAGTAATTAACTTTAACCACGGAGTACTGATTAGACAATAGATACACTAAAGGAAGTTTGCTCAATCTGGGAAAAAATACTTCCTCCTAAATCTGAAGGGGGAAAGCGTAGAGCAGTGGAAAGTCACCAAAACAGAACAAAGAAACAGGTCACTCTGGCAAGTTTATAAAAGGACTTTTGGGAAGGGGGCGTCGGGACAAGACACACAAACTTTGGGCTGGGGGAATGAGGGGCATGGACTGCCCAAGAACAGAGGAAGCAAGCTGTTCTAGGGAGAAGGTTCTGTGTCTCAGAACATAAGCCGTGCCCTGGAGCAGAAGAATTCTGGATAGGCCCAAAGGATTCTGACCCCGGCCCAAAGCCATAGAGTTGTGAGGAAACTGAGTGTTTGTAAAGATCCGTGTATTTCTGGTGTAATTCAATAAAGAACATGAATGTGGAAGACTTCTGTACAAAATGTCTGGTATGATATGCTACATTTACCACATTATCCCTGGAAGAGGTAAACCTAAAGGTTCATACTTTCAGTGGGATTCTAGAAGAGGGTATGTCTAAGCTACAGGGAATCTGAGGTGTCAGAGACTAAGTAGGGGATTGTGTGCTCACAGCTCTTAGGCTGAGATGCTTGATAGATCAACTTCACCTCAAGAACATGCGCACGGACCTCAAACCAGGGACAGTGGCTGGGCTCAGTTTAGATTCCAGAAGCTTAAAACACCCAGGGATTCTACAGCTGACTCGCCTCCTAGCAATCTGGTGGGCTACAGGCAGGAGGAGGGTTATGACAATACTTATGGATTTCTTCAGTGGAATGTGCTTCTCCTATTTGTACTCTGGGCTCAATTTTCTAAAGACTAAAAAGGGGAAAGGGGCAACAATAAAAACAAACTACAGCATAGGATTAGTGTTTTCTCTCCCCTCCCGCAGTCACAAATGGACTATAAGAAGCTATCACTCCAAATATTTGATAAAAACAGAACAAAGATAAAGCCTCAGAATATTATTTCCCCCTGCATGGTATAAGATTGCAGTTGGACTTTTCCATTACACTGATTAAAAAGGAACTATACTGACACTTAGCATCTCCATTTTCTTTGGCTTCACACATAACCAAACAAATTAGGAACAAGTTTCACTGAAAAAGGAATCCATCTATTGCAGTGGTTCCTAAACGGAGGTTCATGAACCCCTGGGGGTTCACGAAATGTTATAGGGGATTCTCAGGAAAAAATTACCTATAAGCGGCCAGAGCTGTCCTAGGAACCCCAGTCAGCACAGGGCCAGCAGTCTGGAGCCCCCGGACTTCCAAGAGTTAAGCAGATCAAAGCAAGCATATCTATCACTCTGAGGAAATTTAAACTTCAAGACTCCTCATAAGAAATGGAAAGGGAAGTGGATTTTTTTGCTGTTTTTAAAATTAAACAGGCAGCTAGTATTGTTTTGAAAATGATTATGAAAGAACAAGTTTAAGCTTTGTTGTAACGTGTGTTGTTTGCCTGGACTGCTCAAGACCTGAATGCTTATGTAGGAGGAACTCTCTTGAGTTGGCTTCTTAAATACCTTCATGCTGTTTCACATCTGATACTCTCTGATGAAACATAGGAGCCTTGTCTTATAACAGGCTTATTCAAAGTGACACAAGCTATGAAAGAGAGATCTCAGAAGAGTATTGCCATTTTCATAATGTAATAAAAATACTGTAATTATACTATTATTATGATGTATGTAATAAACATGTCATAAAAACTAATTTCCAGGATCACTGCTTTTATAATTTATACTCAGGTAAAGGAGAAAATCCCTGGAAATATTCATTTTTAAGAAAGTTTGCGAGACTTTACATTTTAGTGAAAGGGGTTCACAGGTTGTTAAAGTTTGGGAACCACTGATCTATTGTGTATGCTTGCTACAGGCCCGTTCTTATATCATATGCTACATTAAAACTGTCACATTTTAATCACTTGCTAAGGAATTTCCAATCTGGGAGAGAATGTGTTTAAACTGAGTTCTCTAGCTTTGGAGCTTCCATTTCTTGAAGGTTGTTTTAATCAACAGAGAGCTTCATTTTTTTTCCAGCTAAAGAAATTCAACATGAAGACTAACCAAATTAAATTTTTTCCCTCAAGACACAACAAGATTATTTATTTATAAAGATAATTCACTCTACCATGTTTAAGCAAATCCATGTCAAACATTTCTGCTTCCCAACACATCTCTAAGAAGAAAAATACAACTGAAACTACAAAGAGACATTTGTCTTGTTTGTTTTAGTACTATCAATTCATCACATCCTGAACATAAAAGGAAATAAGTCTCCTACAAGAAGTTGGTAATAGAGACTGATAATCTGGGAAGCAAGCAGTAAAAACAAAAACAAAAACAAAAAAGATAAATGGAAGGGGTTTATAAGAGATTTCTATCCTGCTCTACAGGTGTTTTCTATT
This sequence comes from Sternotherus odoratus, assembly GCA_032164245.1. Classification (NCBI taxonomy): domain Eukaryota; kingdom Metazoa; phylum Chordata; order Testudines; family Kinosternidae; genus Sternotherus; species Sternotherus odoratus. The sequence continues at coordinate 63,788,737 of JAVMKO010000008.1, forward strand.
TATATGGCACTTAGATTTATAATCATAGTACTAAGTACCATGATATTTCATATTTTCTAGGACTGTCAAATGATTAATCATGTGATTGACCACAATTAATTTTTTTTAATTATTCACACTGTTAATAATAAAATGTTATTTATTTAAATATTTTTGGGTGTTTTCTACATTTTAAAATATATTTATTTAAATTATAACAATACAAAGTGTACAGTGCTCACTATTTTTATCACAAAAATTTGCACTGCAAAAAACAAGAAATAGTATTTTTCTATTCACGTAATATAAGTACTGTAGTGCAAACTCTATAATAAAAGTTGAACTTGCAAATGTAGAATTATGTACAAAAAAATAACTGCATTCAAAAATAAAACAATGTACAATTTTAGAGCCTACAGTTCCACTCAGTCCTACTTCTTATTCAGCCAATTGCTCAGACAAACAAGTTTGTTTACATTTGCAGGCGATAATGCTGCCTGCTTCGTGTTCACAATGTCACTTGAAAGTGAGAACAGGCATTTGCATGGCACTGTTGTAGCCAGTGTCGCAAGATATTTACATGCCAGATTCACTAAAGATTCATACATTCCTACACATGTCAACCACCCTTCCAGGGGAATGTGTCCATGCTGATGACGGGTTCTGCTCAATAACAATCCAAAACAGTGCAGACTGACGTATGTTCATTTTATCATCTGAGTCAGATGCCTCCAGCAGAACATTAATTTTCTTTTTTGGTGGTTTGGGTTCTGTAGTTTCCACTCTTAAGATTTCTGAAAGCATGCCACACCTCATCCCTCTCAGATTTTGGAAGTCACTTCAGATTCTTAAACCTTGGATCAAGTGCTGTAGCTATTTTAAAAATCTCACATTGGTACTTTCTTTGCATTTTGTCAAATCTGCAGGGAAAGTATTCTTAAAATGAGCATGTGCTGAATCATCATCCGAGGCTACTATAACATGAAATATACAGCAGAACGCAAGTAAAATACATACAATTCTTCCCCCAAAGAATTCAGTCAAATTTTAATTAACATTTAAAAAACAAAACAAAAAAAAACGAGTGCCATCAGCACGGAAGCATGTCCTCTGGAATGGTAGCTGAAGCATGAAGGGGCATACAGATGTTTAGTATATCTGGCACGGAAATACCTTGCAATGCTGGCTACAAAAGTCCCATGTGGATGCCTGTTCTCATTCTCTGGTGATACTGTAAATTATGTCCTGCAAATGTAAACTAACTTGTTTGTCTTAGCGATTGGCTGAAGGAGAAGCAGACTGAGGAACCTGTAGTCTCTAAACGTTTGCACTGTTTTGTTTTTGAGTCCAGTTATGTAACAAAAAATTCTACATTTGTAAGTTGCAATTTCATAACAAAGAGATTGCACTACAGTACTTGTATGAGGTGAACTGAAAAATACTGTTTCTTTTATCATTTTTATAGTGCAAATATTTTGCAATCAAAAATATAAAGTGAGTGTACACTTTGTGTTCTGTGTTGTAATTAAAATCAATATATTTTGAAAACATAGAAACATCCAAAAATATATATGCAACTGGTATTGTATTATTTTACAGTGATTAAAACTGCAATTAATCATGATTATTTTTGAGTTAATCACGTGAGTTAACTGCAATTAATCGACAGCCCTAATATTTTCTAACTATAACAGATGTGAGACCTCAGAAGTGCAAAGAGTTCATATGACTATATTGAAATGCACAAGACAATCATGGATTTTTGGGACAATATGTTAACTGGATTTCCTGGGGAGTTGTGAACGCCATGACTCTGGGGTTTGTTTGGGGTTTTTTTTGGGGGGGGGGAGGGGGCACTTTTTGAAGCTACACCCTGAGGGGAGGGCTGTCAACTAGTGACTACCTGGTCCCAGAGACTGGAGATCAAAGGCCTGACTGTATAAAGGAACTGCTGATTTGCTCAGCCTTCATTCTGGTTCCTGAGCTAGAGACAGATATGAACTTGTAACCACAGGGAAACCCAGTTGTGGCGTTTGAAGGACTGAGACTTACCAGTGCCCTATGTTGAAGTTGGTAGTGACCCCCCCAGTAATCCCTTTTAGGTTCTTTTATTACCTTTATATGTGTTCTCTGTCATGTTTTTACCCCATAGGTCAGTTTGATTTCTCTAACCCTTAGCTGGCCCCACAGCTCAACTGGCCCCACTCCCTGCTATGAAAGCAAACCCATCTCTTCCCCTTTCCTGCCCCAAACTTCCTCTCTCTCTTTCTCCAAAGCCTTCTGCCTCTGACTCCTTTTTAAACCCTACTTGATCACTCACACCTTTTTGTTCTGTTTGGGGTTTTCCACTCTCTCCACTTCCATCTCCCTGTAAACAAGTTGGGTGAAATAACTTCAGCCAACCCATTTGTCATTCAACTGTTTCCACCTAAATAGGTGACTGACCATTGTCCCTGGTCTGGCACAGGTGTGCTTATTACCCTGCCTGCAATGGTGGATTCTACAGTTACAGAGACATATTCAACGATGCAGCAATTTTCAGAGTAACAACTTCATACTATCAACTAGAATTCATAGAAGGCATAGATAGATTCCCCAATTAATCATAACATCCCTCCTTGAATTTAGCCAAAATAAAATCCTGAATCGGTGTTACTGGATCCCATACTAAATATGTATCAAGAACAGGAGGCAAGCAGACAATATGCACTGTGGTCCACTCAGCAAACAATAGAACCTGGAGTATTAATGCCAGGGGAAATTGATTCGCCTGTACACGATTATGCTGAATTTTGCCATGTTATATTGAAATAAAACTAGATCTGTCCACACAACCAACCCGGTTTTGTCAACTTAAAGGGCTCTTTAAACTTGTTTCTGTACTCCACCTCAGGAAGGGGAGTAGCAGCAAAATCAGTATTGCTGTAACAAATTTGAGTTATTGTGGATGCAATTCGATGGTATTGGCCTCTGGGAGCTATCCTAGAATGCTCCATTGTGACCGCTCTGGAAAGCACTCTCAATTCAGATGCACTAGCCAGGTACACAGGAAAATTCCCAGGAACTTTTGAAGTTCATTTCCTGTTTGGCCAGAGTGGCGAGCTGACCAGCACAGGCGACCCATGCAGAGCTCATCAGCACAGATGACCATGGAGTCCCAGAATCACAAAAGAGCTCCAGCATGGACCGAACAGGAGGTACTGGATCTGATCGCTGTATGGGGAGAGGAATCCGTACAGCGGGCAAGCACTCTCCCAACCCTCCCAAAGCAGGCTCCCAGACCATGACGCCAGGGAAGGCATCTCTGGTGCGCATACCGTTGTAAATATAATACAGGGTTTAAAAGCAAGAGTGTTTAATGTTTAATTTGCCCTGAAGACTTGGGATGCATTCATGGCCAATATAGATACTGGAAAAGTCTGTTAACATGTCTGGGGATGGAGTGGAAATCCTCCAGGGACATCTCCATAAAGCTCTCCTGGAGGTATACTAACACCTCCTCCCCCTGGTGCAAGGTAGCTGGTGAACCCAACCCCCACTCCTCATATTTCCTATGGATGGTGATTATCCAGGATTTTATTAACCAGAATTATTTTTTTCCCTATCATCCTGGATAATCGAGAGTCTACTGTATTTGGAAATATGAGAGAAATGGCTTGGACTAGAAACAAACATAACATTCCAACTTGGAAAGTTTTGTTCTTTGTTGTATTCACCAATTTAAAATCCCTTTTGTTTTTTTTCCAAATGAGATTCTGTGTATGCAAAACCCATTTATGTCAGGAGTATCTAATGTTAATCCTCATGCATTTTGCATTGGAAAATTATGCTGGAAATCACTTGGTACCAATGCATTAGAGTTAAAAATCTATTGCTGTATCCAGAATCAAGAGATTTAAAACGTCTCATTTCGTGGCAATCTTTATGTTGGTTGTGGGTAAGATCTGTACAATATGCATCAGTAAGAATCTAAAATGCGTTCATTAAACATTTCACAGAATAGGCTAATATATCTTAAAGTGAATGAAGGATGACTTAAGAAATCAAACCATTCACACACACAATAGCTAGTACAGGGATCGTCAACCTTGGCACGCGGGACCACAGGGTAAGCACCCTTAGCGGGCCCCACCGGTTTGTTTACTTGCCAGTTCGCCGACCGCGGCTGCCACTGGCCACGGTTCGCCACTCTGGTCCAATGGGGGGTTGCGGGAAGCGGCAGACAGCACCATGCCGCTTCCTGCAGCCCGCATTGGACTGGAACGGTGAACCAGGGATAGTGGGAGCTGCGATCAGCGAACCGGCAAGTAAACAAACCAGCGGGGCCCACTAAGGGTGCTTACCCTGTGGTCCCACTTACCAAGGTTGCCGATCCCTGGGCTAGTAACAGGAGAGTGACATTTAAAATAATTTAGTGAACATACTCTATAAGCTGTTGTGATTTTTAGCTGTTACTATTAGAAATGGGCAAATTTTTTCCAATGACATTTTTTTCCCACGCTGAAAAATGCAGATATGATGTCACTGAAAAATTTCGCAAATTTGTCAGTTTAGCCAAATTCTTCCAGTCACAAACAAAATTCTGATTATTTTTAAATGTTTCAATTTTTCAGTTTGAAGTGACATCTCCTTTTGAAATTCCCTTTAATTGTATTTAAAAATATCATGTTAAAATTTGCTCCAGATCTAAAAGAAACATTTTGCTTTAGGTCAAACACCACATTTTGTTTCACCCAGAACAACATTTTCCAACTTTCAATTAACTAAAAATTTCAAAAAAAATTAGTTTTCAGTTCAACCCAAAATGATTACTCCTCCCCTCTCCCCTGATTTTTGGAAGAGTCAGCAAACCAAAAAAATCCATTATTTACCCAGTTCGTTACTATCAGTACCTCTGGTTGTATTCTTTAAGCTATCACATCTTAATATTACTTGGTTATGTTAAACACAATGGTACGATTAACAAAAATTAAGCTTGCATTAAGTGTTTTGATTAGCTAGGTCTCCATCAGTATCCACAGAATGAATGTAAATAAATCTCAAACCAAGAGACAGGCTGAATAAACTGACAAACACATCCATTTCCCATGATAAGATTATAGCTTCACTAACTTCAAGAGAAAGTAGGCGGCACAGATCACAATGCAGTGGGCCTGTCAACAGGTCCCGACAGACACCTTTGATCTAGAACAGGGTTTCTCAAACTGGGGGTCGCTGAGCGCTCCCCGGGGGGTCGCGAGCGCCTGCTGCCACAACTCGCAGCGACTGGGGCTGGGGTGCAGCCGGCGGGGCCCCCCCCCCCCGCGGCGGGGACGGGGGACCGGCGCGCAGCCAGCAGCCCCCTCTCCCCCCCGCGGCGGGGACGGGGGACCGGTGTGCAGCTGGAAGCCCCCTCTCCCCCCCGCGGCGGGGACGGGGGACCGGTGTGCAGCTGGAAGCCCCCCCCCCCCCGCGGCGGGGACGGGGGACCGGCGCGCAGCCGGCAGCCCCCCGCCGCGGCAGGGACGGGGGAGCCGGGCGCACGTGCGTTTTTGGTGGGGGTTTTTTGGTGGGTTTTTTTTTTGGTAATTCGGCGGCTTATCGGTGGAGGGGTCGCGCCGCACCGCCAGATCACAAAAAGGGATCGCAGTCTCAACTAGTTTGAGAACCGCTGATCTAGAAGCACATTAGAGTCCGAAATAACCATCAGACCCATTTGTACATAAAACAGATGCTGGAAGAACTGTTTTTACAGTACAACAACAAGGCAATTGGTAGTGTGTTTAAACAAAATCAAGCAGATGCTCAAGTACAGTAGCAAACAGAATATTGAATACTAATGAAACAGAGCTGTGAGAAAAACAAATATACTATAAAAGCTAACATTGAGGTGAAATCAAGTGTCTGAAATCTTGGCGGAAACATTGAATAGATAAAGCGTTTTTAAAAGGAAGCATTCTTTTTACTTGAAATTTTCTGCAATTTTTTCCCCAGTATGATTCTAAGACAAAAGGATATTCGATATGACATTAAAGCAGGGGTGGGCAAACTTTTTGATCTGAAGGCCACATTGAAGTTGCAAAATTGTATGGAGGGCCAGGTAGAGAAGGCTGTGCCTACCCAAACAGCCTGACTCTGCCCCTATACTCCCCCTCCCACTTACTGCCTCCTGACGGCCCCCCCTCAGAATCCCTGACCTATCCAAACTCCCCCACCCCAGCTCCTTGTCCCCTGACTACCTCCTCCAGACACACACCCCCCCCGACTCCTAGGGACCCAAACCCCTACCCAACGCCCCCTGCTCCCTGACTCTTATCCACACACCCAGCCCTATCCAACCCACCCATTCCCCAACTGCCACCCCCCCAGAACCTCCACCCCTTCCAATCGCCTCCTGCTCCCTGTCCCCTGACCGTCTCTCAGGACTCCCTCCCCATGACCAACTCCCGCAGGAGCACGCAGCCCCGCCTCACAGAGCGCTGCCTGTGCGGTGGCATGGCTGCGGAGGGACAGCGAAGTACGGGCTGGGGAGAGCCTCCCTGGCAAGGCCAGGGGCCAGACAGGACGGTCCTGTGGGCCACAGAGTTTACCCACTCCTGCATTAAAGGATATGATAAGCTGCTGGTACTTCTGCACTGTACCAACCAAATGAATACAGTGGTATGAGCCCTACTTGTATCTGTGGTAGCCAACATTAATAGGACATTATTAGGAATTCATTTCCCCCCACACACACTGTTAATAAAAAATCATCTTAAAAGCCCGAAAATAAACCCCAATCTACTGATTTAAATCCTGCATAAGAAGTCTCTAGGGAGAAGGTTTAAAATGTTTTCAGTGACAACATGGTATATTATAAAGCAAAAGAGAGTATCTAGAAGACATTCCCCATCAGACTGGAATAATTATATAAGACTACTGAAACATAAGGCCTAAGACCACTTGACAGTATCTTTTTAAAATAAGTATTGTCTGTATCGTATGCCATAGTAGATAAGCCATTGTTTTTCTAATCCCAGTAGAAGGCCATATGAGTCGCAGAGCTAAGATGTCTGCCCCCTGAAGAACAAAAGGGGGTTAGACAAAGAATACATACTAAACAAAGATTTTAAACAGCAGCTGGCACCTCTGTAATTCAAATTTATCAAACTAACTCTCTAATGTCCTCTACATTCCTCCTAAATTCAACTTTAGAATGGTCAGTGTCAAAAGGGGGACAATAATAGCAACAAATCATTATAAATATTGCTATTTAACAAATTCAAATTCAACTAGTTAAAATCATATTAATTGGGTAAAAACTATAATTTCAGAATATAAAAAGTCAACTATGAATATCTGCAAATCATTTGTATTAAACCAGTTATTCAAGTCTATTTTCTTTGTTCTCTTGGTGGTACTCAAGCAGATATATAGCTCAGTTTATTCATAAAGATTCCTAGAAAAATCCACTACAAGTCCCTGGCACATGGCAACTCAAAGGGCTTGGTTAGACTGGCACTTTAAAGCGTTATAAAGCCTCCAGGAGCGCTATAAAGCTGCCCCCAAACACACTGGCAAGTCACATTTTGCGCTAAAAGTCTGATCTTATCGCACTATTTGTAAACCACCTTTTCGAAAGGAATAAAAGCTTTTGCGTATTCCCTGTAGTGTGTAATGGCCAGTGTAATCGGTCATTACGCTATAAGGGATCTCTGGCACGCCTCCGAGCCATTTAAGGCAATTAAGAAGCCATTTAAGGCAATCCACGTCTTTGCGTTGTTTTGCAAAGGGAATTAGGAATGTGGAAGTACCTTTTCAGAACTCCGCTCTTAACTCAGGAATTAAAGCAGTGAAAATGCTTACTAATGGAGCTGAGAGTGAAATTCAGAGCCTGATACTTTTCTGTAGATAAAAATAACTGACACCATGGAGTGCTCTCCCTCCATACACGTTCCCCGTTCCCTCTCGCCCTCCTCCTTTGGAAAGCACGTTGCACCCAGCTGAATGCCGGGATAGCTGCCCATAATGCACCACTCCCTGTGCCGCGGCAGTTGCAGCAAATGTGGCCACCCATCACATGTTATAGCGTTATGGCTATTGCGGTATATGGGTACCGCTATAACCAAAAGCGCTATAATCATGTAAGTGTAACCTAAGCCAAAGAAACCTATCTATTTAGATAAACACCCAGGAACTTCTTTGGCCCACCCTTCCTGGCTACATAACCAAAAAAGCAAACAAGTCATCAGTATAAACAAGCAGTTTGCCAGGTTTTTTAAACCACTGTCTCTTGGTACATGGAAAAAGAAACACCAAACTCAATTAATTAAACATGGCTAGAAACTACACAGGGCCCTCACAGTTTAGCTATATGTACTTACAGACTGCATAAGACAGACAAAGGGAAGGAGAGAAAATAAGTGTCAGGTATTGGGGTATAAAACAGGGGTCAGCAACCTTTCAGAAGTGGTGTGCCAACTCTTCATTTATTCACTCTAATTTAAGGTTTCGTGTGCCAGTAATACATTTTAATGTATTTAGAAGGTCTCTTTCTACAAGTCTTTAATATATAACTAAACTATTGTTGCATGTAAAGTAAGTAAGGTTTTTAAAATGTTTAAGAAGTTTCATTTAAAATTAAAATGCAGAGCCCCCCCAGACCACTGGCCAGGACCTGGGCATGGCGAGTGTCACTGAAAATCAGTTTGCCTTTGGCACGTGTGCCATAGGTTACCTACCCCGGTATGAAAAGGTCATTAACCATACAAAATTCAAGAGAGATCAAAGAGTAAGAAAAAGGGTAACAAAAAAGGTAGGGGAGGAAATAGAGGTAGGGACGGGGGACAATTCTAAAAACTACAAGGTGGCACAAGAACAGAGAAATGCTGATAACTTCCAGCAAAGTGCAAATGAATGTGACGAGAGGTCAAATGAATATTTTATATGTATGAAGAAGCTAAAATAAAATCCAGTGGCAAAAATGAGAAGGAACTCAGATGAATAAATTCAATGTGGTCTTTCTTGGTGTCATGAGACAGACAAAAGTCTGAGTCACTAAGTGGGAAACAATATATTAAAAGTAATTAACTGTTTAATACTCTCCCACCTTGCAGGGGCCTAGAACCTGGCTTCCAGCCTGAGCCCAAATCTGTATATCCCTCAGCCTAAGCCCCATGAACCTGAGTCAGCTGGCATGGGTCAGCCGCAGGTTTCTAACTGCAGTATAGACTAATAAAGATCGGGAAATAGCACTCCAGATAAAAGGATTACGTAAAATGGCCCTGCAGTCAGACTTGGGGCAATCCAATATCCTGGGTTGCTGATTTGGAGAGACAAGAGCTTCTATTTAAGCAGCAGATTTAAAACAAACAAAAGAAAGTATTTCTTCACACAATGCACAGTCAACCTGTGGAACTCTTTGCCAGGGGATGTTGTGAAGGCCAAGACTATAACAGGGTTCAGAAAAGAACTAGACAAATTAATGGAGGATAGGTCCATCAATGGCTACTAGCCAGGATGGGCAGGGATGGTTGTCCCTAGCCTCTATTTGCCACAAGCTGGGAATGGGCAACAGGGAATTGATCGCTTGATGATTACCTGTTCTGTTCATTCCCTCTGGGCACCTGGCATTGGTCACTATCTGAAGACAGGATACTGGGTTAGTTGGACCTTTCGTCTGAACCAGTATGGCTGTTCTTATGTTCATATTTTGGGTGAGGTAGAGGAGAAAAGAGCCTCTCATTCTCAAAAAAAAAAAAAAAAAACCCACACAATAATGACTGGTGCCATTAGCTGTTAATATTTATTGACTCCTTCCCCTTCCTGTAGGGCCTAATCTTTGAAAATGATGATCCACAGAGCACATACTCTTAGGATTTTCCAGTCAAGACCAATGCCAATCAATCACATAAGAGATAGGACTAGAATTTTAAAATATGTATTATTCCGTCTCTATAGCTGAAAAACTGGCTGTGCTAATTAACAAAATAATCAAAAATTGAGACCAAAGAAAAAGTTTCACACTGGGTATGTGATGGACATATAAATAGTAAACTGGAAATTTGTAAGCACCTAGAGGATAATAGACTTATAAGGAATAGCTAACATGGATTTGTCAAAAAGAAATCAAAAAAATTTGGTTGATTTGGCATGTGTGTGGGGGTTACTGGCCCAAGTTATTGGGGGAAGCAGTACATGTAATATATCTTGATATTAGTAAGGCTTCTGGCACAGTCTCACATACGTTCTCATAAGCAAACTAGGGAAATTTAGTCTAGATGAAATTACTATAAAATGGGTGGAAAACAAGTTGAAAGACAGTACTCAAAGAACACCTATCAACGGTTCACTTTCAAACCAGATGGTCATAGCTAGTGGGATCCCACAAAGGCCTGTCCCAGGTTCCATACTAGTCCATAGTTTTATTAATTACTAGCGAAAATACCCGGCGTTGCTCGGGTCAGTCGGAGGTGGGGAGGGGGCAGAGAGCTGAGCGAGTGCGGGCTCCATTGAAGGGGGCAGAGAGCAAACCTGACACCTCCACCTCACACACCCCCGACCAAACTGACACCCCCACTGCACTTACCCCTCGACCAACCCCGACTCACATTTTCACCCCCCCAAACCCAACACCCCCACCTCTCCCCCCTACCAACCCCAACACCCCCTGACCAACACCCACACCTCACCCCCGTAGACCAAACCTGACACACCCACCTCACTTTCCCCAACCAAACTCGACACCCCTACCTACCACCACAAACAAACCCGACACCCACACCTCACTTACCCCTTGACCAACCCCAACCCCCCTCCTCAGCCCCCCAAACAAACCCAACACCCCCACCTTACACCCCCCCACCAAACCCAACACCCCCTGACCAACCCCAACCCCCACACCTCACCCCTCACCCACCCAGACACCTTCCCACCCCCCCCAGACCAAACCCAACACCCCCGGCTCACTTACCCCCCGACCAACCAGACACCCCCACCTCACCCCCCCAACCAAACTAGACACCCCTACCTCACTTACCCTCCGACCAAACCCAACTCGGGTCCGTCGGAGGTGGGGAGGGAGCAGAGAGCTGAGCGAGTGCGGTGTCCGTTGGAGGGGGTATTATGACATCATAACTATGTCACAGAGAACAGCAGCTGCCCAGCTGATGTGATTGGCCTTTAAAGAATTTCACCCCTGGGGGGCGTCAGAGGTGAGATTTGAAAAATTTTCAACTCTTACCCTGATTAGGACCCCAAGACCTCTAACTGTATCAAATTTCAAGTCTCTAGCTCACACGGTGTGGAAGGAGTAAGCATACATACATACACGCATACATACAAACACGCTTACACCATTTGACTTTTATATATATAGATAGATATGGATATAGGAGTGGACAGTATACTTAAATATCAGAGGAGATGCTAGCACTTTCGAGGATTGGGTAAGAATTCAAAACCGCCTTGATGACCTAAAATCACCAAAAGGAAATTACAATGACAAATGTAAACTACATTCTCTTATGAAAGAAAAATCAAATCCACAATTACAAAATGGAGGATAACTGGCTACACAGTACTACTGCTGAAAAGGATTTGGAGGTTTATAATGTATCACAGATTGAATGAAAGACAACAATATGATGCAGTTGTGAAAATGGCTAATATTCCGGGCTGTATTAACAGGAGTCTCATATGTAAGACACAGGTGGTAATTGCCTCACTCAACTCTGCACTAATAAGGTCTCAATTTGAGTGCTGTGACCAGTTATGGAAACCACATTTTAAGATGTGAAGAAACAAGAGAGACTCCAAAAGAGAGCAACAGTATTTTTCCTTATTTTAGTGTTTCTTCTTTGTACTTTTAAACAAAATATTTGCTTTAATGCAATTATAATCTGGATTTGATCATTAATGTTGAGATCTGTCAATCTAGGTCACTATCTATGGCCTCTCTCACAGTAATGTCTGAGCACCTTGCAATCTTTAATGTATTTATTCACAACACCCATATGGAGGCAAGGAAGTACTATTTTCCCAATTTTGCAGTTATAGAACTGAGGTACAGTGTATGGGTATAGACCCCAAGGTCTCAGAGGAAGTCTGGGGTGGAAGAAGAAATTGAACCTGGGTCTCCCAAGTACTAAGCTAGTGCCCTACCCACTGGGCCATTCTTCTTAGAGATACCGATACTGTCTGAATTACCCTGATTCAGGAGACTATCAGTGGAGAGAAAAAATACAGATTGGGCAAAAAGGGTATGGAGCATGAGAATGGAGATGGCACAAATATTAGATGGTGGTTCATCAATGCAAGGCAGGGGTTATTTAATATTATGGAGGGGTCAAATCCAGCCTCAAAGGCTGCGTTAGATGAATGCAGATCTTTAGCAGGGATGAGCCTGTGAAGTGCAAAATAGGTTACAAGAGGTTTTTCTCCCAGACCCATTAAAAAAACCTCATCTGTTCCTGTTCTTAGACACCACCTGAAGGCCTAAATCCCTTTGTTTAGAGCATCACAACTTGTTGCTGTGGAAATAAGTATTTGAGTATCATAGTACAAATAAAAGTTTAGGACTCGTCAGTTGGAAAAATCAGTGGGAGGCAAGCTAAGTCATCTTCTGGTTTTAATTATTTCTATTTTAATTGAAGGATTGAGATACTTATTTTTCCCTTTATATTTCATAAACCTACCTACTGTATACTAACCCAAGTTATTTCTGAGCTATTAAAAAAAACTCACACTGATTTTCCTGGCAATTGATTAGTCAAAATCTCTCCTTGTCCCCTCTATCCAACACTATGTCCTCTTCCTTAGATATGCTAGTCATCCAGGAATTCCAATCTGCTTATTTTTCTAGATTTACTTTGATTTGTTGCAAAGGCTTTTAAAACCAGCTATTTTTTCTAGGTTTAGTTAGGTTGCAATATTTTCTAGATCACATTTTATGATTCAGTCTCCTGAAATATTACCATCTAAAAGTTTAATGAATTAATGAGGCACTAGGACCACATGCTTTTGCAAACAGTCAACAAAGAGGAGAAACAGAAAAAATGTGTTTAGTGTAGTTTTGATGATAAACCTAATATACATATATAAATCATTTGAACTTATCAGTTTTTTAACATTCATAAATACAGGCAGTGACCTGTATTAATGTTCTGGACTAGCCCAGTATCATCAGTCCAAGCTCAGAAATCTCTCTCAGACTTTTTTAATACAAAACAATTACTTAGAATAACAAATTACCAGTAATTCCTGCAGATTAGTGTGATGCAGTACAGTAACTATGATCTACAGCAGTGGTGGGCAACCTGCAGCCCATCAGGTAATCCGCTGGCAAGCTGCCAGATGGTTTGTTTACCTTTCCATGGCTGCCTGCAGCTCCCAGTGGCCAAGGTTCGCCGTTCCCAGCCAATGGGAGCTGCCAATGGCCACAGAACAGGGCCGCACTGCTTCCCGCTGCTCCCATTGGCTAAGAATGGTGAACTGAGGCCACTGGGAGCTGCAGGGAGCCATGCAAATGTAAACAAATGGTCTGGAGGCCTGCCAGTGGATTACCCGGATGGTCCACAGATTGCCAATCACTGATCTACAGAGTGGCAGCCACTATATCAATTTAAAGCTCAGGATACAGTTGTGCATCTTACCACACAAATACATCCCATGAAAATGTGTTTTATAATATTCAAGTAGACAAAATTATCTACAAGTGTACATCATTATTATTAAACCCACACAGCATCTGCACGTTTCATTAACAGGCTGTTTTATTCACTCTTCTAGAGGATCTAATCTTAAAAGGTCTTATGCAAATGCTTAACATTAAGCAAGTAGTTCTATTGACTTCAGTGGAGCTACTCATGTTAGTAAAGAACAAGCATAAGTATTTGCAAGATCAAAGCCATAATAAAGTCAGACCTAAGCAAGACCCCTGAAGTACCCCACTAAACATGCTCCTAATAACTCAGCCCTGCTGTTTTATCACTCTTTGTTTATGGTCTTTCAGACAGTTCTCAGGCCACGTTTGGTGCTAATCTGAATTCATGCTGAGGTTAAGATTTTGAGTCATAACATTTTACTAAAATCCAGATACCATGTATCATCGTCCCCTTTTAGCCACTATATTTTTGTCACTCTTTTTTAAATAGCAGTGTTTGGCTTTAATCTTCCTTTCTCAACATTCATAGTATATTACCACCCACTCCTGAAATACCTTTGCACCTTCTATCTTTTACTATATCAAATTCAAGCTTCTTGTTTAGCTATCTAGGCATTCCTAAACTATCAACCACTGACAGTCTAATACAGTTATATGACTAGGGGACAGAGGAAAATTTGTGAAGGACTCTGTCCTATGCTTGCATTGGCAGCAATTACTTATTATTTAAGTGCCACTGTACTTGATGTTGTACAAGACAAAAATTGCTTCTGACAAATGATTTCAGGTAGAAGTTAATCATGATACATGAGTCATATCTGCATGTTAATGCTGTATACCTATGCATTATATAAAGTGTTGCACAAGGATTCTTAGAATAGGTATTGTTTTAGAGATGATACTGTTATCATGACATAATATGAGAAAGGAGTTAAAGTCCCAAAGTTTTCTAATATCTTTCCCTTTCTTTGTTTTGCGGTTTCTTTTTCAAGCAGGCTGGCACCTATTCATGGGATTGCTTTTCTTCACCGGTGCAGTCTTTTTCCTATGTACAGTAGTAGCTACGTCTCCATTGATGTCTCTTGTTACAATCTAGAAATGTATTACAAACATGCAAGTCGCCAAGCATCCACAAGTCCTCAACTTCAGTAGGAGTTAAACAAAAAAATTGCTTTCACTGAATCTTAGATTAAGAAAATTAAGACCCAAACTGCTGAAATACAATATTGCAGAGGGGAAATTGTTAGAAATATATGAGTTTTCCAAATGTGATGTGATGGCTCTAGAAAGCCATGCTTTATTCCTCTTAACCTCTCCCTCACGGTCCTTTATCAAGTTAACAATCCTTTTGAGCCTCTCAGTTGTATTTTTGAAACACTGAGTTCACTACAAGGCAACATGGTCCTTTCTCCAATGGACTGAGCGTTTGCTACTACACTATATCATCTGTGGAGGAAATGATGAAACTAAAAACCCATCTATATCCTGCTAGGTCAAGGGTTCTCAAACTGGGGGTTGGGACCATTCAGGGGGTCACGAAGCTATTATATGGGTGGGTCGCGAGCTGTCAGCCTCCACCTGAAACCCCATGTTGTAGCCAACATTTGTAACGATGTTATATATATTTTAAATGTTTTTAATTTATATGTGGGGAGTTGCACTCAGAGTCTTGCTATGAGAAAGAAGTCACCAATACAATAGGTGAGAAACACTGCCCTAGGTGTCATGGAACTATTTTATTTGTGTTCTTCTAGATAGCCAAATATGTTTGCACTTTCCAAACACCTACTTTATTATTATTTATATAGTGCTACAAGTGTGACAGGCACAATAGACTACTGCTTTGTGTTCAAAAATTACTTAGTTGTAGTAACAGCAGCAAGTTACTGAACATGGATCAATGTCAAAGTCAAACCTTCCCAATTATTGATTCCTTGTAGCTGTCCAATAAATAATCGCATTAGGAATATTAAAGATTCTTTTTGTAATCACATAAAACTAAGAAACCTATGGACTAATTAAAAAAAACCCAGCTGAAAATGAATGAAATTACATCTACATACTAGAGAAGAAATACTTTTTAAACACAGGAAAAACATGTTAATGAATAAGCACTTACTGATTCTTACATAAAAAATAAGCTATAACTTAGCATTATCATGAACAGTCTCACAGCTCCTAATCTTATGTCTACTGCACACGTATTCAAACCATTTCAAAGTGAAGACCACATCATAGCACAGATATTGTCTCAGGGATCACTTCCCATTTATACACAAACACAGATCTCTCCTCCTATTCAGAATTACAGACCATCACTGTGCCTGTTACAACTGCTTACATGGAAGAGTTATTAGGAAAGTAATATTTTTTAGCTTCTTTCAATACAATCTATAGAGCCCTGCAAATCCACGGATATCCGCTTCATATCCACAAACCATTTTTGCAGTTAGTAGATTAGATGCAGATACAACCGCGCAGGGTTCTACTCACCGGTGGCACCTGGCCTGCAGTGTCCAGCTCCAGCAGTCCAGGGGGCACAGCGTGCTTGGGGCCGGCAGCCAGTGGCTGAGGGCTGGGCAGAGTCTGGAAACCTACTTGCTGCATTGCTCCCAGTCCAGCAGCTCAGGCCCCTTGGCCAGTGCCAGTGTCCCCACCATGACCTGGCCCAGCAGCTCTGGCTGTGCTCCCAGTTCCAGGATTGGCCTGCCAGCTCCTGGGCAGCAGGGCCTGCCCCTAATTATGGGAATGGGAGAGGGAAGGGCTCTGGCACCCCACGCCTGCACCCCACTGTGATGCAACATGCACTGCTGCTGCCATGTGCCATTGCTCACGAGCCTGTGGGAGCAGCACATGATGTGACGCCCCTTCCCGCAGCCCCCCTCTCTGTGACACCCCTTCTCCTTGAGACACCGCCCCTGCATTGCCTCTTCCCCCGCATCTCCACCCTCGCGCTGCCTCTTCCCTGCAAGACCCCGCCACGCACTCCCCTCCCTCATCCCATCACCAGTCCTTGTGAGAGAACTTGCTGGTGCGGGTAAAAGATGGCTAGCAGATCGGCAGATGCGGATCCAAATTTTTGTATCCACACCGAGCTCTAACAGTCTAGCAGCCAGAAACAAAGAAAAGAGGCACCACCTGAAAAATCAAATCTCCACAAGCTACCAGCTATTGCTCAATAAACTACAGTTGGGAAGTGATGCTTTCATGTCCCATGCAGTAGATGTGGATGCCCTCATCACCAGGAAGAAGCCGTACCACCTAAAACTCAAATGCTCCTTTCCTCAGGACTTAGAGTAGTTCCAGATCTTTTCACACAATTGTCTTTCATCAGCTTCATTCTCTCAAGTATGCCACAATGACAGAGTCAGGGTGACCAAGACAAAACCTAAGCAGCACTCCAACCCTTTTCATCAGGTTGCAACACCCAGAGCAGGGAGCCAAGCCCAGCCCCAAGGGAACAGAGGTGCTGTTGGACTAGATTAATACTTGGTATATTTCTAATATGGGAAATATAAGAAAGAGTGACTCCACAGCAGACCCCAGCACTTGCAGCAAAATTTGGCCTGGCCATTAAAAAGAAATATGTTTGTCTCTCAGCCACCCAGCTGAGTCTCTGTTGATTGAAATTGCCTGTCAGTTTTACAAGGCCAGTGTTAATTGTAAAAGCACATCCAAAGACTGAGTTTGTTCTAAAAGTAACAAAATAATAGCTGTCCTTTAAGACTGGTACAACTGTTTTCCTGAACTCCAGAATAAATCCCATGCTTATGTTGTTTGTTTCCTTTTAAATGTCAGCAGTGGGATAAATAGACTTATTGAAGTCTGCCATGTCCCACTGATTTTAAAATGGCTAAGTTAAAGAATTAAAATGCAGATGTGACAGGATATACACTGGAGTATGACTGTATGCACATAGACTTGAATAAGAAATGAAAGATTAAAGGTTAAAGTGCCAGCTTGAGAATTACAGCTCTGACATTAATTGGCTGAAGAAATGCATGGAGTGACCCCAAGGGCAAACCAGAATCCACAATCCACCCCCACGCTCCTGAGCACATGAAGAACCAAAGAACAAGATAACACCAGGTGTCATGGATGTTCCATCTGCTGATTAAACATCACGTCAAACATGGGAATAGTAATGGACTATCACTTCAAATGTCACCGCAGCATGATAAAGCAGATTCTATACACTGGTATAGGAATGAATTCCTATAAAAACTGAACCACCAGACTGAGAATTCGGAGTCTGTCTGGTTCTGTGCCCACCCTCCAGGAGCATCAGATATGCATATGACAAAGACTCGGCTCCACTCTTGTGTCCAGGTTACCTGGCCAGTAACTTGGGAATGGCAACTTCTAGGCTGGTAATTATGACAACTTCGCAGAACTTCATAGGAATGAATAAGTGTGTGTGTGTGTGTGTGTGTGTGTGTGTGTGTGTGTGTGTGTGTGTGTGTGTGTGTGTGTGTGTGTGTGCTAGGTTATAACAAGGGTTAGTGATTTGCTTTACTTTACACTTTTCTATCTGTATTTACAATAAATGTGGCATTTTGCCTCTTGCATTCTCCCTCCCATAAGATCCTGCTGGTCTTTATTTAATCGGTATAACAGTGCTACTGTTGAGTGAGTGCAGGGCGGGTTTGTTCTCTGCAACCTCCCACCCCCAGGAGGTTCCCGACCCCTCCCATGAAGATAAAATGAAACAACACAAAATTCATGAAAAATAAAACAAAAACTATTAAAAATAAAAGAATTCCATGGGTCTCTTAAAATTGCCTCATGAACTGCCCCATTCTTTTCCTATGGTGAATCCATGTTGCCACACTTCAAGGTTTCTCAGTACATGTAGCTAACACTCCATACTCTATTACAATAAACATATAGTAATTTGTCATACAGTGCTTGAAAGGCATAGTCACTTATAGTAAATAAGGAATTACAAAAAAAATCAGTTGAGTGCCAGCCCGTGTCAGGTGAATTTGCACTATGCCTCCCTCTTAAACAAATATTTGATAAGTACAAGTGTTAAAATGAACAAATAATACATACCAAATGATAAACTTTTCACTTTAATTAATAAAATTTGCTATACACTGTTTGATGAATCCTGTACATAAACAGTAGTCTATGGAGTAACTAGGTAGTTAACATTTACAGTATACTGCTTGACTTATTTGTACAAATGATAAAAAAGGATCCAAGTAAGAAAAAGTTGGAAGAAAATAACATTTTACAATAATGAAAGACATCATTTGAAATAGCTTTCATTTTTATTTCAGTTAGGCAATAAATAACTCTGATCACTGATATTTAGGAAAACAATAGAATTTGTGGCCTCAAATTTAGTTTTCACTGTTTTAAAAAAATGTTGAATTGTCTATGACATGAAAATTCTGACCTGTAGTAATAACTAAAAATACCAATACTTTGTACTTATATAGTACCCACCATTAGAGGATCTCAAAGCACTTTACAAACATTAATGAATTAAGCCTCAAACAATTATCTGAGGAAGGGAACTATTTCTCCCATTTTACAGATGGAGTATTGGAGGCAAAGAAGTTAATTTACTTGCTTAAGGCAAATAGGAAGTCCACAGCAAGTCAGAAACAAGACTCATGTTTCCTTACTCCTAGCCCAGTACCCTAACAACAAGACAATACTTCTCCCCCCAGAGGAAGTAAAGAAAAAAAATCTCAATTTTGGATTGTCAACCACAAACTGAACAAGTAACTGCCTAGAAAAGATGGGTTTCAAGTGCGCAAATACACAATGACAAGGAGCAGCTATGACCAGTTTGGATACACTCACATGACCCAAGTCACAGGGCAGAAGCCAAGTGGGCATGACAACAGGAGCAACAGAAGAGAAGAAAAAGAAAGCTATCCAAAATCTCTCATTTAATTGTTTCAACATTCTATGGCTCTATCTAGGACATATGCAGGCAAACAAGAACACCTGAATATCAACCATTAATATATTTGCAATCTGGTGCATCACCTAAAAGGAATTATTATCTTGTTGCTACTCTCATTTTAGAATAAAACTAAGTACAAAGAACAGCCAATAGTTTACATTTATGGGAATTAACAGCAATAAGAGTCAGTGTTGAGGGTCAGCATTTTAATGAAAACCTTCTGTTTTTTTCTCCTCTCTTTCCTCTCCACATACAGCTGGAAGCACTGACATGTATCAGAAGATGAATCCACAAACTTTCTGCCAAGGCAGCACTGGGACTGGGATATGTAATCTCACTAGAGGCAACTGAGGCAAGCTGATTGGAATTTCAGCCTTCACTGGACAATTTGTTTCCTAACACAAGGGAAAAACTGAACATGTCTGGCCTGCTCACAATTTTTCCTACCAACAAAAATTGTACTTCATAAACAATCTGTGTGCATGTATTATGAACAAAATATTCTGAAAAAGTCAGAAGTGTTAGCATATGAACTTCCCTTCAATACACAATTACTGTGATAATCAATGAATAGCTTCACTGAATAGACTAAGAAGCTGTTCTGCTAATGTCACAGAGAAGACATCCAACTACTACACAATATACACTAACCTAGTATCAGGATTAAACACACAAATGACTCTTAGGGCAATCCCTTTTTTCTAAGATGCTATCTTAATTGAGTGTGTCTGCATCTTTAGACTCCCGAGTTAATAGCATTTTTTGTTTTTTAAACATTTGTTAGATTGTTTATCCCTCCCCAGAGAATAGCTGTGTTGAGGGTTGCTGACAATCTCCAAACATAACAATTAAAAGCTTGATAATAGACTTGCCCATATCCCCTCCCCCAGTTGTGATGGTGTAATTTGCACTTCCAAAGAATCATGTCCCAGACATCATTTTGACAGGATTGCTCTTTGAAGAAATCCTCTGCATCACTGAGATAGGAGGCCTTGTAATGACAACCTCCTGACATTCTCACTCAGAAAATCAAAACGGAAATAGGAGCATTTAGACTCTCTTGAGATAGCCAGCTCTCAGAATCGTGAATAAGGACTCTGGCAAGGAAGGTAGAGACATTTTTCCAACGTTAAGCATTCCATGGCATTCCAAGATTTGTAACATCCTATTTATGGTTGCATGGACTTCCTTGAAAATCAGCCAGATTTCCAAATCCATATACAAATAAATTCACGAGGCTTCATAACTAAAATCAGGAACAGATATATTTCTAAAAGACATCAAGTGATTACCAGGGTTTCAGACTGGGGTGGGGAGAGGAATCTAACAAGATTCTGAAAGAAATACACAAAGATATGCACCCATTTAGTCAACTGATGCACCCATTTAGTCAATTTAGTTGAACATCTCTGGCAGTATTTTTGCCAACTCAGAACATAAACTGATGAAAAATCTTGGGGCCAGTGACTCACTCTTCCTGAAAACAGTAGCAGAAAGGGTCAGATGCTTGTGAACGAGACAATTGCTGGAAAGATACAGACAAATATTATTTCTAAGTAAAACACAATGCTGTTGGGAGTAATAATTGGACCTGTGGGATCTTCAGCATGAAATTTTCTTCTGATGTTTTCATCACTGGACCAGTAAAGGGTGTGGCTGTGTCTACACTGGCACTTTTGTCGTCAAAACTTTTGTTGCTCAGGGATGTGAAACACACACACCACTGAACGACAAAAGTTTTGATGACGAAAAGGGTCAGTGTGGACAAATCAATCCACACAGAGATTAAACATTATACCCAAGATCACACTCATTAAAGCACTGAGATATTAAACATCTTGCCCAAGGTCACACAGGAAGTCTATGGAAGATGCAGAAATGGAACTCAGATCTCTGGACTCACAATTCTTCCAAACTATACTTTAGCCACAAGACCATCCTCATCACATTCCCCTGCAGAGTTCAAAGCAACCTGTATGTCCAACTAAAAAAACATCACTTAGCACTCCTTGGACAGAGAGGGAATGCAAATGGAAGCATCAGAGAATAGACTGAAACATATCTATAGGAAATCTGAACATTAGATAAAATAGTGTTTTTCACACTATATGTATGAACACTACAAATCAATTCACAGCACATCAAGATTTAAAACTAAAGAAACATTTCCTCAGGCCAGAGAATTTCTTTTAGTTTACAGAACACCTTTCAAAGATTTCTAAATTATTGTTTAAAAATAATTATCAGGATGCGCAATTCTGACAATTATGAGGGACTAGCTATATACATAGAGATATATTAAACAGAACAATTAGTCTGTGGAAATGATGCTGCATGATATGACTGAGGCCAAGAGCTCAGATTAATTCTTTTATTAATCTGAAATGGAAAATGAGACTATTCAGTTATGTTGCATAGTATATAAACTGTAAGAAATACTAGAGCTCATTCTTCAGAGCATTAGCCAATCATTAATCAATGAGGTTAGGAAGAAACCTCTCAAGTGTGCAGATAACTCGAACCCTGTTCACTATGGGGATTCTTGCACTTCCTTTTAAACATCTGGTACTGGTCTCCATCAGATACAACATGCTGGACTAGACCTAGGTGTCATTAGTGTGAATTGGTATGACAAATACTTATTTTTGCCTGTTTGCATCTGTCAGAAAGGTTATAGTTCCAAACCCACTTAATATTAATTGATAAACTAACACTTTCTTTACTGGAAACGCTTGCATAAAGCAAATTTTAGGCTCATAAAACTCAGATAAAGTACAGCTATACTAATTCATAGTAACAACTGGAAGACCCATTGCTAATTAATTAATTAGCAAATAAGGACCAGACACTGAGAGTTAAGGAGCACCTCAAATTCTCGCTGATTAATAGGAGTTGCAGCTAATCAGCACGACTCAAAGGACCTCAGCCAAAACCCACTGAAGTCAATGAGAAGATGCCTACTGACTTCAGTAGACTTTGGATCAGACTCAAAATCAGATCAATACTTAAAAAAAACAAGATAAGGCAGTAACTAACAATGTATATTTTGTTCATGTATTTGGTCAACTGTAATTTATTTTTAAATTATGAAAATACTTAAAAGTTTATTTCACAATGTTATGGGCACTTTCCTAATATGGAAGGAGGCATGAATTCCGTCCCAATGTACACAGCAGTATACTAGTAAATATTCTATAGCACATTCTGCAAAACTGATGAAGTGATGAGTAACATAAAGGACCGTATTCCAGTTTGTGCTCTTAAATATTTTCAAAGAAGGGGAAAATGCCTAGATTTAGTATAGATTAGTAAGATTCTAATTAATATTTTTCTTCTGTTACTTTTTGCACCTAATAAAAAAGGACCAGTGTTAGATTTTTTTTTTTGTTGTGGTTAATGCATTTGCAACAAAAACAAAAGCCCTGATCATGCACTGCATTCCATGTGGGCAGATCGCTATGCCCATGGACTTCATTAGAAACTCACGTCTCTGGAGCTCAGAGTGATTGGAACTGAAGTGAACATAGAAAGATATTTCATATTTAACTTAACTGAAAAAACTCCAAGAAGAAAATTAAGATATAAAAATATATAAAATAGATAATTTGTATGCTTTTGTATGTCACATAGGAGGAGAATTCCATATGCGAATAAGCATGTTGAAACATTTCAGTATAAAATAAGGTCTAAATAATATTTTCAGTAGTTTTGACTCCTTATAAATAGATTCATTTAACAAAACAGGTTCTACCATTTCCCAACATTTCAGCAAAAACAGCTAATAATGAACTATCACCTCTCTATTTTCTTCTTGGATAATGTACACAGGAGGCATGAAACTCAATGCATGTTATGCAAGAGGATGAAAGTAAATTTATACCTAACAATAAAGGCTCCAGATCTGAAAAGACTTAAGTACATGCTTAATTTTGTACACTGTGGGTAGTCCCACTGAAATCAGTGTGTAAAGTTAAGCACGTGCTTAAGTCAGGGGTGCGCAAACTACAACCCACAAGCCATTTTTATCCGGCCCGCAAGCTCCTACCGAGGGAGCGGGACCAGTGATCCCGCTCTCCTCGGCGGGGCGCTGTGAGAGCGCCCCAGAGAGTGGGGCTGGCTGCTGGCCGGGCACGCCACCTGGAGAGCGGGGCTGGTGCACCGCCCGGGACAGTGGGCCCGTGGTCGGCCATCGCCCGGAGCCCAGGACGGTATGTCCGCGGCTGGCTGGGCGTGGCACCTGGAGAGCAGGGCTGGCACACCACCCGGGACAGCGGGCCCGTGGCCGCCTGGAGCCTGGGACAGCTGGCCCGCGGCTGGCCAGGTGCTGCCTGGAGAGCAGGGCTGGCCCGTGGGTGGGGGGAGGAAGTGGGAGGAGCTCAGAAAGGGGCAGGGCCAGGCTACCCAGCCCTCCATACAGTTTCACAATGCCGATGTGACCCTCGGGCCAAAAAGTTTGCCCACCCCGGGCTTAAGTCTTTCCAGATATGAAGCCTAAATGTATAACCATCTCACGGCTACCAAACTGAGCATGAACTCACTAGATACACACAGTACACAAATTTAAAATGTAGTTAAATCCCTGAAAAATATATTTGCTTAAATAAAGTAGCAGCATTTTTCATCCTATAATAAAATAGAACAGTAATAATTTGTCATTACATGTTCTCTTTCGTCAGAGGATCCAAGATTCACAAATATTAATTATCCTATGTGAAGTAGATTATTAGTCACATTTTACAGATAGGCAAACTGATGGACGGAGTAATTCACACAAGGACATAAATGGTGACAGCTGGATAAATTGGGAACAGAACCAAAGATCTCCCTACGCCCTGTAGTCTGGCCTAACCATCAGACAATGCATCCTCACCAAGACAGAATGAGAAATAATATTTTAAACTTTGTTAAGACATGTGCCCTTAGAATATGCTGCTAGGGTGACTGTAGAAATGAACACACTAATGAGAATAAGGTTATTCAGGGAATACCACTCTTAAATATGGATCAGAAACTTGTAACAAGATAGGTGAGTGGAGAAATAATGGAGATGGAACAATTTTGCAGCGTGAAGAAACACTGTAGAGGAAAGTAGTTCTACAGATATGTCAGCTTAAACTAACAAACCTTTTTACTATTTTTAGTTCACATTTTAAAGGAATGCTGTCAAGTAAGAAAAATCTACACATATTTTTAAGCACTAACACACAACAGGGAGCATTCTTTTCAGCCAATACACACATTTTAGGTGTGCTGAGGTACAAAGTCCAGCAGCGTATTTAGGCCCAAGATGTGCATATATTACCCAAGACACACAAACTGTGGAGAGTGTTGTACTTAAAAAAATGGTTTGTTGGCAAAACACCACCCACATTTAAATAATGAAACATTAATCTACCAAAATAAAGTGCTAGTGTAATAAATCTGATACAGCTACAGACTACGAAGACTATTTTTTAAAAATTGTAACTACAATGTATAACATTAATACTATAATTGAATAATATCTAGTATCAAATAAATACAACCCAAACATAAGGTGTGATAGTTTGCTTTTGTTTTGTTTAATTCACCAAGACTTCTCTCCAGTTTATCACGTCCATCTACCCATCACTATTCTTAAGTAATCAGAAGAAATATCAGGACTTGAGAAAAGCCACCTTCCAACTACCCATACTGTTCAGATTTTTGATGGTAGCAGAACTTCAAACAATAAGCAGCAAAAGAAAGAGATCTTATTCAGCATGGGGCGGGGGGGAACATCACACATGCTAAATTGCATTTGTTCAATATAACTACAAAATTATCAAGGAGATTTATATTTAGAAGTGTTATTCAGACATGTGGTGTAGTGATCTAGATGATGAATAGGCTGTGTATTCCCTTTTGCTCGTGTACAACAGCTTTATTTCTGAAAACTTCCCATTGTTATTAGCCCTGGTGCAAGTACTAGCAAAAGCAAGACTCCAGGCAGCCCCGTGAACTTTCAATACTGCTACATCTGAACTTGCTCAGAGCAGGTCTACACCACAGGGTGGATGAAATACTAGAACAGCAAGTGTCCTGTTTACACTAGCACTCCTAGTCATCATACCAGTGACTGTTGGGACTGCAATGGTGTTAGCAGCAATGGAATGAATTTTTTTTTAGAAAAAAGACTAGAGTGCACGTAGTCAATATGCATATTCTGTGAGTAACAATTGTATGGGCTCTGTACCTCTGGGTCAATCAGTTCATTCCTTTAATCCACTGCTTTATCTAAATATAAAAATATACAGTAATTCCTCACTTAAAGTCGTCCCGGTTAATGTTGTTTTGTTGTTACACTGCTGATCAATGTAGCAGCAGCTGCACAGCAGACTATCAATTGCTGGCAGTTCAGATGTCCCTCCCCCCACGGCCATGTGCTGCTCCTGCCCTCTGCCTTGGAGCTGCTCCCAGAGATTCCTGCTTGCTATGTGGGGGCGAGGGGAGGAAAAGTGGGGCTAATGTCATGGTGTCCCCCTCCCCACTGCTCCTGCACCCCGCTTATCCCATCTTTCATAGAGCTGGCAGCAGCTGCAGCTCAGCTTGCTGATTTAATTAACAAGGCAGTGTACTTAAAGGGGAAATGCGAGTCTTCAGCTGCTCTCCCTCCTTTCCTGCTCCTTGTAGACTGTGAGAGTTAACTCTTGAGGGCTCAGCCAATTGTTACTGCTAAATGAACTAAGGCATTCCCTGGGAAATATC
This sequence comes from Sternotherus odoratus, assembly GCA_032164245.1. NCBI lineage: Eukaryota > Metazoa > Chordata > Testudines > Kinosternidae > Sternotherus > Sternotherus odoratus. The sequence goes on from JAVMKO010000008.1 coordinate 63,814,986, forward strand.
CCACACTCTGACTCCTCCACCTCCACCAAGCTTCACAATCATCATCACTGTGTAACAGTATTAAATTGTTTGTTTAAAACATATAGATATATATATAGAGAGAGATATCTATATCTATATCTATAGATATATGTATATAGATATATATGTATAGTGGAAATATATATATAAAAATGGTGAAAAAAATTTCCCTGGAACCTAACCCCCTCAATTCTTATGCGGAAATTGGATTTGCTTAACATCGTTTTGCTTAAAGTCACATTTTTCAGGAACATAACTACAATGGTAAGTGAGGAGTTCCTGTACCCATAAATTGTTCACAGCTGCCCCTCTGAAGCTTAACAAATATTGAATTTTTTCTTAAATGTTTTTAGCCTAGATTGAAAAAGCTGTTCTCATAAAACACTAATATATGTTTTGTCTTATGTCAAAACATCTTTATTTGCACTTGAACTGATATCAGAACAGGTTAAGGAATAGATAAAAGATGTTCCTCCTGCTGACTGCAACACAAAGCATTGTTTTGGTAGTCATACAGAAAGAAAATGGTTTGTTCATTTTTTAAATATATATATACATATCTATTATTGAGCATTTTAAAAAACACTTAAGAGTCTACAGAACTTGCATCATTTGATAATGAAGCTCTGTATCCTTAATAAGAGCCCTTACTCCACCACATGTTTTGCTATTGTAAAGAGGCAGAGTACTTAGCTAAAACAAACTAACTGGAATCCACTGTAATTGTTTATCAGGCCACCAGTTAATTAGGGCAGCTGCTTAATCGGGCCAAATTGTTCCGGTCCCGATGTGTCTCAATTAACCAGAATCCACTGTATATGAATTGTGCAGATGGATAAGAATCACAGGGTCAAACTCTATGCTTAAAAAGCTTGACAGTGTTCTTAAAATTAAGACACAGGAACAATTAATGGATTGCAAAATAACACTTAATAGGTAACTGATAAACTTTAACTGAGTGTTTCTCAAACTATTGTATTGGTGAACCCTTTCACATAGCAAGCCTCTGAGTGCGATCCTCCTTATAAATTAAAAACACCATTACAAATTCTGGAGGCAAAGCAGAATTTGGGATTGAGGCTGACAGCTCATGACCCCCATTGCAATAACCTTATAACCCCCAGAAAGGTCCTGATCCCCAGTTTGAGAACCCTTGCTTTTACTGTAAGTTTCCTTGGCCTTATCTTTCATTTGCCTGCTTCCTATGTACAAAATGCTGGTCATTCAAATAAGTGCAATTTCAAGATCCAACTCTTTCATCTATGCCTCTTTACACGCAGGATGAAGGCAATTTTATATTCAATACTTTTAAGGTTTTGAGTACAGCAATTTAACTGTCACTCACAAGTAAAAGGTAAATCTGTGAGAGAAATTGCCAAAATACACAAAAAATAAGTACTGATATCTCTCAAACAGGTGTCTTATCTGGAATACAATTAACATTTTTTAGATAATGCTTTCTTAGCATATTACACTACACAAACACCTCAAGAAATCCCTTGTATTCCATTTAGCATAACAGACCAACTATCAGAAGGGGAGATAAAAGAAAGCAATACTTACTAAACTTCTTCAAATTATAAAACTAACATTTATTTTGCCAATAAAGTGTTTTTACCAGAAAAACTGTCTCTTCATTCCACACTCTCTTCTTAAACAAATAGATCAGTATATAGTAGGGCTGTCAGTTAATCACAGTTAATTCACATAAAAAAATTAATCACAATTCAAAAAATGAACTGCAATTAATTGCAATTTGAATCGCATTGTTAAACAATACCAACTGAAATTTATTAAATACTAGCAAAAATACCCGGCATTGCTCGGGGTATTTGTAATTGGAAACTGGGATGTAAAAAGACTACAGTGTTTTTTATTAATACAAATTTTGTTCAGAAGTCTCATTTTGTCTAATTAATTTCATTCTCTTGCATTTAGATGATGGGGGGAGGGGGAGAGAGCTGAGCGAGTGCGGGGGCAGTTGGGGGTGGGGGAGATTTTAAAAATTTTCGATTCTTACCTGAGGGGGCAGAGAGCTGAGCGAGTGGGGGGTCCGTTGGAGAGGGGGAGGGGGCAGAGAGCTGAGCGAGTGCGGGGGCCGTTGGAGGGGGGTATTATTACATCATAACTATGTCACAGAGAACAGCAGGTGTTAACCTGCTGCCCAGCTGATGTGAATGGGCTTTAAAGAATTTCACCCCTAGGGGGTGTAAGAGGTGAGATTTGAAATTTTTTTTATTCTTACCCTGATTAGGACCCTAAACCCTATAACTGTACCAAATTTCAAGTCTCTAGCTCAAACGGTGTGGAAGGAGTAAGGGAACATACATACACGCACACACGCATACACCATTTGACTTTTATATATATATGGATTTTGGATGCTTTTCTACTTTTTCAAATAAATTGATTTAAATTACAACAGAGAATACAAAGTGTACAGTGCTCACTTTACATTATAATTTTTATTACAAATGTTTGCACTGTAAAAATGATAACAAAGAGCATAATCTCCGCATACAAGTACCATAATGCAATCTCTTTATCGTGAAAATGCAACTTACAAATGTAGGGTTTTTTTGTTATATAACTTCACTCAAAAACAAAACATTGTAAAACTTTAGCGCCTGTAGTCCACTCAGTCTTACTTCTTGTTCAGCCAGTCACTAAGACTAAGTGTTCACACAATCATTAAGTTTGTTTACATTTATGGGAGCTAATGCTGCCCACTTCTTATTTACAATGTCACCCGAAAGCAAGAACAGATGTTTGCATGTCACTTTTGTAGCCGGTATTGCAGGGGTTCTCAAACTTCCTAAGTTCGAGACCCCTTTTTGCTGTTTGGGGTGCACTGCGGCCCCGGGGGTATGTCCGGCAAAATGCCACCGAATTGAACACTTCCAGTTTCGGCAGCATTTCGGCAGACCCTCAGCGCTTCCCTGTGCACCAAAATGCCGCCGAAAGCTGAAGTATTCCACTCGGCAGCTTTTCGGCGGACGCACTCCAGCATTCAGAGTGTCCGCAGAAATACTGGCGAATGGAACGGGAGCTCGCGACCCCCCAGGAATCGTCCCGCAATCCCCTGGAGGGTCGCAACCCCAGTTTGAGAACCCCTGTGGTATTGTAATGTATTTATATGCCAGATATGCTAAACATTCATATACCCCTTTCAGGCTTCAGCCACCATTTCAGTGGACATGCTTCCACACTTGTTTAAAAAAAATGCATTCATTAAATTTTGACTGAACTCCTTGGGGGAGAATAGTATGTCTCCTGCTCTTTTACACCCACTTTCCGCAATGTATTTCATATTACAGAAGTCTAGGATAATGACCCAGCACATGTTCGTTTTTAAGAACACTTTCACGCAGACAAAACGCAAAGAAGGTACCAATGTAAGATTTCTAAAATAGCTACAGCACTCGAACCAAGGTTTAAGAATCTGAAGTGCCTTCCAAGATCTGAGAGGGATGAGGTGTGGAGCTTGCTTTCAGAAGTCTTAAAAGAGCAAGACACTGATGTGGAAACTACAGAACCTGAGCCACCAAAAGATAAAAATTAACCTTCTGCTGGTGACATCCGATTCACATGATGAAAGTGAGCATGCATCTGTCTGCACTGCTTTGGATTGTTATCGAGCAGAACCTGTCATCAGCATGGACGCATGTCTTCTGGAATGGTGGTTGAAGATGTGCTAAAGATTCACATATCTCTTCAGCACATCTGGCATGTAATTATCTTGCAACGCTAGCTACAAAGTGCCATGCAAATGCCTGTTCTCACTTTTAGACGACAATGTAAACAAGAAGCGGGCAGCATTATCTCCCATAAATGTAAACGTGTTTGTCTTAGTGACTGGCTGAACAAGAAGTAGGACTGAGTAGATTTGTAGGCTCTAAAGTTTTACATTGTTTTATTTTGAATGCAGGGTTTTTTTATGAAATAATTTTCTACATTTGTAAGTTCAACATTCATGACAAAAAGACTGAATTACAGTACTTGTAAGAGGTGAATTGCAAAATACTACTTTCTTTGTTTTTTACTGCACAAATATTTATCAAAAATAAATATAAAGTGAGCACTGTACACTTTGTATTCTGTGTTGTAACTGAAATCAGTTTATTTGAAAATGTATATTTAAATAAATGGTATTCTATTATTATTTAACAATGTGATTAATCACAAGGTTAATTTTTTAATCGCTTGACAGCCCTAGTATATAGTAATCATCATCATAATACCAAGCTCTGCATATGGCAGAAGGCATTTAAAATTGGAGAACTGAGCCCTTCTAGGAAGCAGGATTTTTTTCCCTAACATTTCCCACCATTGCAACCACCACTGTACCATTTGTGGTAACAATGGTGGGCACACTAGTGTAGAAAATGTACCATACCCTATTGTGTTGATTCACCCTGAACTGGATTAGATATCATGGTACTCAAAACTTACCTGGAGTCCTGTCCACACTAGCAGTCCCTCTACAACTAGTAGAATTAGCAAAATTAAACTGCTTGTAGTAAGGTGGAAATTTTTAAAACAAAGATGCAGTGTAGATAGACACATAGAAAAGGCTACTGCCTAGTTTGCAGCAATGCACCCTTTATACAAAAAGTACCACAGGAAAGTAGCAGCCCAATGCTCTGTATTATGCTGTAATACTTTAGGCCATTATTATAGAATAATTGTACACAGTGAGATGTCACACCTCAAAATTATTTGCTCGTGGAGCTCTCCTTTTTTCAAAAACAGCTAATTGTTCTGACAATTATGTGCCATCAATAGGCATGTATAGATATAGTCCTCTCTCTTCAACCTCCTGTTTAAGTAACTAAGGTTCTGATCCTGCAAATACATATGAGAGTAGCTTTACAGATTGAGTTTTCTCCAAATTCAATGGGACTGCTCAGGTGCCTAAATACACTCAGGATCAGACTTTACTTACATTATTCACTAATCTCTCTTCTTCACCACAGCACCTTCTGCTATCTACTGTTAGCTCATCCCCAGCAGCTCAGCATTCTCTGAATCCCCGGAAACAGGATACCAGGCACAAGTGACTCACACCAAAAAGGAGTGAACAAACTGGAAAGTCCTTTTCACCCCTTTCCTAATTCACCAAAAAACGTGTTTGTTGATAGACTGTCCTGGTCCACAAAAGACGAATTTAAAGGCACTTACTGCCATCCCCAATGCCATCCCACCTAGCCACTGTAGTGATGGGCACTAGAAATTCAGATACAGCACTCTCCTAGAACCCCATCAATCGTCACCAAGCACCATTGCCCACCACCTATCCTATTCCCACCCCAATATCCCACTCATACTATCTACTATCCCTATACCCCTTACTGCCCGTCCCCAACCTCCCCATCCCTCCTCACTGCCCAGCCCCAATCTCCCCCTCCCCATCCCTACTCACTGCTGAGCCCCCATCCCAATCCCCCTCCGCATTCCTCCTCACTGCCCAGCCCCAATCTCCCTCCCCATCCCCCCTCCCCAGTCCTCCTCACTGCTGAGCCCCAATCTCCCCCCCATCCCCCTCCCCAGTCCTCCTCACTGCTGAGCCCCAATCTCCCCCCCATCCCCCTCCCCATCCCTCCTCACTGCCCAGCCCCAAACTCCCCTCCTCATCGCTCCTCACTGCCCAGCCCCAATCCCCCTCCCATCCCTCGTCACTGCCCAGCCCCAATCCCCCTCCCATCCCTCCTCACTGCCCAGCCCCAATCCCCCTCCCATCCCTCCTCACTGCCCAGCCCCAATCCCCCTCCCATCCCTCCTCACTGCCCAGCCCCAATCTCCCCTCCCATCCCTCCTCACTGCCAGCCCAATCTCCCTCCCCATCCCAATCCCACTCCCCATCCCTCCTCACTGCCCAGCCCAATCTCCCCTCCCATCCCTCCTCACTGCCCAGCCCCAATCTCCCCTCCCCATCCCACTCACTGCCCAGCCCCAATCTCCCCTCCCCATCCCACCTCACTGCCCAGCCCCAATCTCCCCTCCCCATCCCACCTCACTGCCCAGCCCCAATCTCCCCTCCCCATCCCACCTCACTGCCCAGCCCCAATCTCCCCTCCCCATCCACCTCACTGCCCAGCCCCAATCTCCCCTCCCCATCCCAATCCCACTCCCCATCCCTCCTCACTGCCCAGCCCCCAATCTCCCCTCCCCATCCCTCCTCACTGCTGAGCCCCCATCCCAATCCCCCTCCGCATCCCTCCTCACTGCCCAGCCCCAATCTCCTCCCCATCCCCCTCCCCAGTCCTCCTCACTGCCGAGCCCCAATCCCCCTCCCATTCTCCTCACTGCCCAGCCCCAATCCCCCTCCCATCCCTCCTCACTGCCCAGCCCCAATCCCCCTCCCATCCCTCCTCACTGCCCAGCCCCAATCCCCCTCCCATCCCTCCTCACTGCCCAGCCCCAATCCCCCTCCCATCCCTCCTCACTGCCCAGCCCCAATCCCCCTCCCATCCCTCCTCACTGCCCAGCCCCAATCCCCCTCCCATCCCTCCTCACTGCCAGCCCCAATCCCCCTCCCATCCCTCCTCACTGCCCAGCCCCAATCCCCCTCCCATCCCTCCTCACTGCCCAGCCCAATCCCCCTCCCATCCCTCCTCACTGCCCAGCCCCAATCCCCCTCCCATCCCTCCTCACTGCCCAGCCCCCAATCTCCCCTCCCCATCCCAATCCCCCTCCCCATCCCTCCTCACTGCCCAGCCCCAATCCCCCCTCCCATCCCTCCTCACTGCCCAGCCCCAATCTCCCCTCCCCATCCCAATCCCCCTCCCCATCCCTCCTCACTGCCCAGCCCCATCCCCCCTCCCCAGCCCCAATCCCCCCTCCCCAGCCCTCCTCACTGCCCAGCCCCAATCCCCCCTCCCCAGCCCCATCCCCCCTCCCCAGCCCTCCTCACTGCCCAGCCCCAATCCCCCCTCCGCAGCCCCAATCCCCCCTCCCCAGCCCCAATCCCCCCTCCGCAGCCCCCAATCCCCCCTCCCCAGCCCCAATCCCCCCTCCCCAGCCCCAATCCCCCCTCCCCATCCCTCCTCACTGCCCAGCCCCAATCCCCCCTCCCCATCCCTCCTCACTGCCCAGCCCCAATCCCCCCTCCCCATCCCTCCTCACTGCCCAGCCCCAATCCCCCCTCCCCATCCCTCCTCACTGCCCAGCCCCAATCCCCCCTCCCCATCCCTCCTCACTGCCCAGCCCCAATCCCCCCTCCCCATCCCAATCCCCCCTCCCCAGCCCCAATCCCCCCTCCCCATCCCAATCCCCCCTCCCAGCCCCAATCCCCCCTCCCATCCCAATCCCCCCTCCCCCATCCCCCAATCCCCCTCCCCATCCCCAATCCCCCCTCCCCATCCCCAATCCCCCCTCCCCATCCCAATCCCCCTCCCCATCCCCAATCCCCCCTCCCCATCCCCAATCCCCCTCCATCCCCAATCCCCCCTCCCCATCCCAATCCCCCCTCCCCATCCCAATCCCCCCTCCCCATCCCAATCCCCCTCCCCATCCCCAATCCCCCCTCCCCCATCCCCAATCCCCCCTCCCCATCCCCAATCCCCCCCTCCCCATCCCCAATCCCCCCTCCCCATCCCAATCCCCCCTCCCCAGCCCCAATCCCCCCTCCCCAGCCCCAATCCCCCTCCCCATCCCTCCTCACTGCCCAGCCCCAATCCCCCTCCCCAATTCCCCCTCCCCATCCCAATCCCCCTCCCCCTCCCCAATCCCCCCTCCCCATCCCCAATCCCCCCTCCCCATCCCAATCCCCCCTCCCCATCCCAATCCCCCCTCCCCAGCCCCAATCCCCCTCCCCATCCCTCCTCACTGCCCAGCCCCAATCCCCCCTCCCCATCCCTCCTCACTGCCCAGCCCCAATCCCCCTCCCCATCCCAATCCCCCCTCCCCAGCCCCAATCCCCCTCCCCATCCCTCCTCACTGCCCAGCCCCAATCCCCCTCCCCATCCCTCCTCACTGCCCAGCCCCAATCCCCCTCCCCATCCCTCCTCACTGCCCAGCCCCATCCCAATCCCCCTCCCCATCCCTCCTCACTGCCCAGCCCATCCCAATCCCCCTCCCCAGCCCCATCCCAATCCCCTCCCCAGCCCCATCCCAATCCCCCTCCCCAGCCCCATCCCAATCCCCCTCCCAGCCCCATCCCAATCCCCCTCCCCATCCCAATCCCCCTCCCCATCCCTCCTCACTGCCCAGCCAAGCTCTCGCCTTCCATTCCCCTCCCCGCTGTCCATCCCCAACCTCCCCTCACCAATCCCCCCCCCCATCGCTCCCCTCACCAATCCCCCCCCCCATCGCTCCCCCCCCCCGCTCCCACGCTGCCCGTCCCCAAGCGCCTCGGCCCGGTTGCCAGGGGCCTGTCCCGCCTCTCGGCAGCCTAACAAAAGCCCGCCAGCCCCCGGCCCCGCAGCCCCTCGGCAGACGACGCGCGGGTGAATCCCAGACACAATGCGGCGCCAGCAGCGACTCACCCACAGCTCCGCGCCCCAGCTCATGGCGGCTCCGCGGGCGGCGCAGGCTGACGAGAAGCGGGTCCGGGGGGCTGCGCAGGGGCCGGGGTCTCCTCGGCAACCGGGGCAGGACGAGAGGTGGCTGCGGCGGCGAGTGAGGCTGCGGTGGCTCCGCCGGGCTGGGGATAAGGGGGGGGGGAGCCGCGGAGGAGGCTGGGAGAGGGGCGGGTCCGGCTACGGGGGAGGGGAGAGGCCGCCGCTCCCCAGGGAGTTCCGGGGACAAGGTCGGGGCAGCGCTACCTCCTCCCGTAATGGGGCCGGAGAGGAGCCTGGGCCCAGCGCTCTGGCTCTCACTACGGGGGTAGGGGGGGGGGGTCTGGTGGTGGAAAAGGGGGCGCTCCCTGGGGAGGGGGCGCCCCCCCGTGGAGAGCCTCGCGGGAGGGGCTTTTTAAGGAGGGTAACTCTTGGGGGTCTCGCTTTAGGGGAGTCTTATTGTGGAGGGCGGGGGAGCAGGTTAGGGAGAGAAGGACAATTTCCCAGCATGGGGGGGGGACTCGCTCTCCAGGGGCTCAGCGCCGCTGTTCGACGGGTTTCGCTGCCCGCCCGCCCCTGCTCACTTAGGAAACCACCTGTTGTAAAAGCCCGGAAGAAAGAGCCCCTCCCTTTTTCTCCTGTGCTCATCCCCCCCAGCCGGTTCCCAGAGAATCCAGGCAGAGGGATCGATACAACACGTGATACAGCCATTGGTTTCTATTTCTTAAACATGGGGAAGAGAGCGAACTAAATGTGGAAGAGACAAGGTAATATGCAAATAAAGGAAATTAAGTGGGGTCCTTACACAAATGTACTGCTGCTGAACATTGAACTGGGCTTGAGAAATTATTCCTGACTCAGTAAGTAAAAAATACATGAGCACAGGTGTTGTGTAATATTTCTTATGACCAAGGATGTCATTACAGGTACTGTACTAAAAAATCATGCAGTATTTCACCTGACCAAGATGTTCCCCTTAAAGCTTTGTACCTTGCTATAGGCCACACAATTCCCCTGAGAATGATGACTCATGCAGGAAAATACTCAGTTTCTAATCTAAATCAATATTGCCAGTGCAGTTGTATCTGAAAGCATTATTCATCCAACCAGAACTACAGGGAACAATGTCAAGGCTTTGATTAGATACACCATTGTGATGCTAAGAGAGACCTGAAAGGAGGAGGAATTTGGTTTTTGACTTCCTTATTTTTATAATAATGCATTAATAGATCTTGAAAAGTCCTTATTTTAAAGTCTCTTTCTGCTTGTTTTTCACCTTAGAAATGTGAGGTCTTGTTTTCCCAATTTTTGTTGCTTGACAAGAATGACTCAGATGAGAATTGTATGCTTCCTCAGCTCTTAATTAAATGGATGTGTTGAAAGGGAACTGATTTTTATTATAAACAACAAGGAGTCTTGTGGCACCTTAAAGACTAACAAATTTATTAGAGGCCACAAAACTCGTTGTTTTTGCTGAAATAGACTAATACAGCTACCCCTGTGACATTTTTATTATGATTGTTTAAAACTTTGTTTTCTGTTAACATCTATTTAACTTAAATGTTTGAGAGGAAATGTTTAAGTTAACAGGTGTTAACAAAAAACAGAGTTTTAAACAATCAAGATAAAAATAAATTCCCTTTCAATGAGATTTCACTTCCTTGGTATATATTTCTACAGTGGCTAACCTGCTAGCTTTCTAGTCATCCATAGTGTTTCAGGATAGACAAAATCTGAATGGCTAAGGTTAAAAAAAAGCAGTCAGACACGTGCGCAGAAACACAAAGATATGTTATCCTGAAGCAGAGAGGGGGGAAACTTTTTTTTTCCATTTGCAAGTTACCTTTTAGGTAAATGTGCCTTGTCTTGTTTAAATATGTTTCATCTTATAAAGGGACAAAGTTAAGCTTTAATAAACCTCTGTGAATTCCATCAACTTTCTTTTTTCAGTAACGCAAAGAATTATCAAAATAATAAACGGATGATCTTGTATGAAACATATGTCTCTGCACAGCTGCTATGATAAAGATCATGGGCCAAATTCATTCCTAGAGTAACTGTTTAAATCAGTGACTTTACAGCAGGAAAGGGATCCAGCCCACTAAATGTATGCAGATTTATGTGAGTGTTGTGCCAGATTGTATGTTCCCTGAAAGCAGGAGTGGGGCAATAAAATATATTAATTTAGATGGAGTACATGGGTCCAAAGAGTCAAAGGTGTTAACATGACTCTCTCACAGTCCAACATTAAAACAGTTTTAAACAAGGTTCAGAGTTTAATATACAGAGACCTCAGTCTGCTTAGTACCATGGCAAACACACCATTAAAAATCCTTTTAACCTTCTATTAGATACAGAAAAGAAGGAAAAACAGTCAGCATTTGAAATGTAAAGTATTAAAGTAAGGCTTTAATTTTAGCAATATCCCTTGCTTCCCCTTCCCATTAGCTGAAGAGAGCTTTTACAACCCTTGTTTGACAGTTTATCAGATGGTATCAAAGATGATGATAACTGACCTTCTGGATAAAAAAGAAGTTTGTAGATATGATCTGGAGCTGTTGTTGCTGCTGTTAAAGTTGTATCCCATTTCATCCCACGTGGTGTTTGTCACCCCTGCCTTCTCCAGGTTAATCCCAGTGTCACCTAGGTACCTCTCTGTGGCCTGGTCAGGTCAGGACATCTTTCAAGATCAGGATGATGAAGGCTCCGGATTGCAGGAGGTGATGGGGGTGGCAGTCATGATGTTGAAACTCACTCGAGTAACCTCCATCCATTCTTCTGTATTTTCCCCCCAACCGCTCTTTCTTTAAAGACCTAAAAAGAAAGCAATGCCTGGAATAGCCCATCCCCTCATTATTTTGTCCACCAATTAGGCCTAATACCTGACATTCCAATTTTGTTAGTTAGTTTCCAGACAAACATTTTCTTGTTTACCAGGCATAATCTTAATGCAGTCCTTCAGTTATATCACTAGGTCTTTTTGTTTGGACTATTTCAGTCCAATTTTCCCATCAACATCTATTATTATAGATTATTATGACATCTTATGAACATTCATGAACTTTTTACAGTTAAACTTACAATTAGGGTAAATTCAAAGAGACCCCTATATTTTAATCTTAATTTAGACTAAACTTCTTACTCTCTCTCTCACACACACACACACACACACACACACAAACTTGTGTAGAACTCAGACTGCTGCCTGTACTTGGACAGTTAATATTACATAATTTTAAAGTCCTAAATACCAAAAACAATTTTATGCAATCTGTACTAACTAATAAATGCATGACATGACCATACCGCTGTGAATAGAATAGAAAATGCTCACCAAAACTGCATACACATTTGATGTCCTCAAAAACTAATAACTTGTTCTTTAAAAAATTAAATAATTCAAGATATATTTGCTTATACATCTAGGAACATAAATTATCTTTATTAAACTATTGATTTACCTTTTTGTTTCGATACAAGGACATGAGAAATAAACAAATTTTGTATAGTTTTGCACTTACTAGAAAACCTTCAGAAGAAAGATAAGTTAGTCTATTTCTCTGTGAATGCTGGAAATTTTGGTTCAGATCTTAAGTAGGTCAAAATTAGAAGAATGTGTTCACTTTTATACATTTTTTAACCACATAGCTCATTTTTCAAATTATGGTCAATATTGTAATTTGTTCCAGTTGTAAGAAATCTTACTGTCAAAGGTGAAAAGGAATGGATAAGCTATTACTTTAAGAGCAAGATTGTCAAAACTGATTAGTGACTTTGGGTGCCTTAATTTTGTGTGCTCAACTTGAGGCCCTCAATTTTGAAAAATATGTGCTCTGTGATTTATACATGAGAGGTTTCATCTGAATACTTGCAATAGTGTTAGTTAAGAGTTGCAGGAATTTTAAAGTGTGAACTTTTATTTTTTTATGGAACTCATGCATAAGAACTAATAAAATATTCCCATTTCAACCTGATAAATTTTACAAAAACTCCCCAAAATGTCAGGGGCTTTTCTATTCATATTAATATAACCAGACTTACTGTTATGTTGGTGATCTAGTAGTGCTTGGAGCTTTCAGTAACAGAATGTATCATAGCTGCAATCATCAGACATTGAGCTTCTCAGTAGGAAACATTGCTTTCAGGTTGATATTTTCAATTCTGTAGAGCCATTTGAATCTCACAGTAGTACCATCATGCATGTATTAGCTAGTATAGATTGCATACAGTTGTTTTTGGCATTTAGGACTTTAAAATTATGAAATAGGGGTAAAATTGTATGCATAGGTGAGATCCTCATCCTTGCTCTGGCTGCCTTCATATCAGATAGAAGGGCCAGAGTAGCATAAAGCCCCAAAACTGGCTGTGGGAGGATTCCCCCCCAGTGCAGGCAGGCATCACTCCTGCAATTCAGGTTCACAAGACAGCCTTAAGGCTGTTTTTCAAGGACCCCCTCATAAGCCCTGGATAAGAATACTAAGGATCAGTGGGAAAGGGGCCACAGCATTCAGTGTTGCACAGATTCCAGGCAATGCTGCAATCCATAGTGTGTAAATGAAACAGAACCTCTGGCCTGTATAACTTAATGACAGAGACTGTTCCACACTCCAAAGCAGCCCAGGATCTGGAGAGTACAAAGGTGTCTTAAAGCCACCCCAGCCCCTCTCCCTTGGACTGCAAGTTCTGTTCTGTGCCTCTTGGAGGTGCAATCAGATCTGCAGCTAAATTGTATAAATAATTATGGGGAAACTGGACAATCATGAAACAGTTTATGAAGAATTGGAGGAAGGGTGGAGCTCTTCCAAAACTGAGAGACGAAAACCACTTGTGTGTGTAATTCTTGTATTACATTATTACAGCATTATAACAAACAAAACAAATTTAAGATTTTAACAGTGCATGCATTAAAAGCTTTATATAAAATATAAAAGATTAAAAGCTTTATAAAATATTCCAAATAATATAAAGGCCCTACATTTATACTACTCTTTCCATATTGTGGGATTCTGCAACACTTTTCCATCTTTGTGTGTTTGTACACACATGAATGAATGACAGAGAGAGGTTCATGCTTCAAAATTCAAATCCAAAACCCACATTCTTCAAGCACTTCATTTCAGTGTGTTAAGTCATGCTTAAATTTAAGCATGTGCATATTTGTTTTCAGGATTGGGTTCCAAATTTCTATTAGTTTTTGAACATCTCAAATCTTGTAGTATATATTCCAGATTTAGGGATTAGGTTTATATCAATTTCTAAGATGTCTACATGCCCAAATACATTTCACTCTTCCCTGAACCACTGACATTCAGCCATCTCTTCAGCAGAAACCAGCAGCTCACATCACTACAAAAAGAGTTTGACTGTGTCCAATTGAAATTACAAGGAAGTTTTAGATAGGCAGAAAGTAATTACCCCAAATTAAATTTTAAAATGACAAACCACTCAAGACCACAAGTGATCAAGACTCTAATTTTAATTCTAATTAAAAAACAAATCCAGCACCAGCCCCCTAATATCAGGAAGGGGCATTAACTCAATACTGACCTAGAGGGGAGTGTGATATCATGAATCAGCCCCTTTTCCAGCATGATCCTATCCATATACTGAGCCAGACTCAAATCTGCTTAGCTTAAAAAAATCAGTACTGAGGACATAGCTGTAAAAGAAGGGAACCAGCCCAGTACATCTGTGCTGAATATTGTTAGAAATATGTCTGCCATTAATAAACCATTTAATTTCTGGAATTCCTGCAGAAGAAGGCAATTGGTCTCCAGTTTTCTATACTAATTGGCTCTTTCCCAAGGAATTATCAAATCACATTGTAATGTACTGCCGCTTCTAATTCTGCAGCAATATAGATCTGTAAATATATTTTAAGAAAAGTCTTTTTTTAATACCTACCAGATTTTTTTTAAAAAATCTCGTTTAGTCTGGATGACGGGGGGGGGGGGGAGTAAATTATAAATGTATGTAAGTACTTTGTATATCTGGCAAAGGCTCCAGGAAACACTACTCAAATCATATCATTCTGGTACCCATGCAACCATCATTCTCCTTTAATGGAAGCTAGTGACAGTTTGCATTTACCTGTGGTTATTTATTACTATATGTAAATAGATCATTTTTCTCCCATGGTTGACAAAATAATAGAGGTTTTAAAGAACCTTCTGATTTCATTTTTAGACTGAGTTTCACTTAGTAAAATAATTATGTCTCACTGATTCTGTCCACTTCAACAGTTGGTGCTCAGTTTACAGCAGGAGCTAAGGAAATTAAGTTGACAGAACAGCGATTTGTGTGATTAATTTGGGCTAGCAGAGAAACCCCTCTGGCACTCTCCAAAGAGACACTTTCTAAAGACAGAAGACACTTGCTTTTTCATAGTCTCAAATTTTGCATTTGGGGCTGCCAAAAATGGATGTTTAAATCCTGACTTGATTTGCCCAATTAGCTACAACAGAAAAGCAAGAATGCTGTTTATGCCTTCTAGCACTAGAATTTGTATCTTTCTATAATCAGAGATCATTTTCTTCTCCCCTTATATCCTGTCTCTCTTTCTGGATTCCCTTCTGGAATCCAGTGCATCAAACATACTCTCCAGGTACTGGCTTCTCTGTCTGAGATGCCATTTACCCCCATGTGTGGCAACCTGTAGTTTCTTTGCTATATGAAATTGGGATTTTCACTCCTTGCAGACAATTAGGAATTTCATTCCATTCATGGATATTTTAAAATATTGGGTTTTTCTTCTTTATGATTTAGAGAGACAGCATTAAAGATTTTTTTCCTTGCTTTATTTTTATATTATCCTTTTAAATGATAATTTGTTGATGCTTCCTGTTCACAAAGTATAACTATCTCCTGAGCTAAATTAACATGAAGACTGGTGGCTCTGTTTATAAACCCTGGATGTAGTTATTACTGAGTTAGCAGGGAATTTCCTCAAGCTGTTATTTTCCTGAAATGTGCTTTTCAACTCTTCACACCTGCATTCTCTGCATGAATACTATAAAGCCCTCTGCTTTGATTGACGTAGCCTTTCCCACAACCACCATGGCTTGGCCACCTCCACTCTGAAATCCTCCTGTCCCAGCTATTCCCCTTAACTCCAGACACAGATTTACAACTCTTGAGAAATATGCCCTGAAGAGTAATTCCTTTAAAAATCAAATTCTATTTAATATATCGAGTTGGGTGACAGCAGGTGACCAGAAGTTTTAGTGATCCTGTTTGCTGTGAGCATATGGATGAAGGCACTAATGCCAATCAGCCAATTAAAGCAGAACAGTGCAGTGATTATCCAAATCCCTCTGCTTTGCATACTGTTTGGATATAGAGAAATGACTACACTGTAATTATTCAAATGATGATAAATTCAAACTGCGGAGTCAAAGCACACGGAAATGCATAACTGAAGCATGTGCAGCTATGGATCAATAGCTGTGCAGTATCCATGTGTTCGACAGGCTAAAACAATTCCCTTTCAGTTTAATCTGACATTTACTGCAATACATTCAGTAATGAGACACAAACATCTACACTGTCAAAGTATATATAATTTATATGAAAGTATTTTGGCACATTCACAAGAAGTCAAACTGAAATATGATAAAATACACAACAATACAATGGAAAAGTACCCAGTAATACCAGAGAAAGATATTCCCCTTCTAAAAAGTAAAACCCTCCCATTTATTGTTCTCTAGCAGAATCACAAATCCAGAAGCAGTTTTATTAATTGCTAGGAGAATAAACTATGTAGTGTAGATTGTCTATAACATTTAAATTAACAAATTCAGTTAACTAATAGATTGAAACAATTGTTGTTAATGCAGTAAGAAATCTACAGAGCTTTGTAATTGTTTTAACAATGAGCTCTACAGAACTCCTGATGGCGGTTATTATACTATAATAATGATGTTTAAAAACCCTCTAATCAATGTTTTAATTTCTCAAGTGACAAGTATCCTAGCTCAGCGGTTAATCTATATAGAGGAACTTTTAAAATAAATTTGTACTTAATTAACATGCTAACTAAACTTCAAAGTGTAACAGGAGGTTCAAGCAGTGATGTTTGCATAATGCAGTGCTGAAGTCAGGATTAATTATTGTATTGAACTTGACTGCCACCTACTGGCGTACAACAGAACATAAATGTCTATTGCATTAACACCAAAACAATTACAAAAGAAATATAATTTCTGGTGTAGTTTAAGAACAATGGGCCTGACTGTGATCTCATTACTCTAGTGTAAATCAGGTGTAATTCGTAAAAATGGTGGGACCTGAGAAAGGCCTGATCCCTTTTGGTCACTGGGATTGAGCTCCAAACCCCTACACTGCTGCAGATCCCGTGACTTCTCTTCTTTCCCACAATACTCAAAGGAACTCAATACATAGCCAAAAGTTTTCCTTTCCATACCCCATTCTAGCCTCAAAGAAAGCAGAAACTGACAGTTGGAAAAGTGTCCCAGCTGGAAACTTTATTTGAGGTATTTTGTAGGAAATCCATGTACTCTGTATTACAACTGAAAGACAACTAATTTCTGTCTTTTGCTGTTATCCCATCAAAAGGATAATAGGACTCAATAAATAAATCAACAATAGGAACTGAAATAGTGGATAGTAGAGACATACTGTGTACATGGAACTTGTGTATCTTGATCAAATCAATGATGTCATCTAAAGGGATATACATGTAGCTCTGTCTCTTCGTTAAATCTTGATAAGGAAGCTACTTTGTTATTAGAAAATTTTAAATACTAAACACTAAAATAAAATTTAAACAAAATAAAATTTAAACAAAGGATTACAATGGTTTTTTTTTTTTTTTTTTAGGACTGAATGAATACAGAGTAACTCCTGACAAACTCATTATCTAGAGTGGCAGATTAAAATGAAATGAGGGCCAGATAAACCCAACTTTTTGATCTCTCAGATACTGTCCCCTCCCTTCTTCCTTTGTAAGTATTCTTCCTCTTTGCTTCTCATGAGGGTACTTTCTCTTTCACACATTTCCTCCGGAAGACTGTTCTCTCTCCCCACCATCCCATTCTCCCCTCCCCTACATACATATTTTATAGTTGCTTTGAAAGAATGTCATCTCAGATCTGCTTGAGGCTTCATACAAGGGAAGTTTAAGCCATAAGGACTGAGATCCCAATCCTAAAATGGAATGCCCTTAATAAGACATTGGACTATAACCTATGGACTAAATTCTAAAGCAGGGGTCTCAAACTCAAATGACCATGAGGGCCGCATGAGGACTAGTGCACTGGCCCGAGGGCCGCACCACTGACACACACACATACCCTCGCTGCCCCGGCTCTGCCCCCACTCCACCCCTTCCATGAGGACTAGTGCACTGGCCCGAGGGCCACACCACTGACACACAACCTGCCCTCGCTGCCCCGGCTCTGCCCCCACTCCACCCCTTCCAAGAGGTCCCACCCCTGCCCCACCTCCTCCTCGGAGCACGCAGCTCCCCATTCCCTCCTGGAAAGCACTAGGCACCACCAACAGCTGTTTGGCAAACAAAGCAAGAGCAATCTAGGAAGTCCAGAGCTAGAAACATGCGCGGCCCAGCCAGGCAGCAGAGAAGCCTCCACTTCTGGCCCCTCCGTCCTGCAAACTGCTATGGAGGGACCGGGGGGGAGGGGGGGGGCGCCAGGAAGCTTGGCGGGCCGCAGGGAAGGGCTTTGCGGGCCGCATGTGGCCCCCGGGCCGCATGTTTGAGACCCCTGTTCTAAAGGAACTCTTTGCAACTACAAAGCTTACCATCTCTGCTATGTATCTGCACTTCAAAAATTGAACTCATGTCTGTATGTATATTGATCTTTTAACCTGTACACTCTCTTTCCTTTTTAATAGATTTTAGTTTAGTTAATAAGAATTGGCTGTATGCATGTATTTGGGTAAGATCTGGAGATCCTTTGGGATTGGTAAAACCTTTTCTTTTATATGATGAAATAAAATTTACAGGAATCCTCACCATATTTGACTTAGGTACATGGATGGAGGCCTGAGGCTGGGTTCTTTAAGGGAACTGTGTTATTTTGGACTTCTGAATAACCAACAAGGTAATAAAGAAGCTGTTTTATGCTGTCTTGGTAAATTTAAGTATTGAATTATCCGCAAGCTTTGGGATTTATCTGCCCCATTCTTTGCAGTTCACCTTAATTGAGTGACCTGAGCTAGCCCCCGCATACCGTATATTTCGGCGTATAAGACGCCTTTTTAACCCCCAAAAATAGCCTCAAAATTAGGGGGGGCGTCTTATACGCCGAATATATTAAACTCACCGGGCAGCTGGAGCTGGGGCGGCTGTAGGTGGCCCGGCGGGCGGGGTGGGGCAGCGCTTCCCCCCCGAGCCCACCCGCATGTGTTGGGGCCGGCGGGGAACGGGAGCAGCTCGGGCCCCGGGACCCCTGGGAGCGCCCGCCCGCGCGGCGGGGACGGGAGAGCGGCGCGCTCCCAGCAGCCCGCCCGCGCGGCGGGGACGGGAGAGCGGCGTGCTCCCAGCAGCCCGCCCGCGCGGCGGGGACGGGAGAGCGGCGTGCTCCCAGCAGCCCGCCCGCGCGGCGGGGACGGGAGAGCGAGGCGCTTTTTGTGTGTGGTGGTGGTTTTTTTTTTTTTTTTTTTTTTTTTTTTTTTTTGTGTCCGGCTTTTTTATTTAAAAACTCGGGGGCATCTTATACGCCGGAGCGTCCTATATGGCGAAAAATACGGTACTTTTACTCCTTTTTGACCAGAGTAATTAGCTAATTTTTGGGGTTTGGTGGTTCATTTCCATTAGGAGAAATTGAGGGAGTCAGGTTTATTCTTTGACGCCATCCTGTTTACAGGGTTTTACAAAGAATGTACACAGTCCTGTCTCCCTGAACGTATTTGGAATCAAAAATAGGAGAGTGTCTTTGCTCACAGTTCTAGGCCTCTTTTCAGCCACCACTGTACCCAAAAGCTCCCTCTCAGCTCTTTTCTCAGGGTCATGCTACCAGGGCTTCTTTGCCTGTGTCGAGGCTTCTTTGCTCCTTCTGTGTCCTTCTATTTGTTTTTGCTGCTTCTCTCGCTGAGATAAACACACAGTTCCACTGATCTATGCCACAGCCCCACAGTATCAGTCTCCTGGGCAAGCCCTTGGGCAACATATAGTCAGCATCTAATCTAGCCTTGCTGCATGCTTTTGTTTTGGGTAATGGTTCCTATTGCTTTAGCTCTCTGGTTCCACAAAAGAGGTTGACTGTGTCTGACATTTATTCTGAATGAAGGCAGCAGCGTAGGGTGACCAAATGTCCCGATTTTATAGGGACAGTCCCAATTTTTGGGTCTTTTTCTTATATGGGCTCCTATTACCCCCCACTCCTGTCCTGATTTTTCACGCTTGCTGTCTGGTCACCCTACAGCAGTGTCACCCAGCAGCTTCAATGAAGACTCATTCACACATACTCCCAGCATAAAAACAGTGTAAAATAAATCACCCATCAACAGTTGTGCAGTAAAAACCTTACTCTATGCCAGGGGTCTCCAAACTACGGCCCGCGGGCCGGATGCGGCCCGCGAGGCCCTCTCATCCGGCCCGCGGAGATCTTTTTGGCTCCACGCTGGGGCCTGGAAGCGCCGCGCGGGCTGCCGCCGCCAGCCGCGGGGCCTGGAAGCGCCGCGCGCTCGGCCGCCGCCGCCAGCCGCGGGGCCTGGAAGCGCCGCGCGCTCGGCCGCCGCCGCCAGCCGCGGGGCCTGGAAGCGCCGCGCGCTCGGCCGCCGCCGCCAGCCGCGGGGCCTGGAAGCGCCGCGCGCTCGGCCGCCGCCGCCAGCCGCGGGGCCTGGAAGCGCCGCGCGCTCGGCCGCCGCCGCCAGCCGCGGGGCCTGGAAGCGCCGCGCGCTCGGCCGCCGCCGCCAGCCGCGGGGCCTGGAAGCGCCGCGCGCTCGGCCGCCGCCGCCAGCCGCGGGGCCTGGAAGCGCCGCGCGCTCGGCCGCCGCCGCCAGCCGCGGGGCCTGGAAGCGCCGCGCGCTCGGCCGCCGCCGCCAGCCGCGGGGCCTGGAAGCGCCGCGCGCTCGGCCGCCGCCGCCAGCCGCGGGGCCTGGAAGCGCCGCGCGCTCGGCCGCCGCCGGCCAGGGACGGCTCGGAGCTAGGGCCGGGACGCGCCGCACCGCCACGCAGTTGCAGGGGGCGAAACAAGGAGCCACCCACTGCCAGGCGGCGAACCGGTCTGTGGGGAGAGACCGGGTTGAGCAGGTCAGTTGGGGGGGTGAGAGACCTGGCTGGGTGGGTCAGTTGGGGGGGGGGGGTTGGAGGAAAGGAGGTTTTGGGGTGAGACCTGGCTGGGTGGGTCATTGGGGGAGGTTGGAGGAAAGGAGGTTTTGGGGTGAGAGACCTGGCTGGGTGGGTCATTTGGGGGGGGGGGGTTGGAGGAAAGGAGGTTTTGGGGTGAGAGACCTGGCTGGGTGGGTCAGTTGGGGGGTGGGTGGGAGGGAAGGAGGTTTTGGGGTGAGAGACCTGGCTGGGTGGGTCATTTGGGGGGGGGGTTGGAGGAAAGGAGGTTTTGGGGTGAGAGACCTGGCTGGGTGGGTCATTTGAGGGGGGGGGTTGGAGGAAAGGAGGTTTTGGGGTGAGAGACCTGGCTGGGTGGGTCAGTTGGGGGGTGGGTGGGAGGGAAGGAGGTTTTGGGGTGAGAGACCTGGCTGGGTGGGTCATTTGGGGGAGGGGGGTTGGAGGAAAGGAGGTTTTGGGGGGAGAGACCTGGCTGGGTGGGTCAGTTGGGGGGTTGATGTGTAGTGTTCAGGTGTTCAGGTGTAGTGTTGTGTTCAGGTGTAGTGAACAGGTGTTCATGTGTAGTGTTCATGTGTTGTGAACAGGTGTTCATGTGTAGTGTTCATGTGTAGTGTATCAATGTGTTATTAAATAATAACTGAATAAAATAATATTAAATAAATAATTAAAAACAACATCCATGTTTTGATTCTTTTTTATTTGGACCTCGAGTGTGTTGTCGGCCCCCGAACTGCTATTTGATAGTTAATGCGGCCCTCGGGCTGAAAAGTTTGGAGACCCCTGCTCTATGCCATAAAGAGAACAAATGGTGATAACTAGCCTGCTCACATCAAGTCACATAAAGACGGCTCTGTGATAAATATACCACCATAAAAAGGAAAGGAATCACAGGCCCATAAGACCACCTGGAACAGGAACATTTCAGTTACCTACTGTACATCGTAGCAAAGGAACCATCAGCAACCTGCTGCTGCACTGCCAATGACATTAAAAATAACCTGATTTAATCTAGGACAAGAACCACCCATTCTACACAGTTACACTGACTTGAAATAGCAGGCAACTATACCAGTAAATATTGGACAAAAATATATATATTCCTTCATTCTGTCAGCTATATACATACTCCTCGGAGTACCAAAAGAGGTGTAAAATTGTTTACTCTAGATGCAGGGCCGCCGCTAGGGGGGTGCAGGGTCCGGGACATAGGCACTGAGTTTCTATCTGCTGGGGGTACTCCCCTACCCCAGTTCTGCCCAGGGCCTGCCTCCACTCCAACCTTCCCCCAAGGCTCCACCCAGGCCCTGCTTCTTCCCGCCCCGGCCCCACCGATTCCCACCTCGCCTCTTCACCGCCCAGTTCCACCCCCTCCCACAAGCGCATGTGCCCTCACTCCTCTCCCCTCCTGCCCAGTGCCTCCAGACACCACAAAACAGCTGATCCGCGACAAGCAGTAGGTGCTGGGAGGGAGGTGGAGCCGCTGATTGGTGGGGCCCATCGGGAGGCAGGAGGCATTGGGGGGAGGAAAAGATTGTTAGGGAGCTCCTCCTCACTTCCCCACCCCTCATCTGCCACTCACCTCCTTCGGCTTCTCACCCCGCCCACCTCACCTCCCTGTCAGGCGCCGCCTTCTCATGAAGTGTGGGGCCCCCCGAAGCGCGGGGCCCGGCGCGATTGCCTCAGTTCACTCTACCCAAGTGATGGCTCTGTTTAGATGATAAATGGCAGTAAATATGGTTGACAACGAAAAGCAAACACCAGCAGAAGCTTGCAATTCATGTGTTTGAAATTAGCAACATTTAATAAAAAAGGAATATTTCATGCTATCTACAGTACCTGGTGCAGCCTCCAGCAAAATACACAGAACCATTCCTGTTGCATGTATAAACTAGTGCTGAACATAATATAAATGCCCAAATACACTAAATAAATTAAATCTTCATTGGGAGTTTTGTCTGGAGAAGGACTAACTATAGAATTTCTTCCATTTCACAATAAGGGATAGAGTTAATACAGCCTAGTGCTTGGAGTGCCTCGAGCACTGGTCTCCAAACTCATGGTACACAGAGTATGCTACCAGATATCTAAAATATTCACTATGGCCCCCTGCAATGGTGTCAGTTATACAACAGACTCTCGATTATCCAGGATTAGGTTAACCAGGTTGTGGATTAACCAAGATGTCAATAAAAAATGTGTGTAACTCACAGGACTGGCTCTGGCTTTGTTGCGGCCCCAAGCACACACAAAAAAACACCCTAGGGGTAGGCAGCAGGTAAAGAAATCAGCCTGGTGCAC